>CAJUZA010000109.1:0-1323274 GCA_910592295.1 Andrena haemorrhoa
TTTGACTCGTTTGACTCGTTTGACTCGTTTGACTCGTTTGACTCGTTTGACTCGTTTGACTCGTTTGACTCGTTTGACTCGTTTGACTCGTTTGACTCGTTTGACTCGTTTGACTCGTTTGACTCGTTTGACTCGTTTGACTCGTTTGACTCGTTTGACTCGTTTGACTCGTTTGACTCGTTTGACTCGTTTGACTCGTTTGACTCGTTTGACTCGTTTGACTCGTTTGACTCGTTTGACTCGTTTGACTCGTTTGACTCGTTTGACTCGTTTGACTCGTTTGACTCGTTTGACTCGTTTGACTCGTTTGACTCGTTTGACTCGTTTGACTCGTTTGACTCGTTTGACTCGTTTGACTCGATTGACTCGTTTGACTCGTTTCACTCGTTTGACTCGTTTCACTCGTTTGACTCGTTTCACTCGTTTGACTCGTTTGACTCGTTTGACCCATTTGACTCGTTTCACTCGTTTCACTCGTTTGGCTCGTTCAACTCGCTTGACTCGATTGTCCTGTTCGAACCGTTTGACTCGTTTGACTCGTTTGACTCGATTGACTCGTTTGACTCGTTTGACTCGTTTGACTCGTTTGGCTCATTCAACTCGCTTGTCTCGATTGTCCTGTTCGACCCGTTTGACTCGATGGACTCGTTTGACTCGTTTGACTCGTTTGACTCGTTTGACTCGTTTGACTCGTTTGACTCGTTTGACTCGTTTGACTCGTTTGACTCGTTTGACTCGTTTGACTCGTTTGACTCGTTTGACTCGTTTGACTCGTTTGACTCGTTTGACTCGTTTGACTCGTTTGACTCGTTTGACTCGTTTGACTCGTTTGACTCGTTTGACTCGTTTGACTCGTTTGACTCGTTTGACTCGTTTGACTCGTTTGACTCGTTTGACTCGTTTGACTCGTTTGACTCGTTTGACTCGTTTGACTCGTTTGACTCGTTTGACTCGTTTGACTCGTTTGACTCGTTTGACTCGTTTGACTCGTTTGACTCGTTTGACTCGTTTGACTCGTTTGACTCGTTTGACTCGTTTGACTCGTTTGACTCGTTTGACTCGTTTGACTCGTTTGACTCGTTTGACTCGTTTGACTCGTTTGACTCGTTTGACTCGTTTGACTCGTTTGACTCGTTTGACTCGTTTGACTCGTTTGACTCGTTTGACTCGTTTGACTCGTTTGACTCGTTTGACTCGTTTGACTCGTTTGACTCGTTTGACTCGTTTGACTCGTTTGACTCGTTTGACTCGTTTGACTCGTTTGACTCGTTTGACTCGTTAGACTCGTTTGACTCGTTTGACTCGTTTGACTCGTTTGACTCGTTTGACTCGTTTGACTCGTTTGACTCGTTTGACTCGTTTGCCTCGTTTGCCTCGTTTGACTCGTTTGACTCGTTTGACTCGTTTGACTCGTTTGACTCGTTTGACTCGTTTGACTCGTTTGACTCGTTTGACTCGTTTGACTCGTTTGACTCGTTTGACTCGTTTGACTCGTTTGACTCGTTTGACTCGTTTGACTCGTTTGACTCGTTTGACTCGTTTGACTCGTTTGACTCGTTTGACTCGTTTGACTCGTTTGACTCGTTTGACTCGTTTGACTCGTTTGACTCGTTTGACTCGTTTGACTCGTTTGACTCGTTTGACTCGTTTGACTCGTTTGACTCGTTTGACTCGTTTGACTCGTTTGACTCGTTTGACTCGTTTGACTCGTTTGACTCGTTTGACTCGTTTGACTCGTTTGACTCGTTTGACTCGTTTGACTCGTTTGACTCGTTTGACTCGTTTGACTCGTTTGACTCGTTTGACTCGTTTGACTCGTTTGACTCGTTTGACTCGTTTGACTCGTTTGACTCGTTTGACTCGTTTGACTCGTTTGACTCGTTTGACTCGTTTGACTCGTTTGACTCGTTTGACTCGTTTGACTCGTTTGACTCGTTTGACTCGTTTGACTCGTTTGACTCGTTTGACTCGTTTGACTCGTTTGACTCGTTTGACTCGTTTGACTCGTTTGACTCGTTTGACTCGTTTGACTCGTTTGACTCGTTTGACTCGTTTGACTCGTTTGACTCGTTTGACTCGTTTGACTCGTTTGACTCGTTTGACTCGTTTGACTCGTTTGACTCGTTTGACTCGTTTGACTCGTTTGACTCGTTTGACTCGTTTGACTCGTTTGACTCGTTTGACTCGTTTGACTCGTTTGACTCGTTTGACTCGTTTGACTCGTTTGACTCGTTTGACTCGTTTGACTCGTTTGACTCGTTTGACTCGTTTGACTCGATTGACTCGTTTGACTCGTTTCACTCGTTTGACTCGTTTCACTCGTTTGACTCGTTTCACTCGTTTGACTCGTTTGACTCGTTTGACCCATTTGACTCGTTTGACTCGTTTGACTCGTTTGGCTCGTTCAACTCGCTTGACTCGATTGTCCTGTTCGAACCGTTTGACTCGTTTGACTCGTTTGACTCGATTGACTCGTTTGACTCGTTTGACTCGTTTGACTCGTTTGGCTCATTCAACTCGCTTGTCTCGTTTGTCCTGTTCGACCCGTTTGACTCGATGGACTCGTTTGACTCGTTTGACTCGTTTGACTCGTTTGACTCGTTTGACTCGTTTGACTCGTTTGACTCGTTTGACTAGTTTGACTCGTTTGACTCGTTTGACTCGTTTGACTCGTTTGACTCGTTTGACTCGTTTGACTCGTTTGACTCGTTTGACTCGTTTGACTCGTTTGACTCGTTTGACTCGTTTGACTCGTTTGACTCGTTTGACTCGTTTGACTCGTTTGACTCGTTTGACTCGTTTGACTCGTTTGACTCGTTTGACTCGTTTGACTCGTTTGACTCGTTTGACTCGTTTGACTCGTTTGACTCGTTTGACTCGTTTGACTCGTTTGACTCGTTTGACTCGTTTGACTCGTTTGACTCGTTTGACTCGTTTGACTCGTTTGACTCGTTTGACTCGTTTGACTCGTTTGACTCGTTTGACTCGTTTGACTCGTTTGACTCGTTTGACTCGTTTGACTCGTTTGGCTCGTTCAACTCGCTTGACTCGATTGTCCTGTTCGACCCGTTTGACTCGTTTGACTCGTTTGACTCGTTTGACTCGTTTGACTCGTTTGACTCGTTTGACTCGTCTGACTCGTTTGACTCGTTTGACTCGTTTGACTCGTTTGAGTCGTTTGACTCGTTTGACTCGATTGACTCGTTTGACTCGATTGACTCGTTTGACTCGTTTGACTCGTTTGACTCGTTTGACTCGATTGTCCTGTTCGACCCGTTTGACCCATTTGACTCGTTTGACTCGTTTGACTCGTTTGACTCGATTGACTCGTTTGACTCGTTTGACTCGTTTGACTCGTTTGACTCGTTTGACTCGTTCGACTCGCTAGACTCGATTGTCCTGTTCGACCCATTTGACACGTTTGACTCGTTTGACTCGTTTGACTCGTTCGACTCGTTTGACTCGTTCGACTCGTTTGACTCGTTCGACTCGTTTGACTCGTTCGACTCGTTTGACTCGTTCGACTCGTTTGACTCGTTCGACTCGTTTGACTCGTTCGACTCGTTTGACTCGTTCGACTCGTTCGACTCGTTCGACTCGTTTGACTCGTTTGACTCGTTTGACTCGTTTGACTCGTTTGACTCGTTTGACTCGTTTGACTCGTTTGACCCGTTAGACCCGTTTGACTCGATTGACTCGATTGACTCGTTTGACACGTTTGACTCGTTTGACACGTTTGACTCGTTTGACTCGTTTGACTCGTTTGACTCGTTTGACTCGTTTGACTCGTTTGACTCGTTTGACTCGTTTGACTCGTTTGACTCGTTTGACTCGTTTGACTCGTTTGACTCGTTTGACTCGTTTGACTCGTTTGACTCGTTTGACTCGTTTGACTCGTTTGACTCGTTCGACCCGTTTGACCCATTTGACTCGTTTGACTCGTTTGACTCGTTTGACTCGATTGACTCGTTTGACTCGTTTGACTCGTTTGACTCGTTTGACTCGTTTGACTCGTTCGACTCGCTAGACTCGATTGTCCTGTTCGACCCATTTGACTCGTTTGACTCGTTTGACTCGTTTGACTCGTTTGACTCGTTTGACTCGTTTGACTCGTTTGACTCGTTTGACTCGTTTGACTCGTTTGACTCGTTTGACTCGTTTGACTCGTTTGACTCGTTTGACTCGTTTGACTCGTTTGACTCGTTTGACTCGTTTGACTCGTTTGACTCGTTTGACTCGTTTGACTCGTTTGACTCGTTTGACTCGTTCGACTCGTTTGACTCGTTTGACTCGTTTAACTCGCTTGACTCGATTGTCCTGGTCGACACGTTTGACTCGTTTGACTCGTTTGACTCGTTTGACTCGTTTGACTCGTTTGACTCGTTTGACTCGTTTGACTCGTTTGACTCGTTTGACTCGTTTGACTCGTTTGACTCGTTCGACTCGTTTGACTCGTTTGACTCGTTTAACTCGCTTGACTCGATTGTCCTGGTCGACCCGTTTGACTCGTTTGACTCGTTTGACTCGTTTGACTCGTTTGACTCGTTTGACTCGTTTGACTCGTTTGACTCGTTTGACTCGTTTGACTCGTTTGACTCGTTTGACTCGTTTGACTCGTTTGACTCGTTTGACTCGTTTGACTCGATTGTCCTGTTCGACCCGTTTGACCCATTTGACACGTTTGACTCGTTTGACTCGTTTGACTCGTTTGACTCGATTGTCCTGTTCGACCCGTTTGACTCGTTTGACTCGTTTGACTCGTTTGACTCGTTAGACTCGTTTGTCTCGTTTGACTCGTTTGACTCGTTTGACTCGTTTGACACGTTTGACTCGTTTGACTCGTTTGACTCGTTTGACTCGTTTGACTCGTTTGACTCGTTTGACTCGTTTGACTCGTTTGACTCGTTTGACTCGTTTGACTCGTTTGACTCGTTTGACTCGTTTGACTCGATTGACTCGTTTCACTCGTTTCACTCGTTTGACTCGTTTCACTCGTTTGACTCGTTTCACTCGTTTGACTCGTTTGACTCGTTTGACCCATTTGACTCGTTTCACTCGTTTCACTCGTTTGGCTCGTTCAACTCGCTTGACTCGATTGTCCTGTTCGAACCGTTTGACTCGTTTGACTCGTTTGACTCGATTGACTCGTTTGACTCGTTTGACTCGTTTGACTCGTTTGGCTCATTCAACTCGCTTGTCTCGATTGTCCTGTTCGACCCGTTTGACTCGATGGACTCGTTTGACTCGTTTGACTCGTTTGACTCGTTTGACTCGTTTGACTCGTTTGACTCGTTTGACTCGTTTGACTCGTTTGACTCGTTTGACTCGTTTGACTCGTTTGACTCGTTTGACTCGTTTGACTCGTTTGACTCGTTTGACTCGTTTGACTCGTTTGACTCGTTTGACTCGTTTGACTCGTTTGACTCGTTTGACTCGTTTGACTCGTTTGACTCGTTTGACTCGTTTGACTCGTTTGACTCGTTTGACTCGTTTGACTCGTTTGACTCGTTTGACTCGTTTGACTCGTTTGACTCGTTTGACTCGTTTGACTCGTTTGACTCGTTTGACTCGTTTGACTCGTTTGACTCGTTTGACTCGTTTGACTCGTTTGACTCGTTTGACTCGTTTGACTCGTTTGACTCGTTTGACTCGTTTGACTCGTTTGACTCGTTTGACTCGTTTGACTCGTTTGACTCGTTTGACTCGTTTGACTCGTTTGACTCGTTTGACTCGTTTGACTCGTTTGACTCGTTTGACTCGTTTGACTCGTTTGACTCGTTTGACTCGTTTGACTCGTTTGACTCGTTTGACTCGTTTGACTCGTTTGACTCGTTTGACTCGTTTGACTCGTTTGACTCGTTTGACTCGTTTGACTCGTTTGACTCGTTTGACTCGTTTGACTCGTTTGACTCGTTTGCCTCGTTTGACTCGTTTGCCTCGTTTGACTCGTTTGACTCGTTTGACTCGTTTGACTCGTTTGACTCGTTTGACTCGTTTGACTCGTTTGACTCGTTTGACTCGTTTGACTCGTTTGACTCGTTTGACTCGTTTGACTCGTTTGACTCGTTTGACTCGTTTGACTCGTTTGACTCGTTTGACTCGTTTGACTCGTTTGACTCGTTTGACTCGTTTGACTCGTTTGACTCGTTTGACTCGTTTGACTCGTTTGACTCGTTTGACTCGTTTGACTCGTTTGACTCGTTTGACTCGTTTGACTCGTTTGACTCGTTTGACTCGTTTGACTCGTTTGACTCGTTTGCCTCGTTTGACTCGTTTGCCTCGTTTGACTCGTTTGACTCGTTTGACTCGTTTGACTCGTTTGACTCGTTTGACTCGTTTGACTCGTTTGACTCGTTTGACTCGTTTGACTCGTTTGACTCGTTTGACTCGTTTGACTCGTTTGACTCGTTTGACTCGTTTGACTCGTTTGACTCGTTTGACTCGTTTGACTCGTTTGACTCGTTTGACTCGTTTGACTCGTTTGACTCGTTTGACTCGTTTGACTCGTTTGACTCGTTTGACTCGTTTGACTCGTTTGACTCGTTTGACTCGTTTGACTCGTTTGACTCGTTTGACTCGTTTGACTCGTTTGACTCGTTTGACTCGTTTGACTCGTTTGACTCGTTTGACTCGTTTGACTCGTTTGACTCGTTTGACTCGTTTGACTCGTTTGACTCGTTTGACTCGTTTGACTCGTTTGACTCGTTTGACTCGTTTGACTCGTTTGACTCGTTTGACTCGTTTGACTCGTTTGACTCGTTTGACTCGTTTGACTCGTTTGACTCGTTTGACTCGTTTGACTCGTATGACTCGTTTGACTCGTTTGACTCGTGTGACTCGTTTGACTCGTTTGACTCGTTTGACTCGTTTGACTCGTTTGACTCGTTTGACTCGTTTGACTCGTTTGACTCGTTTGACTCGTTTGACTCGTTTGACTCGTTTGACTCGTTTGACTCGTTTGACTCGTTTGACTCGTTTGACTCGTTTGACTCGTTTGACTCGTTTGACTCGTTTGACTCGTTTGACTCGTTTGACTCGTTTGACTCGTTTGACTCGTTTGACTCGTTTGACTCGATCGTCCTGTTCGACCCGTTTGACTCGTTTGACTCGTATGACTCGTTTGACTCGTTTGACTCGTTTGACTCGTTTGACTCGTTTGACTCGTTTGACTCGTTTGACTCGTTTGACTCGTTCGACTCGTTTGACTCGTTTGACTCGTTTAACTCGCTTGACTCGATTGTCCTGGTCGACACGTTTGACTCGTTTGACTCGTTTGACTCGTTTGACTCGTTTGACTCGTTTGACTCGTTTGACTCGATTGTCCTGTTCGACCCGTTTGACCCATTTGACACGTTTGACTCGTTTGACTCGTTTGACTCGTTTGACTCGATTGTCCTGTTCGACCCGTTTGACTCGTTTGACTCGTTTGACTCGTTTGACTCGTTAGACTCGTTTGTCTCGTTTGACTCGTTTGACTCGTTTGACTCGTTTGACACGTTTGACTCGTTTGACTCGTTTGACTCGTTTGACTCGTTTGACTCGTTTGACTCGTTTGACTCGTTTGACTCGTTTGACTCGTTTGACTCGTTTGACTCGTTTGACTCGTTTGACTCGTTTGACTCGTTTGACTCGTTTGACTCGTTTGACTCGTTTGACTCGTTTGACTCGTTTGACTCGTTTGACTCGTTTGACTCGTTTGACTCGTTTGACTCGTTTGACTCGTTTGACTCGTTTGACTCGTTTGACTCGTTTGACTCGTTTGACTCGTTTGACTCGTTTGACTCGTTTGACTCGTTTGACTCGTTTGACTCGTTTGACTCGTTTGACTCGTTTGACTCGTTTGACTCGTTTGACTCGTTTGACTCGTTTGACTCGTTTGACTCGTTTGACTCGTTTGACTCGTTTGACTCGTTTGACTCGTTTGACTCGTTTGACTCGTTTGACTCGTTTGACTCGTTTGACTCGTTTGACTCGTTTGACTCGTTTGACTCGTTTGACTCGTTTGACTCGTTTGACTCGTTTGACTCGTTTGACTCGTTTGACTCGTTTGACTCGTTTGACTCGTTTGACTCGTTTGACTCGTTTGACTCGTTTGACTCGTTTGACTCGTTTGACTCGTTTGACTCGTTTGACTCGTTTGACTCGTTTGACTCGTTAGACTCGTTTGACTCGTTTGACTCGTTTGACTCGTTTGACTCGTTTGACTCGTTTGACTCGTTTGACTCGTTTGACTCGTTTGCCTCGTTTGCCTCGTTTGACTCGTTTGACTCGTTTGACTCGTTTGACTCGTTTGACTCGTTTGACTCGTTTGACTCGTTTGACTCGTTTGACTCGTTTGACTCGTTTGACTCGTTTGACTCGTTTGACTCGTTTGACTCGTTTGACTCGTTTGACTCGTTTGACTCGTTTGACTCGTTTGACTCGTTTGACTCGTTTGACTCGTTTGACTCGTTTGACTCGTTTGACTCGTTTGACTCGTTTGACTCGTTTGACTCGTTTGACTCGTTTGACTCGTTTGACTCGTTTGACTCGTTTGACTCGTTTGACTCGTTTGACTCGTTTGACTCGTTTGACTCGTTTGACTCGTTTGACTCGTTTGACTCGTTTGACTCGTTTGACTCGTTTGACTCGTTTGACTCGTTTGACTCGTTTGACTCGTTTGACTCGTTTGACTCGTTTGACTCGTTTGACTCGTTTGACTCGTTTGACTCGTTTGACTCGTTTGACTCGTTTGACTCGTTTGACTCGTTTGACTCGTTTGACTCGTTTGACTCGTTTGACTCGTTTGACTCGTTTGACTCGTTTGACTCGTTTGACTCGTTTGACTCGTTTGACTCGTTTGACTCGTTTGACTCGTTTGACTCGTTTGACTCGTTTGACTCGTTTGACTCGTTTGACTCGTTTGACTCGTTTGACTCGTTTGACTCGTTTGACTCGTTTGACTCGTTTGACTCGTTTGACTCGTTTGACTCGTTTGACTCGTTTGACTCGTTTGACTCGTTTGACTCGTTTGACTCGTTTGACTCGTTTGACTCGTTTGACTCGTTTGACTCGTTTGACTCGTTTGACTCGTTTGACTCGTTTGACTCGATTGACTCGTTTGACTCGTTTCACTCGTTTGACTCGTTTCACTCGTTTGACTCGTTTGACTCGTTTGACCCATTTGACTCGTTTCACTCGTTTCACTCGTTTGGCTCGTTCAACTCGCTTGACTCGATTGTCCTGTTCGAACCGTTTGACTCGTTTGACTCGTTTGACTCGATTGACTCGTTTGACTCGTTTGACTCGTTTGACTCGTTTGGCTCATTCAACTCGCTTGTCTCGATTGTCCTGTTCGACCCGTTTGACTCGATGGACTCGTTTGACTCGTTTGACTCGTTTGACTCGTTTGACTCGTTTGACTCGTTTGACTCGTTTGACTCGTTTGACTAGTTTGACTCGTTTGACTCGTTTGACTCGTTTGACTCGTTTGACTCGTTTGACTCGTTTGACTCGTTTGACTCGTTTGACTCGTTTGACTCGTTTGACTCGTTTGACTCGTTTGACTCGTTTGACTCGTTTGACTCGTTTGACTCGTTTGACTCGTTTGACTCGTTTGACTCGTTTGACTCGTTTGACTCGTTTGACTCGTTTGACTCGTTTGACTCGTTTGACTCGTTTGACTCGTTTGACTCGTTTGACTCGTTTGACTCGTTTGACTCGTTTGACTCGTTTGACTCGTTTGACTCGTTTGACTCGTTTGACTCGTTTGACTCGTTTGACTCGTTTGACTCGTTTGACTCGTTTGACTCGTTTGGCTCGTTCAACTCGCTTGACTCGATTGTCCTGTTCGACCCGTTTGACTCGTTTGACTCGTTTGACTCGTTTGACTCGTTTGACTCGTTTGACTCGTTTGACTCGTCTGACTCGTTTGACTCGTTTGACTCGTTTGACTCGTTTGAGTCGTTTGACTCGTTTGACTCGATTGACTCGTTTGACTCGATTGACTCGTTTGACTCGTTTGACTCGTTTGACTCGTTTGACTCGATTGTCCTGTTCGACCCGTTTGACCCATTTGACTCGTTTGACTCGTTTGACTCGTTTGACTCGTTTGACTCGTTTGACTCGTTTGACTCGTTTGACTCGTTTGACTCGTTTGACTCGTTCGACTCGCTAGACTCGATTGTCCTGTTCGACCCATTTGACACGTTTGACTCGTTTGACTCGTTTGACTCGTTCGACTCGTTTGACTCGTTCGACTCGTTTGACTCGTTCGACTCGTTTGACTCGTTCGACTCGTTTGACTCGTTCGACTCGTTTGACTCGTTCGACTCGTTTGACTCGTTCGACTCGTTTGACTCGTTCGACTCGTTCGACTCGTTTGACTCGTTTGACTCGTTTGACTCGTTTGACTCGTTTGACTCGTTTGACTCGTTTGACTCGTTTGACTCGTTTGACCCGTTAGACCCGTTTGACTCGATTGACTCGATTGACTCGTTTGACACGTTTGACTCGTTTGACACGTTTGACTCGTTTGACTCGTTTGACTCGTTTGACTCGTTTGACTCGTTTGACTCGTTTGACTCGTTTGACTCGTTTGACTCGTTTGACTCGTTTGACTCGTTTGACTCGTTTGACTCGTTTGACTCGTTTGACTCGTTTGACTCGTTTGACTCGTTTGACTCGTTTGACTCGTTCGACCCGTTTGACCCATTTGACTCGTTTGACTCGTTTGACTCGTTTGACTCGATTGACTCGTTTGACTCGTTTGACTCCTTTGACTCGTTTGACTCGTTTGACTCGTTCGACTCGCTAGACTCGATTGTCCTGTTCGACCCATTTGACTCGTTTGACTCGTTTGACTCGTTTGACTCGTTTGACTCGTTTGACTCGTTTGACTCGTTTGACTCGTTTGACTCGTTTGACTCGTTTGACTCGTTTGACTCGTTTGACTCGTTTGACTCGTTTGACGCGTTTGACTCGTTTGACTCGTTTGACTCGTTTGACTCGTTTGACTCGTTTGACTCGTTTGACGCGTTTGACTCGTTTGACTCGTTTGACTCGTTTGACTCGTTTGACTCGTTTGACTCGTTTGACTCGTTTGACTCGTTTGACTCGTTTGACTCGTTTGACTCGTTTGACTCGTTTGACTCGTTTGACTCGTTTGACTCGTTTGACTCGTTTGACTCGTTTGACTCGTTTGACTCGTTTGACTCGTTTGACTCGTTTGACTCGTTTGACTCGTTTGACTCGTTTGACTCGTTTGACTCGTTTGACTCGTTTGACTCGTTTGACTCGTTTGACTCGTTTGACTCGTTTGACTCGTTTGACTCGTTTGACTCGTTTGACTCGTTTGACTCGTTTGACTCGTTTGACTCGTTTGACTCGTTTGACTCGTTTGACTCGTTTGACTCGTTTGACTCGTTTGACTCGTTTGACTCGTTTGACTCGTTTGACTCGTTTGACTCGTTTGACTCGTTTGACTCGTTTGACTCGTTTGACTCGTTTGACTCGTTTGACTCGTTTGACTCGTTTGACTCGTTTGACTCGTTTGACTCGTTTGACTCGTTTGACTCGTTTGACTCGTTTGACTCGTTTGACTCGTTTGACTCGTTTGACTCGTTTGACTCGTTTGACTCGTTTGACTCGTTTGACTCGTTTGACTCGTTTGACTCGTTTGACTCGTTTGACTCGTTTGACTCGTTTGACTCGTTTGACTCGTTTGACTCGTTTGACTCGTTTGACTCGTTTGACTCGTTTGACTCGTTTGACTCGTTTGACTCGTTTGACTCGTTTGACTCGTTTGACTCGTTTGACTCGTTTGACTCGTTTGACTCGTTTGACTCGTTTGACTCGTTTGACTCGTTTGACTCGTTTGACTCGTTTGACTCGTTTGACTCGTTTGACTCGTTTGACTCGTTTGACTCGTTTGACTCGTTTGACTCGTTTGACTCGTTTGACTCGTTTGACTCGTTTGACTCGTTTGACTCGTTTGACTCGTTTGACTCGTTTGACTCGTTTGACTCGTTTGACTCGTTTGACTCGTTTGACTCGTTTGACTCGTTTGACTCGTTTGACTCGTTTGACTCGTTTGACTCGTTTGACTCGATTGACTCGTTTGACTCGTTTGACTCGTTTCACTCGTTTGACTCGTTTGACTCGTTTGACCCATTTGACTCGTTTCACTCGTTTCACTCGTTTGGCTCGTTCAACTCGCTTGACTCGATTGTCCTGTTCGAACCGTTTGACTCGTTTGACTCGTTTGACTCGATTGACTCGTTTGACTCGTTTGACTCGTTTGACTCGTTTGGCTCATTCAACTCGCTTGTCTCGATTGTCCTGTTCGACCCGTTTGACTCGATGGACTCGTTTGACTCGTTTGACTCGTTTGACTCGTTTGACTCGTTTGACTCGTTTGACTCGTTTGACTCGTTTGACTCGTTTGACTCGTTTGACTCGTTTGACTCGTTTGACTCGTTTGACTCGTTTGACTCGTTTGACTCGTTTGACTCGTTTGACTCGTTTGACTCGTTTGACTCGTTTGACTCGTTTGACTCGTTTGACTCGTTTGACTCGTTTGACTCGTTTGACTCGTTTGACTCGTTTGACTCGTTTGACTCGTTTGACTCGTTTGACTCGTTTGACTCGTTTGACTCGTTTGACTCGTTTGACTCGTTTGACTCGTTTGACTCGTTTGACTCGTTTGACTCGTTTGACTCGTTTGACTCGTTTGACTCGTTTGACTCGTTTGACTCGTTTGACTCGTTTGACTCGTTTGACTCGTTTGACTCGTTTGACTCGTTTGACTCGTTTGACTCGTTTGACTCGTTTGACTCGTTTGACTCGTTTGACTCGTTTGACTCGTTTGACTCGTTTGACTCGTTTGGCTCGTTCAACTCGCTTGACTCGATTGTCCTGTTCGACCCGTTTGACTCGTTTGACTCGTTTGACTCGTTTGACTCGTTTGACTCGTTTGACTCGTTTGACTCGTCTGACTCGTTTGACTCGTTTGACTCGTTTGACTCGTTTGAGTCGTTTGACTCGTTTGACTCGATTGACTCGTTTGACTCGATTGACTCGTTTGACTCGTTTGACTCGTTTGACTCGTTTGACTCGATTGTCCTGTTCGACCCGTTTGACCCATTTGACTCGTTTGACTCGTTTGACTCGTTTGACTCGATTGACTCGTTTGACTCGTTTGACTCGTTTGACTCGTTTGACTCGTTTGACTCGTTCGACTCGCTAGACTCGATTGTCCTGTTCGACCCATTTGACACGTTTGACTCGTTTGACTCGTTTGACTCGTTCGACTCGTTTGACTCGTTCGACTCGTTTGACTCGTTCGACTCGTTTGACTCGTTCGACTCGTTTGACTCGTTCGACTCGTTTGACTCGTTCGACTCGTTTGACTCGTTCGACTCGTTTGACTCGTTCGACTCGTTCGACTCGTTCGACTCGTTCGACTCGTTTGACTCGTTTGACTCGTTTGACTCGTTTGACTCGTTTGACTCGTTTGACTCGTTTGACTCGTTTGACTCGTTTGACTCGTTTGACTCGTTTGACTCGTTTGACTCGTTTGACTCGTTTGACTCGTTTGACTCGTTTGACTCGTTTGACTCGTTTGACTCGTTTGACTCGTTTGACTCGTTTGACTCGTTTGACACGTTTGACTCGATTGACTCGTTTGACTCGTTTGACTCGTTTGACTCGTTTGATTCGTTTGACTCGTTTGACTCGTTTGACTCGTTTGACTCGTTTGACTCGTTTGACTCGTTTGACTCGTTTGACTCGTATGACTCGTTTGACTCGTTTGGCTCGTTTGACTCGTTTGGCTCGTTTGACTCGTTTGGCTCGTTTGACTCGTTTGGCTCGTTTGACTCGTTTGGCTCGTTCAACTCGCTTGACTCGATTGTCCTGTTTGACTCGTTTGACTCGTTCGACCCGTTTGACTCGTTTGACTCGTTTGACTCGTTTGACTCGTTTGACTCGTTTGACTCGTTTGACTCGTTTGACTCGTTTGACTCGATTGACTCGTTTGACTCGTTTGACTCGTTTGACTCGTTTGACTCGTTTGACTCGTTTGACTCGTTTGACTCGTTTGACTCGTTTGACTCGTTTGACTCGTTTGACTCGTTTGACTCGTTTGACTCGTTTGACTCGTTTGACCCGTTTGACTCGATTGACTCGTTTGACTCGTTTGACTCGTTCGACTCGTTTGATTCGTTTGACTCGTTTAACTCGCTTGACTCGATTGTCCTGTTCGACCCGTTTGACTCGTTTGACTCGTTTGACTCGGTTGACTCGATTGTCCTGTTCGACCCGTTAGACCCGTTTGACTCGATTGACTCGATTGACTCGTTTGACACGTTTGACTCGTTTGACACGTTTGACTCGTTTGACTCGTTTGACTCGTTTGACTCGTTTGACTCGTTTGACTCGTTTGACTCGTTTGACTCGTTTGACTCGTTTGACTCGTTTGACTCGTTTGACTCGTTTGACTCGTTTGACTCGTTTGACTCGTTTGACTCGTTTGACTCGTTTGACTCGTTTGACTCGTTTGACTCGATTGTCCTGTTCGACCCGTTTGACTCGATGGACTCGTTTGACTCGTTTGACTCGTTTGACTCGTTTGACTCGTTTGACTCGTTTGACTCGTTTGACTCGTTTGACTCGTTTGACTCGTTTGACTCGTTTGACTCGTTTGACTCGTTTGACTCGTTTGACTCGTTTGACTCGTTTGACTCGTTTGACTCGTTTGACTCGTTTGACTCGTTTGACTCGTTTGACTCGTTTGACTCGTTTGACTCGTTTGACTCGTTTGACTCGTTTGACTCGTTTGACGCGTTTGACTCGTTTGACTCGTTTGACTCGTTTGACTCGTTTGACTCGTTTGACTCGTTTGACGCGTTTGACTCGTTTGACTCGTTTGACTCGTTTGACTCGTTTGACTCGTTTGACTCGTTTGACTCGTTTGACTCGTTTGACTCGTTTGACTCGTTTGACTCGTTTGACTCGTTTGACTCGTTTGACTCGTTTGACTCGTTTGACTCGTTTGACTCGTTTGACTCGTTTGACTCGTTTGACTCGTTTGACTCGTTTGACTCGTTTGACTCGTTTGACTCGTTTGACTCGTTTGACTCGTTTGACTCGTTTGACTCGTTTGACTCGTTTGACTCGTTTGACTCGTTTGACTCGTTTGACTCGTTTGACTCGTTTGACTCGTTTGACTCGTTTGACTCGTTTGACTCGTTTGACTCGTTTGACTCGTTTGACTCGTTTGACTCGTTTGACTCGTTTGACTCGTTTGACTCGTTTGACTCGTTTGACTCGTTTGACTCGTTTGACTCGTTTGACTCGTTTGACTCGTTTGACTCGTTTGACTCGTTTGACTCGTTTGACTCGTTTGACTCGTTTGACTCGTTTGACTCGTTTGACTCGTTTGACTCGTTTGACTCGTTTGACTCGTTTGACTCGTTTGACTCGTTTGACTCGTTTGACTCGTTTGACTCGTTTGACTCGTTTGACTCGTTTGACTCGTTTGACTCGTTTGACTCGTTTGACTCGTTTGACTCGTTTGACTCGTTTGACTCGTTTGACTCGTTTGACTCGTTTGACTCGTTTGACTCGTTTGACTCGTTTGACTCGTTTGACTCGTTTGACTCGTTTGACTCGTTTGACTCGTTTGACTCGTTTGACTCGTTTGACTCGTTTGACTCGTTTGACTCGTTTGACTCGTTTGACTCGTTTGACTCGTTTGACTCGTTTGACTCGTTTGACTCGTTTGACTCGTTTGACTCGTTTGACTCGTTTGACTCGTTTGACTCGTTTGACTCGTTTGACTCGTTTGACTCGTTTGACTCGTTTGACTCGTTTGACTCGTTTGACTCGTTTGACTCGTTTGACTCGTTTGACTCGATTGACTCGTTTGACTCGTTTCACTCGTTTGACTCGTTTCACTCGTTTGACTCGTTTGACTCGTTTGACCCATTTGACTCGTTTCACTCGTTTCACTCGTTTGGCTCGTTCAACTCGCTTGACTCGATTGTCCTGTTCGAACCGTTTGACTCGTTTGACTCGTTTGACTCGATTGACTCGTTTGACTCGTTTGACTCGTTTGACTCGTTTGGCTCATTCAACTCGCTTGTCTCGATTGTCCTGTTCGACCCGTTTGACTCGATGGACTCGTTTGACTCGTTTGACTCGTTTGACTCGTTTGACTCGTTTGACTCGTTTGACTCGTTTGACTCGTTTGACTCGTTTGACTCGTTTGACTCGTTTGACTCGTTTGACTCGTTTGACTCGTTTGACTCGTTTGACTCGTTTGACTCGTTTGACTCGTTTGACTCGTTTGACTCGTTTGACTCGTTTGACTCGTTTGACTCGTTTGACTCGTTTGACTCGTTTGACTCGTTTGACTCGTTTGACTCGTTTGACTCGTTTGACTCGTTTGACTCGTTTGACTCGTTTGACTCGTTTGACTCGTTTGACTCGTTTGACTCGTTTGACTCGTTTGACTCGTTTGACTCGTTTGACTCGTTTGACTCGTTTGACTCGTTTGACTCGTTTGACTCGTTTGACTCGTTTGACTCGTTTGACTCGTTTGACTCGTTTGACTCGTTTGACTCGTTTGACTCGTTTGACTCGTTTGACTCGTTTGACTCGTTTGACTCGTTTGACTCGTTTGACTCGTTTGACTCGTTTGACTCGTTTGACTCGTTTGACTCGTTTGACTCGTTTGACTCGTTTGACTCGTTTGACTCGTTTGACTCGTTTGACTCGTTTGACTCGTTTGACTCGTTTGACTCGTTTGACTCGTTTGACTCGTTTGACTCGTTTGACTCGTTTGACTCGTTTGACTCGTTTGACTCGTTTGACTCGTTTGACTCGTTTGACTCGTTTGACTCGTTTGACTCGTTTGACTCGTTTGACTCGTTTGACTCGTTTGACTCGTTTGACTCGTTTGACTCGTTTGACTCGTTTGACTCGTTTGACTCGTTTGACTCGTTTGACTCGTTTGACTCGTTTGACTCGTTTGACTCGTTTGACTCGTTTGACTCGTTTGACTCGTTTGACTCGTTTGACTCGTTTGACTCGTTTGACTCGTTTGACTCGTTTGACTCGTTTGACTCGATTGACTCGATTGACTCGTTTGACTCGTTTCACTCGTTTGACTCGTTTCACTCGTTTGACTCGTTTGACTCGTTTGACCCATTTGACTCGTTTCACTCGTTTCACTCGTTTGGCTCGTTCAACTCGCTTGACTCGATTGTCCTGTTCGAACCGTTTGACTCGTTTGACTCGTTTGACTCGATTGACTCGTTTGACTCGTTTGACTCGTTTGACTCGTTTGGCTCATTCAACTCGCTTGTCTCGATTGTCCTGTTCGACCCGTTTGACTCGATGGACTCGTTTGACTCGTTTGACTCGTTTGACTCGTTTGACTCGTTTGACTCGTTTGACTCGTTTGACTCGTTTGACTCGTTTGACTCGTTTGACTCGTTTGACTCGTTTGACTCGTTTGACTCGTTTGACTCGTTTGACTCGTTTGACTCGTTTGACTCGTTTGACTCGTTTGACTCGTTTGACTCGTTTGACTCGTTTGACTCGTTTGACTCGTTTGACTCGTTTGACTCGTTTGACTCGTTTGACTCGTTTGACTCGTTTGACTCGTTTGACTCGTTTGACTCGTTTGACTCGTTTGACTCGTTTGACTCGTTTGACTCGTTTGACTCGTTTGACTCGTTTGACTCGTTTGACTCGTTTGACTCGTTTGACTCGTTTGACTCGTTTGACTCGTTTGACTCGTTTGACTCGTTTGACTCGTTTGACTCGTTTGACTCGTTTGACTCGTTTGACTCGTTTGACTCGTTTGACTCGTTTGACTCGTTTGACTCGTTTGACTCGTTTGACTCGTTTGACTCGTTTGACTCGTTTGACTCGTTTGACTCGTTTGACTCGTTTGACTCGTTTGACTCGTTTGACTCGTTTGACTCGTTTGACTCGTTTGACTCGTTTGACTCGTTTGACTCGTTTGACTCGTTTGACTCGTTTGACTCGTTTGACTCGTTTGACTCGTTTGACTCGTTTGACTCGTTTGACTCGTTTGACTCGTTTGACTCGTTTGACTCGTTTGACTCGTTTGACTCGTTTGACTCGTTTGACTCGTTTGACTCGTTTGACTCGTTTGACTCGTTTGACTCGTTTGACTCGTTTGACTCGTTTGACTCGTTTGACTCGTTTGACTCGTTTGACTCGTTTGACTCGTTTGACTCGTTTGACTCGTTTGACTCGTATGACTCGTTTGACTCGTTTGACTCGTGTGACTCGTTTGACTCGTTTGACTCGTTTGACTCGTTTGACTCGTTTGACTCGTTTGACTCGTTTGACTCGTTTGACTCGTTTGACTCGTTTGACTCGTTTGACTCGTTTGACTCGTTTGACGCGTTTGACTCGTTTGACTCGTTTGACTCGTTTGACTCGTTTGACTCGTTTGACGCGTTTGACTCGTTTGACTCGTTTGACTCGTTTGACTCGTTTGACGCGTTTGACTCGTTTGACTCGTTTGACTCGTTTGACTCGTTTGACTCGTTTGACTCGTTTGACTCGTTTGACTCGTTTGACTCGTTTGACTCGTTTGACTCGTTTGACTCGTTTGACTCGTTTGACTCGTTTGACTCGTTTGACTCGTTTGACTCGTTTGACTCGTTTGACTCGTTTGACTCGTTTGACTCGTTTGACTCGTTTGACTCGTTTGACTCGTTTGACTCGTTTGACTCGTTTGACTCGTTTGACTCGTTTGACTCGTTTGACTCGTTTGACTCGTTTGACTCGTTTGACTCGTTTGACTCGTTTGACTCGTTTGACTCGTTTGACTCGTTTGACTCGTTTGACTCGTTTGACTCGTTTGACTCGTTTGACTCGTTTGACTCGTTTGACTCGTTTGACTCGTTTGACTCGTTTGACTCGTTTGACTCGTTTGACTCGTTTGACTCGTTTGACTCGTTTGACTCGTTTGACTCGTTTGACTCGTTTGACTCGTTTGACTCGTTTGACTCGTTTGACTCGTTTGACTCGTTTGACTCGTTTGACTCGTTTGACTCGTTTGACTCGTTTGACTCGTTTGACTCGTTTGACTCGTTTGACTCGTTTGACTCGTTTGACTCGTTTGACTCGTTTGACTCGTTTGACTCGTTTGACTCGTTTGACTCGTTTGACTCGTTTGACTCGTTTGACTCGTTTGACTCGTTTGACTCGTTTGACTCGTTTGACTCGTTTGACTCGTTTGACTCGTTTGACTCGTTTGACTCGTTTGACTCGTTTGACTCGTTTGACTCGTTTGACTCGTTTGACTCGTTTGACTCGTTTGACTCGTTTGACTCGTTTGACTCGTTTGACTCGTTTGACTCGTTTGACTCGTTTGACTCGTTTGACTCGTTTGACTCGTTTGACTCGTTTGACTCGTTTGACTCGTTTGACTCGTTTGACTCGTTTGACTCGTTTGACTCGTTTGACTCGTTTGACTCGTTTGACTCGTTTGACTCGATTGACTCGTTTGACTCGATTGACTCGTTTGACTCGTTTCACTCGTTTGACTCGTTTCACTCGTTTGACTCGTTTGACTCGTTTGACCCATTTGACTCGTTTCACTCGTTTCACTCGTTTGGCTCGTTCAACTCGCTTGACTCGATTGTCCTGTTCGAACCGTTTGACTCGTTTGACTCGTTTGACTCGATTGACTCGTTTGACTCGTTTGACTCGTTTGACTCGTTTGGCTCATTCAACTCGCTTGTCTCGATTGTCCTGTTCGACCCGTTTGACTCGTTTGACTCGTTTGACTCGTTTGACTCGTTTGACTCGTTTGACTCGTTTGACTCGTTTGACTCGTTTGACTCGTTTGACTCGTTTGACTCGTTTGACTCGTTTGACTCGTTTGACTCGTTTGACTCGTTTGACTCGTTTGACTCGTTTGACTCGTTTGACTCGTTTGACTCGTTTGACTCGTTTGACTCGTTTGACTCGTTTGACTCGTTTGACTCGTTTGACTCGTTTGACTCGTTTGACTCGTTTGACTCGTTTGACTCGTTTGACTCGTTTGACTCGTTTGACTCGTTTGACTCGTTTGACTCGTTTGACTCGTTTGACTCGTTTGACTCGTTTGACTCGTTTGACTCGTTTGACTCGTTTGACTCGTTTGACTCGTTTGACTCGTTTGACTCGTTTGACTCGTTTGACTCGTTTGACTCGTTTGACTCGTTTGACTCGTTTGACTCGTTTGACTCGTTTGACTCGATTGACTCGTTTGACTCGTTTGACTCGTTTGACTCGTTTGACTCGTTTGACTCGTTTGACTCGTTTGACTCGTTTGACTCGTTTGACTCGTTTGACTCGTTTGACTCGTTTGACTCGTTTGACTCGTTTGGCTCGTTCAACTCGCTTGACTCGATTGTCCTGTTCGACCCGTTTGACTCGTTTGACTCGTTTGACTCGTTTGACTCGTTTGACTCGTTTGACTCGTTTGACTCGTCTGACTCGTTTGACTCGTTTGACTCGTTTGACTCGTTTGAGTCGTTTGACTCGTTTGACTCGATTGACTCGTTTGACTCGATTGACTCGTTTGACTCGTTTGACTCGTTTGACTCGTTTGACTCGATTGTCCTGTTCGACCCGTTTGACCCATTTGACTCGTTTGACTCGTTTGACTCGTTTGACTCGATTGACTCGTTTGACTCGTTTGACTCGTTTGACTCGTTTGACTCGTTTGACTCGTTCGACTCGCTAGACTCGATTGTCCTGTTCGACCCATTTGACACGTTTGACTCGTTTGACTCGTTTGACTCGTTCGACTCGTTTGACTCGTTCGACTCGTTTGACTCGTTCGACTCGTTTGACTCGTTCGACTCGTTTGACTCGTTCGACTCGTTCGACTCGTTCGACTCGTTCGACTCGTTTGACTCGTTTGACTCGTTTGACTCGTTTGACTCGTTTGACTCGTTTGACTCGTTTGACTCGTTTGACTCGTTTGACTCGTTTGACTCGTTTGACTCGTTTGACTCGTTTGACTCGTTTGACTCGTTTGACTCGTTTGACTCGTTTGACTCGTTTGACTCGTTTGACTCGTTTGACTCGTTTGACTCGTTTGACTCGTTTGACTCGTTTGACTCGTTTGACTCGTTTGACTCGTTTGACTCGTTTGACTCGTTTGACTCGTTTGACACGTTTGACTCGATTGACTCGTTTGACTCGTTTGACTCGTTTGACTCGTTTGATTCGTTTGACTCGTTTGACTCGTTTGACTCGTTTGACTCGTTTGACTCGTTTGACTCGTTTGACTCGTTTGACTCGTATGACTCGTTTGACTCGTTTGGCTCGTTTGACTCGTTTGGCTCGTTTGACTCGTTTGGCTCGTTTGACTCGTTTGGCTCGTTTGACTCGTTTGGCTCGTTCAACTCGCTTGACTCGATTGTCCTGTTTGACTCGTTTGACTCGTTCGACCCGTTTGACTCGTTTGACTCGTTTGACTCGTTTGACTCGTTTGACTCGTTTGACTCGTTTGACTCGTTTGACTCGTTTGACTCGATTGACTCGTTTGACTCGTTTGACTCGTTTGACTCGTTTGACTCGTTTGACTCGTTTGACTCGTTTGACTCGTTTGACTCGTTTGACTCGTTTGACTCGTATGACTCGTTTGACTCGTTTGACTCGTTTGACTCGTTTGACCCGTTTGACTCGATTGACTCGTTTGACTCGTTTGACTCGTTCGACTCGTTTGATTCGTTTGACTCGTTTAACTCGCTTGACTCGATTGTCCTGTTCGACCCGTTTGACTCGTTTGACTCGTTTGACTCGGTTGACTCGATTGTCCTGTTCGACCCGTTAGACCCGTTTGACTCGATTGACTCGTTTGACTCGTTTGACACGTTTGACTCGTTTGACACGTTTGACTCGTTTGACTCGTTTGACTCGTTTGACTCGTTTGACTCGTTTGACTCGTTTGACTCGTTTGACTCGTTTGACTCGTTTGACTCGTTTGACTCGTTTGACTCGTTTGACTCGTTTGACTCGTTTGACTCGTTTGACTCGTTTGACTCGATGGACTCGTTTGACTCGTTTGACTCGTTTGACTCGTTTGACTCGTTTGACTCGTTTGACTCGTTTGACTCGTTTGACTCGTTTGACTCGTTTGACTCGTTTGACTCGTTTGACTCGTTTGACTCGTTTGACTCGTTTGACTCGTTTGACTCGTTTGACTCGTTTGACTCGTTTGACTCGTTTGACTCGTTTGACTCGTTTGACTCGTTTGACTCGTTTGACTCGTTTGACTCGTTTGACTCGTTTGACTCGTTTGACTCGTTTGACTCGTTTGACTCGTTTGACTCGTTTGACTCGTTTGACTCGTTTGACGCGTTTGACTCGTTTGACTCGTTTGACTCGTTTGACTCGTTTGACTCGTTTGACTCGTTTGACGCGTTTGACTCGTTTGACTCGTTTGACTCGTTTGACTCGTTTGACTCGTTTGACTCGTTTGACTCGTTTGACTCGTTTGACTCGTTTGACTCGTTTGACTCGTTTGACTCGTTTGACTCGTTTGACTCGTTTGACTCGTTTGACTCGTTTGACTCGTTTGACTCGTTTGACTCGTTTGACTCGTTTGACTCGTTTGACTCGTTTGACTCGTTTGACTCGTTTGACTCGTTTGACTCGTTTGACTCGTTTGACTCGTTTGACTCGTTTGACTCGTTTGACTCGTTTGACTCGTTTGACTCGTTTGACTCGTTTGACTCGTTTGACTCGTTTGACTCGTTTGACTCGTTTGACTCGTTTGACTCGTTTGACTCGTTTGACTCGTTTGACTCGTTTGACTCGTTTGACTCGTTTGACTCGTTTGACTCGTTTGACTCGTTTGACTCGTTTGACTCGTTTGACTCGTTTGACTCGTTTGACTCGTTTGACTCGTTTGACTCGTTTGACTCGTTTGACTCGTTTGACTCGTTTGACTCGTTTGACTCGTTTGACTCGTTTGACTCGTTTGACTCGTTTGACTCGTTTGACTCGTTTGACTCGTTTGACTCGTTTGACTCGTTTGACTCGTTTGACTCGTTTGACTCGTTTGACTCGTTTGACTCGTTTGACTCGTTTGACTCGTTTGACTCGTTTGACTCGTTTGACTCGTTTGACTCGTTTGACTCGTTTGACTCGTTTGACTCGTTTGACTCGTTTGACTCGTTTGACTCGTTTGACTCGTTTGACTCGTTTGACTCGTTTGACTCGTTTGACTCGTTTGACTCGTTTGACTCGTTTGACTCGTTTGACTCGTTTGACTCGTTTGACTCGTTTGACTCGTTTGACTCGTTTGACTCGTTTGACTCGTTTGACTCGTTTGACTCGTTTGACTCGATTGACTCGTTTGACTCGTTTCACTCGTTTGACTCGTTTGACTCGTTTGACTCGTTTGACTCGTTTGACTCGTTTGACTCGTTTGACTCGTTTGACTCGTTTGACTCGTTTGACTCGTTTGACTCGTTTGACTCGTTTGACTCGTTTGACTCGTTTGACTCGTTTGACTCGTTTGACTCGTTTGACTCGTTTGACTCGTTTGACTCGTTTGACTCGTTTGACTCGTTTGACTCGTTTGACTCGTTTGACTCGTTTGACTCGTTTGACTCGTTTGACTCGTTTGACTCGTTTGACTCGTTTGACTCGTTTGACTCGTTTGACTCGTTTGACTCGTTTGACTCGTTTGACTCGTTTGACTCGTTTGACTCGTTTGACTCGTTTGACTCGTTTGACTCGTTTGACTCGTTTGACTCGTTTGACTCGTTTGACTCGTTTGACTCGTTTGACTCGTTTGACTCGTTTGACTCGTTTGACTCGTTTGACTCGTTTGACTCGTTTGACTCGTTTGACTCGTTTGACTCGTTTGACTCGTTTGACTCGTTTGACTCGTTTGACTCGTTTGACTCGTTTGGCTCGTTCAACTCGCTTGACTCGATTGTCCTGTTCGACCCGTTTGACTCGTTTGACTCGTTTGACTCGTTTGACTCGTTTGACTCGTTTGACTCGTTTGACTCGTCTGACTCGTTTGACTCGTTTGACTCGTTTGACTCGTTTGAGTCGTTTGACTCGTTTGACTCGATTGACTCGTTTGACTCGATTGACTCGTTTGACTCGTTTGACTCGTTTGACTCGTTTGACTCGATTGTCCTGTTCGACCCGTTTGACCCATTTGACTCGTTTGACTCGTTTGACTCGTTTGACTCGATTGACTCGTTTGACTCGTTTGACTCGTTTGACTCGTTTGACTCGTTTGACTCGTTCGACTCGCTAGACTCGATTGTCCTGTTCGACCCATTTGACACGTTTGACTCGTTTGACTCGTTTGACTCGTTCGACTCGTTTGACTCGTTCGACTCGTTTGACTCGTTCGACTCGTTTGACTCGTTCGACTCGTTTGACTCGTTCGACTCGTTCGACTCGTTCGACTCGTTCGACTCGTTTGACTCGTTTGACTCGTTTGACTCGTTTGACTCGTTTGACTCGTTTGACTCGTTTGACTCGTTTGACTCGTTTGACTCGTTTGACTCGTTTGACTCGTTTGACTCGTTTGACTCGTTTGACTCGTTTGACTCGTTTGACTCGTTTGACTCGTTTGACTCGTTTGACTCGTTTGACTCGTTTGACTCGTTTGACTCGTTTGACTCGTTTGACTCGTTTGACTCGTTTGACTCGTTTGACTCGTTTGACTCGTTTGACACGTTTGACTCGATTGACTCGTTTGACTCGTTTGACTCGTTTGATTCGTTTGACTCGTTTGACTCGTTTGACTCGTTTGACTCGTTTGACTCGTTTGACTCGTTTGACTCGTTTGACTCGTATGACTCGTTTGACTCGTTTGGCTCGTTTGACTCGTTTGGCTCGTTTGACTCGTTTGGCTCGTTTGACTCGTTTGGCTCGTTTGACTCGTTTGGCTCGTTCAACTCGCTTGACTCGATTGTCCTGTTTGACTCGTTTGACTCGTTCGACCCGTTTGACTCGTTTGACTCGTTTGACTCGTTTGACTCGTTTGACTCGTTTGACTCGTTTGACTCGTTTGACTCGTTTGACTCGATTGACTCGTTTGACTCGTTTGACTCGTTTGACTCGTTTGACTCGTTTGACTCGTTTGACTCGTTTGACTCGTTTGACTCGTTTGACTCGTTTGACTCGTATGACTCGTTTGACTCGTTTGACTCGTTTGACTCGTTTGACCCGTTTGACTCGTTTGACTCGTTTGACTCGTTTGACTCGTTCGACTCGTTTGATTCGTTTGACTCGTTTAACTCGCTTGACTCGATTGTCCTGTTCGACCCGTTTGACTCGTTTGACTCGTTTGACTCGGTTGACTCGATTGTCCTGTTCGACCCGTTAGACCCGTTTGACTCGATTGACTCGATTGACTCGTTTGACACGTTTGACTCGTTTGACACGTTTGACTCGTTTGACTCGTTTGACTCGTTTGACTCGTTTGACTCGTTTGACTCGTTTGACTCGTTTGACTCGTTTGACTCGTTTGACTCGTTTGACTCGTTTGACTCGTTTGACTCGTTTGACTCGTTTGACTCGTTTGACTCGTTTGACTCGTTTGACTCGATGGACTCGTTTGACTCGTTTGACTCGTTTGACTCGTTTGACTCGTTTGACTCGTTTGACTCGTTTGACTCGTTTGACTCGTTTGACTCGTTTGACTCGTTTGACTCGTTTGACTCGTTTGACTCGTTTGACTCGTTTGACTCGTTTGACTCGTTTGACTCGTTTGACTCGTTTGACTCGTTTGACTCGTTTGACTCGTTTGACTCGTTTGACTCGTTTGACTCGTTTGACTCGTTTGACTCGTTTGACTCGTTTGACTCGTTTGACTCGTTTGACTCGTTTGACTCGTTTGACTCGTTTGACGCGTTTGACTCGTTTGACTCGTTTGACTCGTTTGACTCGTTTGACTCGTTTGACTCGTTTGACTCGTTTGACGCGTTTGACTCGTTTGACTCGTTTGACTCGTTTGACTCGTTTGACTCGTTTGACTCGTTTGACTCGTTTGACTCGTTTGACTCGTTTGACTCGTTTGACTCGTTTGACTCGTTTGACTCGTTTGACTCGTTTGACTCGTTTGACTCGTTTGACTCGTTTGACTCGTTTGACTCGTTTGACTCGTTTGACTCGTTTGACTCGTTTGACTCGTTTGACTCGTTTGACTCGTTTGACTCGTTTGACTCGTTTGACTCGTTTGACTCGTTTGACTCGTTTGACTCGTTTGACTCGTTTGACTCGTTTGACTCGTTTGACTCGTTTGACTCGTTTGACTCGTTTGACTCGTTTGACTCGTTTGACTCGTTTGACTCGTTTGACTCGTTTGACTCGTTTGACTCGTTTGACTCGTTTGACTCGTTTGACTCGTTTGACTCGTTTGACTCGTTTGACTCGTTTGACTCGTTTGACTCGTTTGACTCGTTTGACTCGTTTGACTCGTTTGACTCGTTTGACTCGTTTGACTCGTTTGACTCGTTTGACTCGTTTGACTCGTTTGACTCGTTTGACTCGTTTGACTCGTTTGACTCGTTTGACTCGTTTGACTCGTTTGACTCGTTTGACTCGTTTGACTCGTTTGACTCGTTTGACTCGTTTGACTCGTTTGACTCGTTTGACTCGTTTGACTCGTTTGACTCGTTTGACTCGTTTGACTCGTTTGACTCGTTTGACTCGTTTGACTCGTTTGACTCGTTTGACTCGTTTGACTCGTTTGACTCGTTTGACTCGTTTGACTCGTTTGACTCGTTTGACTCGTTTGACTCGTTTGACTCGTTTGACTCGTTTGACTCGTTTGACTCGTTTGACTCGTTTGACTCGTTTGACTCGTTTGACTCGTTTGACTCGTTTGACTCGTTTGACTCGTTTGACTCGTTTGACTCGATTGACTCGTTTGACTCGTTTCACTCGTTTGACTCGTTTGACTCGTTTGACTCGTTTGACTCGTTTGACTCGTTTGACTCGTTTGACTCGATTGACTCGATTGTCCGGTTCGACCCGTTTGACACGTTTGACACGTTTGACTCGTTTGAGTCGTTTGACTCGATTGACTCGATTGACTCGATTGACTCGATTGACTCGTTTGACTCGTTTGACTCGTTTGACTCGTTTGACCCGTTTGACTCGTTTGACTCGTTTGACTCGTTTGACTCGTTTGACTCGTTTGACTCGTTTGACTCGTTTGACTCGTTTGACTCGTTTGACTCGTTTGACTCGTTTGACTCGTTTGACTCGTTTGACTCGTTTGACTCGTTTGACTCGTTTGACTCGTTTGACTCGTTTGACTCGTTTGACTCGTTTGACTCGTTTGACTCGTTTGACTCGTTTGACTCGTTTGACTCGTTTGACTCGTTTGACTCGTTTGACTCGTTTGACTCGTTTGACTCGTTTGACTCGTTTGACTCGTTTGACTCGTTTGACTCGTTTGACTCGTTTGACTCGTTTGACTCGTTTGACTCGTTTGACTCGTTTGACTCGTTTGACTCGTTTGACTCGTTTGACTCGTTTGACTCGTTTGACTCGATTGACTCGTTTGACTCGTTTGACTCGTTTGACCCGTTTGACCCGTTTGACCCGTTTGACCCGTTTGACCCGTTTGACTCGTTTGACTCGTTTGACTCGTTTGACTCGTTTGACTCGTTTGACTCGTTTGACTCGTTTGACTCGTTTGACTCGTTTGACTCGTTTGACTCGTTTGACTCGTTTGACTCGTTTGACTCGTTTGACTCGTTTGACTCGTTTGACTCGTTTGACTCGTTTGACTCGTTTGACTCGTTTGACTCGTTTGACTCGTTTGACTCGTTTGACTCGTTTGACTCGTTTGACTCGTTTGACTCGTTTGACTCGTTTGACTCGTTTGACTCGTTTGACTCGTTTGACTCGTTTGACTCGTTTGACTCGTTTGACTCGTTTGACTCGTTTGACTCGTTTGACTCGTTTGACTCGTTTGACTCGTTTGACTCGTTTGACTCGTTTGACTCGTTTGACTCGTTTGACTCGTTTGACTCGTTTGACTCGTTTGACTCGTTTGACTCGTTTGACTCGTTTGACTCGTTTGACTCGTTTGACTCGTTTGACTCGTTTGACTCGTTTGACTCGTTTGACTCGTTTGACTCGTTTGACTCGTTTGACTCGTTTGACTCGTTTGACTCGTTTGACTCGTTTGACTCGTTTGACTCGTTTGACTCGTTTGACTCGTTTGACTCGTTTGACTCGTTTGACTCGTTTGACTCGTTTGACTCGTTTGACTCGTTTGACTCGTTTGACTCGTTTGACTCGTTTGACTCGTTTGACTCGTTTGACTCGTTTGACTCGTTTGACTCGTTTGACTCGTTTGACTCGTTTGACTCGTTTGACTCGTTTGACTCGTTTGACTCGTTTGACTCGTTTGACTCGTTTGACTCGTTTGACTCGTTTGACTCGTTTGACTCGTTTGACTCGTTTGACTCGTTTGACTCGTTTGACTCGTTTGACTCGTTTGACTCGTTTGACTCGTTTGACTCGTTTGACTCGTTTGACTCGTTTGACTCGTTTGACTCGTTTGACTCGTTTGACTCGTTTGACTCGTTTGACTCGTTTGACACGTTTGACTCGATTGACTCGTTTGACTCGTTTGACTCGTTTGACTCGTTTGATTCGTTTGACTCGTTTGACTCGTTTGACTCGTTTGACTCGTTTGACTCGTTTGACTCGTTTGACTCGTTTGACTCGTATGACTCGTTTGACTCGTTTGGCTCGTTTGACTCGTTTGGCTCGTTTGACTCGTTTGGCTCGTTTGACTCGTTTGGCTCGTTTGACTCGTTTGGCTCGTTCAACTCGCTTGACTCGATTGTCCTGTTTGACTCGTTTGACTCGTTCGACCCGTTTGACTCGTTTGACTCGTTTGACTCGTTTGACTCGTTTGACTCGTTTGACTCGTTTGACTCGTTTGACTCGTTTGACTCGATTGACTCGTTTGACTCGTTTGACTCGTTTGACTCGTTTGACTCGTTTGACTCGTTTGACTCGTTTGACTCGTTTGACTCGTTTGACTCGTTTGACTCGTATGACTCGTTTGACTCGTTTGACTCGTTTGACTCGTTTGACCCGTTTGACTCGATTGACTCGTTTGACTCGTTTGACTCGTTCGACTCGTTTGATTCGTTTGACTCGTTTAACTCGCTTGACTCGATTGTCCTGTTCGACCCGTTTGACTCGTTTGACTCGTTTGACTCGGTTGACTCGATTGTCCTGTTCGACCCGTTAGACCCGTTTGACTCGATTGACTCGATTGACTCGTTTGACACGTTTGACTCGTTTGACACGTTTGACTCGTTTGACTCGTTTGACTCGTTTGACTCGTTTGACTCGTTTGACTCGTTTGACTCGTTTGACTCGTTTGACTCGTTTGACTCGTTTGACTCGTTTGACTCGTTTGACTCGTTTGACTCGTTTGACTCGTTTGACTCGTTTGACTCGTTTGACTCGTTTGACTCGTTTGACTCGTTTGACTCGTTTGACTCGTTTGACTCGTTTGACTCGTTTGACTCGTTTGACTCGTTTGACTCGTTTGACTCGTTTGACTCGTTTGACTCGTTTGACTCGTTTGACTCGTTTGACTCGTTTGACTCGTTTGACTCGTTTGACTCGTTTGACTCGTTTGACTCGTTTGACTCGTTTGACTCGTTTGACTCGTTTGACTCGTTTGACTCGTTTGACTCGTTTGACTCGTTTGACTCGTTTGACTCGTTTGACTCGTTTGACTCGTTTGACTCGTTTGACTCGTTTGACTCGTTTGACTCGTTTGACTCGTTTGACTCGTTTGACTCGTACGACTGGTTTGTGTCGATTGACTCGTTTGACTCGTTTGACTCGTTTGACTCGTTTGACTCGTTTGACTCGTTTGACTCGTTTGACTCGTTTGACTCGTTTAACTCGGTTGACTCGTTTGACTCGGTTGACTCGTTTGACTCGTTTGACTCGATTGTCCTGTTCGACCCGTTTGACCCGTTTGACACGATTGACTCGTTTGACTCGTTTGACTCGATTGACTCGTTTGACTCGTTTGACTCGTTTGACTCGATTGACTCGTTTGACTCGTTTGACTCGTTTGACTCGATTGACTCGTTTGACTCGATTGTCCTGTTCGACCCGTTTGACCCGTTTGACACGATTGACTCGTTTGACTCGTTTGACTCGATTGACTCGTTACACTCGTTTGACTCGTTTGACTCGTTTGACTCGTTTGACTCGATTGACTCGTTTGACTCGTTTGACTCGTTTGACTCGATTGACTCGTTTGACTCGATTGTCCTGTTCGACCCGTTTGACCCGTTTGACACGTTTGACCCGTTTGACTCGTATGACTCGTTTGACTCGTTTGACTCGTTTGACTCGTTTGACTCGTTTGACTCGTTTGATTCGTTTGACTCGATTGACTCGTTTGACTCGTTTGACTCGTTTGACTCGTTTGACTCGTTTGACTCGTTTGACTCGTTTGACTCGTATGACTCGTTTGACTCGTATGACTCGTTTCACTCGTTTGCCTCGTATGACTCGTTTGACTCGTTTGACTGGTTTGACTCGTTTGACTCGTTTGACTCGTTAGACTCGTTTGACTCGTTTGACTCGCTTGACTCGTTTGTCCTGTTTGACTCGATTGACCCGTTTGACTCGTTTGACTCGTATGACTCGTTTGACTCGTTTGACTCGTTTGACTCGTATGACTCATTTGACTCGTATGACTCGTTTCACTCGTTTGACTCGTATGAGTCGTTTGACTCGTTTCACTCGTTTGACTAGTTTCACTCGTTTGACTCGTTTGACTCGTTTGACTCGTCTGACTCGATTGTCCTGTTCGACCCGTTTGACTCGATTGTCCTGTTCGACCCGTTTGACTCGTTTGACTCGTTTCACTCGTTTGACTCGTTTGACTCGTTTCACTCGTTTGACTCGTTAGAATCGTTTCACTCGTTTGACTCGTTTCACTCGTTTCACTCGTTTGACTCGTTTGACTCGTTTGACTCGTATGACTCGTTTGACTCGTATGACTCGTTTGACTCGTTTCACTCGTTTGACTCGTTAGAATCGTTTCACTCGTTTGACTCGTTTCACTCGTTTGACTCGTTTGACTCGTTTGACTCGTATGACTCGTTTGACTCGTATGACTCGTTTGACTCGTTTGATTCGTTTCACTCGTTTGACTCGTATGACTCGTTTCACTCGTTTCACTCGTTTCACTCGTTTGACTCGTTTGACTCGTTTGACTCGTTTGACTCGTTTGACTCGTTTGACTCGTTTGACTCGTTTGACTCGTTTGACTCGTTTGACTCGTTTGACTCGATTGTCCTGTTCGACCCGTTTTGCCCGTTTGACCCGTTTGACTCTTTTGACTCGTTTGACTCGTTTGACTCGTTTGACTCGTTTGACTCGTTTGACTCGTTTGACTAGTTTGACTCGTTTGACTCGTTTGACTCGTTTGACTCGTTTGACTCGTTTGACTCGTTTGACTCGTTTGACTCGTTTGACTCGTTTGACTCGTTTGACTCGTTTGACTCGGTTGACTCGTTTGACTCGTTTGACTCGTTTGACTCGTTTGACTCGTACGACTGGTTTGTGTCGATTGACTCGTTTGACTCGTTTGACTCGTTTGACTCGTTTGACTCGTTTGACTCGTTTGACTCGTTTGACTCGTTTGACTCGTTTGACTCGTTTGACTCGTTTGACTCGTTTGACTCGTTTGACTCGTTTGACTCGTTTGACTCGTTTGACTCGTTTGACTCGTTTGACTCGTTTGACTCGTTTGACTCGTTTGACTCGTTTGACTCGTTTGACTCGTTTGACTCGTTTGACTCGTTTGACTCGTTTGACTCGTTTGACTCGTTTGACTCGTTTGACTCGTTTGACTCGTTTGACTCGTTTGACTCGTTTGACTCGTTTGACTCGTTTGACTCGTTTGACTCGTTTGACTCGTTTGACTCGTTTGACTCGTTTGACTCGTTTGACTCGTTTGACTCGTTTGACTCGTTTGACTCGTTTGACTCGTTTGACTCGTTTGACTCGTTTGACTCGTTTGACTCGTTTGACTCGTTTGACTCGTTTGACTCGTTTGACTCGTTTGACTCGTTTGACTCGTTTGACTCGTTTGACTCGTTTGACTCGTTTGACTCGTTTGACTCGTTTGACTCGTTTGACTCGTTTGACTCGTTTGACTCGTTTGACTCGTTTGACTCGTTTGACTCGTTTGACTCGTTTGACTCGTTTGACTAGTTTGACTCGTTTGACTCGTTTGACTCGTTTGACTCGTTTGACTCGTTTGACTCGTTTGACTCGTTTGACTCGTTTGACTCGTTTGACTCGTTTGACTCGTTTGACTCGTTTGACTCGTTTGACTCGTTTGACTCGTTTGACTCGTTTGACTCGTTTGACTCGTTTGACTCGTTTGACTCGTTTGACTCGTTTGACTCGTTTGACTCGTTTGACTCGTTTGACTCGTTTGACTCGATTGACTCGTTTGACTCGTTTGACTCGTTTGACTCGATTGATTCGTTTGACTCGATTGTCCTGTTCGACCCGTTTGACCCGTTTGACACGTTTGACCCGTTTGATCCGTTTGACACGTTTCACTCGTTTGACTCGTTCGACTCGTTTGACTCGTTCGACTCGTTTGACTCGTTCCACTCGTTCCACCCGTTTGACTCGTTTGACTCGTTCTCACTCGTCTGACAAGTTCGACTCGTCTGATACGTTTGAATCGTTTGACTCGTTTGACTCGTTTTACTCGTTTTACTCGTTTGACCCGTTTGACTCGTTTGACTCGTTTGACTCGATTGAGTCGTTTGACTCGTTTGACTCGTTTGACTCGTTTGACTCGTTTGACTCGTTTGACTCGTTTGACTCGTTTGACTCGTTTGACTCGTTTGACTCGTTTGACTCGTTTGACTCGTTTGACTCGTTTGACTCGTTTGACTCGTTTGACTCGTTTGACTCGTTTGACTCGTTTGACTCGTTTGACTCGTTTGACTCGTTTGACTCGTTTGACTCGTTTGACTCGTTTGACTCGTTTGACTCGTTTGACTCGTTTGACTCGATTGACGCGTTTGACTCGTTTGACTCGATTGTCCTGTTCGACCCGTTTGACCCGTTTGACTCGTTTGGCTCGTTCAACTCGCTTGACTCGATTGTCCTGTTCGACCCGTTTGACTCGTTTGACTCGTTTGACTCGTTTGACTCGTTTAACTCGTTTGACTCGTTTGACTCGATTGACTCGTTTGACTAGTTTGACTCGTTTGACTCGTTTGACTCGTTTGACTCGTTTGACTCGATTGACTCGTTTGCCTCGATTGACTCGTTTGACTCGTTTGACTCGTTTGACTCGTTTGACTCGTTTGACTCGTTTGGCTCATTCAACTCGCTTGACTCGATTGTCCTGTTCGACCCGTTTGACTCGATGGACTCGTTTGACTCGTTTGACTCGTTGACTCGTTTGACTCGTTTGACTCGTTTGACTCGTTTGACTCGTTTGACTCGTTTGACTCGTTTGACTCGTTTGACTCGTTTGACTCGTTTGACTCGTTTGACTCGTTTGACTCGTTTGACTCGTTTGACTCGTTTGACTCGTTTGACTCGTTTGACTCGTTTGACTCGTTTGGCTCATTCAACTCGCTTGACTCGATTGTCCTGTTCGACCCGTTTGACTCGATGGACTCGTTTGACTCGTTTGACTCGTTGACTCGTTTGACTCGTTTGACTCGTTTGACTCGTTTGACTCGTTTGACTCGTTTGACTCGTTTGACTCGTTTGACTCGTTTGACTCGTTTGACTCGTTTGACTAGTTTGACTCGTTTGACTCGTTTGACTCGTTTGACTCGTTTGACTCGTTTGACTCGTTTGACTCGTTTGACTCGTTTGACTCGTTTGACTCGTTTGACTCGTTTGACTCATTTGATTCGTTTGACCCGGTTGACTCGTGTGACTCGTTTGACTCGTTTGACTCGATTGTCCTGTTCGACACGTTAGACCCGTTTGACTCGTTTCACTCGTTTCACTCGTTTCACTCGTTTCACTCGTTTGACTCGTTTCCCTCGTTTGACTCGTTCGCTCGTTTGACTCGTTTGACTAGTTTGACTCGATTGACTCGTTTGACTCGTTTGACTCGTTTGACTCGTTTGACTCGTTTGACTCGTTTGACTCGTTTGACTCGTTTGACTCGTTTGACTCGTATGACTCGTTTGACTCGTATGACTCGTTTCACTCGTTTCACTCGTTTGACTCGTATGAGTCGTTTGACTCGTTTGACTCGTTTCACTCGTTTCACTCGTTTGACTCGTTTTACTCGTTTGACTCGTTTGACTCGTTTGACTCGTTTGACTCGTTTGACTCGTTTGACTCGTTTGACTCGTTTGACTCGTTTGACTCGTTTGACTCGTTTGACTCGTTTGACTCGTTTGACTCGTTTGACTCGTTTGACTCGTTTGACTCGTTTGACTCGTTTGACTCGTTTGACTCGTTTGACTCGTTTGACTCGTATGACTCGTTTGACTCGTATGACTCGTTTGACTCGTATGACTCGTTTCACTCGTTTGCCTCGTATGACTCGTTTGACTCGTTTCACTCGTTTGACTCGTTTGACTCGTTTGACTCGTTTGACTCGTTTGACGCGTTTGACTCGCTTGACTCGTTTGTCCTGTTTGACTCGATTGACCCGTTTGACTCGTTTGACTCGTATGACTCGTTTGACTCGTTTGACTCGTTTGACTCGTATGACTCATTTGACTCGTTTCACTCGTTTCACTCGTTTGACTCGTATGAGTCGTTTGACTCGTTTGACTCGTTTGACTCGTTTCACTCGTTTGACTCGTTTGACTCGTTTGACTCGTCTGACTCGATTGTCCTGTTCGACCCGTTTGACTCGATTGTCCTGTTCGACCCGTTTGACTCGTTTGACTCGTTTGACTCGTTTGACTCGTTTGACTCGTTTCACTCGTTTGACTCGTTAGAATCGTTTCACTCGTTTCACTCGTTTCACTCGTTTGACTCGTTTCACTCGTTTGACTCGATTGACTCGTTTGACTCGATTGTCCTGTTCGACCCGTTTGACCCGTTTGACACGATTGACTCGTTTGACTCGTTTGACTCGATTGACTCGTTACACTCGTGTGACTCGTTTAACTCGTTTGACTCGTTTCACTCGTTTCACTCGTTTCACTCGTTTCACTCGTTTCACTCGTTTCACTCGTTTCACTCGTTTCACTCGTTTGACTCGTTTGACTCGTTTGACTCGTTTGACTCGTTTGACTCGTTTGACTGGTTAGACTCGCTGGACTCGTTTGTCCTGTTTGACTCGATTGACCCGTTTGACTCGTTTGACTCGTTTGACTCGATTGTCCTGTTCGACCCGTTTTGCCCGTTTGACCCGTTTGACTCTTTTGACTCGTTTGACCCGTTTGACTCTTTTGACTCGTTTGACTCGTTTGACTCGTTTGACTCGTTTGACTCGTATGACTCGTTTGACTCGTTTGACTCGTTTGACTCGTTTGACTCGTTTGACTCGTTTGACTCGTTTGACTCGTTTGACTCGTTTGACTCGTTTGACTCGTTTGACTCGTTTGACTCGTTTGACTCGTTTGACTCGTTTGACTCGTTTGACTCGTTTGACTCGTTTGACTCGTACGACTGGTTTGTGTCGATTGACTCGTTTGACTCGTTTGACTCGTTTGACTCGTTTGACTCGTTTGACTCGTTTGACTCGTTTGACTCGTTTGACTCGTTTGACTCGTTTGACTCGTTTAACTCGGTTGACTCGTTTGACTCGGTTGACTCGTTTGACTCGTTTGACTCGATTGTCCTGTTCGACCCGTTTGACCCGTTTGACACGATTGACTCGTTTGACTCGTTTGACTCGTTTGACTCGTTTGACGCGTTTGACTCGCTTGACTCGTTTGTCCTGTTTGACTCGATTGACCCGTTTGACTCGTTTGACTCGTATGACTCGTTTGACTCGTTTGACTCGTTTGACTCGTATGACTCATTTGACTCGTTTCACTCGTTTCACTCGTTTGACTCGTATGAGTCGTTTGACTCGTTTGACTCGTTTGACTCGTTTCACTCGTTTGACTCGTTTGACTCGTTTGACTCGTCTGACTCGATTGTCCTGTTCGACCCGTTTGACTCGATTGTCCTGTTCGACCCGTTTGACTCGTTTGACTCGTTTGACTCGTTTGACTCGTTTGACTCGTTTCACTCGTTTGACTCGTTAGAATCGTTTCACTCGTTTCACTCGTTTCACTCGTTTGACTCGTTTCACTCGTTTGACTCGATTGACTCGTTTGACTCGATTGTCCTGTTCGACCCGTTTGACCCGTTTGACACGATTGACTCGTTTGACTCGTTTGACTCGATTGACTCGTTACACTCGTGTGACTCGTTTAACTCGTTTGACTCGTTTCACTCGTTTCACTCGTTTCACTCGTTTCACTCGTTTCACTCGTTTCACTCGTTTCACTCGTTTCACTCGTTTGACTCGTTTGACTCGTTTGACTCGTTTGACTCGTTTGACTCGTTTGACTGGTTAGACTCGCTGGACTCGTTTGTCCTGTTTGACTCGATTGACCCGTTTGACTCGTTTGACTCGTTTGACTCGATTGTCCTGTTCGACCCGTTTTGCCCGTTTGACCCGTTTGACTCTTTTGACTCGTTTGACCCGTTTGACTCTTTTGACTCGTTTGACTCGTTTGACTCGTTTGACTCGTTTGACTCGTATGACTCGTTTGACTCGTTTGACTCGTTTGACTCGTTTGACTCGTTTGACTCGTTTGACTCGTTTGACTCGTTTGACTCGTTTGACTCGTTTGACTCGTTTGACTCGTTTGACTCGTTTGACTCGTTTGACTCGTTTGACTCGTTTGACTCGTTTGACTCGTTTGACTCGTACGACTGGTTTGTGTCGATTGACTCGTTTGACTCGTTTGACTCGTTTGACTCGTTTGACTCGTTTGACTCGTTTGACTCGTTTGACTCGTTTGACTCGTTTGACTCGTTTGACTCGTTTAACTCGGTTGACTCGTTTGACTCGGTTGACTCGTTTGACTCGTTTGACTCGATTGTCCTGTTCGACCCGTTTGACCCGTTTGACACGATTGACTCGTTTGACTCGTTTGACTCGATTGACTCGTTTGACTCGTTTGACTCGTTTGACTCGATTGACTCGTTTGACTCGTTTGACTCGTTTGACTCGATTGACTCGTTTGACTCGATTGTCCTGTTCGACCCGTTTGACCCGTTTGACACGATTGACTCGTTTGACTCGTTTGACTCGATTGACTCGTTACACTCGTTTGACTCGTTTGACTCGTTTGACTCGTTTGACTCGATTGACTCGTTTGACTCGTTTGACTCGTTTGACTCGATTGACTCGTTTGACTCGATTGTCCTGTTCGACCCGTTTGACCCGTTTGACACGTTTGACCCGTTTGACTCGTATGACTCGTTTGACTCGTTTGACTCGTTTGACTCGTTTGACTCGTTTGACTCGTTTGACTCGTTTGACTCGTTTGACTCGTTTGACTCGATTGACTCGTTTGACTCGTTTGACTCGTTTGACTCGTTTGACTCGTTTGACTCGTTTGACTCGTTTGACTCGTATGACTCGTTTGACTCGTATGACTCGTTTCACTCGTTTGCCTCGTATGACTCGTTTGACTCGTTTCACTCGTTTGACTCGTTTGACTGGTTTGACTCGTTTGACTCGTTTGACTCGTTTGACTCGCTTGACTCGTTTGTCCTGTTTGACTCGATTGACCCGTTTGACTCGTTTGACTCGTATGACTCGTTTGACTCGTTTGACTCGTTTGACTCGTATGACTCATTTGACTCGTATGACTCGTTTCACTCGTTTCACTCGTTTCACTCGTTTGACTCGTATGAGTCGTTTCACTCGTTTCACTCGTTTGACTCGTTTCACTCGTTTGACTCGTTTCACTCGTTTGACTCGTTTCACTCGTTTGACTCGTTTGACTCGTTTCACTCGTTTGACTCGTTTGACTCGTTTGACTCGTCTGACTCGATTGTCCTGTTCGACCCGTTTGACTCGATTGTCCTGTTCGACCCGTTTGACTCGTTTGACTCGTTTGACTCGTTTGACTCGATTGACTCGTTTGACTCGTTTGACTCGTTTGACTGGTTAGACTCGCTGGACTCGTTTGTCCTGTTTGACTCGATTGACCCGTTTGACTCGTTTGACTCGTTTGACTCGATTGTCCTGTTCGACCCGTTTTGCCCGTTTGACCCGTTTGACTCTTTTGACTCGTTTGACCCGTTTGACTCTTTTGACTCGTTTGACTCGTTTGACTCGTTTGACTCGTTTGACTCGTATGACTCGTTTGACTCGTTTGACTCGTTTGACTCGTTTGACTCGTTTGACTCGTTTGACTCGTTTGACTCGTTTGACTCGTTTGACTCGTTTGACTCGTTTGACTCGTTTGACTCGTTTGACTCGTTTGACTCGTTTGACTCGTTTGACTCGTTTGACTCGTTTGACTCGTACGACTGGTTTGTGTCGATTGACTCGTTTGACTCGTTTGACTCGTTTGACTCGTTTGACTCGTTTGACTCGTTTGACTCGTTTGACTCGTTTGACTCGTTTGACTCGTTTGACTCGTTTAACTCGGTTGACTCGTTTGACTCGGTTGACTCGTTTGACTCGTTTGACTCGATTGTCCTGTTCGACCCGTTTGACCCGTTTGACACGATTGACTCGTTTGACTCGTTTGACTCGATTGACTCGTTTGACTCGTTTGACTCGTTTGACTCGATTGACTCGTTTGACTCGTTTGACTCGTTTGACTCGATTGACTCGTTTGACTCGATTGTCCTGTTCGACCCGTTTGACCCGTTTGACACGATTGACTCGTTTGACTCGTTTGACTCGATTGACTCGTTACACTCGTTTGACTCGTTTGACTCGTTTGACTCGTTTGACTCGTTTGACTCGTTTGACTCGTTTGACTCGTTTGACTCGATTGACTCGTTTGACTCGATTGTCCTGTTCGACCCGTTTGACCCGTTTGACACGTTTGACCCGTTTGACTCGTATGACTCGTTTGACTCGTTTGACTCGTTTGACTCGTTTGACTCGTTTGACTCGTTTGACTCGTTTGACTCGTTTGACTCGTTTGACTCGATTGACTCGTTTGACTCGTTTGACTCGTTTGACTCGTTTGACTCGTTTGACTCGTTTGACTCGTTTGACTCGTATGACTCGTTTGACTCGTATGACTCGTTTCACTCGTTTGCCTCGTATGACTCGTTTGACTCGTTTCACTCGTTTGACTCGTTTGACTGGTTTGACTCGTTTGACTCGTTTGACTCGTTTGACTCGCTTGACTCGTTTGTCCTGTTTGACTCGATTGACCCGTTTGACTCGTTTGACTCGTATGACTCGTTTGACTCGTTTGACTCGTTTGACTCGTATGACTCATTTGACTCGTATGACTCGTTTCACTCGTTTCACTCGTTTCACTCGTTTGACTCGTATGAGTCGTTTCACTCGTTTCACTCGTTTGACTCGTTTCACTCGTTTGACTCGTTTCACTCGTTTGACTCGTTTCACTCGTTTGACTCGTTTGACTCGTTTCACTCGTTTGACTCGTTTGACTCGTTTGACTCGTCTGACTCGATTGTCCTGTTCGACCCGTTTGACTCGATTGTCCTGTTCGACCCGTTTGACTCGTTTGACTCGTTTCACTCGTTTGACTCGTTTGACTCGTTTCACTCGTTTGACTCGTTAGAATCGTTTCACTCGTTTGACTCGTTTCACTCGTTTGACTCGTTTGACTCGTTTGACTCGTATGACTCGTTTGACTCGTATGACTCGTTTGACTCGTTTGATTCGTCTGACTCGATTGTCCTGTTCGACCCGTTTGACTCGATTGTCCTGTTCGACCCGTTTGACTCGTTTGACTCGTTTCACTCGTTTGACTCGTTTGACTCGTTTCACTCGTTTGACTCGTTAGAATCGTTTCACTCGTTTGACTCGTTTGACTCGTATGACTCGTTTGACTCGTTTGACTCGTTTGACTCGTATGACTCATTTGACTCGTATGACTCGTTTGACTCGTTTCACTCGTTTGACTCGTTTGACTGGTTTGACTCGTTTGACTCGTTTGACTCGTTTGACTCGCTTGACTCGTTTGTCCTGTTTGACTCGATTGACCCGTTTGACTCGTTTGACTCGTATGACTCGTTTGACTCGTTTGACTCGTTTGACTCGTATGACTCATTTGACTCGTATGACTCGTTTCACTCGTTTGACTCGTATGAGTCGTTTGACTCGTTTCACTCGTTTGACTCGTTTCACTCGTTTGACTCGTTTCACTCGTTTGACTCGTTTGACTCGTTTCACTCGTTTGACTCGTTTGACTCGTTTGACTCGTCTGACTCGATTGTCCTGTTCGACCCGTTTGACTCGTTTGACTCGTTTCACTCGTTTGACTCGTTTGACTCGTTTCACTCGTTTGACTCGTTAGAATCGTTTCACTCGTTTGACTCGTTTCACTCGTTTGACTCGTTTGACTCGTTTGACTCGTATGACTCGTTTGACTCGTATGACTCGTTTGACTCGTTTGATTCGTCTGACTCGATTGTCCTGTTCGACCCGTTTGACTCGATTGTCCTGTTCGACCCGTTTGACTCGTTTGACTCGTTTCACTCGTTTGACTCGTTTGACTCGTTTCACTCGTTTGACTCGTTAGAATCGTTTCACTCGTTTGACTCGTTTGACTCGTATGACTCGTTTGACTCGTTTGACTCGTTTGACTCGTATGACTCATTTGACTCGTATGACTCGTTTCACTCGTTTCACTCGTTTCACTCGTTTGACTCGTATGAGTCGTTTGACTCGTTTGACTCGTTTGACTCGTTTCACTCGTTTGACTCGTTTGACTCGTTTGACTCGTCTGACTCGATTGTCCTGTTCGACCCGTTTGACTCGATTGTCCTGTTCGACCCGTTTGACTCGTTTGACTCGTTTGACTCGTTTGACTCGTTTGACTCGTTTCACTCGTTTGACTCGTTAGAATCGTTTCACTCGTTTGACTCGTTTCACTCGTTTGACTCGTTTCACTCGTTTGACTCGATTGACCCGTTTGACTCGATTGTCCTGTTCGACCCGTTTGACCCGTTTGACACGATTGACTCGTTTGACTCGTTTGACTCGATTGACTCGTTACACTCGTTTGACTTGTTTAACTCGTTTGACTCGTTTCACTCGTTTCACTCGTTTCACTCGTTTCACTCGTTTCACTCGTTTGACTCGTTTGACTCGTTTGACTCGTTTGACTCGTTTGACTCGTTTGACTCGTTAGACTCGCTGGACTCGTTTGTCCTGTTTGACTCGTTTGACTCGTTTGACTCGTATGACTCGTTTGACTCGTTTGACTCGTTTGACTCGTTTGACTCGTTTTACTCGTTTGACTCGTTTGACTCGTTTGACTCGTTTGACTCGTTTGACTCGTTTGACTCGTTTGACTCGTTTGACTCGTTTGACTCGTTTGACTCGTTTGACTCGTACGACTGGTTTGTGTCGATTGACTCGTTTGACTCGTTTGACTCGTTTGACTCGTTTGACTCGTTTGACTCGTTTGACTCGTTTGACTCGTTTAACTCGGTTGACTCGTTTGACTCGGTTGACTCGTTTGACTCGTTTGACTCGATTGTCCTGTTCGACCCGTTTGACCCGTTTGACACGATTGACTCGTTTGACTCGTTTGACTCGATTGACTCGTTTGACTCGTTTGACTCGTTTGACTCGTTTGACTCGTTAGAATCGTTTCACTCGTTTGACTCGTTTCACTCGTTTGACTCGTTTGACTCGTTTGACTCGTATGACTCGTTTGACTCGTATGACTCGTTTGACTCGTTTGATTCGTTTCACTCGTTTGACTCGTATGACTCGTTTCACTCGTTTCACTCGTTTCACTCGTTTGACTCGTTTGACTCGTTTGACTCGTTTGACTCGTTTGACTCGTTTGACTCGTTTGACTCGTTTGACACGTTTGACTCGTTTGACTCGTTTGACTCGTTTGACTCGTTTGACTCGTTTGACTCGTTAGACTCGCTGGACTCGTTTGTCCTGTTTGACTCGATTGACCCGTTTGACTCGTTTGACTCGTTTGACTCGATTGTCCTGTTCGACCCGTTTTGCCCGTTTGACCCGTTTGACTCTTTTGACTCGTTTGACTCGTTTGACTCGTTTGACTCGTTTGACTCGTTTGACTCGTTTGACTAGTTTGACTCGTTTGACTCGTTTGACTCGTTTGACTCGTTTGACTCGTTTGACTCGTTTGACTCGTTTGACTCGTTTGACTCGTTTGACTCGTTTGACTCGTTTGACTCGTTTGACTCGTTTGACTCGTTTGACTCGTTTGACTCGTTTGACTCGTTTGACTCGTTTGACTCGTTTGACTCGTTTGACTCGTTTGACTCGTTTGACTCGTTTGACTCGTTTGACTCGTTTGACTCGTTTGACTCGTTTAACTCGGTTGACTCGTTTGACTCGGTTGACTCGTTTGACTCGTTTGACTCGATTGTCCTGTTCGACCCGTTTGACCCGTTTGACACGATTGACTCGTTTGACTCGTTTGACTCGATTGACTCGTTTGACTCGATTGACTCGTTTGACTCGATTGACTCGTTTGACTCGTTTGACTCGTTTGACTCGATTGACTCGTTTGACTCGATTGTCCTGTTCGACCCGTTTGACCCGTTTGACACGTTTGACCCGTTTGACTCGTATGACTCGTTTGACTCGTTTGACTCGTTTGACTCGTTTGACTCGTTTGACTCGTTTGACTCGTTTGACTCGTTTGACTCGATTGACTCGTTTGACTCGTTTGACTCGTTTGACTCGTTTGACTCGTTTGACTCGTTTGACTCGTTTGACTCGTATGACTCGTTTGACTCGTATGACTCGTTTCACTCGTTTGCCTCGTATGACTCGTTTGACTCGTTTCACTCGTTTGACTCGTTTCACTCGTTTGACTCGTTTCACTCGTTTGACTCGTTTCACTCGTTTGACTCGTTTCACTCGTTTGACTCGTTTGACTGGTTTGACTCGTTTGACTCGTTTGACTCGTTTGACTCGCTTGACTCGTTTGTCCTGTTTGACTCGATTGACCCGTTTGACTCGTTTGACTCGTATGACTCGTTTGACTCGTTTGACTCGTTTGACTCGTATGACTCATTTGACTCGTATGACTCGTTTGACTCGTTTCACTCGTTTCACTCGTTTGACTCGTATGAGTCGTTTGACTCGTTTCACTCGTTTGACTCGTTTGACTCGTTTGACTCGTTTGACTCGTTTGAATCGTCTGACTCGATTGTCCTGTTCGACCCGTTTGACTCGTTTGACTCGTTTCACTCGTTTGACTCGTTTGACTCGTTTGACTCGTTTGACTCGTTTGACTCGTTTGACTCGTTTGACTCGTTTGACTCGTTTGACTCGTTTGACTCGTTTGACTCGTTTGACTCGTTTGACTCGTTTGACTCGTTTGACTCGTTTGACTCGTTTGACTCGTTTCACTCGTTTCACTCGTTTGACTCGTATGAGTCGTTTGACTCGTTTGACTCGTTTGACTCGTTTCACTCGTTTGACTCGTTTGACTCGTTTGACTCGTCTGACTCGATTGTCCTGTTCGACCCGTTTGACTCGATTGTCCTGTTCGACCCGTTTGACTCGTTTGACTCGTTTGACTCGTTTGACTCGTTTCACTCGTTTGACTCGTTAGAATCGTTTCACTCGTTTGACTCGTTTCACTCGTTTGACTCGTTTCACTCGTTTGACTCGATTGACCCGTTTGACTCGATTGTCCTGTTCGACCCGTTTGACCCGTTTGACACGATTGACTCGTTTGACTCGTTTGACTCGATTGACTCGTTACACTCGTTTGACTTGTTTAACTCGTTTGACTCGTTTCACTCGTTTCACTCGTTTCACTCGTTTCACTCGTTTCACTCGTTTGACTCGTTTGACTCGTTTGACTCGTTTGACTCGTTTGACTCGTTTGACTCGTTAGACTCGCTGGACTCGTTTGTCCTGTTTGACTCGATTGACCCGTTTGACTCGTTTGACTCGTTTGACTCGATTGTCCTGTTCGACCCGTTTTGCCCGTTTGACCCGTTTGACTCTTTTGACTCGTTTGACTCGTTTGACTCGTTTGACTCGTTTGACTCGTATGACTCGTTTGACTCGTTTGACTCGTTTGACTCGTTTGACTAGTTTTACTCGTTTGACTCGTTTGACTCGTTTGACTCGTTTGACTCGTTTGACTCGTTTGACTCGTTTGACTCGTTTGACTCGTTTGACTCGTTTGACTCGTTTGACTCGTTTGACTCGTTTGACTCGTTTGACTCGTTTGACTCGTACGACTGGTTTGTGTCGATTGACTCGTTTGACTCGTTTGACTCGTTTGACTCGTTTGACTCGTTTGACTCGTTTGACTCGTTTAACTCGGTTGACTCGTTTGACTCGGTTGACTCGTTTGACTCGTTTGACTCGATTGTCCTGTTCGACCCGTTTGACCCGTTTGACACGATTGACTCGTTTGACTCGTTTGACTCGATTGACTCGTTTGACTCGATTGACTCGTTTGACTCGATTGACTCGTTTGACTCGTTTGACTCGTTTGACTCGATTGACTCGTTTGACTCGATTGTCCTGTTCGACCCGTTTGACCCGTTTGACACGTTTGACCCGTTTGACTCGTATGACTCGTTTGACTCGTTTGACTCGTTTGACTCGTTTGACTCGTTTGACTCGTTTGACTCGTTTGACTCGTTTGACTCGATTGACTCGTTTGACTCGTTTGACTCGTTTGACTCGTTTGACTCGTTTGACTCGTTTGACTCGTTTGACTCGTATGACTCGTTTGACTCGTATGACTCGTTTCACTCGTTTGCCTCGTATGACTCGTTTGACTCGTTTCACTCGTTTGACTCGTTTCACTCGTTTGACTCGTTTCACTCGTTTGACTCGTTTCACTCGTTTGACTCGTTTGACTGGTTTGACTCGTTTGACTCGTTTGACTCGTTTGACTCGCTTGACTCGTTTGTCCTGTTTGACTCGATTGACCCGTTTGACTCGTTTGACTCGTATGACTCGTTTGACTCGTTTGACTCGTTTGACTCGTATGACTCATTTGACTCGTATGACTCGTTTGACTCGTTTCACTCGTTTCACTCGTTTGACTCGTATGAGTCGTTTGACTCGTTTCACTCGTTTGACTCGTTTGACTCGTTTGACTCGTTTGACTCGTTTGAATCGTCTGACTCGATTGTCCTGTTCGACCCGTTTGACTCGATTGTCCTGTTCGACCCGTTTGACTCGTTTGACTCGTTTCACTCGTTTGACTCGTTTGACTCGTTTCACTCGTTTGACTCGTTAGAATCGTTTCACTCGTTTGACTCGTTTCACTCGTTTGACTCGTTTGACTCGTTTGACTCGTATGACTCGTATGACTCGTTTGACTCGTATGACTCGTTTGACTCGTTTGATTCGTTTCACTCGTTTGACTCGTATGACTCGTTTCACTCGTTTCACTCGTTTGACTCGTTTGACTCGTTTGACTCGTTTGACTCGTTTGACTCGTTTGACTCGTTTGACTCGTTTGACTCGTTTGACTCGTTTGACTCGTTTGACTCGTTTGACTCGTTTGACTCGTTTGACTCGTTTGACTCGTTTGACTCGTTTGACTCGTTTGACTCGTTTGACTCGTTTGACTCGTTTGACTCGTTTGACTCGTTTGACTCGTTTGACTCGTTTGACTCGTTTGACTCGTTTGACTCGTTTGACTCGTTAGACTCGCTGGACTCGTTTGTCCTGTTTGACTCGATTGACCCGTTTGACTCGTTTGACTCGTTTGACTCGATTGTCCTGTTCGACCCGTTTTGCCCGTTTGACCCGTTTGACTCTTTTGACTCGTTTGACTCGTTTGACTCGTTTGACTCGTTTGACTCGTTTGACTCGTTTGACTAGTTTGACTCGTTTGACTCGTTTGACTCGTTTGACTCGTTTGACTCGTTTGACTCGTTTGACTCGTTTGACTCGTTTGACTCGTTTGACTCGTTTGACTCGTTTGACTCGTTTGACTCGTTTGACTCGTTTGACTCGTTTGACTCGTTTGACTCGTTTGACTCGTTTGACTCGTTTGACTCGTACGACTGGTTTGTGTCGATTGACTCGTTTGACTCGTTTGACTCGTTTGACTCGTTTGACTCGTTTGACTCGTTTGACTCGTTTGACTCGTTTGACTCGTTTGACTCGTTTGACTCGTTTGACTCGTTTGACTCGTTTGACTCGTTTGACTCGTTTGACTCGTTTGACTCGTTTGACTCGTTTGACTCGTTTGACTCGTTTGACTCGTTTGACTCGTTTGACTCGTTTGACTCGTTTGACTCGTTTGACTCGTTTGACTCGTTTGACTCGTTTGACTCGTTTGACTCGTTTGACTCGTTTGACTCGTTTGACTCGTTTGACTCGTTTGACTCGTTTGACTCGTTTGACTCGTTTGACTCGTTTGACTCGTTTGACTCGTTTGACTCGTTTGACTCGTTTGACTCGTTTGACTCGTTTGACTCGTTTGACTCGTTTGACTCGTTTGACTCGTTTGACTCGTTTGACTCGTTTGACTCGTTTGGCTCGTTTGACTCGTTTGACTCGTTTGACTCGTTTGACTCGTTTGACTCGTTTGACTCGTTTGACTCGTTTGACTCGTTTGACTCGTTTGACTCGTTTGACTCGTTTGACTCGTTTGACTCGTTTGACTCGTTTGACTCGTTTGACTCGTTTGACTCGTTTGACTAGTTTGTCTCGTTTGACTCGATTGACTCGTTTGACTCGTTTGACTCGTTTGACTCGATTGACTCGTTTGACTCGATTGTCCTGTTCGACCCGTTTGACCCGTTTGACACGTTTGACCCGTTTGATCCGTTTGACACGTTTCACTCGTTTGACTCGTTCGACTCGTTTGACTCGTTCGACTCGTTTGACTCGTTCCACTCGTTCCACTCGTTTGACTCGTTTGACTCGTTCTCACTCGTCTGACAAGTTCGACTCGTCTGATACGTTTGAATCGTTTGACTCGTTTGACTCGTTTTACTCGTTTTACTCGTTTGACCCGTTTGACTCGTTTGACTCGTTTGACTCGATTGAGTCGTTTGACTCGTTTGACTCGTTTGACTCGTTTGACTCGTTTGACTCGTTTGACTCGTTTGACTCGTTTGACTCGTTTGACTCGTTTGACTCGTTTGACTCGTTTGACTCGTTTGACTCGTTTGACTCGTTTGACTCGATTGACGCGTTTGACTCGTTTGACTCGATTGTCCTGTTCGACCCGTTTGACCCGTTTGACTCGTTTGGCTCGTTCAACTCGCTTGACTCGATTGTCCTGTTCGACCCGTTTGACTCGTTTGACTCGTTTGACTCGTTTGACTCGTTTAACTCGTTTGACTCGTTTGACTCGATTGACTCGTTTGACTAGTTTGACTAGTTTGACTCGTTTGACTCGTTTGACTCGTTTGACTCGATTGACTCGTTTGCCTCGATTGACTCGTTTGACTCGTTTGACTCGTTTGACTCGTTTGACTCGTTTGACTCGTTTGGCTCATTCAACTCGCTTGACTCGATTGTCCTGTTCGACCCGTTTGACTCGATGGACTCGTTTGACTCGTTTGACTCGTTGACTCGTTTGACTCGTTTGACTCGTTTGACTCGTTTGACTCGTTTGACTCGTTTGACTCGTTTGACTCGTTTGCCTCGTTTGACTCGTTTGACTCGTTTGACTCGTTTGACTCGTTTGACTCGTTTGACTCGTTTCACTCGTTTGACCCGATTGTCCTGTTCGACCCGTTTGACTCGTTTGACTCGTTTCACACGTTTGACTCGTTTCACTCGTTTGACTCGTTTGAATCGTTGGACTCGTTTGACTCGTTTCACTCGTTTGACTCGATTGACTCGTTTCACTCGTTTGACTCGTTTGACTCGTTTGACTCGTTTGATTCGTTTGCCCCGTTTGACTCGCTTGACTCGATTGTCCTGTTCGACCCGTTTGACTCGTTTTACTCGTTTTACTCGTTTGACTCGTTTGACTCGTTTGGCTCATTCAACTCGCTTGACTCGATTGTCCTGTTCAACCCGTTTGACTCGATGGACTCGTTTGACTCGTTTGACTCGTTTGACTCGTATGACTCATTTGACTCGTATGACTCGTTTGACTCGTTTCACTCGTTTCACTCGTTTGACTCGTATGAGTCGTTTGACTCGTTTGACTCGTTTGACTCGTTTCACTCGTTTGACTCGTTTGACTCGTTTGACTCGTCTCACTCGATTGTCCTGTTCGACCCGTTTGACTCGATTGTCCTGTTCGACCCGTTTGACTCGTTTGACTCGTTTGACTCGTTTGACTCGTTTGACTCGTTTGACTCGTTTGACTCGTTAGACTCGCTGGACTCGTTTGTCCTGTTTGACTCGATTGACCCGTTTGACCCTTTTGACTCGATTGTCCTGTTCGACCCGTTTGACTCGTTCGACTCGTTTGACTCGTTCCACTCGTTCCACTCGTTTGACTCGTTTGACTCGTTCTCACTCGTCTGACAAGTTCGACTCGTCTGATACGTTTGAATCGTTTGACTCGTTTGACTCGTTTTACTCGTTTTACTCGTTTGACCCGTTTGACTCGTTTGACTCGTTTGACTCGATTGAGTCGTTTGACTCGTTTGACTCGTTTGACTCGTTTGACTCGTTTGACTCGTTTGACTCGTTTGACTCGTTTGACTCGTTTGACTCGTTTGACTCGTTTGACTCGTTTGACTCGTTTGACTCGTTTGGCTCATTCAACTCGCTTGACTCGATTGTCCTGTTCGACCCGTTTGACTCGATGGACTCGTTTGACTCGTATGACTCGGTTGACTCGTTTGACTCGTTTGACTCGTTTGACTCGTTTGACTCGTTTGACTCGTTTGACTCGTTTGACTCGTTTGACTCGTTTGACTCGTTTGACTCGTTTGACTCGTTTGACTCGTTTGACTCGTTTGACTCGTTTGACTCGTTTGACTCGTTTGACTCGTTTGACTCGTTTGACTCGTTTGACTCGTTTGACTCGTTTGACTCGTTTGACTCGTTTGACTCGTTTGACTCGTTTGACTCGTTTGACTCGTTTGACTCGTTTGACTCGTTTGACTCGTTTGACTCGTTTGACTCGTTTGACTCGTTTGACTCGTTTGACTCGTTTGACTCGTTTGACTCGTTTGACTCGTTTGACTCGTTTGACTCGTTTGATTCGTTTGACTCGTTTGACTCGTTTGACTCGTATGACTCGTTTGACTCGTATGACTCGTTTCACTCGTTTGCCTCGTATGACTCGTTTGACTCGTTTCACTCGTTTGACTCGTTTGACTCGTTTGACTCGTTTGACTCGTTTGACTCGTTTGACTCGTTTGACTCGTTTGACTCGCTTGACTCGTTTGTCCTGTTTGACTCGATTGACCCGTTTGACTCGTTTGACTCGTATGACTCGTTTGACTCGTTTGACTCGTTTGACTCGTATGACTCATTTGACTCGTATGACTCGTTTGACTCGTTTCACTCGTTTCACTCGTTTGACTCGTATGAGTCGTTTGACTCGTTTGACTCGTTTGACTCGTTTGACTCGTTTGACTCGTTTGACTCGTTTGACTCGTCTGACTCGATTGTCCTGTTCGACCCGTTTGACTCGATTGTCCTGTTCGACCCGTTTGACTCGTTTGACTCGTTTGACTCGTTTGACTCGTTTGACTCGTTTCACTCGTTTGACTCGTTAGAATCGTTTCACTCGTTTGACTCGTTTCACTCGTTTGACTCGTTTCACTCGTTTGACTCGATTGACCCGTTTGACTCGATTGTCCTGTTCGACCCGTTTGACCCGTTTGACACGATTGACTCGTTTGACTCGTTTGACTCGATTGACTCGTTACACTCGTTTGACTCGTTTAACTCGTTTGACTCGTTTCACTCGTTTCACTCGTTTCACTCGTTTCACTCGTTTGACTCGTTTGACTCGTTTGACTCGTTTGACTCGTTTGACTCGTTTGACTCGTTAGACTCGCTGGACTCGTTTGTCCTGTTTGACTCGATTGACCCGTTTGACTCGTTTGACTCGTTTGACTCGATTGTCCTGTTCGACCCGTTTTGCCCGTTTGACCCGTTTGACTCTTTTGACTCGTTTGACTCGTTTGACTCGTTTGACTCGTTTGACTCGTATGACTCGTTTGACTCGTTTGACTCGTTTGACTCGTTTGACTCGTTTGACTCGTTTGACTCGTTTGACTCGTTTGACTCGTTTGACTCGTTTGACTCGTTTGACTCGTTTGACTCGTTTGACTCGTTTGACTCGTTTGACTCGTTTGACTCGTTTGACTCGTTTGACTCGTTTGACTCGTTTGACTCGTTTGACTCGTTTGACTCGTTTGACTCGTTTGACTCGTTTGACTCGTTTGACTCGTTTGACTCGTACGACTGGTTTGTGTCGATTGACTCGTTTGACTCGTTTGACTCGTTTGACTCGTTTGACTCGTTTGACTCGTTTGACTCGTTTAACTCGGTTGACTCGTTTAACTCGGTTGACTCGTTTGACTCGGTTGACTCGTTTGACTCGTTTGACTCGATTGTCCTGTTCGACCCGTTTGACCCGTTTGACACGATTGACTCGTTTGACTCGTTTGACTCGATTGACTCGTTTGACTCGATTGACTCGTTTGACTCGATTGACTCGTTTGACTCGTTTGACTCGTTTGACTCGATTGACTCGTTTGACTCGATTGTCCTGTTCGACCCGTTTGACTCGTTTGACTCGTTTGACTCGTTTGACTCGTTTGACTCGTTTGACTCGTTTGACTCGTTTGACTCGTTAGACTCGCTGGACTCGTTTGTCCTGTTTGACTCGATTGACCCGTTTGACTCGTTTGACTCGTTTGACTCGATTGTCCTGTTCGACCCGTTTTGCCCGTTTGACCCGTTTGACTCTTTTGACTCGTTTGACTCGTTTGACTCGTTTGACTCGTTTGACTCGTATGACTCGTTTGACTCGTTTGACTCGTTTGACTCGTTTGACTCGTTTGACTCGTTTGACTCGTTTGACTCGTTTGACTCGTTTGACTCGTTTGACTCGTTTGACTCGTTTGACTCGTTTGACTCGTTTGACTCGTTTGACTCGTTTGACTCGTTTGACTCGTTTGACTCGTTTGACTCGTTTGACTCGTTTGACTCGTTTGACTCGTTTGACTCGTTTGACTCGTTTGACTCGTTTGACTCGTTTGACTCGTTTGACTCGTTTGACTCGTTTGACTCGTTTGACTCGTTTGACTCGTTTGACTCGTACGACTGGTTTGTGTCGATTGACTCGTTTGACTCGTTTGACTCGTTTGACTCGTTTGACTCGTTTAACTCGGTTGACTCGTTTAACTCGGTTGACTCGTTTGACTCGGTTGACTCGTTTGACTCGTTTGACTCGATTGTCCTGTTCGACCCGTTTGACCCGTTTGACACGATTGACTCGTTTGACTCGTTTGACTCGATTGACTCGTTTGACTCGATTGACTCGTTTGACTCGATTGACTCGTTTGACTCGTTTGACTCGTTTGACTCGATTGACTCGTTTGACTCGATTGTCCTGTTCGACCCGTTTGACCCGTTTGACACGTTTGACCCGTTTGACTCGTATGACTCGTTTGACTCGTTTGACTCGTTTGACTCGTTTGACTCGTTTGACTCGTTTGACTCGTTTGACTCGTTTGACTCGATTGACTCGTTTGACTCGTTTGACTCGTTTGACTCGTTTGACTCGTTTGACTCGTTTGACTCGTTTGACTCGTATGACTCGTTTGACTCGTATGACTCGTTTCACTCGTTTGCCTCGTATGACTCGTTTGACTCGTTTCACTCGTTTGACTCGTTTCACTCGTTTGACTCGTTTCACTCGTTTGACTCGTTTGACTGGTTTGACTCGTTTGACTCGTTTGACTCGTTTGACTCGCTTGACTCGTTTGTCCTGTTTGACTCGATTGACCCGTTTGACTCGTTTGACTCGTATGACTCGTTTGACTCGTTTGACTCGTTTGACTCGTATGACTCATTTGACTCGTATGACTCGTTTGACTCGTTTCACTCGTTTCACTCGTTTGACTCGTATGAGTCGTTTGACTCGTTTCACTCGTTTGACTCGTATGAGTCGTTTGACTCGTTTCACTCGTTTGACTCGTATGAGTCGTTTGACTCGTTTCACTCGTTTGACTCGTTTCACTCGTTTGACTCGTTTGACTCGTTTGACTCGTCTGACTCGATTGTCCTGTTCGACCCGTTTGACTCGATTGTCCTGTTCGACCCGTTTGACTCGTTTGACTCGTTTCACTCGTTTGACTCGTTTCACTCGTTTGACTCGTTAGAATCGTTTCACTCGTTTGACTCGTTTGACTCGTTTCACTCGTTTGACTCGTTTCACTCGTTTGACTCGTTTGACTCGTTTGACTCGTCTGACTCGATTGTCCTGTTCGACCCGTTTGACTCGATTGTCCTGTTCGACCCGTTTGACTCGTTTGACTCGTTTCACTCGTTTGACTCGTTTGACTCGTTTCACTCGTTTGACTCGTTAGAATCGTTTCACTCGTTTGACTCGTTTCACTCGTTTGACTCGTTTGACTCGTTTGACTCGTATGACTCGTTTGACTCGTATGACTCGTTTGACTCGTTTGATTCGTTTCACTCGTTTGACTCGTATGACTCGTTTCACTCGTTTCACTCGTTTCACTCGTTTCACTCGTTTCACTCGTTTGACTCGTTTGACTCGTTTGACTCGTTTGACTCGTTTGACTCGTTTGACTCGTTTGACTCGTTTGACTCGTTTGACTCGTTTGACTCGTTTGACTCGTTTGACTCGTTTGACTCGTTAGACTCGCTGGACTCGTTTGTCCTGTTTGACTCGATTGACCCGTTTGACTCGTTTGACTCGTTTGACTCGATTGTCCTGTTCGACCCGTTTTGCCCGTTTGACCCGTTTGACTCTTTTGACTCGTTTGACTCGTTTGACTCGTTTGACTCGTTTGACTCGTTTGACTCGTTTGACTAGTTTGACTCGTTTGACTCGTTTGACTCGTTTGACTCGTTTGACTCGTTTGACTCGTTTGACTCGTTTGACTCGTTTGACTCGTTTGACTCGTTTGACTCGTTTGACTCGTTTGACTCGTTTGACTCGTTTGACTCGTTTGACTCGTTTGACTCGTTTGACTCGTTTGACTCGTTTGACTCGTTTGACTCGTTTGACTCGTTTGACTCGTTTGACTCGTTTGACTCGTTTGACTCGTTTGACTCGTTTGACTCGTTTGACTCGTACGACTGGTTTGTGTCGATTGACTCGTTTGACTCGTTTGACTCGTTTGACTCGTTTGACTCGTTTGACTCGTTTGACTCGTTTGACTCGTTTGACTCGTTTGACTCGTTTGACTCGTTTGACTCGTTTGACTCGTTTGACTCGTTTGACTCGTTTGACTCGTTTGACTCGTTTGACTCGTTTGACTCGTTTGACTCGTTTGACTCGTTTGACTCGTTTGACTCGTTTGACTCGTTTTACTCGTTTTACTCGTTTGACCCGTTTGACTCGTTTGACTCGTTTGACTCGATTGAGTCGTTTGACTCGTTTGACTCGTTTGACTCGTTTGACTCGTTTGACTCGTTTGACTCGTTTGACTCGTTTGACTCGTTTGACTCGTTTGACTCGTTTGACTCGTTTGACTCGATTGACGCGTTTGACTCGTTTGACTCGATTGTCCTGTTCGACCCGTTTGACCCGTTTGACTCGTTTGGCTCGTTCAACTCGCTTGACTCGATTGTCCTGTTCGACCCGTTTGACTCGTTTGACTCGTTTGACTCGTTTGACTCGTTTAACTCGTTTGACTCGTTTGACTCGATTGACTCGTTTGACTAGTTTGACTAGTTTGACTCGTTTGACTCGTTTGACTCGTTTGACTCGATTGACTCGTTTGCCTCGATTGACTCGTTTGACTCGTTTGACTCGTTTGACTCGTTTGACTCGTTTGACTCGTTTGGCTCATTCAACTCGCTTGACTCGATTGTCCTGTTCGACCCGTTTGACTCGATGGACTCGTTTGACTCGTTTGACTCGTTGACTCGTTTGACTCGTTTGACTCGTTTGACTCGTTTGACTCGTTTGACTCGTTTGACTCGTTTGACTCGTTTGCCTCGTTTGACTCGTTTGACTCGTTTGACTCGTTTGACTCGTTTGACTCGTTTGACTCGTTTCACTCGTTTGACCCGATTGTCCTGTTCGACCCGTTTCACTCGTTTGACTCGTTTCACACGTTTGACTCGTTTCACTCGTTTGACTCGTTTGAATCGTTGGACTCGTTTGACTCGTTTCACTCGTTTGACTCGATTGACTCGTTTCACTCGTTAGACTCGTTTGACTCGTTTGACTCGTTTGATTCGTTTGCCCCGTTTGACTCGCTTGACTCGATTGTCCTGTTCGACCCGTTTGACTCGTTTTACTCGTTTGACTCGTTTGACTCGTTTGACTCGTTTGGCTCATTCAACTCGCTTGACTCGATTGTCCTGTTCAACCCGTTTGACTCGTTTGACTCGTATGACTCGTTGACTCGTTTGACTCGTTTGACTCGTTTGACTCGTTTGACTCGTTTGACTCGTTTGACTCGTTTGACTCGTTTGCCTCGTTTGACTCGTTTGACTCGTTTGACTCGTTTGACTCGTTTGACTCGTTTGACTCGTTTGACTCGTTTGACTCGTTTGACTCGTTTGACTCGTTTGACTCGTTTGACTCGTATGACTCGTTTGACTCGTATGACTCGTTTCACTCGTTTGCCTCGTATGACTCGTTTGACTCGTTTCACTCGTTTGACTCGTTTCACTCGTTTGACTCGTTTCACTCGTTTGACTCGTTTCACTCGTTTGACTCGTTTGACTGGTTTGACTCGTTTGACTCGTTTGACTCGTTTGACTCGCTTGACTCGTTTGTCCTGTTTGACTCGATTGACCCGTTTGACTCGTTTGACTCGTATGACTCGTTTGACTCGTTTGACTCGTTTGACTCGTATGACTCATTTGACTCGTATGACTCGTTTGACTCGTTTCACTCGTTTCACTCGTTTGACTCGTATGAGTCGTTTGACTCGTTTCACTCGTTTGACTCGTTTCACTCGTTTGACTCGTCTGACTCGATTGTCCTGTTCGACCCGTTTGACTCGATTGTCCTGTTCGACCCGTTTGACTCGTTTGACTCGTTTCACTCGTTTGACTCGTTTGACTCGTTTCACTCGTTTGACTCGTTAGAATCGTTTCACTCGTTTGACTCGTTTCACTCGTTTGACTCGTTTGACTCGTTTGACTCGTATGACTCGTTTGACTCGTATGACTCGTTTGACTCGTTTGATTCGTTTCACTCGTTTGACTCGTATGACTCGTTTCACTCGTTTCACTCGTTTCACTCGTTTGACTCGTTTGACTCGTTTGACTCGTTTGACTCGTTTGACTCGTTTGACTCGTTTGACTCGTTTGACTCGTTTGACTCGTTTGACTCGTTTGACTCGTTTGACTCGTTAGACTCGCTGGACTCGTTTGTCCTGTTTGACTCGATTGACCCGTTTGACTCGTTTGACTCGTTTGACTCGATTGTCCTGTTCGACCCGTTTTGCCCGTTTGACCCGTTTGACTCTTTTGACTCGTTTGACTCGTTTGACTCGTTTGACTCGTTTGACTCGTTTGACTCGTTTGACTAGTTTGACTCGTTTGACTCGTTTGACTCGTTTGACTCGTTTGACTCGTTTGACTCGTTTGACTCGTTTGACTCGTTTGACTCGTTTGACTCGTTTGACTCGTTTGACTCGTTTGACTCGTTTGACTCGTTTGACTCGTTTGACTCGTTTGACTCGTTTGACTCGTTTGACTCGTTTGACTCGTTTGACTCGTTTGACTCGTTTGACTCGTTTGACTCGTTTGACTCGTTTGACTCGTTTGACTCGTTTGACTCGTTTGACTCGTTTGACTTGTTTGACTCGTTTGACTCGTTTGACTCGTTTGACTCGTTTGACTCGTTTGACTCGTACGACTGGTTTGTGTCGATTGACTCGTTTGACTCGTTTGACTCGTTTGACTCGTTTGACTCGTTTGACTCGTTTGACTCGTTTGACTCGTTTGACTCGTTTGACTCGTTTGACTCGTTTGACTCGTTTGACTCGTTTGACTCGTTTGACTCGTTTGACTCGTTTGACTCGTTTGACTCGTTTGACTCGTTTGACTCGTTTGACTCGTTTGACTCGTTTGACTCGTTTGACTCGTTTGACTCGTTTGACTCGTTTGACTCGTTTGACTCGTTTGACTCGTTTGACTCGTTTGACTCGTTTGACTCGTTTGACTCGTTTGACTCGTTTGACTCGTTTGACTCGTTTGACTCGTTTGACTCGTTTGACTCGTTTGACTCGTTTGACTCGTTTGACTCGTTTGACTCGTTTGACTCGTTTGACTCGTTTGACTCGTTTGACTCGTTTGACTCGTTTGACTCGTTTGACTCGTTTGACTCGTTTGACTCGTTTGACTCGTTTGACTCGTTTGACTCGTTTGACTCGTTTGACTCGTTTGACTCGTTTGACTCGTTTGACTCGTTTGACTCGTTTGACTCGTTTGACTCGTTTGACTCGTTTGACTCGTTTGACTCGTTTGACTCGTTTGACTCGTTTGACTCGTTTGACTCGTTTGACTCGTTTGACTCGTTTGACTCGTTTGACTCGTTTGACTCGTTTGACTCGTACGACTGGTTTGTGTCGATTGACTCGTTTGACTCGTTTGACTCGTTTGACTCGTTTGACTCGTTTGACTCGTTTGACTCGTTTAACTCGGTTGACTCGTTTGACTCGGTTGACTCGTTTGACTCGTTTGACTCAATTGTCCTGTTCGACCCGTTTGACCCGTTTGACACGATTGACTCGTTTGACTCGTTTGACTCGATTGACTCGTTTGACTCGATTGACTCGTTTGACTCGATTGACTCGTTTGACTCGTTTGACTCGTTTGACTCGATTGACTCGTTTAACTCGATTGTCCTGTTCGACCCGTTTGACCCGTTTGACACGTTTGACCCGTTTGACTCGTATGACTCGTTTGACTCGTTTGACTCGTTTGACTCGTTTGACTCGTTTGACTCGTTTGACTCGTTTGACTCGTTTGACTCGTTTGACTCGTTTGACTCGTTTGACTCGTTTGACTCGTTTGACTCGTTTGACTCGTTTGACTCGTTTGACTCGTTTGACTCGTTTGACTCGTTTGACTCGTTTGACTCGTTTGACTCGTTTGACTCGTTTGACTCGTTTGACTCGTTTGACTCGTTTGACTCGTTTGACTCGTTTGACTCGTTTGACTCGTTTGACTCGTTTGACTCGTTTGACTCGTTTGACTCGTTTGACTCGTTTGACTCGTTTGACTCGTTTGACTCGTTTGACTCGTTTGACTCGTTTGACTCGTTTGACTCGTTTGACTAGTTTGACTCGTTTGACTCGATTGACTCGTTTGACTCGTTTGACTCGTTTGACTCGATTGACTCGTTTGACTCGATTGTCCTGTTCGACCCGTTTGACCCGTTTGACACGTTTGACCCGTTTGATCCGTTTGACACGTTTCACTCGTTTGACTCGTTCGACTCGTTTGACTCGTTCGACTCGTTTGACTCGTTCCACTCGTTCCACTCGTTTGACTCGTTTGACTCGTTCTCACTCGTCTGACAAGTTCGACTCGTCTGATACGTTTGAATCGTTTGACTCGTTTGACTCGTTTTACTCGTTTTACTCGTTTGACCCGTTTGACTCGTTTGACTCGTTTGACTCGATTGAGTCGTTTGACTCGTTTGACTCGTTTGACTCGTTTGACTCGTTTGACTCGTTTGACTCGTTTGACTCGTTTGACTCGTTTGACTCGTTTGACTCGTTTGACTCGTTTGACTCGTTTGACTCGTTTGACTCGTTTGACTCGTTTGACTCGTTTGACTCGATTGACGCGTTTGACTCGTTTGACTCGATTGTCCTGTTCGACCCGTTTGACCCGTTTGACTCGTTTGGCTCGTTCAACTCGCTTGACTCGATTGTCCTGTTCGACCCGTTTGACTCGTTTGACTCGTTTGACTCGTTTGACTCGTTTAACTCGTTTGACTCGTTTGACTCGATTGACTCGTTTGACTAGTTTGACTAGTTTGACTCGTTTGACTCGTTTGACTCGTTTGACTCGATTGACTCGTTTGCCTCGATTGACTCGTTTGACTCGTTTGACTCGTTTGACTCGTTTGACTCGTTTGACTCGTTTGGCTCATTCAACTCGCTTGACTCGATTGTCCTGTTCGACCCGTTTGACTCGATGGACTCGTTTGACTCGTTTGACTCGTTGACTCGTTTGACTCGTTTGACTCGTTTGACTCGTTTGACTCGTTTGACTCGTTTGACTCGTTTGACTCGTTTGACTCGTTTGCCTCGTTTGACTCGTTTGACTCGTTTGACTCGTTTGACTCGTTTCACTCGTTTGACCCGATTGTCCTGTTCGACCCGTTTCACTCGTTTGACTCGTTTCACACGTTTGACTCGTTTCACTCGTTTGACTCGTTTGAATCGTTGGACTCGTTTGACTCGTTTCACTCGTTTGACTCGATTGACTCGTTTCACTCGTTAGACTCGTTTGACTCGTTTGACTCGTTTGATTCGTTTGCCCCGTTTGACTCGCTTGACTCGATTGTCCTGTTCGACCCGCTTGACTCGTTTTACTCGTTTGACTCGTTTGACTCGTTTGACTCGTTTGGCTCATTCAACTCGCTTGACTCGATTGTCCTGTTCAACCCGTTTGACTCGATGGACTCGTTTGACTCGTTTGACTCGTTTGACTCGTATGACTCATTTGACTCGTATGAGTCGTTTGACTCGTTTGACTCGTTTGACTCGTTTCACTCGTTTGACTCGTTTGACTCGTTTGACTCGTCTGACTCGATTGTCCTGTTCGACCCGTTTGACTCGATTGTCCTGTTCGACCCGTTTGACTCGTTTGACTCGTTTGACTCGTTTGACTCGTTTGACTCGTTTGACTCGTTAGACTCGCTGGACTCGTTTGTCCTGTTTGACTCGATTGACCCGTTTGTCCCTTTTGACTCGATTGTCCTGTTCGACCCGTTTGACTCGTTTGACTCGTTTCACTCGTTTGACTCGTTTGACTCGTTTGACTCGTTTGACTCGTTTGACTCGTTTGACTCGTTTGACTCGTTTGACTCGTTTGACTCGTTTGACTCGTTTGACTCGTTCGACTCGTTTGACTCGTTCGACTCGTTTGACTCGTTTGACTCGTTAGACTCGCTGGACTCGTTTGTCCTGTTTGACTCGATTGACCCGTTTGACTCGTTTGACTCGTTTGACTCGATTGTCCTGTTCGACCCGTTTGACCCGTTTGACACGATTGACTCGTTTGACTCGTTTGACTCGATTGACTCGTTACACTCGTTTGACTCGTTTGACTCGTTTGACTCGTTTGACTCGATTGACTCGTTTGACTCGTTTGACTCGTTTGACTCGTTTGACTCGTTTGACTCGTTTGACTCGTTTGACTCGATTGACTCGTTTGACTCGTTTGACTCGTTTGACTCGTTTGACTCGTTTGACTCGTTTGACTCGTTTGACTCGTATGACTCGTTTGACTCGTTTCACTCGTTTCACTCGTTTGACTCGTATGAGTCGTTTGACTCGTTTCACTCGTTTGACTCGTTTCACTCGTTTGACTCGTTTGACTCGTTTGACTCGTCTGACTCGATTGTCCTGTTCGACCCGTTTGACTCGATTGTCCTGTTCGACCCGTTTGACTCGTTTGACTCGTTTCACTCGTTTGACTCGTTTGACTCGTTTCACTCGTTTGACTCGTTAGAATCGTTTCACTCGTTTGACTCGTTTCACTCGTTTGACTCGTTTGACTCGTTTGACTCGTATGACTCGTTTGACTCGTATGACTCGTTTGACTCGTTTGATTCGTTTCACTCGTTTGACTCGTATGACTCGTTTCACTCGTTTCACTCGTTTCACTCGTTTCACTCGTTTCACTCGTTTCACTCGTTTCACTCGTTTGACTCGTTTGACTCGTTTGACTCGTTTGACTCGTTTGACTCGTTTGACTCGTTTGACTCGTTTGACTCGTTTGACTCGTTTGACTCGTTTGACTCGTTTGACTCGTTTGACTCGTTTGACTCGTTTGACTCGTTTGACTCGTTTGACTCGTTTGACTCGTTTGACTCGTTTGACTCGTTAGACTCGCTGGACTCGTTTGTCCTGTTTGACTCGATTGACCCGTTTGACTCGTTTGACTCGTTTGACTCGATTGTCCTGTTCGACCCGTTTTGCCCGTTTGACCCGTTTGACTCTTTTGACTCGTTTGACTCGTTTGACTCGTTTGACTCGTTTGACTCGTTTGACTCGTTTGACTCGTTTGACTCGTTTGACTCGTTTGACTCGTTTGACTCGTTTGACTCGTTTGACTCGTTTGACTCGTTTGACTCGTTTGACTCGTTTGACTCGTTTGACTCGTTTGACTCGTTTGACTCGTTTGACTCGTTTGACTCGTTTGACTCGTTTGACTCGTTTGACTCGTTTGACTCGTTTGACTCGTTTGACTCGTTTGACTCGTTTGACTCGTTTGACTCGTTTGACTCGTTTGACTCGTTTGACTCGTACGACTGGTTTGTGTCGATTGACTCGTTTGACTCGTTTGACTCGTTTGACTCGTTTGACTCGTTTGACTCGTTTGACTCGTTTGACTCGTTTGACTCGTTTGACTCGTTTGACTCGTTTGACTCGTTTGACTCGTTTGACTCGTTTGACTCGTTTGACTCGTTTGACTCGTTTGACTCGTTTGACTCGTTTGACTCGTTTGACTCGTTTGACTCGTTTGACTCGTTTGACTCGTTTGACTCGTTTGACTCGTTTGACTCGTTTGACTCGTTTGACTCGTTTGACTCGTTTGACTCGTTTGACTCGTTTGACTCGTTTGACTCGTTTGACTCGTTTGACTCGTTTGACTCGTTTGACTCGTTTGACTCGTTTGACTCGTTTGACTCGTTTGACTCGTTTGACTCGTTTGACTCGTTTGACTCGTTTGACTCGTTTGACTCGTTTGACTCGTTTGACTCGTTTGACTCGTTTGACTCGTTTGACTCGTTTGACTCGTTTGACTCGTTTGACTCGTTTGACTCGTTTGACTCGTTTGACTCGTTTGACTCGTTTGACTCGTTTGACTCGTTTGACTCGTTTGACTCGTTTGACTCGTTTGACTCGTTTGACTCGTTTGACTCGTTTGACTCGTACGACTGGTACGACTGGTTTGTGTCGATTGACTCGTTTGACTCGTTTGACTCGTTTGACTCGTTTGACTCGTTTGACTCGTTTGACTCGTTTAACTCGGTTGACTCGTTTGACTCGGTTGACTCGTTTGACTCGTTTGACTCAATTGTCCTGTTCGACCCGTTTGACCCGTTTGACACGATTGACTCGATTGACTCGTTTGACTCGATTGACTCGTTTGACTCGATTGACTCGTTTGACTCGATTGACTCGTTTGACTCGTTTGACTCGTTTGACTCGATTGACTCGTTTGACTCGATTGTCCTGTTCGACCCGTTTGACCCGTTTGACACGTTTGACCCGTTTGACTCGTATGACTCGTTTGACTCGTTTGACTCGTTTGACTCGTTTGACTCGTTTGACTCGTTTGACTCGTTTGACTCGTTTGACTCGTTTGACTCGTTTGACTCGTTTGACTCGTTTGACTCGTTTGACTCGTTTGACTCGTTTGACTCGTTTGACTCGTTTGACTCGTTTGACTCGTATGACTCGTTTGACTCGTTTGACTCGTATGACTCGTTTGACTCGTATGACTCGTTTCACTCGTTTGCCTCGTATGACTCGTTTGACTCGTTTCACTCGTTTGACTCGTTTCACTCGTTTGACTCGTTTGACTCGTTTCACTCGTTTGACTCGTTTCACTCGTTTGACTCGTTTGACTGGTTTGACTCGTTTGACTCGTTTGACTCGTTTGACTCGCTTGACTCGTTTGTCCTGTTTGACTCGATTGACCCGTTTGACTCGTTTGACTCGTATGACTCGTTTGACTCGTTTGACTCGTTTGACTCGTATGACTCATTTGACTCGTATGACTCGTTTGACTCGTTTCACTCGTTTCACTCGTTTGACTCGTATGAGTCGTTTGACTCGTTTGACTCGTTTCACTCGTTTCACTCGTTTGACTCGTTTGACTCGTTTGACTCGTCTGACTCGATTGTCCTGTTCGACCCGTTTGACTCGATTGTCCTGTTCGACCCGTTTGACTCGTTTGACTCGTTTCACTCGTTTGACTCGTTTGACTCGTTTCACTCGTTTGACTCGTTAGAATCGTTTCACTCGTTTGACTCGTTTCACTCGTTTGACTCGTTTGACTCGTTTGACTCGTATGACTCGTTTGACTCGTATGACTCGTTTGACTCGTTTGATTCGTTTCACTCGTTTGACTCGTATGACTCGTTTGACTCGTTTGACTCGTTTGACTCGTTTGACTCGTTTGACTCGTTTGACTCGTTTGACTCGTATGACTCGTTTGACTCGTTTGACTCGTATGACTCGTTTGACTCGTATGACTCGTTTCACTCGTTTGCCTCGTATGACTCGTTTGACTCGTTTCACTCGTTTGACTCGTTTCACTCGTTTGACTCGTTTCACTCGTTTGACTCGTTTCACTCGTTTGACTCGTTTCACTCGTTTGACTCGTTTGACTGGTTTGACTCGTTTGACTCGTTTGACTCGTTTGACTCGCTTGACTCGTTTGTCCTGTTTGACTCGATTGACCCGTTTGACTCGTTTGACTCGTATGACTCGTTTGACTCGTTTGACTCGTTTGACTCGTATGACTCATTTGACTCGTATGACTCGTTTGACTCGTTTCACTCGTTTCACTCGTTTGACTCGTATGAGTCGTTTGACTCGTTTCACTCGTTTGACTCGTTTCACTCGTTTGACTCGTTTGACTCGTTTGACTCGTCTGACTCGATTGTCCTGTTCGACCCGTTTGACTCGATTGTCCTGTTCGACCCGTTTGACTCGTTTGACTCGTTTCACTCGTTTGACTCGTTTGACTCGTTTCACTCGTTTGACTCGTTAGAATCGTTTCACTCGTTTGACTCGTTTCACTCGTTTGACTCGTTTGACTCGTTTGACTCGTATGACTCGTTTGACTCGTATGACTCGTTTGACTCGTTTGATTCGTTTCACTCGTTTGACTCGTATGACTCGTTTCACTCGTTTCACTCGTTTCACTCGTTTGACTCGTTTGACTCGTTTGACTCGTTTGACTCGTTTGACTCGTTTGACTCGTTTGACTCGTTTGACTCGTTTGACTCGTTTGACTCGTTTGACTCGTTTGACTCGTTAGACTCGCTGGACTCGTTTGTCCTGTTTGACTCGATTGACCCGTTTGACTCGTTTGACTCGTTTGACTCGATTGTCCTGTTCGACCCGTTTTGCCAGTTTGACCCGTTTGACTCTTTTGACTCGTTTGACTCGTTTGACTCGTTTGACTCGTTTGACTCGTTTGACTCGTTTGACTAGTTTGACTCGTTTGACTCGTTTGACTCGTTTGACTCGTTTGACTCGTTTGACTCGTTTGACTCGTTTGACTCGTTTGACTCGTTTGACTCGTTTGACTCGTTTGACTCGTTTGACTCGTTTGACTCGTTTGACTCGTTTGACTCGTTTGACTCGTTTGACTCGTTTGACTCGTTTGACTCGTTTGACTCGTTTGACTCGTTTGACTCGTTTGACTCGTTTGACTCGTTTGACTCGTTTGACTCGTTTGACTCGTACGACTGGTTTGTGTCGATTGACTCGTTTGACTCGTTTGACTCGTTTGACTCGTTTGACTCGTTTGACTCGTTTGACTCGTTTGACTCGTTTGACTCGTTTGACTCGTTTGACTCGTTTGACTCGTTTGACTCGTTTGACTCGTTTGACTCGTTTGACTCGTTTGACTCGTTTGACTCGTTTGACTCGTTTGACTCGTTTGACTCGTTTGACTCGTTTGACTCGTTTGACTCGTTTGACTCGTTTGACCCGTTTGACTCTTTTGACTCGTTTGACTCGTTTGACTCGTTTGACTCGTTTGACTCGTTTGACTCGTTTGACTCGTTTGACTCGTTTGACTCGTTTGACTCGTTTGACTCGTTTGACTCGTTTGACTCGTTTGACTCGTTTGACTCGTTTGACTCGTTTGACTCGTTTGACTCGTTTGACTCGTTTGACTAGTTTGACTCGTTTGACTCGATTGACTCGTTTGACTCGTTTGACTCGTTTGACTCGATTGACTCGTTTGACTCGATTGTCCTGTTCGACCCGTTTGACCCGTTTGACACGTTTGACCCGTTTGATCCGTTTGACACGTTTCACTCGTTTGACTCGTTCGACTCGTTTGACTCGTTCGACTCGTTTGACTCGTTCCACTCGTTCCACTCGTTTGACTCGTTTGACTCGTTCTCACTCGTCTGACAAGTTCGACTCGTCTGATACGTTTGAATCGTTTGACTCGTTTGACTCGTTTTACTCGTTTTACTCGTTTGACCCGTTTGACTCGTTTGACTCGTTTGACTCGATTGAGTCGTTTGACTCGTTTGACTCGTTTGACTCGTTTGACTCGTTTGACTCGTTTGACTCGTTTGACTCGTTTGACTCGTTTGACTCGTTTGACTCGTTTGACTCGTTTGACTCGTTTGACTCGTTTGACTCGATTGACGCGTTTGACTCGTTTGACTCGATTGTCCTGTTCGACCCGTTTGACCCGTTTGACTCGTTTGGCTCGTTCAACTCGCTTGACTCGATTGTCCTGTTCGACCCGTTTGACTCGTTTGACTCGTTTGACTCGTTTGACTCGTTTAACTCGTTTGACTCGTTTGACTCGATTGACTCGTTTGACTAGTTTGACTAGTTTGACTCGTTTGACTCGTTTGACTCGTTTGACTCGATTGACTCGTTTGCCTCGATTGACTCGTTTGACTCGTTTGACTCGTTTGACTCGTTTGACTCGTTTGACTCGTTTGGCTCATTCAACTCGCTTGACTCGATTGTCCTGTTCGACCCGTTTGACTCGATGGACTCGTTTGACTCGTTTGACTCGTTGACTCGTTTGACTCGTTTGACTCGTTTGACTCGTTTGACTCGTTTGACTCGTTTGACTCGTTTGACTCGTTTGCCTCGTTTGACTCGTTTGACTCGTTTGACTCGTTTGACTCGTTTGACTCGTTTGACTCGTTTCACTCGTTTGACCCGATTGTCCTGTTCGACCCGTTTCACTCGTTTGACTCGTTTCACACGTTTGACTCGTTTCACTCGTTTGACTCGTTTGAATCGTTGGACTCGTTTGACTCGTTTCACTCGTTTGACTCGATTGACTCGTTTCACTCGTTAGACTCGTTTGACTCGTTTGACTCGTTTGATTCGTTTGCCCCGTTTGACTCGCTTGACTCGATTGTCCTGTTCGACCCGTTTGACTCGTTTTACTCGTTTGACTCGTTTGACTCGTTTGACTCGTTTGGCTCATTCAACTCGCTTGACTCGATTGTCCTGTTCAACCCGTTTGACTCGATGGACTCGTTTGACTCGTTTGACTCGTTTGACTCGTATGACTCATTTGACTCGTATGACTCGTTTGACTCGTTTCACTCGTTTCACTCGTTTGACTCGTATGAGTCGTTTGACTCGTTTGACTCGTTTGACTCGTTTCACTCGTTTGACTCGTTTGACTCGTTTGACTCGTCTGACTCGATTGTCCTGTTCGACCCGTTTGACTCGATTGTCCTGTTCGACCCGTTTGACTCGTTTGACTCGTTTGACTCGTTTGACTCGTTTGACCCGTTTGACTCGTTTGACTCGTTTGACTCGTTTGACTCGTTTGACTCGTTTGACTCGTTAGACTCGCTGGACTCGTTTGTCCTGTTTGACTCGATTGACCCGTTTGACCCTTTTGACTCGATTGTCCTGTTCGACCCGTTTGACTCGTTTGACTCGTTTCACTCGTTTGACTCGTTTGACTCGTTTGACTCGTTTGACTCGTTTGACTCGTTTGACTCGTTTGACTCGTTTGACTCGTTTGACTCGTTCGACTCGTTTGACTCGTTTGACTCGTTTGACTCGTTTGACTCGTTAGACTCGCTGGACTCGTTTGTCCTGTTTGACTCGATTGACCCGTTTGACTCGTTTGACTCGTTTGACTCGATTGTCCTGTTCGACCCGTTTGACCCGTTTGACACGATTGACTCGTTTGACTCGTTTGACTCGATTGACTCGTTACACTCGTTTGACTCGTTTGACTCGTTTGACTCGTTTGACTCGATTGACTCGTTTGACTCGTTTGACTCGTTTGACTCGATTGACTCGTTTGACCCGATTGTCCTGTTCGACCCGTTTGACCCGTTTGACTCGTATGACTCGTTTGACTCGTTTGACTCGTTTGACTCGTTTGACTCGTTTGACTCGTTTGACTCGTTTGACTCGTTTGACTCGTTTGACTCGTTTGACTCGTTTGACTCGTTTGACTCGTTTGACTCGTTTGACTCGTTTGACTCGTTTGACTCGTTTGACTCGTTTGACTCGTTTGACTCGTTTGACTCGTTTGACTCGTTTGACTCGTTTGACTCGTTTGACTCGTTTGACTCGTTTGACTCGTTTGACTCGTTTGACTCGTTTGACTCGTTTGACTCGTTTGACTCGTTTGACTCGTTTGACTCGTTTGACTCGTTTGACTCGTTTGACTCGTTTGACTCGTTTGACTCGTTTGATTCGTTTGACTCGTTTGACTCGTTTGACTCGTATGACTCGTTTGACTCGTATGACTCGTTTCACTCGTTTGCCTCGTATGACTCGTTTGACTCGTTTCACTCGTTTGACTCGTTTGACTCGTTTGACTCGTTTGACTCGTTTGACTCGTTTGACTCGCTTGACTCGTTTGTCCTGTTTGACTCGATTGACCCGTTTGACTCGTTTGACTCGTATGACTCGTTTGACTCGTTTGACTCGTTTGACTCGTATGACTCATTTGACTCGTATGACTCGTTTGACTCGTTTCACTCGTTTCACTCGTTTGACTCGATTGAGTCGTTTGACTCGTTTGACTCGTTTGACTCGTTTCACTCGTTTGACTCGTTTGACTCGTTTGACTCGTCTGACTCGATTGTCCTGTTCGACCCGTTTGACTCGATTGTCCTGTTCGACCCGTTTGACTCGTTTGACTCGTTTGACTCGTTTGACTCGTTTGACTCGTTTCACTCGTTTGACTCGTTAGAATCGTTTCACTCGTTTGACTCGTTTCACTCGTTTGACTCGTTTCACTCGTTTGACTCGATTGACCCGTTTGACTCGATTGTCCTGTTCGACCCGTTTGACCCGTTTGACACGATTGACTCGTTTGACTCGTTTGACTCGATTGACTCGTTACACTCGTTTGACTCGTTTAACTCGTTTGACTCGTTTCACTCGTTTCACTCGTTTCACTCGTTTGACTCGTTTGACTCGTTTGACTCGTTTGACTCGTTTGACTCGTTTGACTCGTTTGACTCGTTTGACTCGTTTGACTCGTTTGACTCGTTTGACTCGTTTGACTCGTTTGACTCGTTTGACTCGTTAGACTCGCTGGACTCGTTTGTCCTGTTTGACTCGATTGACCCGTTTGACTCGTTTGACTCGTTTGACTCGATTGTCCTGTTCGACCCGTTTTGCCCGTTTGACCCGTTTGACTCGTTTGACTCGTTTGACTCGTTTGACTCGTTTGACTCGTTTGACTCGTATGACTCGTTTGACTCGTTTGACTCGTTTGACTCGTTTGACTCGTTTGACTCGTTTGACTCGTTTGACTCGTTTGACTCGTTTGACTCGTTTGACTCGTTTGACTCGTTTGACTCGTTTGACTCGTTTGACTCGTTTGACTCGTTTGACTCGTTTGACTCGTTTGACTCGTTTGACTCGTTTGACTCGTTTGACTCGTTTGACTCGTTTGACTCGTTTGACTCGTTTGACTCGTTTGACTCGTTTGACTCGTTTGACTCGTTTGACTCGTTTGACTCGTTTGACTCGTTTGACTCGTTTGACTCGTTTGACTCGTTTGACTCGTTTGACTCGTTTGACTCGTTTGACTCGTTTGACTCGTTTGACTCGTTTGACTCGTACGACTGGTTTGTGTCGATTGACTCGTTTGACTCGTTTGACTCGTTTGACTCGTTTGACTCGTTTGACTCGTATGAGTCGTTTGACTCGTTTCACTCGTTTGACTCGTTTCACTCGTTTGACTCGTTTGACTCGTTTGACTCGTCTGACTCGATTGTCCTGTTCGACCCGTTTGACTCGATTGTCCTGTTCGACCCGTTTGACTCGTTTGACTCGTTTCACTCGTTTGACTCGTTTGACTCGTTTGACTCGTTAGAATCGTTTCACTCGTTTGACTCGTTTCACTCGTTTGACTCGTTTGACTCGTTTGACTCGTATGACTCGTTTGACTCGTATGACTCGTTTGACTCGTATGACTCGTTTGACTCGTTTGATTCGTTTCACTCGTTTGACTCGTATGACTCGTTTCACTCGTTTCACTCGTTTCACTCGTTTGACTCGTTTGACTCGTTTGACTCGTTTGACTCGTTTGACTCGTTTGACTCGTTTGACTCGTTAGACTCGCTGGACTCGTTTGTCCTGTTTGACTCGATTGACCCGTTTGACTCGTTTGACTCGTTTGACTCGATTGTCCTGTTCGACCCGTTTTGCCCGTTTGACCCGTTCGACTCGTTCGACTCGTTCGACTCGTTCGACTCGTTCGACTCGTTCGACTCGTTCGACTCGTTCGACTCGTTCGACTCGTTCGACTCGTTCGACTCGTTCGACTCGTTCGACTCGTTCGACTCGTTCGACTCGTTCGACTCGTTCGACTCGTTCGACTCGTTCGACTCGTTCGACTCGTTCGACTCGTTCGACTCGTTCGACTCGTTCGACTCGTTCGACTCGTTCGACTCGTTCGACTCGTTCGACTCGTTCGACTCGTTCGACTCGTTCGACTCGTTCGACTCGTTCGACTCGTTCGACTCGTTCGACTCGTTCGACTCGTTCGACTCGTTCGACTCGTTCGACTCGTTCGACTCGTTCGACTCGTTCGACTCGTTCGACTCGTTCGACTCGTTCGACTCGTTCGACTCGTTCGACTCGTTCGACTCGTTCGACTCGTTCGACTCGTTCGACTCGTTCGACTCGTTCGACTCGTTCGACTCGTTCGACTCGTTCGACTCGTTCGACTCGTTCGACTCGTTCGACTCGTTCGACTCGTTCGACTCGTTCGACTCGTTCGACTCGTTCGACTCGTTCGACTCGTTCGACTCGTTCGACTCGTTCGACTCGTTCGACTCGTTCGACTCGTTCGACTCGTTCGACTCGTTCGACTCGTTCGACTCGTTCGACTCGTTCGACTCGTTCGACTCGTTCGACTCGTTCGACTCGTTCGACTCGTTCGACTCGTTCGACTCGTTCGACTCGTTCGACTCGTTCGACTCGTTCGACTCGTTCGACTCGTTCGACTCGTTCGACTCGTTCGACTCGTTCGACTCGTTCGACTCGTTCGACTCGTTCGACTCGTTCGACTCGTTCGACTCGTTCGACTCGTTCGACTCGTTCGACTCGTTCGACTCGTTCGACTCGTTCGACTCGTTCGACTCGTTCGACTCGTTCGACTCGTTCGACTCGTTCGACTCGTTCGACTCGTTCGACTCGTTCGACTCGTTCGACTCGTTCGACTCGTTCGACTCGTTCGACTCGTTCGACTCGTTCGACTCGTTCGACTCGTTCGACTCGTTCGACTCGTTCGACTCGTTCGACTCGTTCGACTCGTTCGACTCGTTCGACTCGTTCGACTCGTTCGACTCGTTCGACTCGTTCGACTCGTTCGACTCGTTCGACTCGTTCGACTCGTTCGACTCGTTCGACTCGTTCGACTCGTTCGACTCGTTCGACTCGTTCGACTCGTTCGACTCGTTCGACTCGTTCGACTCGTTCGACTCGTTCGACTCGTTCGACTCGTTCGACTCGTTCGACTCGTTCGACTCGTTCGACTCGTTCGACTCGTTCGACTCGTTCGACTCGTTCGACTCGTTCGACTCGTTCGACTCGTTCGACTCGTTCGACTCGTTCGACTCGTTCGACTCGTTCGACTCGTTCGACTCGTTCGACTCGTTCGACTCGTTCGACTCGTTCGACTCGTTCGACTCGTTCGACTCGTTCGACTCGTTCGACTCGTTCGACTCGTTCGACTCGTTCGACTCGTTCGACTCGTTCGACTCGTTCGACTCGTTCGACTCGTTCGACTCGTTCGACTCGTTCGACTCGTTCGACTCGTTCGACTCGTTCGACTCGTTCGACTCGTTCGACTCGTTCGACTCGTTCGACTCGTTCGACTCGTTCGACTCGTTCGACTCGTTCGACTCGTTCGACTCGTTCGACTCGTTCGACTCGTTCGACTCGTTCGACTCGTTCGACTCGTTCGACTCGTTCGACTCGTTCGACTCGTTCGACTCGTTCGACTCGTTCGACTCGTTCGACTCGTTCGACTCGTTCGACTCGTTCGACTCGTTCGACTCGTTCGACTCGTTCGACTCGTTCGACTCGTTCGACTCGTTCGACTCGTTCGACTCGTTCGACTCGTTCGACTCGTTCGACTCGTTCGACTCGTTCGACTCGTTCGACTCGTTCGACTCGTTCGACTCGTTCGACTCGTTCGACTCGTTCGACTCGTTCGACTCGTTCGACTCGTTCGACTCGTTCGACTCGTTCGACTCGTTCGACTCGTTCGACTCGTTCGACTCGTTCGACTCGTTCGACTCGTTCGACTCGTTCGACTCGTTCGACTCGTTCGACTCGTTCGACTCGTTCGACTCGTTCGACTCGTTCGACTCGTTCGACTCGTTCGACTCGTTCGACTCGTTCGACTCGTTCGACTCGTTCGACTCGTTCGACTCGTTCGACTCGTTCGACTCGTTCGACTCGTTCGACTCGTTCGACTCGTTCGACTCGTTCGACTCGTTCGACTCGTTCGACTCGTTCGACTCGTTCGACTCGTTCGACTCGTTCGACTCGTTCGACTCGTTCGACTCGTTCGACTCGTTCGACTCGTTCGACTCGTTCGACTCGTTCGACTCGTTCGACTCGTTCGACTCGTTCGACTCGTTCGACTCGTTCGACTCGTTCGACTCGTTCGACTCGTTCGACTCGTTCGACTCGTTCGACTCGTTCGACTCGTTCGACTCGTTCGACTCGTTCGACTCGTTCGACTCGTTCGACTCGTTCGACTCGTTCGACTCGTTCGACTCGTTCGACTCGTTCGACTCGTTCGACTCGTTCGACTCGTTCGACTCGTTCGACTCGTTCGACTCGTTCGACTCGTTCGACTCGTTCGACTCGTTCGACTCGTTCGACTCGTTCGACTCGTTCGACTCGTTCGACTCGTTCGACTCGTTCGACTCGTTCGACTCGTTCGACTCGTTCGACTCGTTCGACTCGTTCGACTCGTTCGACTCGTTCGACTCGTTCGACTCGTTCGACTCGTTCGACTCGTTCGACTCGTTCGACTCGTTCGACTCGTTCGACTCGTTCGACTCGTTCGACTCGTTCGACTCGTTCGACTCGTTCGACTCGTTCGACTCGTTCGACTCGTTCGACTCGTTCGACTCGTTCGACTCGTTCGACTCGTTCGACTCGTTCGACTCGTTCGACTCGTTCGACTCGTTCGACTCGTTCGACTCGTTCGACTCGTTCGACTCGTTCGACTCGTTCGACTCGTTCGACTCGTTCGACTCGTTCGACTCGTTCGACTCGTTCGACTCGTTCGACTCGTTCGACTCGTTCGACTCGTTCGACTCGTTCGACTCGTTCGACTCGTTCGACTCGTTCGACTCGTTCGACTCGTTCGACTCGTTCGACTCGTTCGACTCGTTCGACTCGTTCGACTCGTTCGACTCGTTCGACTCGTTCGACTCGTTCGACTCGTTCGACTCGTTCGACTCGTTCGACTCGTTCGACTCGTTCGACTCGTTCGACTCGTTCGACTCGTTCGACTCGTTCGACTCGTTCGACTCGTTCGACTCGTTCGACTCGTTCGACTCGTTCGACTCGTTCGACTCGTTCGACTCGTTCGACTCGTTCGACTCGTTCGACTCGTTCGACTCGTTCGACTCGTTCGACTCGTTCGACTCGTTCGACTCGTTCGACTCGTTCGACTCGTTCGACTCGTTCGACTCGTTCGACTCGTTCGACTCGTTCGACTCGTTCGACTCGTTCGACTCGTTCGACTCGTTCGACTCGTTCGACTCGTTCGACTCGTTCGACTCGTTCGACTCGTTCGACTCGTTCGACTCGTTCGACTCGTTCGACTCGTTCGACTCGTTCGACTCGTTCGACTCGTTCGACTCGTTCGACTCGTTCGACTCGTTCGACTCGTTCGACTCGTTCGACTCGTTCGACTCGTTCGACTCGTTCGACTCGTTCGACTCGTTCGACTCGTTCGACTCGTTCGACTCGTTCGACTCGTTCGACTCGTTCGACTCGTTCGACTCGTTCGACTCGTTCGACTCGCTAGACTCGATTGTCCTGTTCGACCCATTTGACACGTTTGACTCGTTTGACTCGTTTGACTCGATTGACTCGTTTGACTCGTTTGACTCGTTTGACTCGTTTGACTCGTTTGACTCGTTTGACTCGTTCGACTCGTTTGACTCGTTCGACTCGTTTGACTCGTTTGACTCGTTTGACTCGTTTGACTCGTTCGACTCGTTTGACTCGTTTGACTCGTTTGACTCGATTGTCCTGTTCGACCCGTTTGACCCGTTTGTCCCGTTTGACACGTTTGACTCGTTTGACTCGTTTGACTCGTTTGACTCGTTTGACTCGTTTGGCTCGTTCAACTCGCTTGACTCGATTGACTCGTTTGACTCGTTTGACTCGTTTGACTCGATTGACTCGATTGACTCGATTGACTCCTTTGACTCGTTTGACTCGTTTGACGCGTTTGACTCGTTTGACTCGATTCTCCTGTTCGACCCGTTTGACACGTTTGACTCGTTTGACCCGTTTGACTCGTTTGACTCTGTTGACTCTGTTGACTGTGTTGACTCTGTTGTAACGTACCGCTACCCACCACCACATTTTTTCCCCTTTTTAATTGTTTCTGTATTATTATGTTAGTATTCAGATAAACTAACTCTTGCGTGCGTCACGCCCATAGCGGGAAATACCTAAATTCATTCACGCGCAACGCATGCGCGCAACCGCCCGTTCAAACCCAATTCAGCGCCGCAAACAACTTAACCGCGCACGCGCAAACCGCACGTTCTACCGAACGCAGATTAAACCCAGCGTTGTATTCGACCGGCGGGAACCGGAAGCGAATTACTATTGGTGCGCGTAATCGCACAGCATCTCATTGGTGCGGAATTAGCTCCACCGAGGAGTATAAATATAGGCTTGCCTACAGCAGTCATTTGTGCAGTCAAGATTGTGTCCTGACACCCAACCTTTCCCAGGACGTTTACAACTCCTTTCAAGGAAGCTTTAACTAGCTCCGTAACTCCTAAATCCAAGGAAGCTTTTACTAGCTCCATAATTACCAAATCCAAGGAAGCTTTTACTAGCTCCATAATTACCAAATCCAAGGTAGCTTTTACTAGCTCCATAATTACCAAATCCAAGGTAGCTTTTACTAGCTCCATAATTACCAAATCCAAGGAAGCTTTAGCTAGCTCCATAATTCCTAAATCCAAGGAAGCTTTAATTAGCTCCACAATTCCAACCTATAAAGCGTTGGGCCAGCTTATAGGCACCAGTAAACTTTATACTCCGAGAGAAGTAATCCCCTCAAACATTAAACTATATTTTGACCAAGAGTCATTTCTATAATATCGACTTAGTATCGAGATTCATGTTCATTTACGATTTAGAATCGTAAACTATATCATACTATTAATTTATAATAAGAGTTAGTCGATTTGTATTCCGTTTAACCGACCAAGCGAATTATTAGTTAATTTCTAGTTCCGTTTAGCGCATAATCACAATTACTTAAATGTTCGACAGACGAGTAGCGACATAATCAATTAATGTTCATTATATTCAAACGACTGAGAGTCGAATCATATGTACAAATCGACCTAGCGTCAAAAGCCACTATTTAGAATAAATCATTGTTATTATTGTTAAAGGAAGGACTCTGGTTTCTTGAAATTCATTTCTTAATCGCATGCCAAACGAACCAATCCCACAATTTCATAGGTAAACCGCTCTACTTGTGAAAACTCCTGTAATGAACGGCAACGTCACGTTAGAGAACGTTACAGGTAGCAATAAATTTGGTGACAGCGGCTGGGATTAAACGCGATAAAATCGTAAAAAATTTTGCTTGTAACCGCAAAACGCGTGGCAAGGGAGATTCAACCTCCTAGCGAAGAACAAGACTCCTTCTTTCTTCCTAAGTCAGGCGTGTTAAAATCAATCAAACATGGTTAATAACGAAGCAACTGGTAGCGCAGTTAAGGTAGACGCGGTTGTAGAAGAGTTACAACGATTACAAATTAGTCAGGATAATGCGCGTCAACCGCATACTAGAATTCGAGATGCCGCAGACACGGTCCCGGCTTTCGACGGGCGAAACATTACAATCCATCAATTCACTAAATGCTGTAGAAACGCAAAACTTATGATAGCAGCAAACGCCGAATACGGTTTAGTTCAATTAATAAAATGTAAATTGTTCGGACAAGCCTCTCGAGTAATACTTAACGGCGATTATAATACAATAGAGGAAGTAATTAAGGTCCTCAGCTCTCGTTTCGCACCATTACATTCTTCAATCCAGTTATATGGAGAAATGTCGAAAATAGCACAAATGCCGAATGAAGCTACTGTAGATTATAGCAGTCGAGTCTCTGGGATTCTCCTACAATTAAAACACTGTAATGAGGTAGAGGTTCCCCAACATGTCGCACAGTATAATGAATCAGCCGAAACAAATTCAATTAAGGCATTTTTAACGGGTTTAAAACCAGAAATCTACGCACGAATGCGTATTGTCGAATTCGCCGACCTCGATACCGCAATTAGCACCGCAATCAAAGCAGAGGCCGAGTGTCAGGAAAACATAATGAGAAATAGATTCGCAGAAGGTCTATCGCACTCCGGGCAGTGTACTAATTGCTACGGGTACGGGCATTCAACGAGTGATTGTAGCAGTAAAATTCCAGTAGGGCAAATAGCTCAAATTAGTTGGCAAACAATATATTGCGATCATTGCCGAAAGGTAGGTCATAATATTCAGGAATGTCGAAAGATAAACACCGCACCGCGATCAACACAATATAGCTCTGGGTCAAGGCCGTGGTCGTACAATACTGGGTCGCGAATGATGCCGCGTAATCCCGCGCCGCGTCAATCACAAGTAGAATGTAAATATTGCAAAAACAGGGGACATAGTATCGAAGAATGTCGTAAGAAAATGTATAACAACAGGAGAAATTCCGAGGAACCACCTAATTTCAGCCAGCAAACATCGAATCCTTCCAAAAATCCTACACGCAGACAAGCCGTACTCACACTTAAACCCCTAGAAATTGGGATAGCCCCAAGTATAGCATTGTCCAGTCCGGAATTTAAACAAAACAAGGCATTAATGATGATAGACACAGGAGCAGATTTGAGCGTTATAAAAGAAGAAACCGTCTCTCCAGGCACACCAATCCATACAGACGTAGTATATGATCTAAGGGGAATAACAGAAGGTTCACTACCAACTATGGGGTATATAAAAGCGAGAATACTAAGCACGGAAGTAGAGATCCATGTAGTCAAGACTCTCCCTCTAGGACAGGATGGAATTTTGGGAACATATTTTTTCAGGGACAACGGAGCGACGATAGATTACTCTAGGCTAGGTGTCATAATAGGAAACGAGTTACTTCCATTTAAAGACGGGGAAATAGCAGTACCACCCCGAATGAGATACCAAATACCAATTAAAATTAAAAGCACGCATCTAAAGACGGGATATGTACCCAGATTAGATATACACCCAGATATACTAATAGGAGACGCGATAGTATCAAATAACGACGGAATAGGATATTTGTTCGTCATTAACACATCATCCAAAGAAATAAAAATAGAAATACCAACCGTAGATATACAACCATTCGAGGAAGTAAAATTCGAAGGGGAATTAGCATCTCCAAACCATATTAAACAAGTACTCGAACTACTTCGTTTAAATCACTTAAATCCTGAAGAAAGAGCTAACATTGAAAACTTAATCGAAAAATATGCGGACAGATTTCATCTCCCTAGTAGCGAATTAGAAGCAACGAACGCTGTGTCTCACAGAATAATAATCGAAAATGAGGCACCGGTTAACATAAAACAGTATCGATATCCCCAAGTTCATAAAGAAGAAATTAATAGACAAATATACAAGCTAGGAAGATATAACACTAATGCGGATGCACTATCACGAAACCCAGTAAATGCACTCCCATTACAAATAGAAGGGAAACGATCACGCTCCCAATCCATAACGACTCCCGGATCCCCAAACCCAACCCCCATGAAGCAACCAAAAGGAGACAATTCATCCTCCACTTCGTCATCCGAATTCAATCCCAGACAGATACCAGTCAAAAGGAAATTAAAGAGAAAGCTAAAAACCACAACAACCACATCGTCAAGTCGACCGGTAATAAAAAAAGAGGAATCACACCAAAAAGGAAATCAGCGGAAATGGATGTATCTACCGACAGCTTTGAAGTAAGAAAGGACATCCAGCTATCAGTAGAGGTTCACCCCACCACTGCTGGACAAACCAGTTCTACACCACCAGTGCCTAGACCAACCATGGACAACCACCCTCCACAACGAATGGAAATTGAAATAACGAAGAACGATTTTGATGAAATAATGGAAATAAGCGAAAACGTAAAGATTCCTAGGAGTCATACATATAGAGAGCCTCCCAAAATAAACTCTAGCAATAGTAGCAGCAGTAAAAAGAATAGCCCACCAATAAGAGGTAGGAAGTACTGTAGTAGAGATTCCAGTGGAACACTCACCGGACCATTATCTCCAGTAACAATAAGAAGAGATTCAAATAACAATTTCAAGGCATTTACGGGACCACCCCGACAACAAATATCATCGCGACGACACGGACTACCACGACAAGGATTACCGCGACAGCAAATACCTCCTCAACAACGAACATTACCAAAAATAGTTAACCAGGAACCAATTCAAGGCAGGATCAAGGAAATTGGAGATCACCTATGGATGAGAAGGGAAACTGCAGGAATATTCATTACAACGTATGGGAAACCAGTGGGCAAGGAAAGCAAAGAATTCATAATTAAGGAACAAATTAAAATTACCTTACCCCTACCACTCCAGGCAGGAAGTATAATAGAAATTCACAAACCAGGACAGACCATCTTAGGAATGGTAATGCCAGATCCTCCAAATGAAGAAGCTTATCATACCATAATTCGAAACCTATATAATAAATTAACACAAGAAAACATTAATAAAATTTCATTACCGAAAACAGAAATTAATATAGCATGGGAAAAGTTAAAACATATGATTAATTTAAGGTTCTTACTAACAAATATCAGCATTACGATCTGCAATGGTACTGTACAGCTGCCAACAGAACAGGATCGTTTAACGATAATAAAAGAAAACCACGAGTCACCAGTAGGGGGACATAAAGGAGTAAGAAAAACCTATAACAGAATTAGAAATTTGTACCATTGGCCAAATATGAAAAAAGAAGTAAGGCAGTTTATTAAAACATGCATAAGTTGCCAAAAGAAAAAGCTCGTGCGAGTAAAAACTAAAGAGCCAATGATAATAACAGACACACCACTAGACGCTTTTGACAAAATATCCATGGATATTGTGGGACCACTGCCACTCACAAAATCAGGGAAAACATACATACTTACCGTACAGGATAATTTAACAAAATTCTCGTTAGCTATACCATTAGTCTCATTTACAAGCGAAGAAATAGCCCAAGCATTCACCACACACTTTATATGTCAATACGGATGCCCAAAAGCCATCCTCACGGATCAGGGATCATCATTCATTAGCTCTCTCATGCGGAAATTCGCAAAGCCTCTCAACATAAAGCAGTACAAAACCTCAGCATTCCATCCACAGTCAAACGGTTCCCTGGAAAGAAGCCATCATGTTTTGATTGAATATTTAAAGCATTATATCACAAAAGAGAAACAATGGGACCAGTGGTTACCACAGGCCATGTTCTCTTATAACACTAGTGTACATGAGGGAACTAAATACACTCCCTATGAGCTAATATACGGTAAAAAGGCCAGACAACCGTCAAGTTTAACACCAAATGACAGAATAACAACATATCCGGATTTTGTAGATAGGTTAGTTACAAAGTTGTTGAATATTCGCGAACTGGGACGACGCAATTTAGAAGGCTCAAAATATCGACAAAAATACTACTATGACCATAAAATATCTTCAATCAAGTATCACAAGGGCGAAAAAGTTTTGCTTTTAAACTCAAAAAGGAACAAATTCAGCGACGAATACAGCGGGCCGTACACAATCATGGAGATCTTAGAAAACAACAATGTAAAGATAGCTGTGAGCCCCCGTAGTACTAAGGTTGTCCATCAGGATAGAATTAAAAACGCCTACACTCCACCAGAACATGGCGTCCCTAGGGACAATTTAACAAAGCACTAGCAACTTCGCACCGCTAAACTCAAAGTGGTGGGGAGTACCCAAGCTCCCATTTCGAAAACTGATAGCCTGCCGTGCGCACATAATTTTTGCAACAAAATCGAAGAAAGACAAATTATTAAAGAAAAGATTCAGGAGCTCTCCAGTCGAGAAGGGAGTAAGGTAGGAACAGCAATAAACAAATATTAATTAAAAAACTAAAAATAAGCAAATCAAATCAAATTATTAAAATGAACGCGTGGTGTGCCGACACAGAGATATGGCAAAATCGCCAGAAGAAAATTATATTCACCGCCCTCGCGAGGAGGAGAGATTAGAAGACCCGTATTTAAGACTCCTAGGGATGATCTGCCTCAAAGCGAAGTGGCCCGGTTTACGGACCGACAGGAGTGACTTATATAGAAGAAAGATCTGCTGTCCGTGCTACAAGAACCTTTTTGCTGAGGAAACTCAATATTATTCACCAGCTATCCGACACCTGCTAACCCTCAGGAGAAATATAACAAATTTCAAATATTGCATAATTTGTACTAGACCAATCTATAAGATAGGTGTAGCGGCACAATGCCCCGACTGTATCGAAACCTTCTTGCACATATGTGCTAACAATGAAGAAGCTTTAAATTTGGGGCTTTCTCTCAATGTCCTAGAAGCCCATGAGAGAGGCGAAACAAGGCCTCAATAATAAATTTATATTTTTTCCACATACCTATTCAAATTATTCTATCCTATCTTCGTACCCCATCCAAATGAGCGAGAACAATTATTATTAAGCGTAAGAAGGATAGTCATAGACAGAGGTCAGCAAGCTCGCGATGTAAACAAACCGTGTACTCCTGAAACATTAAGAAATAGGGTAGCATTGTAAATAAAGCAGGACAAGGGACTTTCTCGGAATTTTATAAGGACTAGCGGAATAAGAACGTTGTGCGAATAGAGCCGATAGTAAATAAAAAGAGACAGAATATTTAGGGGAATGTGTAGGCAATACAGGGATAGATTCATAATAATACCGCGTAAGGAGAATGATAGGTATTGAAAGGATATCGTTACAGTAAGCTTCATTCGATCGTGAGACTCAGTCGTGTATAGTCGAAATAAATTCATATAATTAAATCAAAATGCCCAAACGAGCGGGAAGAAAAATAAGGAAATTAAAAGCAGCGCTAGCTTTAACCCCACCCAGTTTTACTCATTTAAGTTTTTCCCAGTCAAAACCAACGCGATTAGTTACAAAACCGTCGAGCTCTACACCCTGGAAATTACAAACAATAACTATACCAGAGGTGGATTGGCAGCCATACACCCAACTAACCCATTCTGATCCACGGAGGCGTGCGTGGAAATATATATTTCTATTCGGGACGGGAAAAGCACCACCCCCGACCACTGGAGGACCGGTCAAGGAAAACAAGGAAGCTGAGGCATTCAAGGACATCGAAGAGGAAGTAGATCGCCAGACCGCCTCACTCAACCCCGTGGTCCATGCAGCATCTCTCGAGGACGAGAGAAAAACCGGGCGGTGAGAAGTAACGTACCGCTACCCACCACCACATTTTTTTCCCCTTTTTAATTGTTTCTGTATTATTATATTAGTATTAAGATAAACTAACTCTTGCGTGCGTCACGCCCATAGCGGGAAATACCTAAATTCATTCACGCGCAACGCATGCGCGCAACCGCCCGTTCAAACCCAATTCAGCGCCGCAAACGACTTAAGCGCGCACGCGCAAACCGCACGTTCTACCGGACGCCGATTAAACCCAGCGTAGTATACGACCGGCGGGAACCGGAAGCGAATTACTATTGGTGCGCGTAATCGCACAGCATCTCATTGGTGCGGAATTAGCTCCACCGAGGAGTATAAATATAGGCATGCCTACAGCAGTCAAGCAGTGCAGTCAAGATTGTGTCCTGACACCCAACCTTTCCCAGGACGTTTAAAACTCCTTTCAAGGAAGCTTTAACTAGCTCCGTAACTCCTAAATCCAAGGAAGCTTTTACTAGCTCCATAATTACCAAATCCAAGGAAGCTTTTACTAGCTCCATAATTACCAAATCCAAGGTAGCTTTTACTAGCTCCATAATTAACAAATCCAAGGTAGCTTTTACTAGCTCCATAATTACCAAATCCAAGGAAGCTTTAGCTAGCTCCATAATTCCTAAATCCAAGGAAGCTTTAATTAGCTCCACAATTCCAATCTATAAAGCGTTGGGCCAGCTTATAGGCACCAGTAAACTTTATACTCCGAGAGAAGTAATCCTCTCAAACATTAAACTATATTTTGACCAAGAGTCATTTCTATAATATCGACTTAGTATCGAGATTCATGTTCATTTACGATTTAGAATCGTAAACTATATCATACAATTAATTTATAATAAGAGTTAGTCGATTTGTATTCCGTTTAACCGACCAAGCGAATTATTAGTTAATTTCTAGATCCGTTTAGCGCATAATCACAATTACTTAAATGTTCGACAGACGAGTAGCGACATAATCAATTAATGTTCATTATATTCAAACGACTGAGAGTCGAATCATATGTACAAATCGACCTAGCGTCAAAAACCACTATTTAGAATAAATCATTGTTATTATTGTTAAAGGAAGGACTCTGGTTTCTTGAAATTCAATTCTTAATCGCATGCCAAACGAACCAATCCCACAATTTCACAGGTAAACCGCTCTACTTGTGAAAACACCTGTAATTAACGGCAACGTCACGTTAGAGAACGTTACACTGTTGACTCTGTTGACTCTGTTGACTCTGTTGACTCTGTTGACACTGTTGACTCTGTTGACTCTGTTGACTCTGTTGACTCTGTTGACTCTGTTGACTCTGTTGACTCTGTTGACTCTGTTGACTCTGTTGACTCTGTTGACTCTGTTGACTCTGTTGACTCTGTTGACTCTGTTGACTCTGTTGACTCTGTTGACTCTGTTGACTCTGTTGACTCTGTTGACTCTGTTGACTCTGTTGACTCTGTTGACTCTGTTGACTCTGTTGACTCTGTTGACTCTGTTGACTCTGTTGACTCTGTTGACTCTGTTGACTCTGTTGACTCTGTTGACTCTGTTGACTCTGTTGACTCTGTTGACTCTGTTGACTCTGTTGACTCTGTTGACTCTGTTGACTCTGTTGACTCTGTTGACTCTGTTGACTCTGTTGACTCTGTTGACTCTGTTGACTCTGTTGACTCTGTTGACTCTGTTGACTCTGTTGACTCTGTTGACTCTGTTGACTCTGTTGACTCTGTTGACTCTGTTGACTCTGTTGACTCTGTTGACTCTGTTGACTCTGTTGACTCTGTTGACTCTGTTGACTCTGTTGACTCTGTTGACTCTGTTGACTCTGTTGACTCTGTTGACTCTGTTGACTCTGTTGACTCTGTTGACTCTGTTGACTCTGTTGACTCTGTTGACTCTGTTGACTCTGTTGACTCTGTTGACTCTGTTGACTCTGTTGACTCTGTTGACTCTGTTGACTCTGTTGACTCTGTTGACTCTGTTGACTCTGTTGACTCTGTTGACTCTGTTGACTCTGTTGACTCTGTTGACTCTGTTGACTCTGTTGACTCTGTTGACTCTGTTGACTCTGTTGACTCTGTTGACTCTGTTGACTCTGTTGACTCTGTTGACTCTGTTGACTCTGTTGACTCTGTTGACTCTGTTGACTCTGTTGACTCTGTTGACTCTGTTGACTCTGTTGACTCTGTTGACTCTGTTGACTCTGTTGACTCTGTTGACTCTGTTGACTCTGTTGACTCTGTTGACTCTGTTGACTCTGTTGACTCTGTTGACTCTGTTGACTCTGTTGACTCTGTTGACTCTGTTGACTCTGTTGACTCTGTTGACTCTGTTGACTCTGTTGACTCTGTTGACTCTGTTGACTCTGTTGACTCTGTTGACTCTGTTGACTCTGTTGACTCTGTTGACTCTGTTGACTCTGTTGACTCTGTTGACTCTGTTGACTCTGTTGACTCTGTTGACTCTGTTGACTCTGTTGACTCTGTTGACTCTGTTGACTCTGTTGACTCTGTTGACTCTGTTGACTCTGTTGACTCTGTTGACTCTGTTGACTCTGTTGACTCTGTTGACTCTGTTGACTCTGTTGACTCTGTTGACTCTGTTGACTCTGTTGACTCTGTTGACTCTGTTGACTCTGTTGACTCTGTTGACTCTGTTGACTCTGTTGACTCTGTTGACTCTGTTGACTCTGTTGACTCTGTTGACTCTGTTGACTCTGTTGACTCTGTTGACTCTGTTGACTCTGTTGACTCGTTTGGCTCGTTTGGCTCGTTTGGCTCGTTTGGCTCGTTTGGCTCGTTTGGCTCGTTTGACTCGATTGTCCTGTCCGACCCGTCCGACCCGTTCGACTCGTTCGACCCGTTCGACTCGTTCGACCCGTTCGACTCGTTCGACCCGTTCGACTCGTTCGACCCGTTCGACTCGTTCGACCCGTTCGACTCGTTCGACCCGTTCGACTCGTTCGACCCGTTCGACTCGTTCGACCCGTTCGACTCGTTCGACCCGTTCGACTCGTTCGACCCGTTCGACTCGTTCGACCCGTTCGACTCGTTCGACCCGTTCGACTCGTTCGACCCGTTCGACTCGTTCGACCCGTTCGACTCGTTCGACCCGTTCGACTCGTTCGACCCGTTCGACTCGTTCGACCCGTTCGACTCGTTCGACCCGTTCGACTCGTTCGACCCGTTCGACTCGTTCGACCCGTTCGACTCGTTCGACCCGTTCGACTCGTTCGACCCGTTCGACTCGTTCGACCCGTTCGACTCGTTCGACCCGTTCGACTCGTTCGACCCGTTCGACTCGTTCGACCCGTTCGACTCGTTCGACCCGTTCGACTCGTTCGACCCGTTCGACTCGTTCGACCCGTTCGACTCGTTCGACCCGTTCGACTCGTTCGACCCGTTCGACTCGTTCGACCCGTTCGACTCGTTCGACCCGTTCGACTCGTTCGACCCGTTCGACTCGTTCGACCCGTTCGACTCGTTCGACCCGTTCGACTCGTTCGACCCGTTCGACTCGTTCGACCCGTTCGACTCGTTCGACCCGTTCGACTCGTTCGACCCGTTCGACTCGTTCGACCCGTTCGACTCGTTCGACCCGTTCGACTCGTTCGACCCGTTCGACTCGTTCGACCCGTTCGACTCGTTCGACCCGTTCGACTCGTTCGACCCGTTCGACCCGTTCGACCCGTTCGACCCGTTCGACCCGTTCGACTCGTTCGACCCGTTCGACTCGTTCGACCCGTTCGACTCGTTCGACCCGTTCGACTCGTTCGACCCGTTCGACTCGTTCGACCCGTTCGACTCGTTCGACCCGTTCGACTCGTTCGACCCGTTCGACTCGTTCGACCCGTTCGACCCGTTCGACTCGTTCGACCCGTTCGACTCGTTCGACCCGTTCGACTCGTTCGACCCGTTCGACTCGTTCGACCCGTTCGACTCGTTCGACCCGTTCGACTCGTTCGACCCGTTCGACTCGTTCGACCCGTTCGACTCGTTCGACCCGTTCGACTCGTTCGACCCGTTCGACTCGTTCGACCCGTTCGACTCGTTCGACCCGTTCGACTCGTTCGACCCGTTCGACTCGTTCGACCCGTTCGACCCGTTCGACCCGTTCGACCCGTTCGACCCGTTCGACTCGTTCGACCCGTTCGACTCGTTCGACCCGTTCGACTCGTTCGACCCGTTCGACTCGTTCGACCCGTTCGACTCGTTCGACCCGTTCGACTCGTTCGACTCGTTCGACTCGTTCGACTCGTTCGACTCGTTCGACTCGTTCGACTCGTTCGACTCGTTCGACTCGTTCGACTCGTTCGACTCGTTCGACTCGTTTGACTCGAGTAGTTAGGCTATGCGGATTCTGGACCAAGTGCGGCGAGGGGGTGAGGCGGGGCGGGGCCCTAGTAGCATTTTGGGTTGGCATACAGTTGGGCCACGCACATAATATTAGTTGGCCAACAGTTAGATTTGGCACTTTTTTTTCAGGCTGGGCCAACAACAGATGGCCAAGATAGGCTTCCCTACTGTTTCCCAACTATTTATAGGGACTGCCTGGTCTGGTTTAGGTAAAAAAAAAATTTTGCCGTGAGTAGGAATCGAACACGGGCTTTCCGATTGCGAAGCAGCCGCTGTTCGCAACTACCCAACACACTTCCTTACAAACACTTTTAATTTCTAGTTACATAAATAGTATTAATTGTTTATAAAAACTGCACAGTGACGCGAAATATTCGACAAAATATCATCATTCGACTCATTCCTTAAAATTTCACATTCGTCTTAAGACAGACGACCTCAGTACGTGTTTGTAAATAAGAAAAGAAAAATCACAACTTGGAATATAATAACAAGTTTTTGGATGTAGCAAATTTTCTGACGTTTGTAAGACAACATTTAATCATCGTTGTAAATTGTTTGTTAATTAACCAACCATAATAATTGTAGGCCCAACATTGAATATTCGTAGACAAACTGTCGTAACTTTTTGTTAATTAACCAACCATAATAATTGTAGGCCCAACATTAAATATTCGTAGGCAAACTGTCGTAACTTTTTGTTAATTCACCAACGATAATAATTGTAGGCCCAACATTGAATATTCGTTGGCAAACTGTCGTAACTTTTTTGCCGTGGCCCTATGTTGGGAATTTGTAGGCAAAAACACTAACTATATCCCAACTGATTCCCAACTGTTGGCAACCGTTGACCAACAAAAATGCTACTAGGGGGGGGTACCGCGCAACGCGCTATAGCGCGGGATGGGTGAGGGGGTGAGGCGGGGAGGCGGGTAACGCGCTATAGCGTGTGATGGGTAAGGGGGTGAGGTGGGGAGGGGGGTACCGAGTTTGTAGGTGAGGGGGATGACGTCATAGGGGAGGGGGAATTCAAAATGGCGTCGACCGAGTTCGTAGGTGAGGGGGATGACGTCACAGGGGAGGGGGATTTCAAAAATTCAAATTTTCAAAATGGCGCAGCGCGCGCAATTTGAGTTCGTAGGTGAGGGGGATGACGTCACAGGGGAGGGAGGGCGGATTTCAAAAATTCAAAATGGCGTCGTGCGCATTTCCAAGTGGCGCCACCTAGGCGTCGTGCGCATTTTCAAGTGGCGCCACCTATTGGGTGTTCGAGGTACTTTGGGCCCGCGTTGGTATTTGGGCCCGAGGCGGTAATTTCCAAGTGGCGCCACCTATTGGGTGTTTGAGGTACTTCGGGCCTGCGTCGGTATTTGGGCCCGAGGCGGTAATTCCATAGGTTTTCATACATTTAGTATTGGCGCCACCTGTTGGATGTTTAAGGAACTTTGGGCACGCGTCGCCGCCGCGCAATCTCCGTACGCTCGCGGGATCGGTGCGCAGGCGCGACCGCGGCCGATTCGTGGAAATTCGCGTCTTCGATGTACGGAAGAGGGTGGACCTTGATTTCTGAGAAAGAGGGTGGTTCGTGATTTCTGAGAAAAGATAAGGAATCATGACGCGCGACAGGATTGAACACGTTTCGGCGCCTACGTGCATGTGCTTCATGCAGTGTGTTTATATTTGAATCGTGGGACCGATACAGCGTACGTGCAATGATGTAAACATATCGAGTATTTTAATGATCGAGGAGGTTGTAGATCAATCATCGCGGCAGCGCATGGTGTAAACACTACATTGCACCGTACATATAGCGATAAGGAATCATGACGCGCGATAGGATTGCGATGTACGGAAGAGGGTGGACCTTGATTTCTGAGAAAGAGGGTGGTTCATGATTTCTGAGAAAAGATGAGTGCACGCGCTTCATGCCGTGTGTGTTTATATTTGAATCGTGGGATCGATACGGCATACGTGCAATAATGTAAACATATCGAGCATTTTAATGATCGCGGGGTTGTAAGTCAATCAGCGCGGCATCGCATGGTGTAAACACTACATTGCACCGCGCGATGCTGTGTTTATGTTTGAATCATGGGACCGATACAGCCCACGTGCAATGGTATAAACATATAGCGATAATTATTCGGGGTAGAGTTCCGAGTATTTATGATCGAGAACAGGGTGAGCGTCCTTATCGAGGAGGCTGTAAGTCAAGCGTCGTGGGAACGCGTAAGGGCGAAAAGAATTTGTACATAGACCCGCTGGCATCTGGGTTACAATAGACCAGTGTCAGGACCCACCCCTTATCGACTATTAACATTCGCCAAGACCATGCCTCTAAGAAGTGTCATCGAGAAAACGTGACGTCCTTGAAGAATGAATTAGGCGTTGCGTTCGCGTAAGCATCCCATGTAACCTAAAACGATAATTGTTCATGGTAACGTTCCAAGTATTTTCACGATCGAGAACAGGGCGACGTCTCAAGTATCCTTCTCGAGAGGCTGCAAGTCAAGCGTCGTGGGCGCGTGTAAGGACGAAGAGAAATCGACATAGACCCACGGCCATCTGGTTTACAGCAAACAAATGTCATGGTCAAGCACCATGGGAACGCATCCGAACCTTACCCAATAATACGCTAAGATCAGGCCTCAAAGAATTAATATATATGGATATGTAAGAATGGGTATTATAAATGATGTGTTACAGGTATTGATGTGAAAGTCAGTCATTTATTAATATATATATATATATATATATATATATATATATATGTATGTACATACTACAGTGGTGTATGGACTCTATCACGCAGCATGGATGGTAATCGTAACGCTAACAATTCACAATCGATCAAAGAATGTTGTTCAAAGTGTTCGCATTCAGTAATTAATTTCACATAATTCGTTGGTGTAGTAGCTGTACGCAGAACGTCTACGAAGGATGCATATTTACTGCTTACAGAGTATATATTTTCGGTCAACCAGGTGAACATATGTTCAATGCAATGTTCATACGCGAATAGTTTACGTATCGTGGCTTCAGTCATATATATAAACCCACCATTATCGGTGATTTTAATAAGTCGATCATCGTGCATACGCGTGAATTCTAATCGTAAATGATCAATTACGATGTGGGTTTGGGGCGATGTTGCGTTGCTGCGTAATCGTTCGAGTATGTCCGCCTCACTTTGCAGTAGGAGCTTCCACGTGGACATTGAAAAGCTTAACTCGTTGCCTTTATTGTCGGCTATGGCGATCTCGACACGGCACGAATCCATCCCAATGCGTATTCCAATAGTTAGACGTTTATAAGCTGTTGCGGTCAGTGGATAATCACGCCCCAGGATCCGTACGATTGACAGTTTTGGTGTCTTCGATGTTTTCGACGTTGCGGATTCAGAACTGTAAGAAACATATACACTAAATTAATACTTCGGTCGTTGTGTTTACAGTGAATGAAATAAATGAAAAGTGTTTATTAAAGCGTACGTACCTCATATGGAACTGTTGATGATGTTGTTGTTGTTGTTGTTGTTGTTGTTGTTGTTGTTGACGTTTATTTGGAAACCCACCATCGTTGTCGTATGCACAGGATGAATCGTTTAAGTTGCGTTTGTACATGTTGATATGTAGTACGTATGATTTTCATCGACGGTAAAAAAAAAAAATGACGCAAGCGATACTTGTTAGCACTCGAGTGTACGTGATGCAATGAAGTCCGCAGGGCTGACCCACGTCGCTTTATACTGATTCATGCACACGTACGCGTCAATGTGTGAAAGTATATCACATCAGTGATGGTCAAGATGCGTATGTATACCACACAAGGGTTAGAGAGTACGCGGCAAATTCAAATAGTATGCTTGACAAATTCAAGGTGTGTACGTATCGTGGAATATGCAGTGTCGATTCACGGTGTGAACCATAAAAGTATACTATAAGCTGGAATAATTGACTTCATATTATAAAATCATCGAGGAAGAAGGAGAAAAAGAAGAAGAAGAAGAAGAGAGATGATGGGAAGAAACTGTGACGTAGACATCCCCACCAAACCTCAAGCCCACCCGACTTGAAAACTACCCCTACTCTGCAACGTGCTGGGCCATAGTTCTAGGCTAGAGAACCGAAGTGTATATAAGGGTGTCGACCCCGCCGCACGGGCCAGTGTAGTTATCACAACCATTTCTATAAAACAAACATTTTACAAATAATAAAATATGTACGCCGGTGAAGTACTTCGCGAGCCGGTAACGTTCGGAATGAACGCGGTAGAGATGCAGCGATGCATCGTAAGTATAATTTTGTGTAAATCGAATTAGTGCGCGTCTTCCATTCGACGATATTCTAATAAAGTGGTGTCTTCATTTCAGCGAATGCATGGGGAAATCGAACAAGCATGGCATGCTGAGCGTGACGAAGCGGTCCGAAAAATCGTAAGTATGGTTTTTAGTGTAATTGAATTGGTGTATATTCAATTGGGCTAGCTTCTAACAAAGTTACGCATTGTTTCAGACCGAGCTCGATAACCTCATCAAGATGTGGCGTGTGGAGCGGCGGGCGGCAGTTAAACATCTCGTAAGTGATATTTCACAAAAATTATAGTGGTGCGCGTACACCATTCAACTATGTTTTAATCGATTCATGCATTTTTACAGTGTGAACGGGAAAATGAAATGTCGCGTTGGAGCTATAACTATCTCGGGACGGTCGGACGCCTCGTAAGTGATGTTTAAAAAAAAAAAAAAAAAAAAAATGATTGTGATGCGCGCACATCGATCGACGGCGGTTTAATCGAGTTGCATGTTTGTTTCAGCGTCGTGAAGACCTTGAGGCTCATGCGCGCGATGGTGATCGCGACGCAATCTTTCAAGTACTCGTAAGTGATGTTTCGCGCAAATGATACGCATACACCATTCGACGATGTGTGTTTTTTTTTTTTTTGTTTAATCGAGTCACGTGTTTGTTTCAGCATCGCCAATACCCGACGAGGAGTGACGGGCGGATTTGCCGCGAGTTGAGAGATAAGATTCGTTTCGCCCGGCGTATGTGGCGGGAGGACACCATAGACGTGGAGTTCATGGCGTTCGAAGGCGAATTTTGGGGGTTAAAACGATTATTCGAAGAGTAAGTATAAATGAATTTTCATTGTTCGGTGTTTCGTGCTAATATCAACGTTTTATTTATAATAATAATTTGGTGTTTTTTTTTCTGTGTGTTGCAGGGTATAACATCACGCCGAACATTTTTTTTTTTAGTAAATATGTATATATTTTTTTTTTTTTTTAATAAATAAATAAATATAAATATTTTTTTTAAAATAAATATAATTTTCATTCAAAACAGTGTGTGTTTATTCATGTACATCCATGCATGCATACTTAAATTATAGAATCACTATCTGCGTAAAAGTGACGTTCGTATGGGAGGGGTCTTCTTGCTCGTCGCCGCTAACGTTACGCTCATCGCCGCCGTCGTTGTGTTCATTGCTATAGAAAACAAAAAAAAAATTGTCACATATTCGTTTCTCTACATATGACGCATAAAGTAGATGTAATGCGTGTGTATGACTTACATTAGACGACGCTGCGTATATAATCCCATATTTTCTGAACGTTCTCCAGCGCGCAAATACCGTCGTTGCTGTGAAATGCACATCGAAGGGCATTCGTTGAAGACATAGACTTCAGGTTAGGAACGTCGGAGTTCCCTGTATTAGGCACGATCCCGCAATAATCATCGTCAACGTCGTAACCACCGTCATCTTCAACAGTTCGGGTGTTGATATTGTTGTTATTGTTAATCTTTGGCTCCTTCAGTTCGTACAAATCGCAGACATCCTCAACGATTATGTCGGGTAGTAGTTGTAGCATCCAGGTTTTCTTTTCCGAACCTTTCACGACGACGAAGTCAATGTTCGCGAGTACGTTGGTAAGCAGTCCCGGAAGTTTGGAGTATGGAACATAGCCGTCGGACCAGCGAAGCCCGTGATGATGCTTCGCGAGCCAGGATGCTTGACGGTTCTCGCATGACTTCAGATGTCCCCAGAAGTACGGCGGCTCGAAGATCCAATGGCTAATCGTTGGCGTTTTATCACTGTTACTGGTTGTGCGAATCGCGAGCTCTTTGACTACGAACTCGCAATTGTTATTGAAACCTTGTAGATCGACAATGGCGAACATTATTCGTTAGGTAACTCTGTCGAGGGCTGTGTCAGAATAGTAACTGAGGGCTTGGACGTCGACGTTTTTCACAGTAGCAGCAGCAGCAGTATCGGCAGTAGTAGTATTCGTTGATCATTTACACACACACAAACGCACACTATGTTAGTTTACGTACCACGTTAGTCAGAGGACCGTATTCGACTATACGATCGTGTATGATCATACAGTACGCGGTAGTATTAGCGGGGACATTTTCTTTGCATTCGAAATCTATTCGCACGTCCACCGTAGCGCTCTTCAGCGACTCGTTTTGCCTAGAACAATCTATAACCGCGATAGGCGCGTATTGAAAAAATTCAACAGCGTTCAGCAGCGGTTCTCCGTGGCCGTAGTACGATCGGCCGAATTTCGCGTACATGTCGTACAGGAGCGCGTATTTATACTTATCGAAATCCAAATTCATGTCATCGTACGGATACGTCTCGGAATTTAGGTATAATCGAACGTTCGTTAGTTTACACGCGTCGAATCTGCTCGCGGTTCTATCGAGACGATTCTTTCGATCAGTTTGCATGGCGAATATCACGTATCGGGGTTTCTCGATTTGCGACGTAGCTTTCACGGTCCATGTATGTTTCGTTGTAGCTTGCAGTAACGGGTACTCGTACAGGTCCCACGATCGGAAACTCATTGCAATCGGCCTACCGCTTTCCAGGATACGCAGCATCGATAGTTTGTTCACCTCCTCCAAAGTGACGTGGGGCATGCGCCACTGCACCTTGCGTATCTCTAGTTTTGGCCTCGCAGTGGCGGAGGTATCGTACATCGCGTTCGTATCGACTCGCGATCGAATAAGGATTAACTCGTGTCGCGCATTCATCACGATATGTTTGTAATCTTCGCAGAATCCTAATAACACGTTTAGGGGTACGCAGAAATTGAAAGCACCCGAATGAAAAATGTCTTTATCGTACATGATGTTATGATCCCAACCAGCATTCGCAAGCGTTTTGCTTCTATCGACCGACAACGAAACGTAATGTTTAAACGTGGTGGCGATCCCGGGATTTCGGCAGCGATCGATCTCGACACCGTTCAATTCATATCGAATCTCATCGAACATGAACGCGACGCAATTGTTGTCGAGAACAGCGGTCGCGGACGTTCCAGGGCCTTTCCCGTCATGTGCCGTCAACGTGCCACGACCTTCGATGTAGAGAAAACTTTCGCATGGAAGCGTGTACAGATCTTGCTGCTGTATAGGGATTCTTATCTCGTCGCTATTGTCGAACGTCGTGTTGGCGTATGGATTATACGTGTGTAACTCGATCTTTGTGATACGATTGTCGAAGGTTGGCGTATTCGCCACGTCCAGAATAATAGACATCGTGGTTACGCGCTACTCTCTCCGCTTGTCTAATATTCAACGATGAATCCTAGCGATCGTAGGATACGTGCGTTTCGACGAGTCAACGGCTTTCCTATACTTCTTACCGGTCCTCTTCTTATCGCGCCACCCGCCTTTATTCTTCTACTTTCACCTGGGACAGAGACGACGGGGGTAGCAGTGGCAGCGACGACTGATGATTTGTATGTGTGATTCAACACTAACATACTACACGCGCATACACGTGCAATCACGCTAGCCTATCGCGCGGACGTCGTTGAACGTGCAAACGAATCGTTATTTCTTCTCCACGGAAATCTATAGGGTGATCGTGATGATCGACGATACACAACGTTAGATCGTGTATTGCTCGTGCGACGATTGGCAGGTAAATGACATGTCGCGGGGTTTCCGAGATCTTATATCCCGGGGGCACTCGAGGCGAAAATTCATGGATCGTATGCACGGGTTTATCGTTGCTGTACGCGCCGGTAGTGACGTTGCACGTTACTCTGATCACGTTAACGTTTATAATGTTCACGGGTACGTTGGACTCGTGCCAGGTTCTCGGTAACAAGACACGCGTCGGGGAAAATCCTAGCAACGAGCCCACATTGTTAGGTTTCGTAAAGTCCACTGCGAACGAGCAGTACAACTCGCTTTCCATGGTGTTGTTGTTAGCTCGTAGCATCAGAGGATACTTGTCGTCATCGTCGTTGGCGTCGTTGTTAACGCGTCTTCGTGGATTTCGATCGAGTAATCGTTGCTTCAGATACTCGCCAATGGCGTCTAATTCATAGGAACCGTGGGGGATCGTAATGCATTCATGAGCGATGTCGACGCTGTTGCTGTCTGCGTCGTAGTCGGCGATGTAGTAGAATTTATCATTACTGGAATCGATGTTAGGTATCGTGTGAAACGTCTCTAAGTCCGCGAGGCCTAATTCATACTCACCATCACTCAAATCTATCGGTGGGAAATAGTTTACAGTGAGCGCGCTGCTGCGGCCCGTTAACGTGAGCGTGAACGACATATCGATTGCACTCGCGAGACGGCGAGAGAGTGACGCGCGCGTACGAATACTCGGCAATTTATCGATATCGCGAGTCTTTATTATAGAAGATGTGGATAGTCATTCCACACGGATGCATTGTAACATAATCTTAGTATACATTATTATTATTATTATTAGTATATAGGCCATAATTCCATAGACTTTTGTTGTAAAAATTGCATGCACAAGTGCCCGCAATTCATCTCGTCGAAACGTTGAAAACGATCGTGATTGTACGTGATCGTTGTACCACGTCCAAAATAATAGATCAATTCCGCGGGTGGTCGCAGATTCCCGAAACTATCAAAGTACTGTACTCGTGACCCGCGTTTCGCGTACGCGACCCAGTGCGTACCGGCGCCTCGATTCTCGTCAAGATTCGCGATTCCACATTCGTTGGTTCGTACGCGCGTGGGGAGCGTGTCGCGCATGAACACACCTCGAAAGAACGGTACGTTTGCACACTCGAGCTCTAATTGCAGGTTCGTCATAGGTTGCTGCGTTATCGCCCCAACCGTTGCCACATGCCTAGTCGATCGAAGTTTTTTTTTTTCTTCGATCGCAGTCGTCGTTGGCGTCGGCGTCTAGGATTCATGCCTGCGCCTCGCTTGTACGGTGTCAGATGCATTCCTCGCCCCTCCATCGCTCGATGATGACGCAATGTCTCTTCCAGCTGTTTTCGAGAGGCCTTCGAATCGTTGACCGCTTTGGTTATACCTGCCGCTCCACCGGCCAAGGCCCCGATAGCCGATAAAGCAGGCAGCACGAACGGAAGAAATGGAAGAAATCCACCGCGTTTCGCCACTCGTAGATTACGATGTCGTCGTCGCCGCCGTTGCGGATGTTTCCCTCCAGACTTTCTCTGTTTTCGTTTCGTCCTCTTCACACCCATGCCGAGTTTAGTCTTAGCCTTCATCGTTGCCCAAACTCCACTCGCTGCAACTTTTTCGCCAAAGGTCGCGTCGTTCGCGAACACTCGTTCTCGCGCTCGTTCCGCTAACGCACGATCCGCCGCGTGTCGTCCCTCCAAATCCTTTCGATGTGAGTATGCGATATCGTGATCTCGGCACGCCGCGTCCAGGGGATTCACACCTTCGTCGCCACGAGCCAATCGTTTTAGCAAACGTGTTCCCGGTCCGCAGAACTGATAGCCCGGAACGTGTAGTTCGAATGGTAAGCGGTTTATGATACCGTTCACGATACCCGATCCGGTTTTCTTCTTCTTCTGATTCTTCCCTAATCCATGAGACGTCGCAGTCGTTGATGCAACCATATACCTACGTTAGAATAGCCACGATAGCAACTACAATAATAAACGCGTACGCGCGCTCCACCGATCACAGTGGTAGTGACCTGCACACCGCATGCCACGAATATATATATAAATACCCGAGTACCTGAGAAACATCGCGAACATGCGATTCGTGAAACAGTCGGACGTTATCCGCGTGACCGCGAACAGAATGCTCGAGGATGATAGGGATGCGAGTCGATCAACCAGACATGGCCCGTTGTTGCCGAACAGCGTGCGAGGCGTGATTTGCGGTCCGTCGGGATGTGGAAAAACGAACGTGCTTCTGAGCATGCTGGAGAGCCCGAATGGTTTACGCTTCGAGAACGTGTACGTGTACTCAAAATCGTTGCATCAGCCAAAGTATCGATATCTCGAGCAGGTATTGTCACTCGTCGACGGAATTGAATACTTTCCCTACTCGGACAACGCGGAGATCGTCCCACCGAGAGACGCTCGACCTGATTCGATCTTCGTGTTCGATGACGTGGCGTGCGATGAACAAAACGCGATACGCGAATACTTCTCAATGGGTCGTCACGCGAACGTGGATTGCTTTTATTTGTGTCAGTCGTACGCGAGAATACCTAAACATTTGATCAGGGACAATGCGAATTTTCTCATGCTATTCAAACAAGACGGTACGAATTTGCGCCGCGTGTACAACGATCATGTGAATACAGACATGACGTTCGAATCGTTCAACGACTTGTGCGCGAGATGTTGGCGTCGACGATACGATTTCGTGGTGATCGATAAGGATAGTTCCATGTCCGAAGGTCGATACCGAAGAGGATTTAACGAGTTCGTCGTAGCACACTGACATCAGTAAACCACGAATCGTTCATCGAGTAACACGAAATGTCTAACGAACCGACGACGAGTACGATATCCACGAACAACGTCGACGCGAAGTACGCGCAAAAACATCGCCGACGTCATCAACGAAAAGGAACGAAACGCCGGGACGGTGACACAAAGGTTCATACAAAGGTGGAAATCGCCAAAGTCAGCGACGTTATACGTAAAAAGTGCTTGGCATTGAAAATTGACAAAATGGATACGGAAGCGGCTGTGGAGGCGAGCACGCGACCCATCGTTCAACCGCTGAAACAATTGATCGAGAACGCGTCCACCTTGAAAACGCACTCGACGCCACGATCGCAACCGGTGAAGAGGGAACATGAATATGATCAACAACAATCATCGAAGAGACTTCGACTAGCTACTGCGGATACATCCAACGAACGTTTGAACAACCCACCAGATTCTAACGACGACGACAACGACGACGCAGACGACGCCGACAACGACGACGACGACGCCGACGACGACGACGACGACGATGACGATGTTGTTGTTGATGATGATGATGATGATGATGATGTTGACATTGATAATGATGTTGTTGTTGATGACGAAGACGGTGAAAAAACTCGGGGTGATGAACCGCCAGCAAAGGTTCATGATTTGGATCCGCAGCGTAGCCCCTTCAATGACGTCAATGTGTATGTACAGAACGCTAAAGGACCCTTGTCGCGAGAATATCTACGACTATTCTTTGCCGATACCAAGAAACTAATCGACAACGTGTACGGCGTATACTTTGCATCCGACGAAGATCTGATGATCGGTGATTCCGTGCTTACCATCGACGCGAACAGCGACGACATTCACGTGAATGGAAGGCGATACGCGGGGACTCGAGGTGTGTACGAGTTGCTGTTCATGCGAAAACCCAACGAGCAGACATACACGGACGCAGATCTTCGCTCGTACCGACGCATCTTGTTGACGACGAACCCGCATAAGCGAAACCATTCGCCGAGTAAGCGCACGCTGGGTAACAAGGGGTACAAGTATAAGAAAATCATATCCGCGGTGATCGGTGGGGTACGGACCCCGAACGTTAGACGTGTTAGGGGTGGCGGGTGCGGCGGCGCGGGCAGACATCAAGGTGGAGGATTGCCAATCGACGAGTCGATGACGGTCACCGACAACGCAATCGATTACGTGTACTGGGACGATCCGAACGAATTGGTCGACAGACTTGGATTGCTCACGGCATCGCGCGCGGCAGGTCACACGGGCCACGATAACGAAATCGCATCCATCGTGGAGGAACTTCGCGAGGATGGATTCATCTTAAATTGAGGGTTCCGTCGATCATAGCGTCAGTAGCATTCGCACGCGCACGCATCATTATGTCGGTGAATAAGTTTGGCACGTCGTTACGCAATAATAATAATAATAATAATAATGGTAATAACAACGAAGCATCGATGACGATGACGAGACTATTGACCGCGGTAGACGACCGCTTTACGCGAAAACTTGAAACGGCTATCGCGAACGCGCGACTGGACGCCGAGCATCAACGATCTCAACTAGAGACGCGAGTACAACGAACGATGACGGATATCGTTACCGCGCAATTGTCTCGGCTAGAGGACGACTTAAATACCGCGATTGAACGACGCTTCGATCACTTGAAAGACAGATTCGAAGAGTTCACGACTGGGGCGACGGGCCAGACCGCGATATCGACCACGGATCTGTACAAACGGAAGGAGCAGCGAAACGTGATCGAGGGTCGACGACGACGACGATGATTAATGACCCTGACCCTGACCCTGACGATAGTGGTTCCGGAACGTCGAATGATGACAGACGTTTGCAAAAGACGTGTACCGATTGTATTTTACGAACGCTCGAGGAACTGATACTACTTCTAACACCCTCGGAACGTCGCGACCATCCCCACCTACCCTCGAAGCATGAGCAAGGAACGATTACAATTATTGAACGAATTACACGCTCCCGCGAGACGAAACTTCCCGCGACGACGCGTCGTGATTCGCGGTTACGATGATCTGTGGCAGGCTGATTTGGTAGAGATGCGTCCGTACGCGAAACAAAATCGTGGATATCACTACATACTAACGATCATCGACGCGTTCAGCAAGTATGCTTGGGCCGTACCCGTCAAAGCGAAAAGCGGGCGCGACGTGACCGCGGCATTCGCGACCGTATTGCGGCAGAGCGATAGATGCCCGCGAAATTTACAAACCGACCAGGGAAAGGAGTTCTACAACGCGGAGTTTCAACGATGCATTAAGACTCGTGGAATCAATCATTACTCCACATACAGCGTGATGAAAGCATCGATCGTTGAACGTTTCAATCGTACGCTGAAAAACCTGATGTGGAAGCAATTCTCCTTGAATGCGTCGTATCGTTGGGTCGACCTGTTACCTGAGCTCGTCAGCACTTACAATCATCGCAAGCATCGAACGATCAACGCTAGACCCGTTGACGTGATCCCCACGACGCGTTTATCATTCGCCGCGAATGATCCCATCTCACCATCCACCTCGAAAGGTATTCGACGACGCGCCAAATTCAACGTCGGCGATAAGGTGCGCGTTAGCAAGTTCAAAACCCTCTTCGAGAAGGGGTACACTCCGAACTGGTCAACCGAGGTGTTCGAAATCATAACCGTACAACGAACGTTCCCGATAACGTATATTCTACGCGATTCCACGGGGGAACCGATCTCGGGTGGTTTCTACGAGTATGAACTACATTCGGTCGCGAATCCGGATATCTATCTGGTTGAGAAGATTATTCGTCGTAAGGGAAACCAGGTGTACGTTAAGTGGCTTGGATTCGATTCGTCGCGGAACTCATGGATACGCGACAAGGATATTCTATGATACGCGATTATAAATGTACTCTACGTTTCTGAAATAAATAAATAAATGAATACATAAAAATATATACATTGTACATTTATTAAATTATCCACCTTCTTCTTCTCGTATACAGGGTGTCCCAAAAATGTCGGAGTTCCTTGAAAGGGGTGATTCAGGGGGTGATTTGAAACAACTTTTTCCTTAGCGAAAATATTGTCCGAAGTTTCGTTTAGGAGATATTAACAAAAACCCCCGACCAATCAGAGCGCGCGCCTTCCGCCCGAGCTCCCGCGGTAGCGTTGGCTACGCGGTAGGCGGCTGCGCTTGTACTACGAACGTACGAACAAGCAAGTCGGCATGCATCGAAGTAAACCGCGTTACACAGACTTTTTTTAAACAGAATCTTAAATAATAATTGTTTGAGGTGAGAGGACAAGAAATACATCAATTTCATTTTCAAATAAGGCATAAACTAAATGGTAATGTAACAGAAAATGTACGACAAGTGATCGTAATTCGTTATTGAGGTAAAAATCCGTAGATTAATAACGGCCAACATAACTAAAGTTAAAAAATAATATCAGGTGTATGAATAAATTGTTTCCGACTGGATTTACACAATCAGTACAAAGCTACCGAATTTCTATCGCGGTGATGTTCGTAAGCTGCCAGAAAAATGGCGAAAGGTAATTAACAGTAATGGAAATTGTTTCGATGATTGAAATGTTTTCATATTTTTTAAATCAAACTGTTATTGTACCTACCCTAAAATCGAACAGAATTTATTTCTACACCTAATAATCACCAATAAATTAAATAAAACTCACCCTTTCGGACATTCCTTTCCTTTCTTTTCGGAAAGCTGTGTCACTAAGTAGGTCACTGTACCGATCCTGGTCATCGGTGGACGAAAAGTTTTATGGCAGGGTAGCGCCCGGTGCTCAGCTGATCGCAGGTATACGACACCACCCGAAGGTAAGGGTCGTAACGTCAAGTGCGTCCGGGTTAATGTACCGAATATTCACTTCACTGCACGGCCACTAACACTGATCACTTAATTTATTTTTCTTGGAACGTGTTGTTCCTACGTTATAAAAATTGTCTATCCACACCTCCGCACGTACGATCAGCTGTCTTTGGACGGCCTGCAAAGTTTGTGGTATTATGTTCGTCACCGCAGCGTGAATTCGCACAACGATGTTCAGAATAATTTTGACGCCAAACGCCGAATCATACCCTAGCTTGGGGTTTGGATATGCGGGTATTCCCGTGAAAACGCTCGCACAGTAGCACTTGCGTCCCCGTTGTTCCGGGCGTACACCCAGAACATCGCGTAATAGATATTATTGGGCCGTGAACATTTCTGCGACGAGATTGCTAGCTGACTGACAGGATTTTTCCCAAGCAACTTCCTCTACCCCCAAGTAGCTTCTCTCGTTCCATTATAAGTTAACTCCCACCAGCACAAGAGGCTTTAGGTAAAAAGAAGCCAGCACATTTTCGAAACACACGTGCTTCGCAGAAGTGCAACGAACGAACCGTCGTACACTTTCACAAAAGCCCGCGCTCCGTCCTTTTACTGCCAATGTACCCAATGCTTCGAGGTAGGCAGCAGACACCACGTGTTTCGGTTCGAAAGGGTCCGAAGAGAAGAGAAACAGAAAGTCTTCGAGTTGCTATAAAGAAGAAAATGCATACCATTCCTGTTTCCCCTTTCCGATATCCTGATTTCACGTCTGCTACGAGGCGGAACCAACTAAGCCATAAATTACCCAAAACTGCGCGTAGTTCCGCCTGCTACGTCCTACCTTCAAATTAAAGACGAATCCCTTATCTCCCGAGTATAAACACGCGCTCGAATTTCAAAACAAAAGCACGCCTCGACGTATTCCGTGGGAGAAAAGGTGGGCTTGAAGACCGATTGGTCGTAACCGAACCAATCTGCCCTGCATCCCGCCCAAACGGCCACTGTCTTGAAGAGGCCCTCTTCACAGCAATATCTCCTCCCCGAGGCCCACCAGTATAAAGACGCGCTCGATTTTCAAAACAAAAGCACGCGACGACGTATTCCTTGCGAGAGAAGGTGGGCTTGAAGTTCGATTGGTCCTAAACGAACCAATCGGGCCTGCTTATCTCTCGTGTATAAACACGCGCTCGAATTTCAAAACAAAAGCATGCGTCGACGTATTCCGTGCGAGAGAAGGTGGGTCTCCTGGAAGAGATATTGCTGTGAAGTGGGCCTCTTCAAGACAGTGGCCGTTTGGGAGGGATGCAGGGCAGATTGGTTAGATTAGGACCAATCGGACTTCAAGTCCACCTTCTCTCGCACGGAATACGTCAACGCGTGCTTTTGTTTTGAAAATCGAGCGCGTGTTTATACTCGAGAGATAAGGGATCTGTCTTTAATTTGAAGGAAGCACGACGCAGGCGGGATCACGCGCTGTCAGCGGACAGCACGACGCAAGCGGGACCACGCGCTGTCAGCGGACTACCCCTTTTCTTCCTGTGTCTCTCCGCGAGGCGTATTGATGTTGGATAATACTTTTTAAATTCTGCTTCCCCGAAATTAATCAGGCTGATCGGCCAGAGCATTTCGCCAGGGTCGCGGTTTATGCCCGTATTGTCCCGCTAGTCGGCGGTAGAGAACGGTTGCCTACAGTTTTGGATAATTTATGACTTAATTGGTTCCGCCTCGTAGCAGACGTGAAATCAGGATATCGGAAAGGGGAAACAGGAATGGTATGCATTTTCTTCTTTATAGCAACTCGAAGACTTTCTGTTTCTCTTCTCTTCGGACCCTTTCGAACCGAAACACGTGGTGTCTGCTGCCTACCTCGAAGCATTGGGTACATTGGCAGTAAAAGGACGGAGCGCGGGCTTTTGTGAAAGTGTACGACGGTTCGTTCGTTGCACTTCTGGGAAGCACGTGTGTTTCGAAAATGTGCTGGCTTCTTTTTACCTAAAGCCTCTTGTCCTGGTGGGAGTTAACTCATAATGGAACGAGAGAAGCTACTTGGGGGTAGAGGAAGTTGCTTGGGAAAAATCCTGTCAGTCAGCTAGCAATCTCGTCGCAGAAATGTTCACGGCCCAATAATACCTATTACGCGATGTTCTGGGTGTACGCCCGGAACAACGGGGACGCAAGTGCTACTGTGCGAGCGTTTTCACGGGAGTACCCGCATATCCAAACCCCAAGCTAGGGTACGATTCGGCGTTTGGCGTCAAAATTATTCTGAACATCGTTGTGCGAATTCACGCTGCGGTGACGAACATAATACCACAAACTTTGCAGGCCGTCCAAAGACAGCTGATCGTACGTGCGGAGGTGTGGATAGACAATTTTTATAACGTAGGAACAACACGTTCCAAGAAAAATAAATTAAGTGATCAGTGTTAGTGGCCGTGCAGTGAAGTGAATATTCGGTACATTAACCTGGACGCACTTGACGTTACGACCCTTACCTTCGGGTGGTGTCGTATACCTGCGATCAGCTGAGCACCGAGCGCTACCCTGCCATAAAACTTTTCGTCCACCGATGACCAGGATCGGTACAGTGACCTACTTAGTGACACAGCTTTCCGAAAAGAAAGGAAAGGAATGTCCGAAAGGGTGAGTTTTATTTAATTTATTGGTGATTATTAGGTGTAGAAATAAATTCTGTTCGATTTTAGGGTAGGTACAATAACAGTTTGATTTAAAAAATATGAAAACATTTCAATCATCGAAACAATTTCCATTACTGTTAATTACCTTTCGCCATTTTTCTGGCAGCTTACGAACATCACCGCGATAGAAATTCGGTAGCTTTGTACTGATTGTGTAAATCCAGTCGGAAACAATTTATTCATACACCTGATATTATTTTTTAACTTTAGTTATGTTGGCCGTTATTAATCTACGGATTTTTACCTCAATAACGAATTACGATCACTTGTCGTACATTTTCTGTTACATTACCATTTAGTTTATGCCTTATTTGAAAATGAAATTGATGTATTTCTTGTCCTCTCACCTCAAACAATTATTATTTAAGATTCTGTTTAAAAAAAGTCTGTGTAACGCGGTTTACTTCGATGCATGCCGACTTGCTTGCTCGTACGTTCGTAGTACAAGCGCAGCCGCCTACCGCGTAGCCAACGCTACCGCGGGAGCTCGGGCGGAAGGCGCGCGCTCTGATTGGTCGGGGGTTTTTGTTAATATCTCCTAAACGAAACTTCGGACAATATTTTCGCTAAGGAAAAAGTTGTTTCAAATCACCCCCTGAGTCACCCCTTTCAAGGAACTCCGACATTTTTGGGACACCCTGTATATACATACAATTATTCTTAATAAAATAAAAAAAAAATTTATACATATATATACATATATACATTTATACCAACACATATAAAATACAATAAATATTAAATATTAAATATTAAATATTAATAACGGGAGCGCGGCGGGCGGCGCGGCGTGCGGCGCGGCGGGCAGCGCGGGTGGACTCGACCTTGAGGAGTTCGTGGGTTTGGAGCTGGGAGATGCGATAATGCCCCCACGGAAGGGTGGTGATACGATCGGCTAGGATACACCGCTTGTCGTCAAACGGACTGAGCGCGTTCTTTTCCTCGCTCACAGAATATACATCGTGCTGCTTAGAACGTATATTATTCTGTCTAACCGTTTTCTCGGCGAGATCACGAAGACAGCTAATATAATCATCGAATTTTACCTCATTCGCAACCACGTGTCTCCGCACACCCTTCACTTTTTTAATTTCATTCATAACCTCAGCCGATGCGTTAAACGTTCTAGTCGCGTACATCTTCGACCTCAATCCGACGAACTCGGTCATCAAGGCGCCGTTATTCTCATCTTTCATGAGTCCTGGCACCTTTTTATTTACGCGGGGCATACCATAAGGATTGTCTACCGCGTAATCACTAGTGTCGAATCGGGCGATGTCGCGCTTCATCGTCTCGTATACATCCTCGCATTCCACACTATACATTAAACTGTCGGTGTCGGTGTACAGTACCTTACACCGATCACCGAACTCCGCACGCATATATGCATAGTGAAATTCATACAAACACTCCTTCGACACGTCGAGCACACTCATACCCACGTATATTGGTTTATCGAACTTCACTTTGAGTTTACGCATTTCGATGGCTACCAACTGCTCGGAGAAGATCGTCCGACTATGAAAGTTTGGCTTCGCGATCAGCGCTTCCGCACCATAACGACCGTCCCACCGCGTCACCAGTCGCACATCTACGCGTTTCCGCACATTCTCCATTGTTTTTCCATACACCGCATTGTTCATTAATTTATAAAGAGTCTTCTGAAATTCACTCGTGGCGCGCGTCCTCAAATCGGTGTTCAATTGAATATAGTCGCGCAACCAATGCGACTGATCGAATCGCAACACTCGATGAATTCGCGTCACGCGTAATCCGTGGCGTATACACTGTTTCAGGTAGCGATAATGAATTATATATCGCTCCTTATTGTCGAGCGTGGCAAGCAGCTTGGTCTGGTCACCGTGGGGTGCGTGCTCGCGTACCGGGCAGAATGGAAGATCAGCGTGCGCGTTGTGAATATCCTTAGGGTATTCGATGTCAACCTCCAACAGATATCCCTCGGGTGCATCGTCGTCGGGCAAGGCTGATACATCGAGCTCCGCCACGGTCGCGTCGTCCAGCCATTGAAACCCTCCGTGCGGCATCGCCTGTGACATAGCCCATCCGTACAAGTTGTTGACGTCGAAGTACATCAGATACGTTGAAGGCTTCGACTTGTCGTACTTCGGGGTCGGCAGGTGTTTGTTGTTGGCCACCGCGTGCCTGTGCGAGCATTGACTCAGACCACCGCGTATCCCACGCTCGACGAACAGTAGCATGTCCACATCCGTCAGAAGCTCTAACCGTATACCGGTGTACTTGAGCATCGCGTCCCACGTAAAACTTGGAAGTGTGAAGTAATGCGCGGGATCTAAGTCGTAACTCGCGATACAGTCTGTACGGAAACTCTCGAATACGTCAGCGAGTAACAATACGTCCGTTTTTAAATACAAATCGCTGTACTCGCCCAATGTTCGTACACGGAAAGTATTCCATACGTTCGAGGCGTGCGCGTAATCGAGATCCGACACGGCGATATCGTTCAATCGATTATAGAACGCTTCGCGGGACGGTAAACACGTATCGTTCAGCTTGGCGTACGACGATACATAGTCGTATGGGAAGACGCCCTTCCGCGCTAGAAGATTGAACTGCCCGTCCGACAGGGATTGAAATTCGCGTCGTAGAATCACGAGTCGTTCTTTGCCGAGGTCCGAAGCGAGTTTCTCCAGACTAGCGGCTAAGAACTTCAACGAATCTATGAAACGGAACTTCAACCCCTCTGCCAATCTTTATTCTCGGCGTCGATTCCCTTCACATGTTTAGTGAACGATATGTATCGCTCCTTCGTCACCGGCAGCAGGTCGATCTGCCCCTCGAACGCGGACGCCAACTCTTTAATTATGAAATGTGCGTCGTATCCGGATAGATTATGGAATACCACCGGTATCGTGTACGAACGTTGAAACTGTAAATTACACGTTACGTGAGCCGCGCCGCGGTACTCGCCCGTCGAGTGACAATGATCGCGCACTTTTTTGTCCTTATCGGCAAAGGGTTGCTCGCACACTTGACACACGATCGCGTCGGTATGACTTCGCCACTGTTGTTTAGTCAGCGGTTTCATCGGTTTCGCGTTCCGCAACCACGAATACGCGATGTTCGCAAAGTCTCTGAGTTCCTGCACGAACCACTGCACGCACTCGGTTTCGTGGCGATACATCCGATAACGACACAGAGACGCATCGGTGGAACACTGAATGTAGTATCCCACGCTGTACACTCGGTGCTGTTGGTATGTGTATGTGCGATTCAGCTCCGCAGGCTCGACGTCTTCCAGCATGCATTCGAAGTCCGCATATACGATGAATGGCGCTCGTTCTTTATTCTTGAAGTGTTTAAACTTCAACCATTTATCCTTCGCAGACGGTAATTCAATTGCACACTCGTTCAGACGTTGACAGTCCACGGTATGCTTCGTCAATCGCTCCGACGAATAGAAGTAGCTCAGACATCTGCAATGACAACAATAAAAGGAATGAATCAATAAATAATACATTTGATCAAAATATTCCATATTTTACTCACCGTTCGCAAACGAATACTTCACTCTTGTGGTTGCTGAGTTGATTTGAAATCAATCTCGACATGTTGCGAATGCACGCGAAATGGTATCGTTGGGGGTCCTCGGGGTCCTGTACCAGTAGCAGGTTGGCGTGTCTCTCTTGCTTGTCCTCGGTCAAACGCAGCGGCGCGCAGCTTCCGTCGGACCACGTGTACACGTTTATGGACACGTTGTTCAAAGTCTCGAACTTCGCCAGCTGATTCAACGTCACGGGAAGCGTCATGCCGTCAGTGTGGAGCACCGTTGAATAGTGTGGATACGATGCCACCCTATCCACATGCGTAGTAGCAGGGAATAGACTAACTACCACGGACCATAAGAAGCACGCATTGTCTCTGCTCTTTATGTTCACCACCGCTTTCTTCAGGACGACGGCGCGCGGAAGCGATACGTCGCACCCGGCTCGAAGTGGATTGTGTCTATTAATATTTACTACAATGTTTAGCACGGCCCTTAGGGTCCATCCACTGTCGCGATCCTGAAACTCGTCGAGCGCCACTAGCGTGGGAGCGACCACAGACTTCGAGTACCACTCGCGCACATTCGAATTCATTAAGAGTACATGATTTCGCGTTCCGAAACTTTTCATATCTGTATTTTCACCCTGCGTAAACTCCGCGTTCAAGATTGTATTTACGGACACGCCATTATGTTCCGTGATAGCGTCCGTGACGCGTGACATTACTACGCGTCGAGCACCCTCTAAAAATCGACGCGGGTCGATGAAGCCCAAGTTAATGGCTACACCGGTTGAAATGCGGCCTGCAAACGCCGATTCCACGTTTTCCCATACGACTTTGGGTTTCGTAGATCGACTCGAATGCCCACACCCAAATTTCGAAAACACATCCCGCACGTTCGCGTGTAATGTCGTTATTTGCGCGATTAGCGACACTAGGTGCTGTTTCGCGGCCACGGATACTCCTCCCCTCGACTGGTACTCGACGATGAGCTGTATACACGCGTCACACTGATCCGCCCAGGTTCGGAATTCCGCAATTCCGCGTAAAAGTTTAGACATTTGGGTTAAAACCCTGTACGTATCCATGAACACATCCATTTTTTGTTTTGTTTTGTTTTTTCCACAAATAGTTCACAAATAGTCCATAAATAGTTCACTTCACGAATAGTTAATTTTCCCAGAGACGTCTGATTTCGTCTGATTTCATGATGCGACTCTTCCAGGTAATTCGATCATGATTCAAATCAGGAAATCGAAAACTCGGCGGTACAAGGACGAGCCTTGAGTTTCGCTGCAGACTCGTACGATCGTCCAAAAATCGAGTCAATTCCCGACACAAAAACCCCGTCACGGTAATTGTTGATGTATCAGGACTAAGTACTTCCCGTAATTCGATCGTACCGTTCTCGATGTCGTGTAGAAGTGTCAACGGCGTACACACGATCGCGGTAATGTACTTTGTCCGCTTACGGTACACGTCCTTATCATCAACGATGCAATACAATGTACATTTACCCGCAGTACTATATCGCGCGATATGTCGTAACAATTGACGATGCTTGCGCGACAATTGCATAAATCCGTATCGAAAGATGCTAATCCACGACGTCTCGGATAATGTCGGTGCGCTTAACGCGTCGCGGATCTTATGCCTCTCGATCGTCAGTGATTCGTCATCCAACTGCAGCGTCGTCGATAAAGGGCTCACTCCACCATCGTAATCGTCATCGGAAGATGATGATGCAAGCAATGCGTCTCGCGCGTCCAGTTCCGCGAGTATGCACGCTATTTTATTTCGGACACACGTTCGCACTATTTCAACACTACTCTTAAGTAATGTCAAACGTTCTTGTTCAAATGCCGATACCCTTCGAGTATTATAATAAGAATGCAAAAGGCGCATATACTCGTTGCACGATATAAACCAGTCGTCACACTGTTCTACGGTACGCAACAGTGGGATCATCCCACGTAACAACTCGAATGAACTCGGGAGAAAGACCATGTCTCGCGATACTTATGCACGCGTAACGTGTTTCACGATATTCATCGAGCGACTGCAGGTTTAATATACTAACCACCTACCCTAGTCGCGCTATGTTTACGTTAGTTGCGGTTCGAACGTATCTTCAAAATTCTTTTCACCCCCCAGCCGATCGATATACTATTCCATCGATTCAAATATAAACACGCGACTTCGCGCGGTGCAATGTAGTGTTTACACCATGGGCTGTAGTGACGCTTGACTTACAGTCACATCGATAAGGGCACTCGCTGTTCTCGATCATGAAAATACTTGGAACTCCACCCCGATTAATAGATGGCCGTGGGTCTATGTCGATTTCTCTTCGCCCTTACACGCGCCCACGACGCTTGACTTGCAGCCTCTCGAGAAGGATACTTGAGACGTCGCCCTGTTCTCAATCGTGAAAATACTTGGAACGTTACCATGAACAATTATCGTTTTAGGTTACATGGGATGCTTACGCGAACGCAACGCCTAATTCATTCTTCAAGGACGTCACGTTTTCTCGATGACACTTCTTAGAGGCATGGTCTTGGCGAATGTTAATAGTCGATAAGGGGTGGGTCCTGTCACTGGTCTATTGTAACCCAGATGCCAGCGGGTCTATGTACAAATTCTTTTCGCCCTTACGCGTTCCCACGACGCTTGACTTACAGCCTCCTCGATAAGGACGCTCACCCTGTTCTCGATCATAAATACTCGGAACTCTACCCCGAATAATTATCGCTATATGTTTATACCATTGCACGTGGGCTGTATCGGTCCCATGATTCAAACATAAACACAGCATCGCGCGGTGCAATGTAGTGTTTACACCATGCGATGCCGCGCTGATTGACTTACAACCCCGCGATCATTAAAATGCTCGATATGTTTACATTATTGCACGTATGCCGTATCGATCCCACGATTCAAATATAAACACACACGGCATGAAGCGCGTGCACTCATCTTTTCTCAGAAATCATGAACCACCCTCTTTCTCAGAAATCAAGGTCCACCCTCTTCCGTACATCGCAATCCTATCGCGCGTCATGATTCCTTATCGCTATATGTACGGTGCAATGTAGTGTTTACAGCATGCGCTGCCGCGATGATTGATCTACAACCTCCTCGATCATTAAAATACTCGATATGCTTACATCATTGCACGTACGCTGTATCGGTCCCACGATTCAAATATAAACACACTGCATGAAGCACATGCACGTAGGCGCCGAAACGTGTTCAATCCTGTCGCGCGTCATGATTCCTTATCTTTTCTCAGAAATCACGAACCACCCTCTTTCTCAGAAATCAAGGTCCACCCTCTTCCGTACATCGAAGACGCGAATTTCCACGAATCGGCCGCGGTCGCGCCTGCGCACCGATCCCGCGAGCGTACGGAGATTGCGCGGCGGCGACGCGTGCCCAAAGTTCCTTAAACATCCAACAGGTGGCGCCAATACTAAATGTATGAAAACCTATGGAATTACCGCCTCGGGCCCAAATACCGACGCAGGCCCGAAGTACCTCAAACACCCAATAGGTGGCGCCACTTGGAAATTACCGCCTCGGGCCCAAATACCAACGCGGGCCCAAAGTACCTCGAACACCCAATAGGTGGCGCCACTTGAAAATGCGCACGACGCCTAGGTGGCGCCACTTGGAAATGCGCACGACGCCATTTTGAATTTTTGAAATCAGCCCTCCCTCCCCTGTGACGTCGTCCCCCTCACCTACGAACTCGGTCGACGCCATTTTGAATTCCCCCTCCCCTATGACGTCATCCCCCTCACCTACAAACTCGGTACCCCCTCCCCACCTCACCCCCTTACCGATCACACGCTATAGCGCGTTACCCCCCTCCCCGCCTCACCCCCTCACCGATCCCGCGCTATAGCGCGTTGCGCGGTACCCCCCCGCCCCGCCTCACCCCCTCGCCACCACTTGGTCCAGAATCCGCATAGCCTAACTACTGACTCGTTTGTCTCGTTTGACTCGTTTGACTCCTTTGACTGGTTTTACTCGTTTGACTCGTTTGACTCGTTTGACTCGCTTGACTCGTTTGACTCGTTTGACTCGTTTGACTCCTTTGACTGGTTTTACTCGTTTGACTCGTTTGACTCGTTTGACTCGCTTGACTCGTTTGACTCGTTTGACTCGTTTGAGTCGTTTGACTCGATTGTCCTGTTCGACCCGTTTGACCCTTTTGACTCGTTTGATTCGTTTGACTCGTTTGGCTCGTTCAACTCGCTTGACTCGATTGTCCTGTTCGACCCGTTCGACCCGTTTGACTCGATTGACTTGTTTCAGTCGTTTGACTCGTTTCACTCGTTTGACTCGTTTGACTCGTTTCACTCGTTTCACTCGTTTGACTCGTTTCACTCGTTTGACTCGTTTGACTCGTTTGACTCGTTTCACTCGTTCGACTCGTTTCACTCGTTCGACTCGTTTCACTCGTTCGACTCGTTTCACTCGTTCGACGCGTTTCACTCGTTCGACTCGTTTCACTCGTTCGACTCGTTTCACTCGTTCGACTCGTTTCACTCGTTCGACTCGTTTCACTCGTTCGACTCGTTTCACTCGTTCGACTCGTTTCACTCGTTCGACTCGTTTCACTCGTTCGACTCGTTTCACTCGTTCGACTCGTTTCACTCGTTCGACACGTTTCACTCGTTCGACACGTTTCACTCGTTTGACTCGTTTCACTCGTTTGACTCGTTTCACCCGTTTGACTCGTTTCACCCGTTTGACTCGATTCACTCGTTTGACTCGTTTCACTCGTTTGACTCGCTTGACTCGTTCGACTCGTTTAACTCGTTCGACTCGTTCGACTCGTTTGACTCGTTTAACTCGCTTGACTCGATTGTCCTGTTCGACCCGTTTGACTCGTTTGACTCGTTTGACTGGTATGACTCGTTGGGCTCGTTTGACTCGTTTGACTCGTTTGACTCGTTTGACTCGTTTGACTCGTTTGGCTCGTTTGACTCGTTTGGCTCGTTCAAATCGCTTGACTCGATTGTCCGCTTGACTCGATTGTCCTGTTCGACCCGTTTGACTCGTTTGACTCGTCTGACTCGTCTGACTCGTCTGACTCGTCTGACTCGTCTGACTCGTCTGACTCGTCTGACTCGTCTGACTCGTCTGACTCGTCTGACTCGTCTGACTCGTCTGACTCGTCTGACTCGTCTGACTCGTCTGACTCGTCTGACTCGTCTGACTCGTCTGACTCGTCTGACTCGTCTGACTCGTCTGACTCGTCTGACTCGTCTGACTCGTCTGACTCGTCTGACTCGTCTGACTCGTCTGACTCGTCTGACTCGTCTGACTCGTCTGACTCGTCTGACTCGTCTGACTCGTCTGACTCGTCTGACTCGTCTGACTCGTCTGACTCGTCTGACTCGTCTGACTCGTCTGACTCGTCTGACTCGTCTGACTCGTCTGACTCGTCTGACTCGTCTGACTCGTCTGACTCGTCTGACTCGTCTGACTCGTCTGACTCGTCTGACTCGTCTGACTCGTCTGACTCGTCTGACTCGTCTGACTCGTCTGACTCGTCTGACTCGTCTGACTCGTCTGACTCGTCTGACTCGTCTGACTCGTCTGACTCGTCTGACTCGTCTGACTCGTCTGACTCGTCTGACTCGTCTGACTCGTCTGACTCGTCTGACTCGTCTGACTCGTCTGACCCGATTGACCCGATTGACCCGATTGACCCGATTGACCCGATTGACCCGATTGGCTCGTTTGACCCGATTGGCTCGTTTGACCCGATTGGCTCGTTTGACCCGATTGGCTCGTTTGACCCGATTGGCTCGTCTGACCCGATTGGCTCGTCTGACCCGATTGGCTCGTCTGACCCGATTGGCTCGTCTGACCCGATTGGCTCGTCTGACCCGATTGGCTCGTCTGACCCGATTGGCTCGTCTGACCCGATTGGCTCGTCTGACCCGATTGGCTCGTCTGACCCGATTGGCTCGTCTGACCCGATTGGCTCGTCTGACCCGATTGGCTCGTCTGACCCGATTGGCTCGTCTGACCCGATTGGCTCGTCTGACCCGATTGGCTCGTCTGACCCGATTGGCTCGTCTGACCCGATTGGCTCGTCTGACCCGATTGGCTCGTCTGACCCGATTGGCTCGTCTGACCCGATTGGCTCGTCTGACCCGATTGGCTCGTCTGACCCGATTGGCTCGTCTGACCCGATTGGCTCGTCTGACCCGATTGGCTCGTCTGACCCGATTGGCTCGTCTGACCCGATTGGCTCGTCTGACCCGATTGGCTCGTCTGACCCGATTGGCTCGTCTGACCCGATTGGCTCGTCTGACCCGATTGGCTCGTCTGACCCGATTGGCTCGTCTGACCCGATTGGCTCGTCTGACCCGATTGGCTCGTCTGACCCGATTGGCTCGTCTGACCCGATTGGCTCGTCTGACCCGATTGGCTCGTCTGACCCGATTGGCTCGTCTGACCCGATTGGCTCGTCTGACCCGATTGGCTCGTCTGACCCGATTGGCTCGTCTGACCCGATTGGCTCGTCTGACCCGATTGGCTCGTCTGACCCGATTGGCTCGTCTGACCCGATTGGCTCGTCTGACCCGATTGGCTCGTCTGACCCGATTGGCTCGTCTGACCCGATTGGCTCGTCTGACCCGATTGGCTCGTCTGACCCGATTGGCTCGTCTGACCCGATTGGCTCGTCTGACCCGATTGGCTCGTCTGACCCGATTGGCTCGTCTGACCCGATTGGCTCGTCTGACCCGATTGGCTCGTCTGACCCGATTGGCTCGTCTGACCCGATTGGCTCGTCTGACCCGATTGGCTCGTCTGACCCGATTGGCTCGTCTGACCCGATTGGCTCGTCTGACCCGATTGGCTCGTCTGACCCGATTGGCTCGTCTGACCCGATTGGCTCGTCTGACCCGATTGGCTCGTCTGACCCGATTGGCTCGTCTGACCCGATTGGCTCGTCTGACCCGATTGGCTCGTCTGACCCGATTGGCTCGTCTGACCCGATTGGCTCGTCTGACCCGATTGGCTCGTCTGACCCGATTGGCTCGTCTGACCCGATTGGCTCGTCTGACCCGATTGGCTCGTCTGACCCGATTGGCTCGTCTGACCCGATTGGCTCGTCTGACCCGATTGGCTCGTCTGACCCGATTGGCTCGTCTGACCCGATTGGCTCGTCTGACCCGATTGGCTCGTCTGACCCGATTGGCTCGTCTGACCCGATTGGCTCGTCTGACCCGATTGGCTCGTCTGACCCGATTGGCTCGTCTGACCCGATTGGCTCGTCTGACCCGATTGGCTCGTCTGACCCGATTGGCTCGTCTGACCCGATTGGCTCGTCTGACCCGATTGGCTCGTCTGACCCGATTGGCTCGTCTGACCCGATTGGCTCGTCTGACCCGATTGGCTCGTCTGACCCGATTGGCTCGTCTGACCCGATTGGCTCGTCTGACCCGATTGGCTCGTCTGACCCGATTGGCTCGTCTGACCCGATTGGCTCGTCTGACCCGATTGGCTCGTCTGACCCGATTGGCTCGTCTGACCCGATTGGCTCGTCTGACCCGATTGGCTCGTCTGACCCGATTGGCTCGTCTGACCCGATTGGCTCGTCTGACCCGATTGGCTCGTCTGACCCGATTGGCTCGTCTGACCCGATTGGCTCGTCTGACCCGATTGGCTCGTCTGACCCGATTGGCTCGTCTGACCCGATTGGCTCGTCTGACCCGATTGGCTCGTCTGACCCGATTGGCTCGTCTGACCCGATTGGCTCGTCTGACCCGATTGGCTCGTCTGACCCGATTGGCTCGTCTGACCCGATTGGCTCGTCTGACCCGATTGGCTCGTCTGACCCGATTGGCTCGTCTGACCCGATTGGCTCGTCTGACCCGATTGGCTCGTCTGACCCGATTGGCTCGTCTGACCCGATTGGCTCGTCTGACCCGATTGGCTCGTCTGACCCGATTGGCTCGTCTGACCCGATTGGCTCGTCTGACCCGATTGGCTCGTCTGACCCGATTGGCTCGTCTGACCCGATTGGCTCGTCTGACCCGATTGGCTCGTCTGACCCGATTGGCTCGTCTGACCCGATTGGCTCGTCTGACCCGATTGGCTCGTCTGACCCGATTGGCTCGTCTGACCCGATTGGCTCGTCTGACCCGATTGGCTCGTCTGACCCGATTGGCTCGTCTGACCCGATTGGCTCGTCTGACCCGATTGGCTCGTCTGACCCGATTGGCTCGTCTGACCCGATTGGCTCGTCTGACCCGATTGGCTCGTCTGACCCGATTGGCTCGTCTGACCCGATTGGCTCGTCTGACCCGATTGGCTCGTCTGACCCGATTGGCTCGTCTGACCCGATTGGCTCGTCTGACCCGATTGGCTCGTCTGACCCGATTGGCTCGTCTGACCCGATTGGCTCGTCTGACCCGATTGGCTCGTCTGACCCGATTGGCTCGTCTGACCCGATTGGCTCGTCTGACCCGATTGGCTCGTCTGACCCGATTGGCTCGTCTGACCCGATTGGCTCGTCTGACCCGATTGGCTCGTCTGACCCGATTGGCTCGTCTGACCCGATTGGCTCGTCTGACCCGATTGGCTCGTCTGACCCGATTGGCTCGTCTGACCCGATTGGCTCGTCTGACCCGATTGGCTCGTCTGACCCGATTGGCTCGTCTGACCCGATTGGCTCGTCTGACCCGATTGGCTCGTCTGACCCGATTGGCTCGTCTGACCCGATTGGCTCGTCTGACCCGATTGGCTCGTCTGACCCGATTGGCTCGTCTGACCCGATTGGCTCGTCTGACTCGTCTGACTCGTCTGACTCGTCTGACTCGTCTGACTCGTCTGACTCGTCTGACTCGTCTGACTCGTCTGACTCGTCTGACTCGTCTGACTCGTCTGACTCGTCTGACTCGTCTGACTCGTCTGACTCGTCTGACTCGTCTGACTCGTCTGACTCGTCTGACTCGTCTGACTCGTCTGACTCGTCTGACTCGTCTGACTCGTCTGACTCGTCTGACTCGTCTGACTCGTCTGACTCGTCTGACTCGTCTGACTCGTCTGACTCGTCTGACTCGTCTGACTCGTCTGACTCGTCTGACTCGTCTGACTCGTCTGACTCGTCTGACTCGTCTGACTCGTCTGACTCGTCTGACTCGTCTGACTCGTCTGACTCGTCTGACTCGTCTGACTCGTCTGACTCGTCTGACTCGTCTGACTCGTCTGACTCGTCTGACTCGTCTGACTCGTCTGACTCGTCTGACTCGTCTGACTCGTCTGACTCGTCTGACTCGTCTGACTCGTCTGACTCGTCTGACTCGTCTGACTCGTCTGACTCGTCTGACTCGTCTGACTCGTCTGACTCGTCTGACTCGTCTGACTCGTCTGACTCGTCTGACTCGTCTGACTCGTCTGACTCGTCTGACTCGTCTGACTCGTCTGACTCGTCTGACTCGTCTGACTCGTCTGACTCGTCTGACTCGTCTGACTCGTCTGACTCGTCTGACTCGTCTGACTCGTCTGACTCGTCTGACTCGTCTGACTCGTCTGACTCGTCTGACTCGTCTGACTCGTCTGACTCGTCTGACTCGTCTGACTCGTCTGACTCGTCTGACTCGTCTGACTCGTCTGACTCGTCTGACTCGTCTGACTCGTCTGACTCGTCTGACTCGTCTGACTCGTCTGACTCGTCTGACTCGTCTGACTCGTCTGACTCGTCTGACTCGTCTGACTCGTCTGACTCGTCTGACTCGTCTGACTCGTCTGACTCGTCTGACTCGTCTGACTCGTCTGACTCGTCTGACTCGTCTGACTCGTCTGACTCGTCTGACTCGTCTGACTCGTCTGACTCGTCTGACTCGTCTGACTCGTCTGACTCGTCTGACTCGTCTGACTCGTCTGACTCGTCTGACTCGTTTGACTCGTTTGACTCGTCTGACTCGTTTGACTCGTCTGACTCGTTTGACTCGTCTGACTCGTTTGACTCGATTGACACGTTTGACTCGTTTGACTCGATTGTCCTGTTCGACCCGTTTGACTCGTTTGACTCGTTTGACTCGTTTGACTCGTTTGACTCGTTTGACTCGTTTGACTCGTTTGACTCGTTTGACTCGTTTGACTCGTTTGACTCGTTTGACTCGTTTGACACGTTTGACTCGTTTGACTCGTTTGTCTCGTTTTACTCGTTTGACTCGTTTGACTCGGTTGACTCGTTTGACTCGTTTGAGTCGTTTGACTCGTTTGACTCGTTTGACACGTTTGACTCGTTTGACTCGTTTGTCTCGTTTTACTCGTTTGAGTCGTTTGACTCGGTTGACTCGTTTGACTCGATTGACTCGTTTGACTCGTTTGATTCGTTTGACTCGTTTCACTCGTTTGACTCGTTTGACTCGTTTGACTCGTTTGACTCGTTTGGCTCGTTCAACTCGCTTGACTCGATTGTCCTGTTCGACCCGTTTGACTCGTTTGACTCGTTTGACTCGTTTGACTCGTTTGACTCGTTTGACTCGTTTGACTCGTTCGACTCGTTTGACTCGTTCGACTCGTTCGACTCGTTCGACTCGTTCGACTCGTTCGACTCGTTCGACTCGTTCGACTCGTTCGACTCGTTCGACTCGTTCGACTCGTTCGACTCGTTCGACTCGTTCGACTCGTTCGACTCGTTCGACTCGTTCGACTCGTTCGACTCGTTCGACTCGTTCGACTCGTTCGACTCGTTCGACTCGTTCGACTCGTTCGACTCGTTCGACTCGTTCGACTCGTTCGACTCGTTCGACTCGTTCGACTCGTTCGACTCGTTCGACTCGTTCGACTCGTTCGACTCGTTCGACTCGTTCGACTCGTTCGACTCGTTCGACTCGTTCGACTCGTTCGACTCGTTCGACTCGTTCGACTCGTTCGACTCGTTCGACTCGTTCGACTCGTTCGACTCGTTCGACTCGTTCGACTCGTTCGACTCGTTCGACTCGTTCGACTCGTTCGACTCGTTCGACTCGTTCGACTCGTTCGACTCGTTCGACTCGTTCGACTCGTTCGACTCGTTCGACTCGTTCGACTCGTTCGACTCGTCCGACTCGTCCGACTCGTCCGACTCGTCCGACTCGTCCGACTCGTCCGACTCGTTCGACTCGTTCGACTCGTTCGACTCGTTCGACTCGTTCGACTCGTTCGACTCGTCCGACTCGTCCGACTCGTCCGACTCGTCCGACTCGTCCGACTCGTCCGACTCGTCCGACTCGTTCGACTCGTTCGACTCGTTCGACTCGTTCGACTCGTTCGACTCGTTCGACTCGTTCGACTCGTTCGACTCGTTCGACTCGTTCGACTCGTTCGACTCGTTCGACTCGTTCGACTCGTTCGACTCGTTCGACTCGTTCGACTCGTTCGACTCGTTCGACTCGTTCGACTCGTTCGACTCGTTCGACTCGTTCGACTCGTTCGACTCGTTCGACTCGTTCGACTCGTTCGACTCGTTCGACTCGTTCGACTCGTTCGACTCGTTCGACTCGTTCGACTCGTTCGACTCGTTCGACTCGTTCGACTCGTTCGACTCGTTCGACTCGTTCGACTCGTTCGACTCGTTCGACTCGTTCGACTCGTTCGACTCGTTCGACTCGTTCGACTCGTTCGACTCGTTCGACTCGTTCGACTCGTTCGACTCGTTCGACTCGTTCGACTCGTTCGACTCGTTCGACTCGTTCGACTCGTTCGACTCGTTCGACTCGTTCGACTCGTTCGACTCGTTCGACTCGTTCGACTCGTTCGACTCGTTCGACTCGTTCGACTCGTTCGACTCGTTCGACTCGTTCGACTCGTTCGACTCGTTCGACTCGTTCGACTCGTTCGACACGTTCGACTCGTTCGACTCGTTTGACTCCTTGGACTCGTTTGGCTCGTTTCTCTCGTTTCTCTCGTTTGACTCGTTTGACTCGTTTGACTCGTTTGACTCGTTTGACACGTTTGACTCGTTTGACTCGTTTGATTCGTTTGACTCGTTTGACTCGTTTGACTCGTTTAACTCGTTTGACTCGTTTGACTCGCTTGACTCCTTTGACTCGTTTGGCTCGTTTCTCTCGTTTCTCTCGTTTGACTCGTTTGACTCGTTCGGCTCGTTTGAGTCGTCTGACTAGATTGAGTCGTTTGACTCGATTGACTCGTATAACTCGTTAGACTCGATTGACTCGTTTGAGTCGTTTGAGTCGTTTGAGTCGTATGAGTCGTTTGACTCGTTTGACTCGTTTGACTCGTTTGACCCGTTTGACTCGTTTGACTCGTTTGACTCGTTTGACTCGCTTGATTCCTTTGACTCGTTTGGCTCGTTTCTCTCGTTTCTCTCGTTTGACTCGTTTGACTCGTTTGACTCGTTCGACTCGTTCGACTCGTTTGACTCGTTTAACTCGCTTGACTCGATTGTCCTGTTCGACCCGTTTGACTCGTTTGACTCGTTTGACTCGTTTGACTCGTTTGACTCGTTTGACTCGTTTGACTCGTTTGACTCGTTTGACTCGTTTGACTCGTTTGACTCGTTTGACTCGTTTGACTCGTTTGACTCGTTTGACTCGTTTGACTGGTATGACTCGTTGGGCTCGTTTGACTCGTTTGACTCGTTTGACTCGTTTGACTCGTTTGACTGGTTTGACTCGTTTGACTCGTTTGGCTCGTTCAAATCGCTTGACTCGATTGTCCTGTTCGACCCGTTTGACTCGTTCGATTCGTTCGACTCGTTCGACTCGTTCGACTCGTTCGACTCGTTCGACTCGTTCGACTCGTTCGACTCGTTCGACTCGTTCGACTCGTTCGACTCGTTCGACTCGTTCGACTCGTTCGACTCGTTCGACTCGTTCGACTCGTTCGACTCGTCCGACTCGTCCGACTCGTTCGACTCGTCCGACTCGTTCGACTCGTTCGACTCGTCCGACTCGTCCGACTCGTCCGACTCGTCCGACTCGTCCGACTCGTCCGACTCGTCCGACTCGTCCGACTCGTTCGACTCGTTCGACTCGTTCGACTCGTTCGACTCGTTCGACTCGTTCGACTCGTTCGACTCGTTCGACTCGTTCGACTCGTTCGACTCGTTCGACTCGTTCGACTCGTTCGACTCGTTCGACTCGTTCGACTCGTCCGACTCGTCCGACTCGTCCGACTCGTCCGACTCGTCCGACTCGTTCGACTCGTTCGACTCGTTCGACTCGTTCGACTCGTTCGACTCGTTCGACTCGTTCGACTCGTTCGACTCGTTCGACTCGTTCGACTCGTTCGACTCGTTCGACTCGTTCGACTCGTTCGACTCGTTCGACTCGTTCGACTCGTTCGACTCGTTCGACTCGTTCGACTCGTTCGACTCGTTCGACTCGTTCGACTCGTTCGACTCGTTCGACTCGTTCGACTCGTTCGACTCGTTCGACTCGTTCGACTCGTTCGACTCGTTCGACTCGTTCGACTCGTTCGACTCGTTCGACTCGTTCGACTCGTTCGACTCGTTCGACTCGTTCGACTCGTTCGACTCGTTCGACTCGTTCGACTCGTTCGACTCGTTCGACTCGTTCGACTCGTTCGACTCGTTCGACTCGTTCGACTCGTTCGACTCGTTCGACTCGTTCGACTCGTTCGACTCGTTCGACTCGTTCGACTCGTTCGACTCGTTCGACTCGTTCGACTCGTTCGACTCGTTCGACTCGTTCGACTCGTTCGACTCGTTCGACTCGTTCGACTCGTTCGACTCGTTCGACTCGTTCGACTCGTTCGACTCGTTCGACTCGTTCGACTCGTTCGACTCGTTCGACTCGTTCGACTCGTTCGACTCGTTCGACTCGTTCGACTCGTTCGACTCGTTCGACTCGTTCGACTCGTTCGACTCGTTCGACTCGTTCGACTCGTTCGACTCGTTCGACTCGTTCGACTCGTTCGACTCGTTCGACTCGTTCGACTCGTTCGACTCGTTCGACTCGTTCGACTCGTTCGACTCGTTTGACTCGCTTGACTCCTTTGACTCGTTTGGCTCGTTTCTCTCGTTTCTCTCGTTTGACTCGTTTGACTCGTTCGGCTCGTTTGAGTCGTCTGACTAGATTGAGTCGTTTGACTCGATTGACTCGTATAACTCTTTAGACTCGATTGACTCGTTTGAGTCGTTTGAGTCGTTTGAGTCGTATGAGTCGTTTGACTCGTTTGACTCGTTTGGCTCGTTTCTCTCGTTTCTCTCGTTTGACTCGTTTGACTCGTTCGGCTCGTTTGAGTCGTCTGACCAGATTGAGTCGTTTGATTCGATTGACTCGTATAACTCGTTAGACTCGATTGACTCGATTGACTCGTTTGAGTCGTTTGACTCGTTTGACTCGTTTGACTCGTTTGACTCGTTTGACTCGTTTGACTCGTTTGACTCGTTTGACTCGTTTGACTCGTTTGACTCGTTTGACTCGTTTGACTCGTTTGACACGTTTGACTCGTTTGACTCGTTTGACTCGTTTGACTCGTTTGACTCGTTTGACTCGTTTGACTCGCTTGACTCCTTTGACTCGTTTGGCTCGTTTCTCTCGTTTCTCTCGTTTGACTCGTTTGACTCGTTTGACTCGTTTGACTCGTTTGACTCGTTTGACTCGTTTGACTCGTTTGACTCGTTTGACTCGTTTGACTCGTTTGACTCGTTCGACCCGTTCGACCCGTTCGACCCGTTCGACCCGTTCGACCCGTTCGACCCGTTCGACCCGTTCGACCCGTTCGACCCGTTCGACCCGTTCGACTCGTTCGACTCGTTCGACTCGTTCGACTCGTTCGACTCGTTCGACTCGTTCGACTCGATTGTCTTGTTCGACCCGTTTGACTCGTTCGACTCGTTTGACTCGTTCGACTCGTTTGACTCGTTCGACTCGTTTGACTCGTTCGACTCGTTTGACTCGTTTGACTCGTTTGACTCGTTTGACTCGTTTGACTCGTTTGACTCGTTTGACTCGTTTGACTCGTTTGACTCGTTTGACACGTTTGACTCGTTTGACTCGTTTGACTCGTTTGACTCGTTTGACTCGTTTGACTCGTTTGACTCGTTCGACACGTTCGACTCGTTCGACTCGTTTGACTCCTTGGACTCGTTTGGCTCGTTTCTCTCGTTTCTCTCGTTTGACTCGTTTGACTCGTTTGACTCGTTTGACTCGTTTGACACGTTTGACTCGTTTGACTCGTTTGATTCGTTTGACTCGTTTGACTCGTTTGACTCGTTTAACTCGTTTGACTCGTTTGACTCGCTTGACTCCTTTGACTCGTTTGGCTCGTTTCTCTCGTTTCTCTCGTTTGACTCGTTTGACTCGTTCGGCTCGTTTGAGTCGTCTGACTAGATTGAGTCGTTTGACTCGATTGACTCGTATAACTCGTTAGACTCGATTGACTCGTTTGAGTCGTTTGAGTCGTTTGAGTCGTATGAGTCGTTTGACTCGTTTGACTCGTTTGACTCGTTTGACCCGTTTGACTCGTTTGACTCGTTTGACTCGTTTGACTCGCTTGATTCCTTTGACTCGTTTGGCTCGTTTCTCTCGTTTCTCTCGTTTGACTCGTTTGACTCGTTTGACTCGTTCGACTCGTTCGACTCGTTTGACTCGTTTAACTCGCTTGACTCGATTGTCCTGTTCGACCCGTTTGACTCGTTTGACTCGTTTGACTCGTTTGACTCGTTTGACTCGTTTGACTCGTTTGACTCGTTTGACTCGTTTGACTCGTTTGACTCGTTTGACTCGTTTGACTCGTTTGACTCGTTTGACTCGTTTGACTCGTTTGACTGGTATGACTCGTTGGGCTCGTTTGACTCGTTTGACTCGTTTGACTCGTTTGACTCGTTTGACTGGTTTGACTCGTTTGACTCGTTTGGCTCGTTCAAATCGCTTGACTCGATTGTCCTGTTCGACCCGTTTGACTCGTTCGATTCGTTCGACTCGTTCGACTCGTTCGACTCGTTCGACTCGTTCGACTCGTTCGACTCGTTCGACTCGTTCGACTCGTTCGACTCGTTCGACTCGTTCGACTCGTTCGACTCGTTCGACTCGTTCGACTCGTTCGACTCGTTCGACTCGTTCGACTCGTTCGACTCGTTCGACTCGTTCGACTCGTTCGACTCGTTCGACTCGTTCGACTCGTTCGACTCGTTCGACTCGTTCGACTCGTTCGACTCGTTCGACTCGTTCGACTCGTTCGACTCGTTCGACTCGTTCGACTCGTTCGACTCGTTCGACTCGTTCGACTCGTTCGACTCGTTCGACTCGTCCGACTCGTCCGACTCGTTCGACTCGTCCGACTCGTTCGACTCGTTCGACTCGTCCGACTCGTCCGACTCGTCCGACTCGTCCGACTCGTCCGACTCGTCCGACTCGTCCGACTCGTCCGACTCGTTCGACTCGTTCGACTCGTTCGACTCGTTCGACTCGTTCGCCTCGTTCGACTCGTTCGACTCGTTCGACTCGTTCGACTCGTTCGACTCGTTCGACTCGTTCGACTCGTTCGACTCGTTCGACTCGTTCGACTCGTTCGACTCGTTCGACTCGTTCGACTCGTTCGACTCGTTCGACTCGTTCGACTCGTTCGACTCGTTCGACTCGTTCGACTCGTTCGACTCGTTCGACTCGTTCGACTCGTTCGACTCGTTCGACTCGTTCGACTCGTTCGACTCGTTCGACTCGTTCGACTCGTTCGACTCGTTCGACTCGTTCGACTCGTTCGACTCGTTCGACTCGTTCGACTCGTTCGACTCGTTCGACTCGTTCGACTCGTTCGACTCGTTCGACTCGTTCGACTCGTTCGACTCGTTCGACTCGTTCGACTCGTTCGACTCGTTCGACTCGTTCGACTCGTTCGACTCGTTCGACTCGTTCGACTCGTTCGACTCGTTCGACTCGTTCGACTCGTTCGACTCGTTCGACTCGTTCGACTCGTTCGACTCGTTCGACTCGTTCGACTCGTTCGACTCGTTCGACTCGTTCGACTCGTTCGACTCGTTCGACTCGTTCGACTCGTTCGACTCGTTCGACTCGTTCGACTCGTTCGACTCGTTCGACTCGTTCGACTCGTTCGACTCGTTCGACTCGTTCGACTCGTTCGACTCGTTCGACTCGTTCGACTCGTTCGACTCGTTCGACTCGTTCGACTCGTTCGACTCGTTCGACTCGTTCGACTCGTTCGACTCGTTCGACTCGTTCGACTCGTTCGACTCGTTCGACTCGTTCGACTCGTTCGACTCGTTCGACTCGTTCGACTCGTTCGACTCGTTCGACTCGTTCGACTCGTTCGACTCGTTCGACTCGTTCGACTCGTTCGACTCGTTCGACTCGTTCGACTCGTTCGACTCGTTCGACTCGTTCGACTCGTTCGACTCGTTCGACTCGTTTGACTCGCTTGACTCCTTTGACTCGTTTGGCTCGTTTCTCTCGTTTCTCTCGTTTGACTCGTTTGACTCGTTCGGCTCGTTTGAGTCGTCTGACTAGATTGAGTCGTTTGACTCGATTGACTCGTATAACTCTTTAGACTCGATTGACTCGTTTGAGTCGTTTGAGTCGTTTGAGTCGTATGAGTCGTTTGACTCGTTTGACTCGTTTGGCTCGTTTCTCTCGTTTCTCTCGTTTGACTCGTTTGACTCGTTCGGCTCGTTTGAGTCGTCTGACCAGATTGAGTCGTTTGATTCGATTGACTCGTATAACTCGTTAGACTCGATTGACTCGATTGACTCGTTTGAGTCGTTTGACTCGTTTGACTCGTTTGACTCGTTTGACTCGTTTGACTCGTTTGACTCGTTTGACTCGTTTGACTCGTTTGACTCGTTTGACTCGTTTGACTCGTTTGACTCGTTTGACACGTTTGACTCGTTTGACTCGTTTGACTCGTTTGACTCGTTTGACTCGTTTGACTCGTTTGACTCGCTTGACTCCTTGGACTCGTTTGGCTCGTTTCTCTCGTTTCTCTCGTTTGACTCGTTTGACTCGTTTGACTCGTTTGACTCGTTTGACTCGTTTGACTCGTTTGACTCGTTTGACTCGTTTGACTCGTTTGACTCGTTTGACTCGTTCGACCCGTTCGACCCGTTCGACCCGTTCGACCCGTTCGACCCGTTCGACCCGTTCGACCCGTTCGACCCGTTCGACCCGTTCGACCCGTTCGACTCGTTCGACTCGTTCGACTCGTTCGACTCGTTCGACTCGTTCGACTCGTTCGACTCGATTGTCTTGTTCGACCCGTTTGACTCGTTCGACTCGTTTGACTCGTTCGACTCGTTTGACTCGTTCGACTCGTTTGACTCGTTCGACTCGTTTGACTCGTTCGACTCGTTTGACTCGTTTGACTCGTTTGACTCGTTTGACTCGTTTGACTCGTTTGACTCGTTTGACTCGTTTGACTCGTTTGACTCGTTTGACACGTTTGACTCGTTTGACTCGTTTGACTCGTTTGACTCGTTTGACTCGTTTGACTCGTTTGACACGTTTGACTCGTTTGACTCGTTTGACTCGTTTGACTCGTTTGACTCGTTTGACTCGTTTGACTCGTTTGACTCGTTTGACTCGTTTGACTCGTTTGACTCGTTTGACTCGTTTGACTCGTTTGACTCGTTTGACTCGTTTGACTCGCTTGACTCCTTGGACTCGTTTGACTCGTTTGACTCGTTTGACTCGTTTGACTCGTTTGACTCGTTTGACTCGTTTGACTCGTTTGACTCGTTTGACTCGTTTGACTCGCTTGACTCCTTGGACTCGTTTGGCTCGTTTCTCTCGTTTCTCTCGTTTGACTCGTTTGACTCGTTTGACTCGTTTGACTCGTTTGACACGTTTGACTCGTTTGACTCGTTTGACTCGTTTGACTCGTTTGACTCGTTTGACTCGTTTAACTCGTTTGACTCGTTTAACTCGTTTGACTCGTTTGACTCGCTTGACTCCTTTGACTCGTTTGGCTCGTTTCTCTCGTTTCTCTCGTTTGACTCGTTTGACTCGTTCGGCTCGTTTGAGTCGTCTGACTAGATTGAGTCGTTTGACTCGATTGACTCGTATAACTCGTTAGACTCGATTGACTCGTTTGAGTCGTTTGAGTCGTTTGAGTCGTATGAGTCGTTTGACTCGTTTGACTCGTTTGACTCGTTTGACCCGTTTGACTCGTTCGACTCGTTCGACTCGTTCGACTCGTTCGACTCGTTCGACTCGTTCGACTCGTTCGACTCGTTCGACTCGTTCGACTCGTTCGACTCGTTCGACTCGTTCGACTCGTTCGACTCGTTCGACTCGTTCGACTCGTTCGACTCGTTCGACTCGTTCGACTCGTTCGACTCGTTCGACTCGTTCGACTCGTTCGACTCGTTCGACTCGTTCGACTCGTTCGACTCGTTCGACTCGTTCGACTCGTTCGACTCGTTCGACTCGTTCGACTCGTTCGACTCGTTCGACTCGTTCGACTCGTTCGACTCGTTCGACTCGTTCGACTCGTTCGACTCGTTCGACTCGTTCGACTCGTTCGACTCGTTCGACTCGTTCGACTCGTTCGACTCGTTCGACTCGTTCGACTCGTTCGACTCGTTCGACTCGTTCGACTCGTTCGACTCGTTCGACTCGTTCGACTCGTTCGACTCGTTCGACTCGTTCGACTCGTTCGACTCGTTCGACTCGTTCGACTCGTTCGACTCGTTCGACTCGTTCGACTCGTTCGACTCGTTCGACTCGTTCGACTCGTTCGACTCGTTCGACTCGTTCGACTCGTTCGACTCGTTCGACTCGTTCGACTCGTTCGACTCGTTCGACTCGTTCGACTCGTTCGACTCGTTCGACTCGTTCGACTCGTTCGACTCGTTCGACTCGTTCGACTCGTTCGACTCGTTCGACTCGTTCGACTCGTTCGACTCGTTCGACTCGTTCGACTCGTTCGACTCGTTCGACTCGTTCGACTCGTTCGACTCGTTCGACTCGTTCGACTCGTTCGACTCGTTCGACTCGTTCGACTCGTTCGACTCGTTCGACTCGTTCGACTCGTTCGACTCGTTCGACTCGTTCGACTCGTTCGACTCGTTCGACTCGTTCGACTCGTTCGACTCGTTCGACTCGTTCGACTCGTTCGACTCGTTCGACTCGTTCGACTCGTTCGACTCGTTCGACTCGTTCGACTCGTTCGACTCGTTCGACTCGTTCGACTCGTTCGACTCGTTCGACTCGTTCGACTCGTTCGACTCGTTCGACTCGTTCGACTCGTTCGACTCGTTCGACTCGTTCGACTCGTATGACTCGCTTGACTCGTTTGACTCGTTTGGCTCGTTCAACTCGCTTGAATCGATTGTCCTGTTCGACTCGTTCGACTCGTTTGACTCGTTCGACTCGTTTGACTCGTTCGACTCGTTTGACTCGTTCGACTCGTTTGACTCGTTCGACTCGTTTGACTCGTTCGACTCGATTGACTCGTTCGACTCGTTTGACTCGTTCGACTCGTTTGACTCGTTTGGCTCGTTCAAATCGCTTGACTCGATTGTCCTGTTCGACCCGTTTGACGCGTTTGACTCGTTTGACTCGTTTGACTCGTTTTACTCGGTTGACTCGTTTGACTCGTTTGACTCGTTTGACTCGTTTGACTGGTGTTACGTGCCGGTTATTTTTCAATTCATCTCTAAATTTTTGCTAAAATTAACATCATATCTTGCTACACGGATGTCGACGACTGGTTCAACCATCACGTGTTATGGGGATTCCCCTCAATCAGTAGTCGATTATCCGTGAATATTCTTAATGGTTATAATTTAATTCCGATTGAAGCCTGTCACGCCACGGCATACTTTGGAAGATTGTCGTCAGCAATCTCCCAATGCCGTCGACGTTCCTAGAATGCGCGCCGTGATAAGCCTTTCGACGCATTGTAGTAGGCTACTTTATATTTTTTCTCCCCTGTCAAAATTTGTATACACTATCATTGACATTTGATCCTACCATTGAGTGTTGTGGGAGTTTCCCTCGATCAATTGTCAATGACCTACAAACCATATGATAATAATAATTTTATATGAACCGTTACGCCGCTGCGTTCTTCCGTGAGAAAACCTTCCGACACCGTCAGCGTTCTTAGAACGCCGGACGCGATAGCGACTTGGATGCTGGGAACGTTCTGGGTGGCGACGGTTGGGCCCGTGTGCATGAGGTGCGGCGTCAGCGAATTTGACGCAAAGGCCCGAGTGCTCGGGCCTACCCTGCGAACGTTCGTCGCAGTCGGCTGGCAAATCGCGAGTAGCGTTGACGTTCTGTCCGAGGGACATTTTGCGTATTGTATAATAGGCATCGTGAGCTAGAGTTCTGTGTGATATATCAACGGAAAGACTCAGTCCCCGTAAAGACTCTTTCAGTGTTTTACTTATTCCAACCATTTTTCCTTTTGTTCAAACCTTATATTTTTCCGTCGTATTTATAATTATAATCCGCCGAACAAGTGAATTGCGTGTGTGTGAATTCTACGTGCGCCTCACCCGGCCGTAGAACCTCTCCAGTCCATCAGAGAGAGCGAGATAGAGCGTAAGAGAGAGAGAGAGAGAGAGAGGCAAACCGCTCCGGTTCGTTAGTTCCAAATTTAAGCCTTGTACTACCTGAGTCGGTGAGTGATTCAAGTACCTACTTATTCATGACATTGTACGGAAGTAATAATTGACCCAACCACGGAGGTTACGGGATTTTCCCTCAGTCAACTGTTACCTTCCCTTCGGCGTGTACCGCGTTTTTGCAAATTTTCTGTTTTCATGTAATTATAATCACCGATCGCATAACCTTTTCTAAAATATTCACCGTGAATGTATAAAACCGAACGTACATACAATAACTGATCCAACCACTTAATGGTTACGGGTTACCCTCGATCAATTATTGTCCGTTAACTATTATCTGACGTCCATGTCAAATCGTAATTGTAACTTTCGAAGCCAATTAGATTCTTGTATCCGATTGCAAAATTCTACAAACCGTATTTTGTACATTTATATCGCTAAACGCATACCATGTAAATTCCCCAATTTATGTTCTACCTTTTAAACATTTCCTTTTGCTTATTTTGTAATACATGGTAATATTTACTCAAATATCGTCTCATTTCTTTCGAACCAGTCTCAAAGTACCACATCCAGACGGGACAACCTGTATTGGTTGTAGATAAAAGCCCTACTCCCAAAACAATCCTGAATTTTCGCGTAATAAATAAATCTTTAATTTGTTAAGCGTTGCGTGAGAAAAATTAGACTCAACCGCTCGGTCACTTTAAATTCAACGCCCTCACGTAACAGCTAAACTGGTGTCAGAAGTGGGATTCTTTACTGCTTTTGTCGAAACTCCGTCCATTGTGGTATTTCCTGAGACGTTCGAGAGAAAAGCAATGTATGTAAATTTGTATATGTGATTTAATCGGTACGCCTTGCATTTGTTTCTGTTTTCTTGAAGGTTTTAGAAAATACCGTGATATCGGCTTCTAATTTATTTCCAGCTTATTTATATATTTGTAAATTAAAAATTTTAACAAAATGGTTAATCCCAATGAAACCGCTGACGCTAGCGCGTCATCCGTGAATCTATCCGTCACAAACGCGATGATGACGTCTATGGCGGAATGCTTTGCTTTACAGCACGGGACGTTGAATATTCCTTTCTTCAACGGGAGAAATATACCTTTGAAAGATTTCTTACAAGATGTGCAAAACGGCGCAGTTTTTGTACCTCCTGCGTCGGAAGGCCCGTTCGTTAAAGCAGTCCTTGGAAAATTACAAGGAGCTGCACGCGATAGCACTTTTGGGAAAACCTTTAATACCGTAAACGAATTAATTAAACATTTGAAAAACAGATTCGCTCCCGGGAAAGATTATCCATATTACCATCATGAGATTGAAAACATCCGCATGCGTAGAAGTGAAACAGTAAATGATTTTCATGATCGGCTTAATATTTTGGTTAGCGGGGCTCGACTCGCGCTGGAGGATTCGTATGGCGCGGACGCGGATAAGATGATGCGCCCGATTAAAGAATGCGCGTTAGAAGCATTTATTCGCGGCTTGCCCGACGAGATTGCCAGGGCCGTAGACGCGCAGGATCCCAAAACTCTAGATGACGCGGTAAAACATGCGACTCGAGTCGAAACGCGAATGAGGTCTGGAGTAATACCGACCGGAGATCCGAATAGATTATTTCTTTCAAGACAGGACGATTCTCGTCTAAATCCCTGTCCAGATTCGCCTAACCAAAGTAATTCGCGTCAAAGCTTATTCACTTATCGCGATTCGCGAAACCAAAATTTCGGAGACTCTCGCTCGCGAAGCCCAAGTCCAAACGCGACTGGAAATTCGGATCATTCAAAATTTCCGACAAGTATTCTTAAACCACCGCGTAGTAACACGGAATCGAGTAGATATCCAGAACAACATGGGTATCCCGCTTATTCTCCGTATCCTTACATGCCTTATCCACCTTTTTACCAAATGCCTTATCCACCATACTATTCACCGTATCCACAGGATCCGCGTTTTCCATCAAATTTGCCATACGCACAATCTCCGACGGCTCCGCAATTGGCACGAAGCATGAGTCCAACTCCTCAGGCGACTCAAGTCGCACATCAAAATTCAAATTTTCAATCTAGCTCACGAAATTTGAATCCCGATTCACGAAATTCCGTAGGATTTCGCGAGTCTAGGCCGTACTCACCGAATCAGAATCGTTCATATTCACCGAATCAGAATTCGTCAGAACCACGTAATAATTCAGATTTAAACTCCCGAGTAACTGCTCGAACAGACGCGACGACGAGTTACCAAAATTCCGAGCGTCGCCCGTCGAACAATCAAAACTCAGAGCGTCGTCCGACAGTAAGATTTCTGGAAAGGGATCAACAATATTAAATTTGGGTTGTAACGACGAATCGCCTGTTGTAAAATTAACCGCGGAACAATTACGATATAAAACTGCAACGTTTTTGATTGATACGGGTGCAGACATAAATGTAATAAAATTAAACGCATTGCACGAGGATGTAACCGTCGATGTACGTGATTCTATCGAAATGAGAGGAATTACAGACGAAAGAATGGAAACATTAGGAACCACAATAGTATCAATTTTGGATCAACCAATCCTATTTCATGTAGTAAGATCAAATTTTCCGATACATAGTGACGGTATTTTAGGAAAAGCCTATTTGAGACAAGAAAAAGCCGAAATTTCTTTTGCACATAATACTATAGTTACTCAAAGTCAACCAATTCGACCGATCCATTTTATTGGTGAGGCTCCTCCAGAGGAAGCACCTCAGAAAAATAGTACGCCGCGTGTTTATCGTATTAGCAGTCGTACCCGACAAGCAATCGCCATAGACACCATCAACAGTGATTTGAAAGAAGGATATTTACCATTACTCAAAACAATAGATGGACTTTATATTGGAGAAGCAATAGTAAAAATTAAAAATAACGTGTGCCATGTTCTCGCAATTAATACCTTGGACAAGGACATTCAAATAGAAATACCGCCTCAAGAAATTTTACCGTTCGAATACCATAATTTTCCGGAAGAACGCGAATACTTCGATTCTGACTCTGAACAGCAGGAGTCACTGGTATCACCGGACCGTGTAACTCAAATTTTATCAAAATTGCGTTTAGACCATTTAAATGACGAGGAAAGAGATCACGTAATTAGAATAATCGAAGAATTTCCGGAACGATTTCGTCTACCAGGTGACAAATTAGAATCCACTCCTTTAATACAACATCGAATACCTACAATAGACGATTTGCCCATTAACACTAGGCAATATCGATTTCCGCGAGTTCACCAAAAAGAAATAGCTCGCCAAATTTCTAGTAAATTAACAGAGGAAATTATTGGACTTTCAAATTCTCCATACAATTCACCACTCTGGATAGTACCAAAGAAACCTGATTCCGAGGGAAACCTAAGGTGGAGATTAGTCATTGATTTTCGGAACCTCAATGAAAAAACAATAGGTGACGCATACCCCCTGCCTAACATCACGGAGATTCTAGATCATTTAGGCGAAGCGAGATACTTTTCAACCTTTGATCTCGCCAGTGGATTCCAACAAATCGAAATGGATCCACGAGATCGCGCTAAAACAGCCTTTACTACACCTAACGGTCATTACGAATATATTCGTATGCCTGAAGGGCTTAAGAATGCTCCCGCGACGTTTCAACGGCTGATGGATCAGGTATTGCGCGGATTACAGGGTGTGGAAGTATTTGTCTACCTCGATGACATCGTCGTTTACGCGAAAAATTTGGAAGATCACGGAAAGAAAGTCCGACGGTTATTCACACGATTAAATGATGCTAAATTAACTCTTCAGCCAGACAAGTGTGAATTTTTAAAAACCGAAGTCACATATTTAGGCCACATTATTAGTCGATCAGGAGTAAGACCTGACCCTAAGAAATTAATGGCAGTAAAACATTTTCCTCGTCCTAAAAATCAAAAAAATGTACGACAATTTCTTGGACTAGCCGGTTATTATCGCCGATTTATCAAAGATTTTGCAGCCAAAGCCAAACCATTAACCGAATTATTAAAAAAGAACGCCACTTTCGTGTGGAAGAAAGAACACAAAAATAGTTTCCAAATTTTACGTAAAGCTTTGTGCAGGAGTCCCATATTGCAATATCCCGATTTCAATAAACCATTTACATTAACTACTGATGCATCCGATTACGCAAAAGGCGCCGTACTCAGTCAAAATGTGGACGGACATGATTTGCCTGTAGCTTACGTTTCGAGAAATTTAACGAATCCAGAACAAAATTATTTTACCACTGAAAAGGAATGCCTAGCAGTTCTTTTTGCAATACTACATTTTCGACCATACCTTTACGGAAGAAAATTTACTTTGGTTAGTGATCATGAGCCTTTAAAATGGATAGACTCAATAAAAGATCCGGGACAACGATTAGTACGTTGGAGATTAAAATTGCATGATTACGAATACGAATTTGTACATAAACCTCGACGTCTAAATTCCAACGCAGATGCATTATCTCGAAACCCAGTAACAAAATTTAATACTAGTTCAGAATCCAGTTCCAAAGACACATCCGAAAGTGATTCGGAATGTAGTATTCCAAAAATTCTGCCTATTAAAAGACCACCCGCGAATAAAAAGCTACCAGCTCCGAGCACTTCTAGATCCGTGCCTGCAGAACCAAAATCTATAGTTAAACCAATCATCAAGAGAGGTAAACGTACCTTTCCATTAGATAAAAATGCTGTTTCAACAAGAACGCGTTCCACAGTTCCAACTGTCGATCCAAAACCTTCCATTAATTACGCGGAATTAACTACTACAGAGTCTTCACAAAATTCCGAAGATGAACCGCCTACCGATCCACCGGTATTCCGAGGTCGAAAAAGCGTGTTACCTAATCTCAAATCACCAACATTGGTTCAAGAATTTCAACGCGCCCTTTCTAAAGAAGTACAATCTGAAGACCAGTCCGAGGTTGTGGACACTACAGAGGATGAAGCTGCCGCGGCTCCTACACCTGCCGAAGGCATAACAATAGAGGTTGCACCTCCATCCAATGATAGTGACGATAACGAGATCCACCTCGACACTACTCAACCCATTGGGCTACAGGAACTTCAGGAATCTTTTAACCGTTTTGACCAATCGCTGCAGGAGCATAGCGAGATTCTTCAAAAATCATCCGATGAACTAGAACCGGATACAGAAAATTCATTCCGGGAAGAATTGGATAAACGCGCAGAAGACTTGTGGGTTCAATATAAAATGCGAGGACAAGATAGTGTAGAAGCAACGGCTACTGATACAGGACCTTCAAAAGATGAAATAGGGAAACCACCTTTAGAATCCATTCAAGAAGAAGAAGAACCAAACACTGCCTCAGGATTTGATAATACACTAATTCATCGTTCACCGCGCCGATCCATGATACCAACCCCATTACCATCAAACAGACCGCTTGCATTATCCACACCTTATTCAAAACCAGAAACCATATCTTCCGACCCATTTTCCACTCCCAAACGTTCATTTATTCCTGAATCGAGGAACCACAGGAAAATTGATCAGTATCGGCCAGGAATTCAAATAACAGAAAGTATACTTTCGGACATATTAACGTCACCGACTTTCTCCCGAAGCACACGCGGAGGAAATATTAATTTCACTCGAAACAATTTAACAAACATTCGCGAAAATTACGTTCATTTCATTTCTTCCGATGTAGAATTGGTAACCCCAATAAGTAAATTGCTCGCAGATATAGGGGCCATAAGCATTGAAAATCTGCGGAATGCAAAGCCAAAAGAAGGCCAGGTACTCGTTACGCCGCGAGGTAAATACAAAATTTTTAGTGTAGTAATCAAAGAAAAGCATTATGATGATACTTCCATCGCAAAATTAGGTAATGCTTTGAAAAATTTAAGAAATACACTTTTACAATCAGGTATAAAAACCTTTAGAATTTCGAAATCCGGTGAATTTACGGATACACTTCCGCAAGGTACACTAGCTGGTATCTTATTAAATGTTTTTGCGGATAGTGAAATCAAAGTAACTCTGTGTACCGGAAACGTACAGGTACCGCCCGAAGAACTCCGTCCGAAAATCATTTCGGAATTACACGAAAGTTTAATAGGAGGGCATAAGGGCGTAACAAAAACATATCAAAGAATTCGCGAAAGATTTTATTGGCCATCGATGCGTAACGACATTCAAAATTTTATCAGAACATGCAATAGTTGTCAGGAAAACAAACTTGTTAGGACAAAAACTCGTGAACCAATGCTTATAACTGATACACCATTAAGGCCATTTGATAAAATATCTTTAGATACTGTGGGACCTCTTCCATTGACTCCTAGCGGTAATCGGCACATTCTAACTATGCAGGATAATCTTACAAAATACTGCATTGCAGTTCCTGTACCGGATATAAAAGCAGAAACTGTAGCTCACGCGCTGGTCACGCATCTGGTTTTACAATATGGGGCTCCACGCGCGATCTTAACTGATCAAGGCACTAGCTTCATTAACAAAGTATTAAAAGAATTGGCAAAAGTATTCAAAATTAATCACGTAACTACTTCTGGGTACCGTCCACAAACAAATGGTGCTCTAGAACGTAGCCATATAGTCTTGACAGAATACATAAAACACTATCTAAATGATTTTGATGATTGGGATAAAATAGTACCGTTTGCAATATTTTCATATAACACGTCCGTTCACGAGGCAACAAATTTTACCCCACACGAATTGGTGTTTGGCGCAACAGCACGCTGTCCTAGTGCATTCCCTACAGACGAATCCTTATCGACGTATAATGGATATCTCCGAGATTTGTTAACGCGATTAACTGAAATGCAGACCTTGGCTGCACAAAATTTGATATCGGCTAAACACAAATCAAAATTACACTACGATGAAAAAGCGCGACCATTTCTAGGTAAAATTGGCGACATGGCACGCGTTTTGGTAGAAGTCAGAAAAGGAAAATTTGGTAGTCGATATCACGGTCCCTACAAAATTGTTGGAATTCTCGAAAAGAATAATATTATTTTGCAAAAGAAGTCTGGCGAACGATTTGTAAAACACGCCGATAAGCTATTGTTACACCACCAGGGTGCTCAGCACATTGAACCGGAACAAAAATTCCAAAATGACACTTAGTACTCTCCGGAATTTTAAATATGCATACCCTATGCAACAACTACGATGTATTCACTTTGGTTATTGCTCCATTGTCAATGCATCGTTCTTGGGGTATTTGTACAAACCCTCCGTATGTTCCGATATTTCGTATGTTCCCTATGTTCCGTATGTTCCGTATGTTCCAATCAGAATCGTTATGATATTACCTTTCGGTATGTAAAACAACATGCGGGCGTTCACGTTAGTAAATAGAGACTTCCCTGTACGAAGAGCTCTATTTTCAGTTGGCAAAAATGAAGTTGGTAACGCTCCTCTCTGTGATGACCTGGATCTCACTAATACAAGGGCAACGTCAGAAGACGTATGAAATTTCAAGAATACACGCTAGTCCTGGACTGTATTTTGAAAAATTACATACTATGAGACTGATGACCGCCGACTGGCGGGTCACGATTTTCCTCGACGCCCATAAATTAGGAACCCAATTTCCAATGGGTTATGAAAAATTAAATGAAACCTACAACTACTGCGTCTCCGTACTGCTGGCAAGCGATTGCAATAGCATCTTGCGTGTCAGTTACCTTAATGGAAAGGCGGAAGAAGCTTTGGCGCTGCGTTTGGAGCTAAAGGAGACAATCTCGGCGATTCAAGTTCCGGAGGAGTTTAACAGCCCCAAGACCATCGTACGGAGGAGTGTTCCTCTTGGGTTCATCGGATCGCTAAGCCGCACTCTCTTTGGCACACTAACAACGGATGATGCAGAATACTTCAATTCGGAAATTGATCAACTATACCGAGATCAACAAGAAATAACTCATCTCATAAAAAATCAAACGCATATTATTACCAGTAAGCTCCACAAATACCATGAAGCATTAGACCAAAATTCAAGACTGATGAACAAAAACAGAGTTCAGATCAACCAACTCTCTACAGCAATAGGTGACATAGATAAATCGCTAAACTACACTCGGGTATCATACTGGTTGGCACACTATGCACATAACCTGGAACTGTCCTTGGACCAATATATAAAAGTAGCCGAGAAATTTCTTGCTGCAATACATGCCGCAAAGGCAGGAGAATTACATAGCTCACTATTGGATAAATTAAAACTTCAACGTATTGTATCAGACATTAGAAATACACAAAATTCATACGACCTCCCGATACCGCAAGGATACCAGGGAATAGAAGAACTAATTAGATTATCCAGTAAAAAGATCAGCTACCACAAAGGCAGACTTCTACTGATACTATACTTGCCTTTGGTAGACGGAGTAGCATACCACCTCTACCGCACATACTCTTGGCCTATCCCACAAAAATTTACTAAAAATTCGACAGGATCAAGCTACGTCCATCCAGGAACCCCATATTTGGCAATAAGCAATGATCATCGGTTTTACTTCAACATAGATGAGTTATATATTAACAACTGTCACAGAACATCTTATGTGCACCTATGCCCGTTGGATCAACCGTTGTCCGAAGTTTCGTCCAATGACGCTTGCGAAGTTTTGCTATTGTTGCGGCCTACCGTCCAAGCATTCAAATATTGCGATGTGCGAATAAGATCTCAGCACACCCCGTTCTGGGCCCGGTTGAAATCAACTCAAGGATGGTTATATTCCTTAGAGTCACCGGAGACATTGCAAATTATATGTGGTGGAATGAAGGACGAATTAGTAACCATGGAGGGCACTGGTATTTTACAGCTTAAACAAGGATGTATTGCTAAAACCGCTCATGTGACCCTAATTGGAATTCAACATTTGGAGGATCGAGAACAGTACCTTTACCAACCGAATTTACTACTAAATATTTCAGAACTTCTACCCCAAATTTACAAATATCATGACATTCGACCATTAGATACAAGCTATAAAAACACACCCACTATTGTCGAAGATACTATGTCCGAAGTAGAAGGAAAACTCGACGAGATAGGACGACATCACCGAAATAAAAGATTCAGTACCCATCTATTGCACGGAGGACTGGCATTATCATCTATTTTAACTCTGGGAATTCTGCTATACAGCTTCCGAAGTAGTGTCGGGAGAGTGCGGTTTCTGTTGCCCTGTAGGAAGAGGAGACCTGAGACTTCGCCAGAGACAACGGTCGGACCAAGCAATGTCATTGTAAGAGTGGAAAGCGATTTGCCAGCCGACTGCCATTCGATCACGCCTACCGCAGATACGCCTACCACAGATGCTCATTCGATCGCGCCTGTCACTTCATCATTGCCACCCGAATAGAGATGTCTGACCCAGCCATCAACGATCACGGACGCTCACGAAGGATCTTCGTGTGCCGCTTAGCGCGGTTCACGAAACAAAAAGACCTCTTAAAAATTTTCCATCCACACGGAGCAGAACACGTCGTCTTAAGGGTCCAACCTAGTGGGAACGTGGCTTTTATCACATTCGCCACTTCGCAGCAAGCAGCCCAGGTGGTGAACGACGCAATCTCACAACCCATCACGCTTCACAAGCGGAGGCTCCGGATCATGGTCGCCGACGCATGGCATAGTTTCAACTTGCCATCCTCGAGCACCGGGCCATCCAACTTCAATCCTGAATGGGACAACCCTTTCCCGGGGTACGAGCCGGTCCGTTCAGCACTCCTGCCGGTAGAAGTGATTGCGCGAATAGCGGCATACCTGCCTTTCGCGGATTGCGCCCGCATGGAGCAGGTATCGAAGACGTGGAGAGTAGGAGTACACGACTCCTTCCGGAAAACGCAACGTCTCGATCTAGACAATTGGAGATGGCCTGGGATGCAAGGATGGAGGCGCATTAAAACGGAAGCCTTCTATTGGGTATTGGTTCGATGTGCCCCTTACTTAAAGATTATTGTTTTAGACGATGACCAAGCCGCTGAAGATCTGCGACCTCAGCTGTTGGCCTTGATTGCTAAGAATTGTCCAGCACTGGAAGGGCTGGATGTAACGGCCGTCAACGCCCGACCATCAGCCTTTCGGGAGCTGGCAGCACGCGTTACCTCCCTGAGAGACCTATCAATTGGAAGTTGCACGAACTGCAGCGACATTGAACTAGGAAGGATTTTCCAAACTAATAAGAATCTACAAAGATTCAGCGCCAAGGGCACCGATTTCTCCGGAAGGTCCCTGTTACAAATAACAGTGGACCTAGTAAGGCTGAGTCTAAGAGATTCTACGGCTAGAGGCGAATATATCGCCGCAGCCATTTCACATTTCAAAATGTTATCACATTTTTGTTTATCCAAGCCCAAAAACTTCCACTCTAATATTTTACAGACATTAATTGAAAACACCATGTTACCTCGATCCATGGAGTCGATGAAGTTCGTGGGGTGTAACACCCGGCCCGGTCACGGAGGGATGCAGGAGGAGGATGCGGAATCCGAGCAGGAAGAGGCAGCAGACTTTTTCGAGTTTGACCTCGGTCCCGTCGAGATGGCGGTCAGCCTCCCTTCTCGCTATCCCTTGGTCACCGAGCTTGGGGTTGCGTTCTGCGGCTGGGTAGACAGCGCCTTCATCGGCGAAGTGGGTCGCCACATGAAGCATATTATCAAATTGGATATCACGGGGTGCACTAACATCAGAGGGCAGTTTAGCCTCGAAACACTCAGTGCCCTGAATCATTGTAGCGAACTACAGATCAGCCTACTGTACCCGGACGTCGGTGCTCAGTTTCTCAAAGACATGCCGTCGCTCAGAGAGTTAACGTGTAGGGATAATCAGGGCATAACAGATGAGGACGTCTGCGGTCTCATCAGAAATAGCAGTACAATAACGACAATAGATCTAGAAGGCTGCGTTCACATAGGGCGTCCTTTCATAGATTGCGCGTACTCCGCCCTGCGAGGCGATCCTCACAATCACCGAGTCGAAATTCGTGTCGGAGGAACAAGCGCAGTACGTCGTAGGCGTGACAGGCAGCTACTCCATGTTTTCTTGAATTATACGCGGCACTCCAAGTGTCCTTATAACTAGTTATCATCGGGGACGATGATTCCAAGGGGGGGAGGGTGTTACGTGCCGGTTATTTTTTCAATTCATCTCTAAATTTTTGCTAAAATTCACATCATATCTTGCTACACGGATGTCGACGACTGGTTCAACCATCACGTGTTATGGGGATTCCCCTCAATCAGTAGTCGATTATCCGTGAATATTCTTAATGGTTATAATTTAATTCCGATTGAAGCCTGTCACGCCACGGCATACTTTGGAAGATTGTCGTCAGCAATCTCCCAACGCCGTCGACGTTCCTAGAATGCGCGCCGTGATAAGCCTTTTGACGCATTGTAGTAGGCTACTTTATATTTTTTCTCCCCTGTCAAAATTTTTATACACCATCATTGACATTTGATCCTACCATTGAGTGTTGTGGGAGTTTCCCTCGATCAATTGTCAATGACCTACAAACCATATGATAATAATAATTTTATATGAACTGTTACGCCGCTGCGTTCTTCCGTGAGAAAACCTTCCGACACCGTCAGCGTTCTTAGAACGCCGGACGCGATAGCGACTTGGATGCTGGGAACGTTCTGGGTGGCGACGGTTGGGCCCGTGTGCATGAGGTGCGGCGTCAGCGAATTTGACGCAAAGGCCCGAGTGCTCGGGCCTACCCTGCGAACGTTCGTCGCAGTCGGCTGGCAAATCGCGAGTAGCGTTGACGTTCTGTCCGAGGGACATTTTGCGTATTGTATAATAGGCATCGTGAGCTAGAGTTCTGTGTGATATATCAACGGAAAGACTCAGTCCCCGTAAAGACTCTTTCAGTGTTTTACTTATTCCAACCATTTTTCCTTTTGTTCAAACCTTATATTTTTCCGTCGTATTTATAATTATAATCCGCCGAACAAGTGAATTGTGTGTGTGTGAATTCTACGTGCGCCTCACCCGGCCGTAGAACCGCTCCAGTCCATCAGAGAGAGCGAGATAGAGCGTAAGAGAGAGAGAGAGAGAGAGGCGAACCGCTCCATTCCATCAGAGAGAGAGAGCGAGATAGAGCGTAAAAGAGAGAGAGAGAGAGACAAACCGCTCCGGTTCGTTAGTTCCAAATTTAAGCCTTGTACTACCTGAGTCGGTGAGTGATTCAAGTACCTACTTATTCATGACATTGTACGGAAGTAATAATTGACCCAACCACGGAGGTTACGGGATTTTCCCTCAGTCAACTGTTACCTTCCCTTCGGCGTGTACCGCGTTTTTGCAAATTTTCTGTTTTCATGTAATTATAATCACCGATCGCATAACCTTTTCTAAAATATTCACCGTGAATGTATAAAACCGAACGTACATACAATAACTGATCCAACCACTTAATGGTTACGGGTTACCCTCGATCAATTATTGTCCGTTAACTATTATCTGACGTCCATGTCAAATCGTAATTGTAACTTTCGAAGCCAATTAGATTCTTGTATCCGATTGCAAAATTCTACAAACCGTATTTTGTACATTTATATCGCTAAACGCATACCATGTAAATTCCCCAATTTATGTTCTACCTTTTAAACATTTCCTTTTGCTTATTTTGTAATACATGGTAATATTTACTCAAATATCGTCTCATTTCTTTCGAACCAGTCTCAAAGTACCACATCCAGACGGGACAACCTGTATTGGTTGTAGATAAAAGCCCTACTCCCAAAACAATCCTGAATTTTCGCGTAATAAATAAATCTTTAATTTGTTAAGCGTTGCGTGAGAAAAATTAGACTCAACCGCTCGGTCACTTTAAATTCAACGCCCTCACGTAACAGCTAAACTGGTGTCAGAAGTGGGATTCTTTACTGCTTTTGTCGAAACTCCGTCCATTGTGGTATTTCCTGAGACGTTCGAGAGAAAAGCAATGTATGTAAATTTGTATATGTGATTTAATCGGTACGCCTTGCATTTGTTTCTGTTTTCTTGAAGGTTTTAGAAAATACCGTGATATCGGCTTCTAATTTATTTCCAGCTTATTTATATATTTGTAAATTAAAAATTTTAACAAAATGGTTAATCCCAATGAAACCGCTGACGCTAGCGCGTCATCCGTGAATCTATCCGTCACAAACGCGATGATGACGTCTATGGCGGAATGCTTTGCTTTACAGCACGGGACGTTGAATATTCCTTTCTTCAACGGGAGAAATATACCTTTGAAAGATTTCTTACAAGATGTGCAAAACGGCGCAGTTTTTGTACCTCCTGCGTCGGAAGGCCCGTTCGTTAAAGCAGTCCTTGGAAAATTACAAGGAGCTGCACGCGATAGCACTTTTGGGAAAACCTTTAATACCGTAAACGAATTAATTAAACATTTGAAAAACAGATTCGCTCCCGGGAAAGATTATCCATATTACCATCATGAGATTGAAAACATCCGCATGCGTAGAAGTGAAACAGTAAATGATTTTCATGATCGGCTTAATATTTTGGTTAGCGGGGCTCGACTCGCGCTGGAGGATTCGTATGGCGCGGACGCGGATAAGATGATGCGCCCGATTAAAGAATGCGCGTTAGAAGCATTTATTCGCGGCTTGCCCGACGAGATTGCCAGGGCCGTAGACGCGCAGGATCCCAAAACTCTAGATGACGCGGTAAAACATGCGACTCGAGTCGAAACGCGAATGAGGTCTGGAGTAATACCGACCGGAGATCCGAATAGATTATTTCTTTCAAGACAGGACGATTCTCGTCTAAATCCCTGTCCAGATTCGCCTAACCAAAGTAATTCGCGTCAAAGCTTATTCACTTATCGCGATTCGCGAAACCAAAATTTCGGAGACTCTCGCTCGCGAAGCCCAAGTCCAAACGCGACTGGAAATTCGGATCATTCAAAATTTCCGACAAGTATTCTTAAACCACCGCGTAGTAACACGGAATCGAGTAGATATCCAGAACAACATGGGTATCCCGCTTATTCTCCGTATCCTTACATGCCTTATCCACCTTTTTACCAAATGCCTTATCCACCATACTATTCACCGTATCCACAGGATCCGCGTTTTCCATCAAATTTGCCATACGCACAATCTCCGACGGCTCCGCAATTGGCACGAAGCATGAGTCCAACTCCTCAGGCGACTCAAGTCGCACATCAAAATTCAAATTTTCAATCTAGCTCACGAAATTTGAATCCCGATTCACGAAATTCCGTAGGATTTCGCGAGTCTAGGCCGTACTCACCGAATCAGAATCGTTCATATTCACCGAATCAGAATTCGTCAGAACCACGTAATAATTCAGATTTAAACTCCCGAGTAACTGCTCGAACAGACGCGACGACGAGTTACCAAAATTCCGAGCGTCGCCCGTCGAACAATCAAAACTCAGAGCGTCGTCCGACAGTAAGATTTCTGGAAAGGGATCAACAATATTAAATTTGGGTTGTAACGACGAATCGCCTGTTGTAAAATTAACCGCGGAACAATTACGATATAAAACTGCAACGTTTTTGATTGATACGGGTGCAGACATAAATGTAATAAAATTAAACGCATTGCACGAGGATGTAACCGTCGATGTACGTGATTCTATCGAAATGAGAGGAATTACAGACGAAAGAATGGAAACATTAGGAACCACAATAGTATCAATTTTGGATCAACCAATCCTATTTCATGTAGTAAGATCAAATTTTCCGATACATAGTGACGGTATTTTAGGAAAAGCCTATTTGAGACAAGAAAAAGCCGAAATTTCTTTTGCACATAATACTATAGTTACTCAAAGTCAACCAATTCGACCGATCCATTTTATTGGTGAGGCTCCTCCAGAGGAAGCACCTCAGAAAAATAGTACGCCGCGTGTTTATCGTATTAGCAGTCGTACCCGACAAGCAATCGCCATAGACACCATCAACAGTGATTTGAAAGAAGGATATTTACCATTACTCAAAACAATAGATGGACTTTATATTGGAGAAGCAATAGTAAAAATTAAAAATAACGTGTGCCATGTTCTCGCAATTAATACCTTGGACAAGGACATTCAAATAGAAATACCGCCTCAAGAAATTTTACCGTTCGAATACCATAATTTTCCGGAAGAACGCGAATACTTCGATTCTGACTCTGAACAGCAGGAGTCACTGGTATCACCGGACCGTGTAACTCAAATTTTATCAAAATTGCGTTTAGACCATTTAAATGACGAGGAAAGAGATCACGTAATTAGAATAATCGAAGAATTTCCGGAACGATTTCGTCTACCAGGTGACAAATTAGAATCCACTCCTTTAATACAACATCGAATACCTACAATAGACGATTTGCCCATTAACACTAGGCAATATCGATTTCCGCGAGTTCACCAAAAAGAAATAGCTCGCCAAATTTCTAGTAAATTAACAGAGGAAATTATTGGACTTTCAAATTCTCCATACAATTCACCACTCTGGATAGTACCAAAGAAACCTGATTCCGAGGGAAACCTAAGGTGGAGATTAGTCATTGATTTTCGGAACCTCAATGAAAAAACAATAGGTGACGCATACCCCCTGCCTAACATCACGGAGATTCTAGATCATTTAGGCGAAGCGAGATACTTTTCAACCTTTGATCTCGCCAGTGGATTCCAACAAATCGAAATGGATCCACGAGATCGCGCTAAAACAGCCTTTACTACACCTAACGGTCATTACGAATATATTCGTATGCCTGAAGGGCTTAAGAATGCTCCCGCGACGTTTCAACGGCTGATGGATCAGGTATTGCGCGGATTACAGGGTGTGGAAGTATTTGTCTACCTCGATGACATCGTCGTTTACGCGAAAAATTTGGAAGATCACGGAAAGAAAGTCCGACGGTTATTCACACGATTAAATGATGCTAAATTAACTCTTCAGCCAGACAAGTGTGAATTTTTAAAAACCGAAGTCACATATTTAGGCCACATTATTAGTCGATCAGGAGTAAGACCTGACCCTAAGAAATTAATGGCAGTAAAACATTTTCCTCGTCCTAAAAATCAAAAAAATGTACGACAATTTCTTGGACTAGCCGGTTATTATCGCCGATTTATCAAAGATTTTGCAGCCAAAGCCAAACCATTAACCGAATTATTAAAAAAGAACGCCACTTTCGTGTGGAAGAAAGAACACAAAAATAGTTTCCAAATTTTACGTAAAGCTTTGTGCAGGAGTCCCATATTGCAATATCCCGATTTCAATAAACCATTTACATTAACTACTGATGCATCCGATTACGCAAAAGGCGCCGTACTCAGTCAAAATGTGGACGGACATGATTTGCCTGTAGCTTACGTTTCGAGAAATTTAACGAATCCAGAACAAAATTATTTTACCACTGAAAAGGAATGCCTAGCAGTTCTTTTTGCAATACTACATTTTCGACCATACCTTTACGGAAGAAAATTTACTTTGGTTAGTGATCATGAGCCTTTAAAATGGATAGACTCAATAAAAGATCCGGGACAACGATTAGTACGTTGGAGATTAAAATTGCATGATTACGAATACGAATTTGTACATAAACCTCGACGTCTAAATTCCAACGCAGATGCATTATCTCGAAACCCAGTAACAAAATTTAATACTAGTTCAGAATCCAGTTCCAAAGACACATCCGAAAGTGATTCGGAATGTAGTATTCCAAAAATTCTGCCTATTAAAAGACCACCCGCGAATAAAAAGCTACCAGCTCCGAGCACTTCTAGATCCGTGCCTGCAGAACCAAAATCTATAGTTAAACCAATCATCAAGAGAGGTAAACGTACCTTTCCATTAGATAAAAATGCTGTTTCAACAAGAACGCGTTCCACAGTTCCAACTGTCGATCCAAAACCTTCCATTAATTACGCGGAATTAACTACTACAGAGTCTTCACAAAATTCCGAAGATGAACCGCCTACCGATCCACCGGTATTCCGAGGTCGAAAAAGCGTGTTACCTAATCTCAAATCACCAACATTGGTTCAAGAATTTCAACGCGCCCTTTCTAAAGAAGTACAATCTGAAGACCAGTCCGAGGTTGTGGACACTACAGAGGATGAAGCTGCCGCGGCTCCTACACCTGCCGAAGGCATAACAATAGAGGTTGCACCTCCATCCAATGATAGTGACGATAACGAGATCCACCTCGACACTACTCAACCCATTGGGCTACAGGAACTTCAGGAATCTTTTAACCGTTTTGACCAATCGCTGCAGGAGCATAGCGAGATTCTTCAAAAATCATCCGATGAACTAGAACCGGATACAGAAAATTCATTCCGGGAAGAATTGGATAAACGCGCAGAAGACTTGTGGGTTCAATATAAAATGCGAGGACAAGATAGTGTAGAAGCAACGGCTACTGATACAGGACCTTCAAAAGATGAAATAGGGAAACCACCTTTAGAATCCATTCAAGAAGAAGAAGAACCAAACACTGCCTCAGGATTTGATAATACACTAATTCATCGTTCACCGCGCCGATCCATGATACCAACCCCATTACCATCAAACAGACCGCTTGCATTATCCACACCTTATTCAAAACCAGAAACCATATCTTCCGACCCATTTTCCACTCCCAAACGTTCATTTATTCCTGAATCGAGGAACCACAGGAAAATTGATCAGTATCGGCCAGGAATTCAAATAACAGAAAGTATACTTTCGGACATATTAACGTCACCGACTTTCTCCCGAAGCACACGCGGAGGAAATATTAATTTCACTCGAAACAATTTAACAAACATTCGCGAAAATTACGTTCATTTCATTTCTTCCGATGTAGAATTGGTAACCCCAATAAGTAAATTGCTCGCAGATATAGGGGCCATAAGCATTGAAAATCTGCGGAATGCAAAGCCAAAAGAAGGCCAGGTACTCGTTACGCCGCGAGGTAAATACAAAATTTTTAGTGTAGTAATCAAAGAAAAGCATTATGATGATACTTCCATCGCAAAATTAGGTAATGCTTTGAAAAATTTAAGAAATACACTTTTACAATCAGGTATAAAAACCTTTAGAATTTCGAAATCCGGTGAATTTACGGATACACTTCCGCAAGGTACACTAGCTGGTATCTTATTAAATGTTTTTGCGGATAGTGAAATCAAAGTAACTCTGTGTACCGGAAACGTACAGGTACCGCCCGAAGAACTCCGTCCGAAAATCATTTCGGAATTACACGAAAGTTTAATAGGAGGGCATAAGGGCGTAACAAAAACATATCAAAGAATTCGCGAAAGATTTTATTGGCCATCGATGCGTAACGACATTCAAAATTTTATCAGAACATGCAATAGTTGTCAGGAAAACAAACTTGTTAGGACAAAAACTCGTGAACCAATGCTTATAACTGATACACCATTAAGGCCATTTGATAAAATATCTTTAGATACTGTGGGACCTCTTCCATTGACTCCTAGCGGTAATCGGCACATTCTAACTATGCAGGATAATCTTACAAAATACTGCATTGCAGTTCCTGTACCGGATATAAAAGCAGAAACTGTAGCTCACGCGCTGGTCACGCATCTGGTTTTACAATATGGGGCTCCACGCGCGATCTTAACTGATCAAGGCACTAGCTTCATTAACAAAGTATTAAAAGAATTGGCAAAAGTATTCAAAATTAATCACGTAACTACTTCTGGGTACCGTCCACAAACAAATGGTGCTCTAGAACGTAGCCATATAGTCTTGACAGAATACATAAAACACTATCTAAATGATTTTGATGATTGGGATAAAATAGTACCGTTTGCAATATTTTCATATAACACGTCCGTTCACGAGGCAACAAATTTTACCCCACACGAATTGGTGTTTGGCGCAACAGCACGCTGTCCTAGTGCATTCCCTACAGACGAATCCTTATCGACGTATAATGGATATCTCCGAGATTTGTTAACGCGATTAACTGAAATGCAGACCTTGGCTGCACAAAATTTGATATCGGCTAAACACAAATCAAAATTACACTACGATGAAAAAGCGCGACCATTTCTAGGTAAAATTGGCGACATGGCACGCGTTTTGGTAGAAGTCAGAAAAGGAAAATTTGGTAGTCGATATCACGGTCCCTACAAAATTGTTGGAATTCTCGAAAAGAATAATATTATTTTGCAAAAGAAGTCTGGCGAACGATTTGTAAAACACGCCGATAAGCTATTGTTACACCACCAGGGTGCTCAGCACATTGAACCGGAACAAAAATTCCAAAATGACACTTAGTACTCTCCGGAATTTTAAATATGCATACCCTATGCAACAACTACGATGTATTCACTTTGGTTATTGCTCCATTGTCAATGCATCGTTCTTGGGGTATTTGTACAAACCCTCCGTATGTTCCGATATTTCGTATGTTCCCTATGTTCCGTATGTTCCGTATGTTCCAATCAGAATCGTTATGATATTACCTTTCGGTATGTAAAACAACATGCGGGCGTTCACGTTAGTAAATAGAGACTTCCCTGTACGAAGAGCTCTATTTTCAGTTGGCAAAAATGAAGTTGGTAACGCTCCTCTCTGTGATGACCTGGATCTCACTAATACAAGGGCAACGTCAGAAGACGTATGAAATTTCAAGAATACACGCTAGTCCTGGACTGTATTTTGAAAAATTACATACTATGAGACTGATGACCGCCGACTGGCGGGTCACGATTTTCCTCGACGCCCATAAATTAGGAACCCAATTTCCAATGGGTTATGAAAAATTAAATGAAACCTACAACTACTGCGTCTCCGTACTGCTGGCAAGCGATTGCAATAGCATCTTGCGTGTCAGTTACCTTAATGGAAAGGCGGAAGAAGCTTTGGCGCTGCGTTTGGAGCTAAAGGAGACAATCTCGGCGATTCAAGTTCCGGAGGAGTTTAACAGCCCCAAGACCATCGTACGGAGGAGTGTTCCTCTTGGGTTCATCGGATCGCTAAGCCGCACTCTCTTTGGCACACTAACAACGGATGATGCAGAATACTTCAATTCGGAAATTGATCAACTATACCGAGATCAACAAGAAATAACTCATCTCATAAAAAATCAAACGCATATTATTACCAGTAAGCTCCACAAATACCATGAAGCATTAGACCAAAATTCAAGACTGATGAACAAAAACAGAGTTCAGATCAACCAACTCTCTACAGCAATAGGTGACATAGATAAATCGCTAAACTACACTCGGGTATCATACTGGTTGGCACACTATGCACATAACCTGGAACTGTCCTTGGACCAATATATAAAAGTAGCCGAGAAATTTCTTGCTGCAATACATGCCGCAAAGGCAGGAGAATTACATAGCTCAGACATTAGAAATACACAAAATTCATACGACCTCCCGATACCGCAAGGATACCAGGGAATAGAAGAACTAATTAGATTATCCAGTAAAAAGATCAGCTACCACAAAGGCAGACTTCTACTGATACTATACTTGCCTTTGGTAGACGGAGTAGCATACCACCTCTACCGCACATACTCTTGGCCTATCCCACAAAAATTTACTAAAAATTCGACAGGATCAAGCTACGTCCATCCAGGAACCCCATATTTGGCAATAAGCAATGATCATCGGTTTTACTTCAACATAGATGAGTTATATATTAACAACTGTCACAGAACATCTTATGTGCACCTATGCCCGTTGGATCAACCGTTGTCCGAAGTTTCGTCCAATGACGCTTGCGAAGTTTTGCTATTGTTGCGGCCTACCGTCCAAGCATTCAAATATTGCGATGTGCGAATAAGATCTCAGCACACCCCGTTCTGGGCCCGGTTGAAATCAACTCAAGGATGGTTATATTCCTTAGAGTCACCGGAGACATTGCAAATTATATGTGGTGGAATGAAGGACGAATTAGTAACCATGGAGGGCACTGGTATTTTACAGCTTAAACAAGGATGTATTGCTAAAACCGCTCATGTGACCCTAATTGGAATTCAACATTTGGAGGATCGAGAACAGTACCTTTACCAACCGAATTTACTACTAAATATTTCAGAACTTCTACCCCAAATTTACAAATATCATGACATTCGACCATTAGATACAAGCTATAAAAACACACCCACTATTGTCGAAGATACTATGTCCGAAGTAGAAGGAAAACTCGACGAGATAGGACGACATCACCGAAATAAAAGATTCAGTACCCATCTATTGCACGGAGGACTGGCATTATCATCTATTTTAACTCTGGGAATTCTGCTATACAGCTTCCGAAGTAGTGTCGGGAGAGTGCGGTTTCTGTTGCCCTGTAGGAAGAGGAGACCTGAGACTTCGCCAGAGACAACGGTCGGACCAAGCAATGTCATTGTAAGAGTGGAAAGCGATTTGCCAGCCGACTGCCATTCGATCACGCCTACCGCAGATACGCCTACCACAGATGCTCATTCGATCGCGCCTGTCACTTCATCATTGCCACCCGAATAGAGATGTCTGACCCAGCCATCAACGATCACGGACGCTCACGAAGGATCTTCGTGTGCCGCTTAGCGCGGTTCACGAAACAAAAAGACCTCTTAAAAATTTTCCATCCACACGGAGCAGAACACGTCGTCTTAAGGGTCCAACCTAGTGGGAACGTGGCTTTTATCACATTCGCCACTTCGCAGCAAGCAGCCCAGGTGGTGAACGACGCAATCTCACAACCCATCACGCTTCACAAGCGGAGGCTCCGGATCATGGTCGCCGACGCATGGCATAGTTTCAACTTGCCATCCTCGAGCACCGGGCCATCCAACTTCAATCCTGAATGGGACAACCCTTTCCCGGGGTACGAGCCGGTCCGTTCAGCACTCCTGCCGGTAGAAGTGATTGCGCGAATAGCGGCATACCTGCCTTTCGCGGATTGCGCCCGCATGGAGCAGGTATCGAAGACGTGGAGAGTAGGAGTACACGACTCCTTCCGGAAAACGCAACGTCTCGATCTAGACAATTGGAGATGGCCTGGGATGCAAGGATGGAGGCGCATTAAAACGGAAGCCTTCTATTGGGTATTGGTTCGATGTGCCCCTTACTTAAAGATTATTGTTTTAGACGATGACCAAGCCGCTGAAGATCTGCGACCTCAGCTGTTGGCCTTGATTGCTAAGAATTGTCCAGCACTGGAAGGGCTGGATGTAACGGCCGTCAACGCCCGACCATCAGCCTTTCGGGAGCTGGCAGCACGCGTTACCTCCCTGAGAGACCTATCAATTGGAAGTTGCACGAACTGCAGCGACATTGAACTAGGAAGGATTTTCCAAACTAATAAGAATCTACAAAGATTCAGCGCCAAGGGCACCGATTTCTCCGGAAGGTCCCTGTTACAAATAACAGTGGACCTAGTAAGGCTGAGTCTAAGAGATTCTACGGCTAGAGGCGAATATATCGCCGCAGCCATTTCACATTTCAAAATGTTATCACATTTTTGTTTATCCAAGCCCAAAAACTTCCACTCTAATATTTTACAGACATTAATTGAAAACACTATGTTACCTCGATCCATGGAGTCGATGAAGTTCGTGGGGTGTAACACCCGGCCCGGTCACGGAGGGATGCAGGAGGAGGATGCGGAATCCGAGCAGGAAGAGGCAGCAGACTTTTTCGAGTTTGACCTCGGTCCCGTCGAGATGGCGGTCAGCCTCCCTTCTCGCTATCCCTTGGTCACCGAGCTTGGGGTTGCGTTCTGCGGCTGGGTAGACAGCGCCTTCATCGGCGAAGTGGGTCGCCACATGAAGCATATTATCAAATTGGATATCACGGGGTGCACTAACATCAGAGGGCAGTTTAGCCTCGAAACACTCAGTGCCCTGAATCATTGTAGCGAACTACAGATCAGCCTACTGTACCCGGACGTCGGTGCTCAGTTTCTCAAAGACATGCCGTCGCTCAGAGAGTTAACGTGTAGGGATAATCAGGGCATAACAGATGAGGACGTCTGCGGTCTCATCAGAAATAGCAGTACAATAACGACAATAGATCTAGAAGGCTGCGTTCACATAGGGCGTCCTTTCATAGATTGCGTGTACTCCGCCCTGCGAGGCGATCCTCACAATCACCGAGTCGAAATTCGTGTCGGAGGAACAAGCGCAGTACGTCGTAGGCGTGACAGGCAGCTACTCCATGTTTTCTTGAATTATACGCGGCACTCCAAGTGTCCTTATAACTAGTTATCATCGGGGACGATGATTCCAAGGGGGGGAGGGTGTTACGTGCCGGTTATTTTTTCAATTCATCTCTAAATTTTTGCTAAAATTCACATCATATCTTGCTACACGGATGTCGACGACTGGTTCAACCATCACGTGTTATGGGGATTCCCCTCAATCAGTAGTCGATTATCCGTGAATATTCTTAATGGTTATAATTTAATTCCGATTGAAGCCTGTCACGCCACGGCATACTTTGGAAGATTGTCGTCAGCAATCTCCCAACGCCGTCGACGTTCCTAGAATGCGCGCCGTGATAAGCCTTTTGACGCATTGTAGTAGGCTACTTTATATTTTTTCTCCCCTGTCAAAATTTTTATACACCATCATTGACATTTGATCCTACCATTGAGTGTTGTGGGAGTTTCCCTCGATCAATTGTCAATGACCTACAAACCATATGATAATAATAATTTTATATGAACTGTTACGCCGCTGCGTTCTTCCGTGAGAAAACCTTCCGACACCGTCAGCGTTCTTAGAACGCCGGACGCGATAGCGACTTGGATGCTGGGAACGTTCTGGGTGGCGACGGTTGGGCCCGTGTGCATGAGGTGCGGCGTCAGCGAATTTGACGCAAAGGCCCGAGTGCTCGGGCCTACCCTGCGAACGTTCGTCGCAGTCGGCTGGCAAATCGCGAGTAGCGTTGACGTTCTGTCCGAGGGACATTTTGCGTATTGTATAATAGGCATCGTGAGCTAGAGTTCTGTGTGATATATCAACGGAAAGACTCAGTCCCCGTAAAGACTCTTTCAGTGTTTTACTTATTCCAACCATTTTTCCTTTTGTTCAAACCTTATATTTTTCCGTCGTATTTATAATTATAATCCGCCGAACAAGTGAATTGTGTGTGTGTGAATTCTACGTGCGCCTCACCCGGCCGTAGAACCGCTCCAGTCCATCAGAGAGAGCGAGATAGAGCGTAAGAGAGAGAGAGAGAGAGAGAGGCGAACCGCTCCATTCCATCAGAGAGAGAGAGCGAGATAGAGCGTAAAAGAGAGAGAGAGAGAGACAAACCGCTCCGGTTCGTTAGTTCCAAATTTAAGCCTTGTACTACCTGAGTCGGTGAGTGATTCAAGTACCTACTTATTCATGACATTGTACGGAAGTAATAATTGACCCAACCACGGAGGTTACGGGATTTTCCCTCAGTCAACTGTTACCTTCCCTTCGGCGTGTACCGCGTTTTTGCAAATTTTCTGTTTTCATGTAATTATAATCACCGATCGCATAACCTTTTCTAAAATATTCACCGTGAATGTATAAAACCGAACGTACATACAATAACTGATCCAACCACTTAATGGTTACGGGTTACCCTCGATCAATTATTGTCCGTTAACTATTATCTGACGTCCATGTCAAATCGTAATTGTAACTTTCGAAGCCAATTAGATTCTTGTATCCGATTGCAAAATTCTACAAACCGTATTTTGTACATTTATATCGCTAAACGCATACCATGTAAATTCCCCAATTTATGTTCTACCTTTTAAACATTTCCTTTTGCTTATTTTGTAATACATGGTAATATTTACTCAAATATCGTCTCATTTCTTTCGAACCAGTCTCAAAGTACCACATCCAGACGGGACAACCTGTATTGGTTGTAGATAAAAGCCCTACTCCCAAAACAATCCTGAATTTTCGCGTAATAAATAAATCTTTAATTTGTTAAGCGTTGCGTGAGAAAAATTAGACTCAACCGCTCGGTCACTTTAAATTCAACGCCCTAACGTAACAGAGTCAAACGAGTCAAACGAGTCAAACGAGTCAAACGAATCAAACGAGTCAAACGAGTCAAACGTGTCAAACGATTCAAACGAGCTAAACGAGTCAAACGGGTCGAACGAGTCAAACGAGTCAAACGAGTCAAACGAGTCAAACGTGTCAAACGGGTCAAACGGGTCGAACAGGACAATCGAGTCAAACGATTCAATCGAGTCAAACGAGTCAAACGAGTCAAACCATTCAAACGAGTCAAACCAGTCAAACCAGTCAAACCATTCAAACGAGTCAAACCAGTCAAACCAGTCAAACGAGTCAAACGAGTCAAACGAGTCAAACGAGTCAAACGAGTCAAACGAGTCAATCGAGTCAAACGAGTCAAACGAGTCAAACGAGTCAAACGAGTCAAACGAGTCAAACGAGTCACACGAGTCAAACGAGTCAAACGAGTCAAACGAGTCAAACGAGTCAAACGGAGTCAAACGGGACAAACGAGTCAATCGAGTCAAACGAGTCAAACAAGTCAAACGAGTCAAACGAGTCAAAGGGGTCAAACGAGCCAAACGAATCAAACGAATCAAACGAGTCAAACGAGTCAAACGAGTCAAACGAGTCAAACGAGTCAAACGAGTCAAACGAGTCAAACGAGTCAAACGTGTCAATCGAGTCAATCGAGTCGAACGAGTCAAACGAGTCGAACGAGTGAAACGGGTCAAACGAGTCAAACGGGTCAAACGAGTCAAACGACTCAAACGAGTCATTCGAGTGAAACGAGTCAAACGAGTCAAACGAGTCAAACGAGTCAAACGAGTCAAACGAGTCAAACGAGTCAAACGAGTCAAACGAGTCAAACGAGTCAAACGAGTCAAACGAGTCAAACGAGTCAAACGAGTCAAACGAGTCAAACGAGTCAAACGAGTCAAACGAGTCAAACGAGTCAAACGAGTCAAACGAGTCAAACGAGTCAAACGAGTCAAACGAGTCAAACGAGTCAAACGAGTCAAACGAGTCAAACGAGTCAAACGAGTCAAACGAGTCAAACGAGTCAAACGAGTCAAACGAGTCAAACGGGTCAAACGAGTCACACGAGTGAAACGAGTCAAACGGGTCAAACGAGTCAAACGAGTCAAACGGGTCGAACAGGACAATCGAGTCAAGAGTGTTGAACGAGCCAAACAAGTCCAACGAGTCAAACGAGTCAAACGAGTCAAACGAGTCAAACGAGTCAAACGAGTCAATCGAGTCAAACGAGTCAAACGAGTCGAACGAGTCATACGAGTCGAACGAGTCAAACGAGTCGAACGAGTCAAACGAGTCGAACGAGTCAAACGAGTCGAACGAGTCAAACGAGTCGAACGAGACAAACGAGTCGAACGAGTCAAACGAGTCGAACGAGTCAAACGAGTCGAACGAGTCAAACGAGTCGAACGAGTCAAACGAGTCGAACGAGTCAAACGAGTCGAACGAGTCAAACGAGTCGAACGAGTCAAACGAGTCAAAAACGAGTCAAAAACGAGTCAAAATCGAGTCAATCGAGTCAAACGAGTCAAACGAGTCAAACGAGTCCAACGAGTCGAACGAGTCCAACGAGTCGAACGAGTCGAACGAGTCGAACGAGTCAAACCAGTCGAACGAGTCAAACGATTCAATCGAGTCAAACGAGTCAAACGAGTCAAACGAGTCAAACGAGTCAATCGAGTCAAACGAGTCAAACGAGTCAAACGAGTCAAACGAGTCAAACGAGTCAAACGAGACAAACGAGTCAAACGAGTCAAACGAGTCAAACGAGTCAAACGAGTCAAACGAGTCAAACGAGTCAAACGAGTCAAACGAGTCAAACGAGTCAAACGAGTCAAACGAGTCAAACGAGTCAAACGATTCAAACGAGTCAAACGATTCAAACGAGTCAAACCAGTCAAACCAGTCAAACGAGTCAAACGAGTCAAACGAGTCAAACGAGTCAAACGAGTCAAACGAGTCACACGAGTGAAACGAGTCACACGAGTGAAACGAGTCAAACGAGTCAAACGAGTCAAACGAGTCAAACGGGTCAAACGAGTCACACTAGTGAAACGAGTCAAACGAGTCAAACGAGTCAAACGAGTCAAACGGGTCGAACAGGACAATCGAGTCAAGAGTGTTGAACGAGCCAAACGAGTCAAACGAGTCAAACGAGTCAAACGAGTCAAACGAGTCAAACGAGTCAAACGAGTCAAACGAGTCAAACGAGTCAAACGAGTCAAACGAGTCAAACGAATCAAACGAGTCAAACGGGTCAAACGAGTCAAACGAGTCAAACGAGTCAAACGAGTCAAACGAGTCAAACGAGTCAAACGTTTCAAACGAGTCAAACGGGTCGAACGAGTCAAACGAGTCAAACGAGTCAAACGAGTCAAACGAGTCAAACGAGTCAAACGGGTCGAACAGGACAATCGAGTCAAGAGTGTTGAACGAGCCAAACGAGTCAAACGAGTCAAACGAGTCAATCGAGTCAAACGTGTCAAACGAGTCAAACGAGTCAAACGAGTCAAACGAGTCAAACGAGTCAAACGAGTCAAACGACTCAAACGAGTGAAACGAGTGAAACGAGTGAAACGAGTGAAACGAGTCACACGAGTGAAACGAGTCAAACGAGTCAAACGAGTCAAACGAGTCAAACGATTCAAACGAGTCAAACCAGTCAAACCAGTCAAACCAGTCAAACGAGTCAAACGAGTCAAACGAGTCAAACGAGTCAAACGAGTCAAACGAGTCAAACGAGTCAAACGACTCAAACGAGTGAAACGAGTGAAACGAGTGAAACGAGTCACACGAGTGAAACGAGTCAAACGAGTCAAACGAGTCAAACGAGTCAAACGGGTCAAACGAGTCACACGAGTGAAACGAGTCAAACGGGTCGAACAGGACAATCGAGTCAAGAGTGTTGAACGAGCCAAACGAGTCAAACGAGTCAAACGAGTCAAACGAGTCAAACGAGTCAAACGAGTCAAACGAGTCAAACGAGTCAAACGAGTCAAACGAGTCAAACGAGTCAAACGAGTCAAACGGGTCAAACGAGTCAAACGAGTCAAACGAGTCAAACGAATCAAACGATTCAAACGAGTCAAACGGGTCGAACAGGACAATCGAGTCAAACGGGTCGAACAGGACAATCGAGTCAAACGGGTCGAACAGGACAATCGAGTCAAACGGGTCGAACAGGACAATCGAGTCAAACGGGTCGAACAGGACAATCGAGTAAGCGAGTTGAACGAGCCAAACGAGTCGAACGAGTCAAATGGGTCAAACGGGTCGAACAGGACAATCGAGTCAAACGAGTCAAACGAGTCAAACGAGTAAAACGAGTCAAACGAGTCAATCGAATCAAACGAGTCAAACGAGTCGAACGAGTGAAACGGGTCAAACGAGTCAAACGGGTCAAACGAGTCAAACGAGTCAATCGAGTCAATCGAGTCAAACGAGTCAAACGAGTCAAAGGAGTCAAACGAGTCAAACGAGTCAAACGAGTCAAACGAGTCAATCGAGTCAAACGAGTCAAACGAGTCAAACGAGTCATACGAGTCGAACGAGTCAAACGAGTCGAACGAGTCAAACGAGTCGAACGAGTCAAACGAGTCGAACGAGTCAAACGAGTCGAACGAGTCAAACGAGTCGAACGAGTCAAACGAGTCGAACGAGTCAAACGAGTCGAACGAGTCAAACCAGTCGAACGAGTCAAACGAGTCAAAAACGAGTCAAAAACGAGTCAAAAACGAGTCAAACGAGTCAATCGAGTCAAACGAGTCAAACGAGTCGAACGAGTCAAACGAGTCGAACGGGTCGAACAGGACAATCGAGTCAAACGGGTCGAACAGGACAATCGAGTCAAACGGGTCGAACAGGACAATCGAGTAAGCGAGTTGAACGAGCCAAACGAGTCGAACGAGTCAAATGGGTCAAACGGGTCGAACAGGACAATCGAGTCAAACGAGTCAAACGAGTCAAACGAGTCAAACGAGTCAAACGAGTCAAACGAGTCAAACGAGTGAAACGAGTCAAACGAGTCAAACGAGTCAAACGAGTCAAACGAGTCAAACGAGTCAAACGAGTCAAACGAGTCAAACGAGTCAAACGAGTCAAACGAGTCAAACGAGTGAAACGAGTCAAACGAGTCAAACGAGTCAAACGAGTCAAACGAGTCAAACGAGTCAAACGAGTCAAACGAGTCAAACGAGTCAAACGAGTCAAACGAGTCAAACGAGTCAAACGAGTCAAACGAGTCAAACGAGTCAAACGAGTCAAACGAGTCAAACGAGTCAAACGAGTCAAACGAGTCAAACGAGTCAAACGAGTCAAACGAGTCAAACGGGTCAAACGAGTCACACGAGTGAAACGAGTCAAACTAGTCAAACGAGTCAAACGAGTCAAACGGGTCGAACAGGACAATCGAGTCAAGAGTGTTGAACGAGCCAAACGAGTCAAACGAGTCAAACGAGTCAAACGAGTCAAACGAGTCAAACGAGTCAAACGAGTCAAACGAGTCAAACGAGTCAAACGAGTCAAACGAGTCAAACGAGTCAAACGAGTCAAACGAGTCAAACGAGTCAAACGAGTCAAACGAGTCAAACGAGTCAAACGAGTCAAACGAGTCAAACGAGTCAAACGAGTCAAACGAGTCAAACGAGTCAAACGGGTCAAACGAGTCAAACGAGTCAAACGAGTCAAACGAGTCAAACGTTTCAAACGAGTCAAACGGGTCGAACGAGTCAAACGAGTCAAACGAGTCAAACGAGTCAAACGAGTCAAACGGGTCGAACAGGACAATCGAGTCAAGAGTGTTGAACGAGCCAAACGAGTCAAACGAGTCAAACGAGTCAATCGAGTCAAACGAGTCAACCGAGTCGAACGAGTCGAACGAGTCGAACGAGTCGAACGAGTCGAACGAGTCGAACGAGTCGAACGAGTCGAACGAGTCGAACGAGTCGAACGAGTCGAACGAGTCGAACGAGTCGAACGAGTCGAACGAGTCGAACGAGTCGAACGAGTCGAACGAGTCGAACGAGTCGAACGAGTCGAACGAGTCGAACGAGTCGAACGAGTCGAACGAGTCGAACGAGTCGAACGAGTCGAACGAGTCGAACGAGTCGAACGAGTCGAACGAGTCGAACGAGTCGAACGAGTCGAACGAGTCGAACGAGTCGAACGAGTCGAACGAGTCGAACGAGTCGAACGAGTCGAACGAGTCGAACGAGTCGAACGAGTCGAACGAGTCGAACGAGTCGAACGAGTCGAACGAGTCGAACGAGTCGAACGAGTCGAACGAGTCGAACGAGTCGAACGAGTCGAACGAGTCGAACGAGTCGAACGAGTCGAACGAGTCGAACGAGTCGAACGAGTCGAACGAGTCGAACGAGTCGAACGAGTCGAACGAGTCGAACGAGTCGAACGAGTCGAACGAGTCGAACGAGTCGAACGAGTCGAACGAGTCGAACGAGTCGAACGAGTCGAACGAGTCGAACGAGTCGAACGAGTCGAACGAGTCGAACGAGTCAAACGAGTCAATCGAGTCAAACGTGTCAAACGAGTCAAACGAGTCAAACGAGTCAAACGAGTCAAACGGGTCGAACAGGACAATCGAGTCAAGCGAGTTAAACGAGTCAAACGAGTCAAACGAGTCAAACGAGTCAAACGAATCAAACGAGTCAAACGAGTGAAACGAGTCAAACGAGTGAAACGAGTCAAACGAGTGAAACGAGTCAAACGAGTGAAACGAGTCAAACGAGTGAAACGAGTCAAACGAGTGAAACGAGTCAAACGAGTGAAACGAGTCAAACGAGTGAAACGAGTCAAACGAGTGAAACGAGTCAAACGAGTGAAACGAGTCAAACGAGTGAAACGAGTCAAACGAGTGAAACGAGTCAAACGAGTGAAACGAGTCAAACGAGTGAAACGAGTCAAACGAGTGAAACGAGTCAAACGAGTGAAACGAGTCAAACGAGTGAAACGAGTCAAACGAGTCAAACGACTCAAACGAGTCAAACGAGTCAAACGAGTCAAAGGAGTCAAACGAGTCAAACGTGTCAAGCGAGTTAAACGTGTCAAACGAGTCACACGAGGCAAACGTGTCAAACGGGTCAAACGGGTCGAACAGGACAATCGAGTCAAACGAGTCAAACGAGTCAAACGAGTCAAACGAGTCAAACGAGTCAAACGAGTCAAAAGATTCAAACGAGTCAAACGAGTGAAACTAATCAAACGAGTCAAACGAGTCAAACGAGTCAAACGAGTCAATCGAGTCAAACGAGTCAAAGGAGTAAATCGAGTCAAACGAGTCAAAGGAGTAAATCGAGTCAAACGAGTAAATCGAGTCAAACGAGTCAAACGAGTGAAACGAATCAAACGAGTCAAACGAGTCAAACGAGTCAAACGAGTCAATCGAGTCAATCGAGTCAATCGAGTCTAACGAGTCAATCGAGTCAAACGAGTCAAACGACTCAAACGAGTCAAACGAGTCAAACGAGTCAAAGGAGTCAAACGAGTCAAACGTGTCAAGCGAGTTAAACGTGTCAAACGAGTCACACGAGGCAAACGTGTCAAACGGGTCAAACGGGTCGAACAGGACAATCGAGTCAAACGAGTCAAACGAGTCAAACGAGTCAAACGAGTCACACGAGGCAAACGTGTCAAACGGGTCAAACGGGTCGTACAGGACAATCGAGTCAAACGAGTCAAACGAGTCAAACGAGTCAAACGAGTCGAACGAGTCAAACGAGTCGAACGAGTCAAACGAGTCGAACGAGTCAAACGAGTCAAACGAGTGAAACGAGTCAAACGAGTGAAACGAGGAAAACGAGTGAAACGAGGAAAACGAGTCAAACGAGTCAAACGAGTCGAACGAGTCAAACGAGTGAAACGAGTCAAACGAGTGAAACGAGTGAAACGAGTGAAACGAGTCAAACGAGTCAAACGAGTCAAACGAGTGAAACGAGTCAAACGAGTCAAACGAGTCAAACGAGTGAAACTAGTCAAACGAGTCAAACGAGTCAATCGAGTCAAACGAGTCAAACGAGTCAAACGGGTCGAACAGGACAATCGAGTCAAGCGAGTCAAACGAGTCAAACGAGTCACACGAGGCAAACGTATCAAACGGGTCAAACGGGTCGTACAGGACAATCGAGTCAAACGAGTCAAACGAGTCAAACGAGTTAATCAAGTCAAACGAGTCAAACGAGTCAAACGAGTCAAACGTGTCAAGCGAGTTAAACGTGTCAAACGAGTCACACGAGGCAAACGTGTCAAACGGGTCAAACGGGTCGAACAGGACAATCGAGTCAAACGAGTCAAACGAGTCAAACGAGTCAAACGAGTCACACGAGGCAAACGTGTCAAACGGGTCAAACGGGTCGTACAGGACAATCGAGTCAAACGGGTCAAACGAGTCAAACGAGTCAATCAAGTCAAACGAGTCAAACGAGTCGAACGAGTCAAACGAGTCGAACGAGTCAAACGAGTCAAACGAGTCAAACGAGTCAAACGAGTCAAACGAGTCAAACGAGTCAAACGAGGAAAACGAGTCAAACGAGTCAAACGAGTCAAACGAGTCAAACGAGTCAAACGTGTCAAGCGAGTTAAACGTGTCAAACGAGTCACACGAAGCAAACGTGTCAAACGGGTCAAACGGGTCGAACAGGACAATCGAGTCAAACGAGTCAAACGAGTCAAACGAGTCAAACGAGTCACACGAGGCAAACGAGTCACACGAGGCAAACGTGTCAAACGGGTCAAACGGGTCATACAGGACAATCGAGTCAAACGAGTCAAACGAGTCAAACGAGTCAATCAAGTCAAACGAGTCAAACGAGTCGAACGAGTCAAACGAGTCGAACGAGTCAAACGAGTCAAACGAGTCAAACGAGTCAAACGAGTCAAACGAGGAAAACGAGTCAAACGAGTCAAACGAGTCAAACGAGTCAAACGAGTCAAACGTGTCAAGCGAGTTAAACGTGTCAAACGAGTCACACGAGGCAAACGTGTCAAACGGGTCGACGGGTCGAACAGGACAATCGAGTCAAACGAGTCAATCGAGTCAAACGAGTCAAACGAGTCAAACGAGTCAAACGAGTCAAACGAGTCAAACGAGTCAAACGAGTCAAACGAGTCAAACGAGTCAAACGAGTCAAACGAGTCAAACGAGTCAAACGAGTCAAACGAGGCAAACGTGTCAAACGGGTCAAACGGGTCGAACAGGACAATCGAGTCAAACGAGTCAAACGAGTCAAACGAGTCAAACGAGCCAAACCAGTCGAACGAGTCGAACGAGTCGAACGAGTCGAACGAGTCGAACGAGTCGAACGAGTCGAACGAGTCGAACGAGTCGAACGAGTCGAACGAGTCGAACGAGTCGAACGAGTCGAACGAGTCGAACGAGTCGAACGAGTCGAACGAGTCGAACGAGTCGAACGAGTCGAACGAGTCGAACGAGTCGAACGAGTCGAACGAGTCGAACGAGTCGAACGAGTCGAACGAGTCGAACGAGTCGAACGAGTCGAACGAGTCGAACGAGTCGAACGAGTCGAACGAGTCGAACGAGTCGAACGAGTCGAACGAGTCGAACGAGTCGAACGAGTCGAACGAGTCGAACGAGTCGAACGAGTCGAACGAGTCGAACGAGTCGAACGAGTCGAACGAGTCGAACGAGTCGAACGAGTCGAACGAGTCGAACGAGTCGAACGAGTCGAACGAGTCGAACGAGTCGAACGAGTCGAACGAGTCGAACGAGTCGAACGAGTCGAACGAGTCGAACGAGTCGAACGAGTCGAACGAGTCGAACGAGTCGAACGAGTCGAACGAGTCGAACGAGTCGAACGAGTCGAACGAGTCGAACGAGTCGAACGAGTCGAACGAGTCGAACGAGTCGAACGAGTCGAACGAGTCGAACGAGTCGAACGAGTCGAACGAGTCGAACGAGTCGAACGAGTCGAACGAGTCGAACGAGTCGAACGAGTCGAACGAGTCGAACGAGTCGAACGAGTCGAACGAGTCGAACGAGTCGAACGAGTCGAACGAGTCGAACGAGTCGAACGAGTCGAACGAGTCGAACGAGTCGAACGAGTCGAACGAGTCGAACGAGTCGAACGAGTCGAACGAGTCGAACGAGTCGAACGAGTCGAACGAGTCGAACGAGTCGAACGAGTCGAACGAGTCGAACGAGTCGAACGAGTCGAACGAGTCGAACGAGTCGAACGAGTCGAACGAGTCGAACGAGTCGAACGAGTCGAACGAGTCGAACGAGTCGAACGAGTCGAACGAGTCGAACGAGTCGAACGAGTCGAACGAGTCGAACGAGTCGAACGAGTCGAACGAGTCGAACGAGTCGAACGAGTCGAACGAGTCGAACGAGTCGAACGAGTCGAACGAGTCGAACGAGTCGAACGAGTCGAACGAGTCGAACGAGTCGAACGAGTCGAACGAGTCGAACGAGTCGAACGAGTCGAACGAGTCGAACGAGTCGAACGAGTCGAACGAGTCGAACGAGTCGAACGAGTCGAACGAGTCGAACGAGTCGAACGAGTCGAACGAGTCGAACGAGTCGAACGAGTCGAACGAGTCGAACGAGTCGAACGAGTCGAACGAGTCGAACGAGTCGAACGAGTCGAACGAGTCGAACGAGTCGAACGAGTCGAACGAGTCGAACGAGTCGAACGAGTCGAACGAGTCGAACGAGTCGAACGAGTCGAACGAGTCGAACGAGTCGAACGAGTCGAACGAGTCGAACGAGTCGAACGAGTCGAACGAGTCGAACGAGTCGAACGAGTCGAACGAGTCGAACGAGTCGAACGAGTCGAACGAGTCGAACGAGTCGAACGAGTCGAACGAGTCGAACGAGTCGAACGAGTCGAACGAGTCGAACGAGTCGAACGAGTCGAACGAGTCGAACGAGTCGAACGAGTCGAACGAGTCGAACGAGTCGAACGAGTCGAACGAGTCGAACGAGTCGAACGAGTCGAACGAGTCGAACGAGTCGAACGAGTCGAACGAGTCGAACGAGTCGAACGAGTCGAACGAGTCGAACGAGTCGAACGAGTCGAACGAGTCGAACGAGTCGAACGAGTCGAACGAGTCGAACGAGTCGAACGAGTCGAACGAGTCGAACGAGTCGAACGAGTCGAACGAGTCGAACGAGTCGAACGAGTCGAACGAGTCGAACGAGTCGAACGAGTCGAACGAGTCGAACGAGTCGAACGAGTCGAACGAGTCGAACGAGTCGAACGAGTCGAACGAGTCGAACGAGTCGAACGAGTCGAACGAGTCGAACGAGTCGAACGAGTCGAACGAGTCGAACGAGTCGAACGAGTCGAACGAGTCGAACGAGTCGAACGAGTCGAACGAGTCGAACGAGTCGAACGAGTCGAACGAGTCGAACGAGTCGAACGAGTCGAACGAGTCGAACGAGTCGAACGAGTCGAACGAGTCGAACGAGTCGAACGAGTCGAACGAGTCGAACGAGTCGAACGAGTCGAACGAGTCGAACGAGTCGAACGAGTCGAACGAGTCGAACGAGTCGAACGAGTCGAACGAGTCGAACGAGTCGAACGAGTCGAACGAGTCGAACGAGTCGAACGAGTCGAACGAGTCGAACGAGTCGAACGAGTCGAACGAGTCGAACGAGTCGAACGAGTCGAACGAGTCGAACGAGTCGAACGAGTCGAACGAGTCGAACGAGTCGAACGAGTCGAACGAGTCGAACGAGTCGAACGAGTCGAACGAGTCGAACGAGTCGAACGAGTCGAACGAGTCGAACGAGTCGAACGAGTCGAACGAGTCGAACGAGTCGAACGAGTCGAACGAGTCGAACGAGTCGAACGAGTCGAACGAGTCGAACGAGTCGAACGAGTCGAACGAGTCGAACGAGTCGAACGAGTCGAACGAGTCGAACGAGTCGAACGAGTCGAACGAGTCGAACGAGTCGAACGAGTCGAACGAGTCGAACGAGTCGAACGAGTCGAACGAGTCGAACGAGTCGAACGAGTCGAACGAGTCGAACGAGTCGAACGAGTCGAACGAGTCGAACGAGTCGAACGAGTCGAACGAGTCGAACGAGTCGAACGAGTCGAACGAGTCGAACGAGTCGAACGAGTCGAACGAGTCGAACGAGTCGAACGAGTCGAACGAGTCGAACGAGTCGAACGAGTCGAACGAGTCGAACGAGTCGAACGAGTCGAACGAGTCGAACGAGTCGAACGAGTCGAACGAGTCGAACGAGTCGAACGAGTCGAACGAGTCGAACGAGTCGAACGAGTCGAACGAGTCGAACGAGTCGAACGAGTCGAACGAGTCGAACGAGTCGAACGAGTCGAACGAGTCGAACGAGTCGAACGAGTCGAACGAGTCGAACGAGTCGAACGAGTCGAACGAGTCGAACGAGTCGAACGAGTCGAACGAGTCGAACGAGTCGAACGAGTCGAACGAGTCGAACGAGTCGAACGAGTCGAACGAGTCGAACGAGTCGAACGAGTCGAACGAGTCGAACGAGTCGAACGAGTCGAACGAGTCGAACGAGTCGAACGAGTCGAACGAGTCGAACGAGTCGAACGAGTCGAACGAGTCGAACGAGTCGAACGAGTCGAACGAGTCGAACGAGTCGAACGAGTCGAACGAGTCGAACGAGTCGAACGAGTCGAACGAGTCGAACGAGTCGAACGAGTCGAACGAGTCGAACGAGTCGAACGAGTCGAACGAGTCGAACGAGTCGAACGAGTCGAACGAGTCGAACGAGTCGAACGAGTCGAACGAGTCGAACGAGTCGAACGAGTCGAACGAGTCGAACGAGTCGAACGAGTCGAACGAGTCGAACGAGTCGAACGAGTCGAACGAGTCGAACGAGTCGAACGAGTCGAACGAGTCGAACGAGTCGAACGAGTCGAACGAGTCGAACGAGTCGAACGAGTCGAACGAGTCGAACGAGTCGAACGAGTCGAACGAGTCGAACGAGTCGAACGAGTCGAACGAGTCGAACGAGTCGAACGAGTCGAACGAGTCGAACGAGTCGAACGAGTCGAACGAGTCGAACGAGTCGAACGAGTCGAACGAGTCGAACGAGTCGAACGAGTCGAACGAGTCGAACGAGTCGAACGAGTCGAACGAGTCGAACGAGTCGAACGAGTCGAACGAGTCGAACGAGTCGAACGAGTCGAACGAGTCGAACGAGTCGAACGAGTCGAACGAGTCGAACGAGTCGAACGAGTCGAACGAGTCGAACGAGTCGAACGAGTCGAACGAGTCGAACGAGTCGAACGAGTCGAACGAGTCGAACGAGTCGAACGAGTCGAACGAGTCGAACGAGTCGAACGAGTCGAACGAGTCGAACGAGTCGAACGAGTCGAACGAGTCGAACGAGTCGAACGAGTCGAACGAGTCGAACGAGTCGAACGAGTCGAACGAGTCGAACGAGTCGAACGAGTCGAACGAGTCGAACGAGTCGAACGAGTCGAACGAGTCGAACGAGTCGAACGAGTCGAACGAGTCGAACGAGTCGAACGAGTCGAACGAGTCGAACGGGTCGAACAGGACAATCGAGTCAAACGAGTCAAACGAGTCAAACGAGTCAAACGGTTTGAACAGGACAATCGAGTCAAGCGAGTTAAACGAGCCAACCGAGTCAAACGAGTCAAACGAGTCAAACGAGTGTTACGTCCCTACTTCCTTATTTAAGCGCGATTTCTAGGGAATTTATATTTTCTATCCGCTTTTGAACTAATCCTGGGACTTAACGCTCTGGGATAGTTGAGAATGATTGTTACGCGTATTATTGAACATACTTACTTTTTATAATGCGATGAGTCGACAGGGGATGGGAGCGTTCGGAATGCCGTTAATTTCTAGAGCTGCGTTGGATTTCTGTTGGGCCCAATCGCCGCAGTAGATCGTGATTCCCTTAACCCTTGGCTTGATGTTTTTTATTACGGGAGTTGGGGTGACTCCCAACGAGGATCCTATTGCTGGGGCGCACTTATAATTATAGTTTATTCTTCGTAGTTGTACCTTTCGCCCGGCACGATTGCTTTTAGGCATCTGGGAATTAATTAAATCTTTTAGTTTTGTTCAAATGGAACTCGGTTTACGCTTACACTCCAGAGGACACTGGTGGGCAGCTGTCTGCGCGCCAGTGATTCTAAAGAATCAGCTCAAACCATAGTTCGTTAATTATTCATTTTTTTTATGAATTGATGGATCGATTCGTATTAAATTGACCGCGTATACAGATTGATCTCTAGTATCTAGTGACATAGTGGGCAGCTGACTGCTCGCCAATGACACTTTCAACAGAGGAGAATCTGGATTTCTTTATTCTCATTTCTACGGTAACTCAAAAAACACTCAGAATGCCCAAAAGCTTAGGAAGGCTAGTAAAACACTTGGAACGCGTTAAATATGATTTTATCACTTTTACTAATAATAAAAACTTCACTTACAACTTTTACACATTGAAAAATAAAACGTGGACACTGAAGCGAATGTTTTAGATGATTCCGGTAATTATTATGGTAATGAGCTCCGCGGGTGGTCAGTCCCTTTTTATAGGGCAATTGGTCACTCCTACTCTAGGATTTGTCACATGACAAATCATAGGTGGGATAGTCCACCCCACAGCCTCCACCTGGGATCTTCCAGGGAGAATCTTCCCATCGCGCTATCTGAGAATCTGTTTACGATTTAGTCACGTTCCTCCGTGGCCTTTTATGTGTCTTTCCTCGCGACTAATATGTATTATTTTTAGATTCCCAGCGGCGACGATAGCAAGATTCTTTATACATATTTGGATTTATATGTTTATTATATTTTTTGTACGGTTGATACCGTGCGGCTTACGTACTAGGGTCTGAAGTTAAATACATGATATGGGTATCGGTGATCGAGTATCGGGAAATAAATGGGAGGGCAATCTTCTGGCGAGGACCAGGGGCACAGCTCTGCGAAGGTGGTGTCGACTCCGCTGGTTGATAAGGCCCTCCGTCCCATGCTGAACGTCAGCTGGTGTTGACTGGGCCTCTTTCGTGTGCGTGCGGTCAACGAGCTGGTGTACTGCTGACTGTCCGCTACCTCCTTGATGCTGTTTGTCCTGTTCGCTGTTGCCGTTCGAATATCCCTTGCTCGATCTCTTCTTATTGTAACTTATTATGATAATGCCTTATCGGCAATTTGTTGCACAATATTTAGTATGATGTTTTCATACGAGGTTGTTATATTACCTCAGAGTACGGAATAGTAAATAAAATGAATTAAAGGTTAAATAATATTTGATTCTACGTCGCGGGACGTGACACCTCCCCCTTTAGAAAGCAAATTTCCAGAAGAAATTTGTTTTAATTCTTGGATGGCTTCTTTGAATTCTCTTGCCGCTGGAGTCGGTTGTCGTCCCTCGTCAGTTGTTGCTGGTTGATCTGCATTCTGCGATGATGGTTGTTTTTTCTTGGCCAAATATAATATTAAAGTTGTTATGGAGGTCCAAATTGCTCCTGACAAGTGTAATCCGCATCCGTAGACTGCATGTATTTGATATCCGTGTATAATGGTATCAAATATTGTTTTTATTAGTTTAATGATAATAAAAACTCCAAGGAGTCCTGCGGTGACTGTTCCAAATTTAAGGAATCCGTTCCAGAATTTGGCTGCTGCATTCTCGGCTAATGTGGTGATGGTTTCTTCGTCCATAATTCCCATTATTGAAATTGATCCTGCGGGAATATTTTTCCCGGATACTCCTCTGGCGAGTGTGTTTAATACGGCTGCCTTTTCAGCAGGGAACATAATGTGGTCCCTTAAATTTTCCAGTTCCTTCTGTGTATATATCCCGCTGGTTGCGAGATCCGAAGGAGATGTGTAGTGCCAACTGAGTTTTGTTTTTGGATGTAATAATTGAGGTGGACGGACTTCAATCGGATGTGGTGAAATTCTGTGCCATGCTTGGTCGATTTCATACATGACTGGTAGAATGGGACTACATTCTCTATGTGTCCCTTGAGTGGTTAAAATATGTGTCTTCGGTGTTAAGAACATTGAATTATTTCTTAACCATACAGGCAATTCTATATAGCATTCATCTGTTTGGCGTATTTTAACTTGAACAGAAATGCATTTTATAATGTGAATCACTTCGCCAGCTACTAGTGCCATATGTCCCGGTGTTTTCGTGACTATATTAGCAAATTCGTCTGGTTTCAGCGTAGCAATTATCAGAGCATTGTTTAATATTTGTTGTTCCAATAAGCATTTTTGTAAAATGATGTCTCTGTATAGGGTTTCCAATTCAGTTCTTATATGTTTCTCCACGTAGACAGATTTGGAATTCACGTACGTGAAAATATCTAAATTTTCTACTGGGATTTTGTGTAAAGATGCAAAAATTCTTTCCTTCGTTGTTTCCAAGATAAATAACTTTGGATGTTCCGTTTGTATGAGCGTATAACCACATAGATGTTGCTCTCCTATTGGAGTTAAAGCGAACGTAATATCTTGTGTAGTCAATGCATATACGGAAGGTGATTTTTCTTCGGCTTGGCTGGTATCGGTAATTTTGGATGCCAGCCCTTCGTAGAGTACATCATAGCGATCGAATTTGCAAGTCGATGGTGGAAAGGAGTGCCAGAACGTGTGTCCGTCCTCGTTGTCCAAGCAAAATCCGTTTTGAAAATAGCATATAGTTCCAGATTTCAATATGATTTTGTTATGCTCCAGTCGTACTGGTACTAGAGCAGGTTTGAGTGTTATTTTCGCCATTGCTTGTACTACTACTTTTCCCCATGATCCATAAGGGTCGGAAAATTGTGCTCCGGTACATTTTCCATCTGCGGTGAGTGATCCGGCCATGGTGAATGTCCGGGTTGATGTTTGGTTCATTTTGAGTCCCACCAAATAGACGTTGTTACCAATGACGGTGGATCCGTATCCATGCATATCTCGGCATTGACGTTCGGTTAAATCTTCGAGGTATTCATTTAATCCGTTGTGTACTGCGGAAATGTGTGAATGCATTCCGCAATAATAAATGGTTCTTGAAATTATCAGCTTGCATTGGATGACTTCCACGTAGTTGAAGTCCGAGAGTTGCAGAAGTTGAATGTAGATTTCCTTTGTAGTTGTGGAGATTGGGTTGATTTCGCAATCTCCTACTGAATTTAATGAGACGGTTGTCACGTTTAAATGTTGCCCATTGCAATCGTATCCAATGAGGGCCCAAACGAGATTTACGTTGATTAGAATTATCCATGGTAAAATCATGATAATTCCCCTTTTAATAAAAAAAAAATAAAATTTGTTTTGATCTATCGTTATTTTAACAACGATTCATAATATTCCCTTTAGTATTTCGTACTCTAAGTATTTGATCGTTTAATTACTTTGTATACGATTTTGTTTTAATTACTAATCAACCTGGATTGGACCTAATATATGCAAGTTTAAGTTTATTTATATGTACTGTACGGGTTGTCCCATCAGATAATATTTTGACATTCTGATTTGGTAACAATTCAAGTACTTTATACGGTCCTGAGTACTGATCTGCGAACTTCGTCCTCCGAGGTTCTTTCATGAGATATACTAAGTCTCCTGCTTTAAAATTTTGCGGATTAATTTTCCGATCATAATACTGTTTAGATTTGGCTTTTGCCTTTATCAAATTTTCTCGGGCTTGAGTTTGCAGATTAGTTATTTTGCGAAATAAATCTCTAAGATATTCGGCATATGTGGGTTCCAAATCTTCACCAATAGGTTTTTCGCTCGAAGGTTCTCGTGCAATGCATCCGAAAACTAATTCATGCGGTGAAAATTTAGTACCCTCGTGTACTGCGGTATTATATGAAAACATTGCTAAATCTATCCAATCGTCCCAATTTTCGTCGTTCGTCGTATATTGTTTTAAATATTCGGTTAATACGTGATGCGATCTTTCTATCGAACCGTTACTCTGTGGATGATAGGCTGTAGTAACATAACGCTTAATTTTGAATCGTTTAGCGACGATTTTTATTAAATTTGAAGTGAAATTTGTTCCTTGATCGGTTAAAATAGCTTTAGGTGATCCGAATCGGCAAATAAACCGTTTTATAAATACATCCGCTATATCGGCAGAGGTGGTTCGAGCTAAAGGTATCGCTATTGAATATTTTGTTAACAAATCTTGTATTGTTAATATGTGTGTTCTTCCTTTTCTAGTTTTTGGTAATGGTCCAACAATGTCCATACTGATTTTGTCGAACGCTTTGCCTGGAGTGTCTGTCAAGACCATTGGTTGTTTTGTTTTTATTCTCGTCAATTTCCTCATTTGACAGTCTTGACATTCTCTAATGAATTTTTGAATTTCCTTTTTCATATTCTCCCAATAATAGTTTTGACGTATTCTGTGGTAGGTTTTTGTAACTCCCTTGTGTCCTCCACTGGACGACGTATGTTTTTCTTTTATTATGTGTTCCCTCAGATTTTCGGGTGGTGTTACTACATCACCCGTACAAATTGTAATTGTTATTGGTAGTTCTTTGAAGAAGTCTTTTAGTCTGTTTATAATATATTTCCATGGTACGTCCTCTATATTATGAGTTCTACTTATGGAGAATGATTGTAGGTTAAATTCCGTAACTGTATCCCATAAAGACACTAGACTATTTAAAATGTTATCAGGTCGTATAGGAGTTCTTGAATCTTCTTTGATTGGTAGACTTATTATATATTTCGTTCCATCTGGTACTGACCGTGCCCTTTCTAGGGTAAGTTCTACATGATTTGGTAGCAAATTTTCTGTTTCTAATTCTTTGGCACCTCTATCAATTGGATTTCCATCCAATCCAATGAAAATGACTCTATTATCTTTTATTTTTGCCAAAGAATCTCTAGATTCTCTTATCACTAATTGGTTTTGATGAGGGATTGTATCCTCGCTTCTACTTGTCGTTGTTCTAGGTGATAATTGAGGTGGTGATGGAGGTGTTTCTATTGATTCTTCTTCTTGTGGTGTTTCCGTGGTTTCAATTGATTCTTCTTCTAGTGACGTTTCTGTAATTTCTATTGGCTCCTCTACAGGTTTCCTTTTTAATGAAGGACCAGCTATTGGTGAATCACTTGATAGAGTTCTTTTCCGTTTTTGTTCCAAACTTCGAGATGTTTCTGATAATAATGTATTTAATTCCATATCTTCATCTTCTGATTCTTCTTGTACTGGTATACGTTTACGTCTTCTTTTTGGGAATTCTAAATGTTTGAGTTCCCTATTTGGAAAAGCCAAATGTCTACTTCTCGTCATTGGTCCTTTAAAGTCTTCCGGTAAAATTAACGGTAAGTTTTTCTTTTGAGGTGGTTCGCCTTCTGGAGGATCCGCCTCCTCCCTTGCTCTTATTGGTAGGCATACTTCTGGTGGGTTTCGAGACAACGCATCAGCGTTGAGGTTACTTTTTCCTTTTTTATAGTTTATTTCGAATTCGTAATCAGATAGTTTAAGTTTCCATTTCCAAATTCGAGAATTTGGATCTTTTATTGAATTCATCCATACCAGAGGTTTGTGGTCTGTTTCTATTTTAAATTTACGACCATATAAATAAGGTCGAAAATGTGTTACGCAGTAAATAATTGCTAAACATTCCTTTTCAATCGTGGAATATTTTTGTTCTGCTGAATTTAATATCCGGGACGCATAAGCAATAGGAAGATCGTCGCCGGTAAAATCCTGACTAAGCACTCCTCCTATGGCGTAACCTGAAGCGTCCGTCGTTACCTTGAACGGCTGTGAAAAATCTGGATATTGAAGTATTGGTTTGGATATTAGAGCCTTCTTTAATATTTGGAATGCTTCCTCTTCTTCTTTGCCCCAAATAAATTTCGTTGTCTTTTTCAATAAGTTAGTTAGTGGTTTCGATTTTCTTGAGAATTCCGGTATAAATCGTCTATAGTATCCAATTAATCCCAAAAATTGTTTAATGTTCTTTGGTGTTTTGGGTTTAGGAAAATTCTCTGCTGCTTCAATCTTCTTCGGATCTGGTTTTACTCCATGTTCGTCAATTATGTGTCCTAAGTACATCACTTCACGTCGTAAGAATTCGCATTTATCCGGTTGAAGCATTAATTTTGCATCTCGTAGTCTTTTCATTAATCTTGTAAATTTTATTTCGTGTTCACGAAGAGATCTGGAATATATTACAATGTCATCCAGATAAACAAAAAGTTCGGTTCCTTGAAGTCCCGATAGAACATTATTCATGAGGCGTTGAAATGTTGCAGGTGCATTTTTCAAACCAAAGGGCATTCTTGTAAACTGATAATGTCCATATGGTGTAGAAAATGCTGTCTTGTGTGCGTCTTCTGGTGCCATCTTAATCTGATGAAACCCTGATGCTAAGTCGAATGTAGAGAAATATTTTGCACTCCCTAATTGATCTAATATCTCAGTAATATTTGGTAGGGGATACGCATCGCCTATCGTCTTTTCATTTAATTTTCGATAATCGATTACTAATCTCCATCGTTTTTTACCTTTTGAATCTGGTTTTTTAGGAACGATCCATAATGGAGAATTATATGGAGATGCGGATGATTCTACCACACCAGTTTCCAATAGTTCTTTTATTTGTTGATTTATTTCGTCTTTATGAATTGGTGGATATCGATACTGCCGAGTATTTATCGGTATATCATCCGTAGTATGAATTCTATGTTGTATACTATCTGTTCCTTCCAAAGTTTCTCCTGTTAAATGAAATCGATCTTCATTTTCCTTTATTAGTTGCATCACATTTTCCTTTTCTTCCTCGTTTAAGTGATCTAATCGCAGTAGTTTCAAGATTTCCTCAAATCGATTTTCCTTCGATATCTTTGTCGTATTACATCGTTTAGTGGGACGTTCTTCAAATGGAAGTATTTCGATTGTAGGTACCACAATGTGATAATCTTCATCCGTACTATTTACTATTCTCATATGAGCTTTTCCTTCTCGATTTGTTACTAATGCATTTCCCAAATAGATTCCTTCTTTTATGTGTAATTTTCCTACGTATCCTTCACGCAGTTCTGGATTTGCAATATTAATGTGGAAAGGGACTGAACTTCTTTTTGGCACGAATATCTTCTCGTATGTATTAAAGGGAATATAGGTTTTTCCCCACTTGATTTGCTTTTTTGCATAATCGATGCTAGCTTCTTGATGTAACAGAAATTCGGATCCTAAGATTCCGTCTTCATCGTCAAACAGTGTGTCGTTTACCACGTGGAAATTCACTGGATGATTCGCAATCATTATTGATGCAGTCCCTAAGGTAGCTTGATTCGAATCGATTATTCCACGGATATATATGATTTCTTGAGTGTTGACGATTGTCGATGCTGTTACCATTGATTTCTTGATGAGGTTGACGTCGGATCCCGAATCAACCATTAATCGTGCCGTCCCTTCCAGATTAGGAGATGCTATTAGTATTGTTGGAATATTTCGTACGGTATTTATTGGAACAGTTACTGTTCGTCTATTTCTTCGTCTTCTTCCTCCATTGAGTCCCTCTTGGTTTGTTTTTCCTTCACTGACTTTTCCTCGATTTCCAACGTCGGTTTCCAGGGCGTTGATTTTCCTGATGGTTTTATTTCTCCCGCTTTTGGGACTTCTATTTTCATTATTTTCTGGCGCTGTGGAGGGTTCCCACTCCGGATTGCGCCGGACGTTTCCGGATGGCCCTGCTCGTTTCCCTGGTTCATTCTTGAATACGGGACTATTTCTCCTGACTCTATTTTAGCCTTGAACTTGAAACAATCCTTAATCAAATGTCCCGGTTTCTTACAATAATTGCAAGAAATTTCTAATTGATTCGGTGGTGAAGCTGCTGCCCCGTTGTTTCGCGATGAATTTGATTGCCACGCGTTATTTCGCGTAGGATTGCTTTGCCATCCACTATTTCGCGGTTGGTTATTTTGCCATTTTGGTATGGCTCCTTCGTATCTAGGGGGACCGAAGTTTGGTTTATTTTGGGGTACCGACGGGTACCCTCTCTGATCGCGGGACACGGGTTGTTGACGGTTATACGAACTTGTCTTCATTCTTTCGTCTTCAATTTTGACTTCTTTATCTATTTTAACGGCTAGAGCATAGATCTCATCCAGCTCTAGTTCTTGACTCTCCTGTCTCAAGCGTAAAGAAATTTCTCGAGGTAATCCTTTAATAAAAGCTTCCTGTGTGTCCGTATTAATGTTTTCTTGAATTGTAGCGGATATTTCCTCATGATCTCGTTTTTCTCCGTCCATTATAGCTAAACGCAAATCTTGAACGCGAGTTATATAATCGAGAATATTTTCTCCTGGTTTTTTAAACGTATTCCCCAATTCGCCTTTATACTGATTAACATTTTTACACGGCGCAAAGTACTGTTTCAATTTATTTCCGAATTCGTCTAAAGTAGTTAGATCGGAGTCGCCTATCGCAATTAAAGCATGTCCGCGTAATTTGTTCATTAGTAATTTTGTTAATTGCATTTCTTGCTGAGGGGCTAACATTGATTTTGCCCGTTCACATGCTTTTAAAAATTGAAAAACAGATGGTCGATAGCCATCAAATAAAGGAACTGCTTCTAACGCGAGTTTAATTGGAATTTTTCCGTCCGTCGGATCCTGTTTAGGTTTAGAGTCGCGAATTTCCAATTCACGCGATACTGGACGTTTTTCGACCGGATGTGGGGTAATTATTTCAGATTTGATACTGTGAATGTCTTCGGCGCCTTTTTTCTCTAGTCTTTTCACTCTTGCTGTTATTGTTTCTAAATGCTCGAATTTTTCATCCCACAATGTTAATATTGTGAGGAGTTGAGATAAAGTTTCGGCAGGGGATAAATCACTCCTAGCTTCTAAAGCTGACTTTGCTTGTCGAATTATTTCTGTTTGCCTTCGCAATTCCTCCTCGTCGTCGTTTTCACCGTGGTCCGACATGATTCTTGATTTTACACGCTTGATTTTACTGATTTTACTTCTCAACTATTGCGGATTATCCCACCGCTGCCACCATTTTTATTAAGCTATTTTTATTGTTACGTCCCTACTTCCTTATTTAAGCGCGATTTCTAGGGAATTTATATTTTCTATCCGCTTTTGAACTAATCCTGGGACTTAACGCTCTGGGATAGTTGAGAATGATTGTTACGCGTATTATTGAACATACTTACTTTTTATAATGCGATGAGTCGCCAGGGGATGGGAGCGTTCGGAATGCCGTTAATTTCTAGAGCTGCGTTGGATTTCTGTTGGGCCCAATCGCCGCAGTAGATCGTGATTCCCTTAACCCTTGGCTTGATGTTTTTTATTACGGGAGTTGGGGTGACTCCCAACGAGGATCCTATTGCTGGGGCGCACTTATAATTATAGTTTATTCTTCGTAGTTGTACCTTTCGCCCGGCACGATTGCTTTTAGGCATCTGGGAATTAATTAAATCTTTTAGTTTTGTTCAAATGGAACTCGGTTTACGCTTACACTCCAGAGGACACTGGTGGGCAGCTGTCTGCGCGCCAGTGATTCTAAAGAATCAGCTCAAACCATAGTTCGTTAATTATTCATTTTTTTTATGAATTGATGGATCGATTCGTATTAAATTGACCGCGTATACAGATTGATCTCTAGTATCTAGTGACATAGTGGGCAGCTGACTGCTCGCCAATGACACTTTCAACAGAGGAGAATCTGGATTTCTTTATTCTCATTTCTACGGTAACTCAAAAAACACTCAGAATGCCCAAAAGCTTAGGAAGGCTAGTAAAACACTTGGAACGCGTTAAATATGATTTTATCACTTTTATTAATAATAAAAACTTCACTTACAACTTTTACACTTTGAAAAATAAAACGTGGACACTGAAGCGAATGTTTTAGATGATTCCGGTAATTATTATGGTAATGAGCTCCGCGGGTGGTCAGTCCCTTTTTATAGGGCAATTGGTCACTCCTACTCTAGGATTTGTCACATGACAAATCATAGGTGGGAGAGCCCACCCCACAGCCTCCACCTGGGATCTTCCAGGGAGAATCTTCCCATTGCGCTATCTGAGAATCTGTTTACGATTTAGTCACGTTCCTCCGTGGCCTTTTATGTGTCTTTCCTCGCGACTAATATGTATTATTTTTAGATTCCCAGCGGCGACGATAGCAAGATTCTTTATACATATTTGGATTTATATGTTTATTATATTTTTTGTACGGTTGATACCGTGCGGCTTACGTACTAGGGCCTGAAGTTAAATACATGATATGGGTATCGGTGATCGAATATCGGGAAATAAATGGGAGGGCAATCTTTTGGAGAGGACCAGGGGCACAGCTCTGCGAAGGTGGTGTCGACTCCGCTGGTTGATAAGGCCCTCCGTCCCATGCTGAACGTCAGCTGGTGTTGACTGGGCCTCTTTCGTGTGCGTGCGGTCAACGAGCTGGTGTACTGCTGACTGTCCGCTACCTCCTTGATGCTGTTTGTCCTGTTCGCTGTTGCCGTTCGAATATCCCTTGCTCGATCTCTTCTTATTGTAACTTATTATGATAATGCCTTATCGGCAATTTGTTGCACAATATTTAGTATGATGTTTTCATACGAGGTTGTTATATTACCTCAGAGTACGGAATAGTAAATAAAATGAATTAAAGGTTAAATAATATTTGATTCTACGTCGCGGGACGTGACACGAGTCAAACGAGTCAAACGAGTCAAACGAATCAAACGAGTCAATCGAGTCAAACGGGCCGAACAGGACATTCGAGTCAAACGAGCCAAACGAGCCAAACGAGCCAAACGAGCCAAACGAGTCAAACGAGTCAAACGAGTCAAACGAGTCAAACGAGTCAAACGAGTCAAACGAGTCAAACGAGTCAAACGAGTCAAACGAGTCAAACGAGTCAAACGAGTCAAACGAGTCAAACGAGTCAAACGAGTCAAACGAGTCAAACGAGTCAAACGAGTCAAACGAGTCAAACGAGTCAAACGAGTCAAACGAGTCAAACGAGTCAAACGAGTCAAACGAGTCAAACGAGTCAAACGAGTCAAACGAGTCAAACGAGTCAAACGAGTCAAACGAGTCAAACGAGTCAAACGAGTCAAACGAGTCAAACGAGTCAAACGAGTCAAACGAGTCAAACGAGTCAAACGAGTCAAACGAGTCAAACGAGTCAAACGAGTCAAACGAGTCAAACGAGTCAAACGAGTCAAACGAGTCAAACGAGTCAAACGAGTCAAACGAGTCAAACGAGTCAAACGAGTCAAACGAGTCAAACGAGTCAAACGAGTCAAACGAGTCAAACGAGTCAAACGAGTCAAACGAGTCAAACGAGTCAAACGAGTCAAACGAGTCAAACGAGTCAAACGAGTCAAACGAGTCAAACGAGTCAAACGAGTCAAACGAGTCAAACGAGTCAAACGAGTCAAACGAGTCAAACGAGTCAAACGAGTCAAACGAGTCAAACGAGTCAAACGAGTCAAACGAGTCAAACGAGTCAAACGAGTCAAACGAGTCAAACGAGTCAAACGAGTCAAACGAGTCAAACGAGTCAAACGAGTCAAACGAGTCAAACGAGTCAAACGAGTCAAACGAGTCAAACGAGTCAAACGAGTCAAACGAGTCAAACGAGTCAAACGAGTCAAACGAGTCAAACGAGTCAAACGAGTCAAACGAGTCAAACGAGTCAAACGAGTCAAACGAGTCAAACGAGTCAAACGAGTCAAACGAGTCAAACGAGTCAAACGAGTCAAACGAGTCAAACGAGTCAAACGAGTCAAACGAGGCAAACGAGGCAAACGAGGCAAACGAGGCAAACGAGGCAAACGAGTCAACCGTGTCAAACGAGTCAAACGAGTCAAACGAGTCAAACGAGTCAAACGAGTCAAACGAGTCAAACGAGTCAAACGAGGCAAACGAGGCAAACGAGTCAACCGAGTCAAACGAGTCAAACGAGTCAAACGAGTCAAACGAGTCAAACGAGTCAAACGAGTCAAACGAGTCAAACGAGTCAAACGAGTCAATCGAGTCAAACGAGTCAAACGAGTCAAACGAGTCAAACGAGTCAAACGAGTCAAACGAGTCAAACGAGTCAAACGAGTCAAACGAGTCAAACGAGTCAAACGAGTCAAACGAGTCAAACGAGTCAAACGAGTCGAACAGGACAATCGAGTCAAGCGAGTTGAACGAGCAAAACGAGTCAAACGAGTCGAACGAGTCAAACGAGTCAATCGAGTCGATCGAGTCAAACGACTCAAACGAGTCAAACGAGTCAAACGAGTCAAACGTGTCAAACGGGTCAAACGGGTCGAACGAGTCAAACGAGTCAAACGAGTCAAACGAGTCAAACGAGTCAAACGAGTCAATTGAGTCAAACGGGTCAAACGAATCAAACCAGTCAAACGAGTCAAACGAGTCAAACGGGTCGAACAGGACAATCGAGTCAAGCGAGTTGAACGAGCCAAACGAGTCGAACGAGTCGAACGAGTCGAACGAGTCAAACGAGTCAAACGAGTCAAACGAGTCAAACGAGCCATACGAGTCAAACGAGTCAAACGAGTCAAACGAGTCAAACGACTCAAACGAGTCAAACGAGTCAAACGAGTCAAACGAGTCAAACGTGTCAAACGTGTCAAACGGGTCAAACGGGTCGAACAGGACAATCGAGTCAAACGAGTCAAACGAGTCAAACGAGTCAAACGAGTCAAACGAGTCAAACGAGTCAAACGAGTCAAACGAGTCAAACGAGTCAAACGAGTCAAACGAGTCAAACGAGTCAAACGAGTCAAACGAGTCAACCGAGTCAAACGAGTCAACCGAGTCAAACGAGTCAAACGAGTCAAACGAGTCAAACGAGTCAAACGAGTCAAACGAGTCAAACGAGTCAAACGAGTCAAACGAGTCAAACGAGTCTAACGAGTCTAACGAGTCAATCGAGTCAAACGGGTCGAACAGGAAAATCGAGTCAAGCGACTTAAAAGAGCCAAACGAGTCAAACGAGTCATACGAGTCAATCGTGTCAAACGAGTCAAACGAGTCAAACGAGTCAAAATACTCAAAATAGTCAAAAGAGTCAAATGAGTCAAACGAGTCAAATGAGTCAAACGAGTGAAACGTGTCAAACGAGTCAAAAGTGTCAAACGGGTCGAACAGGACAATCGAGTCAAACGAGTCAAACGAGTCAAACGAGTCAAACGAGTCAAACGAGTCAAACGAGTCAAACCAGTCAAACGAGTCAAACGAGTCAAACGAGTCGAACGAGTCAAACGAGTCGAACGAGTCGAACGAGTCGAACGAGTCGAACGAGTCGAACGAGTCAAACGAGTCAAACGAGTCAAACGAGTCAAACGAGTCAAACGAGTCAAACGAGTCAAACGAGTCAAACGAGTCAAACGAGTCAAACGAGTCAAACGAGTCAAACGAGTCAAACGAGTCAAACGAGTCAAACGAGTCAAACGAGTCAAACGAGTCAAACGAGTCAAACGAGTCAAACGAGTCAAACGAGTCAAACGAGTCAAACGAGTCAAACGAGTCAAACGAGTCAAACGAGTCAAACGAGTCAAACGAGTCAAACGAGTCAAACGAGTCAAACGAGTCAAACGAGTCAAACGAGTCAAACGAGTCAAACGAGTCAAACGAGTCAAACGAGTCAAACGAGTCAAACGAGTCAAACGAGTCAAACGAGTCAAACGAGTCAAACGAGTCAAACGAGTCAAACGAGTCAAACGAGTCAAACGAGTCAAACGAGTCAAACGAGTCAAACGAGTCAAACGAGTCAAACGAGTCAAACGAGTCAAACGAGTCAAACGAGTCAAACGAGTCAAACGAGTCAAACGAGTCAAACGAGTCAAACGAGTCAAACGAGTCAAACGAGTCAAACGAGTCAAACGAGTCAAACGGGTCGAACAGGACAATCGAGTCAAGCGATTTGAACGAGCCCAACGAGTCATACCAGTCAAACGAGTCAAACGAGTCAAACGAGTCAAGCGAGTCAAACGAGTGAAACGAGTCGAACGAGTGAAACGAGTCGAACGAGTGAAACGAGTCGAACGATTGAAACGAGTCGAACGAGTGAAACGAGTCGAACGAGTGAAACGAGTCGAACGAGTGAAACGAGTGAAACGAGTCAAACGACTGAAACGAGTCAATCGAGTCAAACGGGTCGAACAGGACAATCGAGTCAAGCGAGTTGAACGAGCCAAACGAGTCAAACGAATCAAACGAGTCAAAAGGGTCAAACGGGTCGAACAGGACAATCGAGTCAAACGACTCAAACGAGTCAAACGAGTCAAACGAGTCAAGCGAGTCAAACGAGTCAAACGAGTCAAACGAGTCAAACCAGTCAAACGAGTGAAACGAGTCAAACGACTGAAACGAGTCAAACGAGTGAAACGAGTCGAACGAGTGAAACGAGTGAAACGAGTGAAACGAGTGAAACGAGTCAAACGACTGAAACGAGTCAATCGAGTCAAACGGGTCGAACAGGACAATCGAGTCAAGCGAGTTGAACGAGCCAAACGAGTCAAACGAATCAAACGAGTCAAAAGGGTCAAACGGGTCGAACAGGACAATCGAGTCAAACGACTCAAACGAGTCAAACGAGTCAAACGAGTCAAGCGAGTCAAACGAGTCAAACGAGTCAAACGAGTCAAACCAGTCAAACGAGTCAAACGAGTCAAACGAGTCAGTAGTTAGGCTATGCGGATTCTGGACCATGTTCTGGCGAGGGGGTGAGGCGGGGCGGGGGTACCGCGCAACGCGCTATAGCGCGGGATGGGTGAGGGGGTGAGGCGGGGAGGGGGGTAACGCGCTATAGCGTGTGATGGGTAAGGGGGTGAGGTGGGGAGGGGGTACCGAATTTGTAGGTGAGGGGGATGACGTCATAGGGGAGGGGGAATTAAAAATGGCGTCGACCGAGTTCGTAGGTGAGGGGGACGACGTCACAGGGGAGGGAGGGCGGATTTCAAAAATTCAAAAGGCGTCGTGCGCATTTCCAAGTGGCGCCACCTAGGCGTCGTGCGCATTTTCAAGTGGCGCCACCTATTGGGTGTTCGAGGTACTTTGGGCCCGCGTTGGTATTTGGGCCCGAGGCGGTAATTTCCAAGTGGCGCCACCTATTGGGTGTTTGAGGTACTTCGGTCCTGCGTCGGTATTTGGGCCCGAGGCGGTAATTCCATAGGTTTTCATACATTTAGTATTGGCGCCACCTGTTGGATGTTTAAGGAACTTTGGGCACGCGTCGCCGCCGCGCAATCTCCGTACGCTCGCGGGATCGGTGCGCAGGCGCGACCGCGGCCGATTCGTGGAAATTCGCGTCTTCGATGTACGGAAGAGGGTGGACCTTGATTTCTGAGAAAGAGGGTGGTTCGTGATTTCTGAGAAAAGATAAGGAATCATGACGCGCGACAGGATTGAACACGTTTCGGCGCCTACGTGCATGTGCTTCATGCAGTGTGTTTATATTTGAATCGTGGGACCGATACAGCGTACGTGCAATGATGTAAACATATCGAGTATTTTAATGATCGAGGAGGTTGTAGATCAATCATCGCGGCAGCGCATGCTGTAAACACTACATTGCACCGTACATATAGCGATAAGGAATCATGACGCGCGATAGGATTGCGATGTACGGAAGAGGGTGGACCTTGATTTCTGAGAAAGAGGGTGGTTCATGATTTCTGAGAAAAGATGAGTGCACGCGCTTCATGCCGTGTGTGTTTATATTTGAATCGTGGGATCGATACGGCATACGTGCAATAATGTAAACATATCGAGCATTTTAATGATCGCGGGGTTGTAAGTCAATCAGCGCGGCATCGCATGGTGTAAACACTACATTGCACCGCGCGATGCTGTGTTTATGTTTGAATCATGGGACCGATACAGCCCACGTGCAATGGTATAAACATATAGCGATAATTATTCGGGGTAGAGTTCCGAGTATTTATGATCGAGAACAGGGTGAGCGTCCTTATCGAGGAGGCTGTAAGTCAAGCGTCGTGGGAACGCGTAAGGGCGAAAAGAATTTGTACATAGACCCGCTGGCATCTGGGTTACAATAGACCAGTGTCAGGACCCACCCCTTATCGACTATTAACATTCGCCAAGACCATGCCTCTAAGAAGTGTCATCGAGAAAACGTGACGTCCTTGAAGAATGAATTAGGCGTTGCGTTCGCGTAAGCATCCCATGTAACCTAAAACGATAATTGTTCATGGTAACGTTCCAAGTATTTTCACGATCGAGAACAGGGCGACGTCTCAAGTATCCTTCTCGAGAGGCTGCAAGTCAAGCGTCGTGGGCGCGTGTAAGGGCGAAGAGAAATCGACATAGACCCACGGCCATCTATTAATCGGGGTGGAGTTCCAAGTATTTTCATGATCGAGAACAGCGAGTGCCCTTATCGATGTGACTGTAAGTCAAGCGTCACTACAGCCCTTGGTGTAAACACTACATTGCACCGCGCGAAGTCGCGTGTTTATATTTGAATCGTTGGAATAGTATAGCGATCGGCTGGGGGGTGAAAAGAATTTTGAAGATACGTTCGAACCGCAACTAACGTAAACATAGCGCGACTAGGGTAGGTGGTTAGTATATTAAACCTGCAGTCGCTCGATGAATATCGTGAAACACGTTACGCGTGCATAAGTATCGCGAGACATGGTCTTTCTCCCGAGTTCATTCGAGTTGTTACGTGGGATGATCCCACTGTTGCGTACCGTAGAACAGTGTGACGACTGGTTTATATCGTGCAACGAGTATATGCGCCTTTTGCATTCTTATTATAATACTCGAAGGGTATCGGCATTTGAACAAGAACGTTTGACATTACTTAAGAGTAGTGTTGAAATAGTGCGAACGTGTGTCCGAAATAAAATAGCGTGCATATTCGCGGAACTGTACGCGCGAGACGCATTGCTTGCATCATCATCTTCCGATGACGATTACGATGGTGGAGTGAGCCCTTTATCGACGACGCTGCAGTTGGATGACGAATCACTGACGATCGAGAGGCATAAGATCCGCGACGCGTTAAGCGCACCGACATTATCCGAGACGTCGTGGATTAGCATCTTTCGATACGGATTTATGCAATTGTCGCGCAAGCATCGTCAATTGTTACGACATATCGCGCGATATAGTACTGCGGGTAAATGTACATTGTATTGCATCGTTGATGATAAGGACGTGTACCGTAAGCGGACAAAGTACATTACCGCGATCGTGTGTACGCCGTTGACACTTCTACACGACATCGAGAACGGTACGATCGAATTACGGGAAGTACTTAGTCCTGATACATCAACAATTACCGTGACGGGGTTTTTGTGTCGGGAATTGACTCGATTTTTGGACGATCGTACGAGTCTGCAGCGAAACTCAAGGCTCGTCCTTGTACCGCCGAGTTTTCGATTTCCTGATTTGAATCATGATCGAATTACCTGGAAGAGTCGCATCATGAAATCAGACGAAATCAGACGTCTCTGGGAAAATTAACTATTCGTGAAGTGAACTATTTATGGACTATTTGTGAACTATTTGTGGAAAAAACAAAACAAAAAAAAATGGATGTGTTCATGGATACGTACAGGGTTTTAACCCAAATGTCTAAACTTTTACGCGGAATTGCGGAATTCCGAACCTGGGCGGATCAGTGTGACGCGTGTATACAGCTCATCGTCGAGTACCAGTCGAGGGGAGGAGTATCCGTGGCCGCGAAACAGCACCTAGTGTCGCTAATCGCGCAAATAACGACATTACACGCGAACGTGCGGGATGTGTTTTCGAAATTTGGGTGTGGGCATTCGAGTCGATCTACGAAACCCAAAGTCGTATGGGAAAACGTGGAATCGGCGTTTGCAGGCCGCATTTCAACCGGTGTAGCCATTAACTTGGGCTTCATCGACCCGCGTCGATTTTTAGAGGGTGCTCGACGCGTAGTAATGTCACGCGTCACGGACGCTATCACGGAACATAATGGCGTGTCCGTAAATACAATCTTGAACGCGGAGTTTACGCAGGGTGAAAATACAGATATGAAAAGTTTCGGAACGCGAAATCATGTACTCTTAATGAATTCGAATGTGCGCGAGTGGTACTCGAAGTCTGTGGTCGCTCCCACGCTAGTGGCGCTCGACGAGTTTCAGGATCGCGACAGTGGATGGACCCTAAGGGCCGTGCTAAACATTGTAGTAAATATTAATAGACACAATCCACTTCGAGCCGGGTGCGACGTATCGCTTCCGCGCGCCGTCGTCCTGAAGAAAGCGGTGGTGAACATAAAGAGCAGAGACAATGCGTGCTTCTTATGGTCCGTGGTAGTTAGTCTATTCCCTGCTACTACGCATGTGGATAGGGTGGCATCGTATCCACACTATTCAACGGTGCTCCACACTGACGGCATGACGCTTCCCGTGACGTTGAATCAGCTGGCGAAGTTCGAGACTTTGAACAACGTGTCCATAAACGTGTACACGTGGTCCGACGGAAGCTGCGCGCCGCTGCGTTTGACCGAGGACAAGCAAGAGAGACACGCCAACCTGCTACTGGTACAGGACCCCGAGGACCCCCAACGATACCATTTCGCGTGCATTCGCAACATGTCGAGATTGATTTCAAATCCACTCAGCAACCACAAGAGTGAAGTATTCGTTTGCGAACGGTGAGTAAAATATGGAATATTTTGATCAAATGTATTATTTATTGATTCATTCCTTTTATTGTTGTCATTGCAGATGTCTGAGCTACTTCTATTCGTCGGAGCGATTGACGAAGCATACCGTGGACTGTCAACGTCTGAACGAGTGTGCAATTGAATTACCGTCTGCGAAGGATAAATGGTTGAAGTTTAAACACTTCAAGAATAAAGAACGAGCGCCATTCATCGTATATGCGGACTTCGAATGCATGCTGGAAGACGTCGAGCCTGCGGAGCTGAATCGCACATACACATACCAACAGCACCGAGTGTACAGCGTGGGATACTACATTCAGTGTTCCACCGATGCGTCTCTGTGTCGTTATCGGATGTATCGCCACGAAACCGAGTGCGTGCAGTGGTTCGTGCAGGAACTCAGAGACTTTGCGAACATCGCGTATTCGTGGTTGCGGAACGCGAAACCGATGAAACCGCTGACTAAACAACAGTGGCGAAGTCATACCGACGCGATCGTGTGTCACGTGTGCGAGCAACCCTTTGCCGATAAGGACAAAAAAGTGCGCGATCATTGTCACTCGACGCGGCTCACGTAACGTGTAATTTACAGTTTCAACGTTCGTACACGATGCCGGTGGTATTCCATAATCTATCCGGATACGACGCACATTTCATAATTAAAGAGTCCGCGTTCGAGGGGCAGATCGACCTGCTGCTGGTGACGAAGGAGCGATACATATCGTTCACTAAACATGTGAAGGGAATCGACGCCGAGAATAAAGATTGGCAGAGGGGGTTGAAGTTCCGTTTCATAGATTCGTTGAAGTTCTTAGCCGCTAGTCTGGAGAAACTCGCTTCGGACCTCGGCAAAGAACGACTCGTGATTCTACGACGCGAATTTCAATCCCTGTCGGACGGGCAGTTCAATCTTCTAGCGCGGAAGGGCGTCTTCCCATACGACTATGTATCGTCGTACGCCAAGCTGAACGATACGTGTTTACCGTCCCGCGAAGCGTTCTATAATCGATTGAACGATATCGCCGTGTCGGATCTCGATTACGCGCACGCCTCGAACGTATGGAATACTTTCCGTGTACGAACATTGGGCGAGTACAGCGATTTGTATTTAAAAACGGACGTATTGTTACTCGCTGACGTATTCGAGAGTTTCCGTACAGACTGTATCGCGAGTTACGACTTAGATCCCGCGCATTACTTCACACTTCCAAGTTTTACGTGGGACGCGATGCTCATGTACACCGGTATACGGTTAGAGCTTCTGACGGATGTGGACATGCTACTGTTCGTCGAGCGTGGGATACGCGGTGGTCTGAGTCAATGCTCGCACAGGCACGCGGTGGCCAACAACAAACACCTGCCGACCCCGAAGTACGACAAGTCGAAGCCTTCAACGTATCTGATGTACTTCGACGTCAACAACTTGTACGGATGGGCTATGTCACAGGCGATGCCGCACGGAGGGTTTCAATGGCTGGACGACGCGACCGTGGCGGAGCTCGATGTATCAGCCTTGCCCGACGACGATGCACCCGAGGGATATCTGTTGGAGGTTGACATCGAATACCCTAAGGATATTCACAACGCGCACGCTGATCTTCCATTCTGCCCGGTACGCGAGCACGCACCCCACGGTGACCAGACCAAGCTGCTTGCCACGCTCGACAATAAGGAGCGATATATAATTCATTATCGCTACCTGAAACAGTGTATACGCCACGGATTACGCGTGACGCGAATTCATCGAGTGTTGCGATTCGATCAGTCGCATTGGTTGCGCGACTATATTCAATTGAACACCGATTTGAGGACGCGCGCCACGAGTGAATTTCAGAAGACTCTTTATAAATTAATGAACAATGCGGTGTATGGAAAAACAATGGAGAATGTGCGGAAACGCGTAGATGTGCGACTGGTGACGCGGTGGGACGGTCGTTATGGTGCGGAAGCGCTGATCGCGAAGCCAAACTTTCATAGTCGGACGATCTTCTCCGAGCAGTTGGTGGCCATCGAAATGCGTAAACTCAAAGTGAAGTTCGATAAACCAATATACGTGGGTATGAGTGTGCTCGACGTGTCGAAGGAGTGTTTGTATGAATTTCACTATGCATATATGCGTGCGGAGTTCGGTGATCGGTGTAAGGTACTGTACACCGACACCGACAGTTTAATGTATAGTGTGGAATGCGAGGATGTATACGAGACGATGAAGCGCGACATCGCCCGATTCGACACTAGTGATTACGCGGTAGACAATCCTTATGGTATGCCCCGCGTAAATAAAAAGGTGCCAGGACTCATGAAAGATGAGAATAACGGCGCCTTGATGACCGAGTTCGTCGGATTGAGGTCGAAGATGTACGCGACTAGAACGTTTAACGCATCGGCTGAGGTTATGAATGAAATTAAAAAAGTGAAGGGTGTGCGGAGACACGTGGTTGCGAATGAGGTAAAATTCGATGATTATATTAGCTGTCTTCGTGATCTCGCCGAGAAAACGGTTAGACAGAATAATATACGTTCTAAGCAGCACGATGTATATTCTGTGAGCGAGGAAAAGAACGCGCTCAGTCCGTTTGACGACAAGCGGTGTATCCTAGCCGATCGTATCACCACCCTTCCGTGGGGGCATTATCGCATCTCCCAGCTCCAAACCCACGAGCTCCTCAAGGTCGAGTCCACCCGCGCTGCCCGCCGCGCCGCACGCCGCGCCGCCCGCCGCGCTCCCGTTATTAATATTTAATATTTAATATTTAATATTTATTGTATTTTATATGTGTTGGTATAAATGTATATATGTATATATATGTATAAATTTTTTTTTATTTTATTAAGAATAATTGTATGTATATATACGAGAAGAAGAAGGTGGATAATTTAATAAATGTACAATGTATATATTTTTATGTATTCATTTATTTATTTATTTCAGAAACGTAGAGTACATTTATAATCGCGTATCATAGAATATCCTTGTCGCGTATCCATGAGTTCCGCGACGAATCGAATCCAAGCCACTTAACGTACACCTGGTTTCCCTTACGACGAATAATCTTCTCAACCAGATAGATATCCGGATTCGCGACCGAATGTAGTTCATACTCGTAGAAACCACCCGAGATCGGTTCCCCCGTGGAATCGCGTAGAATATACGTTATCGGGAACGTTCGTTGTACGGTTATGATTTCGAACACCTCGGTTGACCAGTTCGGAGTGTACCCCTTCTCGAAGAGGGTTTTGAACTTGCTAACGCGCACCTTATCGCCGACGTTGAATTTGGCGCGTCGTCGAATACCTTTCGAGGTGGATGGTGAGATGGGATCATTCGCGGCGAATGATAAACGCGTCGTGGGGATCACGTCAACGGGTCTAGCGTTGATCGTTCGATGCTTGCGATGATTGTAAGTGCTGACGAGCTCAGGTAACAGGTCGACCCAACGATACGACGCATTCAAGGAGAATTGCTTCCACATCAGGTTTTTCAGCGTACGATTGAAACGTTCAACGATCGATGCTTTCATCACGCTGTATGTGGAGTAATGATTGATTCCACGAGTCTTAATGCATCGTTGAAACTCCGCGTTGTAGAACTCCTTTCCCTGGTCGGTTTGTAAATTTCGCGGGCATCTATCGCTCTGCCGCAATACGGTCGCGAATGCCGCGGTCACGTCGCGCCCGCTTTTCGCTTTGACGGGTACGGCCCAAGCATACTTGCTGAACGCGTCGATGATCGTTAGTATGTAGTGATATCCACGATTTTGTTTCGCGTACGGACGCATCTCTACCAAATCAGCCTGCCACAGATCATCGTAACCGCGAATCACGACGCGTCGTCGCGGGAAGTTTCGTCTCGCGGGAGCGTGTAATTCGTTCAATAATTGTAATCGTTCCTTGCTCATGCTTCGAGGGTAGGTGGGGATGGTCGCGACGTTCCGAGGGTGTTAGAAGTAGTATCAGTTCCTCGAGCGTTCGTAAAATACAATCGGTACACGTCTTTTGCAAACGTCTGTCATCATTCGATGTTCCGGAACCACTATCGTCAGGGTCAGGGTCATTAATCATCGCCGTCGTCGTCGACCCTCGATCACGTTTCGCTGCTCCTTCCGTTTGTACAGATCCGTGGTCGATATCGCGGTCTGGCCCGTCGCCCCAGTCGTGAACTCTTCGAATCTGTCTTTCAAGTGATCGAAGCGTCGTTCAATCGCGGTATTTAAGTCGTCCTCTAGCCGAGACAATTGCGCGGTAACGATATCCGTCATCGTTCGTTGTACTCGCGTCTCTAGTTGAGATCGTTGATGCTCGGCGTCCAGTCGCGCGTTCGCGATAGCCGTTTCAAGTTTTCGCGTAAAGCGGTCGTCTACCGCGGTCAATAGTCTCGTCATCGTCATCGATGCTTCGTTGTTATTACCATTATTATTATTATTATTATTGCGTAACGACGTGCCAAACTTATTCACCGACATAATGATGCGTGCGCGTGCGAATGCTACTGACGCTATGATCGACGGAACCCTCAATTTAAGATGAATCCATCCTCGCGAAGTTCCTCCACGATGGATGCGATTTCGTTATCGTGGCCCGTGTGACCTGCCGCGCGCGATGCCGTGAGCAATCCAAGTCTGTCGACCAATTCGTTCGGATCGTCCCAGTACACGTAATCGATTGCGTTGTCGGTGACCGTCATCGACTCGTCGATTGGCAATCCTCCACCTTGATGTCTGCCCGCGCCGCCGCACCCGCCACCCCTAACACGTCTAACGTTCGGGGTCCGTACCCCACCGATCACCGCGGATATGATTTTCTTATACTTGTACCCCTTGTTACCCAGCGTGCGCTTACTCGGCGAATGGTTTCGCTTATGCGCGTTCGTCGTCAACAAGATGCGTCGGTACGAGCGAAGATCTGCGTCCGTGTATGTCTGCTCGTTGGGTTTTCGCATGAACAGCAACTCGTACAAACCTCGAGTCCCCGCGTATCGCCTTCCATTCACGTGAATGTCGTCGCTGTTCGCGTCGATGGTAAGCACGGAATCACCGATCATCAGATCTTCGTCGGATGCAAAGTATACGCCGTACACGTTGTCGATTAGTTTCTTGGTATCGGCAAAGAATAGTCGTAGATATTCTCGCGACAAGGGTCCTTTAGCGTTCTGTACATACACATTGACGTCATTGAAGGGGCTACGCTGCGGATCCAAATCATGAACCTTTGCTGGCGGTTCATCACCCCGAGTTTTTTCACCGTCTTCGTCATCAACAACAACATCATTATCAATGTCAACATCATCATCATCATCATCATCATCAACAACAACATCGTCATCGTCGTCGTCGTCGTCGTCGTCGTTGTCGGCGTCGTCTGCGTCGTCGTTGTCGTCGTCGTTAGAATCTGGTGGGTTGTTCAAACGTTCGTTGGATGTATCCGCAGTAGCTAGTCGAAGTCTCTTCGATGATTGTTGTTGATCATATTCATGTTCCCTTTTCACCGGTTGCGATCGTGGCGTCGAGTGCGTTTTCAAGGTGGACGCGTTCTCGATCAATTGTTTCAGCGGTTGAACGATGGGTCGCGTGCTCGCCTCCACAGCCGCTTCCGTATCCATTTTGTCAATTTTCAATGCCAAGCACTTTTTACGTATAACGTCGCTGACTTTGGCGATTTCCACCTTTGTATGAACCTTTGTGTCACCGTCCCGGCGTTTCGTTCCTTTTTGGTGTTTCGTTCCTTTTCGTTGATGACGTCGGCGATGTTTTTGCGCGTGCTTCGCGTCGACGTTGTTCGTGGTTATCGTACTCGTCGTCGGTTCGTTAGACATTTCGTGTTACTCGATGAACGATTCGTGGTTTACTGATGTCAGTGTGCTACGACGAACTCGTTAAATCCTCTTCGGTATCGACCTTCGGACATGGAACTATCCTTATCGATCACCACGAAATCGTATCGTCGACGCCAACATCTCGCGCACAAGTCGTTGAACGATTCGAACGTCATGTCTGTATTCACATGATCGTTGTACACGCGGCGCAAATTCGTACCGTCTTGTTTGAATAGCATGAGAAAATTCGCATTGTCCCTGATCAAATGTTTAGGTATTCTCGCGTACGACTGACACAAATAAAAGCATTCCACGTTCGCGTGACGACCCATTGAGAAGTATTCGCGTATCGCGTTCTGTTCATCGCACGCCACGTCATCGAACACGAAGATCGAATCAGGTCGAGCGTCTCTCGGTGGGACGATCTCCGCGTTGTCCGAGTAGGGAAAGTATTCAATTCCGTCGACGAGTGACAATACCTGCTCGAGATATCGATACTTTGGCTGATGCAACGATTTTGAGTACACGTACACGTTCTCGAAGCGTAAACCATTCGGGCTCTCCAGCATGCTCAGAAGCACGTTCGTTTTTCCACATCCCGACGGACCGCAAATCACGCCTCGCACGCTGTTCGGCAACAACGGGCCGTGTCTGGTTGATCGACTCGCATCCCTATCATCCTCGAGCATTCTGTTCGCGGTCACGCGGATAACGTCCGACTGTTTCACGAATCGCATGTTCGCGATGTTTCTCAGGTACTCGGGTATTTATATATATATATATATATAATGCGTTACTCTTCTTACGGGCGAATAAACAAACATATGTTTCACTAAATAAAATAGAGTTATATTTTCATTAATCAAAATCCAAGTTTCTTATAATGCTACATTATGTACAGTTCTCTAACCTAAATAAAATAGAGAAACGACATTTAATGCTTATTCTTCCCTATTTTCCCTTTTATATTGGAGGTTTAATTTAATGCACTCTCTTACGTCCACGTGTCTATTCTCTGGCTACTACATTACCGCCATGTTCCGCGGCAAATTCTGACTGGGTTGGTAAGGTAGTATCTGTACTACTTTATATATATATATATATATATATATATATATATATATATATATTTGTGGCATGCGGTGTGCAGGTCACTACCACTGTGATCGGTGGAGCGCGCGTACGCGTTTATTATTGTAGTTGCTATCGTGGCTAACGTAGGTATATGGTTGCATCAACGACTGCGACGTCTCATGGATTAGGGAAGAATCAGAAGAAGAAGAAAACCGGATCGGTTATCGTGAACGGTATCATAAACCGCTTACCATTCGAACTACACGTTCCGGGCTATCAGTTCTGCGGACCGGGAACACGTTTGCTAAAACGATTGGCTCGTGGCGACGAAGGTGTGAATCCCCTGGACGCGGCGTGCCGAGATCACGATATCGCATACTCACATCGAAAGGATTTGGAGGGACGACACGCGGCGGATCGTGCGTTAGCGGAACGAGCGCAAGAACGAGTGTTCGCGAACGACGCGACCTTTGGCGAAAAAGTTGCAGCGAGTGGAGTTTGGGCAACGATGAAGGCTAAGACTAAACTCGGCATGGGTGTGAAGAGGACGAAACGAAAACAGAGAAAGTCTGGAGGGAAACATCCGCAACGGCGGCGACGACGACATCGTAATCTACGAGTGGCGAAACGCGGTGGATTTCTTCCATTTCTTCCGTTCGTGCTGCCTGCTTTATCGGCTATCGGGGCCTTGGCCGGTGGAGCGGCAGGTATAACCAAAGCGGTCAACGATTCGAAGGCCTCTCGAAAACAGCTGGAAGAGACATTGCGTCATCATCGAGCGATGGAGGGGCGAGGAATGCATCTGACACCGTACAAGCGAGGCGCAGGCATGAATCCTAGACGCCGACGCCAACGACGACTGCGATCGAAGAAAAAAAAAAACTTCGATCGACTAGGCATGTGGCAACGGTTGGGGCGATAACGCAGCAACCTATGACGAACCTGCAATTAGAGCTCGAGTGTGCAAACGTACCGTTCTTTCGAGGTGTGTTCATGCGCGACACGCTCCCCACGCGCGTACGAACCAACGAATGTGGAATCGCGAATCTTGACGAGAATCGAGGCGCCGGTACGCACTCGGTCGCGTACGCGAAACGCGGGTCACGAGTACAGTACTTTGATAGTTTCGGGAATCTGCGACCACCCGCGGAATTGATCTATTATTTTGGACGTGGTACAACGATCACGTACAATCACGATCGTTTTCAACGTTTCGACGAGATGAATTGCGGGCACTTGTGCATGCAATTTTTACAACAAAAGTCTATGGAATTATGGCCTATATACTAATAATAATAATAATAATGTATACTAAGATTATGTTACAATGCATCCGTGTGGAATGACTATCCACATCTTCTATAATAAAGACTCGCGATATCGATAAATTGCCGAGTATTCGTACGCGCGCGTCACTCTCTCGCCGTCTCGCGAGTGCAATCGATATGTCGTTCACGCTCACGTTAACGGGCCGCAGCAGCGCGCTCACTGTAAACTATTTCCCACCGATAGATTTGAGTGATGGTGAGTATGAATTAGGCCTCGCGGACTTAGAGACGTTTCACACGATACCTAACATCGATTCCAGTAATGATAAATTCTACTACATCGCCGACTACGACGCAGACAGCAACAGCGTCGACATCGCTCATGAATGCATTACGATCCCCCACGGTTCCTATGAATTAGACGCCATTGGCGAGTATCTGAAGCAACGATTACTCGATCGAAATCCACGAAGACGCGTTAACAACGACGCCAACGACGATGACGACAAGTATCCTCTGATGCTACGAGCTAACAACAACACCATGAAAAGCGAGTTGTACTGCTCGTTCGCAGTGGACTTTACGAAACCTAACAATGTGGGCTCGTTGCTAGGATTTTCCCCGACGCGTGTCTTGTTACCGAGAACCTGGCACGAGTCCAACGTACCCGTGAACATTATAAACGTTAACGTGATCAGAGTAACGTGCAACGTCACTACCGGCGCGTACAGCAACGATAAACCCGTGCATACGATCCATGAATTTTCGCCTCGAGTGCCCCCGGGATATAAGATCTCGGAAACCCCGCGACATGTCATTTACCTGCCAATCGTCGCACGAGCAATACACGATCTAACGTTGTGTATCGTCGATCATCACGATCACCCTATAGATTTCCGTGGAGAAGAAATAACGATTCGTTTGCACGTTCAACGACGTCCGCGCGATAGGCTAGCGTGTTTGCACGTGTATGCGCGTGTAGTATGTTAGTGTTGAATCACACATACAAATCATCAGTCGTCGCTGCCACTGCTACCCCCGTCGTCTCTGTCCCAGGTGAAAGTAGAAGAATAAAGGCGGGTGGCGCGATAAGAAGAGGACCGGTAAGAAGTATAGGAAAGCCGTTGACTCGTCTTAACGCACGTATCCTACGATCGCTAGGATTCATCGTTGAATATTAGACAAGCGGAGAGAGTAGCGCGTAACCACGATGTCTATTATTCTGGACGTGGCGAATACGCCAACCTTCGACAATCGTATCACAAAGATCGAGTTACACACGTATAATCCATACGCCAACACGACGTTCGACAATAGCGACGAGATAAGAATCCCTATACAGCAGCAAGATCTGTACACGCTTCCATGCGAAAGTTTTCTCTACATCGAAGGTCGTGGCACGTTGACGGCACATGACGGGAAAGGCCCTGGAACGTCCGCGACCGCTGTTCTCGACAACAATTGCGTCGCGTTCATGTTCGATGAGATTCGATATGAATTGAACGGTGTCGAGATCGATCGCTGCCGAAATCCCGGGATCGCCACCACGTTGAAACATTACGTTTCGTTGTCGGTCGATAGAAGCAAAACGCTTGCGAATGCTGGTTGGGATCATAACATCATGTACGATAAAGACATTTTTCATTCGGGTGCTTTCAATTTCTGCGTACCCCTAAACGTGTTATTAGGATTCTGCGAAGATTACAAACATATCGTGATGAATGCGCGACACGAGTTAATCCTTATTCGATCGCGAGTCGATACGAACGCGATGTACGATACCTCCGCCACTGCGAGGCCAAAACTAGAGATACGCAAGGTGCAGTGGCGCATGCCCCACGTCACTTTGGAGGAGGTGAACAAACTATCGATGCTGCGTATCCTGGAAAGCGGTAGGCCGATTGCAATGAGTTTCCGATCGTGGGACCTGTACGAGTACCCGTTACTGCAAGCTACAACGAAACATACATGGACCGTGAAAGCTACGTCGCAAATCGAGAAACCCCGATACGTGATATTCGCCATGCAAACTGATCGAAAGAATCGTCTCGATAGAACCGCGAGCAGATTCGACGCGTGTAAACTAACGAACGTTCGATTATACCTAAATTCCGAGACGTATCCGTACGATGACATGAATTTGGATTTCGATAAGTATAAATACGCGCTCCTGTACGACATGTACGCGAAATTCGGCCGATCGTACTACGGCCACGGAGAACCGCTGCTGAACGCTGTTGAATTTTTTCAATACGCGCCTATCGCGGTTATAGATTGTTCTAGGCAAAACGAGTCGCTGAAGAGCGCTACGGTGGACGTGCGAATAGATTTCGAATGCAAAGAAAATGTCCCCGCTAATACTACCGCGTACTGTATGATCATACACGATCGTATAGTCGAATACGGTCCTCTGACTAACGTGGTACGTAAACTAACATAGTGTGCGTTTGTGTGTGTGTGAATGATCAACGAATACTACTACTGCCGATACTGCTGCTGCTGCTACTGTGAAAAACGTCGACGTCCAAGCCCTCAGTTACTATTCTGACACAGCCCTCGACAGAGTTACCTAACGAATAATGTTCGCCATTGTCGATCTACAAGGTTTCAATAACAATTGCGAGTTCGTAGTCAAAGAGCTCGCGATTCGCACAACCAGTAACAGTGATAAAACGCCAACGATTAGCCATTGGATCTTCGAGCCGCCGTACTTCTGGGGACATCTGAAGTCATGCGAGAACCGTCAAGCATCCTGGCTCGCGAAGCATCATCACGGGCTTCGCTGGTCCGACGGCTATGTTCCATACTCCAAACTTCCGGGACTGCTTACCAACGTACTCGCGAACATTGACTTCGTCGTCGTGAAAGGTTCGGAAAAGAAAACCTGGATGCTACAACTACTACCCGACATAATCGTTGAGGATGTCTGCGATTTGTACGAACTGAAGGAGCCAAAGATTAACAATAACAACAATATCAACACCCGAACTGTTGAAGATGACGGTGGTTACGACGTTGACGATGATTATTGCGGGATCGTGCCTAATACAGGGAACTCCGACGTTCCTAACCTGAAGTCTATGTCTTCAACGAATGCCCTTCGATGTGCATTTCACAGCAACGACGGTATTTGCGCGCTGGAGAACGTTCAGAAAATATGGGATTATATACGCAGCGTCGTCTAATGTAAGTCATACACACGCATTACATCTACTTTATGCGTCATATGTAGAGAAACGAATATGTGACAATTTTTTTTTTGTTTTCTATAGCAATGAACACAACGACGGCGGCGATGAGCGTAACGTTAGCGGCGACGAGCAAGAAGACCCCTCCCATACGAACGTCACTTTTACGCAGATAGTGATTCTATAATTTAAGTATGCATGCATGGATGTACATGAATAAACACACACTGTTTTGAATGAAAATTATATTTATTTTAAAAAAAATATTTATATTTATTTATTTATTAAAAAAAAAAAAAAAATATATACATATTTACTAAAAAAAAAAATGTTCGGCGTGATGTTATACCCTGCAACACACAGAAAAAAAACCACCAAATTATTATTATAAATAAAACGTTGATATTAGCACGAAACACCGAACAATGAAAATTCATTTATACTTACTCTTCGAATAATCGTTTTAACCCCCAAAATTCGCCTTCGAACGCCATGAACTCCACGTCTATGGTGTCCTCCCGCCACATACGCCGGGCGAAACGAATCTTATCTCTCAACTCGCGGCAAATCCGCCCGTCACTCCTCGTCGGGTATTGGCGATGCTGAAACAAACACGTGACTCGATTAAACAAAAAAAAAAAAAACACACATCGTCGAATGGTGTATGCGTATCATTTGCGCGAAACATCACTTACGAGTACTTGAAAGATTGCGTCGCGATCACCATCGCGCGCATGAGCCTCAAGGTCTTCACGACGCTGAAACAAACATGCAACTCGATTAAACCGCCGTCGATCGATGTGCGCGCATCACAATCATTTTTTTTTTTTTTTTTTTTTTAAACATCACTTACGAGGCGTCCGACCGTCCCGAGATAGTTATAGCTCCAACGCGACATTTCATTTTCCCGTTCACACTGTAAAAATGCATGAATCGATTAAAACATAGTTGAATGGTGTACGCGCACCACTATAATTTTTGTGAAATATCACTTACGAGATGTTTAACTGCCGCCCGCCGCTCCACACGCCACATCTTGATGAGGTTATCGAGCTCGGTCTGAAACAATGCGTAACTTTGTTAGAAGCTAGCCCAATTGAATATACACCAATTCAATTACACTAAAAACCATACTTACGATTTTTCGGACCGCTTCGTCACGCTCAGCATGCCATGCTTGTTCGATTTCCCCATGCATTCGCTGAAATGAAGACACCACTTTATTAGAATATCGTCGAATGGAAGACGCGCACTAATTCGATTTACACAAAATTATACTTACGATGCATCGCTGCATCTCTACCGCGTTCATTCCGAACGTTACCGGCTCGCGAAGTACTTCACCGGCGTACATATTTTATTATTTGTAAAATGTTTGTTTTATAGAAATGGTTGTGATAACTACACTGGCCCGTGCGGCGGGGTCGACACCCTTATATACACTTCGGTTCTCTAGCCTAGAACTATGGCCCAGCACGTTGCAGAGTAGGGGTAGTTTTCAAGTCGGGTGGGCTTGAGGTTTGGTGGGGATGTCTACGTCACAGTTTCTTCCCATCATCTCTCTTCTTCTTCTTCTTCTTTTTCTCCTTCTTCCTCGATGATTTTATAATATGAAGTCAATTATTCCAGCTTATAGTATACTTTTATGGTTCACACCGTGAATCGACACTGCATATTCCACGATACGTACACACCTTGAATTTGTCAAGCATACTATTTGAATTTGCCGCGTACTCTCTAACCCTTGTGTGGTATACATACGCATCTTGACCATCACTGATGTGATATACTTTCACACATTGACGCGTACGTGTGCATGAATCAGTATAAAGCGACGTGGGTCAGCCCTGCGGACTTCATTGCATCACGTACACTCGAGTGCTAACAAGTATCGCTTGCGTCATTTTTTTTTTTACCGTCGATGAAAATCATACGTACTACATATCAACATGTACAAACGCAACTTAAACGATTCATCCTGTGCATACGACAACGATGGTGGGTTTCCAAATAAACGTCAACAACAACAACAACAACAACAACAACAACAACAACAACAACAACATCAACAGTTCCATATGAGGTACGTACGCTTTAATAAACACTTTTCATTTATTTCATTCACTGTAAACACAACGACCGAAGTATTAATTTAGTGTATATGTTTCTTACAGTTCTGAATCCGCATCGTCGAAAACATCGAAGACACCAAAACTGTCAATCGTACGGATCCTGGGGCGTGATTATCCACTGACCGCAACAGCTTATAAACGTCTAACTATTGGAATACGCATTGGGATGGATTCGTGCCGTGTCGAGATCGCCATAGCCGACAATAAAGGCAACGAGTTAAGCTTTTCAATGTCTACGTGGAAGCTCCTACTGCAAAGTGAGGCGGACATACTCGAACGATTACGCAGCAACGCAACATCGCCCCAAACCCACATCGTAATTGATCATTTACGATTAGAATTCACGCGTATGCACGATGATCGACTTATTAAAATCACCGATAATGGTGGGTTTATATATATGACTGAAGCCACGATACGTAAACTATTCGCGTATGAACATTGCATTGAACATATGTTCACCTGGTTGACCGAAAATATATACTCTGTAAGCAGTAAATATGCATCCTTCGTAGACGTTCTGCGTACAGCTACTACACCAACGAATTATGTGAAATTAATTACTGAATGCGAACACTTTGAACAACATTCTTTGATCGATTGTGAATTGTTAGCGTTAGGATTACCATCCATGCTGCGTGATAGAGTCCATACACCACTGTAGTATGTACATATATATATATATATATATATATATATATATTAATAAATGACTGACTTTCACATCAATACCTGTAACACATCATTTATAATACCCATTCTTACATATCCATATATATTAATTCTTTGAGGCCTGATCTTAGCGTATTATTGGGTAAGGTTCGGATGCGTTCCCATGGTGCTTGACCATGACATTTGTTTCCTGTAAACCAGATGGCCGTGGGTCTATGTCGATTTCTCTTCGCCCTTACACGCGCCCACGACGCTTGACTTGCAGCCTCTCGAGAAGGATACTTGAGACGTCGCCCTGTTCTCGATCGTGAAAATACTTGGAACGTTACCATGAACAATTATCGTTTTAGGTTACATGGGATGCTTACGCGAACGCAACGCCTAATTCATTCTTCAAGGACGTCACGTTTTCTCGATGACACTTCTTAGAGGCATGGTCTTGGCGAATGTTAATAGTCGATAAGGGGTGGGTCCTGACACTGGTCTATTGTAACCCAGATGCCAGCGGGTCTATGTACAAATTCTTTTCGCCCTTACGCGTTCCCACGACGCTTGACTTACAGCCTCCTCGATAAGGACGCTCACCCTGTTCTCGATCATAAATACTCGGAACTCTACCCCGAATAATTATCGCTATATGTTTATACCATTGCACGTGGGCTGTATCGGTCCCATGATTCAAACATAAACACAGCATCGCGCGGTGCAATGTAGTGTTTACACCATGCGATGCCGCGCTGATTGACTTACAACCCCGCGATCATTAAAATGCTCGATATGTTTACATTATTGCACGTATGCCGTATCGATCCCACGATTCAAATATAAACACACACGGCATGAAGCGCGTGCACTCATCTTTTCTCAGAAATCATGAACCACCCTCTTTCTCAGAAATCAAGGTCCACCCTCTTCCGTACATCGCAATCCTATCGCGCGTCATGATTCCTTATCGCTATATGTACGGTGCAATGTAGTGTTTACACCATGCGCTGCCGCGATGATTGATCTACAACCTCCTCGATCATTAAAATACTCGATATGTTTACATCATTGCACGTACGCTGTATCGGTCCCACGATTCAAATATAAACACACTGCATGAAGCACATGCACGTAGGCGCCGAAACGTGTTCAATCCTGTCGCGCGTCATGATACCTTATCTTTTCTCAGAAATCACGAACCACCCTCTTTCTCAGAAATCAAGGTCCACCCTCTTCCGTACATCGAAGACGCGAATTTCCACGAATCGGCCGCGGTCGCGCCTGCGCACCGATCCCGCGAGCGTACGGAGATTGCGCGGCGGCGACGCGTGGCCAAAGTTCCTTAAACATCCAACAGGTGGCGCCAATACTAAATGTATGAAAACCTATGGAAATTACCGCCTCGGGCCCAAATACAAACGCGGGCCCAAAGTACCTCGAACACCCAATAGGTGGCGCCACCTGAAAATGCGCACGACGCCTAGGTGGCGCCACTTGGAAATGCGCACGACGCCTTTTGAATTTTTGAAATCCGCCCTCCCTCCCCTGTGACGTCGTCCCCCTCACCAACGAACTCAAATTGCGCGCGCTGCGCCATTTTGAAAATTTGAATTTTTGAAATCCCCCTCCCCTGTGACGTCATCCCCCTCACCAACGAACTCGGTCGACGCCATTTTGAATTCCCCCTCCCCTATGACGTCATCCCCCTCACCAACAAACTCGGTACCCCCTCCCCACCTCACCCCCTTACCCATCATACGCTATAGCGCGTTACCCCCCTCCCCGCCTCACCCCCTCACCCATCCCGCGCTATAGCGCGTTGCGCGGTACCCCCCCGCCCCGCCTCACCCCCTCGCCACCACTTGGTCCAGAATCCGCATAGCCTAACTACTCGAGTCAAACGAGTCAAACGAGTCAATCGAGTCAAACGGGTCGAACGGGTCGAACAGGACAATCGAGTCAAGCGAGTTGAACGAGCCAAACGAGTCAAACGAATCAAACGAGTCAAAATGGTCAAACGGGTCGAACAGGACAATCGAGTCAAGCGAGTTGAACGCGCCAAACGAGTCAAACGAGTCAAATGAGTCAAACGAGTCAAACGAGTCGAACGAGTCAAACGAGTCAAACGAGTCAAACGAGTCAATCGAGTCAAACGAGTCAAACGAGTCAAACGGGTCGAACAGGACAATCGAGTCAAGCGATTTGAACGAGCCAAACAAGTCAAACGAGTCAAACGAGTCAAACGAGTCAAACGAGTCAAACGAGTCAAACGAGTCAAACGAGTCAAACGAGTCAAACGAGTCAAACGAGTCAAACGAGTCAAACGAGTCAAACGAGTCAAACGAGTCAAACGAGTCAAACGAGTCAAACGAGTCAAACGAGTCAAACGAGTCAAACGAGTCAAACGAGTCAAACGAGTCAAACGAGTCAAACGAGTCAAACGAGTCAAACGAGTCAATCGAGTCAAACGGGTCAAACGAGTCAAACGAGTCAAACGAGTCAAACGAGTCAAACGAGTCAAACGAGTCAAACGAGTCAAACGAGTCAAACGAGTCAAACGAGTCAAACGAGTCAAACGAGTCAAACGAGTCAAACGAGTCAAACGAGTCAAACGAGTCAAACGAGTCAAACGAGTCAAACGAGTCAAACGAGTCAAACGAGTCAAACGAGTCAAACGAGTCAAACGAGTCAAACGAGTCAAACGAGTCAAACGAGTCAAACGAGTCAAACGAGTCAAACGAGTCAAACGAGTCAAACGAGTCAAACGAGTCAAACGAGTCAAACGAGTCAAACGAGTCAAACGAGTCAAACGAGTCAAACGAGTCAAACGAGTCAAACGAGTCAAACGAGTCAAACGAGTCAAACGAGTCAAACGAGTCAAACGAGTCAAACGAGTCAAACGAGTCAAACGAGTCAAACGAGTCAAACGAGTCAAACGAGTCAATCGAGTCAAACGAGTGAAACGTGTCAAACGAGTCAAACGAGTCAAACGAGTGAAACGAGTCAAACGAGTCAATCGAGTCAAACGAGTGAAACGAGTCAAACGAGTCAAACGTGTTGTGCCCTGCGTGGTGGCTCGCAAGGCTGGTAGGGGATCTGGCGTAATCGTGGTTTCGGGAGTGTTTAAAGGATAAGAATCCACCGGGTGAACTGCACCAAGTTTGTTTAAGCTCAAAGACTAAGTCTTTATTCAAAAACACTAAACTAGACAGAAGTATACAAGTAGGTTTTAGCCGTGTTACCCAGTCGAGGGTCGGATCTCCAGTCTGTCGATTTGCGGCGGCAAATCGGTTTTTGTTCCGCTATTGGGCGTGGGCCCCCCGCTTCGCGGCGCCGTATGTGGTCACCTTGAAGCGCTCGCAATTCCGCTGATTTTGTAGATTCGCGCTTTGCCTCGCAACCGATTTGGCTTAGGAACGTCTCGAACGTTCTACGGTAATATAATATGTATAACGTGTATAATACGTGTGCTTGGGCGTTGCCTGGGCACAACATCCCTCCCCCCTTGGGGAGGAAAAGCCATAGCTTTTCCAACTGCCGATGATAAACTATCTTAGGGAAATCCCAAAACTCGTAATAGTTGGATTGATTATCATCGACTTACATTTTTCTTAAACTAGATTATAATGGTAACGGTGAGTGTGAATATAAACTGTCTTATATATTTGACAGTGAGAGGTTATAATATTTGTATAATATAGCGACAATAGTTTGTTTATGATGATTATAGTGTTTCAAAGAGAATTAGTGGAAGACGTTTCTTCCTTACTAACTATTTTGATTATCGCCTCGGGTTTTTGCGTGGTTTTGTCGCGATTTGTGTTATTCGTTGTACAATGCCGTGGTGTTCTCGCTTTGCATCGTACAATGCATTTATAGAGTGCGAAGATACATAGAGTGATTGTTATAAATCCCGTTATTGAAGATAGTGTGAAGAAGCTATAATGATACTCGGTTGGTATAATCTCGGGTTTTTCTAAATCGTTTTGTAAGTCTTCTAATTTTTTGCTAACTTTATTTAATTCTTCCGGGTGTTTGATTATCCTTTTAAGTTCAAAGTTTGTGTTTCGATATGAATTTACAGTGGTTTGTGGAAGCGTAATTTCGTCTAGTGACAAATTGTAACCAGGTAAGTAGTTCCATGTTTTTTCTATTCCGTATTGCTTACCAGTTTCTATCGTGAATTCGGCGGTAGTGATTGTACATTTATTTCTTATCGTTATGATACCAGAGTCCTTAATACTATGCATGTTTGTGTTTTTACCGTCGCAGGTTACTGCTAGTTGTATTTGTTTCGGCGCGATATAAATCCATGTACCCGGTTGTTGTAATTCTATCAGGATCGTGTGGTTTAGTGTCATGATTCGTATTTTACAATTGTTTGGTTTTTGTGTCAATTTCGTGTACAACTGTACTTCGCAAGGTCCGTATGGTATTGCTTTGAACATTGGGTGATTAGAGGTACAGAGATAGAGATCGTTTATAATTTTACATTCTGCTAAGTCTTGTTTACTTAGTTGTATGTAATCTTGCACTGAAGTGTCAAGTACTACGTATGAGTCGAGGGGTTCTATATATGCGTAGAACGAGTCGTTTACCTTTGTAGGTACCGGGTGTACCTTACTTAATTTGAATTTCTTTGCGCTCAACAATGGGATGTCTAGTACTACGGTAATTGATTTAGTATCCGAAAATGCGGAGAGAGTTAGGATATCATATAGGACATGCATGTTTTCTAATTTTATTCCGATAGGGAAGTCTAATCCTTTCGGAATAGATGGGAGTGCTGAAGTGAGGTATGTTATGATTTGAGCTGGTGGTATTAATCGTGGGTTAAGGATTCCTTTCTTTATATCCATTATGAATTCTAACAGGTCCTGTGCGTCGTGCAATAGTGTTTCCGTGACGCTATTTATTAAAATGAGGTGCTCGTCTATTGTCTCTCGAAATCTAGTAATGTCAGTTGACTGTTGTAGTTGATATTGAATTTGCCAAGTCGCGTTTAAGAGCGTTTTTTCGTTGTCTTGTATGTTATGTATAGTCTCGTTGAGAAGTTCGGCGTTGGCTCTAACGATTTGCATTTGTCCCTTTATTATATTTTTTAGTCTGTTTTCCTGTCCCTTTAAAAAGTCTATTTGGTCGTTGATTTTCTTCCTATCTTCGGAATCCATTAGTCCGAAGAGTGATTTGCCTATGTAACCTAATCCGTCTATTAATCCGCGGCGCTGTTTTTGTGCTGAGCTTATAGTTTGCTGGACGTAGGTAAGGAGTTTAGCGACGCGGTCTAGCTCGTCTCGAATTCTCGTGCCGAACGTTTTGCAGAATTTTTGTAAGTTATCGGTAGAAGGCGTTTTACATTGAGCAAGTATGTCATGTAGTACAGCTTGGAGGGTCGCTTCACGTCGATATATATAGGATATGTCTATGTGTAATATTAATTTCCAGCTATCTCGATAAATCTGTAGGTCGCCTAGGTTTTCGAAGTAAATGCCGGGGTGATCTTGAAATTCTTTTATAGCGAAGTCTGTGTCGGGGGGTGTCCCTCCTACGAATAGTGTCGTCGACTGTAGGACGGTAATCCTATAATAAAGAAAAATATATAATGTCGAGGTGTAGTCGGCGTTTTGTTCTGTTAGTTGTGAAGTCTTTCGTCGTGCGAGTGCGTGCTCGAGATAAAAATTTGCTAACGTAAGGCGGTTCGTCTTCGTAGGCTCGATTGCCGCGTCTCTTCTCACATCGTCGTGGTCCGTCGCATAGGACTGTCCGGACCAATTTTGTTGTTTAGTGTTGAGGATGTTATCCTTGTTGACGATTCCGCGAGAGCTCGCGTTGTTTTTGTTGGTGCGTTTAGTGCAATTTAGTGTTTGGTGTCCTCGCGGGCGTATGCCAGTTTCCTTATACTTTTCCCTTCTTTTCCTTTTCTAGTACTTGGAGTTTCCCGCCCCATCGGGTTTTATGAACATCTCGTACCGGCGGGCGGTGAGGGAGTATCGGGCGGCTCGACGCCAATATGAACTAGAGAATGCAACCTGGATAGAGTGGGAGGAGGAGGACGCGTGGGGCGTCCGGGCATTGTTTGGTGAGTTTCTTTTTGTCTTGGCGTCGTTTATCTCTAGCCGAATTCTCAATCTTGATTGTCTCGCGTCTGGTAATTGTTCCAGAGCGTCATGGAGACCGTTTCATTGGGCCCGCGCGGCTGCCGGACCTGCGGGGCTGCTGGGGGGCGGTCCTCGAGGCCGATTTTCAACGGTTCTAAAATAAACTTATTTTAACCTATATTATTTTGTCTAAAGTTTCGCGTATCGTTAATTCCCTTCACGTCTGCGACCATTTCCCTATTCCTGCCCTATTCTATGAAATGTTTAAGCCGGTTCGCGTGTACGCGACGCGTTTTTCGTCCTTTTCCTATAGTGTAATTATTATTGTCGTGCGTAGCTTGTATCGAGTAGGGACCTATCCACGCGGGTGTTAGTTTTTTAGATCGTCCGCGTCTCAATGTCTCGTCGTGCAGTAGCACTTGATCTCCAACTTTAAAGGATTTGTCCGCCGTCTTCTTATCGTAGTACGTTTTTGATTTTTCTTTATTTTTTCCTATAGTCTCGCGGGCGATGTCGTTGGCCGACCGTAATCTCTCGCGCAGTTCTTCTGCGTATTTGTCGTAGGTATACGTTAGCTGGGGTGGTTGTCTTAACGAAGTCGGTAAGGTAGCTTGCCTTCCGAAGACAAGTTCGTACGGCGTGTAGCCCGTGGTCGTGTGAGGGGTCGTGTTATAAGTGAACATTGCGTACGGCAACCAGTTGTCCCAGTCCGTCTGGTCGTCCGTAATAAAATTCTTTAGATATTCCGCCAGTGTGCGATGGCTTCTTTCTAGTGCTCCGTTAGATTGGGGGTGGTAAGCCGTAGTTTGAATTTTGTCGATTTTTAATAGCTTACAAACATTTTTAAAGACTTGGCTCAGAAAATTAGTTCCTTGATCAGTTAGCACTCGTTGTGGTATGCCGTATTCGCAGACTATTTTGGTGACAAATTCTTTCGCTACTGTGTTTGCTTCTTGATTTTCGAGGGGTATGGCTTTACTGAATTTGGTTAGTAGGTCTTGAAACGTTAATATGTATTTGTTTCCGTTGTCTGTCTCGGGTAAGGGCCCTACTATGTCGAGTGCACATTTCTCGAACGGTTCTGTGGGGGTATCTGTGATTGTCATTGGAGCTTTGGCTACTTTTGATAGCTTATTTTTCTGGCATTTTTCGCATTTGGAAATATATTTCTCTACTTCTTGTCTCATACCTGGCCACGAGTGTTTTAATTTTATTCGTTCCATGGTTCTTTTTATGCCTAGATGTCCACCTAGGGGTGTGTCGTGGAATTCGCGTAACAATCGAAGTTTTTCGTCTTCCGTGTACGTTGTATCGCTCAATTTTCCGTCTGCGCGGGACTCGTCTTTTTCGCTGGTACTTTCGCTGGCGCCGGCTACTGTTTCACGGTCAATCTTTTGTTTCGTTCCTCGCGTTATCGCGAACATTCTGCTGAGGGCGTCAGCGTTCTTGTTAGTCTTCCCGGTCTTATACTCTATGCTATAGTCGTATTCTGCTAACTTCAATTTCCACCTCATTAATCTAGACCCAGGGTCCTTAACGTTAAAAAGCCAAGTAAGTGGCTTGTGGTCTGTCACGATCTTGAATTTGGTGCCGTATAGGTATGGTCTGAAATGTTGCGTTGCCCATACGATGGCTAACAATTCCTTTTCGATTGTACTATAATTCTCTTCCGCCTTGTTCAATACCCTGCTCGCGTATGCTATCGGCAGATCTTGTCCTATTTTCCCTTGCGATAATACTGCTCCTATCGCTTTTCCGGAAGCGTCCGTTGTTAGAACAAACGGTTTCGAGAAATCTGGATATTGCAATATCGGTGCTGTCATTAATTTTTCCTTTAGAATCTCGAGGGCTTCCTGCTCCTGCGCGGTCCATCTGAATGTTTGGTCTTTCTTTAAAAGTTGTGTCAATGGTTTCGCGATTTGTGAAAAATTATCTATGAATCTCCTGTAATATCCGGCTAAACCTAGGAAGGATTGCACGTCTTTAACTCCTTTGGGTATTGGGAAGTTTCGGACAGCATCTAATTTTGACGGGTCGGGTTTGATGCCGTTTTCGGTAATTATGTGTCCTAAGTATATGGTTTCCTTGCGTAGAAATTCGCACTTGTTGGGTTGAAGTTTTAGGCCACTCTCTTGTATGCGTTTGAACACGAGTTCTAGTCGCTCTTGGTGTTCCTTTAACGAACGTCCGTAGACTACTATGTCGTCTAAATACACGAAACATTTTATTCCTTGTAGGCCCGACAGCGCAGTATTCATTAATCTTTGAAACGTCGCGGGGGCGTTTTTGAGCCCGAATGGCATTCTATTATACTCAAAATGTCCGTACGGCGTTGAGAATGCGGTTTTTTCGCGGTCTTCCTTTTTCATGGCTATTTGATGGAATCCTGACGCTAAATCTAGAGTTGAGAAGTATTTCGCTCCGCCTAATTGGTCTAGAATGTCTGTTATGTTGGGTAGAGGGTACGAATCGCCTATCGTCGCGTCGTTTACCTTCCTGAAATCTACCACTACTCTTAGCCTGCGTTTACCTGTAGCATCTGGTTTTTTCGGGACTACTAGCAGGGGAGCGTTCCATTGGCTGATGCTTGGTCTAATTATTCCTTCTTCTACCATCTCTTGAACTTGTCTATCTACTTCCTCTGTATGTGCTTGGGGCAATCTATACGGTTTCACGTATATAGGTTTGGTACCTTGGGTTAGGGTAATTGAATGTTCCGCCTTTGTGGAGTATCCTAGTTTGTCTCCTTCTAATCCGAATATTTCGTTATATTTTTCGCAAAGTCCAAGTAAGCTGGCCTTTTCCTCGCTATTTAGGTGTTCGGTCCTGAGGTTTTCGCGCAAGACTTGCATCCTATTTCTCCCGTGTACAGCGTGTACCATATATGTCGGCGCGTCGCGCTCCTTATCGCAGATTGCGTCCGTCGGGTCAATGTCATCGCTCGTCAGTGTTTCTAACGTCACAGTCGGCGTATTGATAAGGACTTCGTCCGCCGTGGTGTTCATTACGCTTATTACGCATTGACCGTCATTGCCTACCGTTAATGAATTTCCCATGAACACTCCTGGCTTAATAGATTGTCCTTCTACTATTCCTTCACCTTTACTCGTCGTTCTGGCTAAGAGGATCGTTTCTGATCGCGGTTTTAACGTTACGTTTCCTCCTCCGGAGTAAGGGAACCGTACTCCGTACAATTCTATTCCTTGATTTGCCCGAATGCATACGTCGTGTTTGGTCATAAAATCTTGTCCTACGATTCCGTCTGCTTCTAACGGAAAGTCGTCTCTTACTAATCGGCAAGGGTGTGTTATTAATTTATTCCCGACTTTTATGTTTAACTGTATTAGACACAGCGTCTTGATTTCCATTGGAGCTATTCCTCGCAGGGACACTACTTCGTCTTGGGCTTGGACGTCGCCCAACACCTTTCCTATCTTTATTAACGTGATGTCGGCACCGGTGTCGACTAGCATGTTTGCTCTTTCCTCTATTAGTTCCGGCGCCGAGATTTCAATGGTATTCTCTATCTTGGAAGTCACTACTAGATTCGCGCGATATGAGTCCACTCTGGCTCCTGCGTTAGTTTGTCTATCGTCGGGTGTTCCGCTGCTCGCGTTCGCGTAATCTCGATTTCCGCCAGATGATTCTCGGCTCGAGTTCCTGTTAAAATTCTGTCTAGAGTCGTCGCGCCTGTAATTAGTGTTTGTATAGCGCGGTCTATATTCTCGCTCGTTTGCCCTTTCTCTGGCCCTGCATTCTCTGATTTGGTGCCCCGGTTTTTTACAATAGTGACAGACTACCGTGGCGTGATGAACCTCCCTTTTTATGTGTGTCGTCGGTTGCGTCGGATAGTTTATTCGCGGCATGCTTAGTCGCGTATAGCAATTCCTCGCTAAATGTCCTAATTTATTACAGCGTTCGCAACGCGGTACGTTTGACCCTTCTCTTCTTCTGGGCTGATCATCGGACTTCCTAAAGTTCCGTGAGTTATTTAGACCCATTGCTTGTTCTTCTTCTATTGCTGCTCCTATAGCTGCATTTAATGTCGCATAGTTTCGAGACCTTATAATCGTCTTTAATCTTACATTCAATCCGAGGGTGAAAACATCTAAAGCGCGTTCTTGTACCGATCCTACTAACGCGTCATTTACTTCGTTGCTGTTCCCTGGCTTTACCGTTAGCTCGGATAATTCTTCTGCTAATTCCTCTACTCTACACGCGAATAGTTTTACACTCTCGCCATCTCGTTGACGACAGGCGTGAAACTCCGCTCCGACTGCTCCTATTGACCTTTTGTCCACAAATAATGATGTTAAGATATCCTTTAATTGATCGAAACTCTCTATTTCCTTGTATTCTAGTACCTTGGCTGCCTTGCCTTTTATTTTTGTTCCCATTACCGTTCTCAAGAAACGCGGTAGCTCGTCCGCGGGGACAAACTCTGAAGCGCTTGCATAAGATTTCAGAAATTCTGCAAGTTCGTCTGACGATTTTCCTACGAATTTGTCGACTAACGACAATGCGGTAGATAATTTTTTTACGTCTAGTTGTAGCCCGGGGGGGTTAGCGCCGTCAAGTAACGACATTTCTTGTTCCTTCGAATTTACTCCGTCCAACAAACTAAAATCCGCTAATAAAATCGGGTATTCTCTATTTGGTGTTACGAAATTTTCCGGAGACGATTCTGCGCTTGAATCGTCGTTCCTCCTAACGTTTAATTCTAACGGCGGCGGTCGAAGTGTGTGACGAGACGGTCTTGGATGGTCTATAGAAGGTAGAAGGTCTAGTTCTTCTCGTACGAAGGTTAACTTTTTATTGAAAAACGATTCGAATGATCTCGACAAGATTCCTTGACCCGGGAGTTTGAATTGATTCGCGCGTTCGTCTTCTATAGACATGCATGTACCGTTTCTGAATTTCTTTAGGACTCTGGTTTACAATATTTACGTTCGCGTTTTCTGTTTCGGACTCGGTATGAGTTTCGTTTACTCACAATGCTGCTCGCAACCACATGTCGTCAGCTCGGTCGGACGTCCTCTCGTACGTGAACCAACGGCGGTGATCAGGTGAAACTGGACCCAGCAAGGTCGATCCGTACAGCTGTTTGCTGCGTGCTCCGACGGCTGCTTCCCTCGTACGGCTCTCCGTCCGTCCTTCAGGTGCGGCTCCTACACGTTCCTCTGTCTCCAAGTCCTCTCGTGCGCCTCGGTCCTCGGATCCGTGACGTCTTCGTAGATGGATTTGGTGTTTGGTAGATGGTTGATTCACCCGTTCACTCACAAGTCGATTTTACTCGTTGTTAGGCTCGTCGTCGTTCGGACTGCGTCGAACGTCTTCTCAAAGGCCGTTCCTCGGTCCTCTGTGCTACCTCGATAGCGACGATAGCCTAACCAGCCTATGTGACTGCGATGTCCCAATAATCTTGTCAGAGAGAGTTCACTCTCAGACGATGTCGAGTAATTGGTTGCGTCAAGGCTTGGTAAAATTTTTACGATGCAGATCCCACCGCTGCCACCAATTTTGTTGTGCCCTGCGTGGTGGCTCGCAAGGCTGGTAGGGGATCTGGCGTAATCGTGGTTTCGGGAGTGTTTAAAGGATAAGAATCCACCGGGTGAACTGCACCAAGTTTGTTTAAGCTCAAAGACTAAGTCTTTATTCAAAAACACTAAACTAGACAGAAGTATACAAGTAGGTTTTAGCCGTGTTACCCAGTCGAGGGTCGGATCTCCAGTCTGTCGATTTGCGGCGGCAAATCGGTTTTTGTTCCGCTATTGGGCGTGGGCCCCCCGCTTCGCGGCGCCGTATGTGGTCACCTTGAAGCGCTCGCAATTCCGCTGATTTTGTAGATTCGCGCTTTGCCTTGCAACCGATTTGGCTTAGGAACGTCTCGAACGTTCTACGGTAATATAATATGTATAACGTGTATAATACGTGTGCTTGGGCGTTGCCTGGGCACAACAAACGAGTCAAACGAGTCAAACGAGTGAAACGGGTCGAACAGGACAATCGAGTCAAACGAGTGAAACGAGTCAAACGGGTCAAACGGGTCGAACGAGTCAAACGAGTCAAACGAGTCAAACGAGTGAAACGAGTGAAACGAGTCAAACGAGTCAATCGAGTCAAACGAGTGAAACGTGTCAAACGAGTCAAACGAGTCAAACGAGTGAAACGAGTCAAACGAGTGAAACGAGTCAAACGAGTGAAACGAGTCAAACGAGTCAATCGAGTCAAACGAGTGAAACGAGTCAAACGAGTCAAACGAGTCAAACGAGTCAAACGAGTGAAACGGGTCGAACAGGACAATCGAGTCAAACGAGTGAAACGAGTCAAACGAGTCAAACGTGTCAAACGAGTCAAACGAGTCAAACGGGTCAAACGGGTCGAACAGGACAATCGAGTCAAACGAGTCAAACGAGTCAAACGAGTCAAACCAGTTAAACGAGTCAAACGAGTCAAACGGGTCGAACAGGACAATCGAGTCAAGCGAGTTGAACGAGTCAAACGAGTCCAACGAGTCAATCGGGTCAAACGAATCAAACGAGTCAAACGAGTCAAACAAGTCAAACGGGTCAAACGAGTCAAACGAGTATAACGAGTCAAACGAGTCAAACGAGTCAAACGAGTCAAACGAGTCAAACGAGTATAACGAGTCAAACGAGTCATACGAGCCAAACGAGTCAAACGAGTCTAACGAGTCAACGAGTCAAACGAGTCAAACGAGTCAAACGAGTCAAACGAGTGAAACGAGTCAATCGAGTCAAACGAGTGAATCGAGACAAACGAGTGAAACGAGTCAAACGAGTGAAACGAGTCAAACGAGTTAAACGAGTCAAACGAGTCAAACCAGCCAAACGAGTCAAACGAGTCAAACGAGTCAAACGAGTCAAACGAGACAAACGACACCAACCAGTCGAACCAGTCAAACGAGTCAAACGAGACAAACCAGTCAAACGATTCGTATCAGTCAAAGGAGCCAATCGAGACAAACGAGTCAAACGATTCAAACGAGTCAAACGGGTCACACGAGTCAAACGGCACAAACCAGTCGTACGAGTCAAACGAGTCAAACGAGTCAATCGAGTCAAACGAGCCAAACGAGTCAAACGAGTCAAACTAGTCAAATGAGTCAAACGAGTCGTACGAGACAAACGAGTCAAACGAGTCAAACATGTCAAACGAGTCAAACGAGTCAAACGAGTCAAACGAGTCAAACGAGTCAAACGAGTCAAACGAGTCAAACGAGTCAAACGAGTCAAACGGGTCAAACAAGTCGGACGAGACAAACGAGTCAACCGAGTCAAACGTGTCAAACGGCACAAACCAGTCGTACGAGTCAAACTAGTCAATCCTGCCAAACGAGTCAAACGAGTCAAACGAGTCAAATGAGTCAGTAGTATGTCTAGGCGGGTTCTAACCCAGGTCCTCTGTGGGGAGCGCGGTGGCGGGGGGAAGTGAGGGCGCGCGGGGAGCGCCGCGGAGGGAAACATGGGCGCGGGGCCTGCGGGGAGAGGAAGACCGGTTCTGCGCGCACATGCCGTGGAGTGGTGGAAGCCGCGATGATGGAGGGGATCAGTCCGGGCCGAGCTGCCGCGGAGACCTCTCCACATCGGACCTACGTATTCGAAGGAGGGAAAGAGACAGAGCATTATTTTAAAGCTAAACGTATTCGAAGGAGGGAAAGAGACAGAGCATGCTAAAATTCGAAGGAGGGAAAGAGACAGAGCATGCTAAACGTATTTGGAGGAGGGAAAGAGATGGAGCATTATTTTAAAGCTAGAGAGATGGAAGATGATAGGAAAATGAAATGGACAAATAATATACGTTTAAAATATATATTGTTACATTATATTGTTATAAAAATATAAATATATAAAAGAATAAATATAAAAATATAAACAAAGAATAAATATAAAAATATAAAAAAGAATAAATATAAAAAATATAAAATATAAAAATATAAAAGAATAAATATAAAAATATAAAAAAGAATAAATATAAAAAATATAAAATATAAAAATATAAAAGAATAAATATGAAAATATAAAAGAATAAATATAAAAATATAAAAGAATAAATGTAAATATAAAAAAGCTTATAAAAGCGTATAAAAAGCATATAAAAAGCGTATAAAAAGCATATAAATATATATTAATAAAATTAAAAGCTATTTGGGCGGGGGCGACGGTGGTGATGGTGGTGATGGTGGCGGTGAGGGCGACGATGGTGGTGTGAGCGACAGCGCCTAGAACATACAAACATCGATATAATAATGACACATCAAACGTATTAAACATGAAACATGCAAAACAATGTAGTGTACTATATACCTGTAGTGTACTATACAGGGTGTTCCAAAAATGCTGCGGTTCCTTGAAGGGGGTGACTCGGGGGGTAATTGCAAACAACTTTTTCCTTTGCGAAAATGTTCTCCGAGGTTTCGTTAACGAGATATTAACAAAAAGCAGCGACCAATCAGAGCCCGAGTCTGGCGGCCGAGTTCCCGTGCTAGCGTGGCTGCGTGCCGCGCTGCGACTACGAACAAGCAACTCGGCATGCATCGAAGGAAATTCCGTAGAATGGCAAATGAAAAAGACGTAACAAATAAAATCGAACATTTTGTCATGATTTGTTTGTCATTTAAAGTGAATAATGAATAAAGGTGAAATGGATGAAAATCATGTCTAACGTAAAAAGACGAATACAAAGGTTTTCTTTAGAAGAATAAAAAATAATAATTATTTGAAGTGGGAGGATAAGGAATACGTAAATTTCCTTGTGTTAATAACGTAGCCACGACAAGGTAATGTAACAGGAAATGAACGAAAAGGGATCATAGTTCGTTATTGTGATTAAAATCCATAATTCAATAACGGCCAACAGTGTTGCTTTTAACGAATAAGTTTGTTTAAAAACCCCTAAGAAATATTTAGGTATGGAAATTTTTAGAATTATCGCCGGAAATAAGCCATAGCCTGCGTTAAATTTAAGAAATAATAGTCGCCAATAATGTAACTAAAACTCACCCTTTCGAAAATTTACCTGCAGCTTGAAAACCTGTGTCACTAGGTCACTGAACCGATCCTGGTCATCGACAGCCGCGCCGAGTGCACAGCTGATCTCAGGTACACGACACCATCCAAAGTTAAAGGTCGCAACGTCAAGTGCGTCCGGGTTAATGTACCGAATATTCACTTCACTGCACACCTACTAACACTGATCACTTAATTTATTTTTCATGGAACGTATTGTTTCTACGTTATAAAAATTAGTGGAAATGAATTTTTACTTGGCGTTCGGAGCCGTGGGTATTTCCGCGCAAATTCTCACGCTGCAGCACTTGCGTCCCCGTTGTTCAGGGGGTACACCCAGAACATCGCGTAATATTCTTCATCAGAGTACATTTCTGCGACGTGATTGCTAGCTGACTGACAGGATTTTTTCCAAGCAACTTCCTCTACCCCCAAGTAGCTTCTCTCGTTCCATTATGAGTTAACTCCCACCAGGACAAGAGGCTTTAGGTAAAAAGAAGCACATTTTCGAAACACACGTGCTTTGCAGAAGTGCAACGAACGAACCGTCGTACACTTTCACAAAAGCCCGCGCTCCGTCCTTTTACTGCCAATGTACCCTTTGCTTCGAGGTAGGCAGCAGACACCACGTGTTTCGGTTCGAAAGGGTCCGAAGAGAAGAGAAACAGAAAGTCTTCGAGTTGCTATAAAGAAGAAAATGCATACCATTCCTGTTTCCCCTTTCCGATACCCTGAGTTCACGTCTGCTACGAGGCGGAACCAATTAAGTCATAAATTATCCAAAACTGTAGGAAACCGTTCTCTACCGCTGACTAGCGGGACAATACGGTCATAAACCACGACCCTGGCAAAATGCTCTGGCCGATCAGCCTGCTTAATTTTGGGGAACTAGAATTTAAAAAGTATAATCCAACATCAATACGTCACGCGGAGAGACAGAGGAAGAAAATGGGTAGTCCGCTGACAGCGCGTGGTCCCGCCTGCGTCGTCCTTCCTTCAAATTAAAGACAGATCCCTTATCTCTAGAGTATAAACACGCGCTCGAATTTCAAAACAATAGCACGCGTTGATGTATTCCGTGCGAGAAATGGTGGCCTTGAAATCCGATTGGTCCTAATCTAACCAATCTGCCTTGCATCCCTCCCAAACGGTCACTGTTTTGAAGAGGCCTTCTTCACAGCAATGTCACCTCCCCGAGGCCCACCAGTATAAACACGCGCTCGAATTTCAAAACAAAAGCACGCGTTGACGTATTCCGTGCGAGAGAAGGTGGGCCTCGGGGAGGCGATATTGCTGTGAAGAAGGCTCTTCAAAACAGGGAGGGATGCTGGGCAGATTGGTTAGATTAGGACCAATCGGACTTCAAGCCCACCTTTTCTCGCACGGAATACGTCAACGCGTGCTTTTATTTTGAAATTCGAGCGCGTGTTTATACTCTAGAGATAAGAGACCTGTCTTTAATTTAAAGGAAGGACGACGCAGGCGGGACCACGCGTTGTCAGCAGACTACCCCAAACACGTGGTGTCTACTGCCTACCTCGAAGCAATGGGTACATTGGCAGTAAAAGGACGGAGCGCGGGCTTTTGTGAAAGTGTACGACGGTTCGTTCGTTGCACTTCTGCAAAGCACGTGTGTTTCGAAAATGTGCTTCTTTTTACCTAAAGCCTCTTGTTCTGGTGGGGGTTAACTCATAATGGAACGAGAGAAGCTACTTGGGGGTAGAGGAAGTTGCTTGGAAAAAATCCTGTCAGTCAGCTAGCAATCACGTCGCAGAAATGTACTCTGATGAAGAATATTACGCGATGTTCTGGGTGTACCCCCTGAACAACGGGGACGCAAGTGCTGCAGCGTGAGAATTTGCGCGGAAATACCCACGGCTCCGAACGCCAAGTAAAAATTCATTTCCACTAATTTTTATAACGTAGAAACAATACGTTCCATGAAAAATAAATTAAGTGATCAGTGTTAGTAGGTGTGCAGTGAAGTGAATATTCGGTACATTAACCCGGACGCACTTGACGTTGCGACCCTTAACTTTGGATGGTGTCGTGTACCTGAGATCAGCTGTGCACTCGGCGCGGCTGTCGATGACCAGGATCGGTTCAGTGACCTAGTGACACAGGTTTTCAAGCTGCAGGTAAATTTTCGAAAGGGTGAGTTTTAGTTACATTATTGGCGACTATTATTTCTTAAATTTAACGCAGGCTATGGCTTATTTCCGGCGATAATTCTAAAAATTTCCATACCTAAATATTTCTTAGGGGTTTTTAAACAAACTTATTCGTTAAAAGCAACACTGTTGGCCGTTATTGAATTATGGATTTTAATCACAATAACGAACTATGATCCCTTTTCGTTCATTTCCTGTTACATTACCTTGTCGTGGCTACGTTATTAACACAAGGAAATTTACGTATTCCTTATCCTCCCACTTCAAATAATTATTATTTTTTATTCTTCTAAAGAAAACCTTTGTATTCGTCTTTTTACGTTAGACATGATTTTCATCCATTTCACCTTTATTCATTATTCACTTTAAATGACAAACAAATCATGACAAAATGTTCGATTTTATTTGTTACGTCTTTTTCATTTGCCATTCTACGGAATTTCCTTCGATGCATGCCGAGTTGCTTGTTCGTAGTCGCAGCGCGGCACGCAGCCACGCTAGCACGGGAACTCGGCCGCCAGACTCGGGCTCTGATTGGTCGCTGCTTTTTGTTAATATCTCGTTAACGAAACCTCGGAGAACATTTTCGCAAAGGAAAAAGTTGTTTGCAATTACCCCCCGAGTCACCCCCTTCAAGGAACCGCAGCATTTTTGGAACACCCTGTATACCTGTAGTGGCGGCGATGGTGGTGAAGGGGGCCCCGGGGGCGTCATCACCCACCCTGGATGTGGCGTCGGTGGCAACGGCCTGCTGACGTCTATCCAGGGGGGTGATGGTGGCGATGGGGGCCACGGTCGTCGCAGGGCCCCCAATTGCCTATATGGCACCCATGGATGCCGCAGTCGCGACGACATTGTGGAACCAATCAACCACCCCCGAATGTCGCCGCATCTGCGGCTCCATGGGGCGCATCCTGCGCCGCCACCAGGGTCTGCGCGAACATCACCAGCTGCGCCTGTAGCTGTTCATGGTTCTAGAACACATACACGAACATCAATATAATATTGACACATTAACAAACACACGCACGCACACACACACACACACACACACACACACACTGCAAAGTATTACATACCACTCGTGGCGGTGGCGGTGACGGATTCCGTGCCGATGAATACGGTGGTGGCGGTGGCGACGATGGCGGCGGCGGCGGTGAAGGCGGCGACGATGACGACGATGACGATGATGAGGGAGATAATAGGATTGGTAATTCCTAAAAACATAGAATCCCGCGATATAATATCGATTTCAATGACTAAACACGATAAATGTAATAAAGTATTGTTATATACATACCTCTGGGACCTCCCTGCTCGGCTCTTCATCCCACTCCGGGGCTATGCGCGTTAATCCCATGTTAACTTGTCACAATATTGACCGTAACAGAAACTTTAAAAATTATGACAGGTCACTGCCACAATTGAAGAGCAACTGGTCTCGTAGCATCTCCAGGCTCTCGCCTGTAGGCCCATGCCTAAAGTTGCAAAGCTTTGCAAAGTAGGATACCTTTGTTCTTCACCTGCATTTTCGCTGACAATCATTTCCTCCCATGCATCTTCTTCGAATTATACACTGCCCATCCTCAACGCATTTATTATCTTCATCACACTTATCATTTGCTTGAACCAAACCCAATAGAATTCGGAAACGTTGAATCTTAGAATTAGGTGGTGAGGAGAGAAGGAAGATGGGTAAATAAAATTGACAAATAATATACGTTCAAGAAATTTTATTTAAAATTAAAAGAATTTAATTTATCATTTTTTTCTACGAGCATGAGCTAGAATATCACTGATTGCACATGCTAACAGTTCGCAATCTACAAGATAATCCTCACAGTAATGTTCACTATCACGTATGATTTTAGCAGCACGATACGTATCTAATGTTTCACAAGCAACATCGCTCTGCTGTAGCACGTTAACAAAAATTTCAAATTTTACTTTCGCATCTTCCGCAGTTTGATACATCCGTGGATACATGTAGTCTATACATGGCTGAAGATTAAATAAAAATGTTACTGTGTCCAGTGTGAAATACAGTGTATTATCACAATGCGTCATTTTTACAATCGGTGAATCAAAGATCCTAAAAAATTCCACCATTAAATTATCAATCCGCATTGAGTCTGGTTCAGGTAATCGTGCACATTCTTCGATGGTTTCACGACTGTCGAATAGCACACCCCATGTATGCCATGGTAATATGAGATGATTTCCATGATTATCGCCGAGAAGAACTTCTACATCAACCGTAGGCCCTACATCGATTCCAATTTCCAAATATTTGCTACCCATGGTTGTTAATGCGTATCTTCTGACCATGATACGCGATCCTCCGCGCGGACTAAGAGAACAATCAAAGCTATGAAATTGTCCGCTCGTATTAGGAATAAACATAAAAAAAAATTTTGAGAAGATGTGAAAATTACTCCTTTCTGGTCAAAATATATATTCTCCCCACATGGAGCTACACCATCATCTCGCACGATCGGAACGAAACAATCCTCACACCTAGCGAGTATTTCATCAATAGTACTGTATATTTTCAGATCACTATTTGTTCCACCGAAAGTCATTGAGGCTACTGAGCGATTGATTGAATAGCATTCCAGAGATTGGCTTAAATAGGGACACAATTGTTTTCCCCCACCACCACATTTTATTCTAAAGCTACCAATTTTCCATAATGTTTTTTCAATCTTAACATCGCAGCATATCGCGCAATCGCATGTAATTTGACTCCTGTAGAGCAGCCGCGCAGGGTGCCGTCATTTGGCAGCGTGAATCATAGAAAGAATTATGCAGCGTTAGCCGAAATGTTTTCCCACAACGCAGAGAAATAATAAATTTGAAACGTTGAATCTTAGAATTAGGTGGTGAGGAGAGAAGGAAGACGGGTAAATAAAATTGACAAATAATATACGTTCGAGAAATTATATATATTGTTACAGAGAAATAATATACGTTTAAGATATATATAGATATTGTTACAAAGAATAATAATTGTAAAATATAATTTAACATTTTTTCCTACGAGCATCAGCTAAAATATCATTGATTGCGCATGCTAACAATTCGCAATCTACATAATAATCCTCACAGTAATGTTCGCTATCACATATGATTTTAGCTGCACAACGCACATCTAATGTTTCACAGGGAACATCGCTCTGTTGCAGCACATTAACAAAAGTTTCAAATTTTGTCCTTACATCGTATACAGTTTGATGCAGCCGCGAATACACATAGCTGACACACGGCTCAAGATTTAATAAAAATGTGACTGTATCTGGTTTGAAATACAGTGGCTTATCATGTAGCGTCATCCTTATAATCGGAGAATTATAGATCTCACAAAAATCCACCGTTAATTTATCTACCTGCATCGAAGGTGATCCAGGTAATCGTGAACGTTCTTCAATGGTCGTACGACTGTTGCATAGCGCATGCCATGTATATGATGGTAATGTGAGATACATCCCACGATTGTCGCCGAGAACAATTTCTACATCGATCGTAGGCCGTACGCTGATTCCAATTTCCAAATATTTGCTGCCCATGGATGTTAATGCGTATCTTCTGACCATGATACGCGATGTTCGACGTGGGCTAAGAGAACAATCAAAACTATGAAATTGTCCGCTCGTATTAGGTATAAACATAAAAAAAAATTTGTAGAAGATGTGAAAATTAAGCCTTACCAATAAACTCTATTCTCCCCACACTGAGCCACGCCATCATCTCGCACGATCGGAACGTAATAATTCATACGTCCAACGTTTGCTTTAGCACTGGTACTGCACATTTTTTCAGAGCACTATTTGTTCCGCCGAAAGTCACTGAGGCTACTGAGCGATTGATTGAATAGCATTCCAGAGATTGGCTTAAATAGAGGTGCAATTGCTTCCCCCACCACCACATTTTATTCCAAAGCTATCAATTTTCCATAATGTTTCTTCAATCTTAACGTCGCAGCATGTAACTTGAGCCCCATCCTCAAGGATAAAAGTCTCGACACGTGTCGAATGTAATACGATACTTTGGGAACGTCGAATCTTCGATTTATGCAGAATCAGCAAAAACCATGTCGTATGATGTTGCGCGCCAATTCGTCATACGCGTGAATCACAGAAACAATTATGCTGTATCGATAGAAACTAAACTGTATAGAACCATGTCGGAACGGATCACCGTTTTTTTGCATGCAATGCATCCGAGGGAGAAGGTATACCGAAAGAGTTAGACAGAGATACCAAATCGTGGTATCAGTCATAAAAGCGTGGTCTAAACCATACGAAGCCTCATATCGTTGCAACGTGTTGCGAGGAAAAGATATTACATTCCATTTACTATTATGGATAAATTCGCGCAAGTAGAACGCCAATTATTGGATCAATCTGCACGATTGATTTCGCCGGAGGAGTACCTAGCGTGGGAAGAACGGTGCAACGAGTGTATTGAATCGTTGGAAGGACACAGCCGCGTAAAACGTCCTCGATTATCGATTGGTGTTCGGCAATCGCTGGTTGCCCGAATCGCGCAGCTCGAAGGACTGAAATATTCGCTGCGCGGTCGTTTCGTGCGTGAAGGTGCCGGACATTCGAGCACAGGACTTTTATGGCGCGAAATAGACACTGCGTTCGATACCCGCGTGTTAACTGGTGCCGTGCTAAATTCGAACTATATCGAGCCGCGGAACTTCCTACAAGATGCGGGGACCATTGTGTTGGAGCATGTGCGGGGTGCTTTGAGGAAACATCGAAACCTCAAAGTGAACACTGTGTTCAACGGTGAATTTGTGGCAGGTGACAAGCATGCTTGTAAAAGCATCAACACCCGAAACTGTGAACTCTTCCGCACATCCGATCTGCAGGAGTGGTACCAGCGATGCATCATCGAACCCACCCTGGCATCGCTGGAAGAGTTCCAGGAACGCGACAGCGGATGGGCATTGATGAGGATTCTCAACCTAACCGTCAATGCCAACAAGTACAATCCGCTGCGCGCGGGATGCCACATCAAGTTGACGCAGAAATTGTCGCTAAAGAAGGCGACAATCAGTGTTCAATCTCCAAACAATGCATGTTTCGCGTGGGCAGTGGTCGCCGCTCTCCATCCTGCGGAAAGACATACTGATCGCCCAAGTTCATACCCCGACTATACTTCCATATTAAATCTCCAGGGCATTGATTTTCCAATGTCCCTGGAGCAAATTGGGAAGTTTGAGGGGTTGAACGACATCTCCGTCAACGTCTACAGCTTCGAGGCGGAGAAAGGGTCGACAGTCTTTCCGCTGCGCCTCACCAGCCGCAAGAGGGATCAACATGTCAACATGCTCTACACGCCGAATCATGAACACGGCGATGTAGGGCACTTTGTACTAATCAAGGACTTGTCCCGGCTGGTGAGCGCACAGCTGAGCAGGAAGAAGGCAAAGAAATTCATCTGTGATCGGTACGTATATAAACTTGCGAAATGTTGAAATGTCTCGCGAAACATATTAAATAAAATTGTTTTTGGTTTTACAGATGCATGCACTATTTCGGATCTGTCGAGAAGTTGGAGGCCCATGCCGTGGATTGCGGGAGGATGAACGACTGCGCCATCCTGCTGCCCAGCGATGGCGACAATCTCCTCAACTTCAACAACCACGGTAGGAAGGAGCGGCTCCCCTTCGTGGTTTACGCAGATCTGGAGTGTATCATCGCAAAAACAGAGGACAACCGAATGGGTGATAATAAATTACACATGTACCAGCACCATAAAGTGCACAGCATTGCATATTATATGCATTGTTCGTATGATACATCGCTATCGATGTATCGATGTCGCCGCGACGCGGATTGTGTTTCTTGGTTCGTAGACGAACTTAAAAATTTTGCAAATTTTGCCAAACCCATCCTCACAAGTAATGTTCCCATGCTTGATTTAACTGCCGAACAGTGGGCGACATTTCACAATGCGACACATTGTCATATTTGCGAAGAACCATTCGAAGCTGCCGATATACGAGTTCGCGATCACTGTCATCTATCAGGACGGTTTAGAGGTCCAGCACATTCGGAGTGCAATTTAAATTATAAAAATTCATTTTACATCCCCATAGTTTTCCATAATTTATCCGGCTATGATTCCCATTTTATTATTGAGGAATTAGCTACCGCTTTCGAAGGCAGTGTTGATGTATTGCCTATAACCAAAGAAAAATATATTTCTTTCACCAAAAATGTTGAAGATACGACTGAATCAGACTCGCGAAATTATATTAAATTACGTTTCATCGATTCGTACAAATTTCTCAATACTAGTCTCGACAAATTAGCATCTTTTCTTAGCGTAGATCAATTAAAAATTTTAAAATCCACATTTGAAACATTATCCACCGAGGATTTCAATTTATTGACGCGAAAGGGTGTCTTTCCATATGAATACCTCGATTGCGTGAACAAGTTGCAGGATCAATGCTTACCACCGCGCGAGTCATTTTACAGTTCCTTAACGGGTGAGACTGTATCCGAGACCGATTACGCACATGCCGAGACAGTCTGGCAGCGTTTCGGGATTAACACCTTGGGCGAATACAGCGACTTGTATTTGAAAACAGATGTCTTGTTATTGGCAGATATTTTTGAAAATTTTCGCCAAAGTTGTATCAAGAGTTATGGATTAGATTCAGCACATTATTATACTTTACCTGGTTTCACGTGGGATGCCATGCTAAAACACACCAAAATTACATTCGAATTGCTCACAGACATCGATATGGTTATGTTTATTGAACGCGGTATACGTGGAGGTTTAAGTCAATGTTCCGGAAGATATGCTGAGGCCAATAACAAGTACATGTCATCTTACGACGCATCGAAAGAGTCATCGTACTTGATGTACTTTGACGTAAACAATTTGTATGGATGGGCAATGTGTCAGCCCCTTCCATACGCTGATTTTCAATGGGTCGAAGATGTAGCAAATTTTGATGTGTCTAAAATCGATGTCGATTCGCCCACGGGATACATTCTCGAGGTAGATCTAGAATATCCGCAACGTCTGCACGACGCTCATACCGATCTACCGTTCTGCCCGACGCGAGCCAAACCACCTGGCAGCAGACAGGACAAGTTACTCGCGACGGTATATGATAAGCAGCGTTACGTCATCCATTATCGCAACCTGCAACAGCGCACGCGTCACGGTCTTCATATTACAAAGATACACCGCGTGCTTCAATTCGCTCAATCCCCCTGGCTCCGCGATTACATCGAACTCAACACACGGTTTAGAACAAGCGCGACAAACGATTTTGAAAAAAATTTGTACAAATTGATGAACAACGCGGTATTTGGTAAAACTATGGAAAATGTACGAAATCACGTGGATGTAAAACTTTTGACACATTGGGAAGGGCGATATGGCGCGGAGGCAATGATCGCGAAACCGAATTTCCACAGCAGAAGTGTTTTTTCGGAAAATTTAATAGCTGTTGAATTGCGAAAACTCGAGGTGAAATTCAACAAACCGATATACGTGGGTATGTGCATCCAGGACATATCAAAAATTTGTTTGTACGAATTTCATCACGAGTACATGTCTCCACTGCACGGTCAAAATTGTAAAATTCTATACACCGACACAGACAGCCTAATTTATCACATTAAATGCGACGATATCTACGAAACCATGAAACGTAATATTGATAGATTCGACACAAGCGATTATCCTACCGACAATGCATATAATATGCCACATGTAAATAAGAAGGTCCCAGGGCTGATGAAGGACGAAAATAACGGTGCGATAATGACCGAATTCGTAGGTCTTAGAGCGAAAATGTATGCACTTCGCGTAGACGGCAAAAAAGATACGAAAAAGGCGAAAGGCGTCAAGACCAACGTCATAGCCCGAACGATAACTTTTGACGACTACGCGCAGTGTTTGCATAGGGAGATCGAAATGGTTCGCAGACAATCATGCATACGGTCTAAATTGCATAAAGTGTACACCATTTCGGAATCCAAAATCGCTCTAAGTTCGTACGATGATAAGCGGCAGATCGTACCCGATTCGACCGACACTCTGCCCTGGGGTCATTATAAAATACCCTTGTAAAAATATCATTGTATCAAATTGTTCACTCATGTATATATATATATATATATATATCATTGTATTTATTTTGAACCATGTATTATTATTATTTTACAATATACTATTGTATTTATTGTAAAATGTATGGAAATTGTTTTCATATGTATCATTGTATTTATTTTGAACCATGTATTATTATTATTTTACAATATATTATTGTATTTATTGTAAAATGTATGGTAATTGTTTGCATATGTATTATTATATATATAACAACTGAATTATAAATGGTTGAAATAATGTGTAAAAATAAAAAATGTTTGCACATTTACATATATGTATCATTGTATTTATTGAACCATGTATTTATTTTACAATACATTATTTTTATTTATCCATGAATTGTCTGATTTATCAAACCCCAGCCACTTGACATACACCTTATCCCCCTTCCTACGCAAAACTTTTTCCACTAGATATACATCAGGATCGATGACGCGTTGCAGCTCGTGTTCATAGAATCCTCCGGCAACAGGTTTTCCACAGGAATCGACGAGCAGATACGTCGCGGGATTAGTTGTCTGTACTTTGACTATCTTGAACACCTCCGTTGTCCAATTCGGTGTATAGCCTTTATCGAATATGGTTTTAAATTTGCTCACGCGCACAAACTCGCCCAATTTGAATCTCGCGGGAGCAGCGATCTTTATGTTGCTATATACGGTGGCTAGCAGCTTCTCGGCGATCGCAGGGGTAACATCGCAAGGACACATTCCGATGGTTCTATGTTTTCGTGCGTTATACTCTGCAAGTAGACTTGGTAGCGTATCAGTCCATCTATAGGTTCCATTCAGCGTAAACAGTTTCCACATATTGTTCTTCAAAGTTCGATTGAAACGTTCTACGACGGAGGCCTTCATCACCGAATACGTCGAATAATGATTAATGTCATACTTCGTCAAGAGTTTCTGCACATCGACGTTGTAAAATTCTTTTCCTTGATCGGTTTGCAAATTTTTTGGATATCGATCTCTAAATATCTTTGCAAACGCTTTAGTCACCTCAGCACCACTTTTAGTCTTGAGCGGTACCGCCCATGCATATTTGCTCAGCACATCGATGATGGTGAGTATGTAGTGGTGACCCTGGTTGAATCGCGAGTATGGACGCATTTCTACAATGTCAGCTTGCCACAGATCATCATATCCATGCACTATGACGCGCCTCCGTGGGAAATGTCTTCGGGCTGGAGCGTGCAATTCCTCAACGAGTTGTAGCTTCTTGCGGCCATGGTTTTCTTTACTCTTGGATTTCGATAATGGTTGCATGTTTGATCGTAGAGGTGTCTTTGACACGAATGATGTGATAAATATCGTGTATGTGCATTATGTGCTGAGGAAATTCTGGACAAGTTTAATCGTCTCGCATGATTCTCCTTCGCAGCGCGGCTGTGGGATAGAATTCGACGCCTGCGATATCTTTTGAACGCTGTTTTGCAGCGTCATCATATCTCTCTGAAACACGACCAGCTTCCTCCCTAATTCTTCCTGCTGCTCTCTCAAAAGTTTAATGCTCTTTTCCATGTATAGTTTATTGACGGCATCGCTGTCAGCCGTGGGTTGCGCTACGCGTCGTTTCTTCCGCGATTTTGCATCAAAGTCCGCACCAGCCACGCAAAGAGCGTTATCTCGCATGTAATTTCGTAGCATACCGTTCCATTTGTAATAGTCCATTCTAGCTGCTCCACTCTTCTCGAGCGATACCCCAAATTTGTTGATCGACATCTCGATGCATACAGTGCAAATCATCGGCGCGCGGTTTAATTTATAATGAGGCCTTCCTCGCGGAGTTCCTCGATAATCGATAGAATCTCGTTGTCATGCGAGTTGTTACCCGCCTGACGCGACGCTTCCAGCAAACGGAATCGGTCCACCAGCTCGTTGGGATCATCCCAGTGCACGTAATCGATCTTGCTATCGTTTACCACCATGGCTCGTGGTGTTGTTAGACATTTCCCAGCCTTACTGGTTGATACACGGGGGAGTAGTGGTGCAATTACATTTTTATATTTGTATCCCTTATTGCCCACAATGGGATTTTGAGCGTTATGACCACGTCTGTAGGCATTCGTCGTCAGCAGTATGCTTTTGTATTTTTGTTTATCGGCATCGGTGTATATAGCATCATCGGGAATTCTCTTGAAAATCAGTTCGTAAAGGCCGGGTGTTCCTCTGTATTTTACACCATCTATGATTATATTATCAGCCTTGTCTATATCGAAAGCCTTATCCCCAAGCATCGTGCCACTATTGTCAAAGTATACACCATACACATAGTCCATTGCTGTATCCCTATCACCACTTAGGATTGCACTCATGTATTTTTGCCCCAGCGGACCGAAATGGCTGCGAAACGTTTTTTGTCCCTCGGATGTCTGGAGTTGCTGTCTAATAGATGTTGCAAACGACTCATTGGGACTAGATTCGAAAACGTCTTCATCATCATTGGTTGTGAGCGATTGTACATCGAGAAATGTATTTATTGGTGTGGGAGGAACGGGTGAATCATTTGATGCAACATTCTGTCGTTTCCGCTTCGGTTGAATTGGTGTGGAGGATACAAGTGATTTTTCCAATGACATGTATGGTTTCCTCTTTCTCTTGCGCGATGTGTTCCCTTTCGACTCGATTTTTGTTTTAGGCGTTAATGTTTCATTCCCTTCGATGTCTGTGCTCATCAGCGGTGACGTGTCAGCATCCACCGCTGCGGTATTTTCAACAATATGTTTTAAGGGTTCAACAACAGGTTTAAAGTATCTCTCCAACGCGATATCTTCCTCCATCTTGCCAGTTTTCAAAGCCTGATGTTTCTTGCGAATGGCTTCACTGGTTTTTGCAATTTCCTTCGCTATTCTCCCGCGATCCTTAATCTTCAGAGTATCGATGTCGATCATCGTCATTGTACCGTAGACGTTGCTTTCCCGCCGACGTGTTGATGACAATTGACCATCTCACGGTATCGCAAACTCGTTAAATCCCTTTCTATAACGTCCATTGGACATCGCGCTATCCTTGTCTATTACCACGAAACCATACTCCCGCTGCCAACAATTACGACACAAAGCACTGAAATCCTCGTAAGACATGTCGGTGTTTACGTGATCGTTGTACACATGTTCCAAGTTGGTACCATTATATGAATTGGTACATTTATATGAAAATATAAAAGAATAAATATGAAAATATAAAAGAATAAATATGAAAATATAAAAGAATAAATATGAAAATATAAAAGAATAAATATGAAAATATAAAAGAATAAATATGAAAATATAAAAGAATAAATATGAAAATATAAAAGAATAATTATGAAAATATAAAAGAATAAATATGAAAATATAAAAGAATAAATATGAAAATATAAAAGAATAAATATAAATATAAAAAAGCATATAAAAGCGTATAAAAATGAATATGTAAAAAAGAATGAATATAAACATATAAAAAAAAAGAAAATAAATATAAATATATAATAATAAATATATAATAATAAATATTAAGAAAATTAAATAACAAATACAAAAAATAAAAAACTTATTTCTAAGAAGACGGTGGTGACGGTGGTGATGGTGGCGGTGATGGGGTGATGGTGGCGGTGGCGAAGGGGGCCCCGGCACCCAGTATGGGGCCCACCTTCGTCCACCCTGCTCCTGTCGCCGCCGCCACCGCACCCCTAGAGGTGCGTTTTCAGCCGCCTCCAGGGCCTCAGCTAAGATCCTAAGCTGTCTCAGCAATTGTTGGTCCTTTTTCATATTTATTCTTTTATATTTTCATATTTATTCTTTTATATTTTCATATTTATTCTTTTATATTTTCATATTTATTCTTTTATATTTTCATATTTATTCTTTTATATTTTCATATTTATTCTTTTATATTTTCATACTTATTCTTTTATATTTTCATATTTATTCTTTTATATTCTTATAGTTTATATTTTTATTTTTATTCTTCTATATATTTATATTTTTATAACAATATAATGTAACAATATATAATTTAAACATATATTATTTGTCCATTTCATTTTCCTATCATCTTCCTTCTCTCTAGCTTTAAAATAATGTTCCATCTCTTTCCCTCCTCCAAATACGTTCAGCATGCTCTGTCTCTTTCACTCCTTCGAATACGTAGGTCCGATGTGGAGAGGTCTCCGCGGCAGCTCGGCCCGGACGGATCCCCTCCATCATCGCGGCTTCCCCCACTCCGCGGCATGTGCGCGCGCAACCGGTCTTCTTCTCCCCGCAGGCCCCGCGCCAATGTTTCCCTCCGCCGCGCTCCCCCGCGCGCCTTCACTACCCCCCGCCCCCGCGCTCCCCTCAGAGGACCTGGGTTAGAACCCGCCTAGACATACTACTTGAGTCAAACGAGTCAAACGAATCAAACGAGCCAAACGAGTAAAACGAGTCAAACGAGTCAAACGACACTAACTAGTCGAATGAGTCATACGAGTCAATCGAGTCAATCGAGTCAATCGAGTCAAACGAGTCAAACGAGTCAAACGAGTCAAACGATTCAAACGAGTCAATCGAGTCAAACGAGTCAAACGAGTCAAAGGAGTCAAACGAGTCAAACGACACAAACCAGTCAAACGACACAAACGAGTCAAACCAGTCAAACGAGTCAAACGTGTCAAACGAGTCAAACCTGTCTAACGAGTCAAACGAGTCAAACGCGTCAAACGACACAAACGAGTCAAGCGAGTCAGACGAGGCAAACGAGTCAAACGAGTCTATCGAGTCAAATGAGTCAAACGAGTCAAACGAGTCAAACGACACAAACGAGTCAAACGACACAAACGAGTCAAACGACACAAACGAGTCAAACGACACAAACGAGTCAAACGACACAAACGAGTCAAACGACACAAACGAGTCAAACGACACAAACGAGTCAAACGACACAAACGAGTCAAACGACACAACCCAGACAAACGACACAAACGAGTCAAACGAGTCAAACGACACGAACGAGTCAAACGACACAAACGAGTCAACGACACAAACGAGTCAAACGACACAATCGAGTCAAACGACACAAACAAGTCAAACGAGTCAAACGAGTCAAACGTGTCAAACGAGTCAAACGAGTCAAACGAGTCAAACGAGTCAAACGAGTCAAACGTGTCAAACGGGTCAAACGAGTCAAACGAGTCAAACGAGTCTAACGAGTCAAACGAGTCAAACGAGTCAAACGAGTCAAACGAGCCAATCGAGTCAAACGAGCCAAACGAGTCAAACGTGTCAAACGAGTCAAACGAGCCAATCGAGTCAAACGAGCCAAACGAGTCAAACGTGTCAAACGAGTCAAACGGTTCGATCAGGACAATCGAGTCAAACGAGTCAAACGAGTCAAACGAGTCAAACGAGTCAAACGAGTCAAACGGGTCAAACGAGTCAAACGAGTCAAACGAGTCAAACGATTCAAACGGGTCGAACAGGACAATCGAGTCAAGAGAGTCGAACGAGTCAAACGAGTCGAACGAGTCAAACGAGTCAAACGAGTCGAACGAGTCAAACGAGTCAAACGAGTCAAACGAGTCAAACGAGTCAAACGAGTCAAACGAGTCAAACGAGTCAAACGAGTCAAACGAGTCAAACGAGTCAAACGAGTCAAACGAGTCAAACGAGTCAAACGAGTCAAACGAGTCAAACGAGTCAAACGAGTCAAACGAGTCAAACGAGTCAAACGAGTCAAACGAGTCAAACGAGTCAAACGGGTCAAACGGGTCGAACAGGACAATCGAGTCAAACGAGTCAAACGAGTCAAACGAGTCAAACGTGTCAAACGAGTCAAACGACTCAAACGAGTCAAACGGGTCGAACAGGACAATCGAGTCAAGCGAGTTGAACGAGCCAAACGAGTCAAACGAGTCAAACGAGTCAAACGAGTCAAACGAGTCAAACGAGTCAAACGAGTCAAACGAGTCAAACGAGTCAAACGAGTCAAACGAGTCAAACGAGTCAAACGAGTCAAACGAGTCAAACGAGTCAAACGAGTCAAACGAGTCAAACGAGTCAAACGGGTCAAACGGGTCGAACAGGACAATCGAGTCAAACGATTCAAACGAGTCAAACGGGTCAAACGAGTCAAACGAGTCAAACGGGTCGAACAGGACAATCGAGTCAAACGAGTCGAACGAGTCGAACGAGTCGAACGAGTCGAACGAGTCGAACGAGTCGAACGAGTCGAACGAGTCGAACGAGTCGAACGAGTCGAACGAGTCGAACGAGTCGAACGAGTCGAACGAGTCGAACGAGTCGAACGAGTCGAACGAGTCGAACGAGTCGAACGAGTCGAACGAGTCGAACGAGTCGAACGAGTCGAACGAGTCGAACGAGTCGAACGAGTCGAACGAGTCGAACGAGTCGAACGAGTCGAACGAGTCGAACGAGTCGAACGAGTCGAACGAGTCGAACGAGTCGAACGAGTCGAACGAGTCGAACGAGTCGAACGAGTCGAACGAGTCGAACGAGTCGAACGAGTCGAACGAGTCGAACGAGTCGAACGAGTCGAACGAGTCGAACGAGTCGAACGAGTCGAACGAGTCGAACGAGTCGAACGAGTCGAACGAGTCGAACGAGTCGAACGAGTCGAACGAGTCGAACGAGTCGAACGAGTCGAACGAGTCGAACGAGTCGAACGAGTCGAACGAGTCGAACGAGTCGAACGAGTCGAACGAGTCGAACGAGTCGAACGAGTCGAACGAGTCGAACGAGTCGAACGAGTCGAACGAGTCGAACGAGTCGAACGAGTCGAACGAGTCGAACGAGTCGAACGAGTCGAACGAGTCGAACGAGTCGAACGAGTCGAACGAGTCGAACGAGTCGAACGAGTCGAACGAGTCGAACGAGTCGAACGAGTCGAACGAGTCGAACGAGTCGAACGAGTCGAACGAGTCGAACGAGTCGAACGAGTCGAACGAGTCGAACGAGTCGAACGAGTCGAACGAGTCGAACGAGTCGAACGAGTCGAACGAGTCGAACGAGTCGAACGAGTCGAACGAGTCGAACGAGTCGAACGAGTCGAACGAGTCGAACGAGTCGAACGAGTCGAACGAGTCGAACGAGTCGAACGAGTCGAACGAGTCGAACGAGTCGAACGAGTCGAACGAGTCGAACGAGTCGAACGAGTCGAACGAGTCGAACGAGTCGAACGAGTCGAACGAGTCGAACGAGTCGAACGAGTCGAACGAGTCGAACGAGTCGAACGAGTCGAACGAGTCGAACGAGTCGAACGAGTCGAACGAGTCGAACGAGTCGAACGAGTCGAACGAGTCGAACGAGTCGAACGAGTCGAACGAGTCGAACGAGTCGAACGAGTCGAACGAGTCGAACGAGTCGAACGAGTCGAACGAGTCGAACGAGTCGAACGAGTCGAACGAGTCGAACGAGTCGAACGAGTCGAACGAGTCGAACGAGTCGAACGAGTCGAACGAGTCGAACGAGTCGAACGAGTCGAACGAGTCGAACGAGTCGAACGAGTCGAACGAGTCGAACGAGTCGAACGAGTCGAACGAGTCGAACGAGTCGAACGAGTCGAACGAGTCGAACGAGTCGAACGAGTCGAACGAGTCGAACGAGTCGAACGAGTCGAACGAGTCGAACGAGTCGAACGAGTCGAACGAGTCGAACGAGTCGAACGAGTCGAACGAGTCGAACGAGTCGAACGAGTCGAACGAGTCGAACGAGTCGAACGAGTCGAACGAGTCGAACGAGTCGAACGAGTCGAACGAGTCGAACGAGTCGAACGAGTCGAACGAGTCGAACGAGTCGAACGAGTCGAACGAGTCGAACGAGTCGAACGAGTCGAACGAGTCGAACGAGTCGAACGAGTCGAACGAGTCGAACGAGTCGAACGAGTCGAACGAGTCGAACGAGTCGAACGAGTCGAACGAGTCGAACGAGTCGAACGAGTCGAACGAGTCGAACGAGTCGAACGAGTCGAACGAGTCGAACGAGTCGAACGAGTCGAACGAGTCGAACGAGTCGAACGAGTCGAACGAGTCGAACGAGTCGAACGAGTCGAACGAGTCGAACGAGTCGAACGAGTCGAACGAGTCGAACGAGTCGAACGAGTCGAACGAGTCGAACGAGTCGAACGAGTCGAACGAGTCGAACGAGTCGAACGAGTCGAACGAGTCGAACGAGTCGAACGAGTCGAACGAGTCGAACGAGTCGAACGAGTCGAACGAGTCGAACGAGTCGAACGAGTCGAACGAGTCGAACGAGTCGAACGAGTCGAACGAGTCGAACGAGTCGAACGAGTCGAACGAGTCGAACGAGTCGAACGAGTCGAACGAGTCGAACGAGTCGAACGAGTCGAACGAGTCGAACGAGTCGAACGAGTCGAACGAGTCGAACGAGTCGAACGAGTCGAACGAGTCGAACGAGTCGAACGAGTCGAACGAGTCGAACGAGTCGAACGAGTCGAACGAGTCGAACGAGTCGAACGAGTCGAACGAGTCGAACGAGTCGAACGAGTCGAACGAGTCGAACGAGTCGAACGAGTCGAACGAGTCGAACGAGTCGAACGAGTCGAACGAGTCGAACGAGTCGAACGAGTCGAACGAGTCGAACGAGTCGAACGAGTCGAACGAGTCGAACGAGTCGAACGAGTCGAACGAGTCGAACGAGTCGAACGAGTCGAACGAGTCGAACGAGTCGAACGAGTCGAACGAGTCGAACGAGTCGAACGAGTCGAACGAGTCGAACGAGTCGAACGAGTCGAACGAGTCGAACGAGTCGAACGAGTCGAACGAGTCGAACGAGTCGAACGAGTCGAACGAGTCGAACGAGTCGAACGAGTCGAACGAGTCGAACGAGTCGAACGAGTCGAACGAGTCGAACGAGTCGAACGAGTCGAACGAGTCGAACGAGTCGAACGAGTCGAACGAGTCGAACGAGTCGAACGAGTCGAACGAGTCGAACGAGTCGAACGAGTCGAACGAGTCGAACGAGTCGAACGAGTCGAACGAGTCGAACGAGTCGAACGAGTCGAACGAGTCGAACGAGTCGAACGAGTCGAACGAGTCGAACGAGTCGAACGAGTCGAACGAGTCGAACGAGTCGAACGAGTCGAACGAGTCGAACGAGTCGAACGAGTCGAACGAGTCGAACGAGTCGAACGAGTCGAACGAGTCGAACGAGTCGAACGAGTCGAACGAGTCGAACGAGTCGAACGAGTCGAACGAGTCGAACGAGTCGAACGAGTCGAACGAGTCGAACGAGTCGAACGAGTCGAACGAGTCGAACGAGTCGAACGAGTCGAACGAGTCGAACGAGTCGAACGAGTCGAACGAGTCGAACGAGTCGAACGAGTCGAACGAGTCGAACGAGTCGAACGAGTCGAACGAGTCGAACGAGTCGAACGAGTCGAACGAGTCGAACGAGTCGAACGAGTCGAACGAGTCGAACGAGTCGAACGAGTCGAACGAGTCGAACGAGTCGAACGAGTCGAACGAGTCGAACGAGTCGAACGAGTCGAACGAGTCGAACGAGTCGAACGAGTCGAACGAGTCGAACGAGTCGAACGAGTCGAACGAGTCGAACGAGTCGAACGAGTCGAACGAGTCGAACGAGTCGAACGAGTCGAACGAGTCGAACGAGTCGAACGAGTCGAACGAGTCGAACGAGTCGAACGAGTCGAACGAGTCGAACGAGTCGAACGAGTCGAACGAGTCGAACGAGTCGAACGAGTCGAACGAGTCGAACGAGTCGAACGAGTCGAACGAGTCGAACGAGTCGAACGAGTCGAACGAGTCGAACGAGTCGAACGAGTCGAACGAGTCGAACGAGTCGAACGAGTCGAACGAGTCGAACGAGTCGAACGAGTCGAACGAGTCGAACGAGTCGAACGAGTCGAACGAGTCGAACGAGTCGAACGAGTCGAACGAGTCGAACGAGTCAAATGTGTCAAATGGGTCAAACGGGTCGAACAGGACAATCGAGTGAAACGAGTCAAACGAGTCAAACGAGTCAAACGAGTGAAACGAGTCAATCGAGTCAAACCAGTCGAACGAGTCGAACGAGTCGAACGAGTCGAACGAGTCGAACGAGTCGAACGAGTCGAACGAGTCGAACGAGTCGAACGAGTCGAACGAGTCGAACGAGTCGAACGAGTCGAACGAGTCGAACGAGTCGAACGAGTCGAACGAGTCGAACGAGTCGAACGAGTCGAACGAGTCGAACGAGTCGAACGAGTCGAACGAGTCGAACGAGTCGAACGAGTCGAACCAGTCGAACGAGTCGAACCAGTCGAACGAGTCGAACGAGTCGAACCAGTCGAACCAGTCGAACCAGTCGAACGAGTCGAACCAGTCGAACGAGTCGAACCAGTCGAACGAGTCGAACCAGTCGAACGAGTCGAACCAGTCGAACGAGTCGAACCAGTCGAACGAGTCGAACGAGTCGAACGAGTCGAACGAGTCGAACGAGTCGAACGAGTCGAACGAGTCGAACGAGTCGAACGAGTCGAACGAGTCGAACGAGTCGAACGAGTCGAACGAGTCGAACGAGTCGAACGAGTCGAACGAGTCGAACGAGTCGAACGAGTCGAACGAGTCGAACGAGTCGAACGAGTCGAACGAGTCGAACGAGTCGAACGAGTCGAACGAGTCGAACGAGTCGAACGAGTCGAACGAGTCGAACGAGTCGAACGAGTCGAACGAGTCGAACGAGTCGAACGAGTCGAACGAGTCGAACGAGTCGAACGAGTCGAACGAGTCGAACGAGTCGAACGAGTCGAACGAGTCGAACGAGTCGAACGAGTCGAACGAGTCGAACGAGTCGAACGAGTCGAACGAGTCGAACGAGTCGAACGAGTCGAACGAGTCGAACGAGTCGAACGAGTCGAACGAGTCGAACGAGTCGAACGAGTCGAACGAGTCGAACGAGTCGAACGAGTCGAACGAGTCGAACGAGTCGAACGAGTCGAACGAGTCGAACGAGTCGAACGAGTCGAACGAGTCGAACGAGTCGAACGAGTCGAACGAGTCGAACGAGTCGAACGAGTCGAACGAGTCGAACGAGTCGAACGAGTCGAACGAGTCGAACGAGTCGAACGAGTCGAACGAGTCGAACGAGTCGAACGAGTCGAACGAGTCGAACGAGTCGAACGAGTCGAACGAGTCGAACGAGTCGAACGAGTCGAACGAGTCGAACGAGTCGAACGAGTCGAACGAGTCGAACGAGTCGAACGAGTCGAACGAGTCGAACGAGTCGAACGAGTCGAACGAGTCGAACGAGTCGAACGAGTCGAACGAGTCGAACGAGTCGAACGAGTCGAACGAGTCGAACGAGTCGAACGAGTCGAACGAGTCGAACGAGTCGAACGAGTCGAACGAGTCGAACGAGTCGAACGAGTCGAACGAGTCGAACGAGTCGAACGAGTCGAACGAGTCGAACGAGTCGAACGAGTCGAACGAGTCGAACGAGTCGAACGAGTCGAACGAGTCGAACGAGTCGAACGAGTCGAACGAGTCGAACGAGTCGAACGAGTCGAACGAGTCGAACGAGTCGAACGAGTCGAACGAGTCGAACGAGTCGAACGAGTCGAACGAGTCGAACGAGTCGAACGAGTCGAACGAGTCGAACGAGTCGAACGAGTCGAACGAGTCGAACGAGTCGAACGAGTCGAACGAGTCGAACGAGTCGAACGAGTCGAACGAGTCGAACGAGTCGAACGAGTCGAACGAGTCGAACGAGTCGAACGAGTCGAACGAGTCGAACGAGTCGAACGAGTCGAACGAGTCGAACGAGTCGAACGAGTCGAACGAGTCGAACGAGTCGAACGAGTCGAACGAGTCGAACGAGTCGAACGAGTCGAACGAGTCGAACGAGTCGAACGAGTCGAACGAGTCGAACGAGTCGAACGAGTCGAACGAGTCGAACGAGTCGAACGAGTCGAACGAGTCGAACGAGTCGAACGAGTCGAACGAGTCGAACGAGTCGAACGAGTCGAACGAGTCGAACGAGTCGAACGAGTCGAACGAGTCGAACGAGTCGAACGAGTCGAACGAGTCGAACGAGTCGAACGAGTCGAACGAGTCGAACGAGTCGAACGAGTCGAACGAGTCGAACGAGTCGAACGAGTCGAACGAGTCGAACGAGTCGAACGAGTCGAACGAGTCGAACGAGTCGAACGAGTCGAACGAGTCGAACGAGTCGAACGAGTCGAACGAGTCGAACGAGTCGAACGAGTCGAACGAGTCGAACGAGTCGAACGAGTCGAACGAGTCGAACGAGTCGAACGAGTCGAACGAGTCGAACGAGTCGAACGAGTCGAACGAGTCGAACGAGTCGAACGAGTCGAACGAGTCGAACGAGTCGAACGAGTCGAACGAGTCGAACGAGTCGAACGAGTCGAACGAGTCGAACGAGTCGAACGAGTCGAACGAGTCGAACGAGTCGAACGAGTCGAACGAGTCGAACGAGTCGAACGAGTCGAACGAGTCGAACGAGTCGAACGAGTCGAACGAGTCGAACGAGTCGAACGAGTCGAACGAGTCGAACGAGTCGAACGAGTCGAACGAGTCGAACGAGTCGAACGAGTCGAACGAGTCGAACGAGTCGAACGAGTCGAACGAGTCGAACGAGTCGAACGAGTCGAACGAGTCGAACGAGTCGAACGAGTCGAACGAGTCGAACGAGTCGAACGAGTCGAACGAGTCGAACGAGTCGAACGAGTCGAACGAGTCGAACGAGTCGAACGAGTCGAACGAGTCGAACGAGTCGAACGAGTCGAACGAGTCGAACGAGTCGAACGAGTCGAACGAGTCGAACGAGTCGAACGAGTCGAACGAGTCGAACGAGTCGAACGAGTCGAACGAGTCGAACGAGTCGAACGAGTCGAACGAGTCGAACGAGTCGAACGAGTCGAACGAGTCGAACGAGTCGAACGAGTCGAACGAGTCGAACGAGTCGAACGAGTCGAACGAGTCGAACGAGTCGAACGAGTCGAACGAGTCGAACGAGTCGAACGAGTCGAACGAGTCGAACGAGTCGAACGAGTCGAACGAGTCGAACGAGTCGAACGAGTCGAACGAGTCGAACGAGTCGAACGAGTCGAACGAGTCGAACGAGTCGAACGAGTCGAACGAGTCGAACGAGTCGAACGAGTCGAACGAGTCGAACGAGTCGAACGAGTCGAACGAGTCGAACGAGTCGAACGAGTCGAACGAGTCGAACGAGTCGAACGAGTCGAACGAGTCGAACGAGTCGAACGAGTCGAACGAGTCGAACGAGTCGAACGAGTCGAACGAGTCGAACGAGTCGAACGAGTCGAACGAGTCGAACGAGTCGAACGAGTCGAACGAGTCGAACGAGTCGAACGAGTCGAACGAGTCGAACGAGTCGAACGAGTCGAACGAGTCGAACGAGTCGAACGAGTCGAACGAGTCGAACGAGTCGAACGAGTCGAACGAGTCGAACGAGTCGAACGAGTCGAACGAGTCGAACGAGTCGAACGAGTCGAACGAGTCGAACGAGTCGAACGAGTCGAACGAGTCGAACGAGTCGAACGAGTCGAACGAGTCGAACGAGTCGAACGAGTCGAACGAGTCGAACGAGTCGAACGAGTCGAACGAGTCGAACGAGTCGAACGAGTCGAACGAGTCGAACGAGTCGAACGAGTCGAACGAGTCGAACGAGTCGAACGAGTCGAACGAGTCGAACGAGTCGAACGAGTCGAACGAGTCGAACGAGTCGAACGAGTCGAACGAGTGTTACGTGAGGGCGTTGAATTTAAAGTGACCGAGCGGTTGAGTCTAATTTTTCTCACGCAACGCTTAACAAATTAAAGATTTATTTATTACGCGAAAATTCAGGATTGTTTTGGGAGTAGGGCTTTTATCTACGACCAATACAGGTTGTCCCGTCTGGATGTGGTACTTTGAGACTGGTTCGAAAGAAAATGAGACGATATTTGAGTAAATATTACCATGTATTACAAAATAAGCAAAAGGAAATGTTTAAAAGGTAGAACATAAATTGGGGAATTTACATGGTATGCGTTTAGCGATATAAATGTACAAAATACGGTTTGTAGAATTTTGCAATCGGATACAAGAATCTAATTGGCTTCGAAAGTTACAATTACGATTTGACATGGACGTCAGATAATAGTTAACGGACAATAATTGATCGAGGGTAACCCGTAACCATTAAGTGGTTGGATCAGTTATTGTATGTACGTTCGGTTTTATACATTCACGGTGAATATTTTAGAAAAGGTTATGCGATCGGTGATTATAATTACATGAAAACAGAAAATTTGCAAAAACGCGGTACACGCCGAAGGGAAGGTAACAGTTGACTGAGGGAAAATCCCGTAACCTCCGTGGTTGGGTCAATTATTACTTCCGTACAATGTCATGAATAAGTAGGTACTTGAATCACTCACCGACTCAGGTAGTACAAGGCTTAAATTTGGAACTAACGAACCGGAGCGGTTTGCCTCTCTCTCTCTCTCTCTCTCTCTCTTACGCTCTATCTCGCTCTCTCTGATGGACTGGAGCGGTTCTACGGCCGGGTGAGGCGCACGTAGAATTCACACACACGCAATTCACTTGTTCGGCGGATTATAATTATAAATACGACGGAAAAATATAAGGTTTGAACAAAAGGAAAAATGGTTGGAATAAGTAAAACACTGAAAGAGTCTTTACGGGGACTGAGTCTTTCCGTTGATATATCACACAGAACTCTAGCTCACGATGCCTATTATACAATACGCAAAATGTCCCTCGGACAGAACGTCAACGCTACTCGCGATTTGCCAGCCTACTGTGACGAACGTTCGCAGGGTAGGCCCGAGCACTCGGGCCTTTGCGTCAAATTCGCTGACGCCGCACCTCATGCACACGGTCCCAACCGTCGCCACCCAGAACGTTCCCAGCATCCAAGTCGCTATCGCGTCCGGCGTTCTAAGAACGCTGACGGTGTCGGAAGGTTTTCTCACGGAAGAACGCAGCGGCGTAACGGTTCATATAAAATTATTATTATCATATGGTTTGTAGGTCATTGACAATTGATCGAGGGAAACTCCCACAACACTCAATGGTAGGATCAAATGTCAATGATGGTGTATAAAAATTTTGACAGGGGAGAAAAAATATAAAGTAGCCTACTACAATGCGTCGAAAGGCTTATCACGGCGCGCCTTCTAGGAACGTCGACGGCGTTGGGAGATTGCTGACGACGATCTTCCAAAGTATGCCGTGGCGTGACAGGCTTCAATCGGAATTAAATTATAACCATTAAGAATATTCACGGATAATCGACTACTGATTGAGGGGAATCCCCATAACACGTGATGGTTGAACCAGTCGTCGACATCCGTGTAGCAAGATATGATGTGAATTTTAGCAAAAATTTAGAGATGAATTGAAAAATAACCGGCACGTAACACCCTCCCCCCCTTGGAATCATCGTCCCCGATGATAACTAGTTATAAGGACACTTGGAGTGCCGCGTATAATTCAAGAAAACATGGAGTAGCTGCCTGTCACGCCGACGACGTACTGCGCTTGTTCCTCCGACACGAATTTCGACTCGGTGATTGTGAGGATCGCCTCGCAGGGCGGAGTACACGCAATCTATGAAAGGACGCCCTATGTGAACGCAGCCTTCCAGATCTATTGTCGTTATTGTACTGCTATTTCTGATGAGACCGCAGACGTTCTCATCTGTTATGCCCTGATTATCCCTACACGTTAACTCTCTGAGCGACGGCATGTCTTTGAGAAACTGAGCACCGACGTCCGGGTACAGTAGGCTGATCTGTAGTTCGCTACAATGATTCAGGGCACTGAGTGTTTCGAGGCTAAACTGCCCTCTGATGTTAGTGCACCCCGTGATATCCAATTTGATAATATGCTTCATGTGGCGACCCACTTCGCCGATGAAGGCGCTGTCTACCCAGCCGCAGAACGCAACCCCAAGCTCGGTGACCAAGGGATAGCGAGAAGGGAGGCTGACCGCCATCTCGACGGGACCGAGGTCAAACTCGAAAAAGTCTGCTGCCTCTTCCTGCTCGGATTCCGCATCCTCCTCCTGCATCCCCCCGTGACCGGGCCGGGTGTTACACCCCACGAACTTCATCGACTCCATGGATCGAGGTAACATGGTGTTTTCAATTAATGTCTGTAAAATATTAGAGTGGATGTTTTTGGGCTTGGATAAACAAAAATGTGATAACATTTTGAAATGTGAAATGGCTGCGGCGATATATTCGCCTCTAGCCGTAGAATCTCTTAGACTCAGCCTTACTAGGTCCACTGTTATTTGTAACAGGGACCTTCCAGAGAAATCGGTGCCCTTGGCGCTGAATCTTTGTAGATTCTTATTAGTTTGGAAAATCCTTCCTAGTTCAATGTCGCTGCAGTTCGTGCAACTTCCAATTGATAGGTCTCTCAGGGAGGTAACGCGTGCTGCCAGCTCCCGAAAGGCTGATGGTCGGGCGTTGACGGCCGTTACAACCAGCCCTTCCAGTGCTGGACAATTCGTAGCAATCAAGGCCAACAGCTGAGGTCGCAGATCTTCAGCGGCTTGGTCATCGTCTAAAACAATAATCTTTAAGTAAGGGGCACATCGAACCAATACCCAATAGAAGGCTTCCGTTTTAATGCGCCTCCATCCTTGCATCCCAGGCCATCTCCAATTGTCTAGATCGAGACGTTGCGTTTTCCGGAAGGAGTCGTGTACTCCTACTCTCCACGTCTTCGATACCTGCTCCATGCGGGCGCAATCCGCGAAAGGCAGGTATGCCGCTATTCGCGCAATCACTTCTACCGGCAGGAGTGCTGAACGGACCGGTTCGTACCCCGGGAAAGGGTTGTCCCATTCAGGATTGAAGTTGGATGGCCCGGTGCTCGAGGATGGCAAGTTGAAACTATGCCATGCGTCGGCGACCATGATCCGGAGCCTCCGCTTGTGAAGCGTGATGGGTTTTGAGATTGCGTCGTTCACCACCTGGGCTGCTTGCTGCGAAGTGGCGAATGTGATAAAAGCCACGTTCCCACTAGGTTGGACCCTTAAGACGACGTGTTCTGCTCCGTGTGGATGGAAAATTTTTAAGAGGTCTTTTTGTTTCGTGAACCGCGCTAAGCGGCACACGAAGATCCTTCGTGAGCGTCCGTGATCGTTGATGGCTGGGTCAGACATCTCTATTCGGGTGGCAATGATGAAGTGACAGGCGCGATCGAATGAGCATCTGTGGTAGGCGTATCTGCGGTAGGCGTGATCGAATGGCAGTCGGCTGGCAAATCGCTTTCCACTCTTACAATGACATTGCTTGGTCCGACCGTTGTCTCTGGCGAAGTCTCAGGTCTCCTCTTCCTACAGGGCAACAGAAACCGCACTCTCCCGACACTACTTCGGAAGCTGTATAGCAGAATTCCCAGAGTTAAAATAGATGATAATGCCAGTCCTCCGTGCAATAGATGGGTACTGAATCTTTTATTTCGGTGATGTCGTCCTATCTCGTCGAGTTTTCCTTCTACTTCGGACATAGTATCTTCGACAATAGTGGGTGTGTTTTTATAGCTTGTATCTAATGGTCGAATGTCATGATATTTGTAAATTTGGGGTAGAAGTTCTGAAATATTTAGTAGTAAATTCGGTTGGTAAAGGTACTGTTCTCGATCCTCCAAATGTTGAATTCCAATTAGGGTCACATGAGCGGTTTTAGCAATACATCCTTGTTTAAGCTGTAAAATACCAGTGCCCTCCATGGTTACTAATTCGTCCTTCATTCCACCACATATAATTTGCAATGTCTCCGGTGACTCTAAGGAATATAACCATCCTTGAGTTGATTTCAACCGGGCCCAGAACGGGGTGTGCTGAGATCTTATTCGCACATCGCAATATTTGAATGCTTGGACGGTAGGCCGCAACAATAGCAAAACTTCGCAAGCGTCATTGGACGAAACTTCGGACAACGGTTGATCCAACGGGCATAGGTGCACATAAGATGTTCTGTGACAGTTGTTAATATATAACTCATCTATGTTGAAGTAAAACCGATGATCATTGCTTATTGCCAAATATGGGGTTCCTGGATGGACGTAGCTTGATCCTGTCGAATTTTTAGTAAATTTTTGTGGGATAGGCCAAGAGTATGTGCGGTAGAGGTGGTATGCTACTCCGTCTACCAAAGGCAAGTATAGTATCAGTAGAAGTCTGCCTTTGTGGTAGCTGATCTTTTTACTGGATAATCTAATTAGTTCTTCTATTCCCTGGTATCCTTGCGGTATCGGGAGGTCGTATGAATTTTGTGTATTTCTAATGTCTGATACAATACGTTGAAGTTTTAATTTATCCAATAGTGAGCTATGTAATTCTCCTGCCTTTGCGGCATGTATTGCAGCAAGAAATTTCTCGGTCACTTTTATATATTGGTCCAAGGACAGTTCCAGGTTATGTGCATAGTGTGTCAACCAGTATGATACCCGAGTGTAGTTTAGCGATTTATCTATGTCACCTATTGCTGTAGAGAGTTGGTTGATCTGAACTCTGTTTTTGTTCATCAGTCTTGAATTTTGGTCTAATGCTTCATGGTATTTGTGGAGCTTACTGGTAATAATATGCGTTTGATTTTTTTATGAGATGAGTTATTTCTTGTTGATCTCGGTATAGTTGATCAATTTCCGAATTGAAGTATTCTGCATCATCCGTTGTTAGTGTGCCAAAGAGAGTGCGGCTTAGCAATCCGATGAACCCAAGAGGAACACTCCTCCGTACGATGGTCTTGGGGCTGTTAAACTCCTCCGGAACTTGAATCGCCGAGATTGTCTCCTTTAGCTCCAAACGCAGCGCCAAAGCTTCTTCCGCCTTTCCATTAAGGTAACTGACACGCAAGATGCTATTGCAATCGCTTGCCAGCAGTACGGAGACGCAGTAGTTGTAGGTTTCATTTAATTTTTCATAACCCATTGGAAATTGGGTTCCTAATTTATGGGCGTCGAGGAAAATCGTGACCCGCCAGTCGGCGGTCATCAGTCTCATAGTATGTAATTTTTCAAAATACAGTCCAGGACTAGCGTGTATTCTTGAAATTTCATACGTCTTCTGACGTTGCCCTTGTATTAGTGAGATCCAGGTCATCACAGAGAGGAGCGTTACCAACTTCATTTTGCCAACTGAAAATAGAGCTCTTCGTACAGGGAAGTCTCTATTTACTAACGTGAACGCCCGCATGTTGTTTTACATACCGAAAGGTAATATCATAACGATTCTGATTGGAACATACGGAACATACGGAACATAGGGAACATACGGAACATAGGGAACATACGGAATATACGGAGGGTTTGTACAAATACCCCAAGTACGATGTATTGACAATGGAGCAATCCTAACCGAAGTGAATGCATCTCAGTTGTTGCACAGGGTATGCACACTTAAAATTCCGGAAAGCGTTAAGTGTTATGTTGGAATTTTTGTTCCGGTTCAATGTACTGAGCACCCTGGTGGTGTAACAATAGCTTATCGGCGTGTTTTACAAATCGTTCGCCAGACTTCTTTTGCAAAATAATATTATTCTTTTCGAGAATTCCAACAATTTTGTAGGGACCGTGATATCGACTACCAAATTTTCCTTTTCTGACTTCTACCAAAACGCGTGCCATGTCGCCAATTTTACCTTGAAATGGTCGCGCTTTTTCATCGTAGTGTAATTTTGATTTGTGTTTAGCCGATATCAAATTTTGTGCAGCCAAGGTCTGCATTTCAGTTAATCGCGTTAACAAATCTCGGAGATATCCATTATACGTCAATAAGGATTCGTCTGTAGGGAATGCACTAGGACAGCGTGCTATTTCGCCAAACACCAATTCGTGTGGGGTAAAATTTGTTGCCTCGTGAACGGACGTGTTATATGAAAATATTGCAAACGGTACTATTTTATCCCAATCATCAAAGTCATTTAGATAATGTTTTATGTATTCAGTCAAGACTATATGACTACGTTCTAGAGCACCATTTGTTTGTGGACGGTACCCAGAAGTAGTTACGTGATTAATTTTGAATACTTTTGCCAATTCTTTTAATACTTTGTTAATGAAGCTAGTGCCTTGATCAGTTAAGATCGCGCGTGGAGCCCCATATTGTAAAACCAGATGCGTGACCAGCGCGTGAGCTACAGTTTCTGCTTTTATATCCGGTACAGGAACTGCAATGCAGTATTTTGTAAGATTATCCTGCATAGTTAGAATGTGCCGATTACCGCTAGGAGTCAATGGAAGAGTTCCCACAGTATCTAAAGATATTTTATCAAATGGCCTTAATGGTGTATCAGTTATAAGCATTGGTTCACGAGTTTTTGTCCTAACAAGTTTGTTTTCCTGACAACTATTGCATGTTCTGATAAAATTTTGAATGTCGTTACGCATCGATGGCCAATAAAATCTTTCGCGAATTCTTTGATATGTTTTTGTTACGCCCTTATGCCCTCCTATTAAACTTTCGTGTAATTCCGAAATGATTTTCAGACGGAGTTCTTCGGGCGGTACCTGTACGTTTCCGGTACACAGAGTTACTTTGATTTCACTATCCGCAAAAACATTTAATAACATACCAGCTAGTGTACCTTGCGGAAGTGTATCCGTAAATTCACCGGATTTCGAAATTCTAAAGGTTTTTATACCTGATTGTAAAAGTGTTGTGACGGCCACTTGCGTGGGCGTCACTCGGGAGCGGGGAGACTCGGCCGGTAGCTCAGTCGAGTCGCAGGGTTCTGTTATATACGAGTCTCTTTTATTACGATGGTCCTTTATTAGTCCTGACTTACAGCTTTGCTTAACCGAAGTGTATTTACAGCTTTTCTAACACGGCGTATGTGCCGTGCGCGTAGTTCGTGGTACGGCGTTTTGAGATGCGGCGGCGTCGGTTGCCGCGGAAGCTAGAGACCGCGAAGGGACGGCGCGGTGTGTCTCGGAGAGCGTGGGCAGCGTCCAGCCACGCTCTAGCGAAACGGCGTGGAGGTACGGTCAGTCGAGGCCTGGGCAATATCCAGCCACCTTGACTGCAGTACGGGACGGATTCGGAGAGTTTCTTAGAGAGCCCGGGCAGTATCCAGTCACTCTCTAGAGAAACGGTGCGGAGGTACGGTCAGTCAAGGCCTGGGCAATATCCAGCCACCTTGGCTGCGGTACAAGACGGAGTCGGAGTGTTTCTTAGGGAGCCCGGGCAGTATCCAGCCACTCTCTAGAGAAACGGTGCGGGAGTACGGTCAGTCAGGGCCTGGGCAATATCCAGCCACCCTGGCTGCGGTACGGAACGGATTTGAAGAGCCTGGGCAATATCCAGCCACTCTACGAAAAGGTTCGGGTTACAGGGAGTCACGCCTAAGCGTCCACAACGGTCTGAATCCGGGCAATTTCCAGTCGTTCTTTCCGGTGGTGAGAGGGCTCCTTAATCCCCACTCGGTTGTCTCTCTTTGACTGTCGCGAGGCTTATATGCGCCTCCGCGGTATTTCGTGACAGCGAGAAAGAGGCGCATCTATGGGGGTCGGCGCGTACTAATTCCGGGAATCGCGAGTCGCGGGGTGGGGGATTCTCGGTAGCGCGTCGAGTCTCGGCCCGGCTCGGACGGATCGGCGCGCTTCGTGACGCTTCGTCACACCGTATTTCTTAAATTTTTCAAAGCATTACCTAATTTTGCGATGGAAGTATCATCATAATGCTTTTCTTTTATTACTACACTAAAAATTTTGTATTTACCTCGCGGCGTAACGAGTACCTGGCCTTCTTTTGGCTTTGCATTCCGCAGATTTTCAATGCTTATGGCCCCTATATCTGCGAGAAATTTACTTATTGGGGTTACCAATTCTACATCGGAAGAAATGAAGTGAACGTAATTTTCGCGAATGTTTGTTAAATTGTTTCGAGTGAAATTAATATTTCCTCCGCGTGTGCTTCGGGAGAAAGTCGGTAATATGTCCGGAAGTATACTTTCTGTTATTTGAATTCCTGGCCGATACTGATCAATTTTCCTGTGGTTCCTCGATTCAGGAATAAATGAACGTTTGGGAGTGGAAAATGAGTCGGAAGATATGGTTTCTGGTTTTGAATAAAGTGTGGATAATGCAAGCGGTCTGTTTGATGGTAATGGGGTTGGTATCAGGGATCGGCGCGGTGAACGATGAATTAGTGTATTATCAAATCCAGAGGCAGTGTTTGGTTCTTCTTCTTCTTGAATGGATTCTAAAGGTGGACTCCCTATTTCATCTTTTGAAGGTCCCGTATCAGTAGCTGTTGCTTTTACACTATCTTGTCCTCGCGTTTTATATTGAACCCACAAGTCTTCTGCGCGTTTATCCAATTCTTCCCGGAATGAATTTTCTGTATCCGGTTCTAGTTCATCGGATGATTTTTGAAGAATGTCGCTATACTCCTGCAGCGATTGGTCAAAACGGTTAAAAGATTCCTGAAGTTCCTGTAGCCCAATGGGTTGAGTAGTGTCGAGGTGAATCTCGTTATCGTCACTATCATTGGATGGAGGTGCAACCTCTATCGTTATGCCTTCGGCAGGTGTTGGAGCCGCGGCAGCTTCATCCTCTGTAGTGTCCACAACCTCGGACTGGTCTTCAGATTGTACTTCTTTAGAAAGGGCGCGTTGAAATTCTTGAACCAATGTTGGTGATTTGAGATTAGGTAACACGCTTTTTCGACCTCGGAATACCGGTGGATCGGTAGGCGGTTCATCTTCGGAATTTTGTGAAGACTCTGTAGTAGTTAATTCCGCGTAATTAATGGGAGGTTTTGGATCGACAGTTGGAACTGTGGAACGCGTTCTTGTTGAAACAGCATTTTTATCTAATGGAAAGGTACGTTTACCTCTCTTGATGATTGGTTTAACTATAGATTTTGGTTCTGCAGGCACGGATCTAGAAGTGCTCGGAGCTGGTAGCTTTTTATTCGCGGGTGGTCTTTTAATAGGCAGAATTTTTGGAATACTACATTCCGAATCACTTTCGGATGTGTCTTTGGAACTGGATTCTGAACTAGTATTAAATTTTGTTACTGGGTTTCGAGATAATGCATCTGCGTTGGAATTTAGACGTCGAGGTTTATGTACAAATTCGTATTCGTAATCATGCAATTTTAATCTCCAACGTACTAATCGTTGTCCCGGATCTTTTATTGAGTCTATCCATTTTAAAGGCTCATGATCACTAACCAAAGTAAATTTTCTTCCGTAAAGGTATGGTCGAAAATGTAGTATTGCAAAAAGAACTGCTAGGCATTCCTTTTCAGTGGTAAAATAATTTTGTTCTGGATTCGTTAAATTTCTCGAAACGTAAGCTACAGGCAAATCATGTCCGTCCACATTTTGACTGAGTACGGCGCCTATTGCGTAATCGGATGCATCAGTAGTTAATGTAAATGGTTTATTGAAATCGGGATATTGCAATATGGGACTCCTGCACAAAGCTTTACGTAAAATTTGGAAACTATTTTTGTGTTCTTTCTTCCACACGAAAGTGGCGTTCTTTTTTAATAATTCGGTTAATGGTTTGGCTTTGGCTGCAAAATCTTTGATAAATCGGCGATAATAACCGGCTAGTCCAAGAAATTGTCGTACATTTTTTTTATTTTTAGGACGAGGAAAATGTTTTACTGCCATTAATTTCTTAGGGTCAGGTCTTACTCCTGATCGACTAATAATGTGGCCTAAATATGTGACTTCGGTTTTTAAAAATTCACACTTGTCTGGCTGAAGAGTTAATTTAGCATCATTTAATCGTGTGAATAACCGTCGGACTTTCTTTCCGTGGTCTTCCAAATTTTTCGCGTAAACGACGATGTCATCGAGGTAGACAAATACTTCCACACCCTGTAATCCGCGCAATACCTGATCCATCAGCCGTTGAAACGTCGCGGGAGCATTCTTAAGCCCTTCAGGCATACGAATATATTCGTAATGACCGTTAGGTGTAGTAAAGGCTGTTTTAGCGCGATCTCGTGGATCCATTTCGATTTGTTGGAATCCACTGGCGAGATCAAAGGTTGAAAAGTATCTCGCTTCGCCTAAATGATCTAGAATCTCCGTGATGTTAGGCAGGGGGTATGCGTCACCTATTGTTTTTTCATTGAGGTTCCGAAAATCAATGACTAATCTCCACCTTAGGTTTCCCTCGGAATCAGTTTTCTTTGGTACTATCCAGAGTGGTGAATTGTATGGAGAATTTGAAAGTCCAATAATTTCCTCTGTTAATTTACTAGAAATTTGGCGAGCTATTTCTTTTTGGTGAACTCGCGGAAATCGATATTGCCTAGTGTTAATGGGCAAATCGTCTATTGTAGGTATTCGATGTTGTATTAAAGGAGTGGATTCTAATTTGTCACCTGGTAGACGAAATCGTTCCGGAAATTCTTCGATTATTCTAATTACGTGATCTCTTTCCTCGTCATTTAAATGGTCTAAACGCAATTTTGATAAAATTTGAGTTACACGGTCCGGTGATACCAGTGACTCCTGCTGTTCAGAGTCAGAATCGAAGTATTCGCGTTCTTCCGGAAAATTATGGTATTCGAACGGTAAAATTTCTTGAGGCGGTATTTCTATTTGAATGTCCTTGTCCAAGGTATTAATTGCGAGAACATGGCACACGTTATTTTTAATTTTTACTATTGCTTCTCCAATATAAAGTCCATCTATTGTTTTGAGTAATGGTAAATATCCTTCTTTCAAATCACTGTTGATGGTGTCTATGGCGATTGCTTGTCGGGTACGACTGCTAATACGATAAACACGCGGCGTACTATTTTTCTGAGGTGCTTCCTCTGGAGGAGCCTCACCAATAAAATGGATCGGTCGAATTGGTTGACTTTGAGTAACTATAGTATTATGTGCAAAAGAAATTTCGGCTTTTTCTTGTCTCAAATAGGCTTTTCCTAAAATACCGTCACTATGTATCGGAAAATTTGATCTTACTACATGAAATAGGATTGGTTGATCCAAAATTGATACTATTGTGGTTCCTAATGTTTCCATTCTTTCGTCTGTAATTCCTCTCATTTCGATAGAATCACGTACATCGACGGTTACATCCTCGTGCAATGCGTTTAATTTTATTACATTTATGTCTGCACCCGTATCAATCAAAAACGTTGCAGTTTTATATCGTAATTGTTCCGCGGTTAATTTTACAACAGGCGATTCGTCGTTACAACCCAAATTTAATATTGTTGATCCCTTTCCAGAAATCTTACTGTCGGACGACGCTCTGAGTTTTGATTGTTCGACGGGCGACGCTCGGAATTTTGGTAACTCGTCGTCGCGTCTGTTCGAGCAGTTACTCGGGAGTTTAAATCTGAATTATTACGTGGTTCTGACGAATTCTGATTCGGTGAATATGAACGATTCTGATTCGGTGAGTACGGCCTAGACTCGCGAAATCCTACGGAATTTCGTGAATCGGGATTCAAATTTAGTGAGCTAGATTGAAAATTTGAATTTTGATGTGCGACTTGAGTCGCCTGAGGAGTTGGACTCATGCTTCGTGCCAATTGCGGAGCCGTCGGAGATTGTGCGTATGGCAAATTTGATGGAAAACGCGGATCCTGTGGATACGGTGAATAGTATGGTGGATAAGGCATTTGGTAAAAAGGTGGATAAGGCATGTAAGGATACGGAGAATAAGCGGGATACCCATGTTGTTCTGGATATCTACTCGATTCCGTGTTACTACGCGGTGGTTTAAGAATACTTGTCGGAAATTTTGAATGATCCGAATTTCCAGTCGCGTTTGGACTTGGGCTTCGCGAGCGAGAGTCTCCGAAATTTTGGTTTCGCGAATCGCGATAAGTGAATAAGCTTTGACGCGAATTACTTTGGTTAGGCGAATCTGGACAGGGATTTAGACGAGAATCGTCCTGTCTTGAAAGAAATAATCTATTCGGATCTCCGGTCGGTATTACTCCAGACCTCATTCGCGTTTCGACTCGAGTCGCATGTTTTACCGCGTCATCTAGAGTTTTGGGATCCTGCGCGTCTACGGCCCTGGCAATCTCGTCGGGCAAGCCGCGAATAAATGCTTCTAACGCGCATTCTTTAATCGGGCGCATCATCTTATCCGCGTCCGCGCCATACGAATCCTCCAGCGCGAGTCGAGCCCCGCTAACCAAAATATTAAGCCGATCATGAAAATCATTTACTGTTTCACTTCTACGCATGCGGATGTTTTCAATCTCATGATGGTAATATGGATAATCTTTCCCGGGAGCGAATCTGTTTTTCAAATGTTTAATTAATTCGTTTACGGTATTAAAGGTTTTCCCAAAAGTGCTATCGCGTGCAGCTCCTTGTAATTTTCCAAGGACTGCTTTAACGAACGGGCCTTCCGACGCAGGAGGTACAAAAACTGCGCCGTTTTGCACATCTTGTAAGAAATCTTTCAAAGGTATATTTCTCCCGTTGAAGAAAGGAATATTCAACGTCCCGTGCTGTAAAGCAAAGCATTCCGCCATAGACGTCATCATCGCGTTTGTGACGGATAGATTCACGGATGACGCGCTAGCGTCAGCGGTTTCATTGGGATTAACCATTTTGTTAAAATTTTTAATTTACAAATATATAAATAAGCTGGAAATAAATTAGAAGCCGATATCACGGTATTTTCTAAAACCTTCAAGAAAACAGAAACAAATGCAAGGCGTACCGATTAAATCACATATACAAATTTACATACATTGCTTTTCTCTCGAACGTCTCAGGAAATACCACAATGGACGGAGTTTCGACAAAAGCAGTAAAGAATCCCACTTCTGACACCAGTTTAGCTGTTACGTGAGGGCGTTGAATTTAAAGTGACCGAGCGGTTGAGTCTAATTTTTCTCACGCAACGCTTAACAAATTAAAGATTTATTTATTACGCGAAAATTCAGGATTGTTTTGGGAGTAGGGCTTTTATCTACAACCAATACAGGTTGTCCCGTCTGGATGTGGTACTTTGAGACTGGTTCGAAAGAAATGAGACGATATTTGAGTAAATATTACCATGTATTACAAAATAAGCAAAAGGAAATGTTTAAAAGGTAGAACATAAATTGGGGAATTTACATGGTATGCGTTTAGCGATATAAATGTACAAAATACGGTTTGTAGAATTTTGCAATCGGATACAAGAATCTAATTGGCTTCGAAAGTTACAATTACGATTTGACATGGACGTCAGATAATAGTTAACGGACAATAATTGATCGAGGGTAACCCGTAACCATTAAGTGGTTGGATCAGTTATTGTATGTACGTTCGGTTTTATACATTCACGGTGAATATTTTAGAAAAGGTTATGCGATCGGTGATTATAATTACATGAAAACAGAAAATTTGCAAAAACGCGGTACACGCCGAAGGGAAGGTAACAGTTGACTGAGGGAAAATCCCGTAACCTCCGTGGTTGGGTCAATTATTACTTCCGTACAATGTCATGAATAAGTAGGTACTTGAATCACTCACCGACTCAGGTAGTACAAGGCTTAAATTTGGAACTAACGAACCGGAGCGGTTTGCCTCTCTCTCTCTCTCTCTCTCTTACGCTCTATCTCGCTCTCTCTGATGGACTGGAGAGGTTCTACGGCCGGGTGAGGCGCACGTAGAATTCACACACACGCAATTCACTTGTTCGGCGGATTATAATTATAAATACGACGGAAAAATATAAGGTTTGAACAAAAGGAAAAATGGTTGGAATAAGTAAAACACTGAAAGAGTCTTTACGGGGACTGAGTCTTTCCGTTGATATATCACACAGAACTCTAGCTCACGATGCCTATTATACAATACGCAAAATGTCCCTCGGACAGAACGTCAACGCTACTCGCGATTTGCCAGCCGACTGCGACGAACGTTCGCAGGGTAGGCCCGAGCACTCGGGCTTTTGCGTCAAATTCGCTGACGCCGCACCTCATGCACACGGGCCCAACCGTCGCCACCCAGAACGTTCCCAGCATCCAAGTCGCTATCGCGTCCGGCGTTCTAAGAACGCTGACGGTGTCGGAAGGTTTTCTCACGGAAGAACGCAGCGGCGTAACGGTTCATATAAAATTATTATTATCATATGGTTTGTAGGTCATTGACAATTGATCGAGGGAAACTCCCACAACACTCAATGGTAGGATCAAATGTCAATGATAGTGTATACAAATTTTGACAGGGGAGAAAAAATATAAAGTAGCCTACTACAATGCGTCGAAAGGCTTATCACGGCGCGCATTCTAGGAACGTCGACGGCATTGGGAGATTGCTGACGACAATCTTCCAAAGTATGCCGTGGCGTGACAGGCTTCAATCGGAATTAAATTATAACCATTAAGAATATTCACGGATAATCGACTACTGATTGAGGGGAATCCCCATAACACGTGATGGTTGAACCAGTCGTCGACATCCGTGTAGCAAGATATGATGTTAATTTTAGCAAAAATTTAGAGATGAATTGAAAAATAACCGGCACGTAACACCAGTCAAACGAGTCAAACGAGTCAAACGAGTCAAACGAGTCAACCGAGTAAAACGAGTCAAACGAGTCAAACGAGTCAAACGCGTCAAACGGGTCGAACAGGACAATCGAGTCAAGCGATTTGAACGAGCCAAACGAGTCAAACGAGTCGAACGAGTCAAACGAGTCGAACGAGTCAAACGAGTCGAACGAGTCAATCGAGTCGAACGAGTCAAACGAGTCGAACGAGTCAAACGAGTCGAACGAGTCAAACGAGTCGAACGAGTCAAACGAGTCGAACGAGTCAAACGAGTCGAACGAGTCGAACAGGACAATCGATTCAAGCGAGTTGAACGAGCCAAACGAGTCAAACGAGTCAAGCGAGTCATACGAGTCAAACGAGTCAAACGAGTCAAACGAGTCAAACGAGTCAAACGAGTCAAACGAGTCAAACGAGTCAAACGAGTCAAACGAGTCAAACGAGTCAAACGAGTCAAACGAGTCAAACGAGTCAAACGAGTCAAACGAGTCAAACGAGTCAAACGAGTCAAACGAGTCAAACGAGTCAAACGAGTCAAACGAGTCAAACGAGTCAAACGAGTCAAACGAGTCAAACGAGTCAAACGAGTCAAACGAGTCAAACGAGTCAAACGAGTCAAACGAGTCAAACGAGTCAAACGAGTCAAACGAGTCAAACGAGTCAAACGAGTCAAACGAGTCAAACGAGTCAAACGAGTCAAACGAGTCAAACGAGTCAAACGAGTCAAACGAGTCAAACGAGTCAAACGAGTCAAACGAGTCAAACGAGTCAAACGAGTCAAACGAGTCAAACGAGTCAAACGAGTCAAACGAGTCAAACGAGTCAAACGAGTCAAACGAGTCAAACGAGTCAAACGGGTCGAACAGGACAATCGAGTCAAGCGAGTTGAACGAGCCAAACGAGTCAAGCGAGTGGAACGAGCCAAACGAGTCAAACGAGTCAAACGAGTCAAACGAGTCAAACGAGTCAAACGAGTCAAACGAGTCAAACGAGTCAAACGAGTCAAACGAGTCAAGCGAGTCAAGCGAGTGGAACGAGCCAAACGAGTCAAACGAGTCAGACGAGTCAAACGAGTCAAACGAGTCAAACGAGTCAAACGAGTCAAACGAGTCAAACGAGTCAAACGGGTCGTACAGGACGATCGAGTCAAACGAGTCAAACGGGTCGAACAGGACGATCGAGTCAAACGAGTCAAACGGGTCGAACAGGACGATCGAGTCAAACGAGTCAAACGGGTCGAACAGGACGATCGAGTCAAACGAGTCAAACGAGTCGAACGAGTCGAACGAGTCGAACGAGTCGAACGAGTCGAACGAGTCGAACGAGTCGAACGAGTCGAACGAGTCGAACGAGTCGAACGAGTCGAACGAGTCGAACGAGTCGAACGAGTCGAACGAGTCGAACGAGTCGAACGAGTCGAACGAGTCGAACGAGTCGAACGAGTCGAACGAGTCGAACGAGTCGAACGAGTCGAACGAGTCGAACGAGTCGAACGAGTCGAACGAGTCGAACGAGTCGAACGAGTCGAACGAGTCGAACGAGTCGAACGAGTCGAACGAGTCGAACGAGTCGAACGAGTCGAACGAGTCGAACGGGTCGAACGGGTCGAACGAGTCAAACGAGACAAACGAGTCAAACGAGTCAAACGAGTCAAACGAGTCAAACGAGTGAAACGAGTGAAACGAGTCAAACGAGTCAATCGACTCAAACGAGTAAAACGTCTCAAACGAGTCAAACGAGTCAAACGAGCCAAACGAGTCAAACGAGTCAAACGTGTCAGACGAGTCAATCGAGTCAAACGAGTCAAACGTGTCAGACGAGTCAATCGAGTCAATCGTGTCGAAACAATCAAACGAGTCAAACGAGTCAAACGAGTCTAACGAGTCTAACGAGTCAAACGAGTCAAACGAGTCAAACGAGTGAAACGAGTGAAACGAGTCGAACGAGTCGAACGAGTCGAACGAGTCGAACGAGTCGAACGAGTCGAACGAGTCGAACGAGTCGAACGAGTCGAACGAGTCGAACGAGTCGAACGAGTCGAACGAGTCGAACGAGTCGAACGAGTCGAACGAGTCGAACGAGTCGAACGAGTCGAACGAGTCGAACGAGTCGAACGAGTCGAACGAGTCGAACGAGTCGAACGAGTCGAACGAGTCGAACGAGTCGAACGAGTCGAACGAGTCGAACGAGTCGAACGAGTCGAACGAGTCGAACGAGTCGAACGAGTCGAACGAGTCGAACGAGTCGAACGAGTCGAACGAGTCGAACGAGTCGAACGAGTCGAACGAGTCGAACGAGTCGAACGAGTCGAACGAGTCGAACGAGTCGAACGAGTCGAACGAGTCGAACGAGTCGAACGAGTCGAACGAGTCGAACGAGTCGAACGAGTCGAACGAGTCGAACGAGTCGAACGAGTCGAACGAGTCGAACGAGTCGAACGAGTCGAACGAGTCGAACGAGTCGAACGAGTCGAACGAGTCGAACGAGTCGAACGAGTCGAACGAGTCGAACGAGTCGAACGAGTCGAACGAGTCGAACGAGTCGAACGAGTCGAACGAGTCGAACGAGTCGAACGAGTCGAACGAGTCGAACGAGTCGAACGAGTCGAACGAGTCGAACGAGTCGAACGAGTCGAACGAGTCGAACGAGTCGAACGAGTCGAACGAGTCGAACGAGTCGAACGAGTCGAACGAGTCGAACGAGTCGAACGAGTCGAACGAGTCGAACGAGTCGAACGAGTCGAACGAGTCGAACGAGTCGAACGAGTCGAACGAGTCGAACGAGTCGAACGAGTCGAACGAGTCGAACGAGTCGAACGAGTCGAACGAGTCGAACGAGTCGAACGAGTCGAACGAGTCGAACGAGTCGAACGAGTCGAACGAGTCGAACGAGTCGAACGAGTCGAACGAGTCGAACGAGTCGAACGAGTCGAACGAGTCGAACGAGTCGAACGAGTCGAACGAGTCGAACGAGTCGAACGAGTCGAACGAGTCGAACGAGTCGAACGAGTCGAACGAGTCGAACGAGTCGAACGAGTCGAACGAGTCGAACGAGTCGAACGAGTCGAACGAGTCGAACGAGTCGAACGAGTCGAACGAGTCGAACGAGTCGAACGAGTCGAACGAGTCGAACGAGTCGAACGAGTCGAACGAGTCGAACGAGTCGAACGAGTCGAACGAGTCGAACGAGTCGAACGAGTCGAACGAGTCGAACGAGTCGAACGAGTCGAACGAGTCGAACGAGTCGAACGAGTCGAACGAGTCGAACGAGTCGAACGAGTCGAACGAGTCGAACGAGTCGAACGAGTCGAACGAGTCGAACGAGTCGAACGAGTCGAACGAGTCGAACGAGTCGAACGAGTCGAACGAGTCGAACGAGTCGAACGAGTCGAACGAGTCGAACGAGTCGAACGAGTCGAACGAGTCGAACGAGTCGAACGAGTCGAACGAGTCGAACGAGTCGAACGAGTCGAACGAGTCGAACGAGTCGAACGAGTCGAACGAGTCGAACGAGTCGAACGAGTCGAACGAGTCGAACGAGTCGAACGAGTCGAACGAGTCGAACGAGTCGAACGAGTCGAACGAGTCGAACGAGTCGAACGAGTCGAACGAGTCGAACGAGTCGAACGAGTCGAACGAGTCGAACGAGTCGAACGAGTCGAACGAGTCGAACGAGTCGAACGAGTCGAACGAGTCGAACGAGTCGAACGAGTCGAACGAGTCGAACGAGTCGAACGAGTCGAACGAGTCGAACGAGTCGAACGAGTCGAACGAGTCGAACGAGTCGAACGAGTCGAACGAGTCGAACGAGTCGAACGAGTCGAACGAGTCGAACGAGTCGAACGAGTCGAACGAGTCGAACGAGTCGAACGAGTCGAACGAGTCGAACGAGTCGAACGAGTCGAACGAGTCGAACGAGTCGAACGAGTCGAACGAGTCGAACGAGTCGAACGAGTCGAACGAGTCGAACGAGTCGAACGAGTCGAACGAGTCGAACGAGTCGAACGAGTCGAACGAGTCGAACGAGTCGAACGAGTCGAACGAGTCGAACGAGTCGAACGAGTCGAACGAGTCGAACGAGTCGAACGAGTCGAACGAGTCGAACGAGTCGAACGAGTCGAACGAGTCGAACGAGTCGAACGAGTCGAACGAGTCGAACGAGTCGAACGAGTCGAACGAGTCGAACGAGTCGAACGAGTCGAACGAGTCGAACGAGTCGAACGAGTCGAACGAGTCGAACGAGTCGAACGAGTCGAACGAGTCGAACGAGTCGAACGAGTCGAACGAGTCGAACGAGTCGAACGAGTCGAACGAGTCGAACGAGTCGAACGAGTCGAACGAGTCGAACGAGTCGAACGAGTCGAACGAGTCGAACGAGTCGAACGAGTCGAACGAGTCGAACGAGTCGAACGAGTCGAACGAGTCGAACGAGTCGAACGAGTCGAACGAGTCGAACGAGTCGAACGAGTCGAACGAGTCGAACGAGTCGAACGAGTCGAACGAGTCGAACGAGTCGAACGAGTCGAACGAGTCGAACGAGTCGAACGAGTCGAACGAGTCGAACGAGTCGAACGAGTCGAACGAGTCGAACGAGTCGAACGAGTCGAACGAGTCGAACGAGTCGAACGAGTCGAACGAGTCGAACGAGTCGAACGAGTCGAACGAGTCGAACGAGTCGAACGAGTCGAACGAGTCGAACGAGTCGAACGAGTCGAACGAGTCGAACGAGTCGAACGAGTCGAACGAGTCGAACGAGTCGAACGAGTCGAACGAGTCGAACGAGTCGAACGAGTCGAACGAGTCGAACGAGTCGAACGAGTCGAACGAGTCGAACGAGTCGAACGAGTCGAACGAGTCGAACGAGTCGAACGAGTCGAACGAGTCGAACGAGTCGAACGAGTCGAACGAGTCGAACGAGTCGAACGAGTCGAACGAGTCGAACGAGTCGAACGAGTCGAACGAGTCGAACGAGTCGAACGAGTCGAACGAGTCGAACGAGTCGAACGAGTCGAACGAGTCGAACGAGTCGAACGAGTCGAACGAGTCGAACGAGTCGAACGAGTCGAACGAGTCGAACGAGTCGAACGAGTCGAACGAGTCGAACGAGTCGAACGAGTCGAACGAGTCGAACGAGTCGAACGAGTCGAACGAGTCGAACGAGTCGAACGAGTCGAACGAGTCGAACGAGTCGAACGAGTCGAACGAGTCGAACGAGTCGAACGAGTCGAACGAGTCGAACGAGTCGAACGAGTCGAACGAGTCGAACGAGTCGAACGAGTCGAACGAGTCGAACGAGTCGAACGAGTCGAACGAGTCGAACGAGTCGAACGAGTCGAACGAGTCGAACGAGTCGAACGAGTCGAACGAGTCGAACGAGTCGAACGAGTCGAACGAGTCGAACGAGTCGAACGAGTCGAACGAGTCGAACGAGTCGAACGAGTCGAACGAGTCGAACGAGTCGAACGAGTCGAACGAGTCGAACGAGTCGAACGAGTCGAACGAGTCGAACGAGTCGAACGAGTCGAACGAGTCGAACGAGTCGAACGAGTCGAACGAGTCGAACGAGTCGAACGAGTCGAACGAGTCGAACGAGTCGAACGAGTCGAACGAGTCGAACGAGTCGAACGAGTCGAACGAGTCGAACGAGTCGAACGAGTCGAACGAGTCGAACGAGTCGAACGAGTCGAACGAGTCGAACGAGTCGAACGAGTCGAACGAGTCGAACGAGTCGAACGAGTCGAACGAGTCGAACGAGTCGAACGAGTCGAACGAGTCGAACGAGTCGAACGAGTCGAACGAGTCGAACGAGTCGAACGAGTCGAACGAGTCGAACGAGTCGAACGAGTCGAACGAGTCGAACGAGTCGAACGAGTCGAACGAGTCGAACGAGTCGAACGAGTCGAACGAGTCGAACGAGTCGAACGAGTCGAACGAGTCGAACGAGTCGAACGAGTCGAACGAGTCGAACGAGTCGAACGAGTCGAACGAGTCGAACGAGTCGAACGAGTCGAACGAGTCGAACGAGTCGAACGAGTCGAACGAGTCGAACGAGTCGAACGAGTCGAACGAGTCGAACGAGTCGAACGAGTCGAACGAGTCGAACGAGTCGAACGAGTCGAACGAGTCGAACGAGTCGAACGAGTCGAACGAGTCGAACGAGTCGAACGAGTCGAACGAGTCGAACGAGTCGAACGAGTCGAACGAGTCGAACGAGTCGAACGAGTCGAACGAGTCGAACGAGTCGAACGAGTCGAACGAGTCGAACGAGTCGAACGAGTCGAACGAGTCGAACGAGTCGAACGAGTCGAACGAGTCGAACGAGTCGAACGAGTCGAACGAGTCGAACGAGTCGAACGAGTCGAACGAGTCGAACGAGTCGAACGAGTCGAACGAGTCGAACGAGTCGAACGAGTCGAACGAGTCGAACGAGTCGAACGAGTCGAACGAGTCGAACGAGTCGAACGAGTCGAACGAGTCGAACGAGTCGAACGAGTCGAACGAGTCGAACGAGTCGAACGAGTCGAACGAGTCGAACGAGTCGAACGAGTCGAACGAGTCGAACGAGTCGAACGAGTCGAACGAGTCGAACGAGTCGAACGAGTCGAACGAGTCGAACGAGTCGAACGAGTCGAACGAGTCGAACGAGTCGAACGAGTCGAACGAGTCGAACGAGTCGAACGAGTCGAACGAGTCGAACGAGTCGAACGAGTCGAACGAGTCGAACGAGTCGAACGAGTCGAACGAGTCGAACGAGTCGAACGAGTCGAACGAGTCGAACGAGTCGAACGAGTCGAACGAGTCGAACGAGTCGAACGAGTCGAACGAGTCGAACGAGTCGAACGAGTCGAACGAGTCGAACGAGTCGAACGAGTCGAACGAGTCGAACGAGTCGAACGAGTCGAACGAGTCGAACGAGTCGAACGAGTCGAACGAGTCGAACGAGTCGAACGAGTCGAACGAGTCGAACGAGTCGAACGAGTCGAACGAGTCGAACGAGTCGAACGAGTCGAACGAGTCGAACGAGTCGAACGAGTCGAACGAGTCGAACGAGTCGAACGAGTCGAACGAGTCGAACGAGTCGAACGAGTCGAACGAGTCGAACGAGTCGAACGAGTCGAACGAGTCGAACGAGTCGAACGAGTCGAACGAGTCGAACGAGTCGAACGAGTCGAACGAGTCGAACGAGTCGAACGAGTCGAACGAGTCGAACGAGTCGAACGAGTCGAACGAGTCGAACGAGTCGAACGAGTCGAACGAGTCGAACGAGTCGAACGAGTCGAACGAGTCGAACGAGTCGAACGAGTCGAACGAGTCGAACGAGTCGAACGAGTCGAACGAGTCGAACGAGTCGAACGAGTCGAACGAGTCGAACGAGTCGAACGAGTCGAACGAGTCGAACGAGTCGAACGAGTCGAACGAGTCGAACGAGTCGAACGAGTCGAACGAGTCGAACGAGTCGAACGAGTCGAACGAGTCGAACGAGTCGAACGAGTCGAACGAGTCGAACGAGTCGAACGAGTCGAACGAGTCGAACGAGTCGAACGAGTCGAACGAGTCGAACGAGTCGAACGAGTCGAACGAGTCGAACGAGTCGAACGAGTCGAACGAGTCGAACGAGTCGAACGAGTCGAACGAGTCGAACGAGTCGAACGAGTCGAACGAGTCGAACGAGTCGAACGGGTCGAACAGGACAATCGGATCAAGCGAGTTGAACGAGCCAAACGAGTCAAACGGGTCGAACAGGACAATCGAGTCAAACGAGTCAAACGAGTCAAACGGCACAAACCTGTTGTACGAGTCAAACGAGTCATACGAGTCAAACGTGTGTTGTGTCAAGGCGCCTGGGGTCGAGATTCTGGCTAGAATCTCGGGGTGCTCCGGGTCGTCCTTCACAGTCGTCGTCCAACGGGTTCCGAAAGGTTCGGGTGATAACGCCGGGACGAGGATATTCGGTTAGAAACCGAAGGTAGGGGATCGTTGCGGGTTAAAGATTTGGAACTCACCGTAAGGTTAAACAAGTTTATTCTGTCCCGATCTGGGTGACAGTCGGACCGCGTACTGTATCGAGTGTCTGGTCTTAATCAGAGAGCGTCTGCTCGTAGTTTGTACAGAGTCTTATAGCTAGTCCGGGGCGAAGCGGGGACCAGCGGGGTCACCGTCTTCGACTCGCTTTTCGCGCTGGGAACGCTGACGTTGCTCGGGGGTTGTTGCCCGTGCTTGGCGCCCGCGCGTGTTATCGGAATGCGCGACGGTTGTAATTCTCGGTCGTTGACCGGGTTACAACATCCCCCCCCCCCCCCCTTGAGGGAAGGGTGCTTAGGGGGAAATTTTTACAATTTTGGAAATTTCCCCCGCGCCCTAGTTCGTTACTATCTCCGCATAGATGCATTCGCGTCCCGTTGGTTCGTGTGATCCCGGGTCGGGTGCGGTGTTTGTGCTTTGCGCCCTCGGATTTTTAGCTAATTTGAGTGTTTGTTGTTTTCGTCGCGATGTATAATCTCGTATCATTAAATAAATTAAGCCTATGAACATTATGGCTTGTACAATTGTTGTGGTCGTCGGGTATGCTATGTTCCATGAAATTTTATTTAATGGTTCCTGATCTGTTCTTTCTGTTAGTACGCTTTGTTCTTGGTTGAGTTGCTTATACAGATTTGTGAATTCGGATGGGTTTTTTAGGATCTTGTGTAATTCTATTCGCGAGAGGGGTTTCGTTATGTTCGCCCCTATTGTGGCGTTTATCTGTGTCGTTATGTCGTACAGGGGCGCCGTTAACAGTTCGGTGACCTGGTTGTACATTGTTTTCTGTTTGTGGATTATCATGTCTTTGCTTGTGACTTTACAAGTGTCTGTTACCTTTAGAATTCCTGATTTATCTATTGTAACCCGTTCTGGTGATCGTTCATCGCATTCGAATGTTAATGTTTCGGCTTGTTGTGCTGCGAAAATCCATGTGTCCGGTCGCGATGTCCCTATCCATAACGTGTGGTTCGCTGTGATATGACTAATTTCGCAGTTCTTTGGGGATTCATCCGAAGTTTGTAACCAAAGGTTTACTACGCATTCGCGATCGGCGTTAATGTTATGAGCTATCATTGGTTGTTCGCAGTAATATTGTGTGGCTATTTGCTTACATTCTTTTAGATCGTTGTCCTTTTCGAGCATATATTGGTTATTTGATGAATCTAGTACAATAATGGGTGTATTTACAACTAGTAGCGCGTACGTGTTATCGCGTATGTACATCGGGACTGGGTTCGCCTCGATGACGGTGAAAGTTTGTGCGCTTATTAACGGAACAGTTATTACAGCTACGAGTGTATTTTTGTCGAAATATGCTGCGGTTGTTGACAGTTTTTCAATTATGTTTACGTTTGCTACGTTTGGCGCTATTGGGAAAACTAAACCGTTAGGTAGATGCTGCACGGCGACTTGCAGCAGGTTGATTATCTGTGCGCTTGACAATACATTTGTGCCTATTATGCCTGTTCTTAGGTTAGTGTAGAATTGCAGTATATCGTCAACGTCTTGTGTTAGGTCTGTTATCAAAGATTGTAGTGTATTGAAGTGATCGAGTAGGTCTGCTCTCTGAACTTGATATACAAAAGCAGATTCTATACGTTCCCGTAAAAGTCTCGTCTGTTCGTTTAGCAGTCTTTCGTTGTCTTCTATTGTCTCTTCTACGTTATGTAAGTGGTGTAATGTGTTGTTTGTGATTTGGATTTGTTTTTTCATTGCGGTCATTAGTGCTGTTTGTGTTCCGTCTAATTGTGCTAGGTGATAATTAATCTGTTCGGCGTCGTCGGCGTCCATTGTACCGAATAAGGTTTTCGCTAAGGACCCTAGCCCGTTGATTAATCCTCTGCGCTTGTCGGGTACGTGGCTTGGTATTCCCGATATTTGTTTCAGGCGCGTCGCGAGTTTATCTGACCTTCTGATTATTACGTCTAGATAGTTGTTACATGAATTTCTGACTTCTGTTTTCCCTGGTTTTTCGTTGCATATTTTTCTGATGTTGTCTACATACGGCAGTAGTTGTTGTCCTCGTCCGAAGAGTGTGTCTGTTTTCACATGGGTGACAATCTTCCATGAGTCGGTTATCATGTGTAGTTTGCCCAGGTGGGTAAAGTGGACTCCTGCTTTATGTTTAATTGGTGTTATCACGTAAGGGGCCCGGCCGCTAGTTGGCGCCGCTTCGATAAGGCCCCGCGTCAGTGCGATCATCCTGAAACAGTGCAGTCGTATCTATCCCTTCCATTTCCTAATGAATTCGCACGTGGTATATATATCGGTCTTCACGCGGTTTTGTTCATTCTAATCGTTCGATTTTTATTGAATTTTGTGCAAGGATGTATTCCGAAGAGTTGCGTACCGTAAGTACCACTACCGTTTGTTAGTTTTTTTTTTTTTTTTTTTTGTGTTTCACGGTTACTGATATTTGTTTTGTTTTTGTCATTTTGCTAGATGTTTGCGGAACGCCGCGTAATAGGCTACATTTATGTGCGGGAAATGTGTTCTCTGCGCTTGGAGCGAGCACTACAGCGTCGCTATCTTCATTTATTATGGGAGGAGGGCTACCCGTCCTGGGCGCAGTCGGTAGACTTGTTTAGTTTGAGGCGCCTCTTTGGGGAACCCCCGTTGAGGGTGGAAGTAAGTATTTTTTATTCCATTAGCTTGCACTTGTCATTTCTTTTCCGATTCGGTTTTTACCTTTCTTCTTATTGTTCTTTTAGTTGGAGGAGGAGGACTGGGGCCAGTAACCCTTTGGACCTGTCACCTTACAGGGTGAAGATTGCGGCCGGATCGGCCGTGATTGGAAAAAAAAATTATTTCGTTTTTTCCCCCCCTTTTTTTTTTTTATTTTTCCCTTTTTTGAATATATTGAGTTTTACCTATTTGCTGTGTTTCCCTTTTTATTGTCCTTCCTAATCAGTTCCTTGCTCCCGCATATAGTTTAAGATACGTAGTGGAAAAAAAAAAATTTTGTATGACTTCTCGATCTTGTTACTCGATGAAGTGTTTCAATCGGTTCGCGTGTGTGCGTAGCGTTTTCTTTCCCTTTTTGATGGTTATATTTACTTTCGAATTTTTTTCTATTATTTCGTATGGGCCTACCCATTTATTATCTAGTTTTTTCGATCTTCCGCGGCGTACGGATTCGTCGTAAAGTAAAACCTTATCTCCTATATTGAATTCTATTTCACGCGTTTTCTTATCGTAGTTTTCCTTTGACTTTTCTTTTGCGTGTTGGAGTCGTTCCCGTGCTATTTCGTTTGCCGTTCGTATACGTTCTCTCGTTTGTTGCGCGTAGTCCTCGTAGTTATACGTATGTTTTGGTGGGCTTTTTAACGCGGTTGGTAGTGATGCTATTCGTCCGTAAACGAGTTCGTGTGGTGAAAAACCTGTCGCGGTATGAGGGGTTGTATTGTATGTGAACATCGCGTAGGGTAGCCATCTATCCCAATCTGTTTGGTCATTATCAATGTAATGCCGTAAATATTCTATTAGGGTTCTGTGTGATCTTTCTAATGCTCCATTGGATTCTGGATGGTACGCGGTTGTTTGTAGTTTTTTAATACGGAGTAGTTTGCAAATATTTTTGAACATTTCGCTGAGAAAGTTTGTTCCTTGGTCTGTTAGTATTTTTTCGGGTATTCCGTATTCGCAGATTATTTTTTCGACGACTGCCTCGGCTACCGTCGTCGCTTCTTGGTTGGGTAAAGCGATTGCCTTGCTAAATTTTGTGAGGAGGTCTTGGAATGTTAATATATATATGTTCCCTTGTTCGCTTTTTGGGAGGGGTCCTACTATATCCAATGCTATTTTTTCAAATGGTTCCTGTGGCGTATCGGTGATTTCCATGGGTGCTCTAGTTTTTCGACCTAATTTGTTCTTTTGGCAAAGGCTACATTTTTGTATATATTCTTCGATGTCTTTATTCATACCTGGCCATTTGTACTTCTGCTTTATTCGTTTCGTGGTTCGTTGAATACCTTGGTGACCTCCCGTGGGTGTGCAGTGGTATTCGTAGAGAATTTGTTGTCTTTCGTTCTCTTCGTGAACCTCGGTTGGCTTGGCTTCCTTCCCGCTGTTTTGCAACGCGTGCACATTCCTGCTCAGCGCGTCCGCGTTAGTGTTGTTTTTTCCTGCTTTATGGATAATTTCGTAGTCGTGTTCGGCTAATAAAATTCTCCATCTAGTTAATCTCGATCCGGGGTCCTGTACTCTAAATAGCCATACTAATGCTTTGTGATCTGTAACCACTTTGAATGAAGTTCCGTAGACATACGGTCGGAAGTGTTTGACTGCCCAGACTATGGCTAACAGTTCCTTTTCCGTTGTACTGTAATTTCGTTCTGCCTTGTTCAGTATTCGACTCGCGTAAGCTATCGGTTTATCCTCACCTATCTTTCCTTGCGACAGTATTGCGCCTATTGCTACGTCGGATGCGTCGGTCGTTACTATGAATTCTTTCGTGAAATCTGGATAAATTAATAGGGGTGCCGTAGTCAATGCCTCTTTCAATGTGTCGAAGGCGTTTTGTTGCTCGGCTGTCCAGATGAATTCGACCTTGTTGCTGGTGATGCTAGATAAGGGTTTGGCTATTTTTGAGTAGTCCGGAATGAATCTGCGGTAATATCCTGCTAGTCCCAAAAAAGCTTGTAGTTCCTTTAGTTTAGTCGGAACAGGAAATTCTTTTACGGCCCTTGTTTTTTCGGGGTTTGGTTTAATTCCGTCGGGGGTAATTATGTGCCCTAAGAACCCTACTTCCTTTCGCAGGAACGCGCATTTTTCGGGTTGTAGCTTTAGGTTGTATTTGCGAAGTGTGTCTAAGACTTTCCGTAGTCGTGTATTATGTTCTTTTAAGCTTGCTCCGTGGACTACGATGTCGTCGAGGTAAACGAAACAGTCTATTCCTTGTAATCCGATGAGCGCGGCGTTCATGGCTCGCTGGAACGTTGCAGGTGCGTTTTTCAGTCCGAAAGGCATGCGATTGAATTCGTAGTGGCCTTGAGGAGTTGAAAATGCTGTCTTGCATTTATCATGTTCGTCCATCGGAATTTGGTGGTATCCAGACGCTAAATCGAGGGTGGTGAAATATTGCGCTTTTCCTAATTGATCTAGTATGTCTGTGATATTAGGCAATGGGAATGAATCACCTATGGTGACTTCATTGAGCTTTCTATAGTCGACTACTACGCGATATTTAATGTTTCCCTCTGAGTCTGGTTTTTTAGGTACTACCAGTAATGGTGCGTTCCACGGACTAGCGCTATGTCGGATGATGCCGTCTTGTAGCATCTGTTCCACTTGCTTTTGCACTTCCCGTTTATGAAGGTCGGGTAATCGGTATGGTTTGACATTACAAGGTGCTGTGTCGCTTTTTACGGGGACCCGGTGGCCGGTTACGGTGGCCGTGGTCAGTCGATCTCCCGGTAAATGAAACGTGTCGTGATACTCTTTGCATATTTCACTCATGGTTTTCTTCTCTTCCTCGTTCATGTGTCCGCAGTCTACCTGGTCTATGACTCGAGCAATGCGCGTAGTCAGCGATTCGTTCACGGTCAAGGCGCGAACAGCTGCGGCGCTATCGCTGCATCGGACTATTTCGTTGGTTATTATTTCGCTTAAATTAACTTGCGGTATGATTATTGTTTTTGTTTCCGCGGTTGTATTCATAATGTATGCTACGCATTTCCCATTTTCGGGTGTTGTTAGTCCTTCTCCTAAATAGATGCCTTCGGCTAGTCGCTGTTTTTCTATTATCCCGTCCAGTTTGCTATCCGTCGGGACTAGTATCAATTGTTGTGCGCGTGCGGGTATAGTTATTTCCATGCTTCTATCTAGGGTTTTCCAAGGTTTCCTATCGGTTAGGAGGCTCTGACTAGGGTAATCTATGGTTATTTTGTTATCCTTGAGAAAATCTACTCCTAATATTCCGTCTGCGTTCGTTAGGATGTTTCCTTCTATGACGTGCAAGGGGTATTTGATTTCTTTTCCGTTTATGCAGAACGTGGCGTTAATTTTCCCTAACGTCTTCGTTTTTTCTCCCGAAAATGAAATTAAAAGAACGTCGCTTTGTTCCATTAATACGTCTTCGGGGAGAACTGTTCTTGCAATTAGAGATACTTCTGCCCCGTTATCTATTAGCATTACGGTATTTTTATTTTTACTATCTCTTATCTCTACTTCTATCCTATCCGAGGTGTGTCCGCTCTTGAAAAGCGATCCTATTTTAATCATGCGGAAGGGTTTCGCGGTTCCTCGTGTAGGTGAGTCGCGTCTCGGCGATTCGGGCTTATCGCGGTTGCCTTGCGCGGAATGTTCGCGATCAGCGTTTCCGTCTCGCGCCTTCGGCCTTGCCGCGTAGGCGGTTCGGGTATTCTCTGGTTTATACCCTGTTGATTTCCAACCTTTTTCGTTTGCGGCTATGTGTTGCATTCGCCGGGTATTTTCTGAAGGAAAAAATTTTTGGGATGGCCTATCCCTATCCTGGGTCTTCCAACACTCTTTAGTGTCGTGCCCTGTTCGTCTACAATTATTGCAGTACCGTGGTGTTGTTCTATCCCTATTTTGGTAAGCGCGTGAGGAGAAGTTTGTCCTACGTGTTCCTGCTGACGTCGGCGGTTGACTTGTCATGGACCGTTCTTCTTCTATGGCTATCGTGATAGCCTCGTGCAGATCGGCGGGTCTCCGTGATTTTACTAGAAGTTTTAGGTCGCGTTGGAGCCCGTCCTCGAAAACTGTTAACGCTATTTCCTGGTTTATCTCTATGATTAATGCATTCCTCTCCGTATCATCTTTATCGCGGATTCTGGTTGCTATTAATTCCCTCACTAGGGCGGATACTCGATTTCCGTAATGATGTGCGTCTTCGTGGGCGCCCTGCCTACTATGTGATAATTCCCTTTGTACGGTCGAGGCCGTACGTGGAGGCTTGTACACCGAAGTCAGTACGTCCTCTAGGTCCTGCATCGACGTTATACGACGCACCTGTACTTCGGCTAGGGCGGTACGCTTGATCCGCATTGATATTATTCCCCTTAAAATTTGTGCCTTTTCTTCTGCCGTTCGGGATGAGTGGTAAACGTATTTGCAAGCAGTCAGAAAACCGGGCAATTCTAGAGGGTCCGTCCCATCGAACGTGGGTATGGCCCTTAGTGCGTTGACGAATTTGTAATTGTCTATGTTCGTCGGTACGTCTGGTATGTCGTCTGTTTCAAAGTTAGTTGGGACGAATAGACTAGCGCGTCTCGGTACGTCCTCTGGTCCGTGGACATTGTCGAAGCGGACCGCAGTCCTGCCTGAAGGGCCCGGAGTTGCGTGTGTGGTGTCTATGGTTTCCCTTAGTCTCTCTATTTCGCGATCTACTGAGTCCAGTAAGGGACCTTCCCTAGCCTCTATCGCTCCTAACCTATCGTTTATCGCTAACATTCCGTCGGTCATTAACATTCCGTCGGTCATGCTCGCTAGGGAGGCTGTTACTCCTGCGAGCAGTCTTTCTAGGTTCGCGAAACGATCTCCGTTTCCTAGGGGGCTCTGTGCCGCGTCCCCATTTGCGGCTCCCGCGATAGGGTTCGACATTTCGTTATGAGTTTCTAGATCTTCCCTCGGAATTAAACTATAATCCAGTTCGTCGAACGGGTATAGTCTCCTAGCGGTTACGTGTTTGGTGTGACTCGACGCAATCGGAAATTCGGCCGAAACGCTGTGATTATCGCTAGTTTCAGATTCTATGGCAAGTCGCGTACGTTCCCTGATTTCGCGTAACGCTTCGAATGTCGCGTCGAAAAGCGGTGCGTCGGAGGGTTTTCGCAGGTGTACTTTACAAAATCTACGCGGAGTACTTCGGCGAAGTGTTCTAGGCGAAAGAATTTCCTTTCGTTCGGTTAGTTCTAGATTACGCTCGATATTCGCGTCTAATGATTTTACTCGGCGCATGAGAGTAACGGCGTGCAGCCTGAATTCGCTGAGAGTGGTATTTCGCACTTACAGCACGTAGATCAGGTGATGCATCGTTCGTCTCTGCTTGGACAGGCGGACTTTCCTGGCGGCGTCCTCTGCAGACGTCTGTCGATACTGCGAAGTAGGTTGCCCAGCTGCTATGTGGGTCGTTGTCTCCGCTAAGTCCTGTTGTCTCCGTCGGTCAGGCTTGTTCCCTACGTTGGCAGGATCCCACCGCTGCCACCAATTTTGTTGTGTCAAGGCGCCTGGGGTCGAGATTCTGGCTAGAATCTCGGGGTGCTCCGGGTCGTCCTTCACAGTCGTCGTCCAACGGGTTCCGAAAGGTTCGGGTGATAACGCCGGGACGAGGATATTCGGTTAGAAACCGAAGGTAGGGGATCGTTGCGGGTTAAAGAGTTGGAACTCAGCGTAAGGTTAAACAAGTTTATTCTGTCCCGATCTGGGTGACAGTCGGACCGCGTACTGTATCGAGTGTCTGGTCTTAATCAGAGAGCGTCTGCTCGTAGTTTGTACAGAGTCTTATAGCTAGTCCGGGGCGAAGCGGGGACCAGCGGGGTCACCGTCTTCGACTCGCTTTTCGCGCTGGGAACGCTGACGTTGCTCGGGGGTTGTTGCCCGTGCTTGGCGCCCGCGCGTGTTATCGGAATGCGCGACGGTTGTAATTCTCGGTCGTTGACCGGGTTACAACACGTGTCAGACGAGTCAAACGAGTCAAACGAGTCTAACGAGTCAAACGAGTCAATCGACACAAACCAGTCGTACGAGTCAAACGAGTCAAACGAGTCAAACGAGTCAAACGAGTCAAACGACACAAATCAGTCGAACGAGTCAAACGAGTCAAACGAGTCAAACGAGTCAAACGAGTCAAACGAGTCAAACGAGTCAAACGAGACAAACGAGTCAAACGAGTCAAACGAGTCAAACGAGTCAAACGAGTCAAACGAGTCAAACGAGTCAAACGAGACAAACGAGTCAAACGAGTCAATCGAGTCAAACGAGTCAAACGAGTCAAACGAGTCAAACGAGTCAAACGAGTCAAACGAGTCAAACGAGTAAAACGAGTCCATCGAGTCCATCGAGTCCATCGAGTCCATCGAGTCCATCGAGTCCATCGAGTCGAACGGGGCAAACGTGTCGAACGAGTCGAACGAGTCGAACGAGTCGAACGAGGCGATCGAGTCGAACGAGTCGAACGAGTCGAACGAGTCCATCGAGTCCATCGAGTCCATCGAGTCGAACGGGTCAAACGAGTCAAACGAGTCAAACGGGGCAAACGTGTCAAACGAGTCAAACGGGGCAAACGTGTCAAACGAGTCAAACGAATCAAACGGAGTCAAACGAGTGAAACGAGTCGAACGAGTCGAACGAGTCGAACGAGTCAAACGAATCAAACGAGTCAAACGAGTCAAACGAGTCTAACGAGTCAAACGGGTCAAACGAGTCAAACGAGTCAAACGAGTCAAACGAGTCAAACGAGTCAAACGAGTCAAACGAGTCAAACGAGTCAAACGAGTCAAACGAGTCAAACGGGTCGAACAGGACAATCGAGTCAAGCGAGTTAAACGAGCCAAACGAGTCAAACGAGTCAAACGAGTCAAACGAGCCATACGAGTCAAACGAGTCAAACGAGTAAAACGAGTCAAACGACTCAAACGAGTCAAACGAGTCAAACGAGTCAATCGAGTCAAACTGGACGAACAGGACATTCGAGTCAAACGAGTCAAACGAGTCAATCGAGTCAAACGGGTCGAACAGGACAATCGAGTCAAGCGACCTAAAAGAGCCAAACGAGTCAAACGAGTCATACGAGTCAATCGAGTCAAACGAGTCAAACGAGTCAAAATACTCAAAATAGTCAAGAGTCAAATGAGTCAAACGAGTCAAACGAGTCAATAGAGTCAATCGAGTCAAACGACTCGAACGAGTCGAACGAGTCGAACGAGTCGAACGAGTCGAACGAGTCGAACGAGTCGAACGGGTCGAACGAGTCGAACGGGTCGAACGGGTCGAACGGGTCGAACGGGTCGAACTGGTCGAACGGGTCGAACGGGTCGAACGAGTCGAACGGGTCGAACGGGTCGAACGGGTCGAACGAGTCGAACGAGTCGAACGAGTCGAACGAGTCGAACGAGTCGAACGAGTCGAACGAGTCGAACGAGTCGAACGAGTCGAACGAGTCGAACGAGTCGAACGAGTCGAACGAGTCGAACGAGTCGAACGAGTCGAACGAGTCGAACGAGTCGAACGAGTCGAACGAGTCGAACGAGTCGAACGAGTCGAACGAGTCGAACGAGTCGAACGAGTCGAACGAGTCGAACGAGTCGAACGAGTCGAACGAGTCGAACGAGTCGAACGAGTCGAACGAGTCGAACGAGTCGAACGAGTCGAACGAGTCGAACGAGTCGAACGAGTCGAACGAGTCGAACGAGTCGAACGAGTCGAACGAGTCGAACGAGTCGAACGAGTCGAACGAGTCGAACGAGTCGAACGAGTCGAACGAGTCGAACGAGTCGAACGAGTCGAACGAGTCGAACGAGTCGAACGAGTCGAACGAGTCGAACGAGTCGAACGAGTCGAACGAGTCGAACGAGTCGAACGAGTCGAACGAGTCGAACGAGTCGAACGAGTCGAACGAGTCGAACGAGTCGAACGAGTCGAACGAGTCGAACGAGTCGAACGAGTCGAACGAGTCGAACGAGTCGAACGAGTCGAACGAGTCGAACGAGTCGAACGAGTCGAACGAGTCGAACGAGTCGAACGAGTCGAACGAGTCGAACGAGTCGAACGAGTCGAACGAGTCGAACGAGTCGAACGAGTCGAACGAGTCGAACGAGTCGAACGAGTCGAACGAGTCGAACGAGTCGAACGAGTCGAACGAGTCGAACGAGTCGAACGAGTCGAACGAGTCGAACGAGTCGAACGAGTCGAACGAGTCGAACGAGTCGAACGAGTCGAACGAGTCGAACGAGTCGAACGAGTCGAACGAGTCGAACGAGTCGAACGAGTCGAACGAGTCGAACGAGTCGAACGAGTCGAACGAGTCGAACGAGTCGAACGAGTCGAACGAGTCGAACGAGTCGAACGAGTCGAACGAGTCGAACGAGTCGAACGAGTCGAACGAGTCGAACGAGTCGAACGAGTCGAACGAGTCGAACGAGTCGAACGAGTCGAACGAGTCGAACGAGTCGAACGAGTCGAACGAGTCGAACGAGTCGAACGAGTCGAACGAGTCGAACGAGTCGAACGAGTCGAACGAGTCGAACGAGTCGAACGAGTCGAACGAGTCGAACGAGTCGAACGAGTCGAACGAGTCGAACGAGTCGAACGACTCGAACGAGTCAAACGAGTCAATCGAGTCAAACTGGACGAACAGGACATTCGAGTCAAACGAGTCAAACGAGTCAATCGAGTCAAACGGGTCGAACAGGACAATCGAGTCAAGCGACCTAAAAGAGCCAAACGAGTCAAACGAGTCATACGAGTCAATCGAGTCAAACGAGTCAAACGAGTCAAAATACTCAAAATAGTCAAGAGTCAAATGAGTCAAACGAGTCAAATGAGTCAAACGAGTGAAACGTGTCAAACGAGTCAAACCAGTCAAACCAGTCAAACCAGTCAAACGAGTCAAACGAGTCAATCGAGTCAAACGAGTCAAACGAGTCAAACGAGTCAAACGAGTCAAACGAGTCAAACGAGTCAATAGAGTCAATCGAGTCGAACGACTCGAACGAGTCGAACGAGTCGAACGAGTCGAACGAGTCGAACGAGTCGAACGGGTCGAACGAGTCGAACGGGTCGAACGGGTCGAACGGGTCGAACGGGTCGAACGGGTCGAACGGGTCGAACGGGTCGAACGGGTCGAACGGGTCGAACGGGTCGAACGAGTCGAACGAGTCGAACGAGTCGAACGAGTCGAACGAGTCGAACGAGTCGAACGAGTCGAACGAGTCGAACGAGTCGAACGAGTCGAACGAGTCGAACGAGTCGAACGAGTCGAACGAGTCGAACGAGTCGAACGAGTCGAACGAGTCGAACGAGTCGAACGAGTCGAACGAGTCGAACGAGTCGAACGAGTCGAACGAGTCGAACGAGTCGAACGAGTCGAACGAGTCGAACGAGTCGAACGAGTCGAACGAGTCGAACGAGTCGAACGAGTCGAACGAGTCGAACGAGTCGAACGAGTCGAACGAGTCGAACGAGTCGAACGAGTCGAACGAGTCGAACGAGTCGAACGAGTCGAACGAGTCGAACGAGTCGAACGAGTCGAACGAGTCGAACGAGTCGAACGAGTCGAACGAGTCGAACGAGTCGAACGAGTCGAACGAGTCGAACGAGTCGAACGAGTCGAACGAGTCGAACGAGTCGAACGAGTCGAACGAGTCGAACGAGTCGAACGAGTCGAACGAGTCGAACGAGTCGAACGAGTCGAACGAGTCGAACGAGTCGAACGAGTCGAACGAGTCGAACGAGTCGAACGAGTCGAACGAGTCGAACGAGTCGAACGAGTCGAACGAGTCGAACGAGTCGAACGAGTCGAACGAGTCGAACGAGTCGAACGAGTCGAACGAGTCGAACGAGTCGAACGAGTCGAACGAGTCGAACGAGTCGAACGAGTCGAACGAGTCGAACGAGTCGAACGAGTCGAACGAGTCGAACGAGTCGAACGAGTCGAACGAGTCGAACGAGTCGAACGAGTCGAACGAGTCGAACGAGTCGAACGAGTCGAACGAGTCGAACGAGTCGAACGAGTCGAACGAGTCCAACAGGACAATCGAGTGAAACGAGTCAAACGAGTCAAACGAGTGAAACGTGTCAAATGGGTCAATCGGGTCGAACAGGACAATCGAGTGAAACGAGTCAATCGAGTGAAACGTGTCAAATGGGTCAAATGGGTCGAACAGGACAATCGAGTCAAACGAGTCAAACGAGTCGAACGAGTCAAACGAGTCAAACGAGTCAAACGAGTCAAACGAGTCAAACGAGTCAAACGAGTCAAACGAGTCAAACGAGTCAAGCGAGTCAAACGGTACAAACGAGTCAAACGAGTCAAACGAGTCAAACGAGTCAAACGAGTCAAACGGGTCAAACGGGTCGAACGGGTCGAACAGGACAATCGAGTGAAACGAGTCAAACGAGTCAAACGAGTGAAACGTGTCAAATGGGTCAAACGGGTCGAACAGGACAATCGAGTCAAACGAGTCAATCGAGTGAAACGTGTCAAATGGGTCAAATGGGTCGAACAGGACAATCGAGTCAAACGAGTCAATCGAGTCAAACGAGTGAAACGAGTGAAACGAGTCGAACGAGTCGAACGAGTCGAACGAGTCGAACGAGTCGAACGAGTCGAACGAGTCGAACGAGTCGAACGAGTCGAACGAGTCGAACGAGTCGAACGAGTCGAACGAGTCGAACGAGTCGAACGAGTCGAACGAGTCGAACGAGTCGAACGAGTCGAACGAGTCGAACGAGTCGAACGAGTCGAACGAGTCGAACGAGTCGAACGAGTCGAACGAGTCGAACGAGTCGAACGAGTCGAACGAGTCGAACGAGTCGAACGAGTCGAACGAGTCGAACGAGTCGAACGAGTCGAACGAGTCGAACGAGTCGAACGAGTCGAACGAGTCGAACGAGTCGAACGAGTCGAACGAGTCGAACGAGTCGAACGAGTCGAACGAGTCGAACGAGTCGAACGAGTCGAACGAGTCGAACGAGTCGAACGAGTCGAACGAGTCGAACGAGTCGAACGAGTCGAACGAGTCGAACGAGTCGAACGAGTCGAACGAGTCGAACGAGTCGAACGAGTCGAACGAGTCGAACGAGTCGAACGGGTCGAACAGGACAATCGAGTGAAACGAGTCAAACGAGTCAAACGAGTGAAACGTGTCAAATGGGTCAATCGGGTCGAACAGGACAATCGAGTGAATCGGGTCGAACAGGACAATCGAGTGAAACGAGTCAATCGAGTGAAACGTGTCAAATGGGTCAAATGGGTCGAACAGGACAATCGAGTCAAACGAGTCAAACGAGTCGAACGAGTCAAACGAGTCAAACGAGTCAAGCGAGTCAAACGGTACAAACGAGTCAAACGATACAAACGAGTCAAACGAGTCAAACGAGTCAAACGAGTCGAACGAGTCGAACGAGTCGAACGAGTCAAACGAATCAAACGAGTCAAACGAGTCAATCGAGTCAAACGAGTCGAACGAGTCGAACGAGTCGAACGAGTCGAACGAGTCGAACGAGTCGAACGAGTCGAACGAGTCGAACGAGTCGAACGAGTCGAACGAGTCGAACGAGTCGAACGAGTCGAACGAGTCGAACGAGTCGAACGAGTCGAACGAGTCGAACGAGTCGAACGAGTCGAACGAGTCGAACGAGTCGAACGAGTCGAACGAGTCGAACGAGTCGAACGAGTCGAACGAGTCGAACGAGTCGAACGAGTCGAACGAGTCGAACGAGTCGAACGAGTCGAACGAGTCGTACGAGTCGAACGAGTCGAACGAGTCGAACGAGTCGAACGAGTCGAACGAGTCGAACGAGTCGAACGAGTCGAACGAGTCGAACGAGTCGAACGAGTCGAACGAGTCGAACGAGTCGAACGAGTCGAACGAGTCGAACGAGTCGAACGAGTCGAACGAGTCGAACGAGTCGAACGAGTCGAACGAGTCGAACGAGTCGAACGAGTCGAACGAGTCGAACGAGTCGAACGAGTCGAACGAGTCGAACGAGTCGAACGAGTCGAACGAGTCGAACGAGTCGAACGAGTCGAACGAGTCGAACGAGTCGAACGAGTCGAACGAGTCGAACGAGTCGAACGAGTCGAACGAGTCGAACGAGTCGAACGAGTCGAACGAGTCGAACGAGTCGAACGAGTCGAACGAGTCGAACGAGTCGAACGAGTCGAACGAGTCGAACGAGTCGAACGAGTCGAACGAGTCGAACGAGTCGAACGAGTCGAACGAGTCGAACGAGTCGAACGAGTCGAACGAGTCGAACGAGTCGAACGAGTCGAACGAGTCGAACGAGTCGAACGAGTCGAACGAGTCGAACGAGTCGAACGAGTCGAACAGGACAATCGAGTGAAACGAGTCAAACGAGTCAAACGAGTGAAACGTGTCAAATGGGTCAATCGGGTCGAACAGGACAATCGAGTGAAACGAGTCAATCGAGTGAAACGTGTCAAATGGGTCAAATGGGTCGAACAGGACAATCGAGTCAAACGAGTCAAACGAGTCGAACGAGTCAAACGAGTCAAACGAGTCAAACGAGTCAAACGAGTCAAACGAGTCAAACGAGTCAAGCGAGTCAAACGGTACAAACGAGTCAAACGAGTCAAACGAGTCAAACGGGTCAAACGGGTCGAACGGGTCGAACAGGACAATCGAGTGAAACGAGTCAAACGAGTCAAACGAGTGAAACGTGTCAAATGGGTCAAACGGGTCGAACAGGACAATCGAGTCAAACGAGTCAATCGAGTGAAACGTGTCAAATGGGTCAAATGGGTCGAACAGGACAATCGAGTCAAACGAGTCAATCGAGTCAAACGAGTGAAACGAGTGAAACGAGTCGAACGAGTCGAACGAGTCGAACGAGTCAAACGAATCAATCGAGTCGAACGAGTCGAACGAGTCGAACGAGTCGAACGAGTCGAACGAGTCGAACGAGTCGAACGAGTCGAACGAGTCGAACGAGTCGAACGAGTCGAACGAGTCGAACGAGTCGAACGAGTCGAACGAGTCGAACGAGTCGAACGAGTCGAACGAGTCGAACGAGTCGAACGAGTCGAACGAGTCGAACGAGTCGAACGAGTCGAACGAGTCGAACGAGTCGAACGAGTCGAACGAGTCGAACGAGTCGAACGAGTCGAACGAGTCGAACGAGTCGAACGAGTCGAACGAGTCGAACGAGTCGAACGAGTCGAACGAGTCGAACGAGTCGAACGAGTCGAACGAGTCGAACGAGTCGAACGAGTCGAACGAGTCGAACGAGTCGAACGAGTCGAACGAGTCGAACGAGTCGAACGAGTCGAACGAGTCGAACGAGTCGAACGAGTCGAACGAGTCGAACGAGTCGAACGAGTCGAACGAGTCGAACGAGTCGAACGAGTCGAACGAGTCGAACGAGTCGAACGAGTCGAACGAGTCGAACGAGTCGAACGAGTCGAACGAGTCGAACGAGTCGAACGAGTCGAACGAGTCGAACGAGTCGAACGAGTCGAACGAGTCGAACGAGTCGAACGAGTCGAACGAGTCGAACGAGTCGAACGAGTCGAACGAGTCGAACGAGTCGAACGAGTCGAACGAGTCGAACGAGTCGAACGAGTCGAACAGGACAATCGAGTGAAACGAGTCAAACGAGTCAAACGAGTGAAACGTGTCAAATGGGTCAATCGGGTCGAACAGGACAATCGAGTGAAACGAGTCAATCGAGTGAAACGTGTCAAATGGGTCAAATGGGTCGAACAGGACAATCGAGTCAAACGAGTCAAACGAGTCGAACGAGTCAAACGAGTCAAACGAGTCAAACGAGTCAAACGAGTCAAACGAGTCAAACGAGTCAAGCGAGTCAAACGGTACAAACGAGTCAAACGAGTCAAACGAGTCAAACGAGTCAAACGAGTCAAACGGGTCAAACGGGTCGAACGGGTCGAACAGGACAATCGAGTGAAACGAGTCAAACGAGTCAAACGAGTGAAACGTGTCAAATGGGTCAAACGGGTCGAACAGGACAATCGAGTCAAACGAGTCAATCGAGTGAAACGTGTCAAATGGGTCAAATGGGTCGAACAGGACAATCGAGTCAAACGAGTCAATCGAGTCAAACGAGTGAAACGAGTGAAACGAGTCGAACGAGTCGAACGAGTCGAACGAGTCAAACGAATCAATCGAGTCGAACGAGTCGAACGAGTCGAACGAGTCGAACGAGTCGAACGAGTCGAACGAGTCGAACGAGTCGAACGAGTCGAACGAGTCGAACGAGTCGAACGAGTCGAACGAGTCGAACGAGTCGAACGAGTCGAACGAGTCGAACGAGTCGAACGAGTCGAACGAGTCGAACGAGTCGAACGAGTCGAACGAGTCGAACGAGTCGAACGAGTCGAACGAGTCGAACGAGTCGAACGAGTCGAACGAGTCGAACGAGTCGAACGAGTCGAACGAGTCGAACGAGTCGAACGAGTCGAACGAGTCGAACGAGTCGAACGAGTCGAACGAGTCGAACGAGTCGAACGAGTCGAACGAGTCGAACGAGTCGAACGAGTCGAACGAGTCGAACGAGTCGAACGAGTCGAACGAGTCGAACGAGTCGAACGAGTCGAACGAGTCGAACGAGTCGAACGAGTCGAACGAGTCGAACGAGTCGAACGAGTCGAACGAGTCGAACGAGTCGAACGAGTCGAACGAGTCGAACGAGTCGAACGAGTCGAACGAGTCGAACGAGTCGAACGAGTCGAACGAGTCGAACGAGTCGAACGAGTCGAACGAGTCGAACGAGTCGAACGAGTCGAACGAGTCGAACGAGTCGAACGAGTCGAACGAGTCGAACGAGTCGAACGAGTCGAACGAGTCGAACGAGTCGAACGAGTCGAACGAGTCGAACGAGTCGAACGAGTCGAACGAGTCGAACGAGTCGAACGAGTCGAACGAGTCGAACGAGTCGAACGAGTCGAACGAGTCGAACGAGTCGAACGAGTCGAACGAGTCGAACGAGTCGAACGAGTCGAACGAGTCGAACGAGTCGAACGAGTCGAACGAGTCGAACGAGTCGAACGAGTCGAACGAGTCGAACGAGTCGAACGAGTCGAACGAGTCGAACGAGTCGAACGAGTCGAACGAGTCGAACGAGTCGAACGAGTCGAACGAGTCGAACGAGTCGAACGAGTCTAACGAGTCAAACGGGTCAAACGGGTCGAACAGGACAATCGAGTCAAACGAGTCAAACGAGTCAAACGAGTCAAACGAGTCAAACGAGTCAAACGGGTCAAACGAGTCAAACGAGTCAAACGAGTCAAACGAGTCAAACGAGTCAAACGAGTCTAACGAGTCTAACGAGTCAAACGGGTCAAACGGGTCGAACAGGACAATCGAGTCAATCGAGTCAAACGAGTCAAACGAGTCAAACGTGTCGGACGAGTCAATCGAGTCAATCGAGTCAATCGTGTCGAACGAGTCAAACGAGTCAAACGAGTCGAACGAGTCAAACGAGTCGAACGAGTCAAACGAGTCGAACGAGTCGAACGAGTCAAACGAGTCGAACGAGTCATACGAGTCGAACGAGTCGAACGAGTCAAACGAGTCGAACGAGTCAAACGAGTCAAACGAGTCAAACGAGTCAAACGAGTCAAACGAGTCAAACGAGTCAAACGAGTCAAACGAGTCAAACGAGTCAAACGAGCCAAACGAGCCAAACGAGCCAAACGAGCCTAACGAGTCAAACGAGTCAAACGAGTAAAACGAGTAAAACGAGTAAAACGAGTCGAACGAGTCGAACGAGTCGAACGAGTCGAACGAGTCGAACGAGTCGAACGAGTCGAACGAGTCGAACGAGTCGAACGAGTCGAACGAGTCGAACGAGTCGAACGAGTCGAACGAGTCGAACGAGTCGAACGAGTCGAACGAGTCGAACGAGTCGAACGAGTCGAACGAGTCGAACGAGTCGAACGAGTCGAACGAGTCGAACGAGTCGAACGAGTCGAACGAGTCGAACGAGTCGAACGAGTCGAACGAGTCGAACGAGTCGAACGAGTCGAACGAGTCGAACGAGTCGAACGAGTCGAACGAGTCGAACGAGTCGAACGAGTCGAACGAGTCGAACGAGTCGAACGAGTCGAACGAGTCGAACGAGTCGAACGAGTCGAACGAGTCGAACGAGTCGAACGAGTCGAACGAGTCGAACGAGTCGAACGAGTCGAACGAGTCGAACGAGTCGAACGAGTCGAACGAGTCGAACGAGTCGAACGAGTCGAACGAGTCGAACGAGTCGAACGAGTCGAACGAGTCGAACGAGTCGAACGAGTCGAACGAGTCGAACGAGTCGAACGAGTCGAACGAGTCGAACGAGTCGAACGAGTCGAACGAGTCGAACGAGTCGAACGAGTCGAACGAGTCGAACGAGTCGAACGAGTCGAACGAGTCGAACGAGTCGAACGAGTCGAACGAGTCGAACGAGTCGAACGAGTCGAACGAGTCGAACGAGTCGAACGAGTCGAACGAGTCGAACGAGTCGAACGAGTCGAACGAGTCGAACGAGTCGAACGAGTCGAACGAGTCGAACGAGTCGAACGAGTCGAACGAGTCGAACGAGTCGAACGAGTCGAACGAGTCGAACGAGTCGAACGAGTCGAACGAGTCGAACGAGTCGAACGAGTCGAACGAGTCGAACGAGTCGAACGAGTCGAACGAGTCGAACGAGTCGAACGAGTCGAACGAGTCGAACGAGTCGAACGAGTCGAACGAGTCGAACGAGTCGAACGAGTCGAACGAGTCGAACGAGTCGAACGAGTCGAACGAGTCGAACGAGTCGAACGAGTCGAACGAGTCGAACGAGTCGAACGAGTCGAACGAGTCGAACGAGTCGAACGAGTCGAACGAGTCGAACGAGTCGAACGAGTCGAACGAGTCGAACGAGTCGAACGAGTCGAACGAGTCGAACGAGTCGAACGAGTCGAACGAGTCGAACGAGTCGAACGAGTCGAACGAGTCGAACGAGTCGAACGAGTCGAACGAGTCGAACGAGTCGAACGAGTCGAACGAGTCGAACGAGTCGAACGAGTCGAACGAGTCGAACGAGTCGAACGAGTCGAACGAGTCGAACGAGTCGAACGAGTCGAACGAGTCGAACGAGTCGAACGAGTCGAACGAGTCGAACGAGTCGAACGAGTCGAACGAGTCGAACGAGTCGAACGAGTCGAACGAGTCGAACGAGTCGAACGAGTCGAACGAGTCGAACGAGTCGAACGAGTCGAACGAGTCGAACGAGTCGAACGAGTCGAACGAGTCGAACGAGTCGAACGAGTCGAACGAGTCGAACGAGTCGAACGAGTCGAACGAGTCGAACGAGTCGAACGAGTCGAACGAGTCGAACGAGTCGAACGAGTCGAACGAGTCGAACGAGTCGAACGAGTCGAACGAGTCGAACGAGTCGAACGAGTCGAACGAGTCGAACGAGTCGAACGAGTCGAACGAGTCGAACGAGTCGAACGAGTCGAACGAGTCGAACGAGTCGAACGAGTCGAACGAGTCGAACGAGTCGAACGAGTCGAACGAGTCGAACGAGTCGAACGAGTCGAACGAGTCGAACGAGTCGAACGAGTCGAACGAGTCGAACGAGTCGAACGAGTCGAACGAGTCGAACGAGTCGAACGAGTCGAACGAGTCGAACGAGTCGAACGAGTCGAACGAGTCGAACGAGTCGAACGAGTCGAACGAGTCGAACGAGTCGAACGAGTCGAACGAGTCGAACGAGTCGAACGAGTCGAACGAGTCGAACGAGTCGAACGAGTCGAACGAGTCGAACGAGTCGAACGAGTCGAACGAGTCGAACGAGTCGAACGAGTCGAACGAGTCGAACGAGTCGAACGAGTCGAACGAGTCGAACGAGTCGAACGAGTCGAACGAGTCGAACGAGTCGAACGAGTCGAACGAGTCGAACGAGTCGAACGAGTCAAACGAGTCAATCGAGTCAAACGAGTCAAACGAGACGAACGGGTCGAACAGGACAATCGAGTCAAGCGATTTGAACGAGCCAAACGAGTCAAACGAGTCAAACGAGTCAAACGAGTCAAACGAGTCAAACGAGTCAAACGGGTCGAACAGGACAATCGAGTGAAACGAGTCAAACGAGTCAAACGAGTGAAACGACTCAATCGAGTCAAACGAGTCAATCGAGTCAAACGAGTCAATCGAGTCAAATGAGTCAAACGAGTCAAACGAGTCGAACGAGACGAACGGGTCGAACAGGACAATCGAGTCAAGCGATTTGAACGAGCCAAACGAGTCAAACGAGTCAAACGAGTCAAACGGGTCAAACGGGTCAAACAGGACAATCGAGTCAAACGAGTCAAAAGAGTCATACGAGTCAAACGAGTCAAACGAGTCAAACGAGTCAAACCAGTCAAACGAGTCGATCGAGTCGAACGAGTCGATCGAGTCGAACGAGTCGATCGAGTCGAACGAGTCGATCGAGTCGAACGAGTCGATCGAGTCGAACGAGTCGATCGAGTCGAACGAGTCGATCGAGTCGAACGAGTCGAACGAGTCGAACGAGTCGAACGAGTCGAACGAGTCGAACGAGTCGAACGAGTCGAACGAGTCGAACGAGTCGAACGAGTCGAACGAGTCGAACGAGTCGAACGAGTCGAACGAGTCGAACGAGTCGAACGAGTCGAACGAGTCGAACGAGTCGAACGAGTCGAACGAGTCGAACGAGTCGAACGAGTCGAACGAGTCGAACGAGTCGAACGAGTCGAACGAGTCGAACGAGTCGAACGAGTCGAACGAGTCGAACGAGTCGAACGAGTCGAACGAGTCGAACGAGTCGAACGAGTCGAACGAGTCGAACGAGTCGAACGAGTCGAACGAGTCGAACGAGTCGAACGAGTCGAACGAGTCGAACGAGTCGAACGAGTCGAACGAGTCGAACGAGTCGAACGAGTCGAACGAGTCGAACGAGTCGAACGAGTCGAACGAGTCGAACGAGTCGAACGAGTCGAACGAGTCGAACGAGTCGAACGAGTCGAACGAGTCGAACGAGTCGAACGAGTCGAACGAGTCGAACGAGTCGAACGAGTCGAACGAGTCGAACGAGTCGAACGAGTCGAACGAGTCGAACGAGTCGAACGAGTCGAACGAGTCGAACGAGTCGAACGAGTCGAACGAGTCGAACGAGTCGAACGAGTCGAACGAGTCGAACGAGTCGAACGAGTCGAACGAGTCGAACGAGTCGAACGAGTCGAACGAGTCGAACGAGTCGAACGAGTCGAACGAGTCGAACGAGTCGAACGAGTCGAACGAGTCGAACGAGTCGAACGAGTCGAACGAGTCGAACGAGTCGAACGAGTCGAACGAGTCGAACGAGTCGAACGAGTCGAACGAGTCGAACGAGTCGAACGAGTCGAACGAGTCGAACGAGTCGAACGAGTCGAACGAGTCGAACGAGTCGAACGAGTCGAACGAGTCGAACGAGTCGAACGAGTCGAACGAGTCGAACGAGTCGAACGAGTCGAACGAGTCGAACGAGTCGAACGAGTCGAACGAGTCGAACGAGTCGAACGAGTCGAACGAGTCGAACGAGTCGAACGAGTCGAACGAGTCGAACGAGTCGAACGAGTCGAACGAGTCGAACGAGTCGAACGAGTCGAACGAGTCGAACGAGTCGAACGAGTCGAACGAGTCGAACGAGTCGAACGAGTCGAACGAGTCGAACGAGTCGAACGAGTCGAACGAGTCGAACGAGTCGAACGAGTCGAACGAGTCGAACGAGTCGAACGAGTCGAACGAGTCGAACGACTCGAACGAGTCGAACGACTCAAACGAGTCAAACGAGTCAAACGAGTCAATCGAGTCAAACTGGACGAACAGGACATTCGAGTCAAACGAGTCAAACGAGTCAATCGAGTCAAACGGGTCGAACAGGACAATCGAGTCAAGCGACCTAAAAGAGCCAAACGAGTCAAACGAGTCATACGAGTCAATCGAGTCAAACGAGTCAAACGAGTCAAAATACTCAAAATAGTCAAGAGTCAAATGAGTCAAACGAGTCAAATGAGTCAAACGAGTGAAACGTGTCAAACGAGTCAAACCAGTCAAACCAGTCAAACCAGTCAAACGAGTCAAACGAGTCAATCGAGTCAAACGAGTCAAACGAGTCAAACGAGTCAAACGAGTCAAACGAGTCAATAGAGTCAATCGAGTCGAACGACTCGAACGAGTCGAACGAGTCGAACGAGTCGAACGAGTGGAACGGGTCGAACGAGTGGAACGGGTCGAACGGGTCGAACGGGTCGAACGGGTCGAACGGGTCGAACGAGTCGAACGGGTCGAACGAGTCGAACGAGTCGAACGAGTCGAACGAGTCGAACGAGTCGAACGAGTCGAACGAGTCGAACGAGTCGAACGAGTCGAACGAGTCGAACGAGTCGAACGAGTCGAACGAGTCGAACGAGTCGAACGAGTCGAACGAGTCGAACGAGTCGAACGAGTCGAACGAGTCGAACGAGTCGAACGAGTCGAACGAGTCGAACGAGTCGAACGAGTCGAACGAGTCGAACGAGTCGAACGAGTCGAACGAGTCGAACGAGTCGAACGAGTCGAACGAGTCGAACGAGTCGAACGAGTCGAACGAGTCGAACGAGTCGAACGAGTCGAACGAGTCGAACGAGTCGAACGAGTCGAACGAGTCGAACGAGTCGAACGAGTCGAACGAGTCGAACGAGTCGAACGAGTCGAACGAGTCGAACGAGTCGAACGAGTCGAACGAGTCGAACGAGTCGAACGAGTCGAACGAGTCGAACGAGTCGAACGAGTCGAACGAGTCGAACGAGTCGAACGAGTCGAACGAGTCGAACGAGTCGAACGAGTCGAACGAGTCGAACGAGTCGAACGAGTCGAACGAGTCGAACGAGTCGAACGAGTCGAACGAGTCGAACGAGTCGAACGAGTCGAACGAGTCGAACGAGTCGAACGAGTCGAACGAGTCGAACGAGTCGAACGAGTCGAACGAGTCGAACGAGTCGAACGAGTCGAACGAGTCGAACGAGTCGAACGAGTCGAACGAGTCGAACGAGTCGAACGAGTCGAACGAGTCGAACGAGTCGAACGAGTCGAACGAGTCGAACGAGTCGAACGAGTCGAACGAGTCGAACGAGTCGAACGAGTCGAACGAGTCGAACGAGTCGAACGAGTCGAACGAGTCGAACGAGTCGAACGAGTCGAACGAGTCGAACGAGTCGAACGAGTCGAACGAGTCGAACGAGTCGAACGAGTCGAACGAGTCGAACGAGTCGAACGAGTCGAACGAGTCGAACGAGTCGAACGAGTCGAACGAGTCGAACGAGTCGAACGAGTCGAACGAGTCGAACGAGTCGAACGAGTCGAACGAGTCGAACGAGTCGAACGAGTCGAACGAGTCGAACGAGTCGAACGAGTCGAACGAGTCGAACGAGTCGAACGAGTCGAACGAGTCGAACGAGTCGAACGAGTCGAACGAGTCGAACGAGTCGAACGAGTCGAACGAGTCGAACGAGTCGAACGAGTCGAACGAGTCGAACGAGTCGAACGAGTCGAACGAGTCGAACGAGTCGAACGAGTCGAACGAGTCGAACGAGTCGAACGAGTCGAACGAGTCGAACGAGTCGAACGAGTCGAACGAGTCGAACGAGTCGAACGAGTCGAACGAGTCGAACGAGTCGAACGAGTCGAACGAGTCGAACGAGTCGAACGAGTCGAACGAGTCGAACGAGTCGAACGAGTCGAACGAGTCGAACGAGTCGAACGAGTCGAACGAGTCGAACGAGTCGAACGAGTCGAACGAGTCGAACGAGTCGAACGAGTCGAACGAGTCGAACGAGTCGAACGAGTCGAACGAGTCGAACGAGTCGAACGAGTCGAACGAGTCGAACGAGTCGAACGAGTCGAACGAGTCGAACGAGTCGAACGAGTCGAACGAGTCGAACGAGTCGAACGAGTCGAACGAGTCGAACGAGTCGAACGAGTCGAACGAGTCGAACGAGTCGAACGAGTCGAACGAGTCGAACGAGTCGAACGAGTCGAACGAGTCGAACGAGTCGAACGAGTCGAACGAGTCGAACGAGTCGAACGAGTCGAACGAGTCGAACGAGTCGAACGAGTCGAACGAGTCGAACGAGTCGAACGAGTCGAACGAGTCGAACGAGTCGAACGAGTCGAACGAGTCGAACGAGTCGAACGAGTCGAACGAGTCGAACGGGTCGAACGGGTCGAACAGGACAATCGAGTGAAACGAGTCAAACGAGTCAAACGAGTGAAACGTGTCAAATGGGTCAATCGGGTCGAACAGGACAATCGAGTGAAACGAGTCAATCGAGTGAAACGTGTCAAATGGGTCAAATGGGTCGAACAGGACAATCGAGTCAAACGAGTCAAACGAGTCGAACGAGTCAAACGAGTCAAACGAGTCAAACGAGTCAAACGAGTCAAGCGAGTCAAACGGTACAAACGAGTCAAACGATACAAACGAGTCAAACGAGTCAAACGAGTCAAACGAGTCGAACGAGTCGAACGAGTCGAACGAGTCAAACGAATCAAACGAGTCAAACGAGTCAAACGAGTCAAACGAGTCAATCGAGTCAAACGAGTCAAACGAGTTGAACGAGTCGAACGAGTCGAACGAGTCGAACGAGTCGAACGAGTCGAACGAGTCGAACGAGTCGAACGAGTCGAACGAGTCAAACGGGTCGAACAGGACAATCGAGTCAAGCGAGTTGAACGAGCCAAACGAGTCAAACGAGTCAAACGAGTCAAACGAGTCAAACGAGTCAAACGAGTCAAACGAGTCACACGAGTCAAACGAGTCAAACGGTTCGATCAGGACAATCGAGTCAAACGAGTCAAACGAGTCAAACGAGTCGAACGAGTCGAACGAGTCGAACGAGTCGAACGAGTCGAACGAGTCGAACGAGTCGAACGAGTCGAACGAGTCGAACGAGTCGAACGAGTCGAACGAGTCGAACGAGTCGAACGAGTCGAACGAGTCGAACGAGTCGAACGAGTCGAACGAGTCGAACGAGTCGAACGAGTCGAACGAGTCGAACGAGTCGAACGAGTCGAACGAGTCGAACGAGTCGAACGAGTCGAACGAGTCGAACGAGTCGAACGAGTCGAACGAGTCGAACGAGTCGAACGAGTCGAACGAGTCGAACGAGTCGAACGAGTCGAACGAGTCGAACGAGTCGAACGAGTCGAACGAGTCGAACGAGTCGAACGAGTCGAACGAGTCGAACGAGTCGAACGAGTCGAACGAGTCGAACGAGTCGAACGAGTCGAACGAGTCGAACGAGTCGAACGAGTCGAACGAGTCGAACGAGTCGAACGAGTCGAACGAGTCGAACGAGTCGAACGAGTCGAACGAGTCGAACGAGTCGAACGAGTCGAACGAGTCGAACGAGTCGAACGAGTCGAACGAGTCGAACGAGTCGAACGAGTCGAACGAGTCGAACGAGTCGAACGAGTCGAACGAGTCGAACGAGTCGAACGAGTCGAACGAGTCGAACGAGTCGAACGAGTCGAACGAGTCGAACGAGTCGAACGAGTCGAACGAGTCGAACGAGTCGAACGAGTCGAACGAGTCGAACGAGTCGAACGAGTCGAACGAGTCGAACGAGTCGAACGAGTCGAACGAGTCGAACGAGTCGAACGAGTCGAACGAGTCGAACGAGTCGAACGAGTCGAACGAGTCGAACGAGTCGAACGAGTCGAACGAGTCGAACGAGTCGAACGAGTCGAACGAGTCGAACGAGTCGAACGAGTCGAACGAGTCGAACGAGTCGAACGAGTCGAACGAGTCGAACGAGTCGAACGAGTCGAACGAGTCGAACGAGTCGAACGAGTCGAACGAGTCGAACGAGTCGAACGAGTCGAACGAGTCACACGAGTCAAACGAGTCATACGGTTCGATCAGGACAATCGAGTCAAACGAGTCAAACGAGTCGAACGAGTCGAACGAGTCGAACGAGTCGAACGAGTCGAACGAGTCGAACGAGTCGAACGAGTCGAACGAGTCGAACGAGTCGAACGAGTCGAACGAGTCGAACGAGTCGAACGAGTCGAACGAGTCGAACGAGTCGAACGAGTCGAACGAGTCGAACGAGTCGAACGAGTCGAACGAGTCGAACGAGTCGAACGAGTCGAACGAGTCGAACGAGTCGAACGAGTCGAACGAGTCGAACGAGTCGAACGAGTCGAACGAGTCGAACGAGTCGAACGAGTCGAACGAGTCGAACGAGTCGAACGAGTCGAACGAGTCGAACGAGTCGAACGAGTCGAACGAGTCGAACGAGTCGAACGAGTCGAACGAGTCGAACGAGTCGAACGAGTCGAACGAGTCGAACGAGTCGAACGAGTCGAACGAGTCGAACGAGTCGAACGAGTCGAACGAGTCGAACGAGTCGAACGAGTCGAACGAGTCGAACGAGTCGAACGAGTCGAACGAGTCGAACGAGTCGAACGAGTCGAACGAGTCGAACGAGTCGAACGAGTCGAACGAGTCGAACGAGTCGAACGAGTCGAACGAGTCGAACGAGTCGAACGAGTCGAACGAGTCGAACGAGTCGAACGAGTCGAACGAGTCGAACGAGTCGAACGAGTCGAACGAGTCGAACGAGTCGAACGAGTCGAACGAGTCGAACGAGTCGAACGAGTCGAACGAGTCGAACGAGTCGAACGAGTCGAACGAGTCGAACGAGTCGAACGAGTCGAACGAGTCGAACGAGTCGAACGAGTCGAACGAGTCGAACGAGTCGAACGAGTCGAACGAGTCGAACGAGTCGAACGAGTCGAACGAGTCGAACGAGTCGAACGAGTCGAACGAGTCGAACGAGTCGAACGAGTCGAACGAGTCGAACGAGTCGAACGAGTCGAACGAGTCGAACGAGTCGAACGAGTCGAACGAGTCGAACGAGTCGAACGAGTCGAACGAGTCGAACGAGTCGAACGAGTCGAACGAGTCGAACGAGTCGAACGAGTCGAACGAGTCGAACGAGTCGAACGAGTCGAACGAGTCGAACGAGTCGAACGAGTCGAACGAGTCGAACGAGTCGAACGAGTCGAACGAGTCGAACGAGTCGAACGAGTCGAACGAGTCGAACGAGTCGAACGAGTCGAACGAGTCGAACGAGTCGAACGAGTCGAACGAGTCGAACGAGTCGAACGAGTCGAACGAGTCGAACGAGTCGAACGAGTCGAACGAGTCGAACGAGTCGAACGAGTCGAACGAGTCGAACGAGTCGAACGAGTCGAACGAGTCGAACGAGTCGAACGAGTCGAACGAGTCGAACGAGTCGAACGAGTCGAACGAGTCGAACGAGTCGAACGAGTCGAACGAGTCGAACGAGTCGAACGAGTCGAACGAGTCGAACGAGTCGAACGAGTCGAACGAGTCGAACGAGTCGAACGAGTCGAACGAGTCGAACGAGTCGAACGAGTCGAACGAGTCGAACGAGTCGAACGAGTCGAACGAGTCGAACGAGTCGAACGAGTCGAACGAGTCGAACGAGTCGAACGAGTCGAACGAGTCGAACGAGTCGAACGAGTCGAACGAGTCGAACGAGTCGAACGAGTCGAACGAGTCCAACCAGTCAAACGAGTCATACGGGTCAATCGAGTCGAACGAGTCGAACGATTCGAACGATTCGAACGAGTCGAACGAGTCAAACGAGTCAAACGAGTCGAACGAGTCGAACGAGTCAAACGAGTCAAACGAGTCAAACGAGTCAATCGAGTCAAACGAGTCAAACGAGTCAAACGAGTCGAACGAGACGAACGGGTCGAACAGGACAATCGAGTCAAGCGATTTGAACGAGCCAAACGAGTCAAACGAGTCAAACGAGTCAAACGAGTCAAACGAGTCAAACGGGTCGAACAGGACAATCGAGTGAAACGAGTCAAACGAGTCAAACGAGTGAAACGACTCAATCGAGTCAAACGAGTCAATCTAGTCAAACGAGTCAATCGAGTCAAACGAGTCAATCGAGTCAAATGAGTCAAACGAGTCAAACGAGTCGAACGAGACGAACGGGTCGAACAGGACAATCGAGTCAAGCGATTTGAACGAGCCAAACGAGTCAAACGAGTCAAACGAGTCAAACGGGTCAAACGGGTCAAACAGGACAATCGAGTCAAACGAGTCAAAAGAGTCATACGAGTCAAACGAGTCAAACGAGTCAAACGAGTCGAACGAGTCAAACGAGTCGATCGAGTCAAACGAGTCGATCGAGTCGAACGAGTCGATCGAGTCGAACGAGTCGATCGAGTCGAACGAGTCGATCGAGTCGAACGAGTCGATCGAGTCGAACGAGTCGATCGAGTCGAACGAGTCGATCGAGTCGAACGAGTCGATCGAGTCGAACGAGTCGATCGAGTCGAACGAGTCGATCGAGTCGAACGAGTCGATCGAGTCGAACGACTCGATCGAGTCGATCGAGTTGAGCGAGTCAAGCGAGTTGAACGAACCAAACGAGTCGAACGAGTCGAACGAGTCGAACGAGTCGAACGAGTCAATCGAGTCCAGCGAGTCAAACGACTCAACCGAGTCAAACGACTCAACCGAGTCAAACGAGTCGAACGAGTCGAACGAGTCGAACGAGTCGAACGAGTCGAACGAGTCGAACGAGTCGAACGAGTCGAACGAGTCGAATGAGTCGAATGAGTCGAACGAGTCGAACGGGTCGAACAGGACAATCGAGTGAAACGAGTCAAACGAGTCAAACGAGTCAAACGAGTCAAACGAGTCAAACGAGTCGAACGAGTCGAACGAGTCAAACGAATCAAACGAGTCAAACGAGTCAAACGAGTCAAACGAGTCAATCGAGTCGAACGAGTCGAACGAGTCGAACGAGTCGAACGAGTCGAACGAGTCGAACGAGTCGATCGAGTCGAACGAGTCGAACGAGTCGAACGAGTCGAACGAGTCGAACGAGTCGAACGAGTCGAACGAGTCGAACGAGTCGAACGAGTCGAACGAGTCGAACGAGTCGAACGAGTCGAACGAGTCGAACGAGTCGAACGAGTCGAACGAGTCGAACGAGTCGAACGAGTCGAACGAGTCGAACGAGTCGAACGAGTCGAACGAGTCGAACGAGTCGAACGAGTCGAACGAGTCGAACGAGTCGAACGAGTCGAACGAGTCGAACGAGTCGAACGAGTCGAACGAGTCGAACGAGTCGAACGAGTCGAACGAGTCGAACGAGTCGAACGAGTCGAACGAGTCGAACGAGTCGAACGAGTCGAACGAGTCGAACGAGTCGAACGAGTCGAACGAGTCGAACGAGTCGAACGAGTCGAACGAGTCGAACGAGTCGAACGAGTCGAACGAGTCGAACGAGTCGAACGAGTCGAACGAGTCGAACAGGACAATCGAGTGAAACGAGTCAAACGAGTCAAACGAGTGAAACGTGTCAAATGGGTCAATCGGGTCGAACAGGACAATCGAGTGAAACGAGTCAATCGAGTGAAACGTGTCAAATGGGTCAAATGGGTCGAACAGGACAATCGAGTCAAACGAGTCAAACGAGTCGAACGAGTCAATCGAGTCAAACGAGTCAAACGAGTCAAACGAGTCAAACGAGTCAAGCGAGTCAAACGGTACAAACGAGTCAAACGAGTCAAACGAGTCAAACGAGTCAAACGAGTCAAACGGGTCAAACGGGTCGAACGGGTCGAACAGGACAATCGAGTGAAACGAGTCAAACGAGTCAAACGAGTGAAACGTGTCAAATGGGTCAAACGGGTCGAACAGGACAATCGAGTCAAACGAGTCAATCGAGTGAAACGTGTCAAATGGGTCAAATGGGTCGAACAGGACAATCGAGTCAAACGAGTCAAACGAGTCGAACGAGTCAAACGAGTCAAACGAGTCAAACGAGTCAAACGAGTCAAACGAGTCAAACGAGTCAAGCGAGTCAAACGGTACAAACGAGTGAAACGAGCGAAACGAGTGAAACGAGTGAAACGAGTCGAACGAGTCGAACGAGTCGAACGAGTCAAACGAATCAATCGAGTCGAACGAGTCGAACGAGTCGAACGAGTCGAACGAGTCGAACGAGTCGAACGAGTCGAACGAGTCGAACGAGTCGAACGAGTCGAACGAGTCGAACGAGTCGAACGAGTCGAACGAGTCGAACGAGTCGAACGAGTCGAACGAGTCGAACGAGTCGAACGAGTCGAACGAGTCGAACGAGTCGAACGAGTCGAACGAGTCGAACGAGTCGAACGAGTCGAACGAGTCGAACGAGTCGAACGAGTCGATCGAGTCGAACGAGTCGAACGAGTCGAACGAGTCGAACGAGTCGAACGAGTCGAACGAGTCGAACGAGTCGAACGAGTCGAACGAGTCGAACGAGTCGAACGAGTCGAACGAGTCGAACGAGTCGAACGAGTCGAACGAGTCGAACGAGTCGAACGAGTCGAACGAGTCGAACGAGTCGAACGAGTCGAACGAGTCGAACGAGTCGAACGAGTCGAACGAGTCGAACGAGTCGAACGAGTCGAACGAGTCGAACGAGTCGAACGAGTCGAACGAGTCGAACGAGTCGAACGAGTCGAACGAGTCGAACGAGTCGAACGAGTCGAACGAGTCGAACGAGTCGAACAGGACAATCGAGTGAAACGAGTCAAACGAGTCAAACGAGTGAAACGTGTCAAATGGGTCAATCGGGTCGAACAGGACAATCGAGTGAAACGAGTCAATCGAGTGAAACGTGTCAAATGGGTCAAATGGGTCGAACAGGACAATCGAGTCAAACGAGTCAAACGAGTCGAACGAGTCAAACGAGTCAAACGAGTCAAACGAGTCAAACGAGTCAAGCGAGTCAAACGGTACAAACGAGTCAAACGATACAAACGAGTCAAACGAGTCAAACGAGTCAAACGAGTCAAACGAGTCGAACGAGTCGAACGAGTCAAACGAATCAAACGAGTCAAACGAGTCAAACGAGTCAAACGAGTCAATCGAGTCAAACGAGTCGAACGAGTCGAACGAGTCGAACGAGTCGAACGAGTCGAACGAGTCGATCGAGTCGAACGAGTCGAACGAGTCGAACGAGTCGAACGAGTCGAACGAGTCGAACGAGTCGAACGAGTCGAACGAGTCGAACGAGTCGAACGAGTCGAACGAGTCGAACGAGTCGAACGAGTCGAACGAGTCGAACGAGTCGAACGAGTCGAACGAGTCGAACGAGTCGAACGAGTCGAACGAGTCGAACGAGTCGAACGAGTCGAACGAGTCGAACGAGTCGAACGAGTCGAACGAGTCGAACGAGTCGAACGAGTCGAACGAGTCGAACGAGTCGAACGAGTCGAACGAGTCGAACGAGTCGAACGAGTCGAACGAGTCGAACGAGTCGAACGAGTCGAACGAGTCGAACGAGTCGAACGAGTCGAACGAGTCGAACGAGTCGAACGAGTCGAACAGGACAATCGAGTGAAACGAGTCAAACGAGTCAAACGAGTGAAACGTGTCAAATGGGTCAATCGGGTCGAACAGGACAATCGAGTGAAACGAGTCAATCGAGTGAAACGTGTCAAATGGGTCAAATGGGTCGAACAGGACAATCGAGTCAAACGAGTCAAACGAGTCGAACGAGTCAATCGAGTCAAACGAGTCAAACGAGTCAAACGAGTCAAACGAGTCAAGCGAGTCAAACGGTACAAACGAGTCAAACGAGTCAAACGAGTCAAACGAGTCAAACGAGTCAAACGGGTCAAACGGGTCGAACGGGTCGAACAGGACAATCGAGTGAAACGAGTCAAACGAGTCAAACGAGTGAAACGTGTCAAATGGGTCAAACGGGTCGAACAGGACAATCGAGTCAAACGAGTCAATCGAGTGAAACGTGTCAAATGGGTCAAATGGGTCGAACAGGACAATCGAGTCAAACGAGTCAAACGAGTCGAACGAGTCAAACGAGTCAAACGAGTCAAACGAGTCAAACGAGTCAAACGAGTCAAACGAGTCAAGCGAGTCAAACGGTACAAACGAGTGAAACGAGTGAAACGAGTGAAACGAGTGAAACGAGTCGAACGAGTCGAACGAGTCGAACGAGTCAAACGAATCAATCGAGTCGAACGAGTCGAACGAGTCGAACGAGTCGAACGAGTCGAACGAGTCGAACGAGTCGAACGAGTCGAACGAGTCGAACGAGTCGAACGAGTCGAACGAGTCGAACGAGTCGAACGAGTCGAACGAGTCGAACGAGTCGAACGAGTCGAACGAGTCGAACGAGTCGAACGAGTCGAACGAGTCGAACGAGTCGAACGAGTCGAACGAGTCGAACGAGTCGAACGAGTCGAACGAGTCGAACGAGTCGAACGAGTCGAACGAGTCGAACGAGTCGAACGAGTCGAACGAGTCGAACGAGTCGAACGAGTCGAACGAGTCGAACGAGTCGAACGAGTCGAACGAGTCGAACGAGTCGAACGAGTCGAACGAGTCGAACGAGTCGAACGAGTCGAACGAGTCGAACGAGTCGAACGAGTCGAACGAGTCGAACGAGTCGAACGAGTCGAACGAGTCGAACGAGTCGAACGAGTCGAACGAGTCGAACGAGTCGAACGAGTCGAACGAGTCGAACGAGTCGAACGAGTCGAACGAGTCGAACGAGTCGAACGAGTCGAACGAGTCGAACGAGTCGAACGAGTCGAACGAGTCGAACGAGTCGAACGAGTCGAACGAGTCGAACGAGTCGAACGAGTCGAACGAGTCGAACGAGTCGAACGAGTCGAACGAGTCGAACGAGTCGAACGAGTCGAACGAGTCGAACGAGTCGAACGAGTCGAACGAGTCGAACGAGTCGAACGAGTCGAACGAGTCGAACGAGTCGAACGAGTCGAACGAGTCGAACGAGTCGAACGAGTCGAACGAGTCGAACGAGTCGAACGAGTCGAACGAGTCGAACGAGTCGAACGAGTCGAACGAGTCGAACGAGTCGAACGAGTCGAACGAGTCGAACGAGTCGAACGAGTCGAACGAGTCGAACGAGTCGAACGAGTCGAACGAGTCGAACGAGTCGAACGAGTCGAACGAGTCGAACGAGTCGAACGAGTCGAACGAGTCGAACGAGTCGAACGAGTCGAACGAGTCGAACGAGTCGAACGAGTCGAACGAGTCGAACGAGTCGAACGAGTCGAACGAGTCGAACGAGTCGAACGAGTCGAACGAGTCGAACGAGTCGAACGAGTCGAACGAGTCGAACGAGTCGAACGAGTCGAACGAGTCGAACGAGTCGAACGAGTCGAACGAGTCGAACGAGTCGAACGAGTCGAACGAGTCGAACGAGTCGAACGAGTCGAACGAGTCGAACGAGTCGAACGAGTCGAACGAGTCGAACGAGTCGAACGAGTCGAACGAGTCGAACGAGTCGAACGAGTCGAACGAGTCGAACGAGTCGAACGAGTCGAACGAGTCGAACGAGTCGAACGAGTCGAACGAGTCGAACGAGTCGAACGAGTCGAACGAGTCGAACGAGTCGAACGAGTCGAACGAGTCGAACGAGTCGAACGAGTCGAACGAGTCGAACGAGTCGAACGAGTCGAACGAGTCGAACGAGTCGAACGAGTCGAACGAGTCGAACGAGTCGAACGAGTCGAACGAGTCGAACGAGTCGAACGAGTCGAACGAGTCGAACGAGTCGAACGAGTCGAACGAGTCGAACGAGTCGAACGAGTCGAACGAGTCGAACGAGTCGAACGAGTCGAACGAGTCGAACGAGTCGAACGAGTCGAACGAGTCGAACGAGTCGAACGAGTCGAACGAGTCGAACGAGTCGAACGAGTCGAACGAGTCGAACGAGTCGAACGAGTCGAACGAGTCGAACGAGTCGAACGAGTCGAACGAGTCGAACGAGTCGAACGAGTCGAACGAGTCGAACGAGTCGAACGAGTCGAACGAGTCGAACGAGTCGAACGAGTCGAACGAGTCGAACGAGTCGAACGAGTCGAACGAGTCGAACGAGTCGAACGAGTCGAACGGGTCGAACGGGTCGAACAGGACAATCGAGTGAAACGAGTCAAACGAGTCAAACGAGTGAAACGTGTCAAATGGGTCAATCGGGTCGAACAGGACAATCGAGTGAAACGAGTCAATCGAGTGAAACGTGTCAAATGGGTCAAATGGGTCGAACAGGACAATCGAGTCAAACGAGTCAAACGAGTCGAACGAGTCAAACGAGTCAAACGAGTCAAACGAGTCAAACGAGTCAAGCGAGTCAAACGGTACAAACGAGTCAAACGATACAAACGAGTCAAACGAGTCAAACGAGTCAAACGAGTCAAACGAGTCGAACGAGTCGAACGAGTCAAACGAATCAAACGAGTCAAACGAGTCAAACGAGTCAAACGAGTCAATCGAGTCAAACGAGTCAAACGAGTCGAACGAGTCGAACGAGTCGAACGAGTCGAACGAGTCGAACGAGTCGAACGAGTCGAACGAGTCGAACGAGTCGAACGAGTCGAACGAGTCAAACGGGTCGAACAGGACAATCGAGTCAAGCGAGTTGAACGAGCCAAACGAGTCAAACGAGTCAAACGAGTCAAACGAGTCAAACGAGTCAAACGAGTCAAACGAGTCACACGAGTCAAACGAGTCAAACGGTTCGATCAGGACAATCGAGTCAAACGAGTCAAACGAGTCAAACGAATCAAACGAGTCGAACGAGTCAAACGAGTCGAACGAGTCGAACGAGTCGAACGAGTCGAACGAGTCGAACGAGTCAAACGAATCAAACGAGTCAAACGAGTCAATCGAGTCGAACGAGTCGAACGAGTCGAACGAGTCGAACGAGTCGAACGAGTCGAACGAGTCGAACGAGTCGAACGAGTCGAACGAGTCGAACGAGTCGAACGAGTCGAACGAGTCGAACGAGTCGAACGAGTCGAACGAGTCGAACGAGTCGAACGAGTCGAACGAGTCGAACGAGTCGAACGAGTCGAACGAGTCGAACGAGTCGAACGAGTCGAACGAGTCGAACGAGTCGAACGAGTCGAACGAGTCGAACGAGTCGAACGAGTCGAACGAGTCGAACGAGTCGAACGAGTCGAACGAGTCGAACGAGTCGAACGAGTCGAACGAGTCGAACGAGTCGAACGAGTCGAACGAGTCGAACGAGTCGAACGAGTCGAACGAGTCGAACGAGTCGAACGAGTCGAACGAGTCGAACGAGTCGAACGAGTCGAACGAGTCGAACGAGTCGAACGAGTCGAACGAGTCGAACGAGTCGAACGAGTCGAACGAGTCGAACGAGTCGAACGAGTCGAACGAGTCGAACGAGTCGAACGAGTCGAACGAGTCGAACGAGTCGAACGAGTCGAACGAGTCGAACGAGTCGAACGAGTCGAACGAGTCGAACGAGTCGAACGAGTCGAACGAGTCGAACGAGTCGAACGAGTCGAACGAGTCGAACGAGTCGAACGAGTCGAACGAGTCGAACGAGTCGAACGAGTCGAACGAGTCGAACGAGTCGAACGAGTCGAACGAGTCGAACGAGTCGAACGAGTCGAACGAGTCGAACGAGTCGAACGAGTCGAACGAGTCGAACGAGTCGAACGAGTCGAACGAGTCGAACGAGTCGAACGAGTCGAACGAGTCGAACGAGTCGAACGAGTCGAACGAGTCGAACGAGTCGAACGAGTCGAACGAGTCGAACGAGTCGAACGAGTCGAACGAGTCGAACGAGTCGAACGAGTCGAACGAGTCGAACGAGTCGAACGAGTCGAACGAGTCGAACGAGTCGAACGAGTCGAACGAGTCGAACGAGTCGAACGAGTCGAACGAGTCGAACGAGTCGAACGAGTCGAACGAGTCGAACGAGTCGAACGAGTCGAACGAGTCGAACGAGTCGAACGAGTCGAACGAGTCGAACGAGTCGAACGAGTCGAACGAGTCGAACGAGTCGAACGAGTCGAACGAGTCGAACGAGTCGAACGAGTCGAACGAGTCGAACGAGTCGAACGAGTCGAACGAGTCGAACGAGTCGAACGAGTCGAACGAGTCGAACGAGTCGAACGAGTCGAACGAGTCGAACGAGTCGAACGAGTCGAACGAGTCGAACGAGTCGAACGAGTCGAACGAGTCGAACGAGTCGAACGAGTCGAACGAGTCGAACGAGTCGAACGAGTCGAACGAGTCGAACGAGTCGAACGAGTCGAACGAGTCCAACCAGTCAAACGAGTCATACGGGTCAATCGAGTCGAACGAGTCGAACGATTCGAACGATTCGAACGAGTCGAACGAGTCGAACGAGTCAAACGAGTCGAACGAGTCAAACGAGTCAAACGAGTCAAACGAGTCAAACGAGTCAATCGAGTCAAACGAGTCAATCGAGTCAAACGAGTCAAACGAGTCAAACGAGTCGAACGAGACGAACGGGTCGAACAGGACAATCGAGTCAAGCGATTTGAACGAGCCAAACGAGTCAAACGAGTCAAACGAGTCAAACGAGTCAAACGAGTCAAACGGGTCGAACAGGACAATCGAGTGAAACGAGTCAAACGAGTCAAACGAGTGAAACGACTCAATCGAGTCAAACGAGTCAATCGAGTCAAACGAGTCAATCGAGTCAAACGAGTCAATCGAGTCAAATGAGTCAAACGAGTCAAACGAGTCGAACGAGACGAACGGGTCGAACAGGACAATCGAGTCAAGCGATTTGAACGAGCCAAACGAGTCAAACGAGTCAAACGAGTCAAACGGGTCAAACGGGTCAAACAGGACAATCGAGTCAAACGAGTCAAAAGAGTCATACGAGTCAAACGAGTCAAACGAGTCAAACGAGTCGAACGAGTCAAACGAGTCGATCGAGTCAAACGAGTCGATCGAGTCGAACGAGTCGATCGAGTCGAACGAGTCGATCGAGTCGAACGAGTCGATCGAGTCGAACGAGTCGATCGAGTCGAACGAGTCGATCGAGTCGAACGAGTCGATCGAGTCGAACGAGTCGATCGAGTCGAACGAGTCGATCGAGTCGAACGAGTCGATCGAGTCGAACGACTCGATCGAGTCGATCGAGTTGAGCGAGTCAAGCGAGTTGAACGAACCAAACGAGTCGAACGAGTCGAACGAGTCGAACGAGTCGAACGAGTCAATCGAGTCCAGCGAGTCAAACGACTCAACCGAGTCAAACGACTCAACCGAGTCAAACGAGTCGAACGAGTCGAACGAGTCGAACGAGTCGAACGAGTCGAACGAGTCGAACGAGTCGAACGAGTCGAACGAGTCGAACGAGTCGAACGAGTCGAATGAGTCGAACGAGTCGAACGGGTCGAACAGGACAATCGAGTGAAACGAGTCAAACGAGTCAAACGAGTGAAACGTGTCAAATGGGTCAATCGGGTCGAACAGGACAATCGAGTGAAACGAGTCAATCGAGTGAAACGTGTCAAATGGGTCAAATGGGTCGAACAGGACAATCGAGTCAAACGAGTCAAACGAGTCGAACGAGTCAAACGAGTCAAACGAGTCAAACGAGTCAAACGAGTCAAGCGAGTCAAACGGTACAAACGAGTCAAACGATACAAACGAGTCAAACGAGTCAAACGAGTCAAACGAGTCAAACGAGTCGAACGAGTCGAACGAGTCAAACGAATCAAACGAGTCAAACGAGTCAAACGAGTCAAACGAGTCAATCGAGTCAAACGAGTCAAACGAGTCGAACGAGTCGAACGAGTCGAACGAGTCGAACGAGTCGAACGAGTCGAACGAGTCGAACGAGTCGAACGAGTCGAACGAGTCAAACGGGTCGAACAGGACAATCGAGTCAAGCGAGTTGAACGAGCCAAACGAGTCAAACGAGTCAAACGAGTCAAACGAGTCAAACGAGTCAAACGAGTCACACGAGTCAAACGAGTCAAACGGTTCGATCAGGACAATCGAGTCAAACGAGTCAAACGAGTCAAACGAGTCAAACGAGTCGAACGAGTCAAACGAGTCGAACGAGTCGAACGAGTCGAACGAGTCAAACGAATCAAACGAGTCAAACGAGTCAAACGAGTCAATCGAGTCGAACGAGTCGAACGAGTCGAACGAGTCGAACGAGTCGAACGAGTCGAACGAGTCGAACGAGTCGAACGAGTCGAACGAGTCGAACGAGTCGAACGAGTCGAACGAGTCGAACGAGTCGAACGAGTCGAACGAGTCGAACGAGTCGAACGAGTCGAACGAGTCGAACGAGTCGAACGAGTCGAACGAGTCGAACGAGTCGAACGAGTCGAACGAGTCGAACGAGTCGAACGAGTCGAACGAGTCGAACGAGTCGAACGAGTCGAACGAGTCGAACGAGTCGAACGAGTCGAACGAGTCGAACGAGTCGAACGAGTCGAACGAGTCGAACGAGTCGATCGAGTCGAACGAGTCGAACGAGTCGAACGAGTCGAACGAGTCGAACGAGTCGAACGAGTCGAACGAGTCGAACGAGTCGAACGAGTCGAACGAGTCGAACGAGTCGAACGAGTCGAACGAGTCGAACGAGTCGAACGAGTCGAACGAGTCGAACGAGTCGAACGAGTCGAACGAGTCGAACGAGTCGAACGAGTCGAACGAGTCGAACGAGTCGAACGAGTCGAACGAGTCGAACGAGTCGAACGAGTCGAACGAGTCGAACGAGTCGAACGAGTCGAACGAGTCGAACGAGTCGAACGAGTCGAACGAGTCGAACGAGTCGAACGAGTCGAACGAGTCGAACGAGTCGAACGAGTCGAACGAGTCGAACGAGTCGAACGAGTCGAACGAGTCGAACGAGTCGAACGAGTCGAACGAGTCGAACGAGTCGAACGAGTCGAACGAGTCGAACGAGTCGAACGAGTCGAACGAGTCGAACGAGTCGAACGAGTCGAACGAGTCGAACGAGTCGAACGAGTCGAACGAGTCGAACGAGTCGAACGAGTCGAACGAGTCGAACGAGTCGAACGAGTCGAACGAGTCGAACGAGTCGAACGAGTCGAACGAGTCGAACGAGTCGAACGAGTCGAACGAGTCGAACGAGTCGAACGAGTCGAACGAGTCGAACGAGTCGAACGAGTCGAACGAGTCGAACGAGTCGAACGAGTCGAACGAGTCGAACGAGTCGAACGAGTCGAACGAGTCGAACGAGTCGAACGAGTCGAACGAGTCGAACGAGTCGAACGAGTCGAACGAGTCGAACGAGTCGAACGAGTCGAACGAGTCGAACGAGTCGAACGAGTCGAACGAGTCGAACGAGTCGAACGAGTCGAACGAGTCGAACGAGTCGAACGAGTCGAACGAGTCGAACGAGTCGAACGAGTCGAACGAGTCGAACGAGTCGAACGAGTCGAACGAGTCGAACGAGTCGAACGAGTCGAACGAGTCGAACGAGTCGAACGAGTCGAACGAGTCGAACGAGTCGAACGAGTCGAACGAGTCGAACGAGTCGAACGAGTCGAACGAGTCGAACGAGTCGAACGAGTCGAACGAGTCGAACGAGTCGAACGAGTCGAACGAGTCGAACGAGTCGAACGAGTCGAACGAGTCGAACGAGTCGAACGAGTCGAACGAGTCGAACGAGTCGAACGAGTCGAACGAGTCGAACGAGTCGAACGAGTCGAACGAGTCGAACGAGTCGAACGAGTCGAACGAGTCGAACGAGTCGAACGAGTCGAACGAGTCGAACGAGTCGAACGAGTCGAACGAGTCGAACGAGTCGAACGAGTCGAACGAGTCGAACGAGTCGAACGAGTCGAACGAGTCGAACGAGTCGAACGAGTCGAACGAGTCGAACGAGTCGAACGAGTCGAACGAGTCGAACGAGTCGAACGAGTCGAACGAGTCGAACGAGTCGAACGAGTCGAACGAGTCGAACGAGTCGAACGAGTCGAACGAGTCGAACGAGTCGAACGAGTCGAACGAGTCGAACGAGTCGAACGAGTCGAACGAGTCGAACGAGTCGAACGAGTCGAACGAGTCGAACGAGTCGAACGAGTCGAACGAGTCGAACGAGTCGAACGAGTCGAACGAGTCGAACGAGTCGAACGAGTCGAACGAGTCGAACGAGTCGAACGAGTCGAACGAGTCGAACGAGTCGAACGAGTCGAACGAGTCGAACGAGTCGAACGAGTCGAACGAGTCGAACGAGTCGAACGAGTCGAACGAGTCGAACGAGTCGAACGAGTCGAACGAGTCGAACGAGTCGAACGAGTCGAACGAGTCGAACGAGTCGAACGAGTCGAACGAGTCGAACGAGTCGAACGAGTCGAACGAGTCGAACGAGTCGAACGAGTCGAACGAGTCGAACGAGTCGAACGAGTCGAACGAGTCGAACGAGTCGAACGAGTCGAACGAGTCGAACGAGTCGAACGAGTCGAACGAGTCGAACGAGTCGAACGAGTCGAACGAGTCGAACGAGTCGAACGAGTCGAACGAGTCGAACGAGTCGAACGAGTCGAACGAGTCGAACGAGTCGAACGAGTCGAACGAGTCGAACGAGTCGAACGAGTCGAACGAGTCGAACGAGTCGAACGAGTCGAACGAGTCGAACGAGTCGAACGAGTCGAACGAGTCGAACGAGTCGAACGAGTCGAACGAGTCGAACGAGTCGAACGAGTCGAACGAGTCGAACGAGTCGAACGAGTCGAACGAGTCGAACGAGTCGAACGAGTCGAACGAGTCGAACGAGTCGAACGAGTCGAACGAGTCGAACGAGTCGAACGAGTCAAACGAGTCGAACGAGACGAACGGGTCGAACAGGACAATCGAGTCAAGCGATTTGAACGAGCCAAACGAGTCAAACGAGTCAAACGAGTCAAACGAGTCAAACGAGTCAAACGAGTCAAACGAGTCAAACGGGTCGAACAGGACAATCGAGTGAAACGAGTCAAACGAGTCAAACGAGTGAAACGACTCAATCGAGTCAAACGAGTCAATCGAGTCAAACGAGACAATCGAGTCAAACGAGTCAATCGAGTCAAATGAGTCAAACGAGTCAAACGAGTCGAACGAGACGAACGGGTCGAACAGGACAATCGAGTCAAGCGATTTGAACGAGCCAAACGAGTCAAACGAGTCAAACGAGTCAAACGGGTCAAACGGGTCAAACAGGACAATCGAGTCAAACGAGTCAAAAGAGTCATACGAGTCAAACGAGTCAAACGAGTCAAACGAGTCAAACGAGTCAAACGAGTCAAACGAGTCGATCGAGTCGAACGAGTCGATCGAGTCGAACGAGTCGATCGAGTCGAACGAGTCGATCGAGTCGAACGAGTCGATCGAGTCGAACGAGTCGATCGAGTCGATCGAGTTGAGCGAGTCAAGCGAGTTGAACGAACCAAACGAGTCGAACGAGTCGAACGAGTCGAACGAGTCAATCGAGTCCAGCGAGTCAAACGACTCAACCGAGTCAAACGACTCAACCGAGTCAAACGAGTCAAACGAGTCAAACGTGTCAAACGGGTCAAACGGGTCGAACAGGACAATCGAGTCAAACGAGTCAAAAGAGTCATACGAGTCAAACGAGTCAAACGAGTCAAACGAGTCAAACTAGTCAAACGAGTCAAACGAGTCAAACGAGTCAAACGAGTCAAACGAGTCAAACGAGTCAAACGAGTCAAACGAGTCAAACGAGTCAAACGAGTCAAACGAGTCAAACGAGTCAAACGAGTCAAACGAGTCAAACGAGTCAAACGAGTCAAACGAGTCAAACGAGTCAAACGAGTCAAACGAGTCAAACGAGTCAAACGAGTCAAACGAGTCAAACGAGTCAAACGAGTCAAACGAGTCAAACGAGTCAAACGAGTCAAACGAGTCAAACGAGTCAAACGAGTCAATCGAGTCAAACGAGTCAATCGAGTCAAACGAGTCAAACGAGTCAAACGAGACGAACGAGACGAACGGGTCGAACAGGACAATCGAGTCAAGCGATTTGAACGAGCCAAACGAGTCAAACGAGTCAAACGAGTCAAACGAGTCAAACGAGTCAAACGAGTCAAACGAGTCGAACGACCCAAACGACCCAAACGACCCGAACGACCCAAACGACCCAAACGACCCAAACGACCCAAACGATTCAAACCAGTCAAACGAGTAAAACGAGTAAAACGAGTCAAACGAGTCGAACGAGTCAAACGTGTCGAACGGGTCAAACGGGTCGAACAGGACAATCGAGTCAAACGAGTCAAAAGAGTCATACGAGTCAAACGAGTCAAACGAGTCAAACGAGTCAATCAAGTCGAACGAGTCGAACGAGTCGAACGAGTCGAACGAGTCGAACGAGTCGAACGAGTCGAACGAGTCGAACGAGTCGAACGAGTCGAACGAGTCGAACGAGTCGAACGAGTCGAACGAGTCGAACGAGTCGAACGAGTCGAACGAGTCGAACGAGTCGAACGAGTCGAACGAGTCGAACGAGTCGAACGAGTCGAACGAGTCGAACGAGTCGAACGAGTCGAACGAGTCGAACGAGTCGAACGAGTCGAACGAGTCGAACGAGTCGAACGAGTCGAACGAGTCGAACGAGTCGAACGAGTCGAACGAGTCGAACGAGTCGAACGAGTCGAACGAGTCGAACGAGTCGAACGAGTCGAACGAGTCGAACGAGTCGAACGAGTCGAACGAGTCGAACGAGTCGAACGAGTCGAACGAGTCGAACGAGTCGAACGAGTCGAACGAGTCGAACGAGTCGAACGAGTCGAACGAGTCGAACGAGTCGAACGAGTCGAACGAGTCGAACGAGTCGAACGAGTCGAACGAGTCGAACGAGTCGAACGAGTCGAACGAGTCGAACGAGTCGAACGAGTCGAACGAGTCGAACGAGTCGAACGAGTCGAACGAGTCGAACGAGTCGAACGAGTCGAACGAGTCGAACGAGTCGAACGAGTCGAACGAGTCGAACGAGTCGAACGAGTCGAACGAGTCGAACGAGTCGAACGAGTCGAACGAGTCGAACGAGTCGAACGAGTCAATCGAGTCGAACGAGTCAAACGAGTCAAACGAGGCAAACGTGTCAAACGGGTCGAACAGGACAATCGAGTCAAACGAGCCAAACGAGTCAAACGAGTCAAACGAGTCAAACGAGTCAAACGAGTCAAACGAGTCTAACGAGTCAAACGAGTCAAACGGGTCAAACGAGTCAAACGAGTCAAACGAGTCAAACGGGGCAAACGGCTCGAACAGGACAATCGAGACAAACGAGTCCAACGAGTCAAACGAGTCAAACGAGTCAAAAGAGTCAAACGAGTCAAACGGGTCGAACAGGACAATCGAATCAAGCGAGTTAAACGAGCCAAACGAGTCAAACGAGTCAAACGTGTCAGACGAGTCAAACGAGTCATACGAGTCAAACGAGTCAAACGTGTCAAACGGGCCAAGCGGGTCGAACGAGTCAAACTAGTCGAACGAGTCAAACGAGTCGGACGAGTCAAACGAGTCGAACGAGTCAAACGAGTCGAACGAGTCAAACGAGTCGAACGAGTCAAACGAGTCGAACGAGTCAAACGAGTCGAACGAGTCAAACGAGTCGAACGAGTCAAACGAGTCGAACGAGTCAAACGAGTCGAACGAGTCATACGAGTCGAACGAGTCAAACGAGTCGAACGAGTCAAAATGGTCAAACGCGTCGAACAGGACAATCGAGTCAAACGAGTCAAACGAGTCAAACGAGTCAAACGAGTCAAACGAGTCAAACGAGTCAAACGAGTCAAACGAGTCAAACGGGTCGAACGGCTCGAACAGGACAATCGAGACAAACGAGTCAAACGAGTCAAACGAGTCAAACGAGTCAAAAGAGTCAAACGAGTCAAACGGGTCGAACAGGACAATCGAATCAAGCGAGTTAAACGAGCCAAACGAGTCAAACGAGTCAAACGTGTCTGACGAGTCAAACGAGTCAAACGAGTCAAACGAGTCAAACGAGTCAAACGACTCAAACGAGTCAAACGACTCCAACGAGTCAAACGAGTCAAACGTGTCAGACGAGTCAATCGAGTCAATCGAGTCAAACGAGTCAAACGAGTCAATCGAGTCAATCGAGTCAAACGAGACAAACGCCACAAACTAGTCAAACGACACAAACGAGTCAAACGATACAATCGAGTGTCACGTCCCGGGTGAGGTCTTTCAGGAACGATGACTATGGGGAAGGAGAAAGACAGGCGCGAATCTAAAATCCAGCACTCTGAAGTTTTGAGGGACTCAGGCGCGAATCTAAAATCCAGCACTCTGAGGTTTTGAAGGACTCAGGCGCGAATCTAAAATCCAGCACGCTGAGGGTTAAAGGAACTTAGGCGCGAATGTTAAATTCGTCACACTGAGGTCTTGAGGGACGTTAGGCGCGAATGTTAAATTCGTCACACTAAGGGTTTGGAAGGAACTTAGGCGCGAATGTTAAATTCGTCACACTGAGGGTTTGAGAGGAACTTAGGCGCGAATGTTAAATTCGTCACACTGAGGGTTTGAGAGGGATTTAGGCGCGAATGTTAAATTCGTCACACTGAGGGTTTGAGAGGAACTTAGGCGCGAATGTTAAATTCGTCACACTTTGGGTTTGAGAGGGATTTAGGCGCGAATGTTAAATTCGTCACACTGAGGGTTTGAAAGGAACTTAGGCGCGAATGTTAAATTCGTCACACTGAGGGTTTGAAAGGGATTTAGGCGCGAATGTTAAATTCGTCACACTGCGAGTTTGGAAGGAATTTAGGCGCGAATATTAAATCCGTCACGCTGAGAGTTTCTGGAGGTGATCAGGCGCGAATATTAAATTCGTCACTCAAATCGACCAGGGAAGGTAAATGCACACTTGGTGAACACCCGTTATGGCACTTCGTATTTGGTTTGGTTCTGGTAATAGGATTTACCGTTGCATTCGTGCAAAAGAAACCACGCTTAGTTTTTCTATGGATTTGCACGCTTCGTACAGCAATGTGTTTACAAATACTGGAAGCGCTCTCGCGAATCAGCTGTTGCGGCAGCTTGGTTTCGTTGGGAATCTTTATGACTTGAGGATACACACAATAATTCAAAACGTGGTTGAAAACAAAGCGGTTTATTAGCCTTGTTAAATCTTTTATGACATGCGTGAGGTTTGAGTGTTAACACATAACATTTATATAAATCACAATAAGAAAATATGAATATGAGGTTCATAAATATAACCAAATGAGTAGTAAGATCAGGCGGGTTCTAACGCAGGTCCTCTGAGGGGAGCGCGGGGGCGGGGGGAAGTGAGGGCGCGCGGGGGAGCGCGGTGGAGGGAAGCATGGGCGCGGGGCCTGCGGGGAGAGGAAGACTGGTTGCGCGCGCACGAGCCGCGGAGTGGGGGAAGCCGCGATGATGGAGGGGATCACTCCGGGCCGAGCTGTCGCGGAGACCTCTCCGCGTCGGACCCACCGCTGGAAATTTCCGCGGAGGGAGAGGCCCACCCCCAAAATATTTTTAGGCCTGGCCGAGGGAGGGAATGACCCCCAAATATTTTTTTAAAACCAACAGATACTTTCCCCCAACGCAGAGAAATAATTTTTTAATCAGCGATCTAGCGAACCATTATGTAGAAAACAGACATATTTTTTTCAAACAAATATGCGACATTCTAAAGCGTTCCGATTTTAGCGTCGCAGCGTATCGCGCGATTTCGCGTAATTCGAATCCTCTGAAGCAGCCGTGCAGGATGTCATTTTTTTTCGCGGCGCGAAGAACGTACGAATCATAGAAAGAATTATGCGACGCCAACAGAAATTTTTTCCCCAACGCAGAGAAATAATAAATTTGAAACGTTTAATCTTAAAATTAGGTGATGAGGAGAGATGGAGGAAGATGGATAAATAAAATGTAGAAATAATATATGGTTAATAAAATTAAATATATTGTTACAAAAAATATGATTGAAAACGATTCATAATAAATGAATAAAAAAATATAAATTAAAAGAAAAAAGAATGAAAAATATATAAAAAATAATATAAAATTAAAAAACTATTGCAACGGCGATGACGGTGGTGATGGTGGTGATGGTGGTGATGGTGGTGGTGAGGGAGGCTCATCAACCCGTGGTACATGTACTTGTACAATCGGCTGTCGTCGCAGGGCCCTCTGCACTATATATGGGCGCAGCCGCGCGACCCCATATGCCGGTTCCTGCCGCCGCCGCATCACAAGGTTGAGGGGCTCCTCCTCCTCGAAAAGATGTTCAAGCCATCTTGGCCGCGGCACAGGGTGCAGCAAGTCCTAGAACACACAAACATCGATATAATATTGACGCATTAAACATAATAAACATGAAACGCACAAAACAATGCAAACTACTGCATACCTGCGGTGGTAACGGTGGTGACGGTGGTGACGGCGGCGACCACCGTGGCGGCGAAGGCGGTGAAGGTGGCGAAGGTGGCGAAGGGGGCGACAGCAACGGCTGTGCGGCAGCCCAATCGGGCGACCAGCGGGGTGATGGGGGCGGCGAGCCCTAAAAGATAGAAACCCGTAATATAATATCGTCTGATTTGATCTCGCTCGATTTGAACGATTAAACGTGATAAAAATGTCAAAAATATTGTTGTGTACATACCTCAGGATCATTATTTTGCGATGCAGGTGGCAGATATTCTGGCGCAATTCTTGTCAGCCCCATTTCTTTTTCACTTTAAAAACGTTATATACCTGTCAAAGCGACTGTTGTCTATAACGATTTGACGAGAACTGGTCTCGCTGCATCTCCAGGCTCTCGAATGTAAAACCCTCATATCTTGAAATCGAGAAGTGCGTAGCTTTGCAAAAGTGAGATGTTGTTGTTCTCTACCTTCATTTTCGCTGACCAGCCTCTCCTTCTTCGCACGCAACTTCTTTCCCTTCTTCTTTGGACACATCATTCAACTGCACCATGCCACTCGAATGTGTATCGAACATGTATTGAACCACTTTCAACATCAAGCGTACCACTTTCAACATGAATCGAACATGAATCGAACGGGTATCAAACGGCTTTGAATGTGAATCGAACAGGTATTCAACGGCTTTGATGGTGAGGAGAGATGGAGGAAGACGGGAAAATAAAATTGAGAAATAATATGTTTTACGCTGAAGATATATTGTTACAAAGAATAATTGTACAATTTATTTAACATTTGCTGCGAGTGACATCGATAATATTATTTAAGGCACATGCCAGCAGTTCGCAATCAATAAGAGATGTACCATCGAAATATTCACTATCGCATATAGATTTAGCAGCGCAGCACGAGTCTAAAGTTTCATCGACGGCATCGCACCGCTGTAACACGCTCACAAAATTTGAAAACTTCGTATCGACGTGATGTGTAGTTTCATAAAGCTGCATATATACATGATTGATACAGTGCTCGAGATTAAATAAAAATGTTACCGTATCCGGTTTGAAATATAGCGACTTATTATGCTGCATCATCTTTACAATTCGCGAATTATACATTACACAAAATTCCACCGCCAAATCGTTAATCCATAGTGGTGATGATCCGAGCGATCGCATGCGCTGCTCGATGTCGGCACGTTTTTCAATTAATCCTTTCCATGTTGGCATAGACAGTACCAACTGATTCCCACGATTGTCGCCGAGAACGATTTCTACAAGTGCTATAGGTCGCACGCTGATCCCGATTTCCAGATACTTATATGCTGTAGATGTTAGCGCATATCTTCTAACCATGATACGAGCTGCGTAACGCGAGCTAAAAGAACAATAAAAGCTGTGAAAATGATTGCTATTATCGAGAAAAAAACACAAATAAAAATCATGAGGGAATATGAAAAAAATTATATCATACCTGTTAGATGTATTCGTCCTATGTGAAGCTGCATTATCTTCTGCGATTATTGGAGCGTAATAATTCCCAACACTGGCGCTATACATTTTTTTGGAGCACTGTGTTTGTATATGTCGAAAGTGGCTGGAGAGCTACTGAGCGATTGATTGAATAGCGTATGAGGAGCTGGATTAAATAGAGGTGCATAGCACCATCCCCTCCATAGAATGTTGGGATGAACCATCGTTTTTTTTTGCATGCGATGCAATGCATCTGAGGGAGAACATCATAGCATATCGCACGATTGCTTGTAATTTGAACCCACCCTCAAGGATAAAAGTCTCGACACGTGTTGATTGTAACATAATACTTGTTGGAAACATTGTACGTGTGAATCCTAGAAATAATTATGCTGTATCGATGGAAACTGCATCAGATGATTTGGAGTTTGCACACCATATAAGGTCATATCGCGCGATCGCATATAATTTGAGCTCCATCCTCAAGGGTAAAAGTCTCGACACATGTCGAATGTAATATAATACTTTTGGAAGCGTCGAATCTTAGAATTTGGGTGTTGGCAGAAACCGTATCGTATGATTTTGCGCGCTAATTCGTCATACGCGTGAATCACAGAAAGAATTATGCTGTATCGACAGAAACTAAACTGCATAGAATCATGTTGGAACGGATCACCGTTTTTTACATGCAATGCATCCGAGGGAGGAGGTACATCGAAAGAGTTAGACAGAGATACCAAATCGTGGTATCAGTCATAAAAGCGCGCTCCAAACTGCACATAACCTCAAATCGTTGCAACGTGTTGCGAGGAAAAGATATTACATTCCATTTACGATCATGGAAGTATTCGCGCAAGTAGAACGCCAATTGTTGGATCAATCTGCACGATTGATTTCGCCGGAAGAGTACCTCGCGTGGGAAGAACGGTGCAACGAGTGTATCGAATCGTTGGAAGAACACAGCCGCATTAAACGTTCTCGATTATCGATTGGTGTTCAGCAATCGTTGGTTGCGCGAATCGCGCAGCTCGAAGGACTAAAATATTCGCTGCGCGGCCGTTTCGTGCGCGAAGGTGCCGGACATTCGCGCACGGGACTTTTGTGGCGCGAAATAGACACTGCGTTCGATACCCGCGTATTAACAGGTGTCGTGCTAAATTCGAACTATATCGAGCCGCGCAACTTCCTTCAAGATGCGGCGATCATTGTGTTGGAGCATGTGCGGGGTGCTTTGAGGAAACATCGAAACCTCAAAGTGAACACGGTGTTCAATGGCGAATTTGTGACAGGCGACAAGCGTGCTTGTAAAAGCATAAATACCCGAAACTGTGAACTCTTCCACACATCCGATCTGCAGGAGTGGTACCAGCGATGCATCATCGAACCCACTCTGACATCGTTGGAAGAGTTTCAGGAACGCGACAGCGGATGGGCATTGACGAGAATCATGAATCTGATCGTCAATGTCAACAAGTACAATCCGCTGCGCGCGGGGTGCCACTACAAGTTGCCGCGGGAATTGTTGCTGAAGAAGGCAACGATTAGCGTACAATCTCCAGACAACGCCTGTTTCGCGTGGGCTGTGGTCGCCGCTCTCCATCCTGCGGAAAGAGACACCGCGCGCCCAAGTTCATACCCCGACTATGCTTCCGTATTAAATCTCCAGGGCATTGATTTTCCAATGTCCCTGGCGCAGATTGGGAAGTTTGAGGGGTTGAACGACATCTCCGTCAACGTCTACAGCTTCGAGGCGGAGAAAGGGTCGACGGTCTTTCCACTGCGCCTCACCAGCAACAAGAGGGATCGGCACGTGAACCTGCTCTACACGCCGAATCGAGAACACGATGATGTAGGACACTTTGCATGCATTAAGGACTTGTCCCGGCTGGTGAGCGCACAGCTGAGCAAGAAGAAGGCAAAGAAATTCATCTGCGACCGGTACGTATATGTAAACTTGCGAAATGTAGAAATGTATTGCGAAAAAATTAAATAAAAAATTATTTTGGTTTTACAGATGCATGCACTATTTCGGATCTGTCGAGAAGTTGGAGCTTCATTCGCTGGACTGTGGGAAAATGAACAACTGCGCCATCCTGCTGCCCAGTGAAAGCTCCAATTTGCTCAGTTTCGACAACCATTGCAGGAAGGAGCGGCTCCCCTTCGTGGTGTATGCAGATCTGGAGTGCATCATCGGGAAAACGGAGGACAGTCACCGAATGGGTGACATAGATAATAAATTACATGCATATCAGCACCATGAAGTGCACAGCATTGCATATTACATGCATTGCTCGTACAATACATCGCTATCGACGTATCGATGTCGCCGCGATGCGGATTGTGTTTCTTGGTTCGTAGACGAACTAAACAATTTTGCCAACTTTGCCAAGCCCATTCTAGCAAATAATGTTCACATGTTAGATTTAACTGCCGAACAGTGGGCGACATTTCGCAATGCGACGCATTGTCACATTTGCGAAGAACCATTCGAGGCTAGCGATATACGAGTCCGCGATCATTGCCATCTCTCCGGACGGTTTAGAGGTCCAGCACATTCGGAGTGCAATTTAAATTATAAAAATTCATTTTACATCCCCATAGTTTTCCATAATTTATCCGGCTATGATTCCCATTTCATTATCGAGAAAATAGCTACCGCTTTCGAAGGCAGCGTTGATGTATTGCCTATAACTAAAGAAAAATATATTTCTTTCACGAAAAATGTTAAAGATACGACTGAATCAGACTCGCGAAATTATATTAAATTGCGATTCATCGATTCGTACAAATTTCTGAATGCCAGTCTCGATAAATTAGCATCTTTTCTTACCACAGATCAATTAAAAATTTTACGATCTCAATTTGAAACATTATCCACCGAGGATTTCAATTTATTAACGCGAAAGGGTGTCTTTCCATATGAATACCTTGATTGCGCGAACAAGCTGCAGGATCAATGCTTACCGCCGCGCGAGTCATTCTACAGTTCCTTAACGGGTGAGACTGTATCCGAGACCGATTACGCGCACGCGGGGACTGTCTGGCAGCGTTTCGGGATTAGAACCTTGGGCGAATACAGCGACTTGTATTTGAAAACAGATGTCTTGTTATTGGCAGATATTTTTGAAAATTTTCGCGAAAGTTGTATCAAGAGTTACGGATTAGATTCAGCACATTATTATACTTTACCTGGTTTCACGTGGGATGCCATGCTAAAACACACCAAAATTACATTCGAATTGCTCACAGACATCGATATGGTTATGTTTATCGAACGCGGTATACGTGGGGGTTTAAGTCAATGTTCCGGAAGATACGCAGAGGCCAATAACAAGTACATGCCATCTTACGACGCATCGAAAGAGTCATCGTATTTGATGTACTTTGACGTGAACAATTTGTATGGATGGGCAATGTGTCAGCCCCTTCCATACGCTGATTTTCAATGGGTCGAAGATGTCACAAATTTTGACGTGTTTAAAATCGGTGTCGATTCGCCCACGGGATACATTCTCGAGGTAGATCTGGAATATCCGCAACGTCTGCACGACGCTCATGCTGATCTACCGTTCTGCCCGACGCGTGCCAAACCACCTGGTAGCAGACAGGACAAGTTACTCGCGACGGTATACGATAAGCAGCGTTACGTTATCCATTATCGCAATCTGCAGCAGTGCACGCGTCACGGTCTTCATATTATAAAGATACACCGCGTGCTTCAATTCGCTCAATCCCCCTGGCTCCGCGATTACATCGAACTAAATACACGGTTTAGAACAAGCGCGACAAATGATTTTGAAAAAAATTTGTACAAATTGATGAACAACGCGGTATTCGGTAAAACTATGGAAAATGTACGAAATCACGTGGATGTAAAACTTTTGACACATTGGGAAGGGCGATATGGTGTGGAGGCAATGATCGCGAAACCGAATTTCCATAGCAGAAGTGTTTTTTCGGAAAATTTAATAGCTGTTGAATTGCGAAAACTCGAGGTGAAATTCAACAAACCGATATACGTGGGTATGTGCATCCTGGACATATCAAAAATTTGTTTGTATGAATTTCATCACGAGTACATGTCTCCACTGCACGGCCAAAATTGTAAAATTCTATATACGGACACAGACAGCCTCATTTATCACATTAAATGCGACGATATCTACGAGACCATGAAACACAATATCGATAGATTCGACACATCCGATTATCCTACTGATAATGCATATAGTATGCCGCATGTAAATAAGAAGGTTCCGGGGCTGATGAAGGACGAAAATAACGGTGCGATAATGACCGAATTCGTAGGTCTTAGAGCGAAAATGTATGCACTCCGCGTAGATGGTAAAAAAGATACGAAAAAGGCGAAAGGCGTCAAGACCAACGTCATAGCCCGAACGATAACTTTCGACGACTACGCGCAGTGTTTGCATAGGGAGATCGAAATGGTTCGCAGACAATCGTGCATAAGGTCTAAATTGCACAAAGTGTACACCATTTCGGAATCCAAAATCGCTCTAAGTCCGTACGACAACAAGCGACATATCGTACCCGATTCGACCGACACTTTGCCCTGGGGACATTATAAAATACCCTTGTAAAATAGAAATTATTGTATTTATTATAAATGGTAGAATTATTGTATAAAAATATATAATTCTTCGCACATGTATGGAAATTATTTAAATAGGGCATATTATTATGTAAAAATCGGTGCATATGCATTTATTAAAATATTATTGTAAATTGGTGGAATTATATCAAATAAAATTGTTCACTCATGTATATGTATATGTATCATTGTATTTATTTACAATACATTATTTTTATTTATCCATGAATTGTGTGATTTATCAAACCCCAGCCACTTGACGTACACCTTATCCCCATTCCTACGCAAAACTTTTTCCACTAAATATACATCAGGATCGATGACGCGTTGCAGCTCATGTTCGTAGAATCCTCCGGCAACAGGTTTTCCACAGGAATCGACGAGCAGATACGTCGCGGGATTAGTTGTCTGTACTTTAGCTATCCTGAACACCTCCGTTGTCCAATTCGGTGTATAGCCTTTATCGAAGATGGTTTTAAATTTGCTCACGCGCACAAACTCGCCTAATTTGAATCTCGCGGGAGCAGCGATCTTTATGTTGCTGTATACGGTGGCTAGCAGCTTCTCGGCGATCGCAGGGGTAACATCGCAAGGACGCATTCCGATGGTTCTATGTTTTCGTGCGTTATACTCTGCAAGTAGACTTGGTAGCGTATCGATCCATCTATAGGTTCCATTCAGCGTAAACAGTTTCCACATATTGTTCTTCAAAGTTCGATTGAAACGTTCTACGACGGAGGCCTTCATCACCGAATACGTCGAATAATGATTAATGTCATGCTTCGTCAAGAGTTTCTGCACATCGGCGTTGTAAAATTCTTTTCCTTGATCGGTTTGCAAATTTTTTGGATATCGATCTCTAAATATCTTTGCAAACGCTTTAGTCACCTCAGCACCACTTTTAGTCTTGAGCGGTACCGCCCATGCATATTTGCTCAGCACATCGATGATGGTGAGTATGTAGTGGTAACCCTGGTTGAATCGCGAGTATGGACGCATTTCTACAATGTCAGCTTGCCACAGATCATCGTATCCATGCACTATGACGCGCCTCCGTGGGAAATGTCTTCGGGCTGGAGCATGCAATTCCTCAACGAGTTGTAGCTTCTTGCGACCATGGTTTCCTTTACTCTTGGATTTCGATAATGGCTGCATGTTTGATCGTAGAGGTGTCTTTGACATGAATGATTCGATAATTATCGTGTACGTGCATTATGTGCCGAGGAAATTCTGGACAAGTTCAATCGTCTCGCATGATTCTCCTTCGCAGCGCTGCTGTGGGATAGAATTCGACACCTGCGATATCTTTTGAACGCTGTTTTGCAGCGTCATCATATCTCTCTGAAACACGACCAGCTTCCTCTCTAATTCTTCCTGCTGCTCTCTCAAAAGTTTAATGCTCTTTTCCATGTATAATTTATTGACGGCATCACTGTCAGCCGTGGGTTGCGCTACGCGTCGTATCTTGCGTGATTTTGCATCAAAGTCCGCACCAGCCACGCAAAGAGCGTTATCTCGCATGTAATTTCGAAGCACACCGTTCCATTTGTAATAGTCCATTCTAGCTGCTCCACTCTTCTCGAGCGATACCCCAAATTTGTTGATCGACATCTCGATGCATACAGTGCAAATCATCGACGTGCGGTTTAATTTATAATGAGGCCTTCCTCGCGGAGTTCCTCGATAATCGATAGAATCTCGTTGTCATGTGAGTTGTTACCCGCCTGACGTGACGCTTCCAGTAAACGGAATCGGTCCACCAGCTCGTTGGGATCGTCCCAGTGCACGTAATCGATCTTGCTATCGTTTACCACCATGGCTCGCGGTGTTGTTAGACCTTTCCCCGCCTTACTGGTTGATACACGGGGGAGTAGTGGTGCAATTACATTTTTATACTTGTATCCCTTATTACCCAATACGGGATTTTGAGCGTTATGACCGCGTCTGTAGGCATTCGTCGTCAGCAGTATGCTTTTATATTTTTGTTTATCGGCATCTGTGTATATAGCATCATCGGGAATTCTCTTGAAAATCAGTTCGTATAGGCCGGGTGTTCCTCCGTATTTTACACCATTTATGATTATATTATCAGACTTGTCTATATCGAAAGCCTTATCCCCAAGCATCGTTCCACTATTGCCAAAGTATACGCCGTACACATAGGGATACATTGCTGTATCCCTATCACCACTTAGGATTGCACTCATGTATTTTTGCCCCAGCGGGCCGAAATGGCTGCGGAACGTTTCTTGTCCCTCGGATGTCTGGAATTGCTGTCTAATAGATGTTGCAAATGACTCATCGGGTGTAGTTTCGAAAACGTCGTCCTCATCATTGGTTGTGAGCGATTGTACACCCAGAAATGTATTTATTGGTGTGGGAGGAACGGGTGAATCGTTTGATGCGACATTCTGTCGTTTTCGCTTCGATTGAATTGGTGTGGAGGATACAATTGATTTTTCCAATGACATGTATGGTTTCCTCTTTGTCTTGCGCGATGTGTTCCCTTTCGACCCAATTTTTGTTTTAGGCGTTAATGTTTCATTCCCTTCGATGTCTGTGCTCATCAGCGGTGACGTGTCAGCATCCACCGCTGTGGTATTTTCAACAATATGTTTTAAGGGTTCGACAACAGGTTTAAAGTATCTCTCCAACGCAATATCTTCATCCATCATTGTGCCGTAGACGTTGCTTTCTCGCCGGCGTGTTGATGACAATTGACCATCTCATGGTATCGCAAACTCGTTAAATCCCTTTCTATAACGTCCATTGGACATCGCACTATCCTTGTCTATTACCACGAAACCATACTCCCGCTGCCAACAATTACGACACAAACCACTGAAATCCTCGTAAGACATGTCGGTGTTTACGTGATCGTTGTACACATGTTTCAAGTTGGTACCATCCTGTTTAAACAGAATCAGCAGATTCGCATTGTCGCGTATAAGATGTTTGGGAATCTTTGCATACGTCTGACAGAGATAGAAGCAGTCGACGTTCGAGTGGCGCCCCATTGCAAAGTATTCCCTTATTGTATCTTGCTTATCGCAAGCCACATCATCAAAGATAAAAATGGAATTCGGAAGCGATTCGCTCGGTGGGATGACGTCACTGTTATTCGAAAACGTAAAGTAGCCAATTTCATCTATCGGAGTCAATAAATTCTCCAAATATTGATATTTCGGCTGTTGCAACGACTTGGAATACACGTACACGTTCTCGAAGCGGACGCCGTGAGGACTTTCCAACAAGCTCACCAACACGTTGGTCTTTCCACAATTTGATGGGCCGCAAATGAGGGAACGGATAGTGTTTGGTAGCATGCTACCATGTCTGCGTCTTGTTTTTTTCGGGGACATCATTTGCGATTTATCGTCAAAATTTGTCACGCGTATCGCCACAGGTTGTCGCACGAATCGCATCCTCTCCATGAACCGTGAAAAATGATTTTGATACGTCGAAGCGGCGACGCGTCCTATTTATAGGCCCACGCCGAAGCAAACCAGCTCAGTATTCAAAATGCTTCTGGTCCTGTCGGATAATTGCGATATTCGAGACCTAACCTCTGAGCAGTTGCAATATATACCAAAGATTATTCTACTCCGCGAGTTTGACAGACACATTGATCAGTTGTGGGACAGACTCCCCGAGCATATAAAAGCTGATTCTGAGGTTTGACAGTATCGTCGGTGCTTGGAACATTATAATCGCCCTTGGCAGCGAACGCATATCGACGGTCCAGCACCACTGATTAAAAACTGTGGCGAATGTCACCGACGAGAGTAAAGAAAGGTTGTGGTTTGTTAAATCGCGCGATAAACGCACTACCCATCGAATTACATATCCCGGGATACCAGTTTTGCGGTCCAGGAACTCATCTAGCAAAACGATTGGCTAGAGGTGATCAAGGCATAAATCCGTTGGACGCAGCGTGTCGCGAACACGATATTGCGTATTCCCGCAGCAACGATCTCAGTGAAAGACACGCGGCAGATAACGTACTCGCTGACAAAGCGCGAAAACGTATCGTTGCGCGAGACTCGACTCTGGGTGAAAGAGGCGCTGCTACAGCTGTTTGGGCGGCTATGAAGGCCAAGACGAAAATCGGAATGGGGATGAAAACAAAAACCCGCAAAAGGACTCCAAAGAGAGCGTCGCAAAAGCGGATTCTTCCGGTGGCAAAACGGGGTGGTATATTACCACTTCTCCCGCTGCTAGGTGTTCTCGGATCATTGGCTGGCGGAGCGGCGGGGATCGCCAAGGCGGTAAACGATAATAAGGCGGCGCAACGTCAACTACAGGAAATGCAACGTCATAATCGCTCCATGGAAGGTCGCGGACTTTATCTCACACCATACAAGCGCGGACAGGGAATATCGAAACGAAAAAAAAAACGCCGAAAAGACATTAAAAATGCCTGTGGGTGTAACTACCGACAAGCAATTGGAGGATTTGGCAAAACGTATGCGTATTCCATTCTTTAGAGGTGTTTTTATGCGCAACGCGCTACCAGCCGGAGGAGTGCGTCGAAACGAGAGCGGTATCGTAAATTTGGACAATGTCGAGGGGTCGGGGACTCATTGGGTGGCATATGCGAAGAGAGGGTGTCGAGCTGTATATTTCGACAGCTTTGGCAATCTTCAACCGCCTAAGGAATTGGTGCAATATCTGGATAAAGATGCTGTAAAAATCGAATACAATCGAACGTCTTATCAGAAGTACGATCAGAGCAATTGTGGACAACTATGTCTACGCTTTCTACAAACGATCGGCACCAAATTTAAGGGATGACTTCCAACCGCTATGATTCAGTACTACTCGAGTCGTACAGCTCGGAATATGTCGTTAACATTCACTCTAACCGGCAAGAGTAGCACCCTCGCGGTGAGCTATTTTCCACCCATAGATTTCAGTGATGATGATTACGAGCTTGGTCTAACCACCTTTGAAACTTATCATACAATACCGAACATCGACTCGAGCAACGATAAATTCTACTTCGTCGTAAACTATGACACCAACAACAGCGTTGATGCCGACCATGAATACATTACGATTCCCCACGGCTCCTACGAACTAGACGCCATTGCCAAGTATTTGAAGCAACGATTACTCGAGCGATATCCTCAAAATCTCGGTGGTACCGATGCCCGCGATGTTGGCGACAACGATGTGTATCCAATAGTGTTGCGCCCCAACAACAACACCATGAAAAGCGAGCTGTATTGTCGGTTCGCCGTAGACTTTACAAAGCCCAATAACATTGGATCGCTACTGGGATTCTCGATGAATCGGGTATTAGAACCAGGACAGTGGCACGAATCGGACAATCCAATTAATATCATGAATGTAAACATTATTCGCATAGAATGTAGCGTGACCGCTGGCGCGTACAATAATGGAAAGCGCGTACATACGATACATGAATTTTCTCCGAGAGTCCCACCAGGATATAAGATATCGGAAACGCCCGCGCAGATCATTTACCTTCCAATCACTGCACGGGTCATTACGGATCTAACGATACGCGTTGTGGATCAAGACGGACAATTGCTCGATTTTCGAGGTGAAGAGATTACCATCAGACTGCACGTACGCCGACGACGATAATACACGTGGTGCGAACGAATGAGATGCTTGTTTTGAACGACTTCAGAAACACGTTTCTTCCAAGCGGAATTGTTTGTAACAACAGCAACAGCTCTGATTACGCTAAAAAGAAGAGGCTCAGTGCTGTGAACATTGCTTTTTTGAAATCGCTGGGATTCGTTGTACGGATTTAAGTTGAAAAATGGCTGACATTCTAAGCATTGGAGGGAAGCCGACGTTTGATGATCGCATCGTCAAGCTTGAGACACATACATACAACCCATACGTCAACACAACGTTTGGACACAGCGACGAGATAAGAATACCTATACAGCAGCAGGATTTATACACATTGCCGTGTGAAAGTTTCCTCTACGTGGAGGGGAAATTGATGATAAATAAGCCAAATGATGCATTAACGGTGATGTTGGGAAATAATTGCATGGCGTTCATATTTGATGAGATTCGATATGAGCTGAATGGCGTGGAGATTGACCGTAACAGAAACGTTGGAATAACTAGCACGCTTAAAAACTATGTATCGCTGACATCTGACGAAGACAAGAATATGGAGAATGCTGGATGGGGCTTGAAACGGCATGATGAGCTAATAGTGAAAAATCATTTCAATTTTTGCATCCCGCTCAAATATTTGCTGGGATTTTGCGAGGACTACAAACGCATGGTTATTAATGCGCGTCACGAATTGATTTTAATACGATCGCGCAACGATAACAATTCTCTAATAGGATCACCAACGTTGGAACCAGAAATTGAATTACTTAAAGTACAATGGCGGATGCCTCATGTGACGCTGAACGATGTTAATAAGCTATCGTTGCTACATGCTTTGGAAAGTGGACAAAACCTGAGCATTAGTTTTCGCTCCTGGGATCTGTATGAGTATCCTCTCTTACAGAGCACAACCAAGCACTCCTGGGCCGTGAAGGCAGCTGCACAGCTGGAGAAGCCGCGATACATTATCTTTGCTCTACAGACTGCTCGAAAGAATGTGATGACCGAAGATGTTACTCGGTTCGACCACTGCAAATTAACCAATGTAAAACTTTTTCTCAATTCGGAATTTTACCCGTACGATGACATGAACTTGGACTTTGACAAGAATAGGCATGCCATCTTGTTTAACATGTATACACATTTCCGTAAATCGTATTATGGACATAGTTGCAACGAGGCATTATTCACCGTGGCCCAATTTTTGCAATTTGGTCCCCTCGTGGTGATTGATTGCTCGCGACAAAATGAGTCGATCAAGAATAGCACCGTGGACGTGCGCATAGAATTCGATTGCAAAGAGAATGTGCCTGCAAATACTACAGCCTACTGTCTGATTCTGCACGATCGGGTGGTTGAATACAATCCGCTGACAAACGTGGTGCGCAAAATCAATTAAATTGCCACGCTACTTGTCCACCCTCTCCTGCGTCAAATTCGTACAAAATTTCATCATGAAAATCGAGATGCTTTACGCGAAAGATCGCATTCTCCTGTCTGTCTTGGAAGCGAACGGACCTTTACATTGTACCGATAATGGTCGTACCAACATTTGTTGACCTGCAAGGGTTCATCGTTGACGGAAGATTTATCGTGAAGGAAGTGGCAGTCCTACGAAAGGGAACAATTCTCTCGCACTATATTTTTGGGAGTTCGATGCCGCAATATCTTCTCACGAAATCTGACAAATCGAGCATCCGGTGGTTGGTGGCAAAACATCATGGACTACGGTGGGAAGATGGAGACGTTCCATACAGTATGGCTAAACAGCTAATTACGAAAGCTGTAGCTGATGCTATGGACGAAGAAGATGACTCATCCCATATCGTATACGTTAAAGGGTTGCAGAAACGCGACTGGCTTGCGGATTTCCTCGATGAAAATACGAGAGCGGACGTGGTCATTGAGACACTGGACATTGATTACGAGGATATCAAATCTCTAAATAAGCTAAATGTAGTTAATACTCTGCGATGTGGCAGACACGCAAAGCATTGTGCTTTGCAAAATGTATTTAAAATATTCAACTGGTGGTTTAAACACCAGATGGAATTTCATAAATAAAATGTAATCAATTTTTTTTTAATGCATAAATGTTTTTTTCTTCACTCTCCCCAACTTCCTAAAATATATAATGTACGCTAGATTAAGATGGTGGTGGTGGTTCAACCTCCTAAAATACGTAGGAGGTACGCTAGATTAAGACGGTGGTTGCAATTATGTCTGGTCAGCGAAGAAGAAGGTGAAGAAGAAGAAGGTAAAAAAAACAACAACAACATATTACTTTGCTGCATAAGCACTTCTCAACTTCAAGATAACAGTTAAGATGCGTGAGCCTGGAGTTGCTGCATGACCATTTATGTTTCAAACGTAGTACACACGGTATGGGTTATTATAAAAAAGTACATTTTAATTGGATGGGGTGGAGGGAGCACTTACAGGTATGTATCGAATACTCCCCAATGTTTTCACGATTTTTTTATGCTTATTATGTTTTTAATATGCTAATATTATACCCATTATTGTATGTTTTAGCACTCACCACCACCATCGCCTCCCCCACCACCATCGCCTCCCCCACCACCATCGCTGGAACCATCGCCGGAACCATCACCAGTATGTAATACTTTGCATTGTTTTGTGCATTTTTTTTTTTAAATAATTTGCATTGTTTTGTGCATTTTTATGGTTATTGTGTTTAATGTACCAATATTATATAGATGTTTGCATGTTCTAGGGCTCACCACCACAACTACCACCACCACCACCACCAACACCTGCTATAAGGGCCCCGAGATTCCGATTTCGGCCATCGCCCTATATGCACCCTGGGCCCTCATCTTAAAAAAATAATTTATTTGTTTTATATTCATTTTTTTTTCACTAATTTTTTTTATATTTTAATAATTATGTCTTTTTTATATTCCTAATTATGTCTTTTTTATTTATATTCCTCTATATTCCTTTATATTTTTTCCAATTCCTAGTTTTTTTTCTGTTCTTCTAATTTTTAAAATAAAATTTTATTAAACAAAATATTATTTCACAATTTTATTTACCTATCATCCTCCATCTCTCCTCACCACCTAATTTTTAAGATTTGACGCTTCAAAAATTACTATTTCTCTGTGCTGGAGACCTAACCTCTGAGCAGTTACAATATACCAAAGATTATTCTACTCCGCGAATTTTTTTGATGGAACTCCCCGAGCATATGAAGAAGAGAAGGAGAGAATGGTCAGCGAAAATGAAGATGAAGAACAACAGTATTGTACTTTTGCAAAGCTACGCACTTCTCGATTTCATGATAAGGATTTACATCCAAGAGTCTAGAGATGCTACGAGACCAGTCGTCTGTCAAAGCTTGACAATATTAGAAGTGTTCAAAAGTGTTCAAAGTGTTCAAAGTGTTAAAGTGTTGCATTTTTATGGGATTAAGCAGGATTGCCCCTGAGTGGGATGAGCAACCATGCAGGGACCCCCCGGAGGTATGTACATAACAATACTTTTGATATTTATCGCGTTTAGTCATTTAAATCGATATTATATCGCGGGTTTTTTATGTTTTTTTAGCATTTACCGATAATACCATCCTCTTCGTCGTCGTCGTCGTCGTCGTCGTCGTCGTCGTCGTCGTCGCCACCGCCGCCGTCATTGTCGCCGCAGGTGTGTAATACACTGAATTATTCTGTGTGTTTCATGTTTATTATGTTTAATGTGTCAATATTATATCGACGTTTTGTGTTCTAGGACCAGGAATTGTTGATAAATCAATTAGCAAGTTTAGCAGAGGCCCTGACGGCGGCCCAGCATGCACCCCCGGTGGTGCCTCCCGAAGAGCCGCAGATGCGGCGACATTCAGGGCTGGTGTTTGGTCCCGCGATGGTTGCGCGACTGCGGCGCCCATGGGTGCCGTACTTGCAATTGGGGGCCCTGCGACGGCCGCGGTCCCCATCACCCCCCTGGATTGACGTTAGCAGGCCGTTGCCACCACCGTCACACCCAGGGTGGGTGATGGCGCCCCCGGGGCCTCCATCGCTACCCCCATCATCGTCATCATCTGGCGATACGGCACCCTGGTGGCCGCCGGCGACACCGTCGCCGCCGTCGTCACCCTGGTGGCCGCCATCGACACCGTCGCAGCCGTCGTCACCCCAACCATCACCGTAATTTTTTCTTCATTTTTTCATTTTTTTATCTTGTCAAAAATATGAACACCATGGAATTATTTCAACATCACCATTACAGGTCGTTGCCATCGTCGTCACACTCGGGGTGGGTGATGACGCCCCCGGGACCCCCTTCGCTGCCCCCACCATCACCATCGCAGCCGTCATCGACGTCGTCGCAACCGTCCCAGCCATCGTCATCACCCCTCGAATGGTTTGGGGGCATATTAACGCCGCAGCCGTCGCCTCCCCTCGATCCGCTCAGGGGGCTACTAATGCCACCACCACCGCCGCAGCCTCCTGAGTGGTTCGAGGGACTATTGCCACCATCACCCCCATTGCCACCACGCGAGTGGTTCGAGGGGTTGTGGCCGCCGTCGCCCCCATCGCCACCACCCGAGTGGCTGGGGGCGATGTTTACACCGCCACCATCGCCCCCATCGCCGCCACCTGAGTGGCCGGGGGCGATATTTACGCCGCCGCCGTCGCCATAGTTTTTATATATTTTTCATTCTTTTTTCTTTTAATTTATATTTTTATTCATTTATTATTAATCGTTTTCAATCAAATTTTTTGTAACAATATATTTAAATTTATTAACCATATATTATTTCTACATTTTATTTATCCATCTTCCTCCATCTCTCCTCACCACCTAATTTTAAGATTAAACGTTTCAAATTTATTATTTCTCTGCGTTGGGGAAAAAATTTCTGTTGGCGCCGCATAATTCTTTCTATGATTCGTACGTTCTTCGCGCCGCGAAAAATGACATCCTGCACGGCTGCTTCAGAGGATTCGAATTACGCGAGATCGCGCGATACGCTGCGACGCTAAAATCGGAACGCTTTAGAATGTCGCATATTTGTTTGAAAAAAAATATGTCTGTTTTCTACATAATGGTTCGCTGGATCGCTGATTAAAAAATTATTTCTCTGCGTTGGGGGAAAGTATCTGTTGGTTTGAAAAAAATATTTGGGGGTCATTCCCTCCCTCGGCCAGGCCTAAAAATATTTCGGGGGTGGGCCTCTCCCTCCGCGGAAATTTCCAGCGGTGGGTCCGACGCGGAGAGGTCTCCGCGACAGCTCGGCCCGGAGTGATCCCCTCCATCATCGCGGCTTCCTCCACTCCGCGGCTCGTGCGCGCGCAACCAGTCTTCCTCTCCCCGCAGGCCCCGCGCCCATGCTTCCCTCCGCCGCGCTCCCCCGCGCGCCCTCACTTCCCCCCGCCCCCGCGCTCCCCTCAGAGGACCTGCGTTAGAACCCGCCTGATCTTACTACTCAAATGAAATTATATTAAGCGTAGATAAATGTGAATGATCGCAATAAGCTTTAGGATATAATGTATTGAGAAATATGATAAGAATAGTAATGAAAATATATATATAGAAAAGTATTTAATGAAATATTAAATAAACGCAATAAGCAATAGGTGGAATAAACGTTATTAATATAAAGAAATATGAGTAAATATGATATAGAAAGCAATAAGCGTTAGTAAGGAATATAATAATGAAATCAATAAGCATTAACAATATAAAATGATATAGATGAGGGTGATATGCCGTTGAATAATAAATGATAATAATAATATTCGCTTACGGTAGTTGCCGTAGTACACTGATTTTAGGTATATTAACACTTTTATAATATTTTGTTACGATGTAACAACGAAAGATAATCGAAGGAAGATCACTGATCAAAGAGGACCCGGCCTCGCAGGACCTCGTATTTATGTATTTCTACAGGAGCATTGCGGGGGTACGCGCGGTAAAGACCTTGACATATTTCGGGATAATACGCAGTAGGACTTCCAGGGTTTTTATAAACGGTGTGGCTATTAATAGACATATTTATGTCACGTACGCCAAATATGCGTCGTAATTAGGTTTCTGGGGTTTTTATAACTGTAAAGGAGATACTCAACTCATCGGATGGATTTTGGGTATTTTATAGGAAAGGGGTTAGAGTGGCTTAGACTCTGTGGGACGTAGAGGGGGGATTGAGACGTGGTCTCGATTTAAGAGGGATTTGTAACGAGGGACTTGTTTGAATTCGTTTTTGAGGGAATGATTCGTGCTTTGTAGGACGAATAGGCGAAGAGGGTTTTGTAACGATCATCTCGTGATGGGGACCACTAAGGTACATCAGCGAGGTGGACGTTGTATTGATCATCTCGTGATGGGGACCACTAAGGTACATCAGCGAGGTGGAGGTTGTATTGATCATCTTGTGTTGGTGACCGCTAAGGTGCAACATCAAGGTGATCGGTGATTGAGGAGATGGGGTAGGAGCTGAGTTTGATAGACTGTGGTGGAGTGATTTTGAGGTTTACTAATGGAATTTGGAATATGAACGCGCGAAAAATCGTGGGACGTCACACCTCCCCCCTTATATGAAGAAATGGGTACATTTCTTCACACAGGGTCATGGTGTTTTGAAATGAGGAGAAAAATAAAAATAAAAATAAAATGTATTTTGGAAATAACGAAAAAATAAAATAAAATATATAGCCTATTTGGCGAAAATAAATAAATAAAAAGATGTGATGAACCAAAAATGGAAAAAAAGGAAAGAAAAATATTCATTTATATGAAAATAAAAAAAGAGATATATAAAAATAAAGAATATATATATATATATATATATATATACATATATACAAGGGAAGGATCGGGTTAGGAAGGAAAGAAGGAAGGATTTTCGGGGGATTAGAAAGAGGAAAGGAATATTCAAGGGTTTGGAAGGAGGGGTCGTCCAGGATGAACGAGAGGTCGTGACCTTCTTGATAGAGGTCATCGAACCACCTCAGAAATTCGGGCGTCAGCTCCGTATGGTCTGGAACCTCGATAGCTGACCCCGTATCCGGGATTTCTAGAACTCCTGAACGAGGGGGAATGGTTAACGGAACATGGGAGATGAAGGGTTGGGGAGAGGATCGGCATGTATGAGGGGGACTGGAGAGTACCTCCTCGCCGGTCGTTGGAGGGCAGTTTTGGGGCGGTGGGTCCATTGGCGTCCCTGCCGGGGAGTCATCGATGACGATGACCGGGATCGCCGGCTCTGCCTCCCTGATGATCGTCTCGGAGGTTATCCGGGGAAGGAGGGGCGACAGGCTTCTTCCCTCCTTGATGGCCTGCTTCCTTAACCATTTTATATGCCCTAGCCTCCTCTTAAGTCCTCCTCCGTTAGATTTAGCCCCATTGGGCTGGTGGGCCCTTTTATGCGGCATTATATTTTTTGGTAGAATTCAATTGATTAATACAAATGTTTTATATTGGGATTAGGGTCAACCGGGATCCTCGCGTAATCGACCAAGACGCGCTTTGTTCGCGTGTATGATTTTTGTTTTTCCTTTCCATGATATTTTTAAATTTTGCGAAGGGATCACTTCTAATATGGTGTGAGGACCCGAGTATTGATCTCCGAATTTTCCTTTTTTCGGTTCTATAAGGACGAAAATTGGGTCACCCGGTTTAAAGGTCTCTTCGTTTATATGTCGATCATAATACTTTTTATATCGAAGTTTTGATTGGTTTAACTTTTCCGCAGCGGCGGTTTGTAATTCTTGCACCCTCGTACTCAGGTTCGAGAGGTATTGATTATAGGTTTCGTTTTCGAAGTCTTCGGGTACTCTTTTCCGGCTGGGTACCCGGGCTATTTTCCCGAATACTAACTCGTGTGGAGTGTAACCAGTGCCCTCATGAACGCTGGTATTATAAGAGAACGCGGCCAAATCGGTCCATTCGTCCCAGTCATCATATTTACTGATATACATTTTTAGATATTCTGTTAGGACGATGTGCGATCGCTCTAAAGAGCCGTTTGTCTGTGGGTGAAAGGCTGTAGTTCGAAATTGTTCGATTTTAAATTTTTGCGCGATAGCCTTCATGAATTTACTGGTGAAATTTGCTCCTTGGTCGGTGAGAATGGCTCTAGGAGCTCCGAATTGACAGATAAATTTCTTTATGAACGCATCTGCGATTTTTATTGACGTGGACTGTTTAAGGGGTACGCACACGAAATATTTTGTTAATAAGTCTTGGATCGTTAATACATAGGTATTTCCTTCTCTAGTAGTAGGTAACGGTCCCACTATATCTAACGCAACTTTGTCAAAGGCTCGTCCAGGCGTGTCAGTAAGAATCATTGGTTGTTTGGTTTTGACGCGGACGAGTTTCTTCCGCTGACAATCCTCGCAATTTCTAATATAATCTTCTACGGCTTTCTTCATTCCTTTCCAAAAGTAGTAGTGTCTAATACGATTATATGTTTTGGTTACTCCTTTATGTCCAGCTAATGCAGATGCGTGATGTTCTGTAATAATATTTTGTCTTTTTGATTCCTCGGGGATTCGAACTATTTGTAAACATACCGTGACTTCAATGTCTTCCTCGTCGATGGTTTCGAGAATGTCCATAATGATATCTTGCCAGGTTAATTGGTCGATATTTGCTGTTTTAGCTATACTAAATGAGTATATTACGAGTTCTTTGTTTATGTTTTTAAAGGAAGATAGAGCTTCACCCCAAGCTGTCGTGGTTAGGGGAGTATTCTGTGTTTCTTTTATGACTAACCCGATGAGAATTCGTCCTTTGTTACTTGTTACATGGGTCTTTCCCAAAGTGAGTTCGTTCGCTTCTTCTAATGCTCCAGTTTCTAGTAGTTGTTTGGCTCCATTGTCGCAAGGTTTCCCATCGGCGCTTAAGAAGAAGATAAGCGTTTCTTTTCGTAAAGACAACGGGTCGCGACTGATTATTGGTACCGTTCTAATATCCCTATCGGGGTCCGCTTCGTATGTTTCTTCTGGAGAATCGTTCAGCTCGATTAACGATGATTCTGAGTCTGTTGTTGATTCGTCTGATGCGTTGGATTCGATTTCGGAATCAGGGTCTTCCTGTTCCTGTGGTGTTGGAGGTTGCGGAGGTGAAACGATTTGATGTGGAATATTTAATTCTTGTTCTTCTTCTTTTCCCTGGTCTTCCTTTTCTATGCCACTCATGGGTTCTGGTGCATTTACTGGGGAGACGTCGGGTGGTATTATTACAGGTGTTGGAGTTTTGCGCACCTTTCGGTGTGGTTGGATCCTCGTGGGTTTCGCCTTTGGGCGGTTGTTAGTTTCCTTGGTAGTTCGAGGCTTTTTACTAGGCACCCAATCATCATTGGTTTCCTCTCGTGGTCGTATGGGACATGTTCTCTTTACAGGAGGATTACGAGACAGGGCGTCAGCAAGTTTATTGCTTTTCCCTGGTTGATAGCGAATTTCGTAGTCGTATTCTGCTAACTTTAAACGCCACCTAACGAGACGTGACGTTGGATCTTTTACCCTATGTAACCAAATTAGGGGTTGGTGGTCAGTATATAATATAAATTTCTTTCCATATAAATAAGGTCGGAAGTACCTGACACAATAAACAATGGCTAGAAGTTCTTTTTCTATGGTTGCGTAGTTTATCTCTGCTTTGTTCAGGAGCCGAGAAGCATAAGCGATGGGTAATTCTTTTCCCGCGATATTTTGACTCAATATTCCTCCTATAGCAAATTCAGAAGCGTCGGTGGTAACATGGAAATCCAGGTCAAAATTCGGGTATTGCAGGATAGGTTCTTTCTGCAATGCTAACCTTAGGTGGTCAAAAGCCGTTTTCTGGGACGGTCCCCACTCGAATATTGTGTCTTTCTTTAATAGTTGGGTTAACGGACGAGCTATTTTAGAAAAGTCCGGGATAAACCTCCTATAATATCCGGTTAGTCCAAGGAATTGTTTGATTCCTTTTGGTGTACTTGGTGCCGGGTAGTTTCGGACGGCTTCAATTTTTCCCAGATCAGGTTTTACCCCTTGCTCGGTGATTATGTGGCCTAAATATGCGACTTCCTTGTGTAGGAATTTACATTTGCAAGGCTGAAGTTTAAGATTTGCTTCTCTCAGGCGTTGAGCAAGTTTTTTAAATTTAATCAGGTGTTCCGTGAGGGAACTCGCATAAAGGACGATATCGTCCAAGTAAACAAACATTTCCGTGCCTTGAAGTCCCGTAAGTGTGTGATCCATTAGGCGTTGGAAAGTTGCTGGTGCATTACATAGCCCAAACGGCATTCTGACAAACTCATAATGTCCATGAGGTGTAGAAAAAGCCGTTTTAGGTGCATCTTCTGGCTTCATAGGGATTTGGTGAAATCCAGAAGCAAGGTCGAATACGGAGAAGTATTTTGCTCCTCCTAATTGGTCTAATATTTCATTAATGTTTGGGAGTGGGTATGCATCAGGAACGGTTTTTTCGTTTAAATCCCTGAAGTCAATTACCATTCTCCACAAGAGTTCCCCATTGGGTCCTGGTTTTTTGGAGACGATCCAAATAGGTGAATTGTAGGGTGATAATGATGGCTTTATAATGTCGTTCGCTAGTAAATTCTTTACTTGTTTGTCTATTTCCTTCTTATGTACAGGAGGGAAGCGATATTGTTTAGTATTTACAGGCACTGGGTCCATTGTCTGGATCCCATGCTGGATAGCGTTTGTATGGCCTAACTTCTCGTCTGGTAGATGGAAGAGGTCATGGTATTTACATAAAATTCCTTGGACATGAAGTTTTTCCTCCGGATTCATATGTTCCGTTGAAATTAATTTGAACACTTGTTCCATTCTTGTTGCAAGTTTTTCAGAAATTGTTGATACTTCCTCACCCGACGCCATAGTTAGAGACTCTTGAAATTTTAAGGGAAGGGTTGTTTCGGCATAATGCCCTGGGGATGAGAGCGAGTGTACCTTCGCGGGTACCTCTGAATGATGGATCGACGGATCCTGGGGAAAGAGGGGCTTGATTTTCGTTAGGGTTGGGATAGGAGTGACGCGTTTAGACGTCTTAGTCTCTTTCGGTCGTCTTTGTTTGGGTTCTGGAATCACAATTTCAAATTCTTCCAATTCAACAGTAGGCATAGTGATCGTTGTGTCCATTTCATTAGAATTTATAACTTGTAGGTACGCTTTGCCGTCCTGATTACGGACAAGAGCATTCCCTGCATGAATTCCAGTGCCTAAATCTAATCTAGGTAAATATCCTTCTTTTATGTCTGAATTTGATATATTTATAAAACAGACTGTTTTTGACCTGGCGGGTAATACGAGTTGATCTCTATTTACAAACGGAATAGAGTTTCCTTTGAACTCCAACCGTTTCTTTGAATAATGAATTGAAGCACTCTGCTTTATAAAGAATTCAGTTCCTAGTATTCCGTGTGGTTTGATTGGGAAATCATTTTCAACTACGTGGAACGTGACGTTGTTGCCCAATAGTGTTATAGTTATTGTTCCAAGGGTGTAGACGAGGTCTTTAGCGATCCCTCTTAATTGCAGCTGTTGGTCGGTATTTATATCTCGAGGTTGTTTTACTGTTTGAATTTTTAATAGATTGACTTCAGAACCGGTGTCAATCATTAATTCTGGGGCCATTATAAAATCCGGTGATTGAATAATTACGGACGGGGCTTCTTTGACGGCATTCACCCATTCGGTAGCGATTCTAGTTTTGTTATCCCCGATCCCGCTTGTATTGTTATCGGACGCGTTGCTGCTTGGCCCGTTCCACGGTACGCGTCCGCTGTTGACCGTAGGGGCGGAGCGTTTCCCGAATCTCGTTCCTGGGAGGTTCCAGGGTTTCCCTCATTGCGATTAAATATTCGTTTCCTACATTCAGAGATCAGATGTCCGGGCTTTTTGCAGTATCCACAGATACGCAATTCTGTAGGTCTTGAGGGAGGAGGTCGGGTTTTGTCCCAGTAAGGGGGCAAAGGGTTAGATGCCTGACTACCATATCCTGCAACGCGATTTGGAGGATACCTTTCGAATGTTTGTGGAGCGGTATCTTGATTAGTTCTGCAGGTCCGCGCATCGTGTCCTGTTTTATTACAGAGTTGACACGTTAATTTGGGGGCCTTTTGTTCTGAGAGCCTCTGTCGATCCCTGTCGATTTTCTTATCTACGAGTACAGCTAACTCAAAAGCTTCATCGAGCGTTTCGAAATTATGTTGGAGAAATCTTGTTCGTATATGTGGAGGAAGGCCATCCACAAACGAGTCTAACGTTAGACGATCTAGATCCTCGAGGTGATTCAGTGTAAAGTCGCAATAGTATTCTTTGTCCTCTTCCAAAATAGCGAATCGGAGGTCCTTGACGCGTGAGATGTAATCTAATATGTGTTCGTTGGTTCCTTTGATTACGTTGGCGAGTTCTCCGCGATAGTGGTCCGACGTTTTTGCAGTACGTTTAAGTTGTTTTATCAAATCATTTACGGAATCAAAGACCCGATCCTCAACCGCCAAGTACGCATGGTCTTGCAGCTTATTCGTCAACAACCTCGCTAGCTGAGGTTCAGCATGCGAGGGAACCAGAGCCTTAGCCCTATTGCAGGCTCTCGCGAATTGTAAAATGGATATGTTGTGACCGTTAAATTTTGGGACTGTTTCTACTGCGTCCTTTAATTTTATCTGGGGCGATGGACCCTGGTCCGGAATATTATTACTATTCATTGCTTCAGGAGTCTTATTGAAATTCAACACCGGTTTTCTATCAAAACGGGAGGAACCCGGTGTGGAAAAATTATTTGTATCTAGCGGGGGTGGAAGAAGTCTCTTCATCACTGCCTCAATACTCTGTATTCTATCGGAAAGACCCTTAAACATGGGTTCGGACGGTCCGGTGCCTATGCCCGTATGCGTTTTACTTTCCGCAAATCTCTTGTGCAAATTGTCGGTTCCGGCTCGTTTCTCACCCAACTTTCGTAATTGTTCCATTATTTCGGCGGTCGCGATTTCTATAGCACTTTTGGAAGGTCCCGCGTCTTGGTCTATCACGTGGGGGTCGTCGATATCGCCGTGGTCAGACATTTTAAATTTAGTAAAATCTGTTATTTTAGGGTGGTTTAGGAGGTTTCCTATGTTTGAGCGTCCGGCAGTAGCTACACAAAATCTATGGTATTCTCTACCCGGGTAGTTTATATCAAATCTGTTATAATTTTTCCTTATTCGACGGCAATGCTCTGTGCACGCGGCACGACTGTTAATAGGATGTAATTTAAACAGAAGGTTTTTGCAACAAGGGCATTCAGGGAATGTATCGTTAGGTTGGTGGTAGTGCACTTGATATATCTCGTCTATCTCCACCGGATTTGAATTAAAACAGTTTAGGCAAATTTTTCTGCCTTCCGTGGTCGTTGCTACGCCTCCAGAAACACAAATTAATTTATTTGAGTCTGATAATACAGCCCGTAGTCTGCGGCTTGGGTAATTTAACGTGTTTTGATTTTGACGGGTATCGCTCATGTTAGATGTCGACTTTAGTTCCTATTCGAAAGGAAATACCATTCGGTGCACCTGGCACAATTGGTTGCAGGACGTACTTGTAACAGAAAGTTATTGCACCGCGGGCAATTAGGGAATGTATGGGGCGTATTTAAAATATGGATTTGATACTTTATCACCGTATTTGTTGGGTCTCGCAGGGAACAGTCTAAGCAAATTTCGTCGTCTTCGTTATTTGCTACAATGGTCCCGGAAACACAGATCATCCACTGTATGGACGCCGTCGAATTTTGAAATTGGCGGCTCCTGTAGGCTGGTTTCCACGGACTAACGTATTCTGTGTACTTGCTTAATAGGCAATTGTGGGTACCGTTTGTTAGGGAATTTATTCCTATCGACAGTTGACGGATCCCACCGCTGTCACCAAAAATATGTCACGTCCCGGGTGAGGTCTTTCAGGAACGATGACTATGGGGAAGGAGAAAGACAGGCGCGAATCTAAAATCCAGCACTCTGAGGTTTTGAGGGACTCAGGCGCGAATCTAAAATCCAGCACTCTGAGGTTTTGAAGGACTCAGGCGCGAATCTAAAATCCAGCACGCTGAGGGTTAAAGGAACTTAGGCGCGAATGTTAAATTCGTCACACTGAGGTCTTGAGGGACGTTAGGCGCGAATGTTAAATTCGTCACACTAAGGGTTTGGAAGGAACTTAGGCGCGAATGTTAAATTCGTCACACTGAGGGTTTGAGAGGAACTTAGGCGCGAATGTTAAATTCGTCACACTGAGGGTTTGAGAGGGATTTAGGCGCGAATGTTAAATTCGTCACACTGAGGGTTTGAGAGGAACTTAGGCGCGAATGTTAAATTCGTCACACTGAGGGTTTGAGAGGGATTTAGGCGCGAATGTTAAATTCGTCACACAGAGGGTTTGAAAGGAACTTAGGCGCGAATGTTAAATTCGTCACACTGAGGGTTTGAAAGGGATTTAGGCGCGAATGTTAAATTCGTCACACTGCGAGTTTGGAAGGAATTTAGGCGCGAATATTAAATCCGTCACGCTGAGAGTTTCTGGAGGTGATCAGGCGCGAATATTAAATTCGTCACTCAAATCGACCAGGGAAGGTAAATGCACACTTGGTGAACACCCGTTATGGCACTTCGTATTTGGTTTGGTTCTGGTAATAGGATTTACCGTTGCATTCGTGCAAAAGAAACCACGCTTAGTTTTTCTATGGATTTGCACGCTTCGTACAGCAATGTGTTTACAAATACTGGAAGCGCTCTCGCGAATCAGCTGTTGCGGCAGCTTGGTTTCGTTGGGAATCTTTATGACTTGAAGATACACACAATAATTCAAAACGTGGTTGAAAACAAAGCGGTTTATTAGCCTTGTTAAATCTTTTATGACATGCGTGAGGTTTGAGTGTTAACACATAACATTTATATAAATCACAATAAGAAAATATGAATATGAGGTTCATAAATATAACCAAATGAAATTATATTAAGCGTAGATAAATGTGAATGATCGCAATAAGCTTTAGGATATAATGTATTGAGAAATATGATAAGAATAGTAATGAAAATATATATATAGAAAAGTATTTAATGAAATATTAAATAAACGCAATAAGCAATAGGTGGAATAAACGTTATTAATATAAAGAAATATGAGTAAATATGATATAGAAAGCAATAAGCGTTAGTAAGGAATATAATAATGAAATCAATAAGCATTAACAATATAAAATGATATAGATGAGGGTGATATGCCGTTGAATAATAAATGATAATAATAATATTCGCTTACGGTAGTTGCCGTAGTACACTGATTTTAGGTATATTAACACTTTTATAATATTTTGTTACGATGTAACAACGAAAGATAATCGAAGGAAGATCACTGATCAAAGAGGACCCGGCCTCGCAGGACCTCGTATTTATGTATTTCTACAGGAGCATTGCGGGGGTACGCGCGGTAAAGACCTTGACATATTTCGGGATAATACGCAGTAGGACTTCCAGGGTTTTTATAAACGGTGTGGCTATTAATAGACATATTTATGTCACGTACGCCAAATATGCGTCGTAATTAGGTTTCTGGGGTTTTTATAACTGTAAAGGAGATACTCAACTCATCGGATGGATTTCGGGTATTTTATAGGAAAGGGGTTAGAGTGGCTTAGACTCTGTGGGACGTAGAGGGGGGATTGAGACGTGGTCTCGATTTAAGAGGGATTTGTAACGAGGGACTTGTTTGAATTCGTTTTTGAGGGAATGATTCGTGCTTTGTAGGACGAATAGGCGAAGAGGGTTTTGTAACGATCATCTCGTGATGGGGACCACTAAGGTACATCAGCGAGGTGGACGTTGTATTGATCATCTCGTGATGGGGACCACTAAGGTACATCAGCGAGGTGGAGGTTGTATTGATCATCTTGTGTTGGTGACCGCTAAGGTGCAACATCAAGGTGATCGGTGATTGAGGAGATGGGGTAGGAGCTGAGTTTGATAGACTGTGGTGGAGTGATTTTGAGGTTTACTAATGGAATTTGGAATATGAACGCGCGAAAAATCGTGGGACGTCACACGAGTCAACCGACACAAACGAGTCAAACGAGACAAACGCCACAAACGAGTCAAACGGTACAAACGAGTCAAACGATACAAACGAGTCAAACGACAGAAACCAGTCAAACGAAACAAACGAGTCAAACGAGTCAAACGACTCAAACGAGTCATACGAGTCAAACGACTCAATCGAGTCAAACGAGTCAAACGAGTCAAACGAGTCAAACGAGTCAAATGGGTCAAACGGGTCGAACAGGACAATCGAGACATACGAGTCAAACGAGTCAAACGAGTCAAACGAGTCAAACGAGTCAAACGAGTCAAACGAGTCAAACGAGTCAAACGAGTCAAACGAGTCAAACGAGTCAAACGAGTCAAACGAGTCAAACGAGTCAAACGAGTCAAACGAGTCAAACGAGTCAAACGAGTCAAACGAGTCAAACGAGTCAAACGAGTCAAACGAGTCAAACGAGTCAAACGAGTCAAACGAGTCAAACGAGTCAAACGAGTCAAACGAGTCAAACGAGTCAAACGAGTCAAACGAGTCAAACGAGTCAAACGAGTCAAACGAGTCAAACGAGTCAAACGAGTCAAACGAGTCAAACGAGTCAAACGAGTCAAACGAGTCAAACGAGTCAAACGAGTCAAACGAGTCAAACGAGTCAAACGAGTCAAACGAGTCAAACGTGTCAAACGAGTCAAACGAGTCAAACGAGTCAAACGAGTCAAACGAGTCAAACGAGTCAAACGAGTCAAACGAGTCAAACGAGTCAAACGAGTCAAACGAGTCAAACGAGTCAAACGAGTCAAACGAGTCAAACGAGTCAAACGAGTCAAACGAGTCAAACGAGTCAAACGAGTCAAACGAGTCAAACGAGTCAAACGAGTCAAACGAGTCAAACGAGTCAAACGAGTCAAACGAGTCAAACGAGTCAAACGAGTCAAACGAGTCAAACGAGTCAAACGAGTCAAACGAGTCAAACGAGTCAAACGAGTCAAACGAGTCAAACGAGTCAAACCAGTCAAACGAGTCAAACCAGTCAAACGAGTCAAACCAGTCAAACGAGTCAAACCAGTCAAACGAGTCAAACCAGTCAAACGAGTCAAACCAGTCAAACCAGTCAAACCAGTCAAACGAGTCAAACCAGTCAAACGAGTCAAACCAGTCAAACGAGTCAAACCAGTCAAACGAGTCAAACCAGTCAAACGAGTCAAACCAGTCAAACGAGTCAAACCAGTCAAACGAGTCAAACCAGTCAAACGAGTCAAACCAGTCAAACGAGTCAAACCAGTCAAACGAGTCAAACGAGTCAAACCAGTCAAACGAGTCAAACCAGTCAAACGAGTCAAACCAGTCAAACGAGTCAAACCAGTCAAACGAGTCAAACCAGTCAAACGAGTCAAACCAGTCAAACGAGTCAAACCAGTCAAACGAGTCAAACCAGTCAAACGAGTCAAACCAGTCAAACGAGTCAAACCAGTCAAACGAGTCAAACCAGTCAAACGAGTCAAACCAGTCAAACGAGTCAAACCAGTCAAACGAGTCAAACCAGTCAAACGAGTCAAACCAGTCAAACGAGTCAAACGAGTCAAACGAGTCAAACCAGTCAAACGAGTCAAACCAGTCAAACGAGTCAAACCAGTCAAACGAGTCAAACCAGTCAAACGAGTCAAACCAGTCAAACGAGTCAAACCAGTCAAACGAGTCAAACCAGTCAAACGAGTCAAACCAGTCAAACGAGTCAAACGAGTCAAACCAGTCAAACGAGTCAAACCAGTCAAACGAGTCAAACCAGTCAAACGAGTCAAACCAGTCAAACGAGTCAAACCAGTCAAACGAGTCAAACCAGTCAAACGAGTCAAACCAGTCAAACGAGTCAAACCAGTCAAACGAGTCAAACCAGTCAAACGAGTCAAACCAGTCAAACGAGTCAAACGAGTCAAACGAGTCAAACGAGTCACACGAGTCAAACGAGTCAAACGGTTCGATCAGGACAATCGAGTCAAATGAGTCCAACGAGTCAAATGAGTCAAACGAGTCAAACGAGTCACACGAGTCAAACGAGTCAAACGGTTCGATCAGGACAATCGAGTCAAACGAGTCAAACGAGTCAAACGAGTCAAACGAGTCAAACGAGTCAAACGAGTCAAACGAGTCAAACGAGTCAAACGAGTCAAACGAGTCAAACGAGTCAAACGAGTCAAACGAGTCAAACGAGTCAAACGAGTCAAACGAGTCAAACGAGTCAAACGAGTCAAACGAGTCAAACGAGTCAAACGAGTCAAACGAGTCAAACGAGTCAAACGAGTCAAACGAGTCAAACGAGTCAAACGAGTCAAACGAGTCAAACGAGTCAAACGAGTCAAACGAGTCAAACGAGTCAAACCAGTCAAACGAGTCAAACCAGTCAAACGAGTCAAACCAGTCAAACGAGTCAAACCAGTCAAACCAGTCAAACCAGTCAAACGAGTCAAACCAGTCAAACGAGTCAAACGAGTCAAACGAGTCAAACGAGTCAAACGAGTCAAACGAGTCAAACGTGTCAAACGGGTCAAACGAGTCAAACGGGTCAAACGAGTCAAACGAGTCAAACGAGTCAAACGGGTCGAACAGGACAATCGAGTCAAGCGAGTTGAACGAGCCAAACGAGTCAAACGAGTCAAACGAGTCAAACGAGTCAAACGAGTCACACGAGTCAAACGAGTCAAACGGTTCGATCAGGACAATCGAGTCAAATGAGTCCAACGAGTCAAATGAGTCAAACGAGTCAAACGAGTCACACGAGTCAAACGAGTCAAACGGTTCGATCAGGACAATCGAGTCAAATGAGTCCAACGAGTCAAATGGGTCAAACGAGTCAAACGAGTCAAACGGGTCGAACGGGTCGAACAGGACAATCGAGTCGAGCGAGTTGAACGAGCCAAACGAGTCAAACGAGTCAAACGAGTCAAATGGGTCAAACGGGTCGAACAGGACAATCGAGTGAAACGAGTCAAAGGAGTCAAACGAGTCAAACGAGTCAAACGAGTCAAACGGGTCAAACGAGTCAAACGATTCAAACGAGTCAAACGAGTCAAACGAGTCAAACGAGTCAAACGATTCAAACGAGTCAAACGAGTCAAACGAGTCAAACGAGTCAAACGAGTCAAACGAGTCAAACGAGTCAAACGTGTCAAACGACTCAAACGAGTCAAACGAGTCTAACGAGTCAATCGAGTCAAACGGGTCGAACAGGACAATCGAGTCAAGCGAGTTGAACGAGCCAAACGAGTCAAACGAGTCATACGAATCAATCGAGTCAAACGTGTCAAACGGGGCAAACGGGTCAAACGGGTCAAACGGGTCGAACAGGACAATCGAGTCAATCGAGTCAAACGAGTCAAACGAGTCAAAAGGGTCAAACAGGACAATCGAGTCAAAAGGGTCGAACAGGACAATCGAGTCAAGCGAGTTGAACGAGCCAAACGAGTCAATCGAGTCAAACGAGTCAAACGAGTCAAACGTGTCAAACGAGTCAAACGAGTCAAACGGGTCAAACGTGTCTAACGAGTCAATCGAGTCAAACGACTCAAACGAGTCAAACGAGTCAAACGAGTCAAACGAGTCAAACGAGTCAAACGAGTCAAACGAGTTAAACGAGTCAATCGAGTCAAACGAGTCGAACGAGTCAAACGAGTCAAACGAGTCAAACGAGTCAAACGACACAAACGAGTCAAACGAGTCAAACGAGTCAAACGAGTCAAACGAGTCAAACGAGTCAAACGAGTCAAACGAGTGAAACGTGTCAAATGGGTCAAACGGGTCGAGCGGGACGAACAGGACAATCGAGTGAAACGAGTCAAACGAGTCAAACGAGTCAAACGTGTCAAATGGGTCAAACGGGTCGAACAGGACAATCGAGTCAAACGAGTCAAACGAGTCAAACGAGTCAAACGGTTCGAACAGGACTATCGAGTCAAGCGAGTTGAACGAGCCAATCGAGTCAAACGAGTCAAACGAGTCAAACGAGTCAAACGAGTCCAACGAGCCAAACGAGTCCAACGAGTCAAACGAGTCAAACGAGTCAAACGTGTCAAATGGGTCAAACGGGTCGAGCGGGACGAACAGGACAATCGAGTGAAACGAGTCAAACGAGTCAAACGAGTCAAACGTGTCAAATGGGTCAAACGGGTCGAACAGGACAATCGAGTCAAACGAGTCAAACGAGTCAAACGAGTCAAACGAGTGAAACGAGTGAAACGAGTCAAACGAGTCAAACGAGTCAAACGAGTGAAACGAGTCGAACGAGTCAAACGAGTCAAACGAGTCAAACGAGTCAAACGAGTCAAACGAGTCAAACGAGTCAAACGAGTCAAACGAGTCAAACGAGTCAAACGAGTCAAACGAGTCAAACGAGTCAAACGAGTCAAACGAGTCAAACGAGTCAAACGAGTCAAACGAGTCAAACGAGTCAAACGAGTTAAACGAGTCAATCGAGTCAAACGAGTCGAACGAGTCAAACGAGTCAAACGAGTCAAACGAGTCAAACGACACAAACGAGTCAAACGAGTCAAACGAGTCAAACGAGTCAAACGAGTCAAACGACACAAACGAGTCAAACGAGTCAAACGAGTCAAACGAGTCAAACGAGTCAAACGAGTGAAACATGTCAAATGGGTCAAACGGGTCGAGCGGGACGAACAGGACAATCGAGTGAAACGAGTCAAACGAGTCAAACGAGTCAAACGTGTCAAATGGGTCAAACGGGTCGAACAGGACAATCGAGTCAAACGAGTCAAACGAGTCAAACGAGTCAAACGGTTCGAACAGGACTATCGAGTCAAGCGAGTTGAACGAGCCAATCGAGTCAAACGAGTCAAACGAGTCAAACGAGTCAAACGAGTCCAACGAGCCAAACGAGTCCAACGAGTCAAACGAGTCAAACGAGTCAAACGTGTCAAATGGGTCAAACGGGTCGAGCGGGACGAACAGGACAATCGAGTGAAACGAGTCAAACGAGTCAAACGAGTCAAACGTGTCAAATGGGTCAAACGGGTCGAACAGGACAATCGAGTCAAACGAGTCAAACGAGTCAAACGAGTCAAACGAGTGAAACGAGTCAAACGAGTCAAACGAGTCAAACGAGTCAAACGAGTGAAACGAGTCGAACGAGTCAAACGAGTCAAACGAGTCAAACGAGTCAAACGAGTCAAACGAGTCAAACGAGTCAAACGAGTCAAACGAGTCAAACGAGTCAAACGAGTCAAACGAGTCAAACGAGTCAAACGAGTCAAACGAGTCAAACGAGTCAAACGAGTCAAACGAGTCAAACGAGTCAAACGAGTCAAACGTGTCAAATGGGTCGAACAAGACAATCGAGTCTAGCGAGTTAAACGAGCCAAACGAGTCAAACGAGTCAAACGAGTCAAACGAGTCAAACGAGTCAAACGAGTCAAACGAGTCAAACGAGTCAAACGAGTCAAACGAGTCAAACGAGTCAAACGAGTCAAACGAGTCAAACGTGTCAAACGGGTCGAACAGGACAATCGAGTCAAACGAGTCAAACGAGTCAAACGAGTCAAACGGTTCGAACAGGACTATCGAGTCAAGCGAGTTGAACGAGCCAAACGAGTCAAACGAGTCAAACGAGTCAAACGAGTCAAACGAGTCAAACGAGTCAAACGAGTCAAACGAGTCAAACGAGTCAAACGAGTCAAACGAGTCCAACGAGTCAAACGAGTCAAACGTGTCAAATGGGTCGAACAAGGCAATCGAGTCTAGCGAGTTAAACGAGCCAAACGAGTCAAACGAGTCAAACGAGTCAAACGAGTCAAACGGGTCAAACGTGTCTAACGAGTCAATCGAGTCAAACGACTCAAACGAGTCAAACGAGTCAAACGAGTCAAACGAGTCAAACGAGTCAAACGAGTCAAACGAGTCAAACGAGTCAAACGAGTCAAACGAGTCAAACGAGTTAAACGAGTCAATCGAGTCAAACGAGTCGAACGAGTCAAACGAGTCAAACGAGTCAAACGAGTCAAACGACACAAACGAGTCAAACGAGTCAAACGAGTCAAACGAGTCAAACGAGTCAAACGACACAAACGAGTCAAACGAGTCAAACGAGTCAAACGAGTCAAACGAGTCAAACGAGTGAAACATGTCAAATGGGTCAAACGGGTCGAGCGGGACGAACAGGACAATCGAGTGAAACGAGTCAAACGAGTCAAACGAGTCAAACGTGTCAAATGGGTCAAACGGGTCGAACAGGACAATCGAGTCAAACGAGTCAAACGAGTCAAACGAGTCAAACGGTTCGAACAGGACTATCGAGTCAAGCGAGTTGAACGAGCCAATCGAGTCAAACGAGTCAAACGAGTCAAACGAGTCAAACGAGTCCAACGAGCCAAACGAGTCCAACGAGTCAAACGAGTCAAACGAGTCAAACGTGTCAAATGGGTCAAACGGGTCGAGCGGGACGAACAGGACAATCGAGTGAAACGAGTCAAACGAGTCAAACGAGTCAAACGTGTCAAATGGGTCAAACGGGTCGAACAGGACAATCGAGTCAAACGAGTCAAACGAGTCAAACGAGTCAAACGAGTGAAACGAGTGAAACGAGTCAAACGAGTCAAACGAGTCAAACGAGTGAAACGAGTCGAACGAGTCAAACGAGTCAAACGAGTCAAACGAGTCAAACGAGTCAAACGAGTCAAACGAGTCAAACGAGTCAAACGAGTCAAACGAGTCAAACGAGTCAAACGAGTCAAACGAGTCAAACGAGTCAAACGAGTCAAACGAGTCAAACGAGTCAAACGAGTCAAACGAGTCAAACGAGTCAAACGAGTCAAACGAGTCAAACGAGTCAAACGTGTCAAATGGGTCGAACAAGACAATCGAGTCTAGCGAGTTAAACGAGCCAAACGAGTCAAACGAGTCAAACGAGTCAAACGAGTCAAACGAGTCAAACGAGTCAAACGAGTCAAACGAGTCAAAGAGTCAAACGAGTCAAACGAGTCAAACGAGTCAAACGAGTCAAACGTGTCAAACGGGTCGAACAGGACAATCGAGTCAAACGAGTCAAACGAGTCAAACGAGTCAAACGGTTCGAACAGGACTATCGAGTCAAGCGAGTTGAACGAGCCAAACGAGTCAAACGAGTCAAACGAGTCAAACGAGTCAAACGAGTCAAACGAGTCAAACGAGTCAAACGAGTCAAACGAGTCAAACGAGTCAAACGAGTCAAACGAGTCCAACGAGTCAAACGAGTCAAACGTGTCAAATGGGTCGAACAAGGCAATCGAGTCTAGCGAGTTAAACGAGCCAAACGAGTCAAACGAGTCAAACGAGTCAAACGAGTCAAACGGGTCAAACGTGTCTAACGAGTCAATCGAGTCAAACGACTCAAACGAGTCAAACGAGTCAAACGAGTCAAACGAGTCAAACGAGTCAAACGAGTCAAACGAGTCAAACGAGTTAAACGAGTCAATCGAGTCAAACGAGTCGAACGAGTCAAACGAGTCAAACGAGTCAAACGAGACAAACGAGTCAAACGAGTCAAACGAGTCAAACGAGTCAAACGAGTCAAACGAGTCAAACGAGTCAAACGAGTGAAACGTGTCAAATGGGTCAAACGGGTCGAGCGGGACGAACAGGACAATCGAGTGAAACGAGTCAAACGAGTCAAACGAGTCAAACGTGTCAAATGGGTCAAACGGGTCGAACAGGACAATCGAGTCAAACGAGTCAAACGAGTCAAACGAGTCAAACGGTTCGAACAGGACTATCGAGTCAAGCGAGTTGAACGAGCCAATCGAGTCAAACGAGTCAAACGAGTCAAACGAGTCAAACGAGTCCAACGAGCCAAACGAGTCCAACGAGTCAAACGAGTCAAACGAGTCAAACGTGTCAAATGGGTCAAACGGGTCGAGCGGGACGAACAGGACAATCGAGTGAAACGAGTCAAACGAGTCAAACGAGTCAAACGTGTCAAATGGGTCAAACGGGTCGAACAGGACAATCGAGTCAAACGAGTCAAACGAGTCAAACGAGTCAAACGAGTGAAACGAGTGAAACGAGTCAAACGAGTCAAACGAGTCAAACGAGTGAAACGAGTCGAACGAGTCAAACGAGACAAACGAGTCAAACGAGTCAAACGAGTCAAACGAGTCAAACGAGTCAAACGAGTCCAACGAGTCAAACGAGTCAAACGTGTCAAATGGGTCGAACAAGACAATCGAGTCTAGCGAGTTAAACGAGCCAAACGAGTCAAACGAGTCAAACGAGTCAAACGAGTCGAACGTGTCAAACGAGTCGAACGAGTCAAAATGGTCAAACGCGTCGAACAGGACAATCGAGTCAAACGAGTCAAACGAGTCAAACGAGTCAAACGAGTCAAACGAGTCAAACGGGTCGAACGGCTCGAACAGGACAATCGAGACAAACGAGTCAAACGAGACAAACGAGTCAAACGAGTCAAACGAGTCAAAAGTGTCAAACGAGTCAAACGGGTCGAACAGGACAATCGAGTCAAACGAGTCAAACGAGTCAAACGAGTCAAACGAGTCAAACGAGTCAAACGAGTCAAACGGTTCGATCAGGACAATCGAGTCAAACGAGTCAAACGAGTCAAACGAGTCAAACGAGTCAAACGAGTCAAACGAGTCAAACGAGTCAAACGACTCAAACGAGTCAAACGACTCCAACGAGTCAAACGAGTCAAACGTGTCAGACGAGTCAATCGAGTCAATCGAGTCAATCGTGTCGAACGAGTCGAACGAGTCAAACGAGTCGAACGAGTCAAACGAGTCGAACGAGTCAAACGAGTCGAACGAGTCAAACGAGTCGAACGAGTCAAACGAGTCGAACGAGTCAAACGAGTCGAACGAGTCAATCGAGCCGAACGAGTCAATCGAGTCGAACGAGTCAATCGAGTCGAACGAGTCAATCGAGTCGAACGAGTCAATCGAGTCGAACGAGTCAATCGAGTCGAACGAGTCAATCGAGTGGAACGAGTCAATCGAGTCAAACGAGTCAAACGAGTCAAACGAGTCAAACGGTTCGATCAGGACAATCGAGTCAAACGAGTCAAACGAGTCAAACGAGTCGAACGAGTCAAAATGGTCATACGCGTCGAACAGGACAATCGAGTCAAGCGAGTTAAACGAGCCAAACGAGCCAAACGAGTCAAACGAGTCAAACGAGTCAAACGAGCCATACGAGTCAAACGAGTCAAACGAATCAAACGAGTCAAACGAGTCAAACGAGTCAAACGAGTCAAACGAGTCAAACGAGTCAAACGAGTCAAACGAGTCAAACGAGTCAAACGAGTCAAACGAGTCAAACGAGTCAAACGAGTCAAACGAGTCAAACGAGTCAAACGAGTCAAACGAGTCAAACGAGTCAAACGAGTCAAACGAGTCAAACGAGTCAAACGAGTCAAACGAGTCAAACGAGTCAAACGAGTCAAACGAGTCAAACTAGTCAAACGAGTCAAACGAGTCAAACGAGTCAAACGAGTCAAACGAGTCAAACGAGTCAAACGAGTCAAACGAGTCAAACGAGTCAAACGAGTCAAACGAGTCAAACGAGTCAAACGAGTCAAACGAGTCAAACGAGTCAAACGAGTCAAACGAGTCAAACGAGTCAAACGAGTCAAACGAGTCAAACGAGTCAAACGAGTCAAACGAGTCAAACGAGTCAAACGAGTCAAACGAGTCAAACGAGTCAAACGAGTCAAACGAGTCAAACGAGTCAAACGAGTCAAACGAGTCAAACGAGTCAAACGAGTCAAACGAGTCAAACGGGTCGAACAGGACAATCGAGTCAAGCGAGTTGAACGAGCCAAACGAGTCAAGCGAGTGGAACGAGCCAAACGAGTCAAACGAGTCAAACGAGTCAAACGAGTCAAACGAGTCAAACGAGTCAAACGAGTCAAACGAGTCAAGCGAGTGGAACGAGCCAAACGAGTCAAACGAGTCAAACGAGTCAAACGAGTCAAACGAGTCAAACGAGTCAAACGAGTCAAACGAGTCAAACGAGTCAAACGGGTCGTACAGGACGATCGAGTCAAACGAGTCAAACGGGTCGAACAGGACGATCGAGTCAAACGAGTCAAACGGGTCGAACAGGACGATCGAGTCAAACGAGTCAAACGGGTCGAACAGGACGATCGAGTCAAACGAGTCAAACGAGTCGAACGAGTCAAACGAGTCAAACGAGTCGAACGAGTCGAACGAGTCGAACGAGTCGAACGAGTCGAACGAGTCGAACGAGTCGAACGAGTCGAACGAGTCGAACGAGTCGAACGAGTCGAACGAGTCGAACGAGTCGAACGAGTCGAACGAGTCGAACGAGTCGAACGAGTCGAACGAGTCGAACGAGTCGAACGAGTCGAACGAGTCGAACGAGTCGAACGGGTCGAACGAGTCGAACGGGTCGAACGGGTCGAACGAGTCGAACGAGTCGAACGAGTCGAACGAGTCAAACGAGTCAAACGAGTCAAACGAGTCAAACGAGTCAAACGAGTCAAACGAGTCAAACGAGTCAAGCGAGTGGAACGAGCCAAACGAGTGGAACGAGCCAAACGAGTCAAACGAGTCAGACGAGTCAAACGAGTCAAACGAGTCAAACGAGTCAAACGAGTCAAACGAGTCAAACGAGTCAAACGAGTCAAACGAGTCAAACGGGTCGTACAGGACGATCGAGTCAAACGAGTCAAACGGGTCGAACAGGACGATCGAGTCAAACGAGTCAAACGGGTCGAACAGGACGATCGAGTCAAACGAGTCAAACGGGTCGAACAGGACGATCGAGTCAAACGAGTCGAACGAGTCGAACGAGTCGAACGAGTCGAACGAGTCGAACGAGTCGAACGAGTCGAACGAGTCGAACGAGTCGAACGAGTCGAACGAGTCGAACGAGTCGAACGAGTCGAACGAGTCGAACGAGTCGAACGAGTCGAACGAGTCGAACGAGTCGAACGAGTCGAACGAGTCGAACGAGTCGAACGAGTCGAACGAGTCGAACGAGTCGAACGAGTCGAACGAGTCGAACGAGTCGAACGAGTCGAACGAGTCGAACGAGTCGAACGAGTCGAACGAGTCGAACGAGTCGAACGAGTCGAACGAGTCGAACGAGTCGAACGAGTCGAACGAGTCGAACGAGTCGAACGAGTCGAACGAGTCGAACGAGTCGAACGAGTCGAACGAGTCGAACGAGTCGAACGAGTCGAACGAGTCGAACGAGTCGAACGAGTCGAACGAGTCGAACGAGTCGAACGGGTCGAACGAGTCGAACGGGTCGAACGGGTCGAACGGGTCGAACGGGTCGAACGGGTCGAACGGGTCGAACGGGTCGAACGGGTCGAACGGGTCGAACGGGTCGAACGGGTCGAACGGGTCGAACGGGTCGAACGGGTCGAACGGGTCGAACGGGTCGAACGGGTCGAACGGGTCGAACGGGTCGAACGGGTCGAACGGGTCGAACGAGTCGAACGAGTCGAACGAGTCGAACGAGTCGAACGAGTCGAACGAGTCGAACGAGTCGAACGAGTCGAACGAGTCGAACGAGTCGAACGAGTCGAACGAGTCGAACGAGTCGAACGAGTCGAACGAGTCGAACGAGTCGAACGAGTCGAACGAGTCGAACGAGTCGAACGAGTCGAACGAGTCGAACGAGTCGAACGAGTCGAACGAGTCGAACGAGTCGAACGAGTCGAACGAGTCAATCGAGTCAATCGAGTCGAACGAGTCAATCGAGTCGAACGAGTCAATCGAGTCGAACGAGTCAATCGAGTGGAACGAGTCAATCGAGTCAAACGAGTCAAACGAGTCAAACGAGTCAAACGGTTCGATCAGGACAATCGAGTCAAACGAGTCAAACGAGTCAAACGAGTCGAACGAGTCAAAATGGTCATACGCGTCGAACAGGACAATCGAGTCAAGCGAGTTAAACGAGCCAAACGAGCCAAACGAGTCAAACGAGTCAAACGAGTCAAACGAGCCATACGAGTCAAACGAGTCAAACGAATCAAACGAGTCAAACGAGTCAAACGAGTCAAACGAGTCAAACGAGTCAAACGAGTCAAACGAGTCAAACGAGTCAAACGAGTCAAACGAGTCAAACGAGTCAAACGAGTCAAACGAGTCAAACGAGTCAAACGAGTCAAACGAGTCAAACGAGTCAAACGAGTCAAACGAGTCAAACGAGTCAAACGAGTCAAACGAGTCAAACGAGTCAAACGAGTCAAACGAGTCAAACGAGTCAAACTAGTCAAACGAGTCAAACGAGTCAAACGAGTCAAACGAGTCAAACGAGTCAAACGAGTCAAACGAGTCAAACGAGTCAAACGAGTCAAACGAGTCAAACGAGTCAAACGAGTCAAACGAGTCAAACGAGTCAAACGAGTCAAACGAGTCAAACGAGTCAAACGAGTCAAACGAGTCAAACGAGTCAAACGAGTCAAACGAGTCAAACGAGTCAAACGAGTCAAACGAGTCAAACGAGTCAAACGAGTCAAACGAGTCAAACGAGTCAAACGAGTCAAACGAGTCAAACGAGTCAAACGAGTCAAACGAGTCAAACGAGTCAAACGAGTCAAACGAGTCAAACGGGTCGAACAGGACAATCGAGTCAAGCGAGTTGAACGAGCCAAACGAGTCAAGCGAGTGGAACGAGCCAAACGAGTCAAACGAGTCAAACGAGTCAAACGAGTCAAACGAGTCAAACGAGTCAAACGAGTCAAACGAGTCAAGCGAGTGGAACGAGCCAAACGAGTCAAACGAGTCAAACGAGTCAAACGAGTCAAACGAGTCAAACGAGTCAAACGAGTCAAACGAGTCAAACGAGTCAAACGGGTCGTACAGGACGATCGAGTCAAACGAGTCAAACGGGTCGAACAGGACGATCGAGTCAAACGAGTCAAACGGGTCGAACAGGACGATCGAGTCAAACGAGTCAAACGGGTCGAACAGGACGATCGAGTCAAACGAGTCAAACGAGTCGAACGAGTCAAACGAGTCAAACGAGTCGAACGAGTCGAACGAGTCGAACGAGTCGAACGAGTCGAACGAGTCGAACGAGTCGAACGAGTCGAACGAGTCGAACGAGTCGAACGAGTCGAACGAGTCGAACGAGTCGAACGAGTCGAACGAGTCGAACGAGTCGAACGAGTCGAACGAGTCGAACGAGTCGAACGAGTCGAACGAGTCGAACGAGTCGAACGGGTCGAACGAGTCGAACGGGTCGAACGGGTCGAACGAGTCGAACGAGTCGAACGAGTCGAACGAGTCAAACGAGTCAAACGAGTCAAACGAGTCAAACGAGTCAAACGAGTCAAACGAGTCAAACGAGTCAAGCGAGTGGAACGAGCCAAACGAGTGGAACGAGCCAAACGAGTCAAACGAGTCAGACGAGTCAAACGAGTCAAACGAGTCAAACGAGTCAAACGAGTCAAACGAGTCAAACGAGTCAAACGAGTCAAACGAGTCAAACGGGTCGTACAGGACGATCGAGTCAAACGAGTCAAACGGGTCGAACAGGACGATCGAGTCAAACGAGTCAAACGGGTCGAACAGGACGATCGAGTCAAACGAGTCAAACGGGTCGAACAGGACGATCGAGTCAAACGAGTCGAACGAGTCGAACGAGTCGAACGAGTCGAACGAGTCGAACGAGTCGAACGAGTCGAACGAGTCGAACGAGTCGAACGAGTCGAACGAGTCGAACGAGTCGAACGAGTCGAACGAGTCGAACGAGTCGAACGAGTCGAACGAGTCGAACGAGTCGAACGAGTCGAACGAGTCGAACGAGTCGAACGAGTCGAACGAGTCGAACGAGTCGAACGAGTCGAACGAGTCGAACGAGTCGAACGAGTCGAACGAGTCGAACGAGTCGAACGAGTCGAACGAGTCGAACGAGTCGAACGAGTCGAACGAGTCGAACGAGTCGAACGAGTCGAACGAGTCGAACGAGTCGAACGAGTCGAACGAGTCGAACGAGTCGAACGAGTCGAACGAGTCGAACGAGTCGAACGAGTCGAACGAGTCGAACGAGTCGAACGAGTCGAACGAGTCGAACGAGTCGAACGGGTCGAACGGGTCGAACGGGTCGAACGGGTCGAACGGGTCGAACGGGTCGAACGGGTCGAACGGGTCGAACGGGTCGAACGGGTCGAACGGGTCGAACGGGTCGAACGGGTCGAACGGGTCGAACGGGTCGAACGGGTCGAACGGGTCGAACGGGTCGAACGGGTCGAACGGGTCGAACGGGTCGAACGGGTCGAACGGGTCGAACGGGTCGAACGGGTCGAACGGGTCGAACGGGTCGAACGGGTCGAACGGGTCGAACGGGTCGAACGAGTCGAACGAGTCGAACGAGTCGAACGAGTCGAACGAGTCGAACGAGTCGAACGAGTCGAACGAGTCGAACGAGTCGAACGAGTCGAACGAGTCGAACGAGTCGAACGAGTCGAACGAGTCGAACGAGTCGAACGAGTCGAACGAGTCGAACGAGTCGAACGAGTCGAACGAGTCGAACGAGTCGAACGAGTCGAACGAGTCGAACGAGTCGAACGAGTCGAACGAGTCGAACGAGTCGAACGAGTCGAACGAGTCGAACGAGTCGAACGAGTCGAACGAGTCGAACGAGTCGAACGAGTCGAACGAGTCGAACGAGTCGAACGAGTCGAACGAGTCGAACGAGTCGAACGAGTCGAACGAGTCGAACGAGTCGAACGAGTCGAACGAGTCGAACGAGTCGAACGAGTCGAACGAGTCGAACGAGTCGAACGAGTCGAACGAGTCGAACGAGTCGAACGAGTCGAACGAGTCGAACGAGTCGAACGAGTCGAACGAGTCGAACGAGTCGAACGAGTCGAACGAGTCGAACGAGTCAAACGAGTGTTACGTGAGGGCGTTGAATTTAAAGTGACCGAGCGGTTGAGTCTAATTTTTCTCACGCAACGCTTAACAAATTAAAGATTTATTTATTACGCGAAAATTCAGGATTGTTTTGGGAGTAGGGCTTTTATCTACGACCAATACAGGTTGTCCCGTCTGGATGTGGTACTTTGAGACTGGTTCGAAAGAAAATGAGACGATATTTGAGTAAATATTACCATGTATTACAAAATAAGCAAAAGGAAATGTTTAAAAGGTAGAACATAAATTGGGGAATTTACATGGTATGCGTTTAGCGATATAAATGTACAAAATACGGTTTGTAGAATTTTGCAATCGGATACAAGAATCTAATTGGCTTCGAAAGTTACAATTACGATTTGACATGGACGTCAGATAATAGTTAACGGACAATAATTGATCGAGGGTAACCCGTAACCATTAAGTGGTTGGATCAGTTATTGTATGTACGTTCGGTTTTATACATTCACGGTGAATATTTTAGAAAAGGTTATGCGATCGGTGATTATAATTACATGAAAACAGAAAATTTGCAAAAACGCGGTACACGCCGAAGGGAAGGTAACAGTTGACTGAGGGAAAATCCCGTAACCTCCGTGGTTGGGTCAATTATTACTTCCGTACAATGTCATGAATAAGTAGGTACTTGAATCACTCACCGACTCAGGTAGTACAAGGCTTAAATTTGGAACTAACGAACCGGAGCGGTTTGCCTCTCTCTCTCTCTCTCTCTTACGCTCTATCTCGCTCTCTCTGATGGACTGGAGCGGTTCTACGGCCGGGTGAGGCGCACGTAGAATTCACACACACGCAATTCACTTGTTCGGCGGATTATAATTATAAATACGACGGAAAATTATAAGGTTTGAACAAAAGGAAAAATGGTTGGAATAAGTAAAACACTGAAAGAGTCTTTACGGGGACTGAGTCTTTCCGTTGATATATCACACAGAACTCTAGCTCACGATGCCTATTATACAATACGCAAAATGTCTCTCGGACAGAACGTCAACGCTACTCGCGATTTGCCAGCCGACTGCGACGAACGTTCGCAGGGTAGGCCCGAGCATTCGGGCCTTTGCGTCAAATTCGCTGACGCCGCACCTCATGCACACGGGCCCAACCGTCGCCACCCAGAACGTTCCCAGCATCCAAGTCGCTATCGCGTCCGGCGTTCTAAGAACGCTGACGGTGTCGGAAGGTTTTCTCACGGAAGAACGCAGCGGCGTAACGGTTCATATAAAATTATTATTATCATATGGTTTGTAGGTCATTGACAATTGATCGAGGGAAACTCCCACAACACTCAATGGTAGGATCAAATGTCAATGATGGTGTATAAAAATTTTGACAGGGGAGAAAAAATATAAAGTAGCCTACTACAATGCGTCGAAAGGCTTATCACGGCGCGCATTCTAGGAACGTCGACGGCGTTGGGAGATTGCTGACGACAATCTTCCAAAGTATGCCGTGGCGTGACAGGCTTCAATCGGAATTAAATTATAACCATTAAGAATATTCACGGATAATCGACTACTGATTGAGGGGAATCCCCATAACACGTGATGGTTGAACCAGTCGTCGACATCCGTGTAGCAAGATATGATGTGAATTTTAGCAAAAATTTAGAGATGAATTGAAAAATAACCGGCACGTAACACCCTCCCCCCCTTGGAATCATCGTCCCCGATGATAACTAGTTATAAGGACACTTGGAGTGCCGCGTATAATTCAAGAAAACATGGAGTAGCTGCCTGTCACGCCGACGACGTACTGCGCTTGTTCCTCCGACACGAATATCGACTCGGTGATTGTGAGGATCGCCTCGCAGGGCGGAGTACACGCAATCTATGAAAGGACGCCCTATGTGAACGCAGCCTTCCAGATCTATTGTCGTTATTGTACTGCTATTTCTGATGAGACCGCAGACGTTCTCATCTGTTATGCCCTGATTATCCCTACACGTTAACTCTCTGAGCGACGGCATGTCTTTGAGAAACTCAGCACCGACGTCCGGGTACAGTAGGCTGATCTGTAGTTCGCTACAATGATTCAGGGCACTGAGTGTTTCGAGGCTAAACTGCCCTCTGATGTTAGTGCACCCCGTGATATCCAATTTGATAATATGCTTCATGTGGCGACCCACTTCGCCGATGAAGGCGCTGTCTACCCAGCCGCAGAACGCAACCCCAAGCTCGGTGACCAAGGGATAGCGAGAAGGGAGGCTGACCGCCATCTCGACGGGACCGAGGTCAAACTCGAAAAAGTCTGCTGCCTCTTCCTGCTCGGATTCCGCATCCTCCTCCTGCATCCCCCCGTGACCGGGCCGGGTGTTACACCCCACGAACTTCATCGACTCCATGGATCGAGGTAACATGGTGTTTTCAATTAATGTCTGTAAAATATTAGAGTGGAAGTTTTTGGGCTTGGATAAACAAAAATGTGATAACATTTTGAAATGTGAAATGGCTGCGGCGATATATTCGCCTCTAGCCGTAGAATCTCTTAGACTCAGCCTTACTAGGTCCACTGTTATTTGTAACAGGGACCTTCCAGAGAAATCGGTGCCCTTGGCGCTGAATCTTTGTAGATTCTTATTAGTTTGGAAAATCCTTCCTAGTTCAATGTCGCTGCAGTTCGTGCAACTTCCTATTGATAGGTCTCTCAGGGAGGTAACGCGTGCTGCCAGCTCCCGAAAGGCTGATGGTCGGGCGTTGACGGCCGTTACATCCAGCCCTTCCAGTGCTGGACAATTCTTAGCAATCAAGGCCAACAGCTGAGGTCGCAGATCTTCAGCGGCTTGGTCATCGTCTAAAACAATAATCTTTAAGTAAGGGGCACATCGAACCAATACCCAATAGAAGGCTTCCGTTTTAATGCGCCTCCATCCTTGCATCCCAGGCCATCTCCAATTGTCTAGATCGAGACGTTGCGTTTTCCGGAAGGAGTCGTGTACTCCTACTCTCCACGTCTTCGATACCTGCTCCATGCGGGCGCAATCCGCGAAAGGCAGGTATGCCGCTATTCGCGCAATCACTTCTACCGGCAGGAGTGCTGAACGGACCGGTTCGTACCCCGGGAAAGGGTTGTCCCATTCAGGATTGAAGTTGGATGGCCCGGTGCTCGAGGATGGCAAGTTGAAACTATGCCATGCGTCGGCGACCATGATCCGGAGCCTCCGCTTGTGAAGCGTGATGGGTTTTGAGATTGCGTCGTTCACCACCTGGGCTGCTTGCTGCGAAGTGGCGAATGTGATAAAAGCCACGTTCCCACTAGGTTGGACCCTTAAGACGACGTGTTCTGCTCCGTGTGGATGGAAAATTTTTAAGAGGTCTTTTTGTTTCGTGAACCGCGCTAAGCGGCACACGAAGATCCTTCGTGAGCGTCCGTGATCGTTGATGGCTGGGTCAGACATCTCTATTCGGGTGGCAATGATGAAGTGACAGGCGCGATCGAATGAGCATCTGTGGTAGGCGTATCTGCGGTAGGCGTGATCGAATGGCAGTCGGCTGGCAAATCGCTTTCCACTCTTACAATGACATTGCTTGGTCCGACCGTTGTCTCTGGCGAAGTCTCAGGTCTCCTCTTCCTACAGGGCAACAGAAACCGCACTCTCCCGACACTACTTCGGAAGCTGTATAGCAGAATTCCCAGAGTTAAAATAGATGATAATGCCAGTCCTCCGTGCAATAGATGGGTACTGAATCTTTTATTTCGGTGATGTCGTCCTATCTCGTCGAGTTTTCCTTCTACTTCGGACATAGTATCTTCGACAATAGTGGGTGTGTTTTTATAGCTTGTATCTAATGGTCGAATGTCATGATATTTGTAAATTTGGGGTAGAAGTTCTGAAATATTTAGTAGTAAATTCGGTTGGTAAAGGTACTGTTCTCGATCCTCCAAATGTTGAATTCCAATTAGGGTCACATGAGCGGTTTTAGCAATACATCCTTGTTTAAGCTGTAAAATACCAGTGCCCTCCATGGTTACTAATTCGTCCTTCATTCCACCACATATAATTTGCAATGTCTCCGGTGACTCTAAGGAATATAACCATCCTTGAGTTGATTTCAACCGGGCCCAGAACGGGGTGTGCTGAGATCTTATTCGCACATCGCAATATTTGAATGCTTGGACGGTAGGCCGCAACAATAGCAAAACTTCGCAAGCGTCATTGGACGAAACTTCGGACAACGGTTGATCCAACGGGCATAGGTGCACATAAGATGTTCTGTGACAGTTGTTAATATATAACTCATCTATGTTGAAGTAAAACCGATGATCATTGCTTATTGCCAAATATGGGGTTCCTGGATGGACGTAGCTTGATCCTGTCGAATTTTTAGTAAATTTTTGTGGGATAGGCCAAGAGTATGTGCGGTAGAGGTGGTATGCTACTCCGTCTACCAAAGGCAAGTATAGTATCAGTAGAAGTCTGCCTTTGTGGTAGCTGATCTTTTTACTGGATAATCTAATTAGTTCTTCTATTCCCTGGTATCCTTGCGGTGTCGGGAGGTCGTATGAATTTTGTGTATTTCTAATGTCTGATACAATACGTTGAAGTTTTAATTTATCCAATAGTGAGCTATGTAATTCTCCTGCCTTTGCGGCATGTATTGCAGCAAGAAATTTCTCGGTCACTTTTATATATTGGTCCAAGGACAGTTCCAGGTTATGTGCATAGTGTGTCAACCAGTATGATACCCGAGTGTAGTTTAGCGATTTATCTATGTCACCTATTGCTGTAGAGAGTTGGTTGATCTGAACTCTGTTTTTGTTCATCAGTCTTGAATTTTGGTCTAATGCTTCATGGTATTTGTGGAGCTTACTGGTAATAATATGCGTTTGATTTTTTTATGAGATGAGTTATTTCTTGTTGATCTCGGTATAGTTGATCAATTTCCGAATTGAAGTATTCTGCATCATCCGTTGTTAGTGTGCCAAAGAGAGTGCGGCTTAGCGATCCGATGAACCCAAGAGGAACACTCCTCCGTACGATGGTCTTGGGGCTGTTAAACTCCTCCGGAACTTGAATCGCCGAGATTGTCTCCTTTAGCTCCATACGCAGCGCCAAAGCTTCTTCCGCCTTTCCATTAAGGTAACTGACACGCAAGATGCTATTGCAATCGCTTGCCAGCAGTACGGAGACGCAGTAGTTGTAGGTTTCATTTAATTTTTCATAACCCATTGGAAATTGGGTTCCTAATTTATGGGCGTCGAGGAAAATCGTGACCCGCCAGTCGGCGGTCATCAGTCTCATAGTATGTAATTTTTCAAAATACAGTCCAGGACTAGCGTGTATTCTTGAAATTTCATACGTCTTCTGACATTGCCCTTGTATTAGTGAGATCCAGGTCATCACAGAGAGGAGCGTTACCAACTTCATTTTGCCAACTGAAAATAGAGCTCTTCGTACAGGGAAGTCTCTATTTACTAACGTGAACGCCCGCATGTTGTTTTACATACCGAAAGGTAATATCATAACGATTCTGATTGGAACATACGGAACATACGGAACATAGGGAACATACGGAACATAGGGAACATACGGAATATACGGAGGGTTTGTACAAATACCCCAAGTACGATGTATTGACAATGGAGCAATCCTAACCGAAGTGAATGCATCTCAGTTGTTGCACAGGGTATGCACACTTAAAATTCCGGAAAGCGTTAAGTGTTATGTTGGAATTTTTGTTCCGGTTCAATGTACTGAGCACCCTGGTGGTGTAACAATAGCTTATCGGCGTGTTTTACAAATCGTTCGCCAGACTTCTTTTGCAAAATAATATTATTCTTTTCGAGAATTCCAACAATTTTGTAGGGACCGTGATATCGACTACCAAATTTTCCTTTTCTGACTTCTACCAAAACGCGTGCCATGTCGCCAATTTTACCTTGAAATGGTCGCGCTTTTTCATCGTAGTGTAATTTTGATTTGTGTTTAGCCGATATCAAATTTTGTGCAGCCAAGGTCTGCATTTCAGTTAATCGCGTTAACAAATCTCGGAGATATCCATTATACGTCAATAAGGATTCGTCTGTAGGGAATGCACTAGGACAGCGTGCTATTTCGCCAAACACCAATTCGTGTGGGGTAAAATTTGTTGCCTCGTGAACGGACGTGTTATATGAAAATATTGCAAACGGTACTATTTTATCCCAATCATCAAAGTCATTTAGATAATGTTTTATGTATTCAGTCAAGACTATATGACTACGTTCTAGAGCACCATTTGTTTGTGGACGGTACCCAGAAGTAGTTACGTGATTAATTTTGAATACTTTTGCCAATTCTTTTAATACTTTGTTAATGAAGCTAGTGCCTTGATCAGTTAAGATCGCGCGTGGAGCCCCATATTGTAAAACCAGATGCGTGACCAGCGCGTGAGCTACAGTTTCTGCTTTTATATCCGGTACAGGAACTGCAATGCAGTATTTTGTAAGATTATCCTGCATAGTTAGAATGTGCCGATTACCGCTAGGAGTCAATGGAAGAGTTCCCACAGTATCTAAAGATATTTTATCAAATGGCCTTAATGGTGTATCAGTTATAAGCATTGGTTCACGAGTTTTTGTCCTAACAAGTTTGTTTTCCTGACAACTATTGCATGTTCTGATAAAATTTGGAATGTCGTTACGCATCGATGGCCAATAAAATCTTTCGCGAATTCTTTGATATGTTTTTGTTACGCCCTTATGCCCTCCTATTAAACTTTCGTGTAATTCCGAAATGATTTTCAGACGGAGTTCTTCGGGCGGTACCTGTACGTTTCCGGTACACAGAGTTACTTTGATTTCACTATCCGCAAAAACATTTAATAAGATACCAGCTAGTGTACCTTGCGGAAGTGTATCCGTAAATTCACCGGATTTCGAAATTCTAAAGGTTTTTATACCTGATTGTAAAAGTGTATTTCTTAAATTTTTCAAAGCATTACCTAATTTTGCGATGGAAGTATCATCATAATGCTTTTCTTTTATTACTACACTAAAAATTTTGTATTTACCTCGCGGCGTAACGAGTACCTGGCCTTCTTTTGGCTTTGCATTCCGCAGATTTTCAATGCTTATGGCCCCTATATCTGCGAGCAATTTACTTATTGGGGTTACCAATTCTACATCGGAAGAAATGAAGTGAACGTAATTTTCGCGAATGTTTGTTAAATTGTTTCGAGTGAAATTAATATTTCCTCCGCGTGTGCTTCGGGAGAAAGTCGGTAATATGTCCGGAAGTATACTTTCTGTTATTTGAATTCCTGGCCGATACTGATCAATTTTCGTGTGGTTCCTCGATTCAGGAATAAATGAACGTTTGGGGGTGGAGAATGGGTCGGAAGATATGGTTTCTGGTTTTGAATAAGGTGTGGATAATGCAAGCGGTCTGTTTGATGGTAATGGGGTTGGTATCATGGATCGGCGCGGTGAACGATGAATTAGTGTATTATCAAATCCTGAGGCAGTGTTTGGTTCTTCTTCTTCTTGAATGGATTCTAAAGGTGGTCTCCCTATTTCATCTTTTGAAGGTCCTGTATCAGTAGCTGTTGCTTCTACACTATCTTGTCCTCGCGTTTTATATTGAACCCACAAGTCTTCTGCGCGTTTATCCAATTCTTCCCGGAATGAATTTTCTGTATCCGGTTCTAGTTCATCGGATGATTTTTGAAGAATGTCGCTATGCTCCTGCAGCGATTGGTCAAAACGGTTAAAAGATTCCTGAAGTTCCTGTAGCCCAATGGGTTGAGTAGTGTCGAGGTGGATCTCGTTATCGTCACTATCATTGGATGGAGGTGCAACCTCTATTGTTATGCCTTCGGCAGGTGTAGGAGCCGCGGCAGCTTCATCCTCTGTAGTGTCCACAACCTCGGACTGGTCTTCAGATTGTACTTCTTTAGAAAGGGCGCGTTGAAATTCTTGAACCAATGTTGGTGATTTGAGATTAGGTAACACGCTTTTTCGACCTCGGAATACCGGTGGATCGGTAGGCGGTTCATCTTCGGAATTTTGTGAAGACTCTGTAGTAGTTAATTCCGCGTAATTAATGGGAGGTTTTGGATCGACAGTTGGAACTGTGGAACGCGTTCTTGTTGAAACAGCATTTTTATCTAATGGAAAGGTACGTTTACCTCTCTTGATGATTGGTTTAACTATAGTTTTTGGTTCTGCAGGCACGGATCTAGAAGTGCTCGGAGCTGGTAGCTTTTTATTCGCGGGTGGTCTTTTAATAGGCAGAATTTTTGGAATACTACATTCCGAATCACTTTCGGATGTGTCTTTAGAACTGGATTCTGAACTAGTATTAAATTTTGTTACTGGGTTTCGAGATAATGCATCTGCGTTGGAATTTAGACGTCCAGGTTTATGTACAAATTCGTATTCGTAATCATGCAATTTTAATCTCCAACGTACTAATCGTTGTCCCGGATCTTTTATTGAGTCTATCCATTTTAAAGGCTCATGGTCACTAACCAAAGTAAATTTTCTTCCGTAAAGGTATGGTCGAAAATGTAGTATTGCAAAAAGACCTGCTAGGCATTCCTTTTCAGTGGTAAAATAATTTTGTTCTGGATTCGTTAAATTTCTCGAAAGGTAAGCTACAGGCAAATCATGTCCGTCCACATTTTGACTGAGTACGGCGCCTATTGCGTAATCGGATGCATCAGTAGTTAATGTAAATGGTTTATTGAAATCGGGATATTGCAATATGGGACTCCTGCACAAAGCTTTACGTAAAATTTGGAAACTATTTTTGTGTTCTTTCTTCCACACGAAAGTGGCGTTCTTTTTTAATAATTCGGTTAATGGTTTGGCTTTGGCTGCAAAATCTTTGATAAATCGGCGATAATAACCGGCTAGTCCAAGAAATTGTCGTACATTTTTTTGATTTTTAGGACGAGGAAAATGTTTTACTGCCATTAATTTCTTAGGGTCAGGTCTTACTCCTGATCGACTGATAATGTGGCCTAAATATGTGACTTCGGTTTTTAAAAATTCACACTTGTCTGGCTGAAGAGTTAATTTAGCATCATTTAATCGTGTGAATAACCGTCGGACTTTCTTTCCGTGATCTTCCAAATTTTTCGCGTAAACGACGATGTCATCAAGGTAGACAAATACTTCCACACCCTGTAATCCGCGCAATACCTGATCCATCAGCCGTTGAAACGTCGCGGGAGCATTCTTAAGCCCTTCAGGCATACGAATATATTCGTAATGACCGTTAGGTGTAGTAAAGGCTGTTTTAGCGCGATCTCGTGGATCCATTTCGATTTGTTGGAATCCACTGGCGAGATCAAAGGTTGAAAAGTATCTCGCTTCGCCTAAATGATCTAGAATCTCCGTGATGTTAGGCAGGGGGTATGCGTCACCTATTGTTTTTTCATTGAGGTTCCGAAAATCAATAACTAATCTCCACCTTAGATTTCCCTCGGCATCAGGTTTCTTTGGTACTATCCAGAGTGGTGAATTGTATGGAGAATTTGAAAGTCCAATAATTTCCTCTGTTAATTTACTAGAAATTTGGCGAGCTATTTCTTTTTGGTGAACTCGCGGAAATCGATATTGCCTAGTGTTAATGGGCAAATTGTCTATTGTAGGTATTCGATGTTGTATTAAAGGAGTGGATTCTAATTTGTCACCTGGTAGACGAAATCGTTCCGGAAATTCTTCGATTATTCTAATTACGTGATCTCTTTCCTCGTCATTTAAATGGTCTAAACGCAATTTTGATAAAATTTGAGTTACACGGTCCGGTGATACCGGTGACTCCTGCTGTTCAGAGTCAGAATCGAAGTATTCGCGTTCTTCCGGAAAATTATGGTATTCGAACGGTAAAATTTCTTGAGGCGGTATTTCTATTTGAATGTCCTTGTCCAAGGTATTAATTGCGAGAACATGGCACACGTTATTTTTAATTTTTACTATTGCTTCTCCAATATAAAGTCCATCTATTGTTTTGAGTAATGGTAAATATCCTTCTTTCAAATCACTGTTGATGGTGTCTATGGCGATTGCTTGTCGGGTACGACTGCTAATACGATAAACACGCGGCGTACTATTTTTCTGAGGTGCTTCCTCTGGAGGAGCCTCACCAATAAAATGGATCGGTCGAATTGGTTGACTTTGTGTAACTATAGTATTATGTGCAAAAGAAATTTCGGCTTTTTCTTGTCTCAAATAGGCTTTTCCTAAAATACCGTCACTATGTATCGGAAAATTTGATCTTACTACATGAAATAGGATTGGTTGATCCAAAATTGATACTATTGTGGTTCCTAATGTTTCCATTCTTTCGTCTGTAATTCCTCTCATTTCGATAGAATCACGTACATCGACGGTTACATCCTCGTGCAATGCGTTTAATTTTATTACATTTATGTCTGCACCCGTATCAATCAAAAACGTTGCAGTTTTATATCGTAATTGTTCCGCGGTTAATTTTACAACAGGCGATTCGTCGTTACAACCCAAATTTAATATTGTTGATCCCTTTCCAGAAATCTTACTGTCGGACGACGCTCTGAGTTTTGATTGTTCGACGGGCGACGCTCGGAATTTTGATTGTTCAACGGCCGACGCTCGGAATTTTGGTAACTCGTCGTCGCGTCTGTTCGAGGAGTTACTCGGGAGTTTAAATCTGAATTATTACGTGGTTCTGACGAATTCTGATTCGGTGAATATGGACGATTCTGATTCGGTGAGTACGGCCTAGACTCGCGAAATCCTACGGAATTTCGTGAATCGGGATTCAAATTTCGTGAGCTAGATTGAAAATTTGAATTTTGATGTGCGACTTGAGTCGCCTGAGGAGTTGGACTCGTACTTCGTGCCAATTGTGGAGCCGTCGGAGATTGTGCGTATGGCAAATTTGATGGAAAACGCGGATCCTGTGGATACGGTGAATAGTATGGTGGATAAGGCATTTGGTAAAAAGGTGGATAAGGCATGTAAGGATACGGAGAATAAGCGGGATACCCATGTTGTTCTGGATATCTACTCGATTCCGTGTTACTACGCGGTGGTTTAAGAATACTTGTCGGAAATTTTGAATAATCCGAATTTCCAGTCGCGTTTGGACTCGGGCTTCGCGAGCGAGAGTCTCCGAAATTTTGGTTTCGCGAATCGCGATAAGTGAATAAGCTTTGACGCGAATTACTTTGATTAGGCGAATCTGGACGGGGATTTAGACGAGATTTAGACTCGTCCTGTCTTGAAAGAAACAATCTGTTCGGATCTCCGGTTGGTATTACTCCAGACCTCATTCGCGTTTCGACTCGCGTCGCATGTTTTACCGCGTCATCTAGAGTTTTGGGATCCCGCGCGTCTACGGCCCTGGCAATCTCGTCGGGCAAGCCGCGAATAAATGCTTCTAACGCGCATTCTTTAATCGGGCGCATCATCTTATCCGCGTCCGCGCCATACGAATCCTCCAGCGCAAGTCGAGCCCCGCTAACCAAAATATTAAGCCGATCATGAAAATCATTTACTGTTTCACTTCTACGCATGCGGATGTTTTCAATCTCATGATGGTAGTATGGATAATCTTTCCCGGGAGCGAATCTGTTTTTCAAATGTTTAATTAATTCGTTTACGGTATTAAAGGTTTTCCCAAAAGTGCTATCGCGTGCAGCTCCTTGTAATTTTCCAAGGACTGCTTTAACGAACGGGCCTTCCGACGCAGGAGGTACAAAAACTGCGCCGTTTTGCACATCTTGTAAGAAATCTTTCAAAGGTATATTTCTCCCGTTGAAGAAAGGAATATTCAACGTCCCGTGCTGTAAAGCAAAGCATTCCGCCATAGACGTCATCATCGCGTTTGTGACGGATAGATTCACGGATGACGCGCTAGCGTCAGCGGTTTCATTGGGATTAACCATTTTGTTAAAATTTTTAATTTACAAATATATAAATAAGCTGGAAATAAATTAGAAGCCGATATCACGGTATTTTCTAAAACCTTCAAGAAAACAGAAACAAATGCAAGGCGTACCGATTAAATCACATATACTGTGACGTCCCACGAATTTTCGCGCGCAATTATTCTAACAATTTCATAACCCACTCTACAACTCCACCCGAATCTCATCAAACCACGACTCTTACCCCTTTTCCCGATCAATGACCGCCTTGGCGATGTACCTTAGCGGTCCCCATCTCAAGACGATCAACCATCGAATCTATACAAGTCCCTCGCCCCACAAATCTCTTAAATCGAGACCACGTCTCACACCCTCTAAATGACCAAAGCAGTCAAAACCACCAACGTTCCTTTCCTATTAAAACAACCAAAATCCATCCGAGGAGTTGAGCCCCTCAAATTCACGTGTATAAAAACCCCGGAAGGATAATCGCGAGGATTATCTGGCGTACGTGCCGAAAATGCGAATCCAAATATAGACCAACCTTTGGCCCTTACAAAAACCCCGGAAATGTTTCTGCTACGCATAAGGGTAACTATGTCAAGGTGCATACTGCGCACCCCCCTTCATACTGAAAAGATTGTAACTAGTATAAATACAAGGAACCGCGAGAGCTCCTTCTTCTTAGACGACAATAACAGCGTAAGCTTCGTCTGCGTTAATCATTAAAGTTTTACTGAAACCAAACTCAGCGTTAGTATAACGCATATTATAAATTCTGTGCTCTACGACAACTACTGTAAGCATTTTTCATTAACCATTATTAATACGGTATATCATCCCCATCATATTATTGTGTATTTCTATTCTTATTGCTTTGTCTTAACTACGCTGATTGCGTGCACTTATTATATTGTCCTGTTACGTTTATTGCTCTTATTGCTAGCGTAACAAATCTTCATGCTTTATTCAAACTATATTTGACTTATAAACTTGTATCTCACATTCATACTCTCGTTTCATTGTAATAACCACTGATATAATCATTACGTGCTATTGATTATCGTACCACGCATTACTATAAAGACCTACCACTATCGCTTTACAGTGCATGGCTTAGTCGTGGTTTATCTGAATAAACAATCTTACTTTAAATTACGCTTAGCTTTATTGTATCGATCCCACGGCTACGAAGATCCATACATCCTAACGAGCTGCCGCGACAGCTGATCACGGGCAACGACCGCGGAAAGTATCTCTGTGTTTACTAACTTACTTTTACATAGATTTCGCTCAACCGTATGACTAGCCGAATTTCACAGAGTTATTACGTGTCTTTTATAATAAAGCCACGATAAAACCGATTTCCAACCCAAACCAAAACAAATGCTCTAACGGGTGTCTCCCCAATACCAACCAGTTATTAAGCCTTCCCTGGTCGTTTAGTGTGCAGAATTAACATTCTCGCCTGCCGTTCGAGACGATTAGTGTGCAGAATTTCACATTCTCGCCTTACTGTTCCGAGTGGTTAGTGTGCAGAATTTCACATTCTCGCCTGACAGTTCCGAGTGGTTAGTGTGCAGAATTTCACATTCTCGCCTGATTTCCCCAAAAATCCTCAGTCTCCTGAATTTCACATTCTCGCCTGCCGTTCGAAACGATTAGTGTGCAGAATTTCACATTCTCGCCTGACGTTCGAAGGAACTTGTGTGCAGAATTTCATCATTTCACACCTGACTCCCTCGCCTCCCGGTGCGCTAGAATATAGATTCGCGCCTGGGTTTTATTTTATTTCCATTATGTCATTTGTCCCCTAAGTCCTTAACCCGGGACGTGACAATACAAATTTACATACATTGCTTTTCTCTCGAACGTCTCAGGAAATACCACAATGGACGGAGTTTCGACAAAAGCAGTAAAGTATCCCACTTCTGACACCAGTTTAGCTGTTACGTGAGGGCGTTGAATTTAAAGTGACCGAGCGGTTGAGTCTAATTTTTCTCACGCAACGCTTAACAAATTAAAGATTTATTTATTACGCGAAAATTCAGGATTGTTTTGGGAGTAGGGCTTTTATCTACAACCAATACAGGTTGTCCCGTCTGGATGTGGTACTTTGAGACTGGTTCGAAAGAAAATGAGACGATATTTGAGTAAATATTACCATGTACTACAAAATAAGCAAAAGGAAATGTTTAAAAGGTAGAACATAAATTGAGGAATTTACATGGTATGCGTTTAGCGATATAAATGTACAAAATACGGTTTGTAGAATTTTGCAATCGGATACAAGAATCTAATTGGCTTCGAAAGTTACAATTACGATTTGACATGGACGTCAGATAATAGTTAACGGACAATAATTGATCGAGGGTAACCCGTAACCATTAAGTGGTTGGATCAGTTATTGTATGTACGTTCGGTTTTATACATTCACGGTGAATATTTTAGAAAAGGTTATGCGATCGGTGATTATAATTACATGAAAACAGAAAATTTGCAAAAACGCGGTACACGCCGAAGGGAAGGTAACAGTTGACTGAGGGAAAATCCCGTAACCTCCGTGGTTGGGTCAATTATTACTTCCGTACAATGTCATGAATAAGTAGGTACTTGAATCACTCACCGACTCAGGTAGTACAAGGCTTAAATTTGGAACTAACGAACCGGAGCGGTTTGCCTCTCTCTCTCTCTCTCTCTCTCTCTCTCTTACGCTCTATCTCGCACTCTCTGATGGACTGGAGCGGTTCTACGGCCGGGTGAGGCGCACGTAGAATTCACACACACGCAATTCACTTGTTCGGCGGATTATAATTATAAATACGACGGAAAAATATAAGGTTTGAACAAAAGGAAAAATGGTTGGAATAAGTAAAACACTGAAAGAGTCTTTACGGGGACTGAGTCTTTCCGTTGATATATCACACAGAACTCTAGCTCACGATGCCTATTATACAATACGCAAAATGTGCCTCGGACAGAACGTCAACGCTACTCGCGATTTGCCAGCCGACTGCGACGAACGTTCGCAGGGTAGGCCCGAGCACTCGGGCCTTTGCGTCAAATTCACTGACGCCGCACCTCATGCACACGGGCCCAACCGTCGCCACCCAGAACGTTCCCAGCATCCAAGTCGCTATCGCGTCCGGCGTTCCAAGAACGCTGACGGTGTCGGAAGGTTTTCTCACGGAAGAACGCAGCGGCGTAACGGTTCATATAAAATTATTATTATCATATGGTTTGTAGGTCATTGACAATTGATCGAGGGAAACTCCCACAACACTCAATGGTAGGATCAAATGTCAATGATGGTGTATACAAATTTTGACAGGGGAGAAAAAATATAAAGTAGCCTACTACAATGCGTCGAAAGGCTTATCACGGCGCGCATTCTAGGAACGTCGACGGCGTTGGGAGATTGCTGACGACAATCTTCCAAAGTATGCCGTGGCGTGACAGGCTTCAATCGGAATTAAATTATAACCATTAAGAATATTCACGGATAATCGACTACTGATTGAGGGGAATCCCCATAACACGTGATGGTTGAACCAGTCGTCGACATCCGTGTAGCAAGATATGATGTGAATTTTAGCAAAAATTTACAGATGAATTGAAAAATAACCGGCACGTAACACCAGTCAAACGAGTCAAACGAGTCAAACGAGTCAAACGAGTCAAACGAGTCAAACGAGTCAAACGAGTCAAACGAGTTAAACGAGTCAAACGAGTCAAACGAGTCAAACGAGTCAAACGAGTCAAACGAGTCAATCGAGTCAAACGAGTCAAACGAGTCAATAGAGTGAAACGAGTCAATAGAGTGAAACGAGTCAATAGAGTCAAACGAGTCAATAGAGTCAAACGAGTCAATAGAGCCAAACGAGTCAATAGAGCCAAACGAGTCAATAGAGTCAAACGAGTCAATAGAGTCAATAGAGTCAATAGAGTCAAACGAGTCAATAGAGTCAAACGAGTCAATAGAGTCAAACGAGTCAATAGAGTCAAACGAGTCAATAGAGTCAAACGAGTCAATAGAGTCAAACGAGTCAATAGAGTCAAACGAGTCAATAGAGTCAAACGAGTCAATAGAGTCAAACGAGTCAATAGAGTCCAACGAGTCAAACGAGTCAAACGAGTCAAACGAGTCAAACGAGTCAAACGAGTCAAACGAGTCAAACGAGTCAAACGAGTCAATCGAGTCAAACGAGTCAAACGCGTCAAGCGCGTCAAACGAGTCGAACGAGTCGAACGAGTCAATAGAGTCAAACGAGTCAATAGAGTCAAACGAGTCAATAGAGTCAAACGAGTCAATAGAGTCAAACGAGTCAATAGAGTCAAACGAGTCAATAGAGTCCAACGAGTGAAACGAGTCAAACGAGTCAAACGAGTCAAACGAGTCAAACGAGTCAAACGAGTCAAACGAGTCAATCGAGTCAAACGAATCAAACGAGTCAAACGAGTCAAACGAGTCAAACGAGTCAAACGAGTCGAACGAGTCAAACGAGTCGAACGAGTCAAACGAGTCGAACGAGTCAAACGAGTCAATCGAGTCAAACGAGTCAATCGAGACAAACGAGTCAAACGAGTCAATCGAGACAAACGAGTCAAACGTGTCATACGAGTCAAACGAGTCAAACGAGTCAAACGAGTCAGACGGCACAAACGAGTCAGACGGCACAAACGAGTCAGACGGCACAAACCAGTCGAACGAGTCGAACGAGTCATACGAGTCGAACGAGTCGAACGAGTCGAACGAGTCGAACGAGTCGAACGAGTCGAACGAGTCGAACGAGTCGAACGAGTCGAACGAGTCGAACGAGTCGAACGAGTCGAACGAGTCGAACGAGTCGAACGAGTCGAACGAGTCGAACGAGTCGAACGAGTCGAACGAGTCGAACGAGTCGAACGAGTCGAACGAGTCAAACGAGTCAAACGTGTCATACGAGTCAAACGAGTCAAACGAGTCAAACGAGTCAAACGAGTCAAACGAGTCGAACGAGTCAAACGAGTCAATCGAGACAAACGAGTCAAACGAGTCAATCGAGACAAACGAGTCAAACCAGTCAAACGAGTCAAACCAGTCAAACGAGTCAAACGAGTCAATCGACACAAACCAGTCGTACGAGTCAAACGAGTCATACGAGTCAAACGTGTCAAACGAGTCAAACGACACAAACCAGTCTAACGAGTCCAACGAGTCAATCGAGTCAAACGAGTCAAACGAGTCAAACGAGTCAAACGAGTCAAACGAGTCAAACGAGTCAAACGAGTCAATCGATTCAAGTGAGTCAAACGAGTCAAACGAGTCAAACGAGTCAAACGAGTCAAACGAGTCAAACGAGTCAATCGAGTCAAACGAGTCAATCGAGACAAACGAGTCAAACGAGTCAATCGAGACAAACGAGTCAAACCAGTCAAACGAGTCAAACCAGTCAAACGAGTCAAACGAGTCAATCGACACAAACCAGTCGTACGAGTCAAACGAGTCATACGAGTCAAACGTGTCAAACGAGTCAAACGACACAAACCAGTCTAACGAGTCCAACGAGTCAATCGAGTCAAACGAGTCAAACGAGTCAAACGAGTCAAACGAGTCAAACGAGTCAAACGAGTCAATCGAGTCAAACGAATCAAACGAGTCAAACGAGTCAAACGAGTCAAACGAGTCAAACGAGTCAAACGAGTCAAACGAGTCGAACGAGTCAAACGAGTCAATCGAGTCAAACGAGTCAATCGAGACAAACGAGTCAAACGAGTCAATCGAGACAAACGAGTCAAACCAGTCAAACGAGTCAAACCAGTCAAACGAGTCAAACGAGTCAATCGACACAAACCAGTCGTACGAGTCAAACGAGTCATACGAGTCAAACGTGTCAAACGAGTCAAACGACACAAACCAGTCTAACGAGTCCAACGAGTCAATCGAGTCAAACGAGTCAAACGAGTCAAACGAGTCAAACGAGTCAAACGAGTCAAACGAGTCAAACGAGTCAATCGATTCAAGCGAGTCAAACGAGTCAAACGAGTCAAACGAGTCAAACGAGTCAAACGAGTCAAACGTGTCAAACGAGTCAAACGAGTCAAACGAGTCAAACGGCACAAACCAGTCGAACGAGTCAAACGAGTCGAACGAGTCATACGAGTCAAACGAGTCGAACGAGTCAAACGAGTCAAACGAGTCAAACGAGTCAAACGAGTCGAACGAGTCAAACGAGTCAAACGAGTCAAACGAGTCAAACGAGTCAAACGTGTCAAACGAGTCAAACGAGTCAAACGAGTCAAACGGCACAAACGAGTCAATCGGCACAAACCAGTCGAACGAGTCAATCGGCACAAACCAGTCGAACGAGTCAAACGAGTCGAACGAGTCATACGAGTCAAACGAGTCGAACGAGTCGAACGAGTCAAACGAGTCGAACGAGTCAAACGAGTCGAACGAGTCAAACGAGTCAATCGAGTCAAGCGAGTCAAACGAGTCAAACGAGTCAAACGAGTCAAACGAGTCAAACGAGTCAAACGTGTCATACGAGTCAAACGAGTCAAACGAGTCAAACGAGTCAGACGGCACAAACGAGTCAGACGGCACAAACGAGTCAGACGGCACAAACGAGTCAGACGGCACAAACCAGTCGAACGAGTCGAACGAGTCATACGAGTCGAACGAGTCGAACGAGTCGAACGAGTCGAACGAGTCGAACGAGTCGAACGAGTCGAACGAGTCGAACGAGTCGAACGAGTCGAACGAGTCGAACGAGTCGAACGAGTCGAACGAGTCGAACGAGTCGAACGAGTCGAACGAGTCGAACGAGTCGAACGAGTCGAACGAGTCGAACGAGTCGAACGAGTCGAACGAGTCGAACGAGTCGAACGAGTCGAACGAGTCGAACGAGTCGAACGAGTCGAACGAGTCGAACGAGTCGAACGAGTCGAACGAGTCGAACGAGTCGAACGAGTCGAACGAGTCGAACGAGTCGAACGAGTCGAACGAGTCGAACGAGTCGAACGAGTCGAACGAGTCGAACGAGTCGAACGAGTCGAACGAGTCGAACGAGTCGAACGAGTCGAACGAGTCGAACGAGTCGAACGAGTCGAACGAGTCGAACGAGTCGAACGAGTCGAACGAGTCGAACGAGTCGAACGAGTCGAACGAGTCGAACGAGTCGAACGAGTCGAACGAGTCGAACGAGTCGAACGAGTCGAACGAGTCGAACGAGTCGAACGAGTCGAACGAGTCGAACGAGTCGAACGAGTCGAACGAGTCGAACGAGTCGAACGAGTCGAACGAGTCGAACGAGTCGAACGAGTCGAACGAGTCGAACGAGTCGAACGAGTCGAACGAGTCGAACGAGTCGAACGAGTCGAACGAGTCGAACGAGTCGAACGAGTCGAACGAGTCGAACGAGTCGAACGAGTCGAACGAGTCGAACGAGTCGAACGAGTCGAACGAGTCGAACGAGTCGAACGAGTCGAACGAGTCGAACGAGTCGAACGAGTCGAACGAGTCGAACGAGTCGAACGAGTCGAACGAGTCGAACGAGTCGAACGAGTCGAACGAGTCGAACGAGTCGAACGAGTCGAACGAGTCGAACGAGTCGAACGAGTCGAACGAGTCGAACGAGTCGAACGAGTCGAACGAGTCGAACGAGTCGAACGAGTCGAACGAGTCGAACGAGTCGAACGAGTCGAACGAGTCGAACGAGTCGAACGAGTCGAACGAGTCGAACGAGTCGAACGAGTCGAACGAGTCGAACGAGTCGAACGAGTCGAACGAGTCGAACGAGTCGAACGAGTCGAACGAGTCGAACGAGTCGAACGAGTCGAACGAGTCGAACGAGTCGAACGAGTCGAACGAGTCGAACGAGTCGAACGAGTCGAACGAGTCGAACGAGTCGAACGAGTCGAACGAGTCGAACGAGTCGAACGAGTCGAACGAGTCGAACGAGTCGAACGAGTCGAACGAGTCGAACGAGTCGAACGAGTCGAACGAGTCGAACGAGTCGAACGAGTCGAACGAGTCGAACGAGTCGAACGAGTCGAACGAGTCGAACGAGTCGAACGAGTCGAACGAGTCGAACGAGTCGAACGAGTCGAACGAGTCGAACGAGTCGAACGAGTCGAACGAGTCGAACGAGTCGAACGAGTCGAACGAGTCGAACGAGTCGAACGAGTCGAACGAGTCGAACGAGTCGAACGAGTCGAACGAGTCGAACGAGTCGAACGAGTCGAACGAGTCGAACGAGTCGAACGAGTCGAACGAGTCGAACGAGTCGAACGAGTCGAACGAGTCGAACGAGTCGAACGAGTCGAACGAGTCGAACGAGTCGAACGAGTCGAACGAGTCGAACGAGTCGAACGAGTCGAACGAGTCGAACGAGTCGAACGAGTCGAACGAGTCGAACGAGTCGAACGAGTCGAACGAGTCGAACGAGTCGAACGAGTCGAACGAGTCGAACGAGTCGAACGAGTCGAACGAGTCGAACGAGTCGAACGAGTCGAACGAGTCGAACGAGTCGAACGAGTCGAACGAGTCGAACGAGTCGAACGAGTCGAACGAGTCGAACGAGTCGAACGAGTCGAACGAGTCGAACGAGTCGAACGAGTCGAACGAGTCGAACGAGTCGAACGAGTCGAACGAGTCGAACGAGTCGAACGAGTCGAACGAGTCGAACGAGTCGAACGAGTCGAACGAGTCGAACGAGTCGAACGAGTCGAACGAGTCGAACGAGTCGAACGAGTCGAACGAGTCGAACGAGTCGAACGAGTCGAACGAGTCGAACGAGTCGAACGAGTCGAACGAGTCGAACGAGTCGAACGAGTCGAACGAGTCGAACGAGTCGAACGAGTCGAACGAGTCGAACGAGTCGAACGAGTCGAACGAGTCGAACGAGTCGAACGAGTCGAACGAGTCGAACGAGTCGAACGAGTCGAACGAGTCGAACGAGTCGAACGAGTCGAACGAGTCGAACGAGTCGAACGAGTCGAACGAGTCGAACGAGTCGAACGAGTCGAACGAGTCGAACGAGTCGAACGAGTCGAACGAGTCGAACGAGTCGAACGAGTCGAACGAGTCGAACGAGTCGAACGAGTCGAACGAGTCGAACGAGTCGAACGAGTCGAACGAGTCGAACGAGTCGAACGAGTCGAACGAGTCGAACGAGTCGAACGAGTCGAACGAGTCGAACGAGTCGAACGAGTCGAACGAGTCGAACGAGTCGAACGAGTCGAACGAGTCGAACGAGTCGAACGAGTCGAACGAGTCGAACGAGTCGAACGAGTCGAACGAGTCGAACGAGTCGAACGAGTCGAACGAGTCGAACGAGTCGAACGAGTCGAACGAGTCGAACGAGTCGAACGAGTCGAACGAGTCGAACGAGTCGAACGAGTCGAACGAGTCGAACGAGTCGAACGAGTCGAACGAGTCGAACGAGTCGAACGAGTCGAACGAGTCGAACGAGTCGAACGAGTCGAACGAGTCGAACGAGTCGAACGAGTCGAACGAGTCGAACGAGTCGAACGAGTCGAACGAGTCGAACGAGTCGAACGAGTCGAACGAGTCGAACGAGTCGAACGAGTCGAACGAGTCGAACGAGTCGAACGAGTCGAACGAGTCGAACGAGTCGAACGAGTCGAACGAGTCGAACGAGTCGAACGAGTCGAACGAGTCGAACGAGTCGAACGAGTCGAACGAGTCGAACGAGTCGAACGAGTCGAACGAGTCGAACGAGTCGAACGAGTCGAACGAGTCGATCGAGTCGAGCGAGTCGAGCGAGTCGAGCGAGTCAAACGAGTCAAACGAGTCAAACGTGTCAAACGAGTCAAACGAGTCAGACGGCACAAACAAGTCAATCGGCACAAACCAGTCGAACGAGTCAAACGAGTCGAACGAGTCATACGAGTCGAACGAGTCAAACGAGTCGAACGAGTCAAACGAGTCAATCGAGTCAAACGAGTCAATCGAGACAAACGAGTCAAACGAGTCAATCGAGACAAACGAGTCAAACCAGTCAAACGAGTCAAACCAGTCAAACGAGTCAAACGAGTCAATCGACACAAACCAGTCGTACGAGTCAAACGAGTCATACGAGTCAAACGTGTCAAACCAGTCTAACGAGTCCAACGAGTCAATCGAGTCAAACGAGTCAAACGAGTCAAACGAGTCAAACGAGTCAAACGAGTCAAACGAGTCAAACGAGTCAATCGATTCAAGCGAGTCAAACGAGTCAAACGAGTCAAACGAGTCAAACGAGTCAAACGAGTCAAACGTGTCAAACGAGTCAAACGAGTCAAACGAGTCAAACGACACAAACCAGTCGAACGAGTCAAACGAGTCGAACGAGTCATACGAGTCAAACGAGTCGAACGAGTCAAACGAGTCAAACGAGTCGAACGAGTCAAACGAGTCGAACGAGTCAAACGAGTCAAACGAGTCAAACGAGTCAAACGAGTCAAACGAGTCAAACGAGTCAAACGAGTCAAACGAGTCAAACGAGTCAAACGTGTCAAACGAGTCAAACGAGTCAAACGAGTCAAACGGCACAAACGAGTCAATCGGCACAAACCAGTCGAACGAGTCAAACGAGTCGAACGAGTCATACGAGTCAAACGAGTCGAACGAGTCAAACGAGTCAAACGAGTCGAACGAGTCAAACGAGTCGAACGAGTCAAACGAGTCAATCGAGTCAAGCGAGTCAAACGAGTCAAACGAGTCAAACGAGTCAAACGAGTCAAACGAGTCAAACGTGTCATACGAGTCAAACGAGTCAAACGTGTCATACGAGTCAAACGAGTCAAACGAGTCAAACGAGTCAGACGGCACAAACGAGTCAGACGGCACAAACGAGTCAGACGGCACAAACCAGTCGAACGAGTCGAACGAGTCATACGAGTCGAACGAGTCGAACGAGTCGAACGAGTCGAACGAGTCGAACGAGTCGAACGAGTCGAACGAGTCGAACGAGTCGAACGAGTCGAACGAGTCGAACGAGTCGAACGAGTCGAACGAGTCGAACGAGTCGAACGAGACGAACGAGGCGAACGAGTCGAACGAGTCGAACGAGTCGAACGAGTCGAACGAGTCGAACGAGTCGAACGAGTCGAACGAGTCGAACGAGTCGAACGAGTCGAACGAGTCGAACGAGTCGAACGAGTCGAACGAGTCGAACGAGTCGAACGAGTCGAACGAGTCGAACGAGTCGAACGAGTCGAACGAGTCGAACGAGTCGAACGAGTCGAACGAGTCGAACGAGTCGAACGAGTCGAACGAGTCGAACGAGTCGAACGAGTCGAACGAGTCGAACGAGTCGAACGAGTCGAACGAGTCGAACGAGTCGAACGAGTCGAACGAGTCGAACGAGTCGAACGAGTCGATCGAGTCGAGCGAGTCAAGCGAGTCAAACGAGTCAAACGAGTCAAACGAGTCAAACGAGTCAAACGAGTCAAACGAGTCAAACGAGTCAAACGTGTCAAACGAGTCAAACGAGTCAGACGGCACAAACAAGTCAATCGGCACAAACCAGTCGAACGAGTCAAACGAGTCGAACGAGTCATACGAGTCGAACGAGTCAAACGAGTCGAACGAGTCAAACGAGTCGAACGAGTCAAACGAGTCAATCGAGTCAAACGAGTCAATCGAGACAAACGAGTCAAACGAGTCAATCGAGACAAACGAGTCAAACCAGTCAAACGAGTCAAACCAGTCAAACGAGTCAAACGAGTCAATCGACACAAACCAGTCGTACGAGTCAAACGAGTCATACGAGTCAAACGTGTCAAACCAGTCTAACGAGTCCAACGAGTCAATCGAGTCAAACGAGTCAAACGAGTCAAACGAGTCAAACGAGTCAAACGAGTCAAACGAGTCAAACGAGTCAATCGATTCAAGCGAGTCAAACGAGTCAAACGAGTCAAACGAGTCAAACGAGTCAAACGAGTCAAACGTGTCAAACGAGTCAAACGAGTCAAACGAGTCAAACGACACAAACCAGTCGAACGAGTCAAACGAGTCGAACGAGTCATACGAGTCAAACGAGTCGAACGAGTCAAACGAGTCAAACGAGTCGAACGAGTCAAACGAGTCGAACGAGTCAAACGAGTCAAACGAGTCAAACGAGTCAAACGAGTCAAACGAGTCAAACGAGTCAAACGAGTCAAACGAGTCAAACGAGTCAAACGAGTCAAACGAGTCAAACGAGTCAAACGAGTCAAACGGCACAAACGAGTCAAACGGCACAAACGAGTCAATCGGCACAAACCAGTCGAACGAGTCAAACGAGTCGAACGAGTCATACGAGTCAAACGAGTCGAACGAGTCAAACGAATCAAACGAGTCGAACGAGTCAAACGAGTCGAACGAGTCAAACGAGTCAATCGAGTCAAGCGAGTCAAACGAGTCAAACGAGTCAAACGAGTCAAACGAGTCAAACGAGTCAAACGTGTCATACGAGTCAAACGAGTCAAACGAGTCAAACGAGTCAGACGGCACAAACGAGTCAGACGGCACAAACGAGTCAGACGGCACAAACCAGTCGAACGAGTCGAACGAGTCATACGAGTCGAACGAGTCGAACGAGTCGAACGAGTCGAACGAGTCGAACGAGTCGAACGAGTCGAACGAGTCGAACGAGTCGAACGAGTCGAACGAGTCGAACGAGTCGAACGAGTCGAACGAGTCGAACGAGTCGAACGAGTCGAACGAGTCGAACGAGTCGAACGAGTCGAACGAGTCGAACGAGTCGAACGAGTCGAACGAGTCGAACGAGTCGAACGAGTCGAACGAGTCGAACGAGTCGAACGAGTCGAACGAGTCGAACGAGTCGAACGAGTCGAACGAGTCGAACGAGTCGAACGAGTCGAACGAGTCGAACGAGTCGAACGAGTCGAACGAGTCGAACGAGTCGAACGAGTCGAACGAGTCGAACGAGTCGAACGAGTCGAACGAGTCGAACGAGTCGAACGAGTCGAACGAGTCGAACGAGTCGAACGAGTCGAACGAGTCGAACGAGTCGAACGAGTCGAACGAGTCGAACGAGTCGAACGAGTCGAACGAGTCGAACGAGTCGAACGAGTCGAACGAGTCGAACGAGTCGAACGAGTCGAACGAGTCGAACGAGTCGAACGAGTCGAACGAGTCGAACGAGTCGAACGAGTCGAACGAGTCGAACGAGTCGAACGAGTCGAACGAGTCGAACGAGTCGAACGAGTCGAACGAGTCGAACGAGTCGAACGAGTCGAACGAGTCGAACGAGTCGAACGAGTCGAACGAGTCGAACGAGTCGAACGAGTCGAACGAGTCGAACGAGTCGAACGAGTCGAACGAGTCGAACGAGTCGAACGAGTCGAACGAGTCGAACGAGTCGAACGAGTCGAACGAGTCGAACGAGTCGAACGAGTCGAACGAGTCGAACGAGTCGAACGAGTCGAACGAGTCGAACGAGTCGAACGAGTCGAACGAGTCGAACGAGTCGAACGAGTCGAACGAGTCGAACGAGTCGAACGAGTCGAACGAGTCGAACGAGTCGAACGAGTCGAACGAGTCGAACGAGTCGAACGAGTCGAACGAGTCGAACGAGTCGAACGAGTCGAACGAGTCGAACGAGTCGAACGAGTCGAACGAGTCGAACGAGTCGAACGAGTCGAACGAGTCGAACGAGTCGAACGAGTCGAACGAGTCGAACGAGTCGAACGAGTCGAACGAGTCGAACGAGTCGAACGAGTCGAACGAGTCGAACGAGTCGAACGAGTCGAACGAGTCGAACGAGTCGAACGAGTCGAACGAGTCGAACGAGTCGAACGAGTCGAACGAGTCGAACGAGTCGAACGAGTCGAACGAGTCGAACGAGTCGAACGAGTCGAACGAGTCGAACGAGTCGAACGAGTCGAACGAGTCGAACGAGTCGAACGAGTCGAACGAGTCGAACGAGTCGAACGAGTCGAACGAGTCGAACGAGTCGAACGAGTCGAACGAGTCGAACGAGTCGAACGAGTCGAACGAGTCGAACGAGTCGAACGAGTCGAACGAGTCGAACGAGTCGAACGAGTCGAACGAGTCGAACGAGTCGAACGAGTCGAACGAGTCGAACGAGTCGAACGAGTCGAACGAGTCGAACGAGTCGAACGAGTCGAACGAGTCGAACGAGTCGAACGAGTCGAACGAGTCGAACGAGTCGAACGAGTCGAACGAGTCGAACGAGTCGAACGAGTCGAACGAGTCGAACGAGTCGAACGAGTCGAACGAGTCGAACGAGTCGAACGAGTCGAACGAGTCGAACGAGTCGAACGAGTCGAACGAGTCGAACGAGTCGAACGAGTCGAACGAGTCGAACGAGTCGAACGAGTCGAACGAGTCGAACGAGTCGAACGAGTCGAACGAGTCGAACGAGTCGAACGAGTCGAACGAGTCGAACGAGTCGAACGAGTCGAACGAGTCGAACGAGTCGAACGAGTCGAACGAGTCGAACGAGTCGAACGAGTCGAACGAGTCGAACGAGTCGAACGAGTCGAACGAGTCGAACGAGTCGAACGAGTCGAACGAGTCGAACGAGTCGAACGAGTCGAACGAGTCGAACGAGTCGAACGAGTCGAACGAGTCGAACGAGTCGAACGAGTCGAACGAGTCGAACGAGTCGAACGAGTCGAACGAGTCGAACGAGTCGAACGAGTCGAACGAGTCGAACGAGTCGAACGAGTCGAACGAGTCGAACGAGTCGAACGAGTCGAACGAGTCGAACGAGTCGAACGAGTCGAACGAGTCGAACGAGTCGAACGAGTCGAACGAGTCGAACGAGTCGAACGAGTCGAACGAGTCGAACGAGTCGAACGAGTCGAACGAGTCGAACGAGTCGAACGAGTCGAACGAGTCGAACGAGTCGAACGAGTCGAACGAGTCGAACGAGTCGAACGAGTCGAACGAGTCGAACGAGTCGAACGAGTCGAACGAGTCGAACGAGTCGAACGAGTCGAACGAGTCGAACGAGTCGATCGAGTCGAGCGAGTCAAGCGAGTCAAACGAGTCAAACGAGTCAAACGAGTCAAACGAGTCAAACGTGTCAAACGAGTCAAACGAGTCAGACGGCACAAACAAGTCAATCGGCACAAACCAGTCGAACGAGTCAAACGAGTCGAACGAGTCATACGAGTCGAACGAGTCAAACGAGTCGAACGAGTCAAACGAGTCAATCGAGTCAAACGAGTCAATCGAGACAAACGAGTCAAACGAGTCAATCGAGACAAACGAGTCAAACCAGTCAAACGAGTCAAACCAGTCAAACGAGTCAAACGAGTCAATCGACACAAACCAGTCGTACGAGTCAAACGAGTCATACGAGTCAAACGAGTCAAACGAGTCAAACGAGTCCAACGAGTCAATCGAGTCAAACGAGTCAAACGAGTCAAACGAGTCAAACGAGTCAAACGAGTCAAACGAGTCAAACGAGTCAATCGATTCAAGCGAGTCAAACGAGTCAAACGAGTCAAACGAGTCAAACGAGTCAAACGAGTCAAACGTGTCAAACGAGTCAAACGAGTCAAACGAGTCAAACGACACAAACCAGTCGAACGAGTCAAACGAGTCGAACGAGTCATACGAGTCAAACGAGTCGAACGAGTCAAACGAGTCAAACGAGTCGAACGAGTCAAACGAGTCGAACGAGTCAAACGAGTCAAACGAGTCAAACGAGTCAAACGAGTCAAACGAGTCAAACGAGTCAAACGAGTCAAACGAGTCAAACGAGTCAAACGTGTCAAACGAGTCAAACGAGTCAAACGAGTCAAACGGCACAAACGAGTCAATCGGCACAAACCAGTCGAACGAGTCAAACGAGTCGAACGAGTCAAACGAGTCAAACGAGTCGAACGAGTCAAACGAGTCAAACGAGTCGAACGAGTCAAACGAGTCGAACGAGTCAAACGAGTCAATCGAGTCAAGCGAGTCAAACGAGTCAAACGAGTCAAACGAGTCAAACGAGTCAAACGAGTCAAACGTGTCATACGAGTCAAACGAGTCAAACGAGTCAAACGAGTCAGACGGCACAAACGAGTCAGACGGCACAAACGAGTCAGACGGCACAAACCAGTCGAACGAGTCAAACGAGTCTTACGAGTCGAACGAGTCGAACGAGTCGAACGAGTCGAACGAGTCGAACGAGTCGAACGAGTCGAACGAGTCGAACGAGTCGAACGAGTCGAACGAGTCGAACGAGTCGAACGAGTCGAACGAGTCGAACGAGTCGAACGAGACGAACGAGTCGAACGAGTCGAACGAGTCGAACGAGTCGAACGAGTCGAACGAGTCGAACGAGTCGAACGAGTCGAACGAGTCGAACGAGTCGAACGAGTCGAACGAGTCGAACGAGTCGAACGAGTCGAACGAGTCGAACGAGTCGAACGAGTCGAACGAGTCGAACGAGTCGAACGAGTCGAACGAGTCGAACGAGTCGAACGAGTCGAACGAGTCGAACGAGTCGAACGAGTCGAACGAGTCGAACGAGTCGAACGAGTCGAACGAGTCGAACGAGTCGAACGAGTCGAACGAGTCGAACGAGTCGAACGAGTCGAACGAGTCGAACGAGTCGAACGAGTCGAACGAGTCGAACGAGTCGAACGAGTCGAACGAGTCGAACGAGTCGAACGAGTCGAACGAGTCGAACGAGTCGAACGAGTCGAACGAGTCGAACGAGTCGAACGAGTCGAACGAGTCGAACGAGTCGAACGAGTCGAACGAGTCGAACGAGTCGAACGAGTCGAACGAGTCGAACGAGTCGATCGAGTCGAGCGAGTCAAGCGAGTCAAACGAGTCGAACGAGTCAAACGAGTCAAACGAGTCAAACGAGTCAAACGAGTCAAACGAGTCAAACGTGTCAAACGAGTCAAACGAGTCAGACGGCACAAACAAGTCAATCGGCACAAACCAGTCGAACGAGTCAAACGAGTCGAACGAGTCATACGAGTCGAACGAGTCAAACGAGTCGAACGAGTCAAACGAGTCGAACGAGTCAAACGAGTCAATCGAGTCAAACGAGTCAATCGAGACAAACGAGTCAAACGAGTCAATCGAGACAAACGAGTCAAACCAGTCAAACGAGTCAAACCAGTCAAACGAGTCAAACGAGTCAATCGACACAAACCAGTCGTACGAGTCAAACGAGTCATACGAGTCAAACGTGTCAAACCAGTCTAACGAGTCCAACGAGTCAATCGAGTCAAACGAGTCAAACGAGTCAAACGAGTCAAACGAGTCAAACGAGTCAAACGAGTCAAACGAGTCAATCGATTCAAGCGAGTCAAACGAGTCAAACGAGTCAAACGAGTCAAACGAGTCAAACGAGTCAAACGTGTCAAACGAGTCAAACGAGTCAAACGAGTCAAACGACACAAACCAGTCGAACGAGTCAAACGAGTCGAACGAGTCATACGAGTCAAACGAGTCGAACGAGTCAAACGAGTCAAACGAGTCGAACGAGTCAAACGAGTCGAACGAGTCAAACGAGTCGAACGAGTCAAACGAGTCGAACGAGTCAAACGAGTCAAACGAGTCAAACGAGTCAAACGAGTCAAACGAGTCAAACGTGTCAAACGAGTCAAACGAGTCAAACGAGTCAAACGGCACAAACGAGTCAATCGGCACAAACCAGTCGAACGAGTCAAACGAGTCGAACGAGTCATACGAGTCAAACGAGTCGAACGAGTCAAACGAGTCAAACGAGTCGAACGAGTCAAACGAGTCGAACGAGTCAAACGAGTCAATCGAGTCAAGCGAGTCAAACGAGTCAAACGAGTCAAACGAGTCAAACGAGTCAAACGAGTCAAACGTGTCATACGAGTCAAACGAGTCAAACGAGTCAAACGAGTCAGACGGCACAAACGAGTCAGACGGCACAAACGAGTCAGACGGCACAAACCAGTCGAACGAGTCGAACGAGTCATACGAGTCGAACGAGTCGAACGAGTCGAACGAGTCGAACGAGTCGAACGAGTCGAACGAGTCGAACGAGTCGAACGAGTCGAACGAGTCGAACGAGTCGAACGAGTCGAACGAGTCGAACGAGTCGAACGAGTCGAACGAGGCGAACGAGTCGAACGAGTCGAACGAGTCGAACGAGTCGAACGAGTCGAACGAGTCGAACGAGTCGAACGAGTCGAACGAGTCGAACGAGTCGAACGAGTCGAACGAGTCGAACGAGTCGAACGAGTCGAACGAGTCGAACGAGTCGAACGAGTCGAACGAGTCGAACGAGTCGAACGAGTCGAACGAGTCGAACGAGTCGAACGAGTCGAACGAGTCGAACGAGTCGAACGAGTCGAACGAGTCGAACGAGTCGAACGAGTCGAACGAGTCGAACGAGTCGAACGAGTCGAACGAGTCGAACGAGTCGAACGAGTCGAACGAGTCGAACGAGTCGAACGAGTCGAACGAGTCGAACGAGTCGAACGAGTCGAACGAGTCGAACGAGTCGAACGAGTCGAACGAGTCGAACGAGTCGAACGAGTCGAACGAGTCGAACGAGTCGAACGAGTCGAACGAGTCGAACGAGTCGAACGAGTCGAACGAGTCGAACGAGTCGAACGAGTCGAACGAGTCGAACGAGTCGAACGAGTCGAACGAGTCGAACGAGTCGAACGAGTCGAACGAGTCGAACGAGTCGAACGAGTCGAACGAGTCGAACGAGTCGAACGAGTCGAACGAGTCGAACGAGTCGAACGAGTCGAACGAGTCGAACGAGTCGAACGAGTCGAACGAGTCGAACGAGTCGAACGAGTCGAACGAGTCGAACGAGTCGAACGAGTCGAACGAGTCGAACGAGTCGAACGAGTCGAACGAGTCGAACGAGTCGAACGAGTCGAACGAGTCGAACGAGTCGAACGAGTCGAACGAGTCGAACGAGTCGAACGAGTCGAACGAGTCGAACGAGTCGAACGAGTCGAACGAGTCGAACGAGTCGAACGAGTCGAACGAGTCGAACGAGTCGAACGAGTCGAACGAGTCGAACGAGTCGAACGAGTCGAACGAGTCGAACGAGTCGAACGAGTCGAACGAGTCGAACGAGTCGAACGAGTCGAACGAGTCGAACGAGTCGAACGAGTCGAACGAGTCGAACGAGTCGAACGAGTCGAACGAGTCGAACGAGTCGAACGAGTCGAACGAGTCGAACGAGTCGAACGAGTCGAACGAGTCGAACGAGTCGAACGAGTCGAACGAGTCGAACGAGTCGAACGAGTCGAACGAGTCGAACGAGTCGAACGAGTCGAACGAGTCGAACGAGTCGAACGAGTCGAACGAGTCGAACGAGTCGAACGAGTCGAACGAGTCGAACGAGTCGAACGAGTCGAACGAGTCGAACGAGTCGAACGAGTCGAACGAGTCGAACGAGTCGAACGAGTCGAACGAGTCGAACGAGTCGAACGAGTCGAACGAGTCGAACGAGTCGAACGAGTCGAACGAGTCGAACGAGTCGAACGAGTCGAACGAGTCGAACGAGTCGAACGAGTCGAACGAGTCGAACGAGTCGAACGAGTCGAACGAGTCGAACGAGTCGAACGAGTCGAACGAGTCGAACGAGTCGAACGAGTCGAACGAGTCGAACGAGTCGAACGAGTCGAACGAGTCGAACGAGTCGAACGAGTCGAACGAGTCGAACGAGTCGAACGAGTCGAACGAGTCGAACGAGTCGAACGAGTCGAACGAGTCGAACGAGTCGAACGAGTCGAACGAGTCGAACGAGTCGAACGAGTCGAACGAGTCGAACGAGTCGAACGAGTCGAACGAGTCGAACGAGTCGAACGAGTCGAACGAGTCGAACGAGTCGAACGAGTCGAACGAGTCGAACGAGTCGAACGAGTCGAACGAGTCGAACGAGTCGAACGAGTCGAACGAGTCGAACGAGTCGAACGAGTCGAACGAGTCGAACGAGTCGAACGAGTCGATCGAGTCGAGCGAGTCGAGCGAGTCGAACGAGTCGAACGAGTCGATCGAGTCGAGCGAGTCGAGCGAGTCAAACGAGTCAAACGAGTCAAACGAGTCAAACGAGTCAAACGAGTCAAACGAGTCAAACGTGTCAAACGAGTCAAACGAGTCAGACGGCACAAACAAGTCAATCGGCACAAACCAGTCGAACGAGTCAAACGAGTCGAACGAGTCATACGAGTCGAACGAGTCAAACGAGTCGAACGAGTCAAACGAGTCGAACGAGTCAAACGAGTCAATCGAGTCAAACGAGTCAATCGAGACAAACGAGTCAAACGAGTCAATCGAGACAAACGAGTCAAACCAGTCAAACGAGTCAAACGAGTCAATCGACACAAACCAGTCGTACGAGTCAAACGAGTCATACGAGTCAAACGTGTCAAACCAGTCTAACGAGTCCAACGAGTCAATCGAGTCAAACGAGTCAAACGAGTCAAACGAGTCAAACGAGTCAAACGAGTCAAACGAGTCAAACGAGTCAATCGATTCAAGCGAGTCAAACGAGTCAAACGAGTCAAACGAGTCAAACGAGTCAAACGAGTCAAACGTGTCAAACGAGTCAAACGAGTCAAACGAGTCAAACGACACAAACCAGTCGAACGAGTCAAACGAGTCGAACGAGTCATACGAGTCAAACGAGTCGAACGAGTCAAACGAGTCAAACGAGTCGAACGAGTCAAACGAGTCGAACGAGTCAAACGAGTCAAACGAGTCAAACGAGTCAAACGAGTCAAACGAGTCAAACGAGTCAAACGAGTCAAACGAGTCAAACGAGTCAAACGTGTCAAACGAGTCAAACGAGTCAAACGAGTCAAACGGCACAAACGAGTCAATCGGCACAAACCAGTCGAACGAGTCAAACGAGTCGAACGAGTCATACGAGTCAAACGAGTCGAACGAGTCAAACGAGTCGAACGAGTCGAACGAGTCAAACGAGTCGAACGAGTCAAACGAGTCAATCGAGTCAAGCGAGTCAAACGAGTCAAACGAGTCAAACGAGTCAAACGAGTCAAACGAGTCAAACGTGTCATACGAGTCAAACGAGTCAAACGAGTCAAACGAGTCAGACGGCACAAACGAGTCAGACGGCACAAACGAGTCAGACGGCACAAACCAGTCGAACGAGTCGAACGAGTCATACGAGTCGAACGAGTCGAACGAGTCGAACGAGTCGAACGAGTCGAACGAGTCGAACGAGTCGAACGAGTCGAACGAGTCGAACGAGTCGAACGAGTCGAACGAGTCGAACGAGTCGAACGAGTCGAACGAGTCGAACGAGTCGAACGAGTCGAACGAGTCGAACGAGTCGAACGAGTCGAACGAGTCGAACGAGTCGAACGAGTCGAACGAGTCGAACGAGTCGAACGAGTCGAACGAGTCGAACGAGTCGAACGAGTCGAACGAGTCGAACGAGTCGAACGAGTCGAACGAGTCGAACGAGTCGAACGAGTCGAACGAGTCGAACGAGTCGAACGAGTCGAACGAGTCGAACGAGTCGAACGAGTCGAACGAGTCGAACGAGTCGAACGAGTCGAACGAGTCGAACGAGTCGAACGAGTCGAACGAGTCGAACGAGTCGAACGAGTCGAACGAGTCGAACGAGTCGAACGAGTCGAACGAGTCGAACGAGTCGAACGAGTCGAACGAGTCGAACGAGTCGAACGAGTCGAACGAGTCGAACGAGTCGAACGAGTCGAACGAGTCGAACGAGTCGAACGAGTCGATCGAGTCGAGCGAGTCAAGCGAGTCAAACGAGTCAAACGAGTCAAACGAGTCAAACGAGTCAAACGAGTCAAACGAGTCAAACGAGTCAAACGTGTCAAACGAGTCAAACGAGTCAGACGGCACAAACAAGTCAATCGGCACAAACCAGTCGAACGAGTCAAACGAGTCGAACGAGTCATACGAGTCGAACGAGTCAAACGAGTCGAACGAGTCAAACGAGTCAATCGAGTCAAACGAGTCAATCGAGACAAACGAGTCAAACGAGTCAATCGAGACAAACGAGTCAAACCAGTCAAACGAGTCAAACCAGTCAAACGAGTCAAACGAGTCAATCGACACAAACCAGTCGTACGAGTCAAACGAGTCAAACGAGTCAAACGTGTCAAACCAGTCTAACGAGTCCAACGAGTCAATCGAGTCAAACGAGTCAAACGAGTCAAACGAGTCAAACGAGTCAAACGAGTCAAACGAGTCAAACGAGTCAATCGATTCAAGCGAGTCAAACGAGTCAAACGAGTCAAACGAGTCAAACGAGTCAAACGAGTCAAACGTGTCAAACGAGTCAAACGAGTCAAACGAGTCAAACGACACAAACCAGTCGAACGAGTCAAACGAGTCGAACGAGTCATACGAGTCAAACGAGTCGAACGAGTCAAACGAGTCAAACGAGTCGAACGAGTCAAACGAGTCGAACGAGTCAAACGAGTCAAACGAGTCAAACGAGTCAAACGAGTCAAACGAGTCAAACGAGTCAAACGAGTCAAACGAGTCAAACGAGTCAAACGTGTCAAACGAGTCAAACGAGTCAAACGAGTCAAACGGCACAAACGAGTCAATCGGCACAAACCAGTCGAACGAGTCAAACGAGTCGAACGAGTCAAACGAGTCAAACGAGTCAAACGAGTCAAACGAGTCAAACGAGTCGAACGAGTCAAACGAGTCGAACGAGTCAAACGAGTCAATCGAGTCAAGCGAGTCAAACGAGTCAAACGAGTCAAACGAGTCAAACGAGTCAAACGAGTCAAACGTGTCATACGAGTCAAACGAGTCAAACGAGTCAAACGAGTCAGACGGCACAAACGAGTCAGACGGCACAAACGAGTCAGACGGCACAAACCAGTCGAACGAGTCGAACGAGTCATACGAGTCGAACGAGTCGAACGAGTCGAACGAGTCGAACGAGTCGAACGAGTCGAACGAGTCGAACGAGTCGAACGAGTCGAACGAGTCGAACGAGTCGAACGAGTCGAACGAGTCGAACGAGTCGAACGAGTCGAACGAGTCGAACGAGTCGAACGAGTCGAACGAGTCGAACGAGTCGAACGAGTCGAACGAGTCGAACGAGTCGAACGAGTCGAACGAGTCGAACGAGTCGAACGAGTCGAACGAGTCGAACGAGTCGAACGAGTCGAACGAGTCGAACGAGTCGAACGAGTCGAACGAGTCGAACGAGTCGAACGAGTCGAACGAGTCGAACGAGTCGAACGAGTCGAACGAGTCGAACGAGTCGAACGAGTCGAACGAGTCGAACGAGTCGAACGAGTCGAACGAGTCGAACGAGTCGAACGAGTCGAACGAGTCGAACGAGTCGAACGAGTCGAACGAGTCGAACGAGTCGAACGAGTCGAACGAGTCGAACGAGTCGAACGAGTCGAACGAGTCGAACGAGTCGAACGAGTCGAACGAGTCGAACGAGTCGAACGAGTCGAACGAGTCGAACGAGTCGAACGAGTCGAACGAGTCGAACGAGTCGAACGAGTCGAACGAGTCGAACGAGTCGAACGAGTCGAACGAGTCGAACGAGTCGAACGAGTCGAACGAGTCGAACGAGTCGAACGAGTCGAACGAGTCGAACGAGTCGAACGAGTCGAACGAGTCGAACGAGTCGAACGAGTCGAACGAGTCGAACGAGTCGAACGAGTCGAACGAGTCGAACGAGTCGAACGAGTCGAACGAGTCGAACGAGTCGAACGAGTCGAACGAGTCGAACGAGTCGAACGAGTCGAACGAGTCGAACGAGTCGAACGAGTCGAACGAGTCGAACGAGTCGAACGAGTCGAACGAGTCGAACGAGTCGAACGAGTCGAACGAGTCGAACGAGTCGAACGAGTCGAACGAGTCGAACGAGTCGAACGAGTCGAACGAGTCGAACGAGTCGAACGAGTCGAACGAGTCGAACGAGTCGAACGAGTCGAACGAGTCGAACGAGTCGAACGAGTCGAACGAGTCGAACGAGTCGAACGAGTCGAACGAGTCGAACGAGTCGAACGAGTCGAACGAGTCGAACGAGTCGAACGAGTCGAACGAGTCGAACGAGTCGAACGAGTCGAACGAGTCGAACGAGTCGAACGAGTCGAACGAGTCGAACGAGTCGAACGAGTCGAACGAGTCGAACGAGTCGAACGAGTCGAACGAGTCGAACGAGTCGAACGAGTCGAACGAGTCGAACGAGTCGAACGAGTCGAACGAGTCGAACGAGTCGAACGAGTCGAACGAGTCGAACGAGTCGAACGAGTCGAACGAGTCGAACGAGTCGAACGAGTCGAACGAGTCGAACGAGTCGAACGAGTCGAACGAGTCGAACGAGTCGAACGAGTCGAACGAGTCGAACGAGTCGAACGAGTCGAACGAGTCGAACGAGTCGAACGAGTCGAACGAGTCGAACGAGTCGAACGAGTCGAACGAGTCGAACGAGTCGAACGAGTCGAACGAGTCGAACGAGTCGAACGAGTCGAACGAGTCGAACGAGTCGAACGAGTCGAACGAGTCGAACGAGTCGAACGAGTCGAACGAGTCGAACGAGTCGAACGAGTCGAACGAGTCGAACGAGTCGAACGAGTCGAACGAGTCGAACGAGTCGAACGAGTCGAACGAGTCGAACGAGTCGAACGAGTCGAACGAGTCGAACGAGTCGAACGAGTCGAACGAGTCGAACGAGTCGAACGAGTCGAACGAGTCGAACGAGTCGAACGAGTCGAACGAGTCGAACGAGTCGAACGAGTCGAACGAGTCGAACGAGTCGAACGAGTCGAACGAGTCGAACGAGTCGAACGAGTCGAACGAGTCGAACGAGTCGAACGAGTCGAACGAGTCGAACGAGTCGAACGAGTCGAACGAGTCGAACGAGTCGAACGAGTCGAACGAGTCGAACGAGTCGAACGAGTCGAACGAGTCGAACGAGTCGAACGAGTCGAACGAGTCGAACGAGTCGAACGAGTCGAACGAGTCGAACGAGTCGAACGAGTCGAACGAGTCGAACGAGTCGAACGAGTCGAACGAGTCGAACGAGTCGAACGAGTCGAACGAGTCGAACGAGTCGAACGAGTCGAACGAGTCGAACGAGTCGAACGAGTCGAACGAGTCGAACGAGTCGAACGAGTCGAACGAGTCGAACGAGTCGAACGAGTCGAACGAGTCGAACGAGTCGAACGAGTCGAACGAGTCGAACGAGTCGAACGAGTCGAACGAGTCGAACGAGTCGAACGAGTCGAACGAGTCGAACGAGTCGAACGAGTCGAACGAGTCGAACGAGTCGAACGAGTCGAACGAGTCGAACGAGTCGAACGAGTCGAACGAGTCGAACGAGTCGAACGAGTCGAACGAGTCGAACGAGTCGAACGAGTCGAACGAGTCGAACGAGTCGAACGAGTCGAACGAGTCGAACGAGTCGAACGAGTCGAACGAGTCGAACGAGTCGAACGAGTCGAACGAGTCGAACGAGTCGAACGAGTCGAACGAGTCGAACGAGTCGAACGAGTCGAACGAGTCGAACGAGTCGAACGAGTCGAACGAGTCGAACGAGTCGAACGAGTCGAACGAGTCGAACGAGTCGAACGAGTCGAACGAGTCGAACGAGTCGAACGAGTCGAACGAGTCGAACGAGTCGAACGAGTCGAACGAGTCGAACGAGTCGAACGAGTCGAACGAGTCGAACGAGTCGAACGAGTCGAACGAGTCGAACGAGTCGAACGAGTCGAACGAGTCGAACGAGTCGAACGAGTCGAACGAGTCGAACGAGTCGAACGAGTCAAACGGATCGAGCAGGACAATCGAGTCAAGCGAGTCGAAAGAGCCAAACGAGTCAAACGAGTCGAACGAGTCAAACGAGTCAAACGAGTCAAACGAGTCAAACGAGTCAAACGAGTCGAACGAGTCAAAGGAGTCAAACGAGTCAAAGGAGTCAAACGAGTCAAAGGAGTCAAACGAGTCAAAGAAGTCAAACGAGTCAAACGAGTCAAACGGGTCGAACAGGACAATCGAGTTAAGCGAGTTGAACGAGCCAAACAAGTCAAACGGGTCGAACAGGACAATCGAGTCAAGCGAGTTGAACGAGCCAAACGAGTCAAACGAGTCAAACGAGTCAAATGGGTCAAACGGGTCGAACAGGACAATCGAGTCAAACGTCTCAAACGAGTCAAACGAGTCAATCGAGTCAAACGAGTCAAACGAGTCAAACGAGTCAAACGAGTCAAACGAGTCAAACCAGTCAAACGAGTCAAACGAGTCAAACGTGTCAAATGGGTCAAACGGGTCGAACAGGACAATCGAGTCAAACGAGTCAATCGAGTCAAACGAGTGAAACGAGTCAAACAAGTCAAACGAGTCAAACGTGTCAAACGAGTCAAACGAGTCAAATGGGTCAAACGGGTCGAACGGGTCGAACAGGACAATCGAGTGAAACGAGTCAAACGAGTCAAACGAGTCAAACGAGTCAAACGTGTCAAATGGGTCAAACGGGTCGAACAGGACAATCGAGTCAAACGAGTCAATCGAGTCAAACGAGTGAAACGAGTCAAACAAGTCAAACGAGTCAAACGTGTCAAACGAGTCAAACGTGTCAAACGAGTCAAACGTGTCAAACGAGTCAAACGAGTCAAAGGGGTCAAACGAGTCGAACGAGTCGAACGAGTCGAACGAGTCGAACGAGTCGAACGAGTCGAACGAGTCGAACGAGTCGAACGAGTCGAACGAGTCAAACGAGTCAAACGAGTCAAACGAGTCAAACGAGTCAAACGAATAAAACGAGCCAAACGAGTCAAACGAGTCAAACGAGTCAAACGAGTCAAACGAGTCAAACGAGTCAATTGAGTCAAACGAGTCAAATGAGTGAAACGAGTCAAACGAGTCAAATGGGTCAAACAGGTCAAACGAGTCAAATTAGTCATACGAGTCAAACGAGTCAAACGAGTCAAACGAGTCAAACGAGTCAAACGAGTCAAACGAGTCAAACGAGTCAAACGAGTCAAACGAGTCAAACGAGTCAAACGGGTCGAACAGGACAAACGAGTCAAACGAGTCAAACGAGTCAAACGAGTCAAACGAGTCAAACGAGTCAAACGAGTCAAACGACTCAAACGAGTCAAACGACTCAAACGAGTCAAACGACTCAAACGAGTCAAACGAGTCAAACGAGTCAATCGAGTCAATCGAGTCAAACGAGTCAAACGGGTCAAACGAGTCAAACGAGTCAAACGAGTCAAACGAGTCAAACGAGTCAAACGAGTGAAACGAGTCAAACGAGTCAAACGACTCAAACGAGTCAAACGACTCAAACGAGTCAAACGAGTCAAACGAGTCAAACGAGTCAAACGAGTCAAACGAGGCAATCGAGTCAAACGAGTCAAACGAGTCAAACGAGTCAAACGATTCAAACGAGTCAAACGAGTCAAATGTGTCAAATGGGTCAAACGGGTCGAACAGGACAATCGAGTCAAACGAGTCAAACGAGTCAAACGAGTCAAACGAGTCAAACGAGTCAAACGAGTCAAACGAGTCAAACGAGTCAAACGAGTCAAACGAGTCAAACGAGTCAAACGAGTCAAACGAGTCAAACGAGTCAAACGAGTCAAACGAGTCAAACGAGTCAAACGAGTCAAACGAGTCAAACGAGTCAAACGAGTCAAACGAGTCAAACGAGTCAAACGAGTCAAACGAGTCAAACGAGTCAAACGAGTCAAACGAGTCAAACGAGTCAAACGAGTCAAACGAGTCAAACGAGTCAAACGAGTCAAACGAGTCAAACGAGTCAAACGAGTCAAACGAGTCAAACGAGTCAAACGAGTCAAACGAGTCAAACGAGTCAAACGTGTCGACCAGGACAATCGAGTCAAGCGAGTTAAACGAGTCAAACGAGTCAAACGAGTCGAACGAGTCAAACGAGTCAAACGAGTCGAACGAGTCAAACGAGTCAAACGAGTCAAACGAGTCAAACGAGTCAAACGAGTCAAACGAGTCAAACGAGTCAAACGAGTCAAACGAATAAAACGAGCCAAACGAGTCAAACGAGTCAAACGAGTCAAACGAGTCAAGCGAGTCAAACGAGAATAACGAGTCAAACGTGTCAAATGGGTCAAACGGGTCGATCGGGTCGAACAGGACAATCGAGTGAAACGAGTCAAACGAGTCAAACGAGTCAAACGTGTCAAATGGGTCGAACGGGTCGAACAGGACAATCGAGTCAAACGAGTCAAACGAGTCAAACGAGTCAAACGAGTCAAACGAGTCAAACGTGTCGACCAGGACAATCGAGTCAAGCGAGTTAAACGAGTCAAACGAGTCAAACGAGTCGAACGAGTCAAACGAGTCAAACGAGTCAAACGAGTCAAACGAGTCAAACGAGTCATACGAGTCAAACGAGTCAAACGAGTCAAACGAGTCAAACGAGTCAAACGAGTCAAACGGGTCAAACGGGTAGAACAGGACAATCGAGTCAAGCGAGTTGAACGAGTCAAACGAGTCAAACGAGTCAAACTTGTCGAACAGGACAATCGAGTCAAGCGAGTGGAACGAGCCAAACGAGTCAAACGAGTCAAACGAGTCAAACGAGTCAAACGAGTCGAACGAGTCAAACGAGTCAAACGAGACAAACGAGTCAAACGAGTCAAACGAGTCAAACGAGTCAAACTCGATTGTCCTGTTCGACCCGTTTGACTCGTTTGACTCGTTTGACTCGTTTGACTCGTTTGACTCGTTTGACTCGTTTGACTCGTTTGTCTCGTTTGACTCGTTTGTCTCGATTGTCCTGTTCGACCCCTTTGACCCATTTGACTCGTTTGACTCGTTTGACTCGTTTGGCTCGTTCAAATCGCTTGACTCGATTGTCCTGTTCGACCCGTTCGACCCGTTTGACTCATTTGACACGTTTGACTCATTTGACTCGTTTGACTCGTTTGGCTCGTTCAACTCGCTTGATTCGATTGTCCTGTTCGACCCGTTTGACTCGTTTGACTCGTTTGACTCGTTTGACTCGTTTGACTCGTTTGACTCGTTTGACTCGTTTGACTCGTTTGACTCGTTTGACTCGTTTGACTCGTTTGACTCGTTTGACTCGTTTGGCTCGTTTAACTCGCTAGACTCGATTGTCTTGTTCGACCCATTTGACACGTTTGACTCGTTTGACTCGTTTGCCTCGTTTGACTCGTTTGACTCGTTTGACTCGTTTGACTCGTTTGACTCGTTTGACTCGTTTGACTCGTTTGACTCGTATGACTCGTTTGACTCGTTTGACTCGATTGTCCTGTTCGACCCGTTTGACCCGTTTGACACGTTTGACTCGTTTGACTCGTTTGACTCGGTTGAGTCGTTTGACTCGCTGGACTCGTTTGACTCGTTTGACTCGTATGACTCGTTTGACTCGTTTGACTCGATTGTCCTGTTCGACCCGTTTGACCCGTTTGACACGTTTGACTCGTTTGACTCGTTTGACTCGGTTGAGTCGTTTGACTCGTTTGACTCGTTCGACTCGTTTGACTCGTTTGACTCATTTGACTCGTTTGACTCATTTGGCTCGTTCAACTCGCTTGACTCGATTGTCCTGTTCGACCCGTTTGACTCGTTAGACTCGTTTGACTCGTTTGACTCGTTTGACACGTTTGACTCGATTGTCCTGATCGACCCGTTTGACTCGTTTGACTCGTTCGACTCGTTCGACTCGTTCGACTCGTTCGACTCGTTCGACTCGTTCGACTCGTTCGACTCGTTCGACTCGTTCGACTCGTTCGACTCGTTCGACTCGTTCGACTCGTTCGACTCGTTCGACTCGTTCGACTCGTTCGACTCGTTCGACTCGTTCGACTCGTTCGACTCGTTCGACTCGTTCGACTCGTTCGACTCGTTCGACTCGTTCGACTCGTTCGACTCGTTCGACTCGTTCGACTCGTTCGACTCGTTCGACTCGTTCGACTCGTTCGACTCGTTCGACTCGTTCGACTCGTTCGACTCGTTCGACTCGTTCGACTCGTTCGACTCGTTCGACTCGTTCGACTCGTTCGACTCGTTCGACTCGTTCGACTCGTTCGACTCGTTCGACTCGTTCGACTCGTTCGACTCGTTCGACTCGTTCGACTCGTTCGACTCGTTCGACTCGTTCGACTCGTTCGACTCGTTCGACTCGTTCGACTCGTTCGACTCGTTCGACTCGTTCGACTCGTTCGACTCGTTCGACTCGTTCGACTCGTTCGACTCGTTCGACTCGTTCGACTCGTTCGACTCGTTCGACTCGTTCGACTCGTTCGACTCGTTCGACTCGTTCGACTCGTTCGACTCGTTCGACTCGTTCGACTCGTTCGACTCGTTCGACTCGTTCGACTCGTTCGACTCGTTCGACTCGTTCGACTCGTTCGACTCGTTCGACTCGTTCGACTCGTTCGACTCGTTCGACTCGTTCGACTCGTTCGACTCGTTCGACTCGTTCGACTCGTTCGACTCGTTCGACTCGTTCGACTCGTTCGACTCGTTCGACTCGTTCGACTCGTTCGACTCGTTCGACTCGTTCGACTCGTTCGACTCGTTCGACTCGTTCGACTCGTTCGACTCGTTCGACTCGTTCGACTCGTTCGACTCGTTCGACTCGTTCGACTCGTTCGACTCGTTCGACTCGTTCGACTCGTTCGACTCGTTCGACTCGTTCGACTCGTTCGACTCGTTCGACTCGTTCGACTCGTTCGACTCGTTCGACTCGTTCGACTCGTTCGACTCGTTCGACTCGTTCGACTCGTTCGACTCGTTCGACTCGTTCGACTCGTTCGACTCGTTCGACTCGTTCGACTCGTTCGACTCGTTCGACTCGTTCGACTCGTTCGACTCGTTCGACTCGTTCGACTCGTTCGACTCGTTCGACTCGTTCGACTCGTTCGACTCGTTCGACTCGTTCGACTCGTTCGACTCGTTCGACTCGTTCGACTCGTTCGACTCGTTCGACTCGTTCGACTCGTTCGACTCGTTCGACTCGTTCGACTCGTTCGACTCGTTCGACTCGTTCGACTCGTTCGACTCGTTCGACTCGTTCGACTCGTTCGACTCGTTCGACTCGTTCGACTCGTTCGACTCGTTCGACTCGTTCGACTCGTTCGACTCGTTCGACTCGTTCGACTCGTTCGACTCGTTCGACTCGTTCGACTCGTTCGACTCGTTCGACTCGTTCGACTCGTTCGACTCGTTCGACTCGTTCGACTCGTTCGACTCGTTCGACTCGTTCGACTCGTTCGACTCGTTCGACTCGTTCGACTCGTTCGACTCGTTCGACTCGTTCGACTCGTTCGACTCGTTCGACTCGTTCGACTCGTTCGACTCGTTCGACTCGTTCGACTCGTTCGACTCGTTCGACTCGTTCGACTCGTTCGACTCGTTCGACTCGTTCGACTCGTTCGACTCGTTCGACTCGTTCGACTCGTTCGACTCGTTCGACTCGTTCGACTCGTTCGACTCGTTCGACTCGTTCGACTCGTTCGACTCGTTCGACTCGTTCGACTCGTTCGACTCGTTCGACTCGTTCGACTCGTTCGACTCGTTCGACTCGTTCGACTCGTTCGACTCGTTCGACTCGTTCGACTCGTTCGACTCGTTCGACTCGTTCGACTCGTTCGACTCGTTCGACTCGTTCGACTCGTTCGACTCGTTCGACTCGTTCGACTCGTTCGACTCGTTCGACTCGTTCGACTCGTTCGACTCGTTCGACTCGTTCGACTCGTTCGACTCGTTCGACTCGTTCGACTCGTTCGACTCGTTCGACTCGTTCGACTCGTTCGACTCGTTCGACTCGTTCGACTCGTTCGACTCGTTCGACTCGTTCGACTCGTTCGACTCGTTCGACTCGTTCGACTCGTTCGACTCGTTCGACTCGTTCGACTCGTTCGACTCGTTCGACTCGTTCGACTCGTTCGACTCGTTCGACTCGTTCGACTCGTTCGACTCGTTCGACTCGTTCGACTCGTTCGACTCGTTCGACTCGTTCGACTCGTTCGACTCGTTCGACTCGTTCGACTCGTTCGACTCGTTCGACTCGTTCGACTCGTTCGACTCGTTCGACTCGTTCGACTCGTTCGACTCGTTCGACTCGTTCGACTCGTTCGACTCGTTCGACTCGTTCGACTCGTTCGACTCGTTCGACTCGTTCGACTCGTTCGACTCGTTCGACTGGTTCGACTCGTTCGACTCGTTCGACTCGTTCGTCTCGTTCGACTCGTTCGACTCGTTCGACTCGTTCGACCCGTTCGACCCGTTCGACACGTTTGACACGTTTGACTCGTTTGACTCGTTTGACTCGTTTGACTCGATTGTCCTGTTCGACTCGTTTGACCCGTTTCACACGTTTGACTCGTTTGACTCGTTTGACTCGTTTGAGTCGTTTGACTCGATTGACTCGTTAGACTCGTTTGACCCGTTTGACTGGTTTGACTCGTTTGACACGTTTGACTCGTTTGACTCGATTGACTCGATTGACTCGTTTGGCTCATTCAACTCGCTTGACTCGATTGTCCTGTTCGACCCTTTTGACTCGTTTGACTCGTTTGACTCGATTGACTCGATTGTCCTGTTCGACCCGTTTGACCCGTTTGCCCCGTTTGACACGTTTGACTCGATTGACTCGTATGACTCGTTTGACTCGTTTGGCTCTTTTAAGTCGCTTGACTCGATTGTCCTGTTCGACCCGTTTGACTCGATTGACTCGTTAGACTCGTTTGACTCGTTTGAGTCGTTTGTCACGTTTGACTCGTTTGACTCGTTTGACTCGTTTGACTCGTTTGACTCGTTTGACCCGTTTGACTCATTTGACTCGTTTAACTCGTTTGACTCGATTGAATCGTTTGACTCGTTTGACTCGTTTGACTCGTTTAACTCGTTTGACTCGTTTGACTCATTTGGCTTGTTTAACTCGCTTGACTCGATTGTCCTGTTCAAACCGTTTGACTCGTTTGACTCGTTTGACTCGTTTGACTCGAATGTCCTGTTCGTCCCGTTTGACTCGATTGACTCGTTTGACTCGTTTGACTCGTTTGACTCGTTTGACTCGTTTGGCTCGTTTAACTCGTTTGACTCGTTTGACTCGATTGTCCTGTTCGACCCGTTTGACTCTTTCGACTCGTTTGACTCGTTCGACTCGTTTGACACGTTTGGCTCGTTTAACTCGCATGACTCGAATGTCCTGTTCGACCCGTTTGACTCGTTTGACTCGTTTGACTCGTTTGACTCGTTTGGCTCGTTTAACTCGCTAGACTTGTTCGACCCATTTACACGTTTGACTCGTTTGACTCGTTTGACTCGTCTGACACGTTTGACTCGTTTGAGTCGTTTGACTCGTTTGACTCGTTTGACTCGTTTGACTCGTTTGACTCGTTTGACTCGTTTGACTCGTTTGACTCGTTTGACTCGTTTGAATCGTTTGACTCGTTTGACTCGTTTGACTCGTTTGACTCGTTTGACTCGTTTGACTCGTTTGACTCGTTTGACTCGTTTGACTCGTTTGACTCGTTTGACTCGTTTGACTCGTTTGACTCGTTTGACTCGTTTGACTCGTTTGACTCGTTTGACTCGTTTGACTCGTTTGACTCGTTTGACTCGTTTGACTCGTTTGACTCGTTTGACTCGTTTGACTCGTTTGACTCGTTTGACTCGTTTGACTCGTTTGACTCGTTTGACTCGTTTGACTCGTTTGACTCGTTTGACTCGTTTGACTCGTTTGACTCGTTTGACTCGTTTGACTCGTTTGACTCGTTTGACTCGTTTGACTCGTTTGACTCGTTTGACTCGTTTGACTCGTTTGACTCGTTTGACTCGTTTGACTCGTTTGACTCGTTTGACTCGTTTGACTCGTTTGACACGTTTGACTCGTTTGACTCGTTTGACTCGTTTGACTCGTTTGACTCGTTTGACTCGTTTGAATCGTTTGACTCGATTGACTCGTTTGACTCGTTTGACTCGTTTGACTCGTTCGACTCGTTCGACTCGTTCGACTCGTTCGACTCGTTCGACTCGTTCGACTCGTTCGACTCGTTCGACTCGTTCGACTCGTTCGACTCGTTTGACTCGTTTGACTCGTTCGACTCGTTTGACTCGTTTGACTCGTTTGACTCGTTTGACTCATTTGGCTCGTTCAACTCGCTTGACTCGATTGTCCTGTTCGACCCGTTTGACTCGTTAGACTCGTTTGACTCGTTTGACTCGTTTGACACGTTTGACTCGATTGTCCTGATCGACTCGTTTGACTCGTTTGACTCGTTTGACTCGTTTGACTCGTTTGACTCGTTTGACTCGTTTGACTCGTTTGACTCGTTTGACTCGTTTGACTCGTTTGACTCGTTTGACTCGTTTGACTCGTTTGACTCGTTTGACTCGTTTGACTCGTTTGACTCGTTTGACTCGTTTGACTCGTTTGACTCGTTTGACTCGTTTGACTCGTTTGACTCGTTTGAATCGTGTGACTCGTTTGACTCGTTTGACTCGTTTGACTCGTTTGACTCGTTTGACTCGTTTGACTCGTTTGACTCGTTTGACTCGTTTGACTCGTTTGACTCGTTTGACTCGTTTGACTCGTTTGACTCGTATGACTCGTTTGACTCGTTTGACTCGTTTGACTCGTTTGACACGTTTGACTCGTTTGACTCGTTTGACTCGTTTGACTCGTTTGACTCGTTTGACTCGTTTGAATCGTTTGACTCGATTGACTCGTTTGACTCGTTTGACTCGTTTGACTCGTTCGACTCGTTCGACTCGTTCGACTCGTTCGACTCGTTCGACTCGTTCGACTCGTTCGACTCGTTCGACTCGTTCGACTCGTTCGACTCGTTTGACTCGTTTGACTCGTTCGACTCGTTTGACTCGTTTGACTCATTTGACTCGTTTGACTCATTTGGCTCGTTCAACTCGCTTGACTCGATTGTCCTGTTCGACCCGTTTGACTCGTTAGACTCGTTTGACTCGTTTGACTCGTTTGACACGTTTGACTCGATTGTCCTGATCGACTCGTTTGACTCGTTTGACTCGTTTGACTCGTTTGACTCGTTTGACTCGTTTGACTCGTTTGACTCGTTTGACTCGTTTGACTCGTTTGACTCGTTTGACTCGTTTGACTCGTTTGACTCGTTTGACTCGTTTGACTCGTTTGACTCGTTTGACTCGTTTGACTCGTTTGACTCGTTTGACTCGTTTGACTCGTTTGACTCGTTTGACTCGTTTGACTCGTTTGACTCGTTTGAATCGTGTGACTCGTTTGACTCGATTGACTCGTTTGACTCGTTTGACTCGTTTGACTCGTTTGACTCGTTTGACTCGTTTGACTCGTTTGACTCGTTTGACTCGTTTGACTCGTTTGACTCGTTTGACTCGTTTGACTCGTTTGACTCGTTTGACTCGTTTGACTCGTTTGACTCGTTTGACTCGTTTGACTCGTTTGACTCGTTTGACTCGTTTGACTCGTTTGACTCGTTTGACTCGTTTGACTCGTTTGACTCGTTTGACTCGTTTGACTCGTTTGACTCGTTTGACTCGTTTGACTCGTTTGACTCGTTTGACTCGTTTGACTCGTTTGACTCGTTTGACTCGTTTGACTCGTTTGACTCGTTTGACTCGTTTGACTCGTTTGACTCGTTTGACTCGTTTGACTCGTTTGACTCGTTTGACTCGTTTGACTCGTTTGACTCGTTTGACTCGTTTGACTCGTTTGACTTGTTTGACTCGTTTGACTCGTTTGACACGTTTGACTCGTTTGACTCGATTGTCCTGTTCGAGCCGTTTGACCCGTTTGACTCGTTTGACTCGTTTGACTCGTTCGACTCGTTCGACTCGTTTGGCTCGTTGAACTCGTTTGACTCGTTTGACACGTTTGACTCGTTTGACTCGATTGTCCTGTTCGAGCCGTTTGACCCGTTTGACTCGTTTGACTCGTTTGACTCGTTCGACTCGTTCGACTCGTTTGGCTCGTTGAACTCGCTTGACTCGATTGTCCTGTTCGACCCGTTTGACTCGTTTGACTCGTTCGACTCGTTCGACTCGTTCGACTCGTTTGACTCGTTTGACTCGTTCGACTCGTTTGACTCGTTTGACTCGTTTGACTCGTTTGACTCGTTTGACTCGTTTGACTCGTTTGACTCCATTGTTCTGTTCGACCCGTTTGACCCGTTTGACTCGATTGACTCGTTTGACTCGTTTGACTCGTTTGACTCGTTTGACTCGTTTGACTCGTTTGACTCGTTTGACTCGTTTGACTCGTTTGACTCGTTTGACTCGTTCGACCCGTTTGACTCGTTTGACTCGTTCGACTCGTTTGACTCGTTTGACTCGTTCGACTCGTTCGACTCGTTTGACTCGTTCGACTCGTTTGACTCGTTCGACTCGTTTGACTCCATTGTCCTGTTCGACCCGTTTGACCCGTTTGACTCGATTGACTCGTTTGACTCGTTTGACTCGTTCGACTCGTTTGACTCGTTTGACTCGTTCGACTGGTTTGACTCGTTTGACTCATTTGACTCGTTTGACTCATTTGGCTCGTTCAACTCGCTTGACTCGATTGTCCTGTTCGACCCGTTTGACTCGTTAGACTCGTTTGACTCGTTTGACTCGTTTGACACGTTTGACTCGATTGTCCTGATCGACCCGTTTGACTCGTTTGACTCGTTTGACTCGTTTGACTCGTTTGACTCGTTTGACTCGTTTGACTCGTTTGACTCGTTTGACTCGTTTGACTCGTTTGACTCGTTTGACTCGTTTGACTCGTTTGACTCGTTTGACTCGTTTGACTCGTTTGACTCGTTTGACTCGTTTGACTCGTTTGACTCGTTTGACTCGTTTGACTCGTTTGACTCGTTTGACTCGTTTGACTCGTTTGACTCGTTTGACTCGTTTGACTCGTTTGACTCGTTTGACTCGTTTGACTCGTTTGACTCGTTTGACTCGTTTGACTCGTTTGACTCGTTTGACTCGTTTGACTCGTTTGACTCGTTTGACTCGTTTGACTCGTTTGACTCGTTTGACTCGTTTGACTCGTTTGACTCGTTTGACTCGTTTGACTCGTTTGACTCGTTTGACTCGTTTGACTCGTTTGACTCGTTTGACTCGTTTGACTCGTTTGACTCGTTTGACTCGTTTGACTCGTTTGGCTCGTTTAACTCGCTAGACTCGATTGTCTTGTTCGACCCATTTGACACGTTTGACTCGTTTGACTCGTTTGCCTCGTTTGACTCGTTTGACTCGTTTGACTCGTTTGACTCGTTTGACTCGTTTGACTCGTTTGACTCGTTTGACTCGTATGACTCGTTTGACTCGTTTGACTCGATTGTCCTGTTCGACCCGTTTGACCCGTTTGACACGTTTGACTCGTTTGACTCGTTTGACTCGGTTGAGTCGTTTGACTCGCTGGACTCGTTTGACTCGTTTGACTCGTATGACTCGTTTGACTCGTTTGACTCGATTGTCCTGTTCGACCCGTTTGACCCGTTTGACACGTTTGACTCGTTTGACTCGTTTGACTCGGTTGAGTCGTTTGACTCGTTTGACTCGTTCGACTCGTTTGACTCGTTTGACTCATTTGACTCGTTTGACTCATTTGGCTCGTTCAACTCGCTTGACTCGATTGTCCTGTTCGACCCGTTTGACTCGTTAGACTCGTTTGACTCGTTTGACTCGTTTGACACGTTTGACTCGATTGTCCTGATCGACCCGTTTGACTCGTTTGACTCGTTTGACTCGTTTGACTCGTTTGACTCGTTCGACTCGTTTGACTCGTTCGACTCGTTTGAATCGTGTGACTCGTTCGACTCGTTCGACTCGTTCGACTCGTTCGACTCGTTCGACTCGTTCGACTCGTTCGACTCGTTCGACTCGTTCGACTCGTTCGACTCGTTCGACTCGTTCGACTCGTTCGACTCGTTCGACTCGTTCGACTCGTTCGACTCGTTCGACTCGTTCGACTCGTTCGACTCGTTCGACTCGTTCGACTCGTTCGACTCGTTCGACTCGTTCGACTCGTTCGACTCGTTCGACTCGTTCGACTCGTTCGACTCGTTCGACTCGTTCGACTCGTTCGACTCGTTCGACTCGTTCGACTCGTTCGACTCGTTCGACTCGTTCGACTCGTTCGACTCGTTCGACTCGTTCGACTCGTTCGACTCGTTCGACTCGTTCGACTCGTTCGACTCGTTCGACTCGTTCGACTCGTTCGACTCGTTCGACTCGTTCGACTCGTTCGACTCGTTCGACTCGTTCGACTCGTTCGACTCGTTCGACTCGTTCGACTCGTTCGACTCGTTCGACTCGTTCGACTCGTTCGACTCGTTCGACTCGTTCGACTCGTTCGACTCGTTCGACTCGTTCGACTCGTTCGACTCGTTCGACTCGTTCGACTCGTTCGACTCGTTCGACTCGTTCGACTCGTTCGACTCGTTCGACTCGTTCGACTCGTTCGACTCGTTCGACTCGTTCGACTCGTTCGACTCGTTCGACTCGTTCGACTCGTTCGACTCGTTCGACTCGTTCGACTCGTTCGACTCGTTCGACTCGTTCGACTCGTTCGACTCGTTCGACTCGTTCGACTCGTTCGACTCGTTCGACTCGTTCGACTCGTTCGACTCGTTCGACTCGTTCGACTCGTTCGACTCGTTCGACTCGTTCGACTCGTTCGACTCGTTCGACTCGTTCGACTCGTTCGACTCGTTCGACTCGTTCGACTCGTTCGACTCGTTCGACTCGTTCGACTCGTTCGACTCGTTCGACTCGTTCGACTCGTTCGACTCGTTCGACTCGTTCGACTCGTTCGACTCGTTCGACTCGTTCGACTCGTTCGACTCGTTCGACTCGTTCGACTCGTTCGACTCGTTCGACTCGTTCGACTCGTTCGACTCGTTCGACTCGTTCGACTCGTTCGACTCGTTCGACTCGTTCGACTCGTTCGACTCGTTCGACTCGTTCGACTCGTTCGACTCGTTCGACTCGTTCGACTCGTTCGACTCGTTCGACTCGTTCGACTCGTTCGACTCGTTCGACTCGTTCGACTCGTTCGACTCGTTCGACTCGTTCGACTCGTTCGACTCGTTCGACTCGTTCGACTCGTTCGACTCGTTCGACTCGTTCGACTCGTTCGACTCGTTCGACTCGTTCGACTCGTTCGACTCGTTCGACTCGTTCGACTCGTTCGACTCGTTCGACTCGTTCGACTCGTTCGACTCGTTCGACTCGTTCGACTCGTTCGACTCGTTCGACTCGTTCGACTCGTTCGACTCGTTCGACTCGTTCGACTCGTTCGACTCGTTCGACTCGTTCGACTCGTTCGACTCGTTCGACTCGTTCGACTCGTTCGACTCGTTCGACTCGTTCGACTCGTTCGACTCGTTCGACTCGTTCGACTCGTTCGACTCGTTCGACTCGTTCGACTCGTTCGACTCGTTCGACTCGTTCGACTCGTTCGACTCGTTCGACTCGTTCGACTCGTTCGACTCGTTCGACTCGTTCGACTCGTTCGACTCGTTCGACTCGTTCGACTCGTTCGACTCGTTCGACTCGTTCGACTCGTTCGACTCGTTCGACTCGTTCGACTCGTTCGACTCGTTCGACTCGTTCGACTCGTTCGACTCGTTCGACTCGTTCGACTCGTTCGACTCGTTCGACTCGTTCGACTCGTTCGACTCGTTCGACTCGTTCGACTCGTTCGACTCGTTCGACTCGTTCGACTCGTTCGACTCGTTCGACTCGTTCGACTCGTTCGACTCGTTCGACTCGTTCGACTCGTTCGACTCGTTCGACTCGTTCGACTCGTTCGACTCGTTCGACTCGTTCGACTCGTTCGACTCGTTCGACTCGTTCGACTCGTTCGACTCGTTCGACTCGTTCGACTCGTTCGACTCGTTCGACTCGTTCGACTCGTTCGACTCGTTCGACTCGTTCGACTCGTTCGACTCGTTCGACTCGTTCGACTCGTTCGACTCGTTCGACTCGTTCGACTCGTTCGACTCGTTCGACTCGTTCGACTCGTTCGACTCGTTCGACTCGTTCGACTCGTTCGACTCGTTCGACTCGTTCGACTCGTTCGACTCGTTCGACTCGTTCGACTCGTTCGACTCGTTCGACTCGTTCGACTCGTTCGACTCGTTCGACTCGTTCGACTCGTTCGACTCGTTCGACTCGTTCGACTCGTTCGACTCGTTCGACTCGTTCGACTCGTTCGACTCGTTCGACTCGTTCGACTCGTTCGACTCGTTCGACTCGTTCGACTCGTTCGACTCGTTCGACTCGTTCGACTCGTTCGACTCGTTCGACTCGTTCGACTCGTTCGACTCGTTCGACTCGTTCGACTCGTTCGACTCGTTCGACTCGTTCGACTCGTTCGACTCGTTCGACTCGTTCGACTCGTTCGACTCGTTCGACTCGTTCGACTCGTTCGACTCGTTCGACTCGTTCGACTCGTTCGACTCGTTCGACTCGTTCGACTCGTTCGACTCGTTCGACTCGTTCGACTCGTTCGACTCGTTCGACTCGTTCGACTCGTTCGACTCGTTCGACTCGTTCGACTCGTTCGACTCGTTCGACTCGTTCGACTCGTTCGACTCGTTCGACTCGTTCGACTCGTTCGACTCGTTCGACTCGTTCGACTCGTTCGACTCGTTCGACTCGTTCGACTCGTTCGACTCGTTCGACTCGTTCGACTCGTTCGACTCGTTCGACTCGTTCGACTCGTTCGACTCGTTCGACTCGTTCGACTCGTTCGACTCGTTCGACTCGTTCGACTCGTTCGACTCGTTCGACTCGTTCGACTCGTTCGACTCGTTCGACTCGTTCGACTCGTTCGACTCGTTCGACTCGTTCGACTCGTTCGACTCGTTCGACTCGTTCGACTCGTTCGACTCGTTCGACTCGTTCGACTCGTTCGACTCGTTCGACTCGTTCGACTCGTTCGACTCGTTCGACTCGTTCGACTCGTTCGACTCGTTCGACTCGTTCGACTCGTTCGACTCGTTCGACTCGTTCGACTCGTTCGACTCGTTCGACTCGTTCGACTCGTTCGACTCGTTCGACTCGTTCGACTCGTTCGACTCGTTCGACTCGTTCGACTCGTTCGACTCGTTCGACTCGTTCGACTCGTTCGACTCGTTCGACTCGTTCGACTCGTTCGACTCGTTCGACTCGTTCGACTCGTTCGACTCGTTCGACTCGTTCGACTCGTTCGACTCGTTCGACTCGTTCGACTCGTTCGACTCGTTCGACTCGTTCGACTCGTTCGACTCGTTCGACTCGTTCGACTCGTTCGACTCGTTCGACTCGTTCGACTCGTTCGACTCGTTCGACTCGTTCGACTCGTTCGACTCGTTCGACTCGTTCGACTCGTTCGACTCGTTCGACTCGTTCGACTCGTTCGACTCGTTCGACTCGTTCGACTCGTTCGACTCGTTCGACTCGTTCGACTCGTTCGACTCGTTCGACTCGTTCGACTCGTTCGACTCGTTCGACTCGTTCGACTCGTTCGACTCGTTCGACTCGTTCGACTCGTTCGACTCGTTCGACTCGTTCGACTCGTTCGACTCGTTCGACTCGTTCGTCTCGTTCGACTCGTTCGACTCGTTCGACTCGTTCGACTCGTTCGACCCGTTCGACCCGTTCGACACGTTTGACACGTTTGACTCGTTTGACTCGTTTGACTCGATTGTCCTGTTCGACTCGTTTGACCCGTTTCACACGTTTGACTCGTTTGACTCGTTTGACTCGTTTGAGTCGTTTAACTCGATTGACTCGTTAGACTCGTTTGACCCGTTTGACTGGTTTGACTCGTTTGACACGTTTGACTCGTTTGACTCGATTGACTCGATTGACTCGTTTGGCTCGTTCAACTCGCTTGACTCGATTGTCCTGTTCGACCCTTTTGACTCGTTTGACTCGTTTGACTCGATTGACTCGATTGTCCTGTTCGACCCGTTTGACCCGTTTGCCCCGTTTGACACGTTTGACTCGATTGACTCGTATGACTCGTTTGACTCGTTTGGCTCTTTTAAGTCGCTTGACTCGATTGTCCTGTTCGACCCGTTTGACTCGATTGACTCGTTAGACTCGTTTGACTCGTTTGAGTCGTTTGTCACGTTTGACTCGTTTGACTCGTTTGACTCGTTTGACTCGTTTGACTCGTTTGACCCGTTTGACTCATTTGACTCGTTTAACTCGTTTGACTCGATTGAATCGTTTGACTCGTTTGACTCGTTTGACTCGTTTGACTCGTTTGACTCGTTTGACTCATTTGGCTTGTTTAACTCGCTTGACTCGATTGTCCTGTTCAAACCGTTTGACTCGTTTGACTCGTTTGACTCGTTTGACTCGAATGTCCTGTTCGTCCCGTTTGACTCGATTGACTCGTTTGACTCGTTTGACTCGTTTGACTCGTTTGACTCGTTTGGCTCGTTTAACTCGTTTGACTCGTTTGACTCGATTGTCCTGTTCGACCCGTTTGACTCTTTCGACTCGTTTGACTCGTTCGACTCGTTTGACACGTTTGGCTCGTTTAACTCGCATGACTCGAATGTCCTGTTCGACCCGTTTGACTCGTTTGACTCGTTTGACTCGTTTGACTCGTTTGGCTCGTTTAACTCGCTAGACTCGATTGTCTTGTTCGACCCATTTACACGTTTGACTCGTTTGACTCGTTTGACTCGTCTGACACGTTTGACTCGTTTGAGTCGTTTGACTCGTTTGACTCGTTTGACTCGTTTGACTCGTTTGACTCGTTTGACTCGTTTGACTCGTTTGACTCGTTTGACTCGTTTGACTCGTTTGACTCGTTTGACTCGTTTGACTCGTTTGACTCGTTTGACTCGTTTGACTCGTTTGACTCGTTTGACTCGTTTGACTCGTTTGACTCGTTTGACTCGTTTGACTCGTTTGACTCGTTTGACTCGTTCGACTCGTTTGACTCGTTCGACTCGTTCGACTCGTTCGACTCGTTCGACTCGTTTGACTCGTTCGACTCGTTTGACTCGTTCGACTCGTTTGACTCGTTTGACTCGTTTGACTCGTTTGACTCGTTTGACTCGTTTGACTCGTTTGACTCGTTTGACTCGTTTGACTCGTTTGACTCGTTTGACTCGTTTGACTCGTTTGACTCGTTTGACTCGTTTGACTCGTTTGACTCGTTTGACTCGTTTGACTCGTTTGACTCGTTTGACTCGTTTGACTCGTTTGACTCGTTTGACTCGTTTGACTCGTTTGACTCGTTTGACTCGTTTGACTCGTATGACTCGTTTGACTCGTTTGACTCGTTTGACTCGTTTGACACGTTTGACTCGTTTGACTCGTTTGACTCGTTTGACTCGTTTGACTCGTTTGACTCGTTTGACTCGTTTGACTCGTTTGAATCGTTTGACTCGATTGACTCGTTTGACTCGTTTGACTCGTTTGACTCGTTCGACTCGTTCGACTCGTTCGACTCGTTCGACTCGTTCGACTCGTTCGACTCGTTCGACTCGTTCGACTCGTTTGACTCGTTTGACTCGTTCGACTCGTTTGACTCGTTTGACTCATTTGACTCGTTTGACTCATTTGGCTCGTTCAACTCGCTTGACTCGATTGTCCTGTTCGACCCGTTTGACTCGTTAGACTCGTTTGACTCGTTTGACTCGTTTGACACGTTTGACTCGATTGTCCTGATCGACCCGTTTGACTCGTTTGACTCGTTTGACTCGTTTGACTCGTTTGACTCGTTTGACTCGTTTGACTCGTTTGACTCGTTTGACTCGTTTGACTCGTTTGACTCGTTTGACTCGTTTGACTCGTTTGACTCGTTTGACTCGTTTGACTCGTTTGACTCGTTTGACTCGTTTGACTCGTTTGAATCGTTTGACTCGTTTGACTCGTTTGACTCGTTTGACTCGTTTGAATCGTGTGACTCGTTTGACTCGTTTGACTCGTTTGACTCGTTTGACTCGTTTGACTCGTTTGACTCGTTTGACTCGTTTGACTCGTTTGACTCGTTTGACTCGTTCGACTCGTTTCACTCGTTTCACTCGTTTCACTCGTTTGACTCGTTTGACTCGTTTGACTCGTTTGACTCGTTTGACTCGTTTGACTCGTTTGACTCGTTTGACTCGTTTGACTCGTTTGACTCGTTTGACACGTTTGACTCGTTTGACTCGATTGTCCTGTTCGAGCCGTTTGACCCGTTTGACTCGTTTGACTCGTTTGACTCGTTTGACTCGTTTGACTCGTTTGACCCGTTTGACTCGTTTGACTCGTTCGACTCGTTCGACTCGTTCGACTCGTTCGACTCGTTCGACTCGTTTGACTCGTTTGACTCGTTCGACTCGTTTGACTCGTTTGACTCGTTTGACTCGTTTGACTCGTTTGACTCGTTTGACTCGTTTGACTCCAATGTTCTGTTCGACCCGTTTGACCCGTTTGACTCGATTGACTCGTTCGACTCGTTCGACTCGTTCGACTCGTTCGACTCGTTCGACTCGTTCGACTCGTTCGACTCGTTCGACTCGTTCGACTCGTTCGACTCGTTCGACTCGTTCGACTCGTTCGACTCGTTTGACTCGTTCGACTCGTTTGACTCGTTTGACTCGTTTGACTCGTTTGACTCGTTTGACTCCATTGTCCTGTTCGACCCGTTTGACCCGTTTGACTCGATTGACTCGTTTGACTCGTTTGACTCGTTTGACTCGTTTGACTCGTTTGACTCGTTTGACTCGTTTGACTTGTTTGACTCGTTTGACTCGTTTGACACGTTTGACTCGTTTGACTCGATTGTCCTGTTCGAGCCGTTTGACCCGTTTGACTCGTTTGACTCGTTTGACTCGTTTGACTCGTTTGACTCGTTTGACTTGTTTGGCTCGTTCAAATCGCTGGACTCGATTGTCCTGTTCGACCCGTTTGACTCGTTTGACTCGTTTGACTCGATTGACTCGTTTGACTCGTTTGACTCGTTTGACTCGTTCGACTCGTTTGACTCGTTTGACTCATTTGACTCGTTTGACTCGTTTGGCGCGTTCAACTCGCTTGACTCGATTGTCCTGTTCGACCCGTTTGACCATTTTGACTCGTTTGATTCGTTTGACTCGTTTGGCTCGTTCAACTCGCTTGACTCGTTTGACTCGTTTGACTCGTTTGACTCGTTTGACTCGTTTGACTCGTTTGACTCGTTTGACTCGTTTGACTCGTTTGACTCGTTTGACTCGTTTGACTCGTTTGACTCGTTTGACTCGTTTGACTCGTTTGACTCGTTTGACTCGTTTGACTTGTTTGACTCGTTTGACTCGTTTGACACGTTTGACTCGTTTGACTCGATTGTCCTGTTCGAGCCGTTTGACCCGTTTGACTCGTTTGACTCGTTTGACTCGTTTGACTCGTTTGACTCGCTTGACTCGATTGTCCTGTTCGACACGTTTGACTCGTTTGACTCGTTTGACTCGTTTGACTCGTTTGACTCGTTTGAATCGTTTGACTCGTTTGACTCGTTTGACTCGTTTGACTCGTTTGACTCGTTTGACTCGTTTGACTCGTTTGACTCGTTTGACTCGTTTGAATCGTTTGACTCGTTTGACTCGTTTGACTCGTTTGACTCGTTTGACTCGTTTGACTCGTTTGACTCGTTTGACTCGTTTGACTCGTTTGACTCGTTTGACTCGTTTGACTCGTTTGACTCGTTTGACTCGTTTGACTCGTTTGACTCGTTTGACTCGTTTGACTCGTTTGACTCGTTTGACTCGTTTGACTCGTTTGACTCGTTTTACTCGTATGACTCGTTTGACTCGTTTGACTCGTTTGACTCGTTTGACTCGTTTGACTCGTTTGACTCGTTTGACTCGTTTGACTCGTTTGACTCGTTTCACTCGTTTCACTCGTTTCACTCGGTTCACACGTTTCACTCGTTTGACTCGTTTGACTCGTTTCACTCGATTGTCCTGTTCGACCCGTTTGACCCATTAGACTCGTTTGACTCGTTTGACTCGTATGACTCGTTGGACTCGTATGACTCGTTGGACTCGATTGTCCTGTTCGACCCGTTTGACCCGTTTGACACGATTGACTCGTTTGACTCGTTTGACTCGATTGACTCGTTTCACTCGTTTCACTCGTTTCACTCGTTTCACTCGTTTGACTCGTTTGACTCGTTTGACTCGTTTGACTCGTTTGACTCGTTTGACTCGTTTGACTCGTTTGACTCGTTTGACTCGTTTGACTCGTTTGACTTGTTTGACTCGTTTGACTCGTTTGACACGTTTGACTCGTTTGACTCGATTGTCCTGTTCGAGCCGTTTGACCCGTTTGACTCGTTTGACTCGTTTGACTCGTTTGACTCGTTTGACTCGTTTGACCCGTTTGACTCGTTTGACTCGTTCGACTCGTTCGACTCGTTCGACTCGTTTGACTCGTTTGACTCGTTCGACTCGTTTGACTCGTTTGACTCGTTTGTCTCGTTTGACTCGTTTGACTCGTTTGACTCGTTTGACTCCAATGTTCTGTTCGACCCGTTTGACCCGTTTGACTCGATTGACTCGTTCGACTCGTTCGACTCGTTCGACTCGTTCGACTCGTTCGACTCGTTCGACTCGTTCGACTCGTTTGACTCGTTTGACTCGTTCGACTCGTTTGACTCGTTTGACTCGTTTGACTCGTTTGACTCGTTTGACTCGTTTGACTCGTTTGACTCCATTGTCCTGTTCGACCCGTTTGACCCGTTTGACTCGATTGACTCGTTTGACTCGTTTGACTCGTTTGACTCGTTTGACTCGTTTGACTCGTTTGACTCGTTTGACTCGTTTGACTCGTTTGACTCGTTTGACTCGTTTGACTCGTTTGACTCGTTTGACTCGTTTGACTCGTTTGACTCGTTTGACTCGTTTGACTCGTTTGACTCGTTTGACTCGTTTGACTCGTTTGACTCGTTTGACTCGTTTGACTCGTTTGACTCGTTTGACTCGTTTGACTCGTTTGACTCGTTTGACTCGTTTGACTCGTTTGACTCGTTTGACTCGTTTGACTCGTTTGACTCGTTTGACTCGTTTGACTCGTTTGACTCGCTTGACTCGATTGTCCTGTTCGACCCGTTCGACCCGTTTGACTCGATTGACTTGTTTGACTCGTTTGACTCGTTTGACTCGTTTGACTCGTTTGACTCGTTTGACTCGATTGACTCGTTTGGCTCGTTTGATTCGTTTGACTCGTTTGACTCGTTTGACTCGATTGTCCTGTTCGACCCGTTTGACCCGTTTGATTCGTTTGACTCGTTTGACTCGATTGTCCTGTTCGACCCGTTTGACCCGTTTGACTCGTTTGACTCGTTTGACTCGTTCGACTCGTTTGACTCGTTTGACTCATTTGACTCGTTTGACTCGTTTGGCGCGTTCAACTCGCTTGACTCGATTGTCCTGTTCGACCCGTTTGACCATTTTGACTCGTTTGATTCGTTTGGCTCGTTTGGCTCGTTCAACTCGCTTGACTCGATTGTCCTGTTCGACCCGTTCGACCCGTTTGACTCGATTGACTCGTTTGACTCGTTTGACTCGTTTGACTCGTTTGACTCGTTTGACTCGTTTCACTCGTTTGACTCGTTTCACTCGTTTGACTCGTTTCACTCGTTTGACTCGTTTCACTCGTTTGACTCGTTTCACTCGTTTGACTCGTTTCACTCGTTTGACTCGTTTCACTCGTTTGACTCGTTTCACTCGTTTGACTCGTTTCACTCGTTTGACTCGTTTCACTCGTTTGACTCGTTTCACTCGTTTGACTCGTTTGACTCGTTTGACTCGTCTGACTCGTTTGACTCGTTTGACTCGTTTGACTCGTTTCACTCGTTTGACTCGTTTGACTCGTTTGACTCGTTTGACTCGTTTGACTCGATTGACTCGTTTGACTCGTTTGACTCGTTTGACTCGTTTGACTCGTTTGACTCGTTTGACTCGTTTGACTCGTTTGACTCGTTTGACTCGATTGACTCGTTTGGCTCGTTTGATTCGTTTGACTCGTTTGACTCGTTTGACTCGATTGTCCTGTTCGACCCGTTTGACCCGTTTGTTTCGTTTGACTCGTTTGACTCGTCTGACTCGTTTGACTCGTTTGATTCGTTTGACTCGTTTGACTCGTTTGACTCGTTTGACTCGTTTGACTCGTTTGACTCGTTTGACTCGTTTGACTCGTTTGACTCGTTTGACTCGTTTGACTCGTTTGACTTGTTTGGCTCGTTCAAATCGCTGGACTCGATTGTCCTGTTCGACCCGTTTGACTCGTTTGACTCGTTTGACTCGATTGACTCGTTTGACTCGTTTGACTCGTTTGACTCGTTCGACTCGTTTGACTCGTTTGACTCATTTGACTCGTTTGACTCGTTTGGCGCGTTCAACTCGCTTGACTCGATTGTCCTGTTCGACCCGTTTGACCATTTTGACTCGTTTGATTCGTTTGACTCGTTTGGCTCGTTCAACTCGCTTGACTCGATTGTCCTGTTCGACTCGTTTGACTCGTAGGACTCGTTTGACTCGTTTGACTCGTTTGACTCGTTTGACTCGTTTCACTCGTTTCACTCGTTTGAATCGTTTCACTCGTTTGACTCGTTTGACTCGTTTGACTCGTTTCACTCGTTTGACTCGTTTCACTCGTTTGACTCGTTTGACTCGTTTGACTCGTTTCACTCGTTTGACTCGTTTCACTCGTTTGACTCGTTTCTCTCGTTTGACTCGTTTGACTCGTTTCACTCGTTTGACTGGTTTCACTCGTTTGACTCGTTTCACTCGTTTGACTCGTTTCACTCGTTTCACTCGTTTCACTCGTTTGACTCATTTGACACGTTTGACTCGTTTGGCTCGTTCAACCCGCTTGAAACGAATGTCCTGTTCGACACGTTTGACTCGTTTGACTCGTTTGACTCGTTTAACTCGTTTGACTCGTTTGACTCGTTTGACTCGTTTAACTCGTTTGACTCGTTTGTCTCGTTTGACTCGTTTGACTCGTTTGACTCGTTTGACTCGTTTGACTCGTTTGACTCGTTTGACTCGTTTGACTCGTTTGACTCGTTTGACTCGTTTGACTCGTTTGACTCGTTTGACTCGTTTGACTCGTTTGACTCGTTTGACTCGTTTGACTCGTTTGACTCGTTTGACTCGTTTGACTCGTTTGACTCGTTTTACTCGTCTGACTCGTTTGACTCGATTGTCCTGTTCGACGCGTATGACCATTTTGACTCTTTCGACTCGTATGACTCGTTCGACTCGTTTGACTCGTTCGACTCGTTTGACTCGTTTGACTCGTTTGACTCGTTTGTCTCGTTTGACTCGTTTGACTCGTTTGACTCGTTTGACTCGTTTGACTCGTTTGACTCGTTTGACTCGTTTGACTCGTTTGACTCGTTTGACTCGTTTGACTCGTTTGACTCGTTTGACTCGTTTGACTCGTTTGACTCGTTTGACTCGTTTGACTCGTTTGACTCGTTTGACTCGTTTGACTCGTTTGACTCGTTTGACTCGTTTGACTCGTTTGACTCGTTTGACTCGTTTGACTCGTTTGACTCGTTTGACTCGTTTGACTCGTTTGACTCGTTTGACTCGTTTGACTCGTTTGACTCGTTTGACTCGTTTGACTCGTTTGACTCGTTTGACTCGTTTGACTCGTATGACTCGTTTGACTCGTTTGACTCGTTTGACTCGTTTGACACGTTTGACTCGTTTGACTCGTTTGACTCGTTTGACTCGTTTGACTCGTTTGACTCGTTTGACTCGTTTGACTCGTTTGACTCGTTTGACTCGTTTGACTCGTTTGACTCGTTTGGCTCGTTCAACTCGCTTGACTCGATTGTCCTGTTCGACTCGTTTGACTCGTAGGACTCGTTTGACTCGTTTGACTCGTTTGACTCGTTTGACTCGTTTCACTCGTTTCACTCGTTTGAATCGTTTCACTCGTTTGACTCGTTTGACTCGTTTGACTCGTTTCACTCGTTTGACTCGTTTCACTCGTTTGACTCGTTTCACTCGTTTGACTCGTTTCACTCGTTTGACTCGTTTCTCTCGTTTGACTCGTTTGACTCGTTTCACTCGTTTGACTGGTTTCACTCGTTTGACTCGTTTCACTCGTTTGACTCGTTTCACTCGTTTCACTCGTTTCACTCGTTTGACTCATTTGACACGTTTGACTCGTTTGGCTCGTTCAACCCGCTTGAAACGAATGTCCTGTTCGACACGTTTGACTCGTTTGACTCGTTTGACTCGTTTAACTCGTTTGACTCGTTTGACTCGTTTGACTCGTTTAACTCGTTTGACTCGTTTGACTCGTTTGACTCGATTGACTCGATTGACTCGTTTGACTCGTTTGACTCGTTTGACTCGTTTGACTCGTTTGACTCGTTTGACTCGTTTGACTCGTTTGACTCGTTTGACTCGTCTGACTCGTTTGACTCGTTTGACTCGTTTGACTCGTTTGACTCGTTTGACTCGTTTGACTCGTTTGACTCGTTTGACTCGTTTGACTCGTTTGACTCGTTTGACTCGTTTGACTCGTTTGACTCGTTTGACTCGTTTGACTCGTTTGACTCGTTTGACTCGTTTGACTCGTTTGACTCGTTTGACTCGTTTGACTCGTTTGACTCGTTTGACTCGTTTAACTCGATTGACTCGTTTGACTCGTTTGACTCGTTTGACTCGTTTGACTCGTTTGACTCGTTTGACTCGTTTGACTCGATTGACTCGTTTGGCTCGTTTGATTCGTTTGACTCGTTTGACTCGTTTGACTCGATTGTCCTGTTCGACCCGTTTGACCCGTTTGTTTCGTTTGACTCGTTTGACTCGTCTGACTCGTTTGACTCGTTTGATTCGTTTGACTCGTTTGACTCGTTTGACTCGTTTGACTCGTTTGACTCGTTTGACTCGTTTGACTCGTTTGACTCGTTTGACTCGTTTGACTCGTTTGACTCGTTTGACTCGTTTGACTCGTTTGACTCGTTTGACTCGTTTGACTCGTTTGACTCGTTTGACTCGTTTGACTCGTTTGACTTGTTTGGCTCGTTCAAATCGCTGGACTCGATTGTCCTGTTCGACCCGTTTGACTCGTTTGACTCGTTTGACTCGATTGACTCGTTTGACTCGTTTGACTCGTTTGACTCGTTTGACTCGTTTGACTCGTTTGACTCATTTGACTCGTTTGACTCGTTTGGCGCGTTCAACTCGCTTGACTCGATTGTCCTGTTCGACCCGTTTGACCATTTTGACTCGTTTGATTCGTTTGACTCGTTTGGCTCGTTCAACTCGCTTGACTCGATTGTCCTGTTCGACCCGTTCGACCCGTTTGACTCGATTGACTCGTTTGACTCGTTTGACTCGTTTGACTCGTTTGACTCGTTTGACTCGTTTCACTCGTTTGACTCGTTTCACTCGTTTGACTCGTTTCACTCGTTTGACTCGTTTCACTCGTTTGACTCGTTTGACTCGTTTGACTCGTCTGACTCGTTTGACTCGTTTGACTCGTTTGACTCGTTTCACTCGTTTGACTCGTTTGACTCGTTTGACTCGTTTGACTCGTTTGACTCGTTTGACTCGTTTAACTCGATTGACTCGTTTGACTCGTTTGACTCGTTTGACTCGTTTGACTCGTTTGACTCGTTTGACTCGTTTGACTCGTTTGACTCGATTGACTCGTTTGGCTCGTTTGATTCGTTTGACTCGTTTGACTCGTTTGACTCGATTGTCCTGTTCGACCCGTTTGACCCGTTTGATTCGTTTGACTCGTTTGACTCGTCTGACTCGTTTGACTCGTTTGACTCGTTTGACTCGTTTGACTCGTTTGACTCGTTTGACTCGTTTGACTCGTTTGACTCGTTTGACTCGTTTGACTCGTTTGACTCGTTTGACTCGTTTGACTCGTTTGACTCGTTTGACTCGTTTGACTTGTTTGGCTCGTTCAAATCGCTGGACTCGATTGTCCTGTTCGACCCGTTTGACTCGTTTGACTCGTTTGACTCGATTGACTCGTTTGACTCGTTTGACTCGTTTGACTCGTTCGACTCGTTTGACTCGTTTGACTCATTTGACTCGTTTGACTCGTTTGGCGCGTTCAACTCGCTTGACTCGATTGTCCTGTTCGACCCGTTTGACCATTTTGACTCGTTTGATTCGTTTGACTCGTTTGGCTCGTTCAACTCGCTTGACTCGATTGTCCTGTTCGACCCGTTCGACCCGTTTGACTCGATTGACTCGTTTGACTCGTTTGACTCGTTTGACTCGTTTGACTCGTTTGACTCGTTTGACTCGTTTGACTCGTTTGACTCGTTTGACTCGTCTGACTCGTTTGACTCGTCTGACTCGTTTGACTCGTCTGACTCGTTTGACTCGTCTGACTCGTTTGACTCGTCTGACTCGTTTGACTCGTCTGACTCGTTTGACTCGTCTGACTCGTTTGACTCGTCTGACTCGTTTGACTCGTCTGACTCGTTTGACTCGTCTGACTCGTTTGACTCGTCTGACTCGTTTGACTCGTCTGACTCGTTTGACTCGTCTGACTCGTTTGACTCGTCTGACTCGTTTGACTCGTCTGACTCGTTTGACTCGTCTGACTCGTTTGACACGTTTGACTCGTTTGGCTCGTTCAACCCGCTTGAAACGAATGTCCTGTTCGACACGTTTGACTCGTTTGACTCGTTTGACTCGTTTGACTCGTTTGACTCGTTTGACTCGTTTGACTCGTTTGACTCGTTTGACTCGTTTGACTCGTTTGACTCGTTTGACTCGTTTGACTCGTTTAACTCGATTGACTCGTTTGACTCGTTTGACTCGTTTGACTCGTTTGACTCGTTTGACTCGTTTGACTCGTTTGACTCGATTGACTCGTTTGGCTCGTTTGATTCGTTTGACTCGTTTGACTCGTTTGACTCGATTGTCCTGTTCGACCCGTTTGACCCGTTTGTTTCGTTTGACTCGTTTGACTCGTCTGACTCGTTTGACTCGTTTGATTCGTTTGACTCGTTTGACTCGTTTGACTCGTTTGACTCGTTTGACTCGTTTGACTCGTTTGACTCGTTTGACTCGTTTGACTCGTTTGACTCGTTTGACTCGTTTGACTCGTTTGACTCGTTTGACTCGTTTGACTCGTTTGACTCGTTTGACTTGTTTGGCTCGTTCAAATCGCTGGACTCGATTGTCCTGTTCGACCCGTTTGACTCGTTTGACTCGTTTGACTCGATTGACTCGTTTGACTCGTTTGACTCGTTTGACTCGTTCGACTCGTTTGACTCGTTTGACTCATTTGACTCGTTTGACTCGTTTGGCGCGTTCAACTCGCTTGACTCGATTGTCCTGTTCGACCCGTTTGACCATTTTGACTCGTTTGATTCGTTTGACTCGTTTGGCTCGTTCAACTCGCTTGACTCGATTGTCCTGTTCGACCCGTTCGACCCGTTTGACTCGATTGACTCGTTTGACTCGTTTGACTCGTTTGACTCGTTTGACTCGTTTGACTCGTTTGACTCGTTTGACTCGTTTGACTCGTTTCACTCGTTTGACTCGTTTCACTCGTTTGACTCGTTTCACTCGTTTGACTCGTTTCACTCGTTTGACTCGTTTCACTCGTTTGACTCGTTTCACTCGTTTGACTCGTTTCACTCGTTTGACTCGTTTGACTCGTTTGACTCGTTTGACTCGTTTGACTCGTTTGACTCGTTTGACTCGTTTGACTCGTTTGACTCGTTTGACTCGTTTGACTCGTTTGACTCGTTTGACTCGTTTGACTCGTCTGACTCGTCTGACTCGTCTGACTCGTTTGACTCGTTTGACTCGTTTGACTCGTTTGACTCGTTTGACTCGATTGTCCTGTTCGACCCGTTTGACTCGTTTGACTCGTTTGACTCGATTGACTCGTTTGACTCGTTTGACTCGTTTGACTCGTTCGACTCGTTTGACTCGTTTGACTCATTTGACTCGTTTGACTCGTTTGGCGCGTTCAACTCGCTTGACTCGATTGTCCTGTTCGACCCGTTTGACCATTTTGACTCGTTTGATTCGTTTGACTCGTTTGGCTCGTTCAACTCGCTTGACTCGATTGTCCTGTTCGACCCGTTCGACCCGTTTGACTCGATTGACTCGTTTGACTCGTTTGACTCGTTTGACTCGTTTGACTCGTTTGACTCGTTTCACTCGTTTGACTCGTTTCACTCGTTTGACTCGTTTCACTCGTTTGACTCGTTTCACTCGTTTGACTCGTTTCACTCGTTTGACTCGTTTCACTCGTTTGACTCGTTTGACTCGTTTGACTCGTCTGACTCGTTTGACTCGTTTGACTCGTTTGACTCGTTTCACTCGTTTGACTCGTTTGACTCGTTTGACTCGTTTGACTCGTTTGACTCGTTTGACTCGTTTAACTCGATTGACTCGTTTGACTCGTTTGACTCGTTTGACTCGTTTGACTCGTTTGACTCGTTTGACTCGTTTGACTCGATTGACTCGTTTGGCTCGTTTGATTCGTTTGACTCGTTTGACTCGTTTGACTCGATTGTCCTGTTCGACCCGTTTGACCCGTTTGATTCGTTTGACTCGTTTGACTCGTCTGACTCGTTTGACTCGTTTGATTCGTTTGACTCGTTTGACTCGTTTGACTCGTTTGACTCGTTTGACTCGTTTGACTCGTTTGACTCGTTTGACTCGTTTGACTCGTTTGACTCGTTTGACTCGTTTGACTCGTTTGACTCGTTTGACTCGTTTGACTCGTTTGACTCGTTTGACTCGTTTGACTTGTTTGGCTCGTTCAAATCGCTGGACTCGATTGTCCTGTTCGACCCGTTTGACTCGTTTGACTCGTTTGACTCGATTGACTCGTTTGACTCGTTTGACTCGTTTGACTCGTTCGACTCGTTTGACTCGTTTGACTCATTTGACTCGTTTGACTCGTTTGACTCGTTTGACTCGTTTGACTCGTTTGACTCGTTTGACTCGTTTGACTCGTTTGACTTGTTTGGCTCGTTCAAATCGCTTGACTCGATTGTCCTGTTCGACCCGTTTGACTCGTTTGACTCGTTTGACTCGATTGACTCGTTTGACTCGTTTGACTCGTTTGACCCTTTCGACTCGTCTGACTCGTTTGACTCGTCTGACTCGTTTGACTCGTCTGACTCGTTTGACTCGTCTGACTCGTTTGACTCGTCTGACTCGTTTGACTCGTCTGACTCGTTTGACTCGTCTGACTCGTTTGACTCGTCTGACTCGTTTGACTCGTCTGACTCGTTTGACTCGTCTGACTCGTTTGACTCGTCTGACTCGTTTGACTCGTCTGACTCGTTTGACTCGTCTGACTCGTTTGACTCGTCTGACTCGTTTGACTCGTCTGACTCGTTTGACTCGTCTGACTCGTTTGACTCGTTTGACTCGTTTGACTCGTTTGACTCGTTTGACTCGTTTGACTCGTTTGACTCGTTTGACTCGTTTGACTCGTTTGACTCGTTTGACTCGTATGACTCGTTTGACTCGTTTGACTCGTTTGACTCGTTTGACACGTTTGACTCGTTTGACTCGTTTGACTCGTTTGACTCGTTTGACTCGTTTGACTCGTTTGACTCGTTTGACTCGTTTGACTCGTTTGACTCGTTTGACTCGTTTGACTCGTTTGACTCGTTTGGCTCGTTCAACTCGCTTGACTCGATTGTCCTGTTCGACTCGTTTGACTCGTAGGACTCGTTTGACTCGTTTGACTCGTTTGACTCGTTTGACTCGTTTCACTCGTTTCACTCGTTTGAATCGTTTCACTCGTTTGACTCGTTTGACTCGTTTGACTCGTTTCACTCGTTTGACTCGTTTCACTCGTTTGACTCGTTTCACTCGTTTGACTCGTTTCTCTCGTTTGACTCGTTTGACTCGTTTCACTCGTTTGACTGGTTTCACTCGTTTCACTCGTTTCACTCGTTTGACTCGTTTCACTCGTTTGACTCATTTGACACGTTTGACTCGTTTGGCTCGTTCAACCCGCTTGAAACGAATGTCCTGTTCGACACGTTTGACTCGTTTGACTCGTTTGACTCGTTTGACTCGTTTGACTCGTTTGACTCGTTTGACTCGTTTGACTCGTTTGACTCGTTTGACTCGTTTGACTCGTTTGACTCGTTTGACTCGTTTGACTCGTTTGACTCGTTTGACTCGTTTGACTCGTTTGACTCGTTTGGCTCGTTCAACTCGCTTGACTCGATTGTCCTGTTCGACTCGTTTGACTCGTAGGACTCGTTTGACTCGTTTGACTCGTTTGACTCGTTTGACTCGTTTCACTCGTTTCACTCGTTTGAATCGTTTCACTCGTTTGACTCGTTTGACTCGTTTGACTCGTTTCACTCGTTTGACTCGTTTCACTCGTTTGACTCGTTTCACTCGTTTGACTCGTTTCTCTCGTTTGACTCGTTTGACTCGTTTCACTCGTTTGACTGGTTTCACTCGTTTCACTCGTTTCACTCGTTTGACTCGTTTCACTCGTTTGACTCATTTGACACGTTTGACTCGTTTGGCTCGTTCAACCCGCTTGAAACGAATGTCCTGTTCGACACGTTTGACTCGTTTGACTCGTTTGACTCGTTTGACTCGTTTGACTCGTTTGACTCGTTTGACTCGTTTGACTCGTTTGACTCGTTTGACTCGTTTGACTCGTTTGACTCGTTTGACTCGTTTGACTCGTTTGACTCGTTTGACTCGTTTAACTCGATTGACTCGTTTGACTCGTTTGACTCGTTTGACTCGTTTGACTCGTTTGACTCGTTTGACTCGTTTGACTCGATTGACTCGTTTGGCTCGTTTGATTCGTTTGACTCGTTTGACTCGTTTGACTCGATTGTCCTGTTCGACCCGTTTGACCCGTTTGTTTCGTTTGACTCGTTTGACTCGTCTGACTCGTTTGACTCGTTTGATTCGTTTGACTCGTTTGACTCGTTTGACTCGTTTGACTCGTTTGACTCGTTTGACTCGTTTGACTCGTTTGACTCGTTTGACTCGTTTGACTCGTTTGACTCGTTTGACTCGTTTGACTCGTTTGACTCGTTTGACTCGTTTGACTCGTTTGACTCGTTTGACTTGTTTGGCTCGTTCAAATCGCTGGACTCGATTGTCCTGTTCGACCCGTTTGACTCGTTTGACTCGTTTGACTCGATTGACTCGTTTGACTCGTTTGACTCGTTTGACTCGTTCGACTCGTTTGACTCGTTTGACTCATTTGACTCGTTTGACTCGTTTGGCGCGTTCAACTCGCTTGACTCGATTGTCCTGTTCGACCCGTTTGACCATTTTGACTCGTTTGATTCGTTTGACTCGTTTGGCTCGTTCAACTCGCTTGACTCGATTGTCCTGTTCGACCCGTTCGACCCGTTTGACTCGATTGACTCGTTTGACTCGTTTGACTCGTTTGACTCGTTTGACTCGTTTGACTCGTTTGACTCGTTTGACTCGTTTGACTCGTTTGACTCGTTTGACTCGTTTCACTCGTTTGACTCGTTTCACTCGTTTGACTCGTTTCACTCGTTTGACTCGTTTCACTCGTTTGACTCGTTTCACTCGTTTGACTCGTTTCACTCGTTTGACTCGTTTGACTCGTTTGACTCGTTTGACTCGTTTGACTCGTTTGACTCGTTTGACTCGTTTGACTCGTTTGACTCGTTTGACTCGTTTGACTCGTTTGACTCGTTTGACTCGTTTGACTCGTTTGACTCGTTTGACTCGTTTGACTCGTTTGACTCGTTTGACTCGTCTGACTCGTCTGACTCGTCTGACTCGTTTGACTCGTTTGACTCGTTTGACTCGTTTGACTCGATTGTCCTGTTCGACCCGTTTGACTCGTTTGACTCGTTTGACTCGATTGACTCGTTTGACTCGTTTGACTCGTTTGACTCGTTCGACTCGTTTGACTCGTTTGACTCATTTGACTCGTTTGACTCGTTTGGCGCGTTCAACTCGCTTGACTCGATTGTCCTGTTCGACCCGTTTGACCATTTTGACTCGTTTGATTCGTTTGACTCGTTTGGCTCGTTCAACTCGCTTGACTCGATTGTCCTGTTCGACCCGTTCGACCCGTTTGACTCGATTGACTCGTTTGACTCGTTTGACTCGTTTGACTCGTTTCACTCGTTTGACTCGTTTCACTCGTTTGACTCGTTTCACTCGGTTGACTCGTTTCACTCGTTTGACTCGTCTGACTCGTCTGACTCGTCTGACTCGTTTGACTCGTTTGACTCGTTTCACTCGTTTGACTCGTTTGACTCGTTTGACTCGTTTGACTCGTTTGACTCGTCTGACTCGTTTGACTCGTTTGACTCGTTTGACTCGTTTCACTCGTTTGACTCGTTTGACTCGTTTGACTCGTTTGACTCGTTTGACTCGTTTGACTCGTTTAACTCGATTGACTCGTTTGACTCGTTTGACTCGTTTGACTCGTTTGACTCGTTTGACTCGTTTGACTCGTTTGACTCGATTGACTCGTTTGGCTCGTTTGATTCGTTTGACTCGTTTGACTCGTTTGACTCGATTGTCCTGTTCGACCCGTTTGACCCGTTTGATTCGTTTGACTCGTTTGACTCGTGTGACTCGTTTGACTCGTTTGATTCGTTTGACTCGTTTGACTCGTTTGACTCGTTTGACTCGTTTGACTCGTTTGACTCGTTTGACTCGTTTGACTCGTTTGACTCGTTTGACTCGTTTGACTCGTTTGACTCGTTTGACTCGTTTGACTCGTTTGACTCGTTTGACTCGTTTGACTTGTTTGGCTCGTTCAAATCGCTGGACTCGATTGTCCTGTTCGACCCGTTTGACTCGTTTGACTCGTTTGACTCGATTGACTCGTTTGACTCGTTTGACTCGTTTGACTCGTTCGACTCGTTTGACTCGTTTGACTCATTTGACTCGTTTGACTCGTTTGGCGCGTTCAACTCGCTTGACTCGATTGTCCTGTTCGACCCGTTTGACCATTTTGACTCGTTTGATTCGTTTGACTCGTTTGGCTCGTTCAACTCGCTTGACTCGATTGTCCTGTTCGACCCGTTCGACCCGTTTGACTCGATTGACTCGTTTGACTCGTTTGACTCGTTTGACTCGTTTGACTCGTTTGACTCGTTTGACTCGTTTGAATCGTTTGACTCGTTTGACTCGTTTGACTCGTTTGACTCGTTTGACTCGTTTGACTCGTTTGACTCGTTTGACTCGTTTGACTCGTTTGACTCGTTTGACTCGTTTGACTCGTTTGACTCGTTTGACTCGTTTGACTCGTTTGACTCGTTTGACTCGTTTGACTTGTTTGGCTCGTTCAAATCGCTTGACTCGATTGTCCTGTTCGACCCGTTTGACTCGTTTGACTCGTTTGACTCGATTGACTCGTTTGACTCGTTTGACTCGTTTGACCCTTTCGACTCGTTTGACTCGTTTGACTCATTTGACTCGTTTGACTCGTTTGGCGCGTTCAACTCGCTTGACTCGATTGTCCTGTTCGACCCGTTTGACTCGGTTGACTCGTTTGACTCGTTTGACTCGTTTGACTCGTTTGACTCGTTTGACTAGTTCGACTCGTTTGACTCGTTTGACTCGTTTGACTCGTTTCACTCGTTTGACTCGTTTCACTCGTTTGACTCGTTTCACTCGTTTGACTCGTTTCACTCGTTTGACTCGTTTGACTCGTTTGACTCGTCTGACTCGTTTGACTCGTTTGACTCGTTTGACTCGTTTCACTCGTTTGACTCGTTTGACTCGTTTGACTCGTTTGACTCGTTTGACTCGTTTAACTCGATTGACTCGTTTGACTCGTTTGACTCGTTTGACTCGTTTGACTCGTTTGACTCGTTTGACTCGTTTGACTCGATTGACTCGTTTGGCTCGTTTGATTCGTTTGACTCGTTTGACTCGTTTGACTCGATTGTCCTGTTCGACCCGTTTGACCCGTTTGATTCGTTTGACTCGTTTGACTCGTCTGACTCGTTTGACTCGTTTGATTCGTTTGACTCGTTTGACTCGTTTGACTCGTTTGACTCGTTTGACTCGTTTGACTCGTTTGACTCGTTTGACTCGTTTGACTCGTTTGACTCGTTTGACTCGTTTGACTCGTTTGACTCGTTTGACTTGTTTGGCTCGTTCAAATCGCTGGACTCGATTGTCCTGTTCGACCCGTTTGACTCGTTTGACTCGTTTGACTCGATTGACTCGTTTGACTCGTTTGACTCGTTTGACTCGTTCGACTCGTTTGACTCGTTTGACTCATTTGACTCGTTTGACTCGTTTGGCGCGTTCAACTCGCTTGACTCGATTGTCCTGTTCGACCCGTTTGACCATTTTGACTCGTTTGATTCGTTTGACTCGTTTGGCTCGTTCAACTCGCTTGACTCGATTGTCCTGTTCGACCCGTTCGACCCGTTTGACTCGATTGACTCGTTTGACTCGTTTGACTCGTTTGACTCGTTTGACTCGTTTGACTCGTTTGACTCGTTTGACTCGTTTGAATCGTTTGACTCGTTTGACTCGTTTGACTCGTTTGACTCGTTTGACTCGTTTGACTCGTTTGACTCGTTTGACTCGTTTGACTCGTTTGACTCGTTTGACTCGTTTGACTCGTTTGACTCGTTTGACTCGTTTGACTCGTTTGACTCGTTTGACTCGTTTGACTCGTTTGACTCGTTTGACTCGTTTGACTCGTTTGACTCGTTTGACTCGTTTGACTCGTTTGACTCGTTTGACTCGTTTGACTTGTTTGGCTCGTTCAAATCGCTTGACTCGATTGTCCTGTTCGACCCGTTTGACTCGTTTGACTCGTTTGACTCGATTGACTCGTTTGACTCGTTTGACTCGTTTGACCCTTTCGACTCGTTTGACTCGTTTGACTCATTTGACTCGTTTGACTCGTTTGGCGCGTTCAACTCGCTTGACTCGATTGTCCTGTTCGACCCGTTTGACTCGGTTGACTCGTTTGACTCGTTTGACTCGTTTGACTCGTTTGACTCGTTTGACTCGTTCGACTCGTTTGACTCGTTTGACTCGAGTAGTTAGGCTATGCGGATTCTGGACGAAGTTGGGGCGAGGGGGTGAGGCGGGGCGGGGGGGTACCGCGCAACGCGCTATAGCGCGGGATGGGTGAGGGGGTGAGGCGGGGAGGGGGGTAACGCGCTATAGCGTATGATGGGTAAGGGGGTGAGGTGGGGAGGGGGTACCGAGTTTGTTGGTGAGGGGGATGACGTCATAGGGGAGGGGGAATTCAAAATGGCGTCGACCGAGTTCGTTGGTGAGGGGGATGACGTCACAGGGGAGGGGGATTTCAAAAATTCAAATTTTCAAAATGGCGCAGCGCGCGCAATTTGAGTTCGTTGGTGAGGGGGACGACGTCACAGGGGAGGGAGGGCGGATTTCAAAAATTCAAAATGGCGTCGTGCGCATTTCCATGTGGCGCCACCTAGGCGTCGTGCGCATTTTCAAGTGGCGCCACCTATTGGGTGTTCGAGGTACTTTGGGCCCGCGTTGGTATTTGGGCCCGAGGTGGTAATTTCCAAGTGGCGCCACCTATTGGGTGTTTGAGGTACTTCGGTCCTGCGTCGGTATTTGGGCCCGAGGCGGTAATTCCATAGGTTTTCATACATTTAGTATTGGCGCCACCTGTTGGATGTTTAAGGAACTTTGGCCACGCGTCGCCGCCGCGCAATCTCCGTACGCTCGCGGGATCGGTGCGCAGGCGCGACCGCGGCCGATTCGTGGAAATTCGCGTCTTCGATGTACGGAAGAGGGTGGACCTTGATTTCTGAGAAAGAGGGTGGTTCATGATTTCTGAGAAAAGATGAGTGCACGCGCTTCATGCCGTGTGTGTTTATATTTGAATCGTGCGATCGATACGGCATACGTGCAATAATGTAAACATATCGAGCATTTTAATGATCGCGGGGTTGTAAGTCAATCAGCGCGGCATCGCATGGTGTAAACACTACATTGCACCGCGCGATGCTGTGTTTATGTTTGAATCATGGGACCGATACAGCCCACGTGCAATGGTATAAACATATAGCGATAATTATTCGGGGTAGAGTTCCGAGTATTTATGATCGAGAACAGGGTGAGCGTCCTTATCGAGGAGGCTGTAAGTCAAGCGTCGTGAGAACGCGTAAGGGCGAAAAGAATTTGTACATAGACCCGCTGGCATCTGGGTTACAATAGACCAGTGTCAGGACCCACCCCTTATCGACTATTAACATTCGCCAAGACCATGCCTCTAAGAAGTGTCATCGAGAAAACGTGACGTCCTTGAAGAATGAATTAGGCGTTGCGTTCGCGTAAGCATCCCATGTAACCTAAAACGATAATTGTTCATGGTAACGTTCCAAGTATTTTCACGATCGAGAACAGGGCGACGTCTCAAGTATCCTTCTCGAGAGGCTGCAAGTCAAGCGTCGTGGGCGCGTGTAAGGGCGAAGAGAAATCGACATAGACCCACGGCCATCTGGTTTACAGCAAACAAATGTCATGGTCAAGCACCATGGGAACGCATCCGAACCTTACCCAATAATACGCTAAGATCAGGCCTCAAAGAATTAATATATATGGATATGTAAGAATGGGTATTATAAATGATGTGTTACAGGTATTGATGTGAAAGTCAGTCATTTATTAATATATATATATATATATATATATATATATATATATATATATATATATATATATATGTACATACTACAGTGGTGTATGGACTCTATCACGCAGCATGGATGGTAATCCTAACGCTAACAATTCACAATCGATCAAAGAATGTTGTTCAAAGTGTTCGCATTCAGTAATTAATTTCACATAATTCGTTGGTGTAGTAGCTGTACGCAGAACGTCTACGAAGGATGCATATTTACTGCTTACAGAGTATATATTTTCGGTCAACCAGGTGAACATATGTTCAATGCAATGTTCATACGCGAATAGTTTACGTATCGTGGCTTCAGTCATATATATAAACCCACCATTATCGGTGATTTTAATAAGTCGATCATCGTGCATACGCGTGAATTCTAATCGTAAATGATCAATTACGATGTGGGTTTGGGGCGATGTTGCGTTGCTGCGTAATCGTTCGAGTATGTCCGCCTCACTTTGCAGTAGGAGCTTCCACGTAGACATTGAAAAGCTTAACTCGTTGCCTTTATTGTCGGCTATGGCGATCTCGACACGGCACGAATCCATCCCAATGCGTATTCCAATAGTTAGACGTTTATAAGCTGTTGCGGTCAGTGGATAATCACGCCCCAGGATCCGTACGATTGACAGTTTTGGTGTCTTCGATGTTTTCGACGTTGCGGATTCAGAACTGTAAGAAACATATACACTAAATTAATACTTCGGTCGTTGTGTTTACAGTGAATGAAATAAATGAAAAGTGTTTATTAAAGCGTACGTACCTCATATGGAACTGTTGATGATGTTGTTGTTGTTGTTGTTGTTGTTGTTGTTGTTGTTGACGTTTATTTGGAAACCCACCATCGTTGTCGTATGCACAGGATGAATCGTTTAAGTTGCGTTTGTACATGTTGATATGTAGTACGTATGATTTTCATCGACGGTAAAAAAAAAAATGACGCAAGCGATACTTGTTAGCACTCGAGTGTACGTGATGCAATGAAGTCCGCAGGGCTGACCCACGTCGCTTTATACTGATTCATGCACACGTACGCGTCAATGTGTGAAAGTATATCACATCAGTGATGGTCAAGATGCGTATGTATACCACACAAGGGTTAGAGAGTACGCGGCAAATTCAAATAGTATGCTTGACAAATTCAAGGTGTGTACGTATCGTGGAATATGCAGTGTCGATTCACGGTGTGAACCATAAAAGTATACTATAAGCTGGAATAATTGACTTCATATTATAAAATCATCGAGGAAGAAGGAGAAAAAGAAGAAGAAGAAGAAGAGAGATGATGGGAAGAAACTGTGACGTAGACATCCCCACCAAACCTCAAGCCCACCCGACTTGAAAACTACCCCTACTCTGCAACGTGCTGGGCCATAGTTCTAGGCTAGAGAACCGAAGTGTATATAAGGGTGTCGACCCCGCCGCACGGGCCAGTGTAGTTATCACAACCATTTCTATAAAACAAACATTTTACAAATAATAAAATATGTACGCCGGTGAAGTACTTCGCGAGCCGGTAACGTTCGGAATGAAGGCGGTAGAGATGCAGCGATGCATCGTAAGTATAATTTTGTGTAAATCGAATTAGTGCGCGTCTTCCATTCGACGATATTCTAATAAAGTGGTGTCTTCATTTCAGCGAATGCATGGGGAAATCGAACAAGCATGGCATGCTGAGCGTGACGAAGCGGTCCGAAAAATCGTAAGTATGGTTTTTAGTGTAATTGAATTGGTGTATATTCAATTGGGCTAGCTTCTAACAAAGTTACGCATTGTTTCAGACCGAGCTCGATAACTTCATCAAGATGTGGCGTGTGGAGCGGCGGGCGGCAGTTAAACATCTCGTAAGTGATATTTCACAAAAATTATAGTGGTGCGCGTACACCATTCAACTATGTTTTAATCGATTCATGCATTTTTACAGTGTGAACGGGAAAATGAAATGTCGCGTTGGAGCTATAACTATCTCGGGACGGTCGGACGCCTCGTAAGTGATGTTTAAAAAAAAAAAAAAAAAAAAAATGATTGTGATGCGCGCACATCGATCGACGGCGGTTTAATCGAGTTGCATGTTTGTTTCAGCGTCGTGAAGACCTTGAGGCTCATGCGCGCGATGGTGATCGCGACGCAATCTTTCAAGTACTCGTAAGTGATGTTTCGCGCAAATGATACGCATACACCATTCGACGATGTGTGTTTTTTTTTTTTTTTGTTTAATCGAGTCACGTGTTTGTTTCAGCATCGCCAATACCCGACGAGGAGTGACGGGCGGATTTGCCGCGAGTTGAGAGATAAGATTCGTTTCGCCCGGCGTATGTGGCGGGAGGACACCATAGACGTGGAGTTCATGGCGTTCGAAGGCGAATTTTGGGGGTTAAAACGATTATTCGAAGAGTAAGTATAAATGAATTTTCATTGTTCGGTGTTTCGTGCTAATATCAACGTTTTATTTATAATAATAATTTGGTGTTTTTTTTTCTGTGTGTTGCAGGGTATAACATCACGCCGAACATTTTTTTTTTTTAGTAAATATGTATATATTTTTTTTTTTTTTTTAATAAATAAATAAATATAAATATTTTTTTTAAAATAAATATAATTTTTATTCAAAACAGTGTGTGTTTATTCATGTACATCCATGCATGCATACTTAAATTATAGAATCACTATCTGCGTAAAAGTGACGTTCGTATGGGAGGGGTCTTCTTGCTCGTCGCCGCTAACGTTACGCTCATCGCCGCCGTCGTTGTGTTCATTGCTATAGAAAACAAAAAAAAAATTGTCACATATTCGTTTCTCTACATATGACGCATAAAGTAGATGTAATGCGTGTGTATGACTTACATTAGACGACGCTGCGTATATAATCCCATATTTTCTGAACGTTCTCCAGCGCGCAAATACCGTCGTTGCTGTGAAATGCACATCGAAGGGCATTCGTTGAAGACATAGACTTCAGGTTAGGAACGTCGGAGTTCCCTGTATTAGGCACGATCCCGCAATAATCATCGTCAACGTCGTAACCACCGTCATCTTCAACAGTTCGGGTGTTGATATTGTTGTTATTGTTAATCTTTGGCTCCTTCAGTTCGTACAAATCGCAGACATCCTCAACGATTATGTCGGGTAGTAGTTGTAGCATCCAGGTTTTCTTTTCCGAACCTTTCACGACGACGAAGTCAATGTTCGCGAGTACGTTGGTAAGCAGTCCCGGAAGTTTGGAGTATGGAACATAGCCGTCGGACCAGCGAAGCCCGTGATGATGCTTCGCGAGCCAGGATGCTTGACGGTTCTCGCATGACTTCAGATGTCCCCAGAAGTACGGCGGCTCGAAGATCCAATGGCTAATCGTTGGCGTTTTATCACTGTTACTGGTTGTGCGAATCGCGAGCTCTTTGACTACGAACTCGCAATTGTTATTGAAACCTTGTAGATCGACAATGGCGAACATTATTCGTTAGGTAACTCTGTCGAGGGCTGTGTCAGAATAGTAACTGAGGGCTTGGACGTCGACGTTTTTCACAGTAGCAGCAGCAGCAGTATCGGCAGTAGTAGTATTCGTTGATCATTCACACACACACAAACGCACACTATGTTAGTTTACGTACCACGTTAGTCAGAGGACCGTATTCGACTATACGATCGTGTATGATCATACAGTACGCGGTAGTATTAGCGGGGACATTTTCTTTGCATTCAAAATCTATTCGCACGTCCACCGTAGCGCTCTTCAGCGACTCGTTTTGCCTAGAACAATCTATAACCGCGATAGGCGCGTATTGAAAAAATTCAACAGCGTTCAGCAGCGGTTCTCCGTGGCCGTAGTACGATCGGCCGAATTTCGCGTACATGTCGTACAGGAGCGCGTATTTATACTTATCGAAATCCAAATTCATGTCATCGTACGGATACGTCTTGGAATTTAGGTATAATCGAACGTTCGTTAGTTTACACGCGTCGAATCTGCTCGCGGTTCTATCGAGACGATTCTTTCGATCAGTTTGCATGGCGAATATCACGTATCGGGGTTTCTCGATTTGCGACGTAGCTTTCACGGTCCATGTATGTTTCGTTGTAGCTTGCAGTAACGGGTACTCGTACAGGTCCCACGATCGGAAACTCATTGCAATCGGCCTACCGCTTTCCAGGATACGCAGCATCGATAGTTTGTTCACCTCCTCCAAAGTGACGTGGGGCATGCGCCACTGCACCTTGCGTATCTCTAGTTTTGGCCTCGCAGTGGCGGAGGTATCGTACATCGCGTTCGTATCGACTCGCGATCGAATAAGGATTAACTCGTGTCGCGCATTCATCACGATATGTTTGTAATCTTCGCAGAATCCTAATAACACGTTTAGGGGTACGCAGAAATTGAAAGCACCCGAATGAAAAATGTCTTTATCGTACATGATGTTATGATCCCAACCAGCATTCGCAAGCGTTTTGCTTCTATCGACCGACAACGAAACGTAATGTTTCAACGTGGTGGCGATCCCGGGATTTCGGCAGCGATCGATCTCGACACCGTTCAATTCATATCGAATCTCATCGAACATGAACGCGACGCAATTGTTGTCGAGAACAGCGGTCGCGGACGTTCCAGGGCCTTTCCCGTCATGTGCCGTCAACGTGCCACGACCTTCGATGTAGAGAAAACTTTCGCATGGAAGCGTGTACAGATCTTGCTGCTGTATAGGGATTCTTATCTCGTCGCTATTGTCGAACGTCGTGTTGGCGTATGGATTATACGTGTGTAACTCGATCTTTGTGATACGATTGTCGAAGGTTGGCGTATTCGCCACGTCCAGAATAATAGACATCGTGGTTACGCGCTACTCTCTCCGCTTGTCTAATATTCAACGATGAATCCTAGCGATCGTAGGATACGTGCGTTTCGACGAGTCAACGGCTTTCCTATACTTCTTACCGGTCCTCTTCTTATCGCGCCACCCGCCTTTATTCTTCTACTTTCACCTGGGACAGAGACGACGGGGGTAGCAGTGGCAGCGACGACTGATGATTTGTATGTGTGATTCAACACTAACATACTACACGCGCATACACGTGCAATCACGCTAGCCTATCGCGCGGACGTCGTTGAACGTGCAAACGAATCGTTATTTCTTCTCCACGGAAATCTATAGGGTGATCGTGATGATCGACGATACACAACGTTAGATCTGTTGTGCCCTGCGTGATGGCTCGCAAGGCTGGTAGGGGATCTGGCGTAATCGTGGTTTCGGGAGTGTTTAAAGGATAAGAATCCACCGGGTGAACTGCACCAAGTTTGTTTAAGCTCAAAGACTAAGTCTTTATTCAAAAACACTAAACTAGACAGAAGTGTACAAGTAGGTTTTAGCCGTGTTACCCAGTCGAGGGTCGGATCTCCAGTCTGTCGATTTGCGGCGGCAAATCGGTTTTTGTTCCGCTATTGGGCGTGGGCCCCCCGCTTCGCGGCGCCGTATGTGGTCACCTTGAAGCGCTCGCAATTCCGCTGATTTTGTAGATTCGCGCTTTGCCTCGCAACCGATTTGGCTTAGGAACGTCTCGAACGTTCTACGGTAATATAATATGTATAACGTGTATAATACGTGTGCTTGGGCGTTGCCTGGGCACAACATCCCTCCCCCCTTGGGGAGGAAAAGCCATAGCTTTTCCAACTGCCGATGATAAACTATCTTAGGGAAATCCCAAAACTCGTAATAGTTGGATTGATTATCATCGACTTACATTTTTCTTAAACTAGATTATAATGGTAACGGTGAGTGTGAATATAAACTGTCTTATATATTTGACAGTGAGAGGTTATAATATTTATATAATATAGCGACAATAGTTTGTTTATGATGATTATAGTGTTTCAAAGAGAATTTGTGGAGGACGTTTCTTCCTTACTAACTATTTTGATTATCGCCTCGGGTTTTTGCGTGGTTTTGTCGCGACTTGTGTTATTCGTTGTACAATGCCGTGGTGTTCTCGCTTTGCATCGTACAATGCATTTATAGAGTGCGAAGATACATAGAGTGATTGTTATAAATCCCGTTATTGAAGATAGTGTGAAGAAGCTATAATGATACTCGGTTGGTATAATCTCGGGTTTTTCTAAATCGTTTTGTAAGTCTTCTAATTTTTTGCTAACTTTATTTAATTCTTCCGGGTGTTTGATTATCCTTTTAAGTTCGAAGTTTGTGTTTTGATATGAATTTACAGTGGTTTGTGGAAGCGTAATTTCGTCTAGTGACAAATTGTAACCAGGTAAGTAGTTCCATGTTTTTTCTATTCCGTATCGCTTACCAGTTTCTATCGTGAATTCGGCGGTAGTGATTGTACATTTATTTCTTATCGTTATGATACCAGAGTCCTTAATACTATGCATGTTTGTGTTTTTATCGTCGCAGGTTACTGCTAGTTGTATTTGTTTCGGCGCGATATAAATCCATGTACCCGGTTGTTGTAATTCTATCAGGATCGTGTGGTTTAGTGTCATGATTCGTATTTTACAATTGTTTGGTTTTTGTGTCAATTTCGTGTACAACTGTACTTCGCAAGGTCCGTATGGTATTGCTTTGAACATCGGGTGATTAGAGGTACAGAGATAGAGATCGTTTATAATTTTACATTCTGCTAAGTCTTGTTTACTTAGTTGTATGTAATCTTGCACTGAAGTGTCAAGTACTACGTATGAGTCGAGGGGTTCTATATATGCGTAGAACGAGTCGTTTACCTTTGTAGGTACCGGGTGTACCTTACTTAATTTGAATTTCTTTGCGCTCAACAATGGGATGTCTAGTACTACGGTAATTGATTTAGTATCCGAAAATGCGGAGAGAGTTAGGATATCATATAGGACATGCATGTTTTCTAATTTTATTCCGATAGGGAAGTCTAATCCTTTCGGAATAGATGGAAGTGCTGAAGTGAGGTATGTTATGATTTGAGCTGGTGGTATTAATCGTGGGTTAAGGATTCCTTTCTTTATATCCATTATGAATTCTAACAGGTCCTGTGCGTCGTGCAATAGTGTTTCCGTGACGCTATTTATTAAAATGAGGTGCTCGTCTATTGTCTCTCGAAATCTAGTAATGTCAGTTGACTGTTGTAGTTGATATTGAATTTGCCAAGTCGCGTTTAAGAGCGTTTTTTCGTTGTCTTGTATGTTATGTATAGTCTCGTTGAGAAGTTCGGCGTTGGCTCTAACGATTTGCATTTGTCCCTTTATTATATTTTTTAGTCTGTTTTCCTGTCCCTTTAAAAAGTCTATTTGGTCGTTGATTTTCTTCCTATCTTCGGAATCCATTAGTCCGAAGAGTGATTTGCCTATGTAACCTAATCTGTCTATTAATCCGCGGCGCTGTTTTTGTGCTGAGCTTATAGTTTGCTGGACGTAGGTAAGGAGTTTAGCGACGCGGTCTAGCTCGTCTCGAATTCTCGTGCCGAACGTCTTGCAGAATTTTTGTAAGTTATCGGTAGAAGGCGTTTTACATTGAGCAAGTATGTCGTGTAGTACAGCTTGGAGGGTCGCTTCACGTCGATATATGTAGGATATGTCTATGTGTAATATTAATTTCCAGCTATCTCGATAAATCTGTAGGTCGCCTAGGTTTTCGAAGTAAATGCCGGGGTGATCTTGAAATTCTTTTATAGCGAAGTCTGTGTCGGGGGGTGTCCCTCCTACGAATAGTGTCGTCGACTGTAGGACGGTAATCCTATAATAAAAAAAAATATATAATGTCGAGGTGTAGTCGGCGTTTCGTTCTGTTAGTTGTGAAGTCTTTCGTCGTGCGAGTGCGTGCTCGAGATAAAAATTTGCTAACGTGAGCAGATCGCTTTCGTGGGCTCGATTGTTTCGTCTCTGCTCATACCGTTGCGATTCGTTCAAGAATGATGTCTCTATTGGTTGTTCCGCGAGAACTCGCGATGTTTTTACTGGTACGTGTAGTGCGAGTTTGTTGGCGTTTTGTGGTTGACGCGAGTGTGTGTAGGGCGTGAAGTTTGTGTTATTTACTTTCGTTTTTGTTCAGAGATTGGAGTTCCCGTCTCCTCCCGGTTACACCAATCACGCCTATCGGCGGGCGGTGCGAGAATATCGCAGGGCTCAGCGTTGTTTCGACGCCCAGAATGCCGAGTGGTTGGATGACGAAGACGCGTGGGGCATACGCGCAATGTTTGGTGAGTTTCTTGATGCCCTTATTTCCCAAATGTTCTCTGCTCTAGTTGAACTCTCTGATTTGATGATTTCGCGTTCGGTGATTGTTTTAGAACGACAAGGAGAGCGGTTCATTGGGCTTGCTCGGCCGCCCGACCTGTGGGCCTGCTGGGGGGCGGTCCTCGAGGCCGATTTTCAACGTTTCTAATAAATTTATTTTAACCTATATTATTTTGTCTAAAGTTTCGCGTATCGTTAATTCCCTTCACGTCTGCGACCATTTCCCTATTCCTGCCCTATTCTATGAAATGTTTAAGCCGGTTCGCGTGTACGCGACGCGTTTTTCGTCCTTTTCCTATAGTGTAATTATTATTGTCGTGCGTAGCTTGTATCGAGTAGGGACCTATCCACGCGGGTGTTAGTTTTTTAGATCGTCCGCGTCTCAATGTCTCGTCGTGCAGTAGCACTTGATCTCCAACTTTAAAGGATTTGTCCGCCGTCTTCTTATCGTAGTACGTTTTTGATTTTTCTTTATTTTTTCCTATAGTCTCGCGGGCGATGTCGTTGGCCGACCGTAATCTCTCGCGCAGTTCTTCTGCGTATTTGTCGTAGGTATACGTTAGCTGAGGTGGTTGTCTTAACGAAGTCGGTAAGGTAGCTTGCCTTCCGAAGACAAGTTCGTACGGCGTGTAGCCCGTGGTAGTATGAGGGGTCGTGTTATAAGTGAACATTGCGTACGGCAACCAGTTGTCCCAGTCCGTCTGGTCGTCCGTAATAAAATTCTTTAGATATTCCGCCAGTGTGCGATGGCTTCTTTCTAGTGCTCCGTTTGATTGGGGGTGGTAAGCCGTAGTTTGAATTTTGTCGATTTTTAATAGCTTACAAACATTTTTAAAGACTTGGCTCAGAAAATTAGTTCCTTGATCAGTTAGCACTCGTTGTGGTATGCCGTATTCGCAGACTATTTTGGTGACAAATTCTTTCGCTACTGTGTTTGCTTCTTGATTTTCGAGGGGTATGGCTTTACTGAATTTGGTTAGTAGGTCTTGAAACGTTAATATGTATTTGTTTCCGTTGTCTGTCTCGGGTAAGGGCCCTACTATGTCGAGTGCACATTTCTCGAACGGTTCTGTGGGGGTATCTGTGATTGTCATTGGAGCTTTGGCTACCTTTGATAGCTTATTTTTCTGGCATTTTTCGCATTTAGAAATATATTTCTCTACTTCTTGTCTCATACCTGGCCACGAGTGTTTTAATTTTATTCGTTCCATGGTTCTTTTTATGCCTAGATGTCCACCTAGGGGTGTGTCGTGGAATTCGCGTAACAATCGAAGTTTTTCGTCTTCCGTGTACGTTGTATCGCTCAATTTTCCGTCTGCGCGGGACTCGTCCCTTTCGCTGGTACTTTCGCTGGCGCCGGCTACTGTTTCACGGTCAATCTTTTGTTTCGTTCCTCGCGTTATCGCGAACATTCTGCTGAGGGCGTCAGCGTTCTTGTTAGTCTTCCCGGTCTTATACTCTATGCTATAGTCGTATTCTGCTAACTTCAATTTCCACCTCATTAATCTAGACCCAGGGTCCTTAACGTTAAAAAGCCAAGTAAGTGGCTTGTGGTCTGTCACGATTTTGAATTTGGTGCCGTATAGGTATGGTCTGAAATGTTGCGTTGCCCATACGATGGCTAACAATTCCTTTTCGATTGTACTATAATTCTCTTCCGCCTTGTTCAATACCCTGCTCGCGTATGCTATCGGCAGATCTTGTCCTATTTTCCCTTGCGATAATACTGCTCCTATCGCTTTTCCGGAAGCGTCCGTTGTTAGAACAAACGGTTTCGAGAAATCTGGATATTGCAATATCGGTGCTGTCATTAATTTTTCCTTTAGAATCTCGAGGGCTTCCTGCTCCTGCGCGGTCCATCTGAATGTTTGGTCTTTCTTTAAAAGTTGTGTCAATGGTTTCGCGATTTGTGAAAAATTATCTATGAATCTCCTGTAATATCCGGCTAAACCTAGGAAGGATTGCACGTCTTTAACTCCTTTGGGTATTGGGAAGTTTCGGACAGCATCTAATTTTGACGGGTCGGGTTTGATGCCGTTTTCGGTTATTATGTGTCCTAAGTATATGGTTTCCTTGCGTAGAAATTCGCACTTGTTGGGTTGAAGTTTTAGGCCACTCTCTTGTATGCGTTTGAACACGAGTTCTAGTCGCTCTTGGTGTTCCTTTAACGAACGTCCGTAGACTACTATGTCGTCTAAATACACGAAACATTTTATTCCTTGTAGGCCCGACAGCGCGGTATTCATTAATCTTTGAAACGTCGCGGGGGCGTTTTTGAGCCCGAATGGCATTCTATTATACTCAAAATGTCCGTACGGCGTTGAGAATGCGGTTTTTTCGCGGTCTTCCTTTTTCATGGCTATTTGATGGAATCCTGACGCTAAATCTAGAGTTGAGAAGTATTTCGCTCCGCCTAATTGGTCTAGAATGTCTGTTATGTTGGGTAGAGGGTACGAATCGCCTATCGTCGCGTCGTTTACCTTCCTGAAATCTACCACTACTCTTAGCCTGCGTTTACCTGTAGCATCTGGTTTTTTCGGGACTACTAGCAGGGGAGCGTTCCATTGGCTGATGCTTGGTCTAATTATTCCTTCTTCTACCATCTCTTGAACTTGTCTATCTACTTCCTCTGTATGTGCTTGGGGCAATCTATACGGTTTCACGTATATAGGTTTGGTACCTTGGGTTAGGGTAATTGAATGTTCCGCCTTTGTGGAGTATCCTAGTTTGTCTCCTTCTAATCCGAATATTTCGTTATATTTTTCGCAAAGTCCAAGTAAGCTGGCCTTTTCCTCGCTATTTAGGTGTTCGGTCCTGAGGTTTTCGCGCAAGACTTGCATCCTATTTCTCCCGTGTACAGCGTGTACCATATATGTCGGCGCGTCGCGCTCTTTATCGCAGATTGCGGCCGTCGGGTCAATGTCATCGCTCGTCAGTGTTTCTAACGTCACAGTCGGCGTATTGATAAGGACTTCGTCCGCTGTGGTGTTCATTACGCTTATTACGCATTGACCGTCATTGCCTACCGTTAATGAATTTCCTATGAACACTCCTGGCTTAATAGATTGTCCTTCTACTATTCCTTCTCCTTTACTCGTCGTTCTGGCTAAGAGAATCGTTTCTGATCGCGGTTTTAACGTTACGTTTCCTCCTCCGGAGTAAGGGAACCGTATTCCGTACAATTCTATTCCTTGATTTGCCCGAATGCATACGTCGTGTTTGGTCATAAAATCTTGTCCTACGATTCCGTCTGCTTCTAACGGAAAGTCGTCTCTTACTAATCGGCAAGGGTGTGTTATTAATTTATTCCCGACTTTTATGTTTAACTGTATTAGACACAGCGTCTTGATTTCCATTGGAGCTATTCCTCGCAGGGACACTACTTCGTCTTGGGCTTGGACGTCGCCCAACACCTTTCCTATCTTTATTAACGTGATGTCGGCACCGGTGTCGACTAGCATGTTTGCTCTTTCCTCTATTAGTTCCGGCGCCGAGATTTCAATGGTATTCTCTATCTTGGAAGTCACTACTAGATTCGCGCGATATGAGTCCACTCTGGCTCCTGCGTTAGTTTGTCTATCGTCGGGTGTTCCGCTGCTCGCGTTCGCGTAATCTCGATTTCCGCCAGATGATTCTCGGCTCGAGTTCCTGTTAAAATTCTGTCTAGAGTCGTCGCGCCTGTAATTAGTGTTTGTATAGCGCGGTCTATATTCTCGCTCGTTTGCCCTTTCTCTGGCCCTGCATTCTCTGATTTGGTGCCCCGGTTTTTTACAATAGTGACAGACTACCGTGGCGTGATGAACCTCCCTTTTTATGTGTGTCGTCGGTTGCGTCGGATAGTTTATTCGCGGCATGCTCAGTCGCGTATAGCAATTCCTCGCTAAATGTCCTAATTTATTACAGCGTTCGCAACGCGGTACGTTTGACCCTTCTCTTCTTCTGGGCTGATCATCGGACTTCCTAAAGTTCCGTGAGTTATTTAGACCCATTGCTTGTTCTTCTTCTATTGCTGCTCCTATAGCTGCATTTAATGTCGCATAGTTTCGAGACCTTATAATCGTCTTTAATCTTACATTCAATCCGAGGGTGAAAACATCTAAAGCGCGTTCTTGTACCGATCCTACTAACGCGTCATTTACTTCGTTGCTGTTCCCTGGCTTTACCGTTAGCTCGGATAATTCTCCTGCTAATTCCTCTACTCTACACGCGAATAGTTTTACACTCTCGCCATCTCGTTGACGACAGGCGTGAAACTCCGCTCCGACAGCTCCTATTGACCTTTTGTCCACAAATAATGATGTTAAGATATCCTTTAATTGATCGAAACTCTCTATTTCCTTGTATTCTAGTACCTTGGCTGCCTTGCCTTTTATTTTTGTTCCCATTACCGTTCTCAAGAAACGCGGTAGCTCGTCCGCGGGGACAAACTCTGAGGCGCTTGCATAAGATTTCAGAAATTCTGCAAGTTCGTCTGACGATTTTCCTACGAATTTGTCGACTAACGACAATGCGGTAGATAATTTTTTTACGTCTAGTTGTAGCCCGGGGGGGTTAGCGCCGTCAAGTAACGACATTTCTTGTTCCTTCGAATTTACTCCGTCCAACAAACTAAAATCCGCTAATAAAATCGGGTATTCTCTATTTGGTGTTACGAAATTTTCCGGAGACGATTCTGCGCTTGAATCGTCGTTCCTCCTAACGTTTAATTCTAACGGCGGCGGTCGAAGTGTGTGACGAGACGGTCTTGGATGGTCTATAGAAGGTAGAAGGTCTAGTTCTTCTCGTACGAAGGTTAACTTTTTATTGAAAAACGATTCGAATGATCTCGACAAGATTCTTTGACCCGGGAGTTTGAATTGATTCGCGCGTTCGTCTTCTATAGACATGCATGTACCGTTTCTGAATTTCTTTAGGACTCTGGTTTACAATATTTACGTTCGCGTTTTCTGTTTCGGACTCGGTATGAGTTTCGTTTACTCACAATGCTGCTCGCAACCACATGTCGTCGGCTCGGTCGGACGTCCTCTCGTACGTGAACCAACGGCGGTGATTAGATGAAACTGGACCCAGCAAGGTCGATCCGTACAGCTGTTTGCTGCGTGCTCCGACGGCTGCTTCCCTCGTACGGCTCTCCGTCCGTCCTTCAGGTGCGGCTCCTACACGTTCCTCTGTCTCCAAGTCCTCTCGTGCGCCTCGGTCCTCGGATCCGTGACGTCTTCGTAGATGGATTTGGTGTTTGGTAGATGGTTGATTCACCCGTTCACTCACAAGTCGATTTTACTCGTTGTTAGGCTCGTCGTCGTTCGGACTGCGTCGAACGTCTTCTCAAAGGCCGTTCCTCGGTCCTCTGTGCTACCTCGATAGCGACGATAGCCTAACCAGCCTATGTGACTGCGATGTCCCAATAATCTTGTCAGAGAGAGTTCACTCTCAGACGATGTCGAGTAATTGGTTGCGTCAAGGCTTGGTAAAATTTTTACGATGCAGATCCCACCGCTGCCACCAATTTTGTTGTGCCCTGCGTGATGGCTCGCAAGGCTGGTAGGGGATCTGGCGTAATCGTGGTTTCGGGAGTGTTTAAAGGATAAGAATCCACCGGGTGAACTGCACCAAGTTTGTTTAAGCTCAAAGACTAAGTCTTTATTCAAAAACACTAAACTAGACAGAAGTGTACAAGTAGGTTTTAGCCGTGTTACCCAGTCGAGGGTCGGATCTCCAGTCTGTCGATTTGCGGCGGCAAATCGGTTTTTGTTCCGCTATTGGGCGTGGGCCCCCCGCTTCGCGGCGCCGTATGTGGTCACCTTGAAGCGCTCGCAATTCCGCTGATTTTGTAGATTCGCGCTTTGCCTCGCAACCGATTTGGCTTAGGAACGTCTCGAACGTTCTACGGTAATATAATATGTATAACGTGTATAATACGTGTGCTTGGGCGTTGCCTGGGCACAACAGATCGTGTATTGCTCGTGCGACGATTGGCAGGTAAATCACATGTCGCGGGGTTTCCGAGATCTTATATCCCGGGGGCACTCGAGGCGAAAATTCATGGATCGTATGCACGGGTTTATTGTTGCTGTACGCGCCGGTAGTGACGTTGCACGTTACTCTGATCACGTTAACGTTTATAATGTTCACGGGTACGTTGGACTCGTGCCAGGTTCTCGGTAACAAGACACGCGTCGGGGAAAATCCTAGCAACGAGCCCACATTGTTAGGTTTCGTAAAGTCCACTGCGAACGAGCAGTACAACTCGCTTTTCATGGTGTTGTTGTTAGCTCGTAGCATCAGAGGATACTTGTCGTCATCGTCGTTGGCGTCGTTGTTAACGCGTCTTCGTGGATTTCGATCGAGTAATCGTTGCTTCAGATACTCGCCAATGGCGTCTAATTCATAGGAACCGTGGGGGATCGTAATGCATTCATGAGCGATGTCGACGCTGTTGCTGTCTGCGTCGTAGTCGGCGATGTAGTAGAATTTATCATTACTGGAATCGATGTTAGGTATCGTGTGAAACGTCTCTAAGTCCGCGAGGCCTAATTCATACTCACCATCACTCAAATCTATCGGTGGGAAATAGTTTACAGTGAGCGCGCTGCTGCGGCCCGTTAACGTGAGCGTGAACGACATATCGATTGCACTCGCGAGACGGCGAGAGAGTGACGCGCGCGTACGAATACTCGGCAATTTATCGATATCGCGAGTCTTTATTATAGAAGATGTGGATAGTCATTCCACACGGATGCATTGTAACATAATCTTAGTATACATTATTATTATTATTATTAGTATATAGGCCATAATTCCATAGACTTTTGTTGTAAAAATTGCATGCACAAGTGCCCGCAATTCATCTCGTCGAAACGTTGAAAACGATCGTGATTGTACGTGATCGTTGTACCACGTCCAAAATAATAGATCAATTCCGCGGGTGGTCGCAGATTCCCGAAACTATCAAAGTACTGTACTCGTGACCCGCGTTTCGCGTACGCGACCCAGTGCGTACCGGCGCCTCGATTCTCGTCAAGATTCGCGATTCCACATTCGTTGGTTCGTACGCGCGTGGGGAGCGTGTCGCGCATGAACACACCTCGAAAGAACGGTACGTTTGCACACTCGAGCTCTAATTGCAGGTTCGTCATAGGTTGCTGCGTTATCGCCCCAACCGTTGCCACATGCCTAGTCGATCGAAGTTTTTTTTTTTCTTCGATCGCAGTCGTCGTTGGCGTCGGCGTCTAGGATTCATGCCTGCGCCTCGCTTGTACGGTGTCAGATGCATTCCTCGCCCCTCCATCGCTCGATGATGACGCAATGTCTCTTCCAGCTGTTTTCGAGAGGCCTTCGAATCGTTGACCGCTTTGGTTATACCTGCCGCTCCACCGGCCAAGGCCCCGATAGCCGATAAAGCAGGCAGCACGAACGGAAGAAATGGAAGAAATCCACCGCGTTTCGCCACTCGTAGATTACGATGTCGTCGTCGCCGCCGTTGCGGATGTTTTCCTCCAGACTTTCTCTGTTTTCGTTTCGTCCTCTTCACACCCATGCCGAGTTTAGTCTTAGCCTTCATCGTTGCCCAAACTCCACTCGCTGCAACTTTTTCGCCAAAGGTCGCGTCGTTCGCGAACACTCGTTCTCGCGCTCGTTCCGCTAACGCACGATCCGCCGCGTGTCGTCCCTCCAAACCCTTTCGATGTGAGTATGCGATATCGTGATCTCGGCACGCCGCGTCCAGGGGATTCACACCTTCGTCGCCACGAGCCAATCGTTTTAGCAAACGTGTTCCCGGTCCGCAGAACTGATAGCCCGGAACGTGTAGTTCGAATGGTAAGCGGTTTATGATACCGTTCACGATAACCGATCCGGTTTTCTTCTTCTTCTGATTCTTCCCTAATCCATGAGACGTCGCAGTCGTTGATGCAACCATATACCTACGTTAGAATAGCCACGATAGCAACTACAATAATAAACGCGTACGCGCGCTCCACCGATCACAGTGGTAGTGACCTGCACACCGCATGCCACGAATATTTATATACACTCCGCGTCAAAATTAAGGGAACACTATAATTTCCCCAAAATTTTGGTCATTTTCAAATGGCTGTATCTCTGCGAAAAGTGGTAGCAAAAAATATTTAAAAAACGCATTTTAAAGCTTGAAGCTTCTAGTTTTGGAATCAAGTACTCAATTTTTTTTCTTCGTCCATCATGATACTGTTTTATCAAGATAAAGCGCAGGAAACGAAGTTTCAGAAATTTTTGCCTAGTTTGGACGTATGCACGGGCCAAACAAATTTTTTTCAGATAAATCCAATGGAGGGCTCTCATAGAGCAAACATTTCTCTTTAATTTCGTTTTTTTATTTTGTTGTATGATTTTTATTGACCGAGTTATTCGCTATCAAAGCGAAAAAGGAACTTTCTACTTTGAACGCCTATAACTTGCTAACGCATGATCGTAGAACATTGTTCATGAGTGTTTTGTAAAGCTAAGACAGTTTCCTTTCAGAACCTTTAGTTGCCAATTCAATGACATTTTTTTTAACCGTATTAAATTCATTTTAAAATGATCCCAAAAATTGCATATTTACCATTTTCTAGAAAACATGATGCCACTTCAAGGAAAATCATGGAATCATTCAAGTGTCCACGTTTTTTCTGAGGTGAAACTACCCCTTAAACACGGTGCAAAAGGCCGGACCGATCAGATTTTTTTTCCGTATGACCTCGATGGTCAAACATGCGATACGGTCTGAAAAATTGAAGAATCACCTGTTTTACGTTATGTTTCTCTGTAAAACCCTTTCTTTTGTTCTCGCGGCTTTTGAACACTTGTTGCACGTTTTTTTTTGTTAGTTCAACGTCATTTTAGTAAAAAGAAAAGATTTAAAAATTTACAAAAAAATTATACCCAAACTCTTCGCAATGACGAAAACTGTACTTCAATAACTGGCATTAGCACCATCCAAAGCGTGCCACGAGTTGGCGCATGCGCGGTCGGACCTACGCCTCTCGGTCGGACCTAAGTCGGAGCTACTCACGCTACAACTTGCGACATTAAATTAGACTTTTAGCGAACTTCCTTTTTTGCATCGAGTTATGCCCCGGCGTCACCTAACTGAGTTCGAAGTAGCTCGGCTTGTGACTCTGTTGGAGGAGGACCACAGCCAGCGACACGTTGCCAATTCCTTTGGTGTTAGTCCGTCGGTTGTCAACCGTCTGTATGCTCGATTTCGAGAGACTGGACTGTACTCTCGCAGAACAGGGCAAGGGCGCAGACGTGCAACAAGTTCTCGAGAGGATAGAAGGATTACGCGACATGCTCTTCGGGAGCCAATCGTCACTGCACGCGTTATTGCGGGACAATTTATGAACCGCAGACATAATCCGCCACGTCCGATCTCCAATAGTACTATCAGACGTCGATTGAGGGACGTTGGCTTGCGTTCAAGGCGTCCAGTGCGAGTCCCGTTGCTCACTCGCACACATCAACGGCAGCGTTTGGCATACGCTCGCCATTACGTGCACTGGGGCCAGCGACAATGCGCAAATGTCCTTTTTACTGACGAGTCCCGATTTTGCCTCCACGGGAATGATCGACGGGTTCGGGTTTGGCGTCGTCGTGGTGAACGCCATAATGCCAACCATAGAAGGCTGGTTGTTGCGTGCAATGGTGGATCAGTTATGGTTTGGGCCGGGGTAACGCGGTACTCACGTACCCCTTTATTTGTGCTCCCACCTGGTGGGCTGACCGCTGCGCGGTACGTGGACGAGATTCTGCGCCCCATTGTACTCCCCCTGCGTCAACGTATGGGGAACCGCTTCGTCCTTATGCAGGATAATGCAAGGGCGCATACGGCACGCCATACGCTACGATTTCTGCGGCAAAATCGGATTTCAGTTCTTGGCCATCCAGCAGTGAGCCCAGATCTGAATCCGATTGAGCACGTTTGGGACATTCTTGGGCAACGTTTGCGACAACAGTACCCGAACCTGGCGAATTTGGGTATAATTTTTTTGTAAATTTTTAAATCTTTTCTTTTTACTAAAATGACGTTGAACTAACAAAAAAAAACGTGCAACAAGTGTTCAAAAGCCGCGAGAACAAAAGAAAGGGTTTTACAGAGAAACATAACGTAAAACAGGTGATTCTTCAATTTTTCAGACCGTATCGCATGTTTGACCATCGAGGACATACGGAAAAAAAATCTGATCGGTCCGGCCTTTTGCACCGTGTTTAAGGGGTAGTTTCACCTCAGAAAAAACGTGGACACTTGAATGATTCCATGATTTTCCTTGAAGTGGCATCATGTTTTCTAGAAAATGGTAAATATGCAATTTTTGGGATCATTTTAAAATGAATTTAATACGGTTAAAAAAAATGTCATTGAATTGGCAACTAAAGGTTCTGAAAGGAAACTGTCTTAGCTTTACAAAACACTCATGAACAATGTTCTACGATCATGCGTTAGCAAGTTATAGGCGTTCAAAGTAGAAAGTTCCTTTTTCGCTTTGATAGCGAATAACTCGGTCAATAAAAATCATACAACAAAATAAAAAAAACGAAATTAAAGAGAAATGTTTGCTCTATGAGAGCCCTCCATTGGATTTATCTGAAAAAAATTTGTTTGGCCCGTGCATACGTCCAAACTAGGCAAAAATTTCTGAAACTTCGTTTCCTGCGCTTTATCTTGATAAAACAGTATCATGATGGACGAAGAAAAAAAATTGAGTACTTGATTCCAAAACTAGAAGCTTCAAGCTTTAAAATGCGTTTTTTAAATATTTTTTGCGACCACTTTTCGCAGAGATACAGCCATTTGAAAATGACCAAAATTTTGGGGAAATTATAGTGTTCCCTTAATTTTGACGCGGAGTGTATATATATATATATATAAAGTAGTACAGATACTACCTTACCAACCCAGTCAGAATTTGCCGCGGAACATGGCGGTAATGTAGTAGCCAGAGAATAGACACGTGGACGTAAGAGAGTGCATTAAATTAAACCTCCAATATAAAAGGGAAAATAGGGAAGAATAAGCATTAAATGTCGTTTCTCTATTTTATTTAGGTAAGAGAACTGTACATAATGTAGCATTATAAGAAACTTGGATTTTGATTAATGAAAATATAACTCTATTTTATTTAGTGAAACATATGTTTGTTTATTCGCCCGTAAGAAGAGTAACGCATTATATATATATATATCAAGAGACACGGTAGTGTCTCGCGCCAAGTATATATATATATGCGCAGCGAACACAGAGTGTATCTATAACGCCACGACTCGCTATCAAGTACCCTGAGATTTCCGTATCTCAATAACGGCTGGTCCGATTACATTCGAAATGGTCTTAATGGATAGCTTGGGTTTGATTTACATAAGAAAAGTGTCTTCGTTTTGTTCCTACGTGCCCTATGAGCTGAGATATTTCAATGCGAAGTTGGAATTTCCCGAATTTTACGTTAAGAGATTTTCTCCATCGTCAAGTGTGGGCAAGAGGGGAACATGAAAGGGAGAGGAAATGTACCGCCAATTCACGCAGCACGAAAAAAACAAAAAGCAGCTACGTTCAGATCGCTAGTAACGTAATCTAAGTAGCTAGTGTCAATCAGTTCGATCATAACCTGCCAAATGTCAAATATGGTAAGTTGTCCAAATTTTTGAAATGACACGAGTTTTTACACCATATAGGACACTGAATTATTGTCTCCATTAACAAGGTCAGTCCCTAAAAATGTTTAATACATTTTTTATGTAAAACTTATAGAAATGAAGGGGACGCACAGGCTTGGATGGATGGAAATGAAGGGGATGCACAGGCTTGGAGGTTGTCCGGAGAAGATTAGATAGATAGATGTTGTTTCGCACAAGTTTCTGGAAATTTGTCAAATAAGGTAAATCGACAAAAATTGTCAAAAGACATAGCATTAAGAATTATTAAGAAAATAGATTATTTATGGTGAACTGCTTGCAATGTAGAGCAAGTCACATTAGTGAAGAAAGTACGCTGAAAACACATTTCCCTTGATGCTTTTCAATCTTTTGTGATAGACATTCGTAATACTTTAATAAAATCCACAGTAGTTGCCACACATTCATTAATTCATTAATTTTTTAGCTGATTTACCTTATTTGACAAATTTCCAGAAACTTGTGCGAAACAAGATGCTCTGTCTATCTATCTACCTATGTAATCTTCTCTGGACAACCTCCAAGCCTGTGCATCCCCTTCATTTCTATCCATCCAAGCCTGTGCGTCCCCTTCATTTCTATAATATAAGCTTTACATAAAAACTCTAAATTGCTGGTATATAAATATCTGGCAATTTAAATACAATGCAATTTGTTACTACAATATATTATTTTGTGATGCATGGTACAAATTTCCAGACACTTATGCGAAAGAAGATGCTTCACTGTCGAACCGTCTCTGCACAACTTCCAAGTCTGCGACTCTACATAAGAAATCTATTAAAAAAATTTGGCAACTTACCTTGTTAATTGAGACAATAATTCAGTCTCATATGTATTGTAAAAACTCGTGACATTTTAAATTTGGACAACTTACCTTATTGGACACGAGGCAGGTAAAAACCCATTTTAAAAATTGTCGTAAATTAATATCAGTAAATACTACAAAATGTGTGAAATCCCCACAAAATTACCTTTTTACAAAAAGGTACAAAAAAGAGCGCCAAGTATATAATCCCATCAAAAAGTATCCCATTTAAAAACATTGTCGTATATGAATATCCCATCGAAAAGAATCCCATTTAAAAACATTGTCGTAAATTAATACCATCGAAAAGAATCCCATTTAAAAACAATGTCGTAAATTAATATCCCATTTAAAAACATTGTCGTAAATTAATAGAATCCCATCAAAAAGTATCCCATTTAAAAACATTGTCGTATATGAATATAATGATATACAAAAATTGCGCCAATTATCACAATGGCTATTTATACAAAGAAAAAATGTATTAAATAATATTAAGCAGATATATTTTTATACAAATAAATATTTTAATACGATGTAAGCGGTATTCAAATAGCGCGCCGCCTTCTTATTGCGCGGACACATGTGTCTAAAGACTATTATTCATAAAACCCCGCACATCACAACGAATAAATATTTTATTCAAAATACTTGGCGCTGCGATCCGAATTGGTGTTGCTAAACTGAATAAATATGTTTAAATTGCATTAATCTTTTTCTCTCTTTCTTGTGCGTGCATTCGTGAATGTGTGTATGTGTGCGTGTGCATATGCTATGTATGATATTAGAATTAAATATTAAATATATGTATGTAGAATAAATCTGACTGCGTTTCTAGTATGTATATCTATATTATGTATTTTAGATTGTAAGGGAGTTATTGTAAATTATTAACCCATTAATAGTAAGACAATTAGCGTTTCTTCGGTATCGTTGTTGCCGAACAGCGTGCGAGGCGTGATTTGCGGTCCGTCGGGATGTGGAAAAACGAACGTGCTTCTGAGCATGCTGGAGAGCCCGAATGGTTTACGCTTCGAGAACGTGTACGTGTACTCAAAATCGTTGCATCAGCCAAAGTATCGATATCTCGAGCAGGTATTGTCACTCGTCGACGGAATTGAATACTTTCCCTACTCGGACAACGCGGAGATCGTCCCACCGAGAGACGCTCGACCTGATTCGATCTTCGTGTTCGATGACGTGGCGTGCGATGAACAGAACGCGATACGCGAATACTTCTCAATGGGTCGTCACGCGAACGTGGAATGCTTTTATTTGTGTCAGTCGTACGCGAGAATACCTAAACATTTGATCAGGGACAATGCGAATTTTCTCATGCTATTCAAACAAGACGGTACGAATTTGCGCCGCGTGTACAACGATCATGTGAATACAGACATGACGTTCGAATCGTTCAACGACTTGTGCGCGAGATGTTGGCGTCGACGATACGATTTCGTGGTGATCGATAAGGATAGTTCCATGTCCGAAGGTCGATACCGAAGAGGATTTAACGAGTTCGTCGTAGCACACTGACATCAGTAAACCACGAATCGTTCATCGAGTAACACGAAATGTCTAACGAACCGACGACGAGTACGATAACCACGAACAACGTCGACGCGAAGCACGCGCAAAAACATCGCCGACGTCATCAACGAAAAGGAACGAAACACCAAAAAGGAACGAAACGCCGGGACGGTGACACAAAGGTTCATACAAAGGTGGAAATCGCCAAAGTCAGCGACGTTATACGTAAAAAGTGCTTGGCATTGAAAATTGACAAAATGGATACGGAAGCGGCTGTGGAGGCGAGCACGCGACCCATCGTTCAACCGCTGAAACAATTGATCGAGAACGCGTCCACCTTGAAAACGCACTCGACGCCACGATCGCAACCGGTGAAAAGGGAACATGAATATGATCAACAACAATCATCGAAGAGACTTCGACTAGCTACTGCGGATACATCCAACGAACGTTTGAACAACCCACCAGATTCTAACGACGACGACAACGACGACGCAGACGACGCCGACAACGACGACGACGCCGACGACGACGACGACGACGATGACGATGTTGTTGTTGATGATGATGATGATGATGATGATGTTGACATTGATAATGATGTTGTTGTTGATGACGAAGACGGTGAAAAAACTCGGGGTGATGAACCGCCAGCAAAGGTTCATGATTTGGATCCGCAGCGTAGCCCCTTCAATGACGTCAATGTGTATGTACAGAACGCTAAAGGACCCTTGTCGCGAGAATATCTACGACTATTCTTTGCCGATACCAAGAAACTAATCGACAACGTGTACGGCGTATACTTTGCATCCGACGAAGATCTGATGATCGGTGATTCCGTGCTTACCATCGACGCGAACAGCGACGACATTCACGTGAATGGAAGGCGATACGCGGGGACTCGAGGTTTGTACGAGTTGCTGTTCATGCGAAAACCCAACGAGCAGACATACACGGACGCAGATCTTCGCTCGTACCGACGCATCTTGTTGACGACGAACGCGCATAAGCGAAACCATTCGCCGAGTAAGCGCACGCTGGGTAACAAGGGGTACAAGTATAAGAAAATCATATCCGCGGTGATCGGTGGGGTACGGACCCCGAACGTTAGACGTGTTAGGGGTGGCGGGTGCGGCGGCGCGGGCAGACATCAAGGTGGAGGATTGCCAATCGACGAGTCGATAACGGTCACCGACAACGCAATCGATTACGTGTACTGGGACGATCCGAACGAATTGGTCGACAGACTTGGATTCCTCACGGCATCGCGCGCGGCAGGTCACACGGGCCACGATAACGAAATCGCATCCATCGTGGAGGAACTTCGCGAGGATGGATTCATCTTAAATTGAGGGTTCCGTCGATCATAGCGTCAGTAGCATTCGCACGCGCACGCATCATTATGTCGGTGAATAAGTTTGGCACGTCGTTACGCAATAATAATAATAATAATAATGGTAATAACAACGAAGCATCGATGACGATGACGAGACTATTGACCGCGGTAGACGACCGCTTTACGCGAAAACTTGAAACGGCTATCGCGAACGCGCGACTGGACGCCGAGCATCAACGATCTCAACTAGAGACGCGAGTACAACGAACGATGACGGATATCGTTACCGCGCAATTGTCTCGGCTAGAGGACGACTTAAATACCGCGATTGAACGACGCTTCGATCACTTGAAAGACAGATTCGAAGAGTTCACGACTGGGGCGACGGGCCAGACCGCGATATCGACCACGGATCTGTACAAACGGAAGGAGCAGCGAAACGTGATCGAGGGTCGACGACGACGGCGATGATTAATGACCCTGACCCTGACCCTGACGATAGTGGTTCCGGAACATCGAATGATGACAGACGTTTGCAAAAGACGTGTACCGATTGTATTTTACGAACGCTCGAGGAACTGATACTACTTCTAACACCCTCGGAACGTCGCGACCATCCCCACCTACCCTCGAAGCATGAGGAAGGAACGATTACAATTAGTGAACGAATTACACGCTCCCGCGAGACGAAACTTCCCGCGACGACGCGTCGTGATTCGCGGTTACGATGATCTGTGGCAGGCTGATTTGGTAGAGATGCGTCCGTACGCGAAACAAAATCGTGGATATCACTACATACTAACGATCATCGACGCGTTCAGCAAGTATGCTTGGGCCGTACCCGTCAAAGCGAAAAGCGGGCGCGACGTGACCGCGGCATTCGCGACCGTATTGCGGCAGAGCGATAGATGCCCGCGAAATTTACAAACCGACCAGGGAAAGGAGTTCTACAACGCGGAGTTTCAACGATGCATTAAGACTCGTGGAATCAATCATTACTCCACATACAGCGTGATGAAAGCATCGATCGTTGAACGTTTCAATCGTACGCTGAAAAACCTGATGTGGAAGCAATTCTCCTTGAATGCGTCGTATCGTTGGGTCGACCTGTTACCTGAGCTCGTCAGCACTTACAATCATCGCAAGCATCGAACGATCAACGCTAGACCCGTTGACGTGATCCCCACGACGCGTTTATCATTCGCCGCGAATGATCCCATCTCACCATCCACCTCGAAAGGTATTCGACGACGCGCCAAATTCAACGTCGGCGATAAGGTGCACGTTAGCAAGTTCAAAACCCTCTTCGAGAAGGGGTACACTCCGAACTGGTCAACCGAGGTGTTCGAAATCATAACCGTACAACGAACGTTCCCGATAACGTATATTCTACGCGATTCCACGGGGGAACCGATCTCGGGTGGTTTCTACGAGTATGAACTACATTCGGTCGCGAATCCGGATATCTATCTGGTTGAGAAGATTATTCGTCGTAAGGGAAACCAGGTGTACGTTAAGTGGCTTGGATTCGATTCGTCGCGGAACTCATGGATACGCGACAAGGATATTCTATGATACGCGATTATAAATGTACTCTACGTTTCTGAAATAAATAAATAAATGAATACATAAAAATATATACATTGTACATTTATTAAATTATCCACCTTCTTCTTCTCGTATATATACATACAATTATTCTTAATAAAATAAAAAAAAATTTATACATATATATACATATATACATTTATACCAACACATATAAAATACAATAAATATTAAATATTAAATATTAAATATTAATAACGGGAGCGCGGCGGGCGGCGCGGCGTGCGGCGCGGCGGGCAGCGCGGGTGGACTCGACCTTGAGGAGCTCGTGGGTTTGGAGCTGGGAGATGCGATAATGCCCCCACGGAAGGGTGGTGATACGATCGGCTAGGATACACCGCTTGTCGTCAAACGGACTGAGCGCGTTCTTTTCCTCGCTCACAGAATATACATCGTGCTGCTTAGAACGTATATTATTCTGTCTAACCGTTTTCTCGGCGAGATCACGAAGACAGCTAATATAATCATCGAATTTTACCTCATTCGCAACCACGTGTCTCCGCACACCCTTCACTTTTTTAATTTCATTCATAACCTCAGCCGATGCGTTAAACGTTCTAGTCGCGTACATCTTCGACCTCAATCCGACGAACTCGGTCATCAAGGCGCCGTTATTCTCATCTTTCATGAGTCCTGGCACCTTTTTATTTACGCGGGGCATACCATAAGGATTGTCTACCGCGTAATCACTAGTGTCGAATCGGGCGATGTCGCGCTTCATCGTCTCGTATACATCCTCGCATTCCACACTATACATTAAACTGTCGGTGTCGGTGTACAGTACCTTACACCGATCACCGAACTCCGCACGCATATATGCATAGTGAAATTCATACAAACACTCCTTCGACACGTCGAGCACACTCATACCCACGTATATTGGTTTATCGAACTTCACTTTGAGTTTACGCATTTCGATGGCCACCAACTGCTCGGAGAAGATCGTCCGACTATGAAAGTTTGGCTTCGCGATCAGCGCTTCCGCACCATAACGACCGTCCCACCGCGTCACCAGTCGCACATCTACGCGTTTCCGCACATTCTCCATTGTTTTTCCATACACCGCATTGTTCATTAATTTATAAAGAGTCTTCTGAAATTCACTCGTGGCGCGCGTCCTCAAATCGGTGTTCAATTGAATATAGTCGCGCAACCAATGCGACTGATCGAATCGCAACACTCGATGAATTCGCGTCACGCGTAATCCGTGGCGTATACACTGTTTCAGGTAGCGATAATGAATTATATATCGCTCCTTATTGTCGAGCGTGGCAAGCAGCTTGGTCTGGTCACCGTGGGGTGCGTGCTCGCGTACCGGGCAGAATGGAAGATCAGCGTGCGCGTTGTGAATATCCTTAGGGTATTCGATGTCAACCTCCAACAGATATCCCTCGGGTGCATCGTCGTCGGGCAAGGCTGATACATCGAGCTCCGCCACGGTCGCGTCGTCCAGCCATTGAAACCCTCCGTGCGGCATCGCCTGTGACATAGCCCATCCGTACAAGTTGTTGACGTCGAAGTACATCAGATACGTTGAAGGCTTCGACTTGTCGTACTTCGGGGTCGGCAGGTGTTTGTTGTTGGCCACCGCGTGCCTGTGCGAGCATTGACTCAGACCACCGCGTATCCCACGCTCGACGAACAGTAGCATGTCCACATCCGTCAGAAGCTCTAACCGTATACCGGTGTACATGAGCATCGCGTCCCACGTAAAACTTGGAAGTGTGAAGTAATGCGCGGGATCTAAGTCGTAACTCGCGATACAGTCTGTACGGAAACTCTCGAATACGTCAGCGAGTAACAATACGTCCGTTTTTAAATACAAATCGCTGTACTCGCCCAATGTTCGTACACGGAAAGTATTCCATACGTTCGAGGCGTGCGCGTAATCGAGATCCGACACGGCGATATCGTTCAATCGATTATAGAACGCTTCGCGGGACGGTAAACACGTATCGTTCAGCTTGGCGTACGACGATACATAGTCGTATGGGAAGACGCCCTTCCGCGCTAGAAGATTGAACTGCCCGTCCGACAGGGATTGAAATTCGCGTCGTAGAATCACGAGTCGTTCTTTGCCGAGGTCCGAAGCGAGTTTCTCCAGACTAGCGGCTAAGAACTTCAACGAATCTATGAAACGGAACTTCAACCCCCTCTGCCAATCTTTATTCTCGGCGTCGATTCCCTTCACATGTTTAGTGAACGATATGTATCGCTCCTTCGTCACCGGCAGCAGGTCGATCTGCCCCTCGAACGCGGACTCTTTAATTATGAAATGTGCGTCGTATCCGGATAGATTATGGAATACCACCGGCATCGTGTACGAACGTTGAAACTGTAAATTACACGTTACGTGAGCCGCGCCGCGGTACTCGCCCGTCGAGTGACAATGATCGCGCACTTTTTTGTCCTTATCGGCAAAGGGTTGCTCGCACACGTGACACACGATCGCGTCGGTATGACTTCGCCACTGTTGTTTAGTCAGCGGTTTCATCGGTTTCGCGTTCCGCAACCACGAATACGCGATGTTCGCAAAGTCTCTGAGTTCCTGCACGAACCACTGCACGCACTCGGTTTCGTGGCGATACATCCGATAACGACACAGAGACGCATCGGTGGAACACTGAATGTAGTATCCCACGCTGTACACTCGGTGCTGTTGGTATGTGTATGTGCGATTCAGCTCCGCAGGCTCGACGTCTTCCAGCATGCATTCGAAGTCCGCATATACGATGAATGGCGCTCGTTCTTTATTCTTGAAGTGTTTAAACTTCAACCATTTATCCTTCGCAGACGGTAATTCAATTGCACACTCGTTCAGACGTTGACAGTCCACGGTATGCTTCGTCAATCGCTCCGACGAATAGAAGTAGCTCAGACATCTGCAATGACAACAATAAAAGGAATGAATCAATAAATAATACATTTGATCAAAATATTCCATATTTTACTCACCGTTCGCAAACGAATACTTCACTCTTGTGGTTGCTGAGTGGATTTGAAATCAATCTCGACATGTTGCGAATGCACGCGAAATGGTATCGTTGGGGGTCCTCGGGGTCCTGTACCAGTAGCAGGTTGGCGTGTCTCTCTTGCTTGTCCTCGGTCAAACGCAGCGGCGCGCAGCTTCCGTCGGACCACGTGTACACGTTTATGGACACGTTGTTCAAAGTCTCGAACTTCGCCAGCTGATTCAACGTCACGGGAAGCGTCATGCCGTCAGTGTGGAGCACCGTTGAATAGTGTGGATACGATGCCACCCTATCCACATGCGTAGTAGCAGGGAATAGACTAACTACCACGGACCATAAGAAGCACGCATTGTCTCTGCTCTTTATGTTCACCACCGCTTTCTTCAGGACGACGGCGCGCGGAAGCGATACGTCGCACCCGGCTCGAAGTGGATTGTGTCTATTAATATTTACTACAATGTTTAGCACGGCCCTTAGGGTCCATCCACTGTCGCGATCCTGAAACTCGTCGAGCGCCACTAGCGTGGGAGCGACCACAGACTTCGAGTACCACTCGCGCACATTCGAATTCATTAAGAGTACATGATTTCGCGTTCCGAAACTTTTCATATCTGTATTTTCACCCTGCGTAAACTCCGCGTTCAAGATTGTATTTACGGACACGCCATTATGTTCCGTGATAGCGTCCGTGACGCGTGACATTACTACGCGTCGAGCACCCTCTAAAAATCGACGCGGGTCGATGAAGCCCAAGTTAATGGCTACACCGGTTGAAATGCGGCCTGCAAACGCCGATTCCACGTTTTCCCATACGACTTTGGGTTTCGTAGATCGACTCGAATGCCCACACCCAAATTTCGAAAACACATCCCGCACGTTCGCGTGTAATGTCGTTATTTGCGCGATTAGCGACACTAGGTGCTGTTTCGCGGCCACGGATACTCCTCCCCTCGACTGGTACTCGACGATGAGCTGTATACACGCGTCCCACTGATCCGCCCAGGTTCGGAATTCCGCAATTCCGCGTAAAAGTTTAGACATTTGGGTTAAAACCCTGTACGTATCCATGAACACATCCATTTTTTTTTGTTTTGTTTTTTCCACAAATAGTTCACAAATAGTCCATAAATAGTTCACTTCACGAATAGTTAATTTTCCCAGAGACGTCTGATTTCGTCTGATTTCATGATGCGACTCTTCCAGGTAATTCGATCATGATTCAAATCAGGAAATCGAAAACTCGGCGGTACAAGGACGAGCCTTGAGTTTCGCTGCAGACTCGTACGATCGTCCAAAAATCGAGTCAATTCCCGACACAAAAACCCCGTCACGGTAATTGTTGATGTATCAGGACTAAGTACTTCCCGTAATTCGATCGTACCGTTCTCGATGTCGTGTAGAAGTGTCAACGGCGTACACACGATCGCGGTAATGTACTTTGTCCGCTTACGGTACACGTCCTTATCATCAACGATGCAATACAATGTACATTTACCCGCAGTACTATATCGCGCGATATGTTGTAACAATTGACGATGCTTGCGCGACAATTGCATAAATCCGTATCGAAAGATGCTAATCCACGACGTCTCGGATAATGTCGGTGCGCTTAACGCGTCGCGGATCTTATGCCTCTCGATCGTCAGTGATTCGTCATCCAACTGCAGCGTCGTCGATAAAGGGCTCACTCCACCATCGTAATCGTCATCGGAAGATGATGATGCAAGCAATGCGTCTCGCGCGTACAGTTCCGCGAATATGCACGCTATTTTATTTCGGACACACGTTCGCACTATTTCAACACTACTCTTAAGTAATGTCAAACGTTCTTGTTCAAATGCCGATACCCTTCGAGTATTATAATAAGAATGCAAAAGGCGCATATACTCGTTGCACGATATAAACCAGTCGTCACACTGTTCTACGGTACGCAACAGTGGGATCATCCCACGTAACAACTCGAATGAACTCGGGAGAAAGACCATGTCTCGCGATACTTATGCACGCGTAACGTGTTTCACGATATTCATCGAGCGACTGCAGGTTTAATATACTAACCACCTACCCTAGTCGCGCTATGTTTACGTTAGTTGCGGTTCGAACGTATCTTCAAAATTCTTTTCACCCCCCAGCCGATCGCTATACTATTCCAACGATTCAAATATAAACACGCGACTTCGCGCGGTGCAATGTAGTGTTTACACCATGGGCTGTAGTGACGCTTGACTTACAGTCACATCGATAAGGGCACTCGCTGTTCTCGATCATGAAAATACTTGGAACTCCACCCCGATTAATAGATGGCCGTGGGTCTATGTCGATTTCTCTTCGCCCTTACACGCGCCCACGACGCTTGACTTGCAGCCTCTCGAGAAGGATACTTGAGACGTCGCCCTGTTCTCGATCGTGAAAATACTTGGAACGTTACCATGAACAATTATCGTTTTAGGTTACATGGGATGCTTACGCGAACGCAACGCCTAATTCATTCTTCAAGGACGTCACGTTTTCTCGATGACACTTCTTAGAGGCATGGTCTTGGCGAATGTTAATAGTCGATAAGGGGTGGGTCCTGACACTGGTCTATTGTAACCCAGATGCCAGCGGGTCTATGTACAAATTCTTTTCGCCCTTACGCGTTCCCACGACGCTTGACTTACAGCCTCCTCGATAAGGACGCTCACCCTGTTCTCGATCATAAATACTCGGAACTCTACCCCGAATAATTATCGCTATATGTTTATACCATTGCACGTGGGCTGTATCGGTCCCATGATTCAAACATAAACACAGCATCGCGCGGTGCAATGTAGTGTTTACACCATGCGATGCCGCGCTGATTGACTTACAACCCCGCGATCATTAAAACGCTCGATATGTTTACATTATTGCACGTATGCCGTATCGATCCCACGATTCAAATATAAACACACACGGCATGAAGCGCGTGCACTCATCTTTTCTCAGAAATCATGAACCACCCTCTTTCTCAGAAATCAAGGTCCACCCTCTTCCGTACATCGCAATCCTATCGCGCGTCATGATTCCTTATCGCTATATGTACGGTGCAATGTAGTGTTTACACCATGCGCTGCCGCGATGATTGATCTACAACCTCCTCGATCATTAAAATACTCGATATGTTTACATCATTGCACGTACGCTGTATCGGTCCCACGATTCAAATATAAACACACTGCATGAAGCACATGCACGTAGGCGCCGAAACGTGTTCAATCCTGTCGCGCGTCATGATTCCTTATCTTTTCTCAGAAATCACGAACCACCCTCTTTCTCAGAAATCAAGGTCCACCCTCTTCCGTACATCGAAGACGCGAATTTCCACGAATCGGCCGCGGTCGCGCCTGCGCACCGATCCCGCGAGCGTACGGAGATTGCGCGGCGGCGACGCGTGCCCAAAGTTCCTTAAACATCCAACAGGTGGCGCCAATACTAAATGTATGAAAACCTATGGAATTACCGCCTCGGGCCCAAATACCGACGCAGGACCGAAGTACCTCAAACACCCAATAGGTGGCGCCACTTGGAAATTACCGCCTCGGGCCCAAATACCAACGCGGGCCCAAAGTACCTCGAACACCCAATAGGTGGCGCCACTTGAAAATGCGCACGACGCCTAGGTGGCGCCACTTGGAAATGCGCACGACGCCTTTTGAATTTTTGAAATCCGCCCTCCCTCCCCTGTGACGTCGTCCCCCTCACCTACGAACTCAAATTGCGCGCGCTGCGCCATTTTGAAAATTTGAATTTTTGAAATCCCCCTCCCCTGTGACGTCATCCCCCTCACCTACGAACTCGGTCGACGCCATTTTGAATTCCCCCTCCCCTATGACGTCATCCCCCTCACCTACAAATTCGGTACCCCCTCCCCACCTCACCCCCTTACCCATCACACGCTATAGCGCGTTACCCCCCTCCCCGCCTCACCCCCTCACCCATCCCGCGCTATAGCGCGTTGCGCGGTACCCCCGCCCCGCCTCACCCCCTCGCCCGAACATGGTCCAGAATCCGCATAGCCTAACTACTGACTCGTTTGACTCGTTTGACTCGTTTGACTGGTTTGACTCGTTTGACTCGTTTGACTCGTTTGACTCGCTTGACTCGTTTGACTCGTTTGACTCGTTTGAGTCGTTTGACTCGATTGTCCTGTTCGACCCGTTTGACCCTTTTGACTCGTTTGATTCGTTTGACTCGTTTGGCTCGTTTAACTCGCTTGACTCGTTCGACTCGTTCGACTCGTTCGACTCGTTCGACTCGTTCGACTCGTTCGACTCGTTCGACTCGTTCGACTCGTTCGACTCGTTCGACTCGTTCGACTCGTTCGACTCGTTCGACTCGTTCGACTCGTTCGACTCGTTCGACTCGTTCGACTCGTTCGACTCGTTCGACTCGTTCGACTCGTTCGACTCGTTCGACTCGTTCGACTCGTTCGACTCGTTCGACTCGTTCGACTCGTTCGACTCGTTCGACTCGTTCGACTCGTTCGACTCGTTCGACTCGTTCGACTCGTTCGACTCGTTCGACTCGTTCGACTCGTTCGACTCGTTCGACTCGTTCGACTCGTTCGACTCGTTCGACTCGTTCGACTCGTTCGACTCGTTCGACTCGTTCGACTCGTTCGACTCGTTCGACTCGTTCGACTCGTTCGACTCGTTCGACTCGTTCGACTCGTTCGACTCGTTCGACTCGTTCGACTCGTTCGACTCGTTCGACTCGTTCGACTCGTTCGACTCGTTCGACTCGTTCGACTCGTTCGACTCGTTCGACTCGTTCGACTCGTTCGACTCGTTCGACTCGTTCGACTCGTTCGACTCGTTCGACTCGTTCGACTCGTTCGACTCGTTCGACTCGTTCGACTCGTTCGACTCGTTCGACTCGTTCGACTCGTTCGACTCGTTCGACTCGTTCGACTCGTTCGACTCGTTCGACTCGTTCGACTCGTTCGACTCGTTCGACTCGTTCGACTCGTTCGACTCGTTCGACTCGTTCGACTCGTTCGACTCGTTCGACTCGTTCGACTCGTTCGACTCGTTCGACTCGTTCGACTCGTTCGACTCGTTCGACTCGTTCGACTCGTTCGACTCGTTCGACTCGTTCGACTCGTTCGACTCGTTCGACTCGTTCGACTCGTTCGACTCGTTCGACTCGTTCGACTCGTTCGACTCGTTCGACTCGTTCGACTCGTTCGACTCGTTCGACTCGTTCGACTCGTTCGACTCGTTCGACTCGTTCGACTCGTTCGACTCGTTCGACTCGTTCGACTCGTTCGACTCGTTCGACTCGTTCGACTCGTTCGACTCGTTCGACTCGTTCGACTCGTTCGACTCGTTCGACTCGTTCGACTCGTTCGACTCGTTCGACTCGTTCGACTCGTTCGACTCGTTCGACTCGTTCGACTCGTTCGACTCGTTCGACTCGTTCGACTCGTTCGACTCGTTCGACTCGTTCGACTCGTTCGACTCGTTCGACTCGTTCGACTCGTTCGACTCGTTCGACTCGTTCGACTCGTTCGACTCGTTCGACTCGTTCGACTCGTTCGACTCGTTCGACTCGTTCGACTCGTTCGACTCGTTCGACTCGTTCGACTCGTTCGACTCGTTCGACTCGTTCGACTCGTTCGACTCGTTCGACTCGTTCGACTCGTTCGACTCGTTCGACTCGTTCGACTCGTTCGACTCGTTCGACTCGTTCGACTCGTTCGACTCGTTCGACTCGTTCGACTCGTTCGACTCGTTCGACTCGTTCGACTCGTTCGACTCGTTCGACTCGTTCGACTCGTTCGACTCGTTCGACTCGTTCGACTCGTTCGACTCGTTCGACTCGTTCGACTCGTTCGACTCGTTCGACTCGTTCGACTCGTTTGACTCGTTTGGCTCGTTTAACTCGCTTGACTCGATTGTCCTGTTCGACCCGTTTGACTCGTTCGACTCGTTTGACTCGTTCGACTCGTTTGACTCGTTCGACTCGTTCGACTCGTTCGACTCGTTCGACTCGTTTTACTCGTTTGACTCGTTCGACTCGTTCGACTCGTTCGACTCGTTCGACTCGTTCGACTCGTTCGACTCGTTCGACTCGTTCGACTCGTTCGACTCGTTTTACTCGTTCGACTCGTTTGACTCGTTTGACTCGTTTGACTCGTTTGACTCGTTTGACTCGTTTGACTCGTTTGGCTCGTTTCACTCGCTTGACTCGATTGTCCTGTTCGACCCGTTTGACTCGTTCGACTCGTTTGACTCGTTCGACTCGTTTGACTCGTTCGATTCGTTTGACTCGTTCGACTCGTTTGACTCGTTCGACTCGTTTGACTCGTTCGACTCGTTTGACTCGTTCGACTCGTTTGACTCGTTCGACTCGTTTGACTCGTTCGACTCGTTTGACTCGTTCGACTCGTTTGACTCGTTCGACTCGTTTGACTCGTTCGACTCGTTTGACTCGTTCGACTCGTTTGACTCGCTCGACTCGTTTGACTCGTTCGACTCGTTTGACTCGTTCGACTCGTTTGACTCGTTCGACTCGTTTGACTCGTTCGACTCGTTTGACTCGTTCGACTCGTTTGACTCGTTCGACTCGTTTGACTCGTTCGACTCGTTTGACTCGTTCGACTCGTTTGACTCGTTCGACTCGTTTGACTCGTTCGACTCGTTTGACTCGTTCGACTCGTTTGACTCGTTCGACTCGTTTGACTCGTTTGAATCGTTTGACTCGTATGACTCGTTTGACTCGTATGACTCGTTTGACTCGTTTGACTCGTTTGACTCGTTTGACTCGTTTGACAGGTGTGTGAAGTTGGCACCCCCAAATTCGAATTTTTAAAAAAACTCGACGGCATTCGTTTGTCCATCGTTTGTCCACGTTTGTCCAACAAAAATTTTCGTTTGTCCACCCTTCAAAAAAAAGTTATGAACAAAAAAAAAATTTTTTACCAGCACCCCCATGAAAACTTTTTAATAATTTGATGGGGGGAAATGATTGTCCATCGTTTGTCCACGTTTGTCCACCCAAAAATTTCGTTTGTCCACCCTCCAGAATCGCATTATTAATAAAATTCGCGAAAAAGAAGGGCCTTCGCGAAGCGATCAGGTATAAGTTCAATTTTTTAATAATTAATCGATGCAATCGTTTGTCCAACGACGCATTTCGTTAGTCTAGATGTAGAAGACGTTTGTCCACCCCATGAATTCGTTTGTCCACCCTTCAGAACCGAATTATTTATCAAATTCGCGAAAGAGAAATGTCTTGCTGAACCGATCAGCTGTAAGTTCGATTTTGGCGAATAAATTATCATAATCGTTTGTCCAACGACGGATTTCGTCAGTCTAGATGTAAAAGACGTTTGTCCACCCCATGAATTCGTTTGTCCACCCTTCAGAACCGAATTATCAATAAAATTCGCGAAAAAGAAGGGTCCTCGCGAAGCGATCGGGTATAAGTTCAATTTTTTAATAATTAATCGATGCAATCGTTTGTCCAACGACGGATTTCGTTAGTCTAGATGTAGAAGACGTTTGTCCACCCCATGAATTCGTTTGTCCACCCTTCAGAACCGAATTATGAATAAAATTCGCGAAAAAGAAGGGTCCTCGCGAAGCGATCGGGTATAAGTTCAATTTTTTAATAATTAATCGATGCAATCGTTTGTCCAACGACGGATTTCGTTAGTCTAGATGTAGAAGACGTTTGTCCACCCCATGAATTCGTTTGTCCACCCTTCAGAACCGAATTATCAATAAAATTCGCGAAAAAGAAGGGTCCTCGCGAAGCGATCGGGTATAAGTTCAATTTTTTAATAATTAATCGATGCAATCGTTTGTCCAACGACGGATTTCGTTAGTCTAGATGTAGAAGACGTTTGTCCACCCCATGAATTCGTTTGTCCACCCTTCAGAACCGAATTATGAATAAAATTCGCGAAAAAGAAGGGTCCTCGCGAAGCGATCGGGTATAAGTTCAATTTTTTAATAATTAATCGATGCAATCGTTTGTCCAACGACGGATTTCGTTAGTCTAGATGTAGAAGACGTTTGTCCACCCCATGAATTCGTTTGTCCACCCTTCAGAACCGAATTATCAATAAAATTCGCGAAAAAGAAGGGTCCTCGCGAAGCGATCGGGTATAAGTTCAATTTTTTAATAATTAATAGATGCAATCGTTTGTCCAACGACGGATTTCGTTAGTCTAGATGTAGAAGACGTTTGTCCACCCCATGAATTCGTTTGTCCACCCTTCAGAACCGAATTATTTATCAAATTCGCGAAAGAGAAATGTCTTGCAGAACCGATCAGCTGTAAGTTCGATTTTGGCGAATAAATTATCATAATCGTTTGTCCAACGACGGATTTCGTCAGTCTAGATGTAAAAGACGTTTGTCCACCCCATGAATTCGTTTGTCCACCCTTCAGAACCGAACTATCAATAAAATTCGCGAAAAAGAAGGGTCCTCGCGAAGCGATCGGGTATAAGTTCAATTTTTTAATAATTAATCGATGCAATCGTTTGTCCAACGACGGATTTCGTTAGTCTAGATGTAGAAGACGTTTGTCCTCCCCATGAATTCGTTTGTCCACCCTTCAGAACCGAATTATTTATCAAATTCGCGAAAGAGAAATGTCTTGCTGAACCGATCAGCTGTAAGTTCGATTTTGGCGAATAAATTATCATAATCGTTTGTCCAACGACGGATTTCGTCAGTCTAGATGTAGAAGACCTCCAACCTCCAGAATCGAATTATTTATAAAAATCTTGAATAGAAGGGTACTGCTGAAGCGATCACGTTTAAGTTCGATTTTTTATTAATTAAAGGATGGAATCGTTTGTTCTGCGACTGATTTTGTTTGTCTAGATGTAGCCGACGTTTGTCCACCCAATGATTTCGTTTGGTCACTTTTCAGAATCGACTTAATGGGTGAAATAAATTTATTATTTCCTTCGTCACTTTGTTGGGAAAGTGACTCCGGCGTCGATCGACTCGCGTGATCGTATGATCCGCGAGTACAAGTGCCATTGCTGGCACTTGTGACCACTGACTGAGTCAGTGGTATCGCACTTTACAGTGCGATGCGACGCCGGACCGATACAATAGTCTTACTATTATCGGAGAGAGGCCTCTTTTTTTTTTTAATTATTTCCTTCGTCACTTTATTGGGAAAGTGACGCCGGCGTCGATCGACTCGCGTGATCGTATGATCCGCGAGTACAAGTGCCATTGCTGGCACTTGTGACCACTGACTGAGTCAGTGGTATCGCACTTTACAGTGCGATGCGACGCCGGACCGATACAATAGTCTTACTATTATCGGAGAGAGGCCTCTTTTTTTTTTTAATTATTTCCTTCGTCACTTTGTTGGGAAAGTGACGCCGGCGTCGATCGACTCGCGTGATCGTATGATCCGCGAGTACAAGTGCCATTGCTGGCACTTGTGACCACTGACTGAGTCAGTGGTATCGCACTTTACAGTGCGATGCGACGCCGGACCGATAGAATAATTTGACTATTGTAAAGTATCATTATCATATATTCTGTTGAATTCAAGTTTTAAGAGAATTTTTATATTTTTATATATATCATTGTTGTCGGAAATACTTTTACAGTTCGTGTATTTGTAATTGTACGCAATTTTTGACTAATGTCATTGTGTACTGTCCATATTCCTGCTGTATTACGGCAGTAAGCTGTAAAATGTCCTGGGCTATAACATACGATGCCATTTAAAACGTATATTGCATCTTCAACTTGAAATTTATCTGGTATGCTGTTTAAAAATATTCCATCGATTTTGTTTTGTTGGAAAAAGATTTCGGTGTCTATGAACACATATGATTTTGGCTTTCTCTTTAATTGCACTGCTGAATGTTTTACACGTATCTGTTTGTATACCGAAGAATTGCTCAACAAAATTAACAAAATTTTGTTTAAAATCCTCGGTTGTGCGTGTGCTAATAAAATCTACTACAAACAATTTTCTAAAATTTACTTTACATTTGCCGCAGATTCTATTTTCTTCGACACTGCAAACGTCTGTTACTAGTTTTGTAAATAACCAATTGGCGTTTGTAGTACAATCTACAATATCATTATGAATTTCAAATATTGTACCTAAAATAGCTCCACGCACTTCATACACGGAGTTGTTTATATTCTCCATGGCGTATTTTTTCACAAACATCAAAAATATATTTTCTGAGTTTTCATCGACCCAGTTTTTAAATGTGCTATAATTGCAATACGCACTGGTTAATATTTCAACCAATGAGTCGAATGCACACGTATTTTTAATATGTATTTTTTTTCCATTAAGTGTAATCAAATTACAATTATTTCCGTTTCGTAATATTTCATTTCTTCTTTTCCTTAATGGCCTGTCGTATGTTAGGTGAATGTCTGGGCACGAAGTTAAATATTTTCCTCTAGGAGTATTATTATTGGTTTTGATTAAGGACTTCTGTTTTATGTTTAGTGTACTGGTTTTTTGTACATCCAAATCTTTTAATTTATTTGTTTTGGCTTCAATATTCAATCCTTTCCAATTTTCCTGTTCCGTTAAATAATGATATGTATTGGTAGCGTTTTGCGCATTTTCGTCAAAATCATGTGAATCGATTTTTCTTTCTTTTTCTCGTCTTATCTCAGTTTGCAGCAGTGCATTTTTTTCGTTCGTGCGTTTAATTGCAGCACGTTCCAATTTAGAGAGACTTTCGATGGACTTTATATGGTGAATGATAAATTTATCGACGCGCAATGGTTTATAATTTGCGCCCAAATCTGAATGCTTCAGATCTTTAAAATATGCCTCACATCTAGACGATGTTGCTACATTCGATGACAGAGGGAAATATCCCCTCATCACCTGTGTCCAGAGAGGAAAATGTTTGGCCAATTTAACTAGATATGTAACTAGTTCTGGACAATAAAATGCATTATACCTATCTGTCTCTACACTGTCCTTTGCAATTCGTTCAGCTGCATCTCTGATACTATTTATAAATGCAACTATATCTTCATTGTCATTTAACGATTCCAAATCATCGTATTCCTTGTCATTCTCGTCGCTCGTAAAGGTGAATGACTTTATTCTTTCGAATAAATAGGATCGCTTCTGCTCACAAATTACTTCATTTCCAGCGGCATCTTTGCCATCGTACTCGCTGTAAGCGACAATAAATATTGCTTGAAGCAGTGTCTTAAAATCTTCCACATTATCGCACGATGACATTAGCCCCGCGCATCGTACAAAGAAGTCCTTAATTTTCGGATGCTTTCTGTGAAATACGTCTTTACTGCAAATAATTTTTATTAAATGGGCAATGTCAATTCTGATGAAACACTGCAGTGGGTGTTGTAAAATTTCGCCACTAATCCATCGATGGCAATCGGAAATGTAATTTTTTAAGCAACGTTCATTGAATGCCAAGCTGATTGCATTCAAAATCGCCAGCGAATAGTCGCAATCAACTTCTGGAGGCACTGGTGCCCCGTGTCTCATAATCTCTCTCAACCAGTACGTAATTATGTTTGCATCATGCTTTTCTGAAAGCATTTGAAATGCTGGTTGTATACCATTTTCACCTTTTATAATTATTTGGTACAAGAATATATGTTTCTTGTCACCATTTAATTTTTCTATTGTTTTTACTAATTTTCCAGTAGCGTCTATTTCTATTTTCCTGCACGTTTTAATTAACGTTTTATACAGTTCCATTTGCATGGGAGACCAGTAAAAACAATAGAAATGATCTTTTGAAATCTGATTAATATATGAGTATTGACCCTTATATTTCAATTCACATAATGAATTGATAGGGTCAAGATTTTTATTAATTCCTAATTCCCGTACGATGGCGTCTTCTCTTATTTTCCTTAAAGTGCATTGTCGCGCAACATAAGGCGGTTCATGATCGTCATACGATAAATCAGATATTGCATTATTTATCCACTGTCTTGGTTTAATACTTAAGAGTTGTTTCCCAATTGCAACTCTATTGTTTCCTTTTACTGCCCTTTTCTTGTCATGCGGTATTCCCGAAGCATCGACTGTGTGCACTCTTAATACAATACCAGTGCCAGGAGCCGGTTCATATAAGCAATGAGCTTTAAATTCGGCACCGCATTCATTACAAGTGCCGTATATTTTCAAAAATGCTTCCGCTTCCGGAGAATCGAAAATTTTGCCATATTTAAACGTGTAGGCGCACGGAAGTTTCGTTTTTAAAAAACAAGCTTTGCAAATAACATCTGTCCAACCGGGACTAAGTATTTTATAAGACTTTCCACGAGTGCCCTTTTCTTTATAAATTTTAGATACAGGAGCAATAGATTTCCATTGCTCCTCGGACAATGAAAGATCAAAATATAATGGCGGCAGTTTATTACTATTACGTATATTATTCGCAGTATTGTGAGGCTCGAAACCTTGACTAGTATTACTTACGTTAGAAACATCAATGCTATCCACCCTTGCTTCTTCTTTCTCTTCTTCTTCCACTGGAATTTGGAAATGTTTCTTCAAATCCGTCAGCAAATTCCACCGATTGTTTCTGAGGTAAAAATTTAGGGTGTTCGGTGACAACTTATCACAAATTTTAGCGGACACTTCTTCCCACACTTTATCCGTGCGGCACTTTAATTTATATTCCTCATCGAACACTTCACACTTTTCACACTTCTGTAACACTTCTAGAATAACGCCGGAGTGTATCAGCGCTTTCCTAGGCATTTTTCACAAATGACCACGATGAAATCGCAAAACGGTAAGTAATATAATTCACAATTACTTCACAAACCGTAAAGAAACGCACGATCTCACCAGCGCGGCCTGTGAACAATGACTGACTTTCGAGGTGCGTGGTTGGAAAGAATTCGAGAGTATCGCAGGCATTTGTTTCGATTTCAGCAGTGGCACGTGGTGCCGTCCGCGTTACAAAGTCACTACGCAGGGCCGACGCATAAGGGCGCTAGCCGAAGGGGGCGCTAAAATACTAGATTGGACGCTTAATAATAAAGAAATCCAACTTTCACAGAAACAAAATGTACATGTAATTCTTTTTTTTGCACTCGGTAAATACAAAACATATTAAATAGGAAATCGGTGCAGAAATTTGGGGAAATTTTCTTACATAAGGATGCCAAGCATCCTCGCGCCTGTCCTGCTGGTTAGTGATTGCAAAACCGCTGATTACCGGTTTAACGGTAATTTACTGGTAATTTTTAAGGTATCGAAAATATAAGAGTGAACAATAAAAAAATTTTTTTTTGGACTACAAACGAGCATTATAAAAAATATATGCAAATAAAACTGTTCTGAACATAAAATATAAAATGATATAACACAAAATAGATGTATTTGTATAACTATGGACAATACTTATTAATATGGATCTTCACCGCGAAAGCAATGAAAAGAATCTTGACTTGCATACATAGTTAAATATTTTTTATTTAACAATTCTTTTTAACAAATACGCACGCCAAAAAACAAAATTTGTCCAAACTTTGGTCTCGTGATAAAGCGTTCTCAGTATCTACACTTGTTGGTCGGGTAGTCATTAAGAAATCATATGCCATTTGTAGGTATTCTCTCTTTTCCTTTTCTACTTGAAAATACGTCCATTTTTTTGCTGGCTTGATTCAGATTTTTACTTTTCTTTTGGATCAGAGTTGGCTCTTCATGAGATACTTCGGATTTCGTCTCTATTAATAATTGAGTTTTTTTCACTGATAACGTAGTAGATATCGACGGAATTAATGAACGGATATACAGGGTGTTCCAAAAATGATGCGGTTCCTTGAAGGGGGTGACTCGGGGGGTAATTGCAAACAACTTTTTCCTTTGCGAAAATGTTCTCCGAGGTTTCGTTAACGAGATATTAACAAAAAGCAGCGACCAATCAGAGCCCGAGTCTGGCGGCCGAGTTCCCGTGCTAGCGTGGCCGCGTGCCGCGCTGCGACTACGAACAAGCAACTCGGCATGCATCGAAGGAAATTGGGTAGAATGGCAAATGAAAAAGACGTAACAAATAAAATCGAACATTTTGTCATGATTTGTTTGTCATTTAAAGTGAATAATGAATAAAGGAGAAATAGATGAAAATCATGTCTAACGTAAAAAGACGAATACAAAGGTTTTCTTTAGAAGAATCGAAAATAATAATTATTTGAAGTGGAAGGATAAGGAATACGTAAATTTCCTTGTGTTAATAACGTAGCCACGACAAGGTAATGTAACAGGAAATGAACGAAAAGTGATCATAGTTCGTTATTGTGATTAAAATCCATAATTCAATAACGGCCAACAGTGTTGCTTTTAACGAATAAGTTTGTTTAAAAACCCCTAAGAAATATTTAGGTATGGAAATTTGTAGAATTATCGCCGGAAATAAGCCATAGCCTGCGTTAAATTTAAGAAATAATAGTCGCCAATAATGTAACTAAAACTCACCCTTTCGAAAATTTACCTGCAGCTTGAAAACCTGTGTCACTAGGTCACTGAACCGATCCTGGTCATCGACAGACGCGCCGAGTGCACAGCTGATCTCAGGTACACGACACCATCCAAAGTTAAGGGTCGCAACGTCAAGTGCGTCCGGGTTAATGTACCGAATATTCACTTCACTGCACACCTACTAACACTGATCACTTAATTTATTTTTCATGGAACGTATTGTTTCTACGTTATAAAAATGAGTGGAAATGAATTTTTACTTGGCGTTCGGAGCCGTGGGTATTTCCGCGCAAATTCTCACGCTGCAGCACTTGCGTCCCCGTTGTTCAGGGGGTACACCCAGAACATCGCGTAATATTCTTCATCAGAGTACATTTCTGCGACGTGATTGCTAGCTGACTGACAGGATTTTTTCCAAGCAACTTCCTCTACCCCCAAGTAGCTTCTCTCGTTCCATTATGAGTTAACCCCCACCAGGACAAGAGGCGTGAGGTAAAAAGAACCCATCACATTTTCGAAACACACGTGCTTTGCAGAAGTGCAACGAACGAACCGTCGTACACTTTCACAAAAGCCCGCGCTCCGTCCTTTTACTGCCAATGTACCCATTGCTTCGAGGTAGGCAGTAGACACCACGTGTTTGGGGTAGTCTGCTGACAACGGGTGGTCCCGCCTGCGTCGTCCTTCCTTTAAATTAAAGACAGATCTCTTATCTCTTGAGTATAAACACGCGCTCGAATTTCAAAATGAAAGCACGCCTTGACGTATTCCGTGCGAGAAAAGGTGGGCTTGAAGTCCGATTGGTCCTAATCTAACCAATCTGCCCAGCATCCCTCCCTGTTCTGAAGAGCCTTCTTCACAGCAATGTCGCCTTCCCGAGGCCCACCTTCTCTCGCACGGAATACGTCAACGCGTGCTTTTGTTTTGAAATTCGAGCGCGTGTTTATACTTGTGGGCCTCGGGGAGGTGACATTGCTGTGAAGAAGGCCTCTTCAAAACAGTGACCGTTTGGGAGGGATGCAAGGCAGATTGGTTAGAATAGGACCAATCGGATTTCAAGGCCACCTTTTCTCGCACGGAATACGTCAACGCGTGCTATTGTTTTGAAATTCGAGCGCGTGTTTATACTCTAGAGATAAGGGATCTGTCTTTAATTTGAAGGAAGGACGACGCAGGCGGGACCACGCGCTGTCAGCGGACTACCCATTTTCTTCCTCTGTCTCTCCGCGTGGCGTATTGATGTTGGATAATACTTTTTAAATTCTAGTTCCCCAAAATTAAGCAGGCTGATCGGCCAGAGCATTTCGCCAGGGTCGCGGTTTATGACCGTATTGTCCCGCTAGTCAGCGGTAGAGAACGGTTTCCTACAGTTTTGGATAATTTATGACTTAATTGGTTCCGCCTCGTAGCAGACGTGAACTCAGGGTATCGGAAAGGGGAAACAGGAATGGTATGCATTTTCTTCTTTGTAGCAACTCGAAGACTTTCTGTTTCTCTTCTCTTCGGACCCTTTCGAACCGAAACACGTGGTGTCTGCTGCCTACCTCGAAGCAATGGGTACATTGGCAGTAAAAGGACGGAGCGCGGGCTTTTGTGAAAGTGTACGACGGTTCGTTCGTTGCACTTCTGCAAAGCACGTGTGTTTCGAAAATGTGATGGCTTCTTTTTACCTAAAGCCTCTTGTCCTGGTGGGGGTTAACTCATAATGGAACGAGAAAAGCTACTTGGGGGTGGAGGAAGTTGCTTGGAAAAAATCCTGTCAGTCAGCTAGCAATCACGTTGCAAAAATGTACTCTGATGAAGAATATTACGCGATGTTCTGGGTGTACCATCCGAACAACGGGGACGCAAGTGCTGCAGCGTGAGAATTTGCGCGGAAATACCCACGGCTCCGAACGCCAAGTAAAAATTCATTTCCACTCATTTTTATAACGTAGAAACAATACGTTCCATGAAAAATAAATTAAGTGATCAGTGTTAGTAGGTGTGCAGTGAAGTGAATATTCGGTACATTAACCCGGACGCACTTGACGTTGCGACCCTTAACTTTGGATGGTGTCGTGTACCTGAGATCAGCTGTGCACTCGGCGCGTCTGTCGATGACCAGGATCGGTTCAGTGACCTAGTGACACAGGTTTTCAAGCTGCAGGTAAATTTTCGAAAGGGTGAGTTTTAGTTACATTATTGGCGACTATTATTTCTTAAATTTAACGCAGGCTCTGGCTTATTTCCGGCGATAATTCTAAAAATTTCCATACCTAAATATTTCTTAGGGGTTTTTAAACAAACTCATTCGTTAAAAGCAACAATGTTGGCCGTTATTGAATTATGGATTTTAATCACAATAACGAACTATGATCACTTTTCGTTCATTTCCTGTTACATTACCTTGTCGTGGCTAAGTTATTAACACAAGGAAATTTACGTATTCCTTATCCTTCCACTTCAAATAATTATTATTTTCGATTCTTCTAAAGAAAACCTTTGTATTCGTCTTTTTACGTTAGACATGATTTTCATCCATTTCACCTTTATTCATTATTCACTTTAAATGACAAACAAATCATGACAAAATGTTCGATTTTATTTGTTACGTCTTTTTCATTTGCCATTCTACGGAATTTCCTTCGATGCATGCCGAGTTGCTTGTTCGTAGTCGCAGCGCGGCACGCAGCCACGCTAGCACGGGAACTCGGCCGCCAGACTCGGGCTCTGATTGGTCGCTGCTTTTTGTTAATATCTCGTTAACGAAACCACGGAGAACATTTTCGCAAAGGAAAAAGTTGTTTGCAATTACCCCCCGAGTCACCCCCTTCAAGGAACCGCAGCATTTTTGGAACACCCTGTATGTATGCGCTACATTGCCATACATAATTTATCGAATTACCGGTAAAAATTTGAGGGTATTTCTCGCGATTTACCGGTAAATCGCTTTACCGGTATAGCGATCCCTACTGCTGGTAAGTTACCAAATACGTTAAACTTTCGCGTTGGAACCAATCGGTGAAATTTGCTGACAATTTTTGAAAATATATAAATCTCGCGAGGCGCCACCAGTCAATGCAAGTGCTAAGACTGCTAAGTAGCGCGTTATACGCGGCTGCAGGCTGTTGATGGCACGCGGGATTTATATAGGTCTGGGTTTTACAATTATTTATTAATCAGTGTGAAAATTTGTGAAAATCTTCCTTGTATATGAAGGAAAAACTTTGTCGCTGCAAGTTATATGTACCTCAAAATTGCCGCGATACTTTTTATCGGCGAACCTTGAAAAACATGGGTTCTGTTCAGTATTACTTTTTATTTAAACATTATTATATTTTTTAACATAAGGGTTTTGTGCATACACTTTGCAGCTTCGCTAGTGTTTTCTGAAGTTATGTTTTAAGCCTCATAACGATCCGTTAACATTTACTCAAGTTATCGCAATTTATGTTTAAACACATATTGACTTTGGACGATGACAAATTTTTTGTTTATAATTTTTAGCTCGAATAGTAATGATTGGATAAACCAACTGTAAGTATAAAAAATGTGTGTCGTGACGAGTTTTACAACACTATATTTTTAAAAATACAGTTTAACAACATTTAATTTGACAATCTTTTTCAGCGACTGGACAATACTTTTTCCCATTTTCGAGCGCTAGGTACATAGTCCCCTTATTACATCTGATCCTTCAATTGCAACACGTTTCAATTCCGAGAGACTTTCGATAGATCTTATCATTTTATATGGTGATTGACAAAATCGACGTGCATTGGTTTATAATTTGGGCCAAAATCTGAATGCTTCAGATTTGATACCAAAGGAAAATATCCGATCATTTTTTGTGTCCAAAGAGGAAAGTGCTTTGCTAATTTCCCGAGAGAATTCACAGGCTCTGGACAAAAAAAGCGCATTGTAACTATCTGTCTCTGGTGCAACGGAGAAACAGATGTATACTTCTCTCTTGCACTAGTGGGGTCGCTGCCGGTCGCTGCGACCGGCCTTAAGGCGGGATCCTCCTACCTGCCGGTCGCTGCGACAAGTCGACCCAACTAGTGCTAGGGAGAAACGGATGCATACTTCTCCCACCGACAGCTAGGAGATCCCGCCTTTAAGGGTTAATGCACACGAGCGATGCGGCGTCGTTGCGATCTCGCAGCGGTACATATATGTATAGAGAGAGATTTACATGTGACATGGTCGCATGGCAGTGCGATATGACAATACAGCCGCAAAAAATTGCGACACGTGTGAATCTCTCTATACACATATGTACCAGTGCGAAATCGCAACGACGCCGCATCGCTTGTCTGAATTGACCCTTACGGACTTTTCGTCAGCGACGAAAAAGGGAATTTCCTGACTGAGAAAAATCAGTCCCAGGGTTGCCACTTGCCAGAAATGTCTCTGACACGCAAGATTCACAGTGATGCGCGCGTGATGACGCCGGGACGTCAAACCAATCGGCGTCAAGCTAGGTTTTGGCTTCGAACCAATCGGCGTCAAGTGACAATGTGTGCATCAGAGACATTCTGGGTATCCCTGGACACTCTTCCACTTGCTTCGAGAACGTGCAGATACGTGCAAGAACTGACGGAATAACGAGATGGAAAACATGCAAAATGTAAGTATTAAAATTGTATGGTATTAGACAGGGTGGTCGCGCCTCGCGGAGTTTCGTGGATTTCGACGCACGAGACCAGGGATTCTTTTAATCGGGCTATTTTTAAAGAAGTTAGCTTTACATTATGCAAATAAATTTTTCACGTGGGCCATTTTCATCGGAACGACATAAAGACATGCGTTACGAAAAACAGCACGTCTGTCTTCGTTGTGTAGAACGATATATAACTACTATCCTATTATTGTAAGATTATCAATGTTCGACGAAATTTAACTTTTTTCCGCGCTTGTAACATTTAATAGCCGTTTCTTCGCTTCACGTGATGCAGCAGACATTTTTCCTCCGGAAACCATCAACAGAAGTAGTAAAACACCTCTGGTTTTCAAAACGAAAAGAAATTTGGCTACACGTGCGCGGTCGACAGTGGTAGTCAATGGCACGTGGGCCACTCAGCGTGACAGAATCGCGTAACGCGCGTACATTATAACGTTTTTCAAAGTCCTCGCTCGTCGGCGCTCCGTCGTGATAGTTTCTGCCGTATAATAGAAAATGTGCTATTCCAAAACATCTCTCGTTTTCGAAACAGACAGAAATTTGGCTACACGTGCGCCGTCGACAGTGATAGTCACTGGCACGCGGGCCGCTCAGCGTGACAGTATCGCGTAACGCGCGTACATTGTAACCTTTTTCACAGTCCTCGCTCGTCGGCGTTTCGTCATGATAATTTCTGCCGTATAATTCAAAATGTGCTATTTTCAAGCAAATCTTTAACTTGAAATTTTTATTATATATTTTGTTTCATTTTCAGATGGAAAACGCCCTTATGGAGGTGGAGGCCCCCCCCCCCAGCCGAACATGGGCCATGCGGCGGCGGCGGCGGTGGCGGAGGTGGCGGTGGCGGAGGTGGCGGTGGCGGAGGTGGCGGTGGCGGAGGTAGCGCCCCTCAACCAGGAGACCTGTAAAAGTCAAGCTGAGGGAGAGGACGGGATCCAAAAGCAATTACACGCAGTAAGTATGTGGAATGTGGTTCCATGGCTTACTTCCTACTGAACTACTTTGTGCGAAACCTTGCAATTGTCAGAATATTATTCCGTTTTAAGAAATGTCTTAATTTTTATGTTACTGTTTCAGTTAGAAAAGTTGGTTAAAAAATTAACGTACTCCCACGGCCGTGGGGGTCGGCAACATTTTCGGGCCCGGGGAGCAACAAGAGGGGCCCATAGAGGCCGTGGAGGAAGGGCCTGGGGAGGAAGGGGCTGGGGAGGAAGAGGAGGCCACAGGCGCGGTGGTGGAGGAGGAGGAGGAGGAGAAAATAAGACGATCAATTTATATTTTTAAAAAATCAGAAATAAATTAAATAATTTTGTAACAAGTTTAATTTTTTCATTTCAATTGGATACAGGGTGATCCTGGAGCGACAGGACTCAAAGAGATGCCGCCTGGCACCCCGTGGCGAGGACAACCCCCGCAGTGCATCACCGAATTTTATGGCTTTCGATCCTCGAAGGGATTGGAATAGATTAAAAAGTGAGAAATGCCCACGATTTCCGCATTTCTCATCAGATCTCTGCGAAAAGGACGTCAATCGATTCCTTATGCTTCGCCGATGAAACTAACACCAAGAACGACGTAATTCGAAGCATAATGAAGGAAATTAAATGAAAAATTGATTTATATCATTTCACGCCAGCTTCGTTAAGAATAGAAATTTGGTACGATTTTCATCGGCAAAACATAAGGGATCTGATGAGAAATGCGGAATTTGTGGGCATTTCTCACTTTTTAATCTATTCCAATCCCTTCGAGGATCGAAAGCCATGAAATTCAAAGAGGTACTGCGGGGTGTTTTCCCCGCCACGGGGTACCAGGCGGCATCTCTTTGGCAGGCGTCGCTCCCGAATCGCCCTGCATGTCTTTCCTACATTTATCGGCTAGCGTGGATTTCCACCGATGCTGGTGGCTCGACCATTTTCACCTTTTATAATAATTTGGTATAAGTATATAATGTGTTTCTTGTCACCGTTTAGTTTTTCTATTGTTTTCACTAATTCTCCAGTTGCGTCTATTTCTATTTTCCTGCACGTTTTATTAACGTTTTATACAGTTCTATTTGCATGAGACACCAGTAAAACAATAGAAATGATCCTTTGAAATCTGATTAAGATTTTTATTGATTCCTAATTCTCGCACGATAGCTTAAGCTTACTCATTTATGTTTCTCATATTACACTGTCGTTGAACGTATTTAGTATAATTCACCATTAAAGCCGCGTATTCACCTGAGCATTCGCCCCGAATGAGCACGAACACCGATCGATTCAGAAACAGCACGAGAATGTCGTGAGAAGATTTTTGTTACATTAAATTAAATCACTGTCCATTAGCCATTTTGATCTGTAACATGGCGGTGAGCCCGTCCACTGCCGCTCAGCGTCACAGAATCGCGTAACGCGCGTGACTACCACTGTACGCGCCGTACGTTTAGCCAAACTATTTCGTTTCTGTGTTGAAAACAAAAGGTTTTTTTACTTACCACTTCTGTTGATGTTTTCCGGGGGAAAAATGTCTGCTGCATCACGTAGAGTAGTCAAATTTTCTCCTAGATCCTTAGTTCTTGAAATTTAAATGATCTTAATTCATTAATAACTTATATCGTTGTATTCGCGAGGGTTCGTGGAATAATTTGACGGAACAAGCAACCGAATAACTATTACTCTTTGAACACAAAAGATGTTCAAAGTTGAATCGGCGACAATCGGTTTGCGGATTCGTTTTCAGCGCAGACAAATCTATAAGAAACGGCTATCGAATGTTGCAGAACAAAAAAAAAGTTAAATTTTGATTGGACAGTGTATTCAAGATAAAATTCCAAAGCACGATACTGCTGTCACAAAATCCATTACACCTGAAGAAAGATTGGCAATTACTTTCAGATTTCTTGCAACCGGTGATTGTTACAATAGCCTACAATACCTTTCGAAATATCTAAACAGGTTATTTAAAAAAATATACCAGACATGTGTGAAGCCGTAATTGAAAGTGTTATGCATTATGCAAAGGTAAGTGATTTATTAACACTTTACCTACTAGTAGCGGTTAATGGTAACCGATTAATGGGATACCGGTCGGTAAAGTGTTAATCATGGTATCGTCCGAACACGTCTATACGTTGTATCGTACACGCTTCGAGCCGCGTGCGAACCGATCGTCTACTGTCGGTCTATCAGAGAGAGCACGCGTACAATTTTGTACAATACACTAATTTTGTACAATACACTATCTAGAGACGCGGTAGCGTCTCGACGCCAAGTACATGAAAACACCCTGTTATATATATGTCGAGTCGATGTCGCTACCGTGTATCTTTACTCGTCGCGGAGACACTCTTAACCTAATTCTGTTAATATCTCATCACGCATGCAATATTTTGTAAATTTAAAGGCATTTTTCTTATGTAAACCGCATATCGGCTTCCGAATAAGACCAATTTCAATAAAATCGGTCCACGCATGACAGAGATATCGTAATATCGTATCATGGATCGGTCACTTCCGATATCTCCAATATTATTCTTCTGATTCTCCAAGCCAAATTTTCGTCCACATAATACGTATACACGCGTTACACACACACCTTCAGCCAACACATGTTCGTTCTTCTTTCGTCGACTCTCGGGATTATTCGGCAGGGACTGTCGTCCGTCATTGTATACATATATTGTCTTTGTAAAAAGAAGTGAGATCCCCATAAAAAAACTTCCAAAAAGTAAAAAAATACGCCAAGTACATGAAAAATCAAATAAATCACAAAAAATATTCTTCTGATTCTCCAAGCCAAATTTTCGTCCACATAATACGTATACACGCGTTACACACACACCTTCAGCCAACACATGTTCGTTCTTGTTTCGTCGACTCTCGGGATTATTCGGCAGGGACTGTCGTCCGTCATTGTATACATATTGTCTTTGTAAAAAGAAGTGAGTTCCCCATAAAAAACTTCCAAAAAGTAAAAAAATACGCCAAGTACATGAAAAATCAAATAAATCACAAAAAATAGAAGACAATAATAATCACAAAAAATAGAAAAGTATACAATACAAAAAAAGATGTGAAATCAAAATGAGCTGCCAGTACATAAAGGTGCTTTCCAACTGCGCTTAAGATGACACAACTACATACACACAGCTAAAATGCTGTGTTCATACATTCCATTACAATGTATTACATAATACAGATATATTTTTATACAAATAAATATTTTAATACGAATAAAGATTTTATTCAAAATACTTGGCGCTGCGCCCGGAATTGATGTTGCTAAACTGAATAAACATGTATAAATTGCATTAATCTTTTTCTTTCTTTCTTGTGCGTGGGTGCGTTCGTGAGAGAGAGAGAGAGAGAGAGAGAGAGAGAGAGTGCGTGTGCGTGTGCGTGTGCGTGTGCGTGTGTGCGTGTGCGTGCGTGCGTGCGTGCGTGCGTGCATGTGCTACGTATGATATTATATGTAGAATAAATCTAATTGCGTTTCTAATACGTGTATGTATTTGTTGTAATATGTAATGTATTTTGTACTAAGACAATTAACATTTTTTCGGTTGCGCAGCGCCAAGTATTTTGAATAAAATCTTTATTCGTATTAAAATATTTATTTGTATAAAAATATATCTGTATTATGTAATACATTGTAATGGAATGTATGAACACAGCATTTTAGCTGTGTGTATGTAGTTGTGTCATCTTAAGCGCAGTTGGAAAGCACCTTTATGTACTGGCAGCTCATTTTGATTTCACATCTTTTTTTGTATTGTATACTTTTTCTATTTTTTGTGATTATTATTGTCTTCTATTTTTTGTGATTTATTTGATTTTTCATGTACTTGGCGTATTTTTTTACTTTTTGGAAGTTTTTTATGGGGATCCTCGTTACCAGCCCGATGATCGGGGCTGGCGGTGGGCTCCTAACGCACTTTTACCGGAGGCTCTGGCAATCGTCACTTTTATTGCCTTAGCCCCCAAGCTCGACAGGCCGCAGTAGGGACTCGAACAATTGACCGTTTTAGGCCTAGGAGATAAATAAAACTTTCTACAGGACTACAGTTCACTGCATATTTATCTTTCGAGTTCCATAATACTTCATTCTTCCGGTATATTTCAGACCGACAGTAGACGATCGGTTCGCACGCGGCTCGAAGCGTGTACGATACAACGTATAGACGTGTTCGGACGATACCATGATTAACACTTTACCGACCGGTATCCCATTAATCGGTTACCATTAACCGCTACTAGTAGGTAAAGTGTTAATAAATCACTTACCTTTGCATAATGCATAACACTTTCAATTACGGCTTCACACATGTCTGGTATATTTTTTTAAATAACCTGTTTAGATATTTCGAAAGGTATTGTAGGCTATTGTAACAATCACCGGTTGCAAGAAATCTGAAAGTAATTGCCAATCTTTCTTCAGGTGTAATGGATTTTGTGACAGCAGTATCGTGCTTTGGAATTTTATCTTGAATACACTGTCCAATCAAAAATTAACTTCTTTTTTGTTCTGCAACATTCGATAGCCGTTTCTTATAAATTTGTCTGCGCTGAAAACGAATCCGCAAACCGATTGTCGCCGATTCAACTTTGAACATCTTTTGTGTTCAAAGAGTAATAGTTATTCGGTTGCTTGTTCCGTCAAATTATTCCACGAACCCTCGCGAATACAACGATATAAGTTATTAATGAATTAAGATCATTTAAATTTCAAGAACTAAGGATCTAGGAGAAAATTTGACTACTCTACGTGATGCAGCAGACATTTTTCCCCCGGAAAACATCAACAGAAGTGGTAAGTAAAAAAACCTTTTGTTTTCAACACAGAAACGAAATAGTTTGGCTAAACGTACGGCGCGTACAGTGGTAGTCACGCGCGTTACGCGATTCTGTGACGCTGAGCGGCAATGGACGGGCTCACCGCCATGTTACAGATCAAAATGGCTAATGGACAGTGATTTAATTTAATGTAACAAAAATCTTCTCACGACATTCTCGTGCTGTTTCTGAATCGATCGGTGTTCGTGCTCATTCGGGGCGAATGCTCAGGTGAATACACGGCTTTAATGGTGAATTATACTAAATACGTTCAACGACAGTGTAATATGAGAAACATAAATGAGTAAGCTTAAGCTATCGTGCGAGAATTAGGAATCAATAAAAATCTTAATCAGATTTCAAAGGATCATTTCTATTGTTTTACTGGTGTCTCATGCAAATAGAACTGTATAAAACGTTAATAAAACGTGCAGGAAAATAGAAATAGACGCAACTGGAGAATTAGTGAAAACAATAGAAAAACTAAACGGTGACAAGAAACACATTATATACTTATACCAAATTATTATAAAAGGTGAAAATGGTCGAGCCACCAGCATCGGTGGAAATCCACGCTAGCCGATAAATGTAGGAAAGACATGCAGGGCGATTCGGGAGCGACGCCTGCCAAAGAGATGCCGCCTGGTACCCCGTGGCGGGGAAAACACCTCGCAGTACCTCTTTGAATTTCATGGCTTTCGATCCTCGAAGGGATTGGAATAGATTAAAAAGTGAGAAATGCCCACAAATTCCGCATTTCTCATCAGATCCCTTATGTTTTGCCGATGAAAATCGTACCAAATCTCTATTCTTAACGAAGCTGGCGTGAAATGATATAAATCAATTTTTCATTTAATTTCCTTCATTATGCTTCGAATTACGTCGTTCTTGGTGTTAGTTTCATCGGCGAAGCATAAGGAATCGATTGACGTCCTTTTCGCAGAGATCTGATGAGAAATGCGGAAATCGTGGGCATTTCTCACTTTTTAATCTATTCCAATCCCTTCGAGGATCGAAAGCCATAAAATTCGGTGATGCACTGCGGGGGTTGTCCTCGCCACGGGGTGCCAGGCGGCATCTCTTTGAGTCCTGTCGCTCCAGGATCACCCTGTATCCAATTGAAATGAAAAAATTAAACTTGTTACAAAATTATTTAATTTATTTCTGATTTTTTAAAAATATAAATTGATCGTCTTATTTTCTCCTCCTCCTCCTCCTCCACCACCGCGCCTGTGGCCTCCTCTTCCTCCCCAGCCCCTTCCTCCCCAGGCCCTTCCTCCACGGCCTCTATGGGCCCCTCTTGTTGCTCCCCGGGCCCGAAAATGTTGCCGACCCCCACGGCCGTGGGAGTACGTTAATTTTTTAACCAACTTTTCTAACTGAAACAGTAACATAAAAATTAAGACCTTTCTTAAAACGGAATAATATTCTGACAATTGCAAGGTTTCGCACAAAGTAGTTCAGTAGGAAGTAAGCCATGGAACCACATTCCACATACTTACTGCGTGTAATTGCTTTTGGATCCCGTCCTCTCCCTCAGCTTGACTTTTACAGGTCTCCTGGTTGAGGGGCGCTACCTCCGCCACCGCCACCTCCGCCACCGCCGCCGCCGCCGCATGGCCCATGTTCGGCTGGGGGGGGGCCTCCACCTTCATAAGGGCGTTTTCCATCTGAAAATGAAACAAAATATATAATAAAAATTTCAAGTTAAAGATTTGCTTGAAAATAGCACATTTTGAATTATACGGCAGAAATTATCACGACGAAACGCCGACGAGCGAGGACTGTGAAAAAGGTTACAATGTACGCGCGTTACGCGATACTGTCACGCTGAGCGGCCCGCGTGCCAGTGACTATCACTGTCGACGGCGCACGTGTAGCCAAATTTCTGTCTGTTTCGAAAACGAGAGATGTTTTGGAATAGCACATTTTCTATTATACGGCAGAAACTATCACGACGGAGCGCCGACGAGCGAGGACTTTGAAAAACGTTATAATGTACGCGCGTTACGCGATTCTGTCACGCTGAGTGGCCCACGTGCCATTGACTACCATTGTCGACCGCGCACGTGTAGCCAAATTTCTTTTCGTTTTGAAAACCAGAGGTGTTTTACTACTTCTGTTGATGGTTTCCGGAGGAAAAATGTCTGCTGCATCACGTGAAGCGAAGAAACGGCTATTAAATGTTACAAGCGCGGAAAAAAGTTAAATTTCGTCGAACATTGATAATCTTACAATAATAGGATAGTAGTTATATATCGTTCTACACAACGAAGACAGACGTGCTGTTTTTCGTAACGCATGTCTTTATGTCGTTCCGATGAAAATGGCCCACGTGAAAAATTTATTTGCATAATGTAAAGCTAACTTCTTTAAAAATAGCCCAATTAAAAGAATCCCTGGTCTCGTGCGTCGAAATCCACGAAACTCCGCGAGGCGCGACCACCCTGTCTAATACCATACAATTTTAATACTTACATTTAGCATGTTTTCCATCTCGTTATTCCGTCAGTTCTTGCACGTATCTGCACGTTCTCGAAGCAAGTGGAAGGGTGTCCAGGGATACCCAGAATGTCTCTGATGCACACATTGTCACTTGACGCCGATTGGTTCGAAGCCAAAACCTAGCTTGACGCCGATTGGTTTGACGTCCCGGCGTCATCACGCGCGCATCACTGTGAATCTTGCGTGTCAGAGACATTTCTGGCAAGTGGCAACCCTGGGACTGATTTTTCTCAGTCAGGAAATTCCCTTTTTCGTCGCTGACGAAAAGTCCGTAAGGGTCAATTCAGACAAGCGATGCGGCGTCGTTGCGATTTCGCACTGGTACATATGTGTATAGAGAGATTCACACGTGTCGCAATTTTTTGCGGCTGTATTGTCATATCGCACTGCCATGCGACCATGTCACATGTAAATCTCTCTCTATACATATATGTACCGCTGCGAGATCGCAACGACGCCGCATCGCTCGTGTGCATTAACCCTTAAAGGCGGGATCTCCTAGCTGTCGGTGGGAGAAGTATGCATCCGTTTCTCCCTAGCACTAGTTGGGTCGACTTGTCGCAGCGACCGGCAGGTAGGAGGATCCCGCCTTAAGGCCGGTCGCAGCGACCGGCAGCGACCCCACTAGTGCAAGAGAGAAGTATACATCTGTTTCTCCGTTGCACCAGAGACAGATAGTTACAATGCGCTTTTTTTGTCCAGAGCCTGTGAATTCTCTCGGGAAATTAGCAAAGCACTTTCCTCTTTGGACACAAAAAATGATCGGATATTTTCCTTTGGTATCAAATCTGAAGCATTCAGATTTTGGCCCAAATTATAAACCAATGCACGTCGATTTTGTCAATCGCCATATAAGATGATAAGATCTATCGAAAGTCTCTCGGAATTGAAACGTGTTGCAATTGAAGGATCAGATGTAATAAGGGGACTATGTACCTAGCGCTCGAAAATGGGAAAAAGTATTGTCCAGTCGCTGAAAAAGATTGTCAAATTAAATGTTGTTAAACTGTATTTTTAAAAATATAGTGTTGTAAAACTCGTCACGACACACATTTTTTATACTTACAGTTGGTTTATCCAATCATTACTATTCGAGCTAAAAATTATAAACAAAAAATTTGTCATCGTCCAAAGTCAATATGTGTTTAAACATAAATTGCGATAACTTGAGTAAATGTTAACGGATCGTTATGAGGCTTAAAACATAACTTCAGAAAACACTAGCGAAGCTGCAAAGTGTATGCACAAAACCCTTATGTTAAAAAATATAATAATGTTTAAATAAAAAGTAATACTGAACAGAACCCATGTTTTTCAAGGTTCGCCGATAAAAAGTATCGCGGCAATTTTGAGGTACATATAACTTGCAGCGACAAAGTTTTTCCTTCATATACAAGGAAGATTTTCACAAATTTTCACACTGATTAATAAATAATTGTAAAACCCAGACCTATATAAATCCCGCGTGCCATCAACAGCCTGCAGCTGCGTATAACGCGCTACTTAGCAGTCTTAGCACTTGCATTGACTGGTGGCGCCTCGCGAGATTTATATATTTTCAAAAATTGTCAGCAAATTTCACCGATTGTTTCCAACGCGAAAGTTTAACGTATTTGGTAACTTACCAGCAGTAGGGATCGCTATACCGGTAAAGCGATTTACCGGTAAATCGCGAGAAATACCCTCAAATTTTTACCGGTAATTCGATAAATTATGTATGGCAATGTAGCGCATACATATATCCGTTCATTAATTCCGTCGATATCTACTACGTTATCAGTGAAAAAAACTCAATTATTAATAGAGACGAAATCCGAAGTATCTCATGAAGAGCCAACTCTGATCCAAAAGAAAAGTAAAAATCTGAATCAAGCCAGCAAAAAAATGGACGTATTTTCAAGTAGAAAAGGAAAAGAGAGAATACCTACAAATGGCATATGATTTCTTAATGACTACCCGACCAACAAGTGTAGATACTGAGAACGCTTTATCACGAGACCAAAGTTTGGACAAATTTTGTTTTTTGGCGTGCGTATTTGTTAAAAAGAATTGTTAAATAAAAAATATTTAACTATGTATGCAAGTCAAGATTCTTTTCATTGCTTTCGCGGTGAAGATCCATATTAATAAGTATTGTCCATAGTTATACAAATACATCTATTTTGTGTTATATCATTTTATATTTTATGTTCAGAACAGTTTTATTTGCATATATTTTTTATAATGCTCGTTTGTAGTCCAAAAAAAAATTTTTTTATTGTTCACTCTTATATTTTCGATACCTTAAAAATTACCAGTAAATTACCGTTAAACCGGTAATCAGCGGTTTTGCAATCACTAACCAGCAGGACAGGCGCGAGGATGCTTGGCATCCTTATGTAAGAAAATTTCCCCAAATTTCTGCACCGATTTCCTATTTAATATGTTTTGTATTTACCGAGTGCAAAAAAAAAAATTACATGTACATTTTGTTTCTGTGAAAGTTGGATTTCTTTATTATTAAGCGTCCAATCTAGTATTTTAGCGCCCCCTTCGGCTAGCGCCCTTATGCGTCGGCCCTGCGTAGTGACTTTGTAACGCGGACGGCACCACGTGCCACTGCTGAAATCGAAACAAATGCCTGCGATACTCTCGAATTCTTTCCAACCACGCACCTCGAAAGTCAGTCATTGTTCACAGGCCGCGCTGGTGAGATCGTGCGTTTCTTTACGGTTTGTGAAGTAATTGTGAATTATATTACTTACCGTTTTGCGATTTCATCGTGGTCATTTGTGAAAAATGCCTAGGAAAGCGCTGATACACTCCGGCGTTATTCTAGAAGTGTTACAGAAGTGTGAAAAGTGTGAAGTGTTCGATGAGGAATATAAATTAAAGTGCCGCACGGATAAAGTGTGGGAAGAAGTGTCCGCTAAAATTTGTGATAAGTTGTCACCGAACACCCTAAATTTTTACCTCAGAAACAATCGGTGGAATTTGCTGACGGATTTGAAGAAACATTTCCAAATTCCAGTGGAAGAAGAAGAGAAAGAAGAAGCAAGGGTGGATAGCATTGATGTTTCTAACGTAAGTAATACTAGTCAAGGTTTCGAGCCTCACAATACTGCGAATAATATACGTAATAGTAATAAACTGCCGCCATTATATTTTGATCTTTCATTGTCCGAGGAGCAATGGAAATCTATTGCTCCTGTATCTAAAATTTATAAAGAAAAGGGCACTCGTGGAAAGTCTTATAAAATACTTAGTCCCGGTTGGACAGATGTTATTTGCAAAGCTTGTTTTTTAAAAACGAAACTTCCGTGCGCCTACACGTTTAAATATGGCAAAATTTTCGATTCTCCGGAAGCGGAAGCATTTTTGAAAATATACGGCACTTGTAATGAATGCGGTGCCGAATTTAAAGCTCATTGCTTATATGAACCGGCTCCTGGCACTGGTATTGTATTAAGAGTGCACACAGTCGATGCTTCGGGAATACCGCATGACAAGAAAAGGGCAGTAAAAGGAAACAATAGAGTTGCAATTGGGAAACAACTCTTAAGTATTAAACCAAGACAGTGGATAAATAATGCAATATCTGATTTATCGTATGACGATCATGAACCGCCTTATGTTGCGCGACAATGCACTTTAAGGAAAATAAGAGAAGACGCCATCGTACGGGAATTAGGAATTAATAAAAATCTTGACCCTATCAATTCATTATGTGAATTGAAATATAAGGGTCAATACTCATATATTAATCAGATTTCAAAAGATCATTTCTATTGTTTTTACTGGTCTCCCATGCAAATGGAACTGTATAAAACGTTAATTAAAACGTGCAGGAAAATAGAAATAGACGCTACTGGAAAATTAGTAAAAACAATAGAAAAATTAAATGGTGACAAGAAACATATATTCTTGTACCAAATAATTATAAAAGGTGAAAATGGTATACAACCAGCATTTCAAATGCTTTCAGAAAAGCATGATGCAAACATAATTACGTACTGGTTGAGAGAGATTATGAGACACGGGGCACCAGTGCCTCCAGAAGTTGATTGCGACTATTCGCTGGCGATTTTGAATGCAATCAGCTTGGCATTCAATGAACGTTGCTTAAAAAATTACATTTCCGATTGCCATCGATGGATTAGTGGCGAAATTTTACAACACCCACTGCAGTGTTTCATCAGAATTGACATTGCCCATTTAATAAAAATTATTTGCAGTAAAGACGTATTTCACAGAAAGCATCCGAAAATTAAGGACTTCTTTGTACGATGCGCGGGGCTAATGTCATCGTGCGATAATGTGGAAGATTTTAAGACACTGCTTCAAGCAATATTTATTGTCGCTTACAGCGAGTACGATGGCAAAGATGCCGCTGGAAATGAAGTAATTTGTGAGCAGAAGCGATCCTATTTATTCGAAAGAATAAAGTCATTCACCTTTACGAGCGACGAGAATGACAAGGAATACGATGATTTGGAATCGTTAAATGACAATGAAGATATAGTTGCATTTATAAATAGTATCAGAGATGCAGCTGAACGAATTGCAAAGGACAGTGTAGAGACAGATAGGTATAATGCATTTTATTGTCCAGAACTAGTTACATATCTAGTTAAATTGGCCAAACATTTTCCTCTCTGGACACAGGTGATGAGGGGATATTTCCCTCTGTCATCGAATGTAGCAACATCATCTAGATGTGAGGCATATTTTAAAGATCTGAAGCATTCAGATTTGGGCGCAAATTATAAACCATTGCGCGTCGATAAATTTATCATTCACCATATAAAGTCCATCGAAAGTCTCTCTAAATTGGAACGTGCTGCAATTAAACGCACGAACGAAAAAAATGCACTGCTGCAAACTGAGATAAGACGAGAAAAAGAAAGAAAAATCGATTCACATGATTTTGACGAAAATGCGCAAAACGCTACCAATACATATCATTATTTAACGGAACAGGAAAATTGGAAAGGATTGAATATTGAAGCCAAAACAAATAAATTAAAAGATTTGGATGTACAAAAAACCAGTACACTAAACATAAAACAGAAGTCCTTAATCAAAACCAATAATAATACTCCTAGAGGAAAATATTTAACTTCGTGCCCAGACATTCACCTAACATACGACAGGCCATTAAGGAAAAGAAGAAATGAAATATTACGAAACGGAAATAATTGTAATTTGATTACACTTAATGGAAAAAAAATACATATTAAAAATACGTGTGCATTCGACTCATTGGTTGAAATATTAACCAGTGCGTATTGCAATTATAGCACATTTAAAAACTGGGTCGATGAAAACTCAGAAAATATATTTTTGATGTTTGTGAAAAAATACGCCATGGAGAATATAAACAACTCCGTGTATGAAGTGCGTGGAGCTATTTTAGGTACAATATTTGAAATTCATAATGATATTGTAGATTGTACTACAAACGCCAATTGGTTATTTACAAAACTAGTAACAGACGTTTGCAGTGTCGAAGAAAATAGAATCTGCGGCAAATGTAAAGTAAATTTTAGAAAATTGTTTGTAGTAGATTTTATTAGCACACGCACAACCGAGGATTTTAAACAAAATTTTGTTAATTTTGTTGAGCAATTCTTCGGTATACAAACAGATACGTGTAAAACATTCAGCAGTGCAATTAAAGAGAAAGCCAAAATCATATGTGTTCATAGACACCGAAATCTTTTTCCAACAAAACAAAATCGATGGAATATTTTTAAACAGCATACCAGATAAATTTCAAGTTGAAGATGCAATATACGTTTTAAATGGCATCGTATGTTATAGCCCAGGACATTTTACAGCTTACTGCCGTAATACAGCAGGAATATGGACAGTACACAATGACATTAGTCAAAAATTGCGTACAATTACAAATACACGAACTGTAAAAGTATTTCCGACAACAATGATATATATAAAAATATAAAAATTCTCTTAAAACTTGAATTCAACAGAATATATGATAATGATACTTTACAATAGTCAAATTATTCTATCGGTCCGGCGTCGCATCGCACTGTAAAGTGCGATACCACTGACTCAGTCAGTGGTCACAAGTGCCAGCAATGGCACTTGTACTCGCGGATCATACGATCACGCGAGTCGATCGACGCCGGCGTCACTTTCCCAACAAAGTGACGAAGGAAATAATTAAAAAAAAAAAGAGGCCTCTCTCCGATAATAGTAAGACTATTGTATCGGTCCGGCGTCGCATCGCACTGTAAAGTGCGATACCACTGACTCAGTCAGTGGTCACAAGTGCCAGCAATGGCACTTGTACTCGCGGATCATACGATCACGCGAGTCGATCGACGCCGGCGTCACTTTCCCAATAAAGTGACGAAGGAAATAATTAAAAAAAAAAAGAGGCCTCTCTCCGATAATAGTAAGACTATTGTATCGGTCCGGCGTCGCATCGCACTGTAAAGTGCGATACCACTGACTCAGTCAGTGGTCACAAGTGCCAGCAATGGCACTTGTACTCGCGGATCATACGATCACGCGAGTCGATCGACGCCGGAGTCACTTTCCCAACAAAGTGACGAAGGAAATAATAAATTTATTTCACCCATTAAGTCGATTCTGAAAAGTGACCAAACGAAATCATTGGGTGGACAAACGTCGGCTACATCTAGACAAACAAAATCAGTCGCAGAACAAACGATTCCATCCTTTAATTAATAAAAAATCGAACTTAAACGTGATCGCTTCAGCAGTACCCTTCTATTCAAGATTTTTATAAATAATTCGATTCTGGAGGTTGGAGGTCTTCTACATCTAGACTGACGAAATCCGTCGTTGGACAAACGATTATGATAATTTATTCGCCAAAATCGAACTTACAGCTGATCGGTTCAGCAAGACATTTCTCTTTCGCGAATTTGATAAATAATTCGGTTCTGAAGGGTGGACAAACGAATTCATGGGGAGGACAAACGTCTTCTACATCTAGACTAACGAAATCCGTCGTTGGACAAACGATTGCATCGATTAATTATTAAAAAATTGAACTTATACCCGATCGCTTCGCGAGGACCCTTCTTTTTCGCGAATTTTATTGATAGTTCGGTTCTGAAGGGTGGACAAACGAATTCATGGGGTGGACAAACGTCTTTTACATCTAGACTGACGAAATCCGTCGTTGGACAAACGATTATGATAATTTATTCGCCAAAATCGAACTTACAGCTGATCGGTTCTGCAAGACATTTCTCTTTCGCGAATTTGATAAATAATTCGGTTCTGAAGGGTGGACAAACGAATTCATGGGGTGGACAAACGTCTTCTACATCTAGACTAACGAAATCCGTCGTTGGACAAACGATTGCATCTATTAATTATTAAAAAATTGAACTTATACCCGATCGCTTCGCGAGGACCCTTCTTTTTCGCGAATTTTATTGATAATTCGGTTCTCAAGGGTGGACAAACGAATTCATGGGGTGGACAAACGTCTTCTACATCTAGACTAACGAAATCCGTCGTTGGACAAACGATTGCATCGATTAATTATTAAAAAATTGAACTTATACCCGATCGCTTCGCGAGGACCCTTCTTTTTCGCGAATTTTATTCATAATTCGGTTCTGAAGGGTGGACAAACGAATTCATGGGGTGGACAAACGTCTTCTACATCTAGACTAACGAAATCCGTCGTTGGACAAACGATTGCATCGATTAATTATTAAAAAATTGAACTTATACCCGATCGCTTCGCGAGGACCCTTCTTTTTCGCGAATTTTATTGATAATTCGGTTCTGAAGGGTGGACAAACGAATTCATGGGGTGGACAAACGTCTTCTACATCTAGACTAACGAAATCCGTCGTTGGACAAACGATTGCATCGATTAATTATTAAAAAATTGAACTTATACCCGATCGCTTCGCGAGGACCCTTCTTTTTCGCGAATTTTATTCATAATTCGGTTCTGAAGGGTGGACAAACGAATTCATGGGGTGGACAAACGTCTTCTACATCTAGACTAACGAAATCCGTCGTTGGACAAACGATTGCATCGATTAATTATTAAAAAATTGAACTTATACCCGATCGCTTCGCGAGGACCCTTCTTTTTCGCGAATTTTATTGATAATTCGGTTCTGAAGGGTGGACAAACGAATTCATGGGGTGGACAAACGTCTTTTACATCTAGACTGACGAAATCCGTCGTTGGACAAACGATTATGATAATTTATTCGCCAAAATCGAACTTACAGCTGATCGGTTCAGCAAGACATTTCTCTTTCGCGAATTTGATAAATAATACGGTTCTGAAGGGTGGACAAACGAATTCATGGGGTGGACAAACGTCTTCTACATCTAGACTAACGAAATGCGTCGTTGGACAAACGATTGCATCGATTAATTATTAAAAAATTGAACTTATACCTGATCGCTTCGCTAAGGCCCTTCTTTTTCGCGAATTTTATTAATAATGCGATTCTGGAGGGTGGACAAACGAAATTTTTGGGTGGACAAACGTGGACAAACGATGGACAATCATTTCCCCCCATCAAATTATTAAAAAGTTTTCATGGGGGTGCTGGTAAAAAATTTTTTTTTTGTTCATAACTTTTTTTTGAAGGGTGGACAAACGAAAATTTTTGTTGGACAAACGTGGACAAACGATGGACAAACGAATGCCGTCGAGTTTTTTTAAAAATTCGAATTTGGGGGTGCCAACTTCACACACCTGTCAAACGAGTCAAACGAGTCAAACGAGTCAAACGAGTCAAACGAGTCATACGAGTCAAACGAGTCATACGAGTCAAACGATTCAAACGAGTCAAACGAGTCGAACGAGTCAAACGAGTCGAACGAGTCAAACGAGTCGAACGAGTCAAACGAGTCGAACGAGTCAAACGAGTCGAACGAGTCAAACGAGTCGAACGAGTCAAACGAGTCGAACGAGTCAAACGAGTCGAACGAGTCAAACGAGTCGAACGAGTCAAACGAGTCGAACGAGTCAAACGAGTCGAACGAGTCAAACGAGTCGAACGAGTCAAACGAGTCGAACGAGTCAAACGAGTCGAACGAGTCAAACGAGTCGAACGAGTCAAACGAGTCGAACGAGTCAAACGAGTCGAACGAGTCAAACGAGTCGAACGAGTCAAACGAGTCGAACGAGTCAAACGAGTCGAACGAGTCAAACGAGTCGAACGAGTCAAACGGGTCGAACAGGACAATCGAGTCAAGCGAGTGAAACGAGCCAAACGAGTCGAACGAGTCGAACGAGTCGAACGAGTCGAACGAGTCGAACGAGTCGAACGAGTCGAACGAGTCGAACGAGTCGAACGAGTCGAACGAGTCGAACGAGTCGAACGAGTCGAACGAGTCGAACGAGTCGAACGAGTCGAACGAGTCGAACGAGTCGAACGAGTCGAACGAGTCGAACGAGTCGAACGAGTCGAACGAGTCGAACGAGTCGAACGAGTCGAACGAGTCGAACGAGTCGAACGAGTCGAACGAGTCGAACGAGTCGAACGAGTCGAACGAGTCGAACGAGTCGAACGAGTCGAACGAGTCGAACGAGTCGAACGAGTCGAACGAGTCGAACGAGTCGAACGAGTCGAACGAGTCGAACGAGTCGAACGAGTCGAACGAGTCGAACGAGTCGAACGAGTCGAACGAGTCGAACGAGTCGAACGAGTCGAACGAGTCGAACGAGTCGAACGAGTCGAACGAGTCGAACGAGTCGAACGAGTCGAACGAGTCGAACGAGTCGAACGAGTCGAACGAGTCGAACGAGTCGAACGAGTCGAACGAGTCGAACGAGTCGAACGAGTCGAACGAGTCGAACGAGTCGAACGAGTCGAACGAGTCGAACGAGTCGAACGAGTCGAACGAGTCGAACGAGTCGAACGAGTCGAACGAGTCGAACGAGTCGAACGAGTCGAACGAGTCGAACGAGTCGAACGAGTCGAACGAGTCGAACGAGTCGAACGAGTCGAACGAGTCGAACGAGTCGAACGAGTCGAACGAGTCGAACGAGTCGAACGAGTCGAACGAGTCGAACGAGTCGAACGAGTCGAACGAGTCGAACGAGTCGAACGAGTCGAACGAGTCGAACGAGTCGAACGAGTCGAACGAGTCGAACGAGTCGAACGAGTCGAACGAGTCGAACGAGTCGAACGAGTCGAACGAGTCGAACGAGTCGAACGAGTCGAACGAGTCGAACGAGTCGAACGAGTCGAACGAGTCGAACGAGTCGAACGAGTCGAACGAGTCGAACGAGTCGAACGAGTCGAACGAGTCGAACGAGTCGAACGAGTCGAACGAGTCGAACGAGTCGAACGAGTCGAACGAGTCGAACGAGTCGAACGAGTCGAACGAGTCGAACGAGTCGAACGAGTCGAACGAGTCGAACGAGTCGAACGAGTCGAACGAGTCGAACGAGTCGAACGAGTCGAACGAGTCGAACGAGTCGAACGAGTCGAACGAGTCGAACGAGTCGAACGAGTCGAACGAGTCGAACGAGTCGAACGAGTCGAACGAGTCGAACGAGTCGAACGAGTCGAACGAGTCGAACGAGTCGAACGAGTCGAACGAGTCGAACGAGTCGAACGAGTCGAACGAGTCGAACGAGTCGAACGAGTCGAACGAGTCGAACGAGTCGAACGAGTCGAACGAGTCGAACGAGTCGAACGAGTCGAACGAGTCGAACGAGTCGAACGAGTCGAACGAGTCGAACGAGTCGAACGAGTCGAACGAGTCAAACGGGTCGAACAGGACAATCGAGTCAAGCGAGTTAAACGAGCCAAACGAGTCAAACGAATCAAACGAGTCAAAAGGGTCAAACGGGTCGAACAGGACAATCGAGTCAAACGACTCAAACGAGTCAAACGAGTCAAACGAGTCAAGCGAGTCAAACGAGTCAAACGAGTCAAACGAGTCAAACCAGTCAAACGAGTCAAACGAGTCAAACGAGTCAGTAGTTAGGCTATGCGGATTCTGGACCATGTTCGGGCGAGGGGGTGAGGCGGGGCGGGGGTACCGCGCAACGCGCTATAGCGCGGGATGGGTGAGGGGGTGAGGCGGGGAGGGGGGTAACGCGCTATAGCGTGTGATGGGTAAGGGGGTGAGGTGGGGAGGGGGTACCGAATTTGTAGGTGAGGGGGATGACGTCATAGGGGAGGGGGAATTCAAAATGGCGTCGACCGAGTTCGTAGGTGAGGGGGATGACGTCACAGGGGAGGGGGATTTCAAAAATTCAAATTTTCAAAATGGCGCAGCGCGCGCAATTTGAGTTCGTAGGTGAGGGGGACGACGTCACAGGGGAGGGAGGGCGGATTTCAAAAATTCAAAAGGCGTCGTGCGCATTTCCAAGTGGCGCCACCTAGGCGTCGTGCGCATTTTCAAGTGGCGCCACCTATTGGGTGTTCGAGGTACTTTGGGCCCGCGTTGGTATTTGGGCCCGAGGCGGTAATTTCCAAGTGGCGCCACCTATTGGGTGTTTGAGGTACTTCGGTCCTGCGTCGGTATTTGGGCCCGAGGCGGTAATTCCATAGGTTTTCATACATTTAGTATTGGCGCCACCTGTTGGATGTTTAAGGAACTTTGGGCACGCGTCGCCGCCGCGCAATCTCCGTACGCTCGCGGGATCGGTGCGCAGGCGCGACCGCGGCCGATTCGTGGAAATTCGCGTCTTCGATGTACGGAAGAGGGTGGACCTTGATTTCTGAGAAAGAGGGTGGTTCGTGATTTCTGAGAAAAGATAAGGAATCATGACGCGCGACAGGATTGAACACGTTTCGGCGCCTACGTGCATGTGCTTCATGCAGTGTGTTTATATTTGAATCGTGGGACCGATACAGCGTACGTGCAATGATGTAAACATATCGAGTATTTTAATGATCGAGGAGGTTGTAGATCAATCATCGCGGCAGCGCATGGTGTAAACACTACATTGCACCGTACATATAGCGATAAGGAATCATGACGCGCGATAGGATTGCGATGTACGGAAGAGGGTGGACCTTGATTTCTGAGAAAGAGGGTGGTTCATGATTTCTGAGAAAAGATGAGTGCACGCGCTTCATGCCGTGTGTGTTTATATTTGAATCGTGGGATCGATACGGCATACGTGCAATAATGTAAACATATCGAGCATTTTAATGATCGCGGGGTTGTAAGTCAATCAGCGCGGCATCGCATGGTGTAAACACTACATTGCACCGCGCGATGCTGTGTTTATGTTTGAATCATGGGACCGATACAGCCCACGTGCAATGGTATAAACATATAGCGATAATTATTCGGGGTAGAGTTCCGAGTATTTATGATCGAGAACAGGGTGAGCGTCCTTATCGAGGAGGCTGTAAGTCAAGCGTCGTGGGAACGCGTAAGGGCGAAAAGAATTTGTACATAGACCCGCTGGCATCTGGGTTACAATAGACCAGTGTCAGGACCCACCCCTTATCGACTATTAACATTCGCCAAGACCATGCCTCTAAGAAGTGTCATCGAGAAAACGTGACGTCCTTGAAGAATGAATTAGGCGTTGCGTTCGCGTAAGCATCCCATGTAACCTAAAACGATAATTGTTCATGGTAACGTTCCAAGTATTTTCACGATCGAGAACAGGGCGACGTCTCAAGTATCCTTCTCGAGAGGCTGCAAGTCAAGCGTCGTGGGCGCGTGTAAGGGCGAAGAGAAATCGACATAGACCCACGGCCATCTATTAATCGGGGTGGAGTTCCAAGTATTTTCATGATCGAGAACAGCGAGTGCCCTTATCGATGTGACTGTAAGTCAAGCGTCACTACAGCCCATGGTGTAAACACTACATTGCACCGCGCGAAGTCGCGTGTTTATATTTGAATCGTTGGAATAGTATAGCGATCGGCTGGGGGGTGAAAAGAATTTTGAAGATACGTTCGAACCGCAACTAACGTAAACATAGCGCGACTAGGGTAGGTGGTTAGTATATTAAACCTGCAGTCGCTCGATGAATATCGTGAAACACGTTACGCGTGCATAAGTATCGCGAGACATGGTCTTTCTCCCGAGTTCATTCGAGTTGTTACGTGGGATGATCCCACTGTTGCGTACCGTAGAACAGTGTGACGACTGGTTTATATCGTGCAACGAGTATATGCGCCTTTTGCATTCTTATTATAATACTCGAAGGGTATCGGCATTTGAACAAGAACGTTTGACATTACTTAAGAGTAGTGTTGAAATAGTGCGAACGTGTGTCCGAAATAAAATAGCGTGCATATTCGCGGAACTGTACGCGCGAGACGCATTGCTTGCATCATCATCTTCCGATGACGATTACGATGGTGGAGTGAGCCCTTTATCGACGACGCTGCAGTTGGATGACGAATCACTGACGATCGAGAGGCATAAGATCCGCGACGCGTTAAGCGCACCGACATTATCCGAGACGTCGTGGATTAGCATCTTTCGATACGGATTTATGCAATTGTCGCGCAAGCATCGTCAATTGTTACAACATATCGCGCGATATAGTACTGCGGGTAAATGTACATTGTATTGCATCGTTGATGATAAGGACGTGTACCGTAAGCGGACAAAGTACATTACCGCGATCGTGTGTACGCCGTTGACACTTCTACACGACATCGAGAACGGTACGATCGAATTACGGGAAGTACTTAGTCCTGATACATCAACAATTACCGTGACGGGGTTTTTGTGTCGGGAATTGACTCGATTTTTGGACGATCGTACGAGTCTGCAGCGAAACTCAAGGCTCGTCCTTGTACCGCCGAGTTTTCGATTTCCTGATTTGAATCATGATCGAATTACCTGGAAGAGTCGCATCATGAAATCAGACGAAATCAGACGTCTCTGGGAAAATTAACTATTCGTGAAGTGAACTATTTATGGACTATTTGTGAACTATTTGTGGAAAAAACAAAACAAAAAAAAATGGATGTGTTCATGGATACGTACAGGGTTTTAACCCAAATGTCTAAACTTTTACGCGGAATTGCGGAATTCCGAACCTGGGCGGATCAGTGGGACGCGTGTATACAGCTCATCGTCGAGTACCAGTCGAGGGGAGGAGTATCCGTGGCCGCGAAACAGCACCTAGTGTCGCTAATCGCGCAAATAACGACATTACACGCGAACGTGCGGGATGTGTTTTCGAAATTTGGGTGTGGGCATTCGAGTCGATCTACGAAACCCAAAGTCGTATGGGAAAACGTGGAATCGGCGTTTGCAGGCCGCATTTCAACCGGTGTAGCCATTAACTTGGGCTTCATCGACCCGCGTCGATTTTTAGAGGGTGCTCGACGCGTAGTAATGTCACGCGTCACGGACGCTATCACGGAACATAATGGCGTGTCCGTAAATACAATCTTGAACGCGGAGTTTACGCAGGGTGAAAATACAGATATGAAAAGTTTCGGAACGCGAAATCATGTACTCTTAATGAATTCGAATGTGCGCGAGTGGTACTCGAAGTCTGTGGTCGCTCCCACGCTAGTGGCGCTCGACGAGTTTCAGGATCGCGACAGTGGATGGACCCTAAGGGCCGTGCTAAACATTGTAGTAAATATTAATAGACACAATCCACTTCGAGCCGGGTGCGACGTATCGCTTCCGCGCGCCGTCGTCCTGAAGAAAGCGGTGGTGAACATAAAGAGCAGAGACAATGCGTGCTTCTTATGGTCCGTGGTAGTTAGTCTATTCCCTGCTACTACGCATGTGGATAGGGTGACATCGTATCCACACTATTCAACGGTGCTCCACACTGACGGCATGACGCTTCCCGTGACGTTGAATCAGCTGGCGAAGTTCGAGACTTTGAACAACGTGTCCATAAACGTGTACACGTGGTCCGACGGAAGCTGCGCGCCGCTGCGTTTGACCGAGGACAAGCAAGAGAGACACGCCAACCTGCTACTGGTACAGGACCCCGAGGACCCCCAACGATACCATTTCGCGTGCATTCGCAACATGTCGAGATTGATTTCAAATCCACTCAGCAACCACAAGAGTGAAGTATTCGTTTGCGAACGGTGAGTAAAATATGGAATATTTTGATCAAATGTATTATTTATTGATTCATTCCTTTTATTGTTGTCATTGCAGATGTCTGAGCTACTTCTATTCGTCGGAGCGATTGACGAAGCATACCGTGGACTGTCAACGTCTGAACGAGTGTGCAATTGAATTACCGTCTGCGAAGGATAAATGGTTGAAGTTTAAACACTTCAAGAATAAAGAACGAGCGCCATTCATCGTATATGCGGACTTCGAATGCATGCTGGAAGACGTCGAGCCTGCGGAGCTGAATCGCACATACACATACCAACAGCACCGAGTGTACAGCGTGGGATACTACATTCAGTGTTCCACCGATGCGTCTCTGTGTCGTTATCGGATGTATCGCCACGAAACCGAGTGCGTGCAGTGGTTCGTGCAGGAACTCAGAGACTTTGCGAACATCGCGTATTCGTGGTTGCGGAACGCGAAACCGATGAAACCGCTGACTAAACAACAGTGGCGAAGTCATACCGACGCGATCGTGTGTCACGTGTGCGAGCAACCCTTTGCCGATAAGGACAAAAAAGTGCGCGATCATTGTCACTCGACGGGCGAGTACCGCGGCGCGGCTCACGTAACGTGTAATTTACAGTTTCAACGTTCGTACACGATGCCGGTGGTATTCCATAATCTATCCGGATACGACGCACATTTCATAATTAAAGAGTCCGCGTTCGAGGGGCAGATCGACCTGCTGCCGGTGACGAAGGAGCGATACATATCGTTCACTAAACATGTGAAGGGAATCGACGCCGAGAATAAAGATTGGCAGAGGGGGTTGAAGTTCCGTTTCATAGATTCGTTGAAGTTCTTAGCCGCTAGTCTGGAGAAACTCGCTTCGGACCTCGGCAAAGAACGACTCGTGATTCTACGACGCGAATTTCAATCCCTGTCGGACGGGCAGTTCAATCTTCTAGCGCGGAAGGGCGTCTTCCCATACGACTATGTATCGTCGTACGCCAAGCTGAACGATACGTGTTTACCGTCCCGCGAAGCGTTCTATAATCGATTGAACGATATCGCCGTGTCGGATCTCGATTACGCGCACGCCTCGAACGTATGGAATACTTTCCGTGTACGAACATTGGGCGAGTACAGCGATTTGTATTTAAAAACGGACGTATTGTTACTCGCTGACGTATTCGAGAGTTTCCGTACAGACTGTATCGCGAGTTACGACTTAGATCCCGCGCATTACTTCACACTTCCAAGTTTTACGTGGGACGCGATGCTCATGTACACCGGTATACGGTTAGAGCTTCTGACGGATGTGGACATGCTACTGTTCGTCGAGCGTGGGATACGCGGTGGTCTGAGTCAATGCTCGCACAGGCACGCGGTGGCCAACAACAAACACCTGCCGACCCCGAAGTACGACAAGTCGAAGCCTTCAACGTATCTGATGTACTTCGACGTCAACAACTTGTACGGATGGGCTATGTCACAGGCGATGCCGCACGGAGGGTTTCAATGGCTGGACGACGCGACCGTGGCGGAGCTCGATGTATCAGCCTTGCCCGACGACGATGCACCCGAGGGATATCTGTTGGAGGTTGACATCGAATACCCTAAGGATATTCACAACGCGCACGCTGATCTTCCATTCTGCCCGGTACGCGAGCACGCACCCCACGGTGACCAGACCAAGCTGCTTGCCACGCTCGACAATAAGGAGCGATATATAATTCATTATCGCTACCTGAAACAGTGTATACGCCACGGATTACGCGTGACGCGAATTCATCGAGTGTTGCGATTCGATCAGTCGCATTGGTTGCGCGACTATATTCAATTGAACACCGATTTGAGGACGCGCGCCACGAGTGAATTTCAGAAGACTCTTTATAAATTAATGAACAATGCGGTGTATGGAAAAACAATGGAGAATGTGCGGAAACGCGTAGATGTGCGACTGGTGACGCGGTGGGACGGTCGTTATGGTGCGGAAGCGCTGATCGCGAAGCCAAACTTTCATAGTCGGACGATCTTCTCCGAGCAGTTGGTGGCCATCGAAATGCGTAAACTCAAAGTGAAGTTCGATAAACCAATATACGTGGGTATGAGTGTGCTCGACGTGTCGAAGGAGTGTTTGTATGAATTTCACTATGCATATATGCGTGCGGAGTTCGGTGATCGGTGTAAGGTACTGTACACCGACACCGACAGTTTAATGTATAGTGTGGAATGCGAGGATGTATACGAGACGATGAAGCGCGACATCGCCCGATTCGACACTAGTGATTACGCGGTAGACAATCCTTATGGTATGCCCCGCGTAAATAAAAAGGTGCCAGGACTCATGAAAGATGAGAATAACGGCGCCTTGATGACCGAGTTCGTCGGATTGAGGTCGAAGATGTACGCGACTAGAACGTTTAACGCATCGGCTGAGGTTATGAATGAAATTAAAAAAGTGAAGGGTGTGCGGAGACACGTGGTTGCGAATGAGGTAAAATTCGATGATTATATTAGCTGTCTTCGTGATCTCGCCGAGAAAACGGTTAGACAGAATAATATACGTTCTAAGCAGCACGATGTATATTCTGTGAGCGAGGAAAAGAACGCGCTCAGTCCGTTTGACGACAAGCGGTGTATCCTAGCCGATCGTATCACCACCCTTCCGTGGGGGCATTATCGCATCTCCCAGCTCCAAACCCACGAGCTCCTCAAGGTCGAGTCCACCCGCGCTGCCCGCCGCGCCGCACGCCGCGCCGCCCGCCGCGCTCCCGTTATTAATATTTAATATTTAATATTTAATATTTATTGTATTTTATATGTGTTGGTATAAATGTATATATGTATATATATGTATAAATTTTTTTTTTATTTTATTAAGAATAATTGTATGTATATACAGGGTGTCCCAAAAATGTCGGAGTTCCTTGAAAGGGGTGACTCAGGGGGTGATTTGAAACAACTTTTTCCTTAGCGAAAATATTGTCCGAAGTTTCGTTTAGGAGATATTAACAAAAACCCCCGACCAATCAGAGCGCGCGCCTTCCGCCCGAGCTCCCGCGGTAGCGTTGGCTACGCGGTAGGCGGCTGCGCTTGTACTACGAACGTACGAACAAGCAAGTCGGCATGCATCGAAGTAAACCGCGTTACACAGACTTTTTTTCAACAGAATCTTAAATAATAATTGTTTGAGGTGAGAGGACAAGAAATACATCAATTTCATTTTCAAATAAGGCATAAACTAAATGGTAATGTAACAGAAAATGTACGACAAGTGATCGTAATTCGTTATTGAGGTAAAAATCCGTAGATTAATAACGGCCAACATAACTAAAGTTAAAAAATAATATCAGGTGTATGAATAAATTGTTTCCGACTGGATTTACACAATCAGTACAAAGCTACCGAATTTCTATCGCGGTGATGTTCGTAAGCTGCCAGAAAAATGGCGAAAGGTAATTAACAGTAATGGAAATTGTTTCGATGATTGAAATGTTTTCATATTTTTTAAATCAAACTGTTATTGTACCTACCCTAAAATCGAACAGAATTTATTTCTACACCTAATAATCACCAATAAATTAAATAAAACTCACCCTTTCGGACATTCCTTTCCTTTCTTTTCGGAAAGCTGTGTCACTAAGTAGGTCACTGTACCGATCCTGGTCATCGGTGGACGAAAAGTTTTATGGCAGGGTAGCGCTCGGTGCTCAGCTGATCGCAGGTATACGACACCACCCGAAGGTAAGGGTCGTAACGTCAAGTGCGTCCAGGTTAATGTACCGAATATTCACTTCACTGCACGGCCACTAACACTGATCACTTAATTTATTTTTCTTGGAACGTGTTGTTCCTACGTTATAAAAATTGTCTATCCACACCTCCGCACGTACGATCAGCTGTCTTTGGACGGCCTGCAAAGTTTGTGGTATTATGTTCGTCACCGCAGCGTGAATTCGCACAACGATGTTCAGAATAATTTTGACGCCAAACGCCGAATCGTACCCTAGCTTGGGGTTTGGATATGCGGGTATTCCCGTGAAAACGCTCGCACAGTAGCACTTGCGTCCCCGTTGTTCCGGGCGTACAGCCACAACATCGCGTAATAGGTATTATTGGGCCGTGAACATTTCTGCGACGAGATTGCTAGCTGACTGACAGGATTTTTCCCAAGCAACTTCCTCTACCCCCAAGTAGCTTCTCTCGTTCCATTATGAGTTAACTCCCACCAGGACAAGAGGCTTTAGGTAAAAAGAAGCCAGCACATTTTCGAAACACACGTGCTTCGCAGAAGTGCAACGAACGAACCGTCGTACACTTTCACAAAAGCCCGCGCTCCGTCCTTTTACTGCCAATGTACCCAATGCTTCGAGGTAGGCAGCAGACACCACGTGTTTCGGTTCGAAAGGGTCCGAAGAGAAGAGAAACAGAAAGTCTTCGAGTTGCTATAAAGAAGAAAATGCATACCATTCCTGTTTCCCCTTTCCGATATCCTGATTTCACGTCTGCTACGAGGCGGAACCAATTAAGTCATAAATTATCCAAAACTGTAGGCAACCGTTCTCTACCGCCGACTAGCGGGACAATACGGGCATAAACCGCGACCCTGGCGAAATGCTCTGGCCGATCAGCCTGATTAATTTCGGGGAAGCAGAATTTAAAAAGTATTATCCAACATCAATACGCCTCGCGGAGAGACACGGGAAGAAAAGGGGTAGTCCGCTGACAGCGCGTGGTCCCGCTTGCGTCGTCCTGTCCGCTGACAGCGCGTGATCCCGCCTGCGTCGTGCTTCCTTCAAATTAAAGACAGATCCCTTATCTCTCGAGTATAAACACGCGCTCGATTTTCAAAACAAAAGCACGCGTTGACGTGTTCCGTGCGAGAGAAGGTGGACTTGAAGTCCGATTGGTCCTAATCTAACCAATCTGCCCTGCATCCCTCCCAAACGGCCACTGTCTTGAAGAGGCCCACTTCACAGCAATATCTCTTCCAGGAGACCCACCTTCTCTCGCACGGAATACGTCGACGCATGCTTTTGTTTTGAAATTCGAGCGCGTGTTTATACACGAGAGATAAGCAGGCCCGATTGGTTCGTTTAGGACCAATCGAACTTCAAGCCCACCTTCTCTCGCAAGGAATACGTCGTCGCGTGCTTTTGTTTTGAAAATCGAGCGCGTCTTTATACTGGTGGGCCTCGGGGAGGAGATATTGCTGTGAAGAGGGCCTCTTCAAGACAGTGGCCGTTTGGGCGGGATGCAGGGCAGATTGGTTCGGTTACGACCAATCGGTCTTCAAGCCCACCTTTTCTCCCACGGAATACGTCGAGGCGTGCTTTTGTTTTGAAATTCGAGCGCGTGTTTATACTCGGGAGATAAGGGATTCGTCTTTAATTTGAAGGTAGGACGTAGCAGGCGGAACTACGCGCAGTTTTGGGTAATTTATGGCTTAGTTGGTTCCGCCTCGTAGCAGACGTGAAATCAGGATATCGGAAAGGGGAAACAGGAATGGTATGCATTTTCTTCTTTATAGCAACTCGAAGACTTTCTGTTTCTCTTCTCTTCGGACCCTTTCGAACCGAAACACGTGGTGTCTGCTGCCTACCTCGAAGCATTGGGTACATTGGCAGTAAAAGGACGGAGCGCGGGCTTTTGTGAAAGTGTACGACGGTTCGTTCGTTGCACTTCTGCGAAGCACGTGTGTTTCGAAAATGTGCTGGCTTCTTTTTACCTAAAGCCTCTTGTGCTGGTGGGAGTTAACTTATAATGGAACGAGAGAAGCTACTTGGGGGTAGAGGAAGTTGCTTGGGAAAAATCCTGTCAGTCAGCTAGCAATCTCGTCGCAGAAATGTTCACGGCCCAATAATATCTATTACGCGATGTTCTGGGTGTACGCCCGGAACAACGGGGACGCAAGTGCTACTGTGCGAGCGTTTTCACGGGAATACCCGCATATCCAAACCCCAAGCTAGGGTATGATTCGGCGTTTGGCGTCAAAATTATTCTGAACATCGTTGTGCGAATTCACGCTGCGGTGACGAACATAATACCACAAACTTTGCAGGCCGTCCAAAGACAGCTGATCGTACGTGCGGAGGTGTGGATAGACAATTTTTATAACGTAGGAACAACACGTTCCAAGAAAAATAAATTAAGTGATCAGTGTTAGTGGCCGTGCAGTGAAGTGAATATTCGGTACATTAACCTGGACGCACTTGACGTTACGACCCTTACCTTCGGGTGGTGTCGTATACCTGCGATCAGCTGAGCACCGAGCGCTACCCTGCCATAAAACTTTTCGTCCACCGATGACCAGGATCGGTACAGTGACCTACTTAGTGACACAGCTTTCCGAAAAGAAAGGAAAGGAATGTCCGAAAGGGTGAGTTTTATTTAATTTATTGGTGATTATTAGGTGTAGAAATAAATTCTGTTCGATTTTAGGGTAGGTACAATAACAGTTTGATTTAAAAAATATGAAAACATTTCAATCATCGAAACAATTTCCATTACTGTTAATTACCTTTCGCCATTTTTCTGGCAGCTTACGAACATCACCGCGATAGAAATTCGGTAGCTTTGTACTGATTGTGTAAATCCAGTCGGAAACAATTTATTCATACACCTGATATTATTTTTTAATTTAGTTATGTTGGCCGTTATTAATCTACGGATTTTTACCTCAATAACGAATTATGATCACTTGTCGTACATTTTCTGTTACATTACCATTTAGTTTATGCCTTATTTGAAAATGAAATTGATGTATTTCTTGTCCTCTCACCTCAAACAATTATTATTTAAGATTCTGTTGAAAAAAAGTCTGTGTAACGCGGTTTACTTCGATGCATGCCGACTTGCTTGTTCGTACGTTCGTAGTACAAGCGCAGCCGCCTACCGCGTAGCCAACGCTACCGCGGGAGCTCGGGCGGAAGGCGCGCGCTCTGATTGGTCGGGGGTTTTTGTTAATATCTCCTAAACGAAACTTCGGACAATATTTTCGCTAAGGAAAAAGTTGTTTCAAATCACCCCCTGAATCACCCCTTTCAAGGAACTCCGACATTTTTGGGACACCCTGTATACTGCTGTAACCCGGTCAACGACCGAGAATTACAACCGTCGCGCATTCCGATAACACGCGCGGGCGCCAAGCACGGGCAACAACCCCCGAGCAACGTCAGCGTTCCCAGCGCGAAAAGCGAGTCGAAGACGGTGACCCCGCTGGTCCCCGCTTCGCCCCGGACTAGCTATAAGACTCTGTACAAACTACGAGCAGACGCTCTCTGATTAAGACCAGACACTCGATACAGTACGCGGTCCGACTGTCACCCAGATCGGGACAGAATAAACTTGTTTAACCTTACGGTGAGTTCCAACTCTTTAACCCGCAACGATCCCCTACCTTCGGTTTCTAACCGAATATCCTCGTCCCGGCGTTATCACCCGAACCTTTCGGAACCCGTTGGACGACGACTGTGAAGGACGACCCGGAGCACCCCGAGATTCTAGCCAGAATCTCGACCCCAGGCGCCTTGACACAACAAAATTGGTGGCAGCGGTGGGATCCTGCCAACGTAGGGAACAAGCCTGACCGACGGAGACAACAGGACTTAGCGGAGACAACGACCCACATAGCAGCTGGGCAACCTACTTCGCAGTATCGACAGACGTCTGCAGAGGACGCTGCCAGGAAAGTCCGCCTGTCCAAGCAGAGACGAACGATGCATCACCTGATCTACGTGCTGTAAGTGCGAAATACCACTCTCAGCGAATTCAGGCCGCACGCCGTTACTCTCATGCGCCGAGTAAAATCATTAGATGCGAATATCGAGCGTAATCTAGAACTAACCGAACGAAAGGAAATCCTTTCGCCTAGAACACTTCGCCGAAGTACTCCGCGTAGATTTTGTAAAGTACACCTGCGAAAACCCTCCGACGCACCGCTTTTCGACGCGACATTCGAAGCGTTACGCGAAATCAGGGAACGTACGCGACTTGCCATAGAATCTGAAACTAGCGATAATCACAGCGTTTCGGCCGAATTTCCGATTGCGTCGAGTCACACCAAACACGTAACCGCTAGGAGACTATACCCGTTCGACGAACTGGATTATAGTTTAATTCCGAGGGAAGATCTAGAAACTCATAACGAAATGTCGAACCCTATCGCGGGAGCCGCAAACGGGGACGCGGCACAGAGCCCCCTAGGAAACGGAGATCGTTTCGCGAACCTAGAAAGACTGCTCGCAGGAGTAACAGCCTCCCTAGCGAGCATGACCGACGGAATGTTAGCGATAAACGATAGGTTAGGAGCGATAGAGGCTAGGGAAGGTCCCTTACTGGACTCAGTAGATCGCGAAATAGAGAGACTAAGGGAAACCATAGACACCACACACGCAACTCCGGGCCCTTCAGGCAGGACCGCGGTCCGCTTCGACAATGTCCACGGACCAGAGGACGTACCGAGACGCGCTAGTCTATTCGTCCCAACTAACTTTGAAACAGACGACATACCAGACGTACCGACGAACATAGACAATTACAAATTCGTCAACGCACTAAGGGCCATACCCACGTTCGATGGGACGGACCCTCTAGAATTGCCCGGTTTTCTGACTGCTTGCAAATACGTTTACCACTCATCCCGAACGGCAGAAGAAAAGGCACAAATTTTAAGGGGAATAATATCAATGCGGATCAAGCGTACCGCCCTAGCCGAAGTACAGGTGCGTCGTATAACGTCGATGCAGGACCTAGAGGACGTACTGACTTCGGTGTACAAGCCTCCACGTACGGCCTCGACCGTACAAAGGGAATTATCACATAGTAGGCAGGGCGCCCACGAAGACGCACATCATTACGGAAATCGAGTATCCGCCCTAGTGAGGGAATTAATAGCAACCAGAATCCGCGATAAAGATGATACGGAGAGGAATGCATTAATCATAGAGATAAACCAGGAAATAGCGTTAACAGTTTTCGAGGACGGGCTCCAACGCGACCTAAAACTTCTAGTAAAATCACGGAGACCCGCCGATCTGCACGAGGCTATCACGATAGCCATAGAAGAAGAACGGTCAATGACAAGTCAACCGCCGACGTCAGCAGGAACACGTAGGACAAACTTCTCCTCACGCGCTTATCAAAATAGGGATAGAACAACACCACGGTACTGCAATAATTGTAGACGAACAGGGCACGACACTAAAGAGTGTTGGAAGACCCAGGATAGGGATAGGCCATTCCAAAAATTTTTTCCTTCAGAAAATACCCGGCGAATGCAACACATAGCCGCAAACGAAAAAGGTTGGAAATCAACAGGGTATAAACCAGAGAATACCCGAACCGCCTACGCGGCAAGGCCGAAGGCGCGAGACGGAAACGCTGATCGCGAACATTCCGCGCAAGGCAACCGCGATAAGCCCGAATCGCCGAGACGCGACTCACCTACACGAGGAACCGCGAAACCCTTCCGCATGATTAAAATAGGATCGCTTTTCAAGAGCGGACACACCTCGGATAGGATAGAAGTAGAGATAAAAGATAGTAAAAATAAAAATACCGTAATGCTAATAGATAACGGGGCAGAAGTATCTCTAATTGCAAGAACAGTTCTCCCCGAAGACGTATTAATGGAACAAAGCGACGTTCTTTTAATTTCATTTTCGGGAGAAAAAACGAAGACGTTAGGGAAAATTAACGCCACGTTCTGCATAAACGGAAAAGAAGTCAAATACCCCTTGCACGTCATAGAAGGAAACATCCTAACGAACGCAGACGGAATATTAGGAGTAGATTTTCTCAAGGATAACAAAATAACCATAGATTACCCTAGTCAGAGCCTCCTAACCGATAGGAAACCTTGGAAAACCCTAGATAGAAGCATGGAAATAACTATACCCGCACGCGCACAACAATTGATACTAGTCCCGACGGATAGCAAACTGGACGGGATAATAGAAAAACAGCGACTAGCCGAAGGCATCTATTTAGGAGAAGGACTAACAACACCCGAAAATGGGAAATGCGTAGCATGCATTATGAATACAACCGCGGAAACAAAAACAATAATCATACCGCAAGTTAATTTAAGCGAAATAATAACCAACGAAATAGTCCGATGCAGCGATAGCGCCGCAGCTGTTCGCGCCTTGACCGTGAACGAATCGCTGACTACGCGCATTGCTCGAGTCATAGACCAGGTAGACTGCGGACACATGAACGAAGAAGAGAAGAAAACCATGAGTGAAATATGCAAAGAGTATCACGACACGTTTCATTTACCGGGAGATCGACTGACCACGGCCACCGTAACCGGCCACCGGGTCCCCGTAAAAAGCGACACAGCACCTTGTAATGTCAAACCATACCGATTACCCGACCTTCATAAACGGGAAGTGCAAAAGCAAGTGGAACAGATGCTACAAGACGGCATCATCCGACATAGCGCTAGTCCGTGGAACGCACCATTACTGGTAGTACCTAAAAAACCAGACTCAGAGGGAAACATTAAATATCGCGTAGTAGTCGACTATAGAAAGCTCAATGAAGTCACCATAGGTGATTCATTCCCATTGCCTAATATCACAGACATACTAGATCAATTAGGAAAAGCGCAATATTTCACCACCCTCGATTTAGCGTCTGGATACCACCAAATTCCGATGGACGAACATGATAAATGCAAGACAGCATTTTCAACTCCTCAAGGCCACTACGAATTCAATCGCATGCCTTTCGGACTGAAAAACGCACCTGCAACGTTCCAGCGAGCCATGAACGCCGCGCTCATCGGATTACAAGGAATAGACTGTTTCGTTTACCTCGACGACATCGTAGTCCACGGAGCAAGCTTAAAAGAACATAATACACGACTACGGAAAGTCTTAGACACACTTCGCAAATACAACCTAAAGTTACAACCCGAAAAATGCGCGTTCCTGCGAAAGGAAGTAGGATTCTTAGGGCACATAATTACCCCCGACGGAATTAAACCAAACCCCGAAAAAACAAGGGCCGTAAAAGAATTTCCTGTTCCGACTAAACTAAAGGAACTACAAGCTTTTTTGGGACTAGCAGGATATTACCGCAGATTCATTCCGGACTACTCAAAAATAGCCAAACCCTTATCTAGCATCACCAGCAACAAGGTCGAATTCATCTGGACAGCCGAGCAACAAAACGCCTTCGACACATTGAAAGAGGCATTGACTACGGCACCCCTATTAATTTATCCAGATTTCACGAAAGAATTCATAGTAACGACCGACGCATCCGACGTAGCAATAGGCGCAATACTGTCGCAAGGAAAGATAGGTGAGGATAAACCGATAGCTTACGCGAGTCGAATACTGAACAAGGCAGAACGAAATTACAGTACAACGGAAAAGGAACTGTTAGCCATAGTCTGGGCAGTCAAACACTTCCGACCGTATGTCTACGGAACTTCATTCAAAGTGGTTACAGATCACAAAGCATTAGTATGGCTATTTAGAGTACAGGACCCCGGATCGAGATTAACTAGATGGAGAATTTTATTAGCCGAACACGACTACGAAATTATCCATAAAGCAGGAAAAAACAACACTAACGCGGACGCGCTGAGCAGGAATGTGCACGCGTTGCAAAACAGCGGGAAGGAAGCCATGCCAACCGAGGTTCACGAAGAGAACGAAAGACAACAAATTCTCTACGAATACCACTGCACACCCACGGGAGGTCACCAAGGTATTCAACGAACCACGAAACGAATAAAGCAGAAGTACAAATGGCCAGGTATGAATAAAGACATCGAAGAATATATACAAAAATGTAGCCTTTGCCAAAAGAACAAATTAGGTCGAAAAACTAGGGCACCCATGGAAATCACCGATACACCACAGGAACCATTTGAAAAGATAGCACTGGATATAGTAGGACCACTCCCAAAAAGCGAACAAGGGAACATATATATATTAACATTCCAAGACCTCCTCACAAAATTTAGCAAGGCAATCGCTTTACCCAACCAAGAAGCGACGACGGTAGCCGAGGCAGTCGTCGAAAAAATAATCTGCGAATACGGAATACCCGAAAAAATACTAACAGACCAAGGAACAAACTTTCTCAGCGAAATGTTCAAAAATATTTGCAAACTACTCCGTATTAAAAAACTACAAACAACCGCGTACCATCCAGAATCCAATGGAGCATTAGAAAGATCACACAGAACCCTAATAGAATATTTACGGCATTACATTGATAATGACCAAACAGATTGGGATAGATGGCTACCCTACGCGATGTTCACATACAATACAACCCCTCATACCGCGACAGGTTTTTCACCACACGAACTCGTTTACGGACGAATAGCATCACTACCAACCGCGTTAAAAAGCCCACCAAAACATACGTATAACTACGAGGACTACGCGCAACAAACGAGAGAACGTATACGAACGGCAAACGAAATAGCACGGGAACGACTCCAACACGCAAAAGAAAAGTCAAAGGAAAACTACGATAAGAAAACGCGTGAAATAGAATTCAATATAGGAGATAAGGTTTTACTTTACGACGAATCCGTACGCCGCGGAAGATCGAAAAAACTAGATAATAAATGGGTAGGCCCATACGAAATAATAGAAAAAAATTCGAAAGTAAATATAACCATCAAAAAGGGAAAGAAAACGCTACGCACACACGCGAACCGATTGAAACACTTCATCGAGTAACAAGATCGAGAAGTCATACAAAATTTTTTTTTTTCCACTACGTATCTCAAACTATATGCGGGAGCAAGGAACTGATTAGGAAGGACAATAAAAAGGGAAACACAGCAAATAGGTAAAACTCAATATATTCAAAAAAGGGAAAAATACAAAAAAAAAGGGGGGAAAAAACGAAATAATTTTTTTTCCAATCACGGCCGATCCGGCCGCAATCTTCACCCTGTAAGGTGACAGGTCCAAAGGGTTACTGGCCCCAGTCCTCCTCCTCCAACTAAAAGAACAATAAGAAGAAAGGTAAAAACCGAATCGGAAAAGAAATGACAAGTGCAAGCTAATGGAATAAAAAATACTTACTTCCACCCTCAACGGGGGTTCCCCAAAGAGGCGCCTCAAACTAAACAAGTCTACCGACTGCGCCCAGGACGGGTAGCCCTCCTCCCATAATAAATGAAGATAGCGACGCTGTAGTGCTCGCTCCAAGCGCAGAGAACACATTTCCCGCACATAAATGTAGCCTATTACGCGGCGTTCCGCAAACATCTAGCAAAATGACAAAAACAAAACAAATATCAGTAACCGTGAAACACAAAAAAAAAAAAAAAAAAACTAACAAACGGTAGTGGTACTTACGGTACGCAACTCTTCGGAATACATCCTTGCACAAAATTCAATAAAAATCGAACGATTAGAATGAACAAAACCGCGTGAAGACCGATATATATACCACGCGCGAATTCATTAGGAAATGGAAGGGATAGATACGACTGCACTGTTTCAGGATGATCGCACTGACGCGGGGCCTTATCGAAGCGGCGCCAACTAGCGGCCGGGCCCCTTACGTGATAACACCAATTAAACATAAAGCAGGAGTCCACTTTACCCACCTGGGCAAACTACACATGATAACCGACTCATGGAAGATTGTCACCCATGTGAAAACAGACACACTCTTCGGACGAGGACAACAACTACTGCCGTATGTAGACAACATCAGAAAAATATGCAACGAAAAACCAGGGAAAACAGAAGTCAGAAATTCATGTAACAACTATCTAGACGTAATAATCAGAAGGTCAGATAAACTCGCGACGCGCCTGAAACAAATATCGGGAATACCAAGCCACGTACCCGACAAGCGCAGAGGATTAATCAACGGGCTAGGGTCCTTAGCGAAAACCTTATTCGGTACAATGGACGCCGACGACGCCGAACAGATTAATTATCACCTAGCACAATTAGACGGAACACAAACAGCACTAATGACCGCAATGAAAAAACAAATCCAAATCACAAACAACACATTACACCACTTACATAACGTAGAAGAGACAATAGAAGACAACGAAAGACTGCTAAACGAACAGACGAGACTTTTACGGGAACGTATAGAATCTGCTTTTGTATATCAAGTTCAGAGAGCAGACCTACTCGATCACTTCAATACACTACAATCTTTGATAACAGACCTAACACAAGACGTTGACGATATACTGCAATTCTACACTAACCTAAGAACAGGCATAATAGGCACAAATGTATTGTCAAGCGCACAGATAATCAACCTGCTGCAAGTCGCCGTGCAGCATCTACCTAACGGTTTAGTTTTCCCAATAGCGCCAAACGTAGCAAACGTAAACATAATTGAAAAACTGTCAACAACCGCAGCATATTTCGACAAAAATACACTCGTAGCTGTAATAACTGTTCCGTTAATAAGCGCACAAACTTTCACCGTCATCGAGGCGAACCCAGTCCCGATGTACATACGCGATAACACGTACGCGCTACTAGTTGTAAATACACCCATTATTGTACTAGATTCATCAAATAACCAATATATGCTCGAAAAGGACAACGATCTAAAAGAATGTAAGCAAATAGCCACACAATATTACTGCGAACAACCAATGATAGCTCATAACATTAACGCCGATCGCGAATGCGTAGTAAACCTTTGGTTACAACCTTCGGATGAATCCCCAAAGAACTGCGAAATTAGTCATATCACAGCGAACCACACGTTATGGATAGCGACATCGCGACCGGACACATGGATTTTCGCAGCACAACAAGCCGAAACATTAACATTCGAATGCGATGAACGATCACCAGAACGGGTTACAATAGATAAATCAGGAATTCTAAAGGTAACAGACACTTGTAAAGTCACAAGCAAAGACATGATAATCCACAAACAGAAAACAATGTACAACCAGGTCACCGAACTGTTAACGGCGCCCCTGTACGACATAACGACACAGATAAACGCCACAATAGGGGCGAACATAACGAAACCCCTCTTGCGAATAGAATTGCACAAGATCCTAAAAAACCCATCCGAATTCACAAATCTGTATAAGCAACTCAACCAAGAACAAAGCGTACTAACAGAAAGAACAGATCAGGAACCATTAAATAAAATTTCATGGAACATAGCATACCCGACGACCACAACAATTGTACAAGCCATAATGTTCATAGGCTTAATTTATTTAATGATACGAGATTATACATCGCGACGAAAACAACAAACACTCAAATTAGCTAAAAATCCGAGGGCGCAAAGCACAAACACCGCACCCGACCCGGGATCACACGAACCAACGGGACGCGAATGCATCTATGCGGAGATAGTAACGAACTAGGGCGCGGGGGAAATTTCCAAAATTGTAAAAATTTCCCCCTAAGCACCCTTCCCTCAAGGGGGGGGGATGTTGTAACCCGGTCAACGACCGAGAATTACAACCGTCGCGCATTCCGATAACACGCGCGGGCGCCAAGCACGGGCAACAACCCCCGAGCAACGTCAGCGTTCCCAGCGCGAAAAGCGAGTCGAAGACGGTGACCCCGCTGGTCCCCGCTTCGCCCCGGACTAGCTATAAGACTCTGTACAAACTACGAGCAGACGCTCTCTGATTAAGACCAGACACTCGATACAGTACGCGGTCCGACTGTCACCCAGATCGGGACAGAATAAACTTGTTTAACCTTACGGTGAGTTCCAACTCTTTAACCCGCAACGATCCCCTACCTTCGGTTTCTAACCGAATATCCTCGTCCCGGCGTTATCACCCGAACCTTTCGGAACCCGTTGGACGACGACTGTGAAGGACGACCCGGAGCACCCCGAGATTCTAGCCAGAATCTCGACCCCAGGCGCCTTGACACAACAATACGAGAAGAAGAAGGTGGATAATTTAATAAATGTACAATGTATATATTTTTATGTATTCATTTATTTATTTATTTCAGAAACGTAGAGTACATTTATAATCGCGTATCATAGAATATCCTTGTCGCGTATCCATGAGTTCCGCGACGAATCGAATCCAAGCCACTTAACGTACACCTGGTTTCCCTTACGACGAATAATCTTCTCAACCAGATAGATATCCGGATTCGCGACCGAATGTAGTTCATACTCGTAGAAACCACCCGAGATCGGTTCCCCCGTGGAATCGCGTAGAATATACGTTATCGGGAACGTTCGTTGTACGGTTATGATTTCGAACACCTCGGTTGACCAGTTCGGAGTGTACCCCTTCTCGAAGAGGGTTTTGAACTTGCTAACGCGCACCTTATCGCCGACGTTGAATTTGGCGCGTCGTCGAATACCTTTCGAGGTGGATGGTGAGATGGGATCATTCGCGGCGAATGATAAACGCGTCGTGGGGATCACGTCAACGGGTCTAGCGTTGATCGTTCGATGCTTGCGATGATTGTAAGTGCTGACGAGCTCAGGTAACAGGTCGACCCAACGATACGACGCATTCAAGGAGAATTGCTTCCACATCAGGTTTTTCAGCGTACGATTGAAACGTTCAACGATCGATGCTTTCATCACGCTGTATGTGGAGTAATGATTGATTCCACGAGTCTTAATGCATCGTTGAAACTCCGCGTTGTAGAACTCCTTTCCCTGGTCGGTTTGTAAATTTCGCGGGCATCTATCGCTCTGCCGCAATACGGTCGCGAATGCCGCGGTCACGTCGCGCCCGCTTTTCGCTTTCACGGGTACGGCCCAAGCATACTTGCTGAACGCGTCGATGATCGTTAGTATGTAGTGATATCCACGATTTTGTTTCGCGTACGGACGCATCTCTACCAAATCAGCCTGCCACAGATCATCGTAACCGCGAATCACGACGCGTCGTCGCGGGAAGTTTCGTCTCGCGGGAGCGTGTAATTCGTTCACTAATTGTAATCGTTCCTTGCTCATGCTTCGAGGGTAGGTGGGGATGGTCGCGACGTTCCGAGGGTGTTAGAAGTAGTATCAGTTCCTCGAGCGTTCGTAAAATACAATCGGTACACGTCTTTTGCAAACGTCTGTCATCATTCGACGTTCCGGAACCACTATCGTCAGGGTCAGGGTCAGGGTCATTAATCATCGTCGTCGTCGTCGACCCTCGATCACGTTTCGCTGCTCCTTCCGTTTGTACAGATCCGTGGTCGATATCGCGGTCTGGCCCGTCGCCCCAGTCGTGAACTCTTCGAATCTGTCTTTCAAGTGATCGAAGCGTCGTTCAATCGCGGTATTTAAGTCGTCCTCTAGCCGAGACAATTGCGCGGTAACGATATCCGTCATCGTTCGTTGTACTCGCGTCTCTAGTTGAGATCGTTGATGCTCGGCGTCCAGTCGCGCGTTCGCGATAGCCGTTTCAAGTTTTCGCGTAAAGCGGTCGTCTACCGCGGTCAATAGTCTCGTCATCGTCATCGATGTTTCGTTGTTATTACCATTATTATTATTATTATTATTGCGTAACGACGTGCCAAACTTATTCACCGACATAATGATGCGTGCGCGTGCGAATGCTACTGACGCTATGATCGACGGAACCCTCAATTTAAGATGAATCCATCCTCGCGAAGTTCCTCCACGATGGATGCGATTTCGTTATCGTGGCCCGTGTGACCTGCCGCGCGCGATGCCGTGAGCAATCCAAGTCTGTCGACCAATTCGTTCGGATCGTCCCAGTACACGTAATCGATTGCGTTGTCGGTGACCGTCATCGACTCGTCGATTGGCAATCCTCCACCTTGATGTCTGCCCGCGCCGCCGCACCCGCCACCCCTAACACGTCTAACGTTCGGGGTCCGTACCCCACCGATCACCGCGGATATGATTTTCTTATACTTGTACCCCTTGTTACCCAGCGTGCGCTTACTCGGCGAATGGTTTCGCTTATGCGCGTTCGTCGTCAACAAGATGCGTCGGTACGAGCGAAGATCTGCGTCCGTGTATGTCTGCTCGTTGGGTTTTCGCATGAACAGCAACTCGTACACACCTCGAGTCCCCGCGTATCGCCTTCCATTCACGTGAATGTCGTCGCTGTTCGCGTCGATGGTAAGCACGGAATCACCGATCATCAGATCTTCGTCGGATGCAAAGTATACGCCGTACACGTTGTCGATTAGTTTCTTGGTATCGGCAAAGAATAGTCGTAGATATTCTCGCGACAAGGGTCCTTTAGCGTTCTGTACATACACATTGACGTCATTGAAGGGGCTACGCTGCGGATCCAAATCATGAACCTTTGCTGGCGGTTCATCACCCCGAGTTTTTTCACCGTCTTCGTCATCAACAACAACATCATTATCAATGTCAACATCATCATCATCATCATCATCAACAACAACATCGTCATCGTCGTCGTCGTCGTCGTCGGCGTCGTCGTCGTTGTCGGCGTCGTCTGCGTCGTCGTTGTCGTCGTCGTTAGAATCTGGTGGGTTGTTCAAACGTTCGTTGGATGTATCCGCAGTAGCTAGTCGAAGTCTCTTCGATGATTGTTGTTGATCATATTCATGTTCCCTCTTCACCGGTTGCGATCGTGGCGTCGAGTGCGTTTTCAAGGTGGACGCGTTCTCGATCAATTGTTTCAGCGGTTGAACGATGGGTCGCGTGCTCGCCTCCACAGCCGCTTCCGTATCCATTTTGTCAATTTTCAATGCCAAGCACTTTTTACGTATAACGTCGCTGACTTTGGCGATTTCCACCTTTGTATGAACCTTTGTGTCACCGTCCCGGCGTTTCGTTCCTTTTCGTTGATGACGTCGGCGATGTTTTTGCGCGTGCTTCGCGTCGACGTTGTTCGTGGTTATCGTACTCGTCGTCGGTTCGTTAGACATTTCGTGTTACTCGATGAACGATTCGTGGTTTACTGATGTCAGTGTGCTACGACGAACTCGTTAAATCCTCTTCGGTATCGACCTTCGGACATGGAACTATCCTTATCGATCACCACGAAATCGTATCGTCGACGCCAACATCTCGCGCACAAGTCGTTGAACGATTCGAACGTCATGTCTGTATTCACATGATCGTTGTACACGCGGCGCAAATTCGTACCGTCTTGTTTGAATAGCATGAGAAAATTCGCATTGTCCCTGATCAAATGTTTAGGTATTCTCGCGTACGACTGACACAAATAAAAGCAATCCACGTTCGCGTGACGACCCATTGAGAAGTATTCGCGTATCGCGTTCTGTTCATCGCACGCCACGTCATCGAACACGAAGATCGAATCAGGTCGAGCGTCTCTCGGTGGGACGATCTCCGCGTTGTCCGAGTAGGGAAAGTATTCAATTCCGTCGACGAGTGACAATACCTGCTCGAGATATCGATACTTTGGCTGATGCAACGATTTTGAGTACACGTACACGTTCTCGAAGCGTAAACCATTCGGGCTCTCCAGCATGCTCAGAAGCACGTTCGTTTTTCCACATCCCGACGGACCGCAAATCACGCCTCGCACGCTGTTCGGCAACAACGGGCCATGTCTGGTTGATCGACTCGCATCCCTATCATCCTCGAGCATTCTGTTCGCGGTCACGCGGATAACGTCCGACTGTTTCACGAATCGCATGTTCGCGATGTTTCTCAGGTACTCGGGTATTTATATATATATTCGTGGCATGCGGTGTGCAGGTCACTACCACTGTGATCGGTGGAGCGCGCGTACGCGTTTATTATTGTAGTTGCTATCGTGGCTATTCTAACGTAGGTATATGGTTGCATCAACGACTGCGACGTCTCATGGATTAGGGAAGAATCAGAAGAAGAAGAAAACCGGATCGGGTATCGTGAACGGTATCATAAACCGCTTACCATTCGAACTACACGTTCCGGGCTATCAGTTCTGCGGACCGGGAACACGTTTGCTAAAACGATTGGCTCGTGGCGACGAAGGTGTGAATCCCCTGGACGCGGCGTGCCGAGATCACGATATCGCATACTCACATCGAAAGGGTTTGGAGGGACGACACGCGGCGGATCGTGCGTTAGCGGAACGAGCGCGAGAACGAGTGTTCGCGAACGACGCGACCTTTGGCGAAAAAGTTGCAGCGAGTGGAGTTTGGGCAACGATGAAGGCTAAGACTAAACTCGACATGGGTGTGAAGAGGACGAAACGAAAACAGAGAAAGTCTGGAGGGAAACATCCGCAACGGCGGCGACGACGACATCGTAATCTACGAGTGGCGAAACGCGGTGGATTTCTTCCATTTCTTCCGTTCGTGCTGCCTGCTTTATCGGCTATCGGGGCCTTGGCCCGTGGAGCGGCAGGTATAACCAAAGCGGTCAACGATTCGAAGGCCTCTCGAAAACAGCTGGAAGAGACATTGCGTCATCATCGAGCGATGGAGGGGCGAGGAATGCATCTGACACCGTACAAGCGAGGCGCAGGCATGAATCCTAGACGCCGACGCCAACGACGACTGCGATCGAAGAAAAAAAAAAACTTCGATCGACTAGGCATGTGGCAACGGTTGGGGCGATAACGCAGCAACCTATGACGAACCTGCAATTAGAGCTCGAGTGTGCAAACGTACCGTTCTTTCGAGGTGTGTTCATGCGCGACACGCTCCCCACGCGCGTACGAACCAACGAATGTGGAATCGCGAATCTTGACGAGAATCGAGGCGCCGGTACGCACTGGGTCGCGTACGCGAAACGCGGGTCACGAGTACAGTACTTTGATAGTTTCGGGAATCTGCGACCACCCGCGGAATTGATCTATTATTTTGGACGTGGTACAACGATCACGTACAATCACGATCGTTTTCAACGTTTCGACGAGATGAATTGCGGGCACTTGTGCATGCAATTTTTACAACAAAAGTCTATGGAATTATGGCCTATATACTAATAATAATAATAATAATGTATACTAAGATTATGTTACAATGCATCCGTGTGGAATGACTATCCACATCTTCTATAATAAAGACTCGCGATATCGATAAATTGCCGAGTATTCGTACGCGCGCGTCACTCTTTCGCCGTCTCGCGAGTGCAATCGATATGTCGTTCACGCTCACGTTAACGGGCCGCAGCAGCGCGCTCACTGTAAACTATTTCCCACCGATAGATTTGAGTGATGGTGAGTATGAATTAGGCCTCGCGGACTTAGAGACGTTTCACACGATACCTAACATCGATTCCAGTAATGATAAATTCTACTACATCGCCGACTACGACGCAGACAGCAACAGCGTCGACATCGCTCATGAATGCATTACGAACCCCCACGGTTCCTATGAATTAGACGCCATTGGCGAGTATCTGAAGCAACGATTACTCGATCGAAATCCACGAAGACGCGTTAACAACGACGCCAACGACGATGACGACAAGTATCCTCTGATGCTACGAGCTAACAACAACACCATGAAAAGCGAGTTGTACTGCTCGTTCGCAGTGGACTTTACGAAACCTAACAATGTGGGCTCGTTGCTAGGATTTTCCCCGACGCGTGTCTTGTTACCGAGAACCTGGCACGAGTCCAACGTACCCGTGAACATTATAAACGTTAACGTGATCAGAGTAACGTGCAACGTCACTACCGGCGCGTACAGCAACGATAAACCCGTGCATACGATCCATGAATTTTCGCCTCGAGTGCCCCCGGGATATAAGATCTCGGAAACCCCGCGACATATCATTTACCTGCCAATCGTCGCACGAGCAATACACGATCTAACGTTGTGTATCGTCGATCAACACGATCACCCTATAGATTTCCGTGGAGAAGAAATAACGATTCGTTTGCACGTTCAACGACGTCCGCGCGATAGGCTAGCGTGATTGCACGTGTATGCGCGTGTAGTATGTTAGTGTTGAATCACACATACAAATCATCAGTCGTCGCTGCCACTGCTACCCCCGTCGTCTCTGTCCCAGGTGAAAGTAGAAGAATAAAGGCGGGTGGCGCGATAAGAAGAGGACCGGTAAGAAGTATAGGAAAGCCGTTGACTCGTCGAAACGCACGTATCCTACGATCGCTAGGATTCATCGTTGAATATTAGACAAGCGGAGAGAGTAGCGCGTAACCACGATGTCTATTATTCTGGACGTGGCGAATACGCCAACCTTCGACAATCGTATCACAAAGATCGAGTTACACACGTATAATCCATACGCCAACACGACGTTCGACAATAGCGACGAGATAAGAATCCCTATACAGCAGCAAGATCTGTACACGCTTCCATGCGAAAGTTTTCTCTACATCGAAGGTCGTGGCACGTTGACGGCACATGACGGGAAAGGCCCTGGAACGTCCGCGACCGCTGTTCTCGACAACAATTGCGTCGCGTTCATGTTCGATGAGATTCGATATGAATTGAACGGTGTCGAGATCGATCGCTGCCGAAATCCCGGGATCGCCACCACGTTGAAACATTACGTTTCGTTGTCGGTCGATAGAAGCAAAACGCTTGCGAATGCTGGTTGGGATCATAACATCATGTACGATAAAGACATTTTTCATTCGGGTGCTTTCAATTTCTGCGTACCCCTAAACGTGTTATTAGGATTCTGCGAAGATTACAAACATATCGTGATGAATGCGCGACACGAGTTAATCCTTATTCGATCGCGAGTCGATACGAACGCGATGTACGATACCTCCGCCACTGCGAGGCCAAAACTAGAGATACGCAAGGTGCAGTGGCGCATGCCCCACGTCACTTTGGAGGAGGTGAACAAACTATCGATGCTGCGTATCCTGGAAAGCGGTAGGCCGATTGCAATGAGTTTCCGATCGTGGGACCTGTACGAGTACCCGTTACTGCAAGCTACAACGAAACATACATGGACCGTGAAAGCTACGTCGCAAATCGAGAAACCCCGATACGTGATAATCGCCATGCAAACTGATCGAAAGAATCGTCTCGATAGAACCGCGAGCAGATTCGACGCGTGTAAACTAACGAACGTTCGATTATACCTAAATTCCGAGACGTGTCCGTACGATGACATGAATTTGGATTTCGATAAGTATAAATACGCGCTCCTGTACGACATGTACGCGAAATTCGGCCGATCGTACTACGGCCACGGAGAACCGCTGCTGAACGCTGTTGAATTTTTTCAATACGCGCCTATCGCGGTTATAGATTGTTCTAGGCAAAACGAGTCGCTGAAGAGCGCTACGGTGGACGTGCGAATAGATTTCGAATGCAAAGAAAATGTCCCCGCTAATACTACCGCGTACTGTATGATCATACACGATCGTATAGTCGAATACGGTCCTCTGACTAACGTGGTACGTAAACTAACATAGTGTGCGTTTGTGTGTGTGTGAATGATCAACGAATACTACTACTGCCGATACTGCTGCTGCTGCTACTGTGAAAAACGTCGACGTCCAAGCCCTCAGTTACTATTCTGACACAGCCCTCGACAGAGTTACCTAACGAATAATGTTCGCCATTGTCGATCTACAAGGTTTCAATAACAATTGCGAGTTCGTAATCAAAGAGCTCGCGATTCGCACAACCAGTAACAGTGATAAAACGCCAACGATTAGCCATTGGATCTTCGAGCCGCCGTACTTCTGGGGACATCTGAAGTCATGCGAGAACCGTCAAGCATCCTGGCTCGCGAAGCATCATCACGGGCTTCGCTGGTCCGACGGCTATGTTCCATACTCCAAACTTCCGGGACTGCTTACCAACGTACTCGCGAACATTGACTTCGTCGTCGTGAAAGTTTTGGAAAAGAAAACCTGGATGCTACAACTACTACCCAACATAATCGTTGAGGATGTCTGCGATTTGTACGAACTGAAGGAGCCAAAGATTAACAATAACAACAATATCAACACCCGAACTGTTGAAGATGACGGTGGTTACGACGTTGACGATGATTATTGCGGGATCGTGCCTAATACAGGGAACTCCGACGTTCCTAACCTGAAGTCTATGTCTTCAACGAATGCCCTTCGATGTGCATTTCACAGCAACGACGGTATTTGCGCGCTGGAGAACGTTCAGAAAATATGGGATTATATACGCAGCGTCGTCTAATGTAAGTCATACACACGCATTACATCTACTTTATGCGTCATATGTAGAGAAACGAATATGTGACAATTTTTTTTTTGTTTTCTATAGCAATGAACACAACGACGGCGGCGATGAGCGTAACGTTAGCGGCGACGAGCAAGAAGACCCCTCCCATACGAACGTCACTTTTACGCAGATAGTGATTCTATAATTTAAGTATGCATGCATGGATGTACATGAATAAACACACACTGTTTTGAATAAAAATTATATTTATTTAAAAAAAAATATTTATATTTATTTATTTATTAAAAAAAAAAAATATATATATATTTACTAAAAAAAAAAAAAATGTTCGGCGTGATGTTATACCCTGCAACACACAGAAAAAAAAACACCAAATTATTATTATAAATAAAACGTTGATATTAGCACGAAATACCGAACAATGAAAATTCATTTATACTTACTCTTCGAATAATCGTTTTAACCCCCAAAATTCGCCTTCGAACGCCATGAACTCCACGTCTATGGTGTCCTCCCGCCACATACGCCGGGCGAAACGAATCTTATCTCTCAACTCGCGGCAAATCCGCCCGTCACTCCTCGTCGGGTATTGGCGATGCTGAAACAAACACGTGACTCGATTAAACAAAAAAAAAAAAAAACACACATCGTCGAATGGTGTATGCGTATCATTTGCGCGAAACATCACTTACGAGTACTTGAAAGATTGCGTCGCGATCACCATCGCGCGCATGAGCCTCAAGGTCTTCACGACGCTGAAACAAACATGCAACTCGATTAAACCGCCGTCGATCGATGTGCGCGCATCACAATCATTTTTTTTTTTTTTTTTTTTAAACATCACTTACGAGGCGTCCGACCGTCCCGAGATAGTTATAGCTCCAACGCGACATTTCATTTTCCCGTTCACACTGTAAAAATGCATGAATCGATTAAAACATAGTTGAATGGTGTACGCGCACCACTATAATTTTTGTGAAATATCACTTACGAGATGTTTAACTGCCGCCCGCCGCTCCACACGCCACATCTTGATGAGGTTATCGAGCTCGGTCTGAAACAATGCGTAACTTTGTTAGAAGCTAGCCCAATTGAATATACACCAATTCAATTACACTAAAAACCATACTTACGATTTTTCGGACCGCTTCGTCACGCTCAGCATGCCATGCTTGTTCGATTTCCCCATGCATTCGCTGAAATGAAGACACCACTTTATTAGAATATCGTCGAATGGAAGACGCGCACTAATTCGATTTACACAAAATTATACTTACGATGCATCGCTGCATCTCTACCGCGTTCATTCCGAACGTTACCGGCTCGCGAAGTACTTCACCGGCGTACATATTTTATTATTTGTAAAATGTTTGTTTTATAGAAATGGTTGTGATAACTACACTGGCCCGTGCGGCGGGGTCGACACCCTTATATACACTTCGGTTCTCTAGCCTAGAACTATGGCCCAGCACGTTGCAGAGTAGGGGTAGTTTTCAAGTCGGGTGGGCTTGAGGTTTGGTGGGGATGTCTACGTCACAGTTTCTTCCCATCATCTCTCTTCTTCTTCTTCTTCTTTTTCTCCTTCTTCCTCGATGATTTTATAATATGAAGTCAATTATTCCAGCTTATAGTATACTTTTATGGTTCACACCGTGAATCGACACTGCATATTCCACGATACGTACACACCTTGAATTTGTCAAGCATACTATTTGAATTTGCCGCGTACTCTCTAACCCTTGTGTGGTATACATACGCATCTTGACCATCACTGATGTGATATACTTTCACACATTGACGCGTACGTGTGCATGAATCAGTATAAAGCGACGTGGGTCAGCCCTGCGGACTTCATTGCATCACGTACACTCGAGTGCTAACAAGTATCGCTTGCGTCATTTTTTTTTTTTACCGTCGATGAAAATCATACGTACTACATATCAACATGTACAAACGCAACTTAAACGATTCATCCTGTGCATACGACAACGATGGTGGGTTTCCAAATAAACGTCAACAACAACAACAACAACAACAACAACAACAACATCATCAACAGTTCCATATGAGGTACGTACGCTTTAATAAACACTTTTCATTTATTTCATTCACTGTAAACACAACGACCGAAGTATTAATTTAGTGTATATGTTTCTTACAGTTCTGAATCCGCAACGTCGAAAACATCGAAGCTGTAAACACAACGACCGAAGTATTAATTTAGTGTATATGTTTCTTACAGTTCTGAATCCGCAACGTCGAAAACATCGAAGACACCAAAACTGTCAATCGTACGGATCCTGGGGCGTGATTATCCACTGACCGCAACAGCTTATAAACGTCTAACTATTGGAATACGCATTGGGATGGATTCGTGCCGTGTCGAGATCGCCATAGCCGACAATAAAGGCAACGAGTTAAGCTTTTCAATGTCTACGTGGAAGCTCCTACTGCAAAGTGAGGCGGACATACTCGAACGATTACGCAGCAACGCAACATCGCCCCAAACCCACATCGTATATGATCATTTACGATTAGAATTCACGCGTATGCACGATGATCGACTTATTAAAATCACCGATAATGGTGGGTTTATATATATGACTGAAGCCACGATACGTAAACTATTCGCGTATGAACATTGCATTGAACATATGTTCACCTGGTTGACCGAAAATATATACTCTGTAAGCAGTAAATATACATCCTTCGTAGACGTTCTGCGTACAGCTACTACACCAACGAATTATGTGAAATTAATTACTGAATGCGAACACTTTGAACAACATTCTTTGATCGATTGTGAATTGTTAGCGTTAGGATTACCATCCATGCTGCGTGATAGAGTCCATACACCACTGTAGTATGTACATATATATATATATATATATATATATATATATATTAATAAATGACTGACTTTCACATCAATACCTGTAACACATCATTTATAATACCCATTCTTACATATCCATATATATTAATTCTTTGAGGCCTGATCTTAGCGTATTATTGGGTAAGGTTCGGATGCGTTCCCATGGTGCTTGACCATGACATTTGTTTGCTGTAAACCAGATGGCCGTGGGTCTATGTCGATTTCTCTTCGCCCTTACACGCGCCCACGACGCTTGACTTGCAGCCTCTCGAGAAGGATACTTGAGACGTCGCCCTGTTCTCGATCGTGAAAATACTTGGAACGTTACCATGAACAATTATCGTTTTAGGTTACATGGGATGCTTACGCGAACGCAACGCCTAATTCATTCTTCAAGGACGTCACGTTTTCTCGATGACACTTCTTAGAGGCATGGTCTTGGCGAATGTTAATAGTCGATAAGGGGTGGGTCCTGACACTGGTCTATTGTAACCCAGATGCCAGCGGGTCTATGTACAAATTCTTTTCGCCCTTACGCGTTCCCACGACGCTTGACTTACAGCCTCCTCGATAAGGACGCTCACCCTGTTCTCGATCATAAATACTCGGAACTCTACCCCGAATAATTATCGCTATATGTTTATACCATTGCACGTGGGCTGTATCGGTCCCATGATTCAAACATAAACACAGCATCGCGCGGTGCAATGTAGTGTTTACACCATGCGATGCCGCGCTGATTGACTTACAACCCCGCGATCATTAAAATGCTCGATATGTTTACATTATTGCACGTATGCCGTATCGATCCCACGATTCAAATATAAACACACACGGCATGAAGCGCGTGCACTCATCTTTTCTCAGAAATCATGAACCACCCTCTTTCTCAGAAATCAAGGTCCACCCTCTTCCGTACATCGCAATCCTATCGCGCGTCATGATTCCTTATCGCTATATGTACGGTGCAATGTAGTGTTTACACCATGCGCTGCCGCGATGATTGATCTACAACCTCCTCGATCATTAAAATACTCGATATGTTTACATCATTGCACGTACGCTGTATCGGTCCCACGATTCAAATATAAACACACTGCATGAAGCACATGCACGTAGGCGCCGAAACGTGTTCAATCCTGTCGCGCGTCATGATTCCTTATCTTTTCTCAGAAATCACGAACAACCCTCTTTCTCAGAAATCAAGGTCCACCCTCTTCCGTACATCGAAGACGCGAATTTCCACGAATCGGCCGCGGTCGCGCCTGCGCACCGATCCCGCGAGCGTACGGAGATTGCGCGGCGGCGACGCGTGCCCAAAGTTCCTTAAACATCCAACAGGTGGCGCCAATACTAAATGTATGAAAACCTATGGAATTACCGCCTCGGGCCCAAATACCGACGCAGGCCCGAAGTACCTCAAACACCCAATAGGTGGCGCCACTTGGAAATTACCGCCTCGGGCCCAAATACCAACGCGGGCCCAAAGTACCTCGAACACCCAATAGGTGGCGCCACTTGAAAATGCGCACGACGCCTAGGTGGCGCCACTTGGAAATGCGCACGACGCCATTTTTAATTTTTGAAATCCGCCCTCCCTCCCGTGTGACGTCATCCCCCTCACCTACGAACTCAAATTGCGCGCGCTGCGCCATTTTGAAAATTTGAATTTTTGAAATCCCCCTCCCCTGTGACGTCATCCCCCTCACCTACGAACTCGGTCGACGCCATTATGAATTCCCCCTCCCCTATGACGTCATCCCCCTCACCTACAAACTCGGTACCCCCTCCCCACCTCACCCCCTTACCCATCACACGCTATAGCGCGTTACCCGCCTCCCCGCCTCACCCCCTCACCCATCCCGCGCTATAGCGCGTTGCGCGGTACCCCCCCGCCCCGCCTCACCCCCTCGCCGCACTTGGTCCAGAATCCGCATAGCCTAACTACTCGAGTCGAACGAGTCGAACGAGTCGAACGAGTCGAACGAGTCGAACGAGTCGAACGAGTCGAACGAGTCGAACGAGTCGAACGAGTCGAACGAGTCGAACGAGTCGAACGAGTCGAACGAGTCGAACGAGTCGAACGAGTCGAACGAGTCGAACGAGTCGAACGAGTCGAACGAGTCGAACGAGTCGAACGAGTCGAACGAGTCGAACGAGTCGAACGAGTCGAACGAGTCGAACGAGTCGAACGAGTCGAACGAGTCGAACGAGTCGAACGAGTCGAACGAGTCGAACGAGTCGAACGAGTCGAACGAGTCGAACGAGTCGAACGAGTCGAACGAGTCGAACGAGTCGAACGAGTCGAACGAGTCGAACGAGTCGAACGAGTCGAACGAGTCGAACGAGTCGAACGAGTCGAACGAGTCGAACGAGTCGAACGAGTCGAACGAGTCGAACGAGTCGAACGAGTCGAACGAGTCGAACGAGTCGAACGAGTCGAACGAGTCGAACGAGTCGAACGAGTCGAACGAGTCGAACGAGTCGAACGAGTCGAACGAGTCGAACGAGTCGAACGAGTCGAACGAGTCGAACGAGTCGAACGAGTCGAACGAGTCGAACGAGTCGAACGAGTCGAACGAGTCGAACGAGTCGAACGAGTCGAACGAGTCGAACGAGTCGAACGAGTCGAACGAGTCGAACGAGTCGAACGAGTCGAACGAGTCGAACGAGTCGAACGAGTCGAACGAGTCGAACGAGTCGAACGAGTCGAACGAGTCGAACGAGTCGAACGAGTCGAACGAGTCGAACGAGTCGAACGAGTCGAACGAGTCGAACGAGTCGAACGAGTCGAACGAGTCGAACGAGTCGAACGAGTCGAACGAGTCGAACGAGTCGAACGAGTCGAACGAGTCGAACGAGTCGAACGAGTCGAACGAGTCGAACGAGTCGAACGAGTCGAACGAGTCGAACGAGTCGAACGAGTCGAACGAGTCGAACGAGTCGAACGAGTCGAACGAGTCGAACGAGTCGAACGAGTCGAACGAGTCGAACGAGTCGAACGAGTCGAACGAGTCGAACGAGTCGAACGAGTCGAACGAGTCGAACGAGTCGAACGAGTCGAACGAGTCGAACGAGTCGAACGAGTCGAACGAGTCGAACGAGTCGAACGAGTCGAACGAGTCGAACGAGTCGAACGAGTCGAACGAGTCGAACGAGTCGAACGAGTCGAACGAGTCGAACGAGTCGAACGAGTCGAACGAGTCGAACGAGTCGAACGAGTCGAACGAGTCGAACGAGTCGAACGAGTCGAACGAGTCGAACGAGTCGAACGAGTCGAACGAGTCGAACGAGTCGAACGAGTCGAACGAGTCGAACGAGTCGAACGAGTCGAACGAGTCGAACGAGTCGAACGAGTCGAACGAGTCGAACGAGTCGAACGAGTCGAACGAGTCGAACGAGTCGAACGAGTCGAACGAGTCGAACGAGTCGAACGAGTCGAACGAGTCGAACGAGTCGAACGAGTCGAACGAGTCGAACGAGTCGAACGAGTCGAACGAGTCGAACGAGTCGAACGAGTCGAACGAGTCGAACGAGTCGAACGAGTCGAACGAGTCGAACGAGTCGAACGAGTCGAACGAGTCGAACGAGTCGAACGAGTCGAACGAGTCGAACGAGTCGAACGAGTCGAACGAGTCGAACGAGTCGAACGAGTCGAACGAGTCGAACGAGTCGAACGAGTCGAACGAGTCGAACGAGTCGAACGAGTCGAACGAGTCGAACGAGTCGAACGAGTCGAACGAGTCGAACGAGTCGAACGAGTCGAACGAGTCGAACGAGTCGAACGAGTCGAACGAGTCGAACGAGTCGAACGAGTCGAACGAGTCGAACGAGTCGAACGAGTCGAACGAGTCGAACGAGTCGAACGAGTCGAACGAGTCGAACGAGTCGAACGAGTCGAACGAGTCGAACGAGTCGAACGAGTCGAACGAGTCGAACGAGTCGAACGAGTCGAACGAGTCGAACGAGTCGAACGAGTCGAACGAGTCGAACGAGTCGAACGAGTCGAACGAGTCGAACGAGTCGAACGAGTCGAACGAGTCGAACGAGTCGAACGAGTCGAACGAGTCGAACGAGTCGAACGAGTCGAACGAGTCGAACGAGTCGAACGAGTCGAACGAGTCGAACGAGTCGAACGAGTCGAACGAGTCGAACGAGTCGAACGAGTCGAACGAGTCGAACGAGTCGAACGAGTCGAACGAGTCGAACGAGTCGAACGAGTCGAACGAGTCGAACGAGTCGAACGAGTCGAACGAGTCGAACGAGTCGAACGAGTCGAACGAGTCGAACGAGTCGAACGAGTCGAACGAGTCGAACGAGTCGAACGAGTCGAACGAGTCGAACGAGTCGAACGAGTCGAACGAGTCGAACGAGTCGAACGAGTCGAACGAGTCGAACGAGTCGAACGAGTCGAACGAGTCGAACGAGTCGAACGAGTCGAACGAGTCGAACGAGTCGAACGAGTCGAACGAGTCGAACGAGTCGAACGAGTCGAACGAGTCGAACGAGTCGAACGAGTCGAACGAGTCGAACGAGTCGAACGAGTCGAACGAGTCGAACGAGTCGAACGAGTCGAACGAGTCGAACGAGTCGAACGAGTCGAACGAGTCGAACGAGTCGAACGAGTCGAACGAGTCGAACGAGTCGAACGAGTCGAACGAGTCGAACGAGTCGAACGAGTCGAACGAGTCGAACGAGTCGAACGAGTCGAACGAGTCGAACGAGTCGAACGAGTCGAACGAGTCGAACGAGTCGAACGAGTCGAACGAGTCGAACGAGTCGAACGAGTCGAACGAGTCGAACGAGTCGAACGAGTCGAACGAGTCGAACGAGTCGAACGAGTCGAACGAGTCGAACGAGTCGAACGAGTCGAACGAGTCGAACGAGTCGAACGAGTCGAACGAGTCGAACGAGTCGAACGAGTCGAACGAGTCGAACGAGTCGAACGAGTCGAACGAGTCGAACGAGTCGAACGAGTCGAACGAGTCGAACGAGTCGAACGAGTCGAACGAGTCGAACGAGTCGAACGAGTCGAACGAGTCGAACGAGTCGAACGAGTCGAACGAGTCGAACGAGTCGAACGAGTCGAACGAGTCGAACGAGTCGAACGAGTCGAACGAGTCGAACGAGTCGAACGAGTCGAACGAGTCGAACGAGTCGAACGAGTCGAACGAGTCGAACGAGTCGAACGAGTCGAACGAGTCGAACGAGTCGAACGAGTCGAACGAGTCGAACGAGTCGAACGAGTCGAACGAGTCGAACGAGTCGAACGAGTCGAACGAGTCGAACGAGTCGAACGAGTCGAACGAGTCGAACGAGTCGAACGAGTCGAACGAGTCGAACGAGTCGAACGAGTCGAACGAGTCGAACGAGTCGAACGAGTCGAACGAGTCGAACGAGTCGAACGAGTCGAACGAGTCGAACGAGTCGAACGAGTCGAACGAGTCGAACGAGTCGAACGAGTCGAACGAGTCGAACGAGTCGAACGAGTCGAACGAGTCGAACGAGTCGAACGAGTCGAACGAGTCGAACGAGTCGAACGAGTCGAACGAGTCGAACGAGTCGAACGAGTCGAACGAGTCGAACGAGTCGAACGAGTCGAACGAGTCGAACGAGTCGAACGAGTCGAACGAGTCGAACGAGTCGAACGAGTCGAACGAGTCGAACGAGTCGAACGAGTCGAACGAGTCGAACGAGTCGAACGAGTCGAACGAGTCGAACGAGTCGAACGAGTCGAACGAGTCGAACGAGTCGAACGAGTCGAACGAGTCGAACGAGTCGAACGAGTCGAACGAGTCGAACGAGTCGAACGAGTCGAACGAGTCGAACGAGTCGAACGAGTCGAACGAGTCGAACGAGTCGAACGAGTCGAACGAGTCGAACGAGTCGAACGAGTCGAACGAGTCGAACGAGTCGAACGAGTCGAACGAGTCGAACGAGTCGAACGAGTCGAACGAGTCGAACGAGTCGAACGAGTCGAACGAGTCGAACGAGTCGAACGAGTCGAACGAGTCGAACGAGTCGAACGAGTCGAACGAGTCGAACGAGTCGAACGAGTCAAACGACTCAATCGAGTCAGACGACTCAAACGACTCAAACGAGTCAAACGACTCAAACGAGAGAAACGAGCCAAACGAGCCAAACGAGTCAAACGAGTCAAACGAGTCAAACGAGTCAAACGAGTCAAACGAGTCAAACGAGTCAAACGAGTCAAACGAGTCAAACGAGTCAAACGAGTCAAACGAGTCAAACGAGTCAAACGAGTCAAACGAGTCAAACGAGTCAAACGAGTCAAACGAGTCAAACGAGTCAAACGAGTCAGACGAGTCAAACGGGTCAAACGGGTCAAACGGGTCGAACAGGACAATCAAGTCAAACGAGTCAAACGAGTCATACGAGTCAAACGAGTCAAACGAGTCAAACGAGTCAAACGAGTCAAACGAGTCAAACGAGTCAAACGAGTCAAACGAGTCAATCGAGTCACACGAGTCAAACGAGTCAAACGAGTCAAACGAGTCAAACGAGTCTAACGAGTCAAACGGGTCAAACGGGTCAAACGAGTCAAACGAGTCAAACGAGTCAAACGAGTCAAACGAGTCAAACGTGTCAAACGAGTCCAACGAGTCAAACGAGTCAAACGAGTCAAACGAGTCAAACGAGTCAAACGAGTCAAACGAGTCAAACGAGTCAAACGAGTCAAACGAGTCAAACGAGTCAAACGAGTCAAACGAGTCAAACGAGTCAAACGAGTCAAACGAGTCAAACGAGTCAAACGAGTCAAACGAGTCAAACGAGTCAAACGAGTCAAACGAGTCAAACGAGTCAAACGAGTCAAACGAGTCAAACGAGTCAAACGAGTCAAACGAGTCAAACGAGTCAAACGAGTCAAACGAGTCAAACGAGTCATACGAATCAAACGAGTCAAACGAGTCAAACGAGTCAAACGGGTCAATCGGGTCAAACGGGTCGAACAGGACAATCAAGTCAAACGAGTCAAACGAGTCAAACGAGTTAAACGAGTCAAACGGGTCGAACAGGACAATTGAGTCAAGCGAGTTAAATGATCCAAACGAGTCAAACGAGTCAAAAGAGTCAAACGAGTCAAACGAGTCAATCGAGTCAAACGAGTCAAACGCGTCAAACGACTCAAACGAGTCAAACGAGTGAAACGAGTCAAACGAGTCAAACGAGTCAAACGAGTCAAACGAGTCATACGAATCAAACGAGTCAAACGAGTCAAACGAGTCAAACGAGTGAAATGTGTTAAACGAGTGAAACGAGTGAAACGTGTCAAACGGGTCAAACGGGTCGAACAGGACAATCGAGTCAAGCAAGTCGAACGAGTCAAACGAGTCGAACGAGTCAAACGAGTCGAACGAGTCAAACGAGTCGAACGAGTCAAACGAGTCGAACGAGTCAAACGAGTCGAACGAGTCAAACGAGTCGAACGAGTCAAACGAGTCGAACGTGTCAAACGAGTCAAACGAGTCAAACGAGTCAAACGAGTCAATCGAGTCAAACGAGTCAAACGAGTCAAACGAGTCAAACGAGTCAAACGAGTCAAACGAGTCAAACGAGTCAAACGAGTCAAACGAGTCAAACGAGTCAAACGAGTCAAACGAGTCAAACGAGTCAAACGAGTCAAACGAGTCAAACGAGTCAAACGAGTCAAACGAGTCAAACGAGTCAAACGAGTCAAACGAGTCAAACGGGTCAATCGGGTCAAACGGGTCGAACAGGACAATCAAGTCAAACGAGTCAAACGAGTCAAACGAGTCAAACGAGTTAAACGAGTCAAACGGGTCGAACAGGACAATTGAGTCAAGCGAGTTAAATGATCCAAACGAGTCAAACGAGTCAAAAGAGTCAAACGAGTCAAACGAGTCAATCGAGTCAAACGAGTCAAACGCGTCAAACGACTCAAACGAGTCAAACGAGTGAAACGAGTCAAACGAGTCAAACGAGTCAAACGAGTCAAACGAGTCATACGAATCAAACGAGTCAAACGAGTCAAACGAGTCAAACGAGTGAAATGTGTTAAACGAGTGAAACGAGTGAAACGTGTCAAACGGGTCAAACGGGTCGAACAGGACAATCGAGTCAAACGAGTCATACGAGTCAAACGGGTCAAACGGGTCAAACGAGTCAATCCAGTCAAATGAGTCAAACGAGTCAAACGAGTCAAACGAGTCAAACGAGTCAAACGAGTCGAACGAGTCGAACGAGTCGAACGAGTCGAACGAGTCGAACGAGTCGAACGAGTCGAACGAGTCGAACGAGTCGAACGAGTCGAACGAGTCGAACGAGTCGAACGAGTCGAACGAGTCGAACGAGTCGAACGAGTCGAACGAGTCGAACGAGTCGAACGAGTCGAACGAGTCGAACGAGTCGAACGAGTCGAACGAGTCGAACGAGTCGAACGAGTCGAACGAGTCGAACGAGTCGAACGAGTCGAACGAGTCGAACGAGTCGAACGAGTCGAACGAGTCGAACGAGTCGAACGAGTCGAACGAGTCGAACGAGTCGAACGAGTCGAACGAGTCGAACGAGTCGAACGAGTCGAACGAGTCGAACGAGTCGAACGAGTCGAACGAGTCGAACGAGTCGAACGAGTCGAACGAGTCGAACGAGTCGAACGAGTCGAACGAGTCGAACGAGTCGAACGAGTCGAACGAGTCGAACGAGTCGAACGAGTCGAACGAGTCGAACGAGTCGAACGAGTCGAACGAGTCGAACGAGTCGAACTAGTCGAACGAGTCTAACGAGTCAAACGAGTCAAACGACTCTAACCAGTCGAACGAGTCAAACGACACTAACCAGTCGAACGAGTCAAACGACACTAACCAGTCGAACGAGTCAAACGACACTAACCAGTCGAACGGGTCAAACGACACTAACCAGTCGAACGAGTTAAACGACACTAACCAGTCGAACGTGTCAAACGACACTAACCAGTCGAACGAGTCAAACGACACTAACCAGTCGAACGAGTCAAACGACACTAACCAGTCGAACGAGTCAAACGACACTAACCAGTCGAACGAGTCAAACGACACTAACCAGTCGAACGAGTCAAACGACACTAACCAGTCGAACGAGTCAAACGACACTAACCAGTCGAACGAGTCAAACGACACTAACCAGTCGAACGAGTCAAACGACACTAACAAGTCGAACGAGTCATTCGAGTCAATCGAGTCAAACGAGTCGAACGAGTCAAACGAGTCAAACGAGTCAAACGAGTCAAACGAGTCAAACGGGTCAAACGGGTCGAACAGGACAATCGAGTCAAACGAGTCAAACGAGTCAAACGAGTCAAACGAGTCAAACGAATTGTTGTGCCCAGGCAACGCCCAAGCACACGTATTATACACGTTATACATATTATATTACCGTAGAACGTTCGAGACGTTCCTAAGCCAAATCGGTTGCGAGGCAAAGCGCGAATCTACAAAATCAGCGGAATTGCGAGCGCTTCAAGGTGACCACATACGGCGCCGCGAAGCGGGGGGCCCACGCCCAATAGCGGAACAAAAACCGATTTGCCGCCGCAAATCGACAGACTGGAGATCCGACCCTCGACTAGGTAACACGGCTAAAACCTACTTGTACACTTCTGTCTAGTTTAGTGTTTTGAATAAAGACTTAGTCTTTGAGCTTAAACAAACTTGGTGCAGTTCACCCGGTGGATTCTTATCCTTTAAACACTCCCGAAACCACGATTACGCCAGATCCCCTACCAGCCTTGCGAGCCATCACGCAGGGCACAACAAAATTGGTGGCAGCGGTGGGATCTGCATCGTAAAAATTTTACCAAGCCTTGACGCAACCAATTACTCGACATCGTCTGAGAGTGAACTCTCTCTGACAAGATTATTGGGACATCGCAGTCACATAGGCTGGTTAGGCTATCGTCGCTTTCGAGGTAGCACAGAGGACCGAGGAACGGCCTTTGAGAAGACGTTCGACGCAGTCCGAACGACGACGAGCCTAACAACGAGTAAAATCGACTTGTGAGTGAACGGGTGAATCAACCATCTACCGAACACCAAATCCATCTACGAAGACGTCACGGATCCGAGGACCGAGGCGCACGAGAGGACTTGGAGACAGAGGAACGTGTAGGAGCCGCACCTGAAGGACGGACGGAGAGCCGTACGAGGGAAGCAGCCGTCGGAGCACGCAGCAAACAGCTGTACGGATCGACCTTGCTGGGTCCAGTTTCATCTAATCACCGCCGTTGGTTCACGTACGAGAGGACGTCCGACCGAGCCGACGACATGTGGTTGCGAGCAGCATTGTGAGTAAACGAAACTCATACCGAGTCCGAAACAGAAAACGCGAACGTAAATATTGTAAACCAGAGTCCTAAAGAAATTCAGAAACGGTACATGCATGTCTATAGAAGACGAACGCGCGAATCAATTCAAACTCCCGGATCAAAGAATCTTGTCGAGATCATTCGAATCATTTTTCAATAAAAAGTTAACCTTCGTACGAGAAGAACTAGATCTTCTACCTTCTATAGACCATCCAAGACCGTCTCGTCACACATTTCGACCGCCGCCGTTAGAATTAAACGTTAGGAGGAACGACGATTCAAGCGCAGAATCGTCTCCGGAAAATTTCGTAACACCAAATAGAGAATACCCGATTTTATTAGCGGATTTTAGTTTGTTGGACGGAGTAAATTCGAAGGAACAAGAAATGTCGTTACTTGACGGCGCTAACCCCCCCGGGCTACAACTAGACGTAAAAAAATTATCTACCGCATTGTCGTTAGTCGACAAATTCGTAGGAAAATCGTCAGACGAACTTGCAGAATTTCTGAAATCTTATGCAAGCGCCTCAGAGTTTGTCCCCGCGGACGAGCTACCGCGTTTCTTGAGAACGGTAATGGGAACAAAAATAAAAGGCAAGGCAGCCAAGGTACTAGAATACAAGGAAATAGAGAGTTTCGATCAATTAAAGGATATCTTAACATCATTATTTGTGGACAAAAGGTCAATAGGAGCTGTCGGAGCGGAGTTTCACGCCTGTCGTCAACGAGATGGCGAGAGTGTAAAACTATTCGCGTGTAGAGTAGAGGAATTAGCAGGAGAATTATCCGAGCTAACGGTAAAGCCAGGGAACAGCAACGAAGTAAATGACGCGTTAGTAGGATCGGTACAAGAACGCGCTTTAGATGTTTTCACCCTCGGATTGAATGTAAGATTAAAGACGATTATAAGGTCTCGAAACTATGCGACATTAAATGCAGCTATAGGAGCAGCAATAGAAGAAGAACAAGCAATGGGTCTAAATAACTCACGGAACTTTAGGAAGTCCGATGATCAGCCCAGAAGAAGAGAAGGGTCAAACGTACCGCGTTGCGAACGCTGTAATAAATTAGGACATTTAGCGAGGAATTGCTATACGCGACTAAGCATGCCGCGAATAAACTATCCGACGCAACCGACGACACACATAAAAAGGGAAGTTCATCACACCACGGTAGTCTGTCACTATTGTAAAAAACCGGGGCACCAAATCAGAGAATGCAGGGCCAGAGAAAGGGCAAACGAGCGAGAATATAGACCGCGCTATACAAACACTAATTACAGGCGCGACGACCCTAGACAGAATTTTAACAGGAACTCGAGCCGAGGATCATCTGGCGGAAATCGAGATTACGCGAACGCGAGCAGCGGAACAACCGACGATAGACAAACTAACGCAGGAGCCAGAGTGGACTCATATCGCGCGAATCTAGTAGTGACTTCCAAGATAGAGAATACCATTGAAATCTCGGCGCCGGAACTAATAGAGGAAAAAGCAAACATGCTAGTCGACACCGGTGCCGACATCACGTTAATAAAGATAGGAAAGGTGTTGGGCGACGTCCAAGCCCAAAACGAAGTAGTGTCCCTGCGAGGAATAGCTCCAATGGAAATCAAGACGCTGTGTCTAATACAGTTAAACATAAAAGTCGGGAATAAATTAATAACACACCCTTGCCGATTAGTAAGAGACGACTTTCCGTTAGAAGCAGACGGAATTGTAGGACAAGATTTTATGACCAAGCACGACGTATGCATTCGGGCAAATCAAGGAATAGAATTGTACGGAATACGGTTCCCTTACTCCGGAGGAGGAAACGTAACGTTAAAACCGCGATCAGAAACGATTCTCTTAGCCAGAACGACGAGTAAAGGAGAAGGAATAGTAGAAGGACAATCTATTAAGCCAGGAGTGTTCATAGGAAATTCATTAACGGTAGGCAATGACGGTCAATGCGTAATAAGCGTAATGAACACCACAGCGGACGAAGTCCTTATCAATACGCCGACTGTGACGTTAGAAACACTGACGAGCGATGACAATAGGGCCCTTTACACGGACGTTCTCGGCGCGCGTTCCCGGCGTGCGTTCCGGCTTGCGGCACGCAAAAGCACGTGAACGCCGGAGCGACGCTCCTGCGTGCGCGCCAGAAGGTTATACTCGCCACTACTTAGAGACAACGGGTTCGGCCTCACATTTCTACGTCGACTCCATCCACATGTTTTTTCCACGATCCACCGCAGTGGTGTATTGTGTACTACCTGTTCGATGTATATCATCGATTTGCGAAACGATCGGTGATAGGTATACCTTGATATATCTGGCTTATAGAGGATATCATAAATGCTATTACTGTAGGGTACACTGAAACATCTGTTTTTACGAAGCTACATTTGGTTGACCTGAAGGTGCTATAAATTATGGAAATGGTTTACGACTCAGTTATAACGACTGTAAAATTTTACAAGGGTACTTTAAAATATCCAAATGTTTCCCCGGCAATGCGATGGCAAATGAAATTGCAGGTAACACATTCACTGTTGTGACGATCATAATTATTACTATTGACGGCAATAATTACCACGTCATTGCTTGTTTTAATATAAAAACTAATATTGATAGACAATAAATACACATAGGTATGCAAGTGATGTTATATGTATGATAAATGATGAAGAGGTGTAATGTGCAAGATGTTTTGAAGAAAGGGGGTAGTCTTCTGATGGCACGTGATGCAGGTCAAATTTTTCACCCACGCTCTTGCGTGGCGCGCAAGAAAGCACCACACTCCTGCCCGCGCGCCAGAAAGCACCACGCTCCTGGCCGCGCTCCAAGCTCGACTCCAGAAGAGTTTACGTAAGAGACAGAAAAGGTAGTTAGAAAAGGAAAACGGCACTTGAAACCAAGGGTTCGGCGTGGCGCGTGGATTTCCGACAGTTTTGAAATCCTGGAGCGCGTGCCGAGCCTGGCAGCCGATCCTGGCAGCCAAGACTCCAGAGGCAACGCCGTCGATAAGCCGTGCCTCGATGGGTTTCGAGGACTTGGACCCTCGAGACCAGGGGGGCCGTGCAATGTTGCCCCCTAAGACGTGACGAATCAAAAATTCTACATTTCTCACCGGATCTTGGCGAAAGTGACGTGAATCGTTTCCTTATGTTTTCCCGATGAAAATGGTCCAAAAACGACACAAATCGGATTGTAATTAAGGAATCTTCATAATAAATTGATTCCCATAACTTCGTTAAAAATAGTTCGATTTATATGAAAGTTGGTAGGCATAATTTTCATTTGAAAAACATGAGAAATCCCTCGGTATCACTTCCATATCGATACGATAAAGAATAAAGTATACAATTTTTCTGAAACAGGTATGAATCCTTGGCCGACCGCAGCGAATCGAGGTCGGCGACCCACAGTCGAGGGTGAAATATTATTACAGCGTATTAAGAAATTCTTTACTCTTCATCGTATCGATATGAAAGTAACACCACTGGATTCCTCGCGTTCTCCCAATTAAAATTATCACAAATATCATGCAAATCGGACTACTTTTACACAATCAATACAAATTATAAAAGGAGTAGGCATTTCTTAAACGCACTCTCTTATCGTATCGATGTGGACGTGACAAATGGATTCCTGGCTCACCCTGGAGTCCGACGAGAGTGTAATTTATCCAAAAGCATGATTGATCGATGTAGACTCTGTGATCCGTACGGTGATCTAAATAATTGTGAAAACTTTGTTTTATGAAGGCTGCTCGGATTCCGTGGTCCGAACGATGACTAGAACGAGCAACATAGAGAGGGTGGAGAGAAAGCGTGGGATAAGAAAACTGTCCATCGGCGCGCAAAGGTCTGGTCGCCAAATGTTCCTGACGGTGACCAGGCCTGTGCGAACCCTTGAAACTTAGTAGGTATATGTAAGCAGAAACGGCAGGAAGAGGTAGGTACATACATATAAAGGGGTAAAAGTGAAAGTTAGAAATAGCTCCTGGAACAGAAAAAAGAAATATGGCAAAAACGTAGTTTAGTATGAAAGTTGTATTTTTGTGTATCCATCACTCTATTCTGATAGCCAATGGACAAAGTATCTAACCATGCAAACAGATATGTCGTATTCATGTTACTTACAAAAAATTGATCTAAAGTTGACCTTTCGTAATTAATATCCGTATGCGGTTGTAATTGTTTTAGGAGCCCTTTTCTTAATACCGCTGAAATTATGCTGTCTGCATAGATGGCTTGCTCCGGGTCCATTCGGGCTAATTGTTTCGCCAATTTTATGCCCGACGCTTCATATTCGCTTATATCTATTTTACTGGTGGTAGGCTTATTCAATGCGACAGCGCAAGTTTTTAGGATTTCAACCACGCTGTCATCATTTGACTTCTTTTTTTTGGTGAAACGACTGATGTCGCCACCCGGTCGTTTCGTCGTGCTTCCACATGGCTGCACTTCTTCGTCCTTCAAACAAAAAACACAAATAATTTAATAAAATAAGAAATAGCAAAAAATATTAAAAAACAAAAGTCTGTTGTTCATAAAACGCGAGTACTGTGAGCAGGTCACGCCACAGATGCTTCGCTGCTAACATAATCTTTATTTAATTTTTTTATTCTTGTATTTTATTTTGTTTTTTCATAGTTCCCGAATACCAAGGACGAGTGGAAGAAAATAGCGGAAGGGTTTCATAATAAATGGGATTTCGTCAACTGCGGAGGTGCTATGGATGGAAAACACATCCGAATTGTTCCACCACCTGATTCTGGAGCTTTTTATTATAATTATACAAATTATTATAGTATCGTACTAATGGCGTTAGTCGATTCTAATTACGAATTTATTTTTGTCGACGTCGGCAAAAATGGAAGGATATCGGATGGGGGTGTTCTCGAACACACACAATTTATGAAATGTTTAAATAACGGCCAGTTGAATTTGCCGGGAAATAATGAAACAGTAAACAATTTAAACTTCGCCTTTTTAGGCGATGAAGCGTTTGCTTTAACGAACAATTTTTTAAAGCCTTATGCGCAAAGAGAACTTGACCACGATAAAAGAATTTATAATTATAGATTATCGCGAGCTAGGAACGTAGTCGAAAATACATTCGGTATACTATCCTCGCGATTTCGAGTGTTACATACAGCAATCAATATGAAGGTGGAAAATATATCCTATGTCGTATTGGCTACTTGCGTTCTCCATAATTTCTTACGGAGACGGAGTGCAGCATATATAACGAACAACAGGAGTGTGCAGGAGGGAAATTGTCAAAACGATGGAGTACAGATGGATAATTTGCAACCCGTTAATCATAGGAATATAAATAACTCTGCCAAACAAAATAGGGACAGATACAAAGAGTACTTTGTAGGAGAAGGAAGTGTTCCATGGCAGGAAGATATGTTGATTGCGTATAGAGCGTAAGTGTTTCATGTATTAAGGGGTCTTGCCTACCTGAGTGGTCTGAAAACACAATTATTTTGGGATTGTTTTTTTAAAAAACTTGAAGACTTTTTTAAATAAACGGTTGTGTATTCGAAAGTATATATTTTAAAGTTCTTGTAGTTTTTTGCAATATAATATATAAATAAATAAAAGAATTATAGGCGATCTCTCGGCAGTGCTTTTTTTATTTAAGCACTTTATGGTGACCATGACTGTAGCTTCGACCTGGTTGATCAGAAATAAAAAAATTCAACCAAATTTAGTTAGTATATTAGATTATATAGTGCTTAATAGTGGCTTCTTTAATTTCGTTGCGTACATTTTATTTTATAGATGAAAATTGATGTAAGATAATGAAAAATGACAGCGATTCTATGGCGAAAGTCGATACTTTTACTATGAACAGCCGCCATTTTATTGGAAATTAATTTTTCGGGATAATGAACGATTAAGCACTTTATAATTTAATATACTAACTAAATTTGGTCGAATTTTTTGTATCTGATGAACGAAGTCAAAGCTACAGACACGGTCACCATAAAGAGCTTAAATAAAAAAAAATTCCTGGAGATCGCCTATAATTCCATTATTCATTTATATATTGCATTGCAAGAAAACTACAGGAACTTTAAAATATATACTTCCGAATACACAACCGTTTATTTAAAAAAGACTTCAGGTTTTAAAAAAAAACCCAAAATAATTGTGTGTTCAGACCACACAGGTAGGCATGACTCCTTAATAGACTGTGCCATACAGGGTATTATGTGTACCGTGTGCCTCACGAGGAGACATTTCTAGGTTCTACGTCTCCGATTGCTGTGGTTTTTGGATGTGTTTTAGAGGAGCCAAAAATAAAAAATATGTACCTGTTTTTCTTATATCAGCTCGTTTGCATATTTAAAGGGTGAAACCAACACTCATAGTTCATTAGAAGAGGTACAAAAGATCCTATTGTTAGTTTAAAGAATATTATAACATTGTGTTGAATAAAACCTGATACATATATATTTAATTTGCGTCATAAGTTGCCGTATGCATGATGTTACTTTTGTACCTCTTCTTATGAACTTTGATGGGTTCTTTCACCCCACAAGTATGTTTATGCACCAATACAAGAAAAACATGTATTCCTTATTTTTTGCTCGTCTAAAACATCCAAAAACGAATGTAATCGGTTGCGGATATAAAAAAAAACACTTTCTGAGTGAGTCGTGGGGAACCAATGAAACAGACAGAGAGAGAGAGAGAGAGAGAGAGAGAGAGAGAGAGAGAGAGAGAGAGAGAGAGAGAGAGAGATGTAAGAGTGGCATGAGTGCGTGATAGGATAATTGTCAAAAGGAGCAAGAGCAGATGACAGAGTGGGAGAGGAACAATTGTATGTATGGGAATAAGAAGAGGATGAAAGAGCTTAAATGAAGTCGAGCTAGCATCGTGCAATTGTACAGTTATGCTATTTAAATTACACTGTAATTTAATTACATAACAATTTCATTACGCCATAATTGAATTACATGAATTGTTTATATTTATCTTTCATGTCTATATGACTATAATATGTACTCGTGTAACAAACTTCAGTTAGCGATATGCCCTTTCTTGTATTTACATTCTCTCATGTGTTGTACAAGCGAATTTAATGTGTTAAATAGTATTAATTTATATGTTAATAATAATCATTTGTGTACACTGTACAACAGGGATGTACAGACTTATTAAGACCGAGGGCCATATAGATTCACTGTGACTTATGGGAGGGCCGCCAAAAAACATGAATGTTACCTATCATATATTATTTGTTTTATTTATATGTATCATATATTATGACTTGTTAAAATTAAAATAACACATGGTGAGCGGACCGCCAGCAAATCTCCGGAGGGCCGCGGTCTGTGCATCCCTGCTGTACAGAGTGTTGAAAAAGTAATGGTCACTGCTTTGGGGGGTAAATGTGCATCTCCCCCAAAAAATTGCTACACAATTGTTTATAACATTGAAAATGATGTTTCAACGATTCGCTTGCATAGAGTTGCACGTATAGGCATGAACCTACCACTACTCTGCCGCTTTGGCAGTATCTACCCAAATGGTGTGGTCTGGCACAGTGCGTACCCCTAAACGTAAAAAAACACACTTCGACGTTTAAAGGGACAGAAGGTAGTGCAAGGTGCATTGACCTAGTTTGGGCCACTGTGCCAGACCCCACCATTCGGGTACATACAACCAAAGCGGCAGAGTAGTGAGTAGGCCCATGCCTATACGTGAAACTCTATACAATCGAATCGTCGAAACATCTTTTTCAATGTTATAAACAATTTTGTAGCAATTTTTTTTAACAAATCTCCACTGATCCAGAGGTGCACATTCACCCCCCAAACCAGTGACCACTACTTTTTGAAGCATTATAACGCGCATGCGTTAATATTATTGTTTGAATACGATTTAATTGAATTAGTTTGCAATCATTTTGCAATAATTCATGAAGTAACTCAATTGTAATTCTGCACATCTCTGTGCAATTGTAATACCTACATACTTAGTCACCCTAATAAACTATAATTTCATAAAAAGACAACCATGTGTTTCCTTTCTTGTCTGTGTCCATTGTAAAATTATATTCCGTTTCTTGTTTACCTTCAGTACTACATTGAAATGATATTTCCACGTAGTTGGAGCCACAGAGGCTCCCTAAGAATAAAAGTTTGCAGTGACAGCATTTTAATAACAATGTTCGATTTCTGCTAGACATTTAGCTTGTTTTGTTGTGTAGAATTAATTTTTTACAAGATAGTAACTCGTCCGTGGTTCCAGCCATAGCAACAACCATAATAAAGAAAATAAGTCTTAATTTTGTCATTTTAAATCACTCTAACAGTTGTCACACCAACGACTATCTGCAATTTTTTTTTGAAGAAGCTTGCGGTACCGACTATATGTACCTGTCTGTATATGCGATAAGAAAGCTCAACAAATTCTGAGTATTGCTTCAAACAGACATTAATATGCAGGCAAAATGCCAGATAGTATGAACTTATAGTTTTTGTTAAATAAATTCCCGAAAATGGTGTTGAAAAATAGGCATTTACAGATCCGCGCAATACGACTTTGCCTCCGAGCGGTCACAGAGTAGGCCATGAGTTAGCCGTACGTGCGAGAGAATCCGGCGGTCGGCGTTCTTTTAATTCGATTCGAAAAACATGCGACCGCACATCGACGAGTATCATACAAAGTAACAGGTCAGTGTGAAACTCATGTGTGTGCGATAGTATGTTTTTAGAATCGAATTAAAAGAACGCTGACGGTCAGACTCCCGCACGTATGGCTTACTCAGTGACCACTTGGGGGCAAAGTTATATTGCGCGTTCTCTACACTAGAGTACTCCCTTGAAGAAAAAATAAAAGTACAATTTTTAAACATATTTTCAAATGGACTTGGTTCACCGAAATGTTAATTGAAATGAAAAAAGCAAACTATGCGTCTTAAAGAGGAAAGACTGATCTTTTTATTGCTCTATTGTGGAACGTTCTACAATGATTTCCTGGCTTTGTAGGAGCACTTAAAGCGAAAGGGACTTTTTTTATTCAAACTTGAATAACTCGGGCAAAAAAAGTACTTACAACCACCAATGAATACTAATTTTACACAGAAAAGTCGTCGCTTATTTTTTTTTTGAGGAGTGTAGTAATAAAATAAATGAGGTCATAAATAAACTTACTTGATTGTGAGGCTGCATATCGGTGTCGTCCATGTTATCCATAACTTCATCGTGAACCTCATTTTCTTCGGGTTCGTCTCGCATCGCTACCGCCTCGTTCATGAGAGGTGTCTCCTCTTCAATATTTGAAATACTGGCACTTGGAGTGTCTTGGTCCTTCGTGAATACCAATAAATCGTAGTACCAGAGTGTTGGCACATAGACATCCTCTGCCCCGTTGCCAGACCTTCTGGATGCCAATACTTTGTTGTGTTCCTTCCGGAATGATCCACGGAGACGTTGAATTTTTTTGGTAACAAAATCCCTGTTTGCCTCCGGAAAGATGGTTTTGCAATATGCAATTAGTTTTTCGTAACAGTCCCTGCGCATATTACGATTTTTATGTTCCTCGGATTTGATTTTCCAGAGACAAGGCATAGTTCTATATAAACTAAGGAGCCCTGTTACTGCTTCATTACTCCACTTTGTGTCGTCCGTCATAATTGGAAGTAAACACGCAGAAAGTCACTATCGTAGCCGAACTATACGGACACGGTATTGACACTTCGACTTTTCGTTTGATTCTGCCTTTTCTCCGTGTTTTCAGTTAAAAAGTAAGCATTGATTCCTCCCTCCATAGGTCAAATTTCGAGTGGAGGTGGTTATGGCAAAATATAATTGGTCAAAGCGTGACAAAAGGGGCTGACTTGAGCTCAGGCGGAAATGCAAAACGCTTCCCGAACGGCGGTCGGGTAATAAAAATCAAGGGTTGTAAATACGTCTTTAGTTTCCGTTTGGCGGCCAGATGTGCAAGTTCCGCGAGGTATTTCCTTATTTGACCATTGTCCTGGGGTTCTGAAGGTTTAGTCCAGCAATAAAGACGTCGTGGGATGAAGCCCATCAGTGACGGAATTGTGAAGAGTCCCAGGAGTATGGCAATTAGAATTGCCAAATAATCGCCAGGCGCAAGATATAAACTTAAATATACCGAGTCTTAAGAGTCAGGCTTAAAAATGATGAATATCTGGCGTAGGTAATTAGAATATCTTGTTTTCTGACATTGATAAACTAAATTCAGTTTTATTATAAGTATGTAGAAATACACGTGGTTCCACTGAATACCTTGCAATCAATCCGCCGCGTTCATCAGAAAGCGGTTACTAGTATATTTTCATAAACACCTGATGTAAAACAAACTCTTAATCTATACAATCTTACCCACGCATTTATGTACTAAAAAATTACACGCGATTACTCGCGACGAGGGCCAATACACTTTGCGGAGAGACCCGGGAACAGGAAATTCACGCGGGGTGCCGCCTGCGGAAGGACGCGCGACGATTGCGTGCAAGGAAATGTCAGCCATAGGGAGGAGATATTACTATGAAGAGGTGTAAACTTAACTTAAACAGGCGGCGTCTGCATCCTTGCAGGTACGATTGTTCATAAAATAATCTCCCTCCAACGGCTTACCTTCTCTCGCAGCGCATACATGTAGCTAGTTTTTGTTTTGATATTCCAACGCGTGTTTATACTCGAGCGATAAGGGATTCGTCTTTAAGACCTCTTTTCTTCCTGTGTCTATTCTCCGTGAGGCGTATTGATTAGTGATGGGCGTGATACCAGTCTTTTCTCATGAGTTTTAAGCAGTTCGATACCCAAAGTACTCGTTAGCTTCGTTAAAAATAGTCCGATTTATATGAAATTTGGTATATTTTTCATTTAAAAACGTAAGGAATCCATCGGTATCACTTCCATATCGATACAATAAAGAATAAAAAATACAGTTTTTCTGAAAGAGGTGTGAATCCTCGGCCGACCACAACGAATCGAGGTCGGCGACCCGCAGTGGTGGGTGAAATATTCATTACACGTATTAAGAAATTCCTTATTCTTTATTGTATCGATATGAAAGTAACACCAATGGATTCCTGGCGTTCTCCCAATTAAAATTATCCAAAATGTCGTGCAAATCGGAGTACTTTTACACAAACAATACAAATCATAAAAGGAGTAGGCATTTTGTTACCACACTCTCTTATCGTATCGATATGGAAGTGACACCAATGATACCTGGCTCATCCAGGAGCCCGACGAGAGTGTAACTTATCCAAATCCATGATTAGATCGATGTAGACTCTGTGATCCTTACGGTAATCAAATTAATTGTGAAAACTTTGTTTTATGAAGGCTGCTCGGGTTCCGTGGTCCGAACGATGACCAGAACGAGCAAAGAACCTTGCTGATTGGCCAAATTTACCTTGGAGAGGAGGAACCTTCTCTCTGTGAGTTCGACGGTGTAGGAGGAACCCCCTCTCCCTCTTCGCAACGTAGAGGGTGAAAATTAGACATCTGCTTACCAAAACTAGCCAGATGGATCGGCCAGAGTCTCGACATGGTCGCGGTTTATAACCGTATTGTCCGTGGGTCAGCGGTGGAACCCGCCGATGGGTCAATATACTCATTTAACTCAGAGGGAACAAATTCGAAAAACCTGAAAAACGGCATGATGTCGATTGCCCCTTTTCGACATCTGGCAGACAAATGTTTCCCGACGAAACCTTCGGAAAGAAGCAATTGTCTAGTTGTAAACGAATAAATGAATTTGGCTTCGAAAATTATTAAATCGCCCGCTGTAAACGAGAAATCAATTTTCGCTTCGCTATGAGCCCGCTTTTGTCCGCAACACGGAACACTAAGTAAATATAGTATTTTCATATAATTTTTAAATAGGTACAGAAATTAGTCCATTAGTACGTTTATTGATTGTGTAAAAGTAGTCCGATTTGCATGATATTTGTGATAATTTTAATTGGGAGAACGCGAGGAATCCAGTGGTGTTACTTTCATATCGATACGATGAAGAGTAAAGAATTTCTTAATACGCTGTAATAATATTTCACCCTCGACTGTGGGTCGCCGACCTCGATTCGCTGCGGTCGGCCAAGGATTCATACCTGTTTCAGAAAAATTGTATACTTTATTCTTTATCGTATCGAAATGGAAGTGATACCGAGGGATTTCTCATGTTTTTCAAATGAAAATTATGCCTACCAACTTTCATATAAATCGAACTATTTTTAACGAAGTTATGGGAATCAATTTATTATGAAGATTCCTTAATTACAATCCGATTTGTGTCGTTTTTGGACCATTCACGTCACTTTCGCCAAGATCCGGTGAGAAATGTAGAATTTTTGATTCGTCACGTCTTAGGGGGCAACATTGCACGGCCCCCCTGGTCTCGAGGGTCCAAGTCCTCGAAACCCATCGAGGCACGGCTTATCGACGGCGTTGCCTCTGGAGTCTTGGCTGCCAGGATCGGCTGCCAGGCTCGGCGCGCGTTCCAGGATTTCAAAACTGTCGGAAATCCACGCGCCACGCCGAACCCTTGGTTTCAAGTGCCGTTTTCCTTTTCTAACTACCTTTTCTGTCTCTTACGTAAACTCTTCTGGAGTCGAGCTTGGAGCCCGTCCAGGAGCGTGGTGCTTTCTGGCGCGCGGGCAGGAGTGTGGTGCTTTCTTGCGCGCCACGCAAGAGCGTGGGTGAAAAATTTGACCTGCATCACGTGCCATCAGAAGACTACCCCCTTTCTTCAAAACATCTTGCACATTACACCTCTTCATCATTTATCCTACATATAACATCACTTGCATACCTATGTGTATTTATTGTCTATCAATATTAGTTTTTATATTAAAACAAGCAATGACGTGGTAATTATTGCCGTCAATAGTAATAATTATGATCGTCACAACAGTGAATGTGTTACCTGCAATTTCATTTGCCATCGCATTACCGGGGAAACATTTGGATATTTTAAAGTACCCTTGTAAAATTTTACAGTCGTTATAACTGAGTCGTAAACCATTTCCATAATTTATAGCACCTTCAGGTCAACCAAATGTAGCTTCGTAAAAACAGATGTTTCAGTGTACCCTACAGTAATAGCATTTATGATATCCTCTATAAGCCAGATATATCAAGGTATACCTATCACCGATCGTTTCGCAAATCGATGATATACATCGAACAGGTAGTACACAATACACCACTGCGGTGGATCGTGGAAAAAACATGTGGATGGAGTCGATGTAGAAATGTGAGGCCGAACCCGTTGTCTCTAAGTAGTGGCGAGTATAACCTTCTGGCGCGCACGCAGGAGCGTCGCTCCGGCGTTCACGTACTTTTGCGTGCCGCAAGCCGGAACGCACGCCGGGAACGCGCGCCGGGAACGTCCGTGTAAAGGGCCCTATTGACCCGACGGACGCAATCTGCGATAAAGAGCGCGACGCGCCGACATATATGGTACACGCTGTACACGGGAGAAATAGGATGCAAGTCTTGCGCGAAAACCTCAGGACCGAACACCTAAATAGCGAGGAAAAAGCCAGCTTACTTGGACTTTGCGAAAAATATTCGGATTAGAAGGAGACAAACTAGGATACTCCACAAAGGCGGAACATTCAATTACCCTAACCCAAGGTACCAAACCTATATACGTGAAACCGTATAGATTGCCCCAAGCACATACAGAGGAAGTAGATAGACAAGTTCAAGAGATGGTAGAAGAAGGAATAATTAGACCAAGCATCAGCCAATGGAACGCTCCCCTGCTAGTAGTCCCGAAAAAACCAGATGCTACAGGTAAACGCAGGCTAAGAGTAGTGGTAGATTTCAGGAAGGTAAACGACGCGACGATAGGCGATTCGTACCCTCTACCCAACATAACAGACATTCTAGACCAATTAGGCGGAGCGAAATACTTCTCAACTCTAGATTTAGCGTCAGGATTCCATCAAATAGCCATGAAAAAGGAAGACCGCGAAAAAACCGCGTTCTCAACGCCGTACGGACATTTTGAGTATAATAGAATGCCATTCGGGCTCAAAAACGCCCCCGCGACGTTTCAAAGATTAATGAATACCGCGCTGTCGGGCCTACAAGGAATAAAATGTTTCGTGTATTTAGACGACATAGTAGTCTACGGACGTTCGTTAAAGGAACACCAAGAGCGACTAGAACTCGTGTTCAAACGCATACAAGAGAGTGGCCTAAAACTTCAACCCAACAAGTGCGAATTTCTACGCAAGGAAACCATATACTTAGGACACATAATAACCGAAAACGGCATCAAAACCCGACCCGTCAAAATTAGATGCTGTCCGAAACTTCCCAATACCCAAAGGAGTTAAAGACGTGCAATCCTTCCTAGGTTTAGCCGGATATTACAGGAGATTCATAGATAATTTTTCACAAATCGCGAAACCATTGACACAACTTTTAAAGAAAGACCAAACATTCAGATGGACCGCGCAGGAGCAGGAAGCCCTCGAGATTCTAAAGGAAAAATTAGTGACAGCACCGATATTGCAATATCCAGATTTCTCGAAACCGTTTGTTCTAACAACGGACGCTTCCGGAAAAGCGATAGGAGCAGTATTATCGCAAGGGAAAATAGGACAAGATCTGCCGATAGCATACGCGAGCAGGGTATTGAACAAGGCGGAAGAGAATTATAGTACAATCGAAAAGGAATTGTTAGCCATCGTATGGGCAACGCAACATTTCAGACCATACCTATACGGCACCAAATTCAAAATCGTGACAGACCACAAGCCACTTACTTGGCTTTTTAACGTTAAGGACCCTGGGTCTAGATTAATGAGGTGGAAATTGAAGTTAGCAGAATACGACTATAGCATAGAGTATAAGACCGGGAAGACTAACAAGAACGCTGACGCCCTCAGCAGAATGTTCGCGATAACGCGAGGAACGAAACAAAAGATTGACCGTGAAACAGTAGCCGGCGCCAGCGAAAGTACCAGCGAAAAAGACGAGTCCCGTGCAGACGGAAAATTGAGCGATACAACATACACGGAAGACGAAAAACTTCGATTGTTACGCGAATTCCACGACACACCCCTAGGTGGACATCTAGGCATAAAAAGAACCATGGAACGAATAAAATTAAAACACTCGTGGCCAGGTATGAGACAAGAAGTAGAGAAATATATTTCCAAATGCGAAAAATGCCAGAAAAATAAGCTATCAAAAGTAGCCAAAGCTCCAATGACAATCACAGATACCCCCACAGAACCGTTCGAGAAATGTGCACTCGACATAGTAGGGCCCTTACCCGAGACAGACAACGGAAACAAATACATATTAACGTTTCAAGACCTACTAACCAAATTCAGTAAAGCCATACCCCTCGAAAATCAAGAAGCAAACACAGTAGCAAAAGAATTTGTCACCAAAATAGTCTGCGAATACGGCATACCACAACGAGTGCTAACTGATCAAGGAACTAATTTCCTGAGCCAAGTCTTTAAAAATGTTTGTAAGCTATTAAAAATCGACAAAATTCAAACTACGGCTTACCACCCCCAATCAAACGGAGCACTAGAAAGAAGCCATCGCACACTGGCGGAATATCTAAAGAATTTTATTACGGACGACCAGACGGACTGGGACAACTGGTTGCCGTACGCAATGTTCACTTATAACACGACCCCTCATACGACCACGGGCTACACACCATACGAACTTGTCTTCGGAAGACAAGCTACCTTACCGACTTCGTTAAGACAACCACCCCAGCTAACGTATACCTACGACAAATACGCAGAAGAACTGCGCGAGAGATTACGGTCGGCCAACGACATCGCCCGCGAGACTATAGGAAAAAATAAAGAAAAATCAAAAACGTACTACGATAAGAAGACGGCGGACAAATCCTTTAAAGTTGGAGATCAAGTGCTACTGCACGACGAGACACTGAGACGCGGACGATCTAAAAAACTAACACCCGCGTGGATAGGTCCCTACTCGATACAAGCTACGCACGACAATAATAATTACACTATAGGAAAAGGACGAAAAACGCGTCGCGTACACGCGAACCGTCTTAAACATTTCATAGAATAGGGCAGGAATAGGGAAATGGTCGCAGTCGTGAAGGGAATTAACGATACGCGAAACTTTAGACAAAATAGTATAGGGTAAAAATAAGTTTATTAGAGTATATATGTCTTAGCAGCGACGCCCCCTTACACCGGCCGCGAGAGTAACATCCCAGCAGCCCCGCAGGTCCGGCAGCCGCGCGGGCCCAATGAAACGGTCTCCATGACGCTCTGGAACAATTACCAGACGCGAGACAATTAAGATTGAGAATTCGGCTAGAGATAAACGACGCCAAGACAAAAAGAAACTCACCAAACAATGCCCGGACGCCCCACGCGTCCTCCTCCTCCCACTCCATCCAGGTTGTGTTTTCTAGTTCGTATTGGCGTCGAGCCGATCGATATTCCCTCACCGCCCGCCGGTACGAAATGTTCATAAAACCCGATGGGGCGGGAAACTCCAAGTACTAGAAAAGGAAAAGAAGGGAAAAGTATAAGGAAACTGGCATACGCCCGCGAGGACACCAAACACTAAATTGCATTAAACGCACCAACAAAAACAACGTGAGCTCTCGCGGAATCGTCATTAAGGATAACATCTTCAACAGTAAATAACAATCCTATGCGACGGATCACGACGATGTGAGAAGAGACACGGCAATCGAGCCTACGAAGACGAACCGCCTTACGTTAGCAAAATTCTATCTCGCGCACGCACGACGAAAAACTTCTCAACGAGACTATACATAACGTACAAGACAACGAAAAAACGCTCCTAAACGCGACTTGGCAAATTCAATATCAACTCCAACCTCTAGACAAAGAACGAAAATTAGAAAACATGCACGTCCTATATGATATCCTAACTCTCTCCGCATTTTCGGATACTAAATCAATTACCGTAGTACTAGACATCCCATTGTTGAGCGCAAAGAAATTCAAATTAAGTAAGGTACATCCGGTACCTACAAAGGTAAACGACTCGTTCTACGCATATATAGAACCCCTCGACTCATACGTAGTACTTGACACTTCAGTGCAAGATTACATACAACTAAGTAAACAAGACTTAGCAGAATGTAAAATTATAAACGATCTATATCTCTGTACCTCTAATCACCCAATGTTCAAAGCAATACCATACGGACCTTGCGAAGTACAGTTGTACACGAAATTGACACAAAAACCAAACAATTGTAAAATACGAATCATGACACTAAACCACACGATCCTGATAGAATTACAACAACCGGGTACATGGATTTATATCGCGCCGAAACAAATACAACTAGCAGTAACCTGCGACGATAAAAACACAAACATGTATAGTATTAAGGACTCTGGTATCATAACGATAAGAAATAAATGTACAATCACTACCGCCGAATTCACGATAGAAACTGGTAAGCAATACGGAATAGAAAAAACATGGAACTACTTACCTGGTTACAATTTGTCACTAGACGAAATTACGCTTCCACAAACCACTGTAAATTCATATCGAAACACAAACTTCGAACTTAAAAGGATAATCAAACACCCGGAAGAATTAAATAAAGTTAGCAAAAAATTAGAAGACTTACAAAACGATTTAGAAAAAACCGAGATTATACCAACCGAGTATCATTATAGCTTCTTCACACTATCTTCAATAACGTGATTTATAACAATCACTCTATGTATCTTCGCACTCTATAAATGCATTGTACGATGCAAAGCGAGAACACCACGGCATTGTACAACGAATAACACAAGTCGCGACAAAACCACGCAAAAACCCGAGGCGATAATCAAAATAGTTAGTAAGGAAGAAACGTCCTCCACAAATTCTCTTTGAAACACTATAATCATCATAAACAAACTATTGTCGCTATATTATATAAATATTATAACCTCTCACTGTCAAATATATAAGACAGTTTATATTCATACTCACCGAGTTACCATTATAATCTAGTTTAAGAAAAATGTAAGTCGATGATAATCAATCCAACTATTACGAGTTTTGGGATTTCCCTAAGATAGTTTATCATCGGCAGTTGGAAAAGCTATGGCTTTTCCTCCCCAAGGGGGGAGGGATGTTGTGCCCAGGCAACGCCCAAGCACACGTATTATACACGTTATACATATTATATTACCGTAGAACGTTCGAGACGTTCCTAAGCCAAATCGGTTGCGAGGCAAAGCGCGAATCTACAAAATCAGCGGAATTGCGAGCGCTTCAAGGTGACCACATACGGCGCCGCGAAGCGGGGGGCCCACGCCCAATAGCGGAACAAAAACCGATTTGCCGCCGCAAATCGACAGACTGGAGATCCGACCCTCGACTAGGTAACACGGCTAAAACCTACTTGTACACTTCTGTCTAGTTTAGTGTTTTGAATAAAGACTTAGTCTTTGAGCTTAAACAAACTTGGTGCAGTTCACCCGGTGGATTCTTATCCTTTAAACACTCCCGAAACCACGATTACGCCAGATCCCCTACCAGCCTTGCGAGCCATCACGCAGAGCACAACAAACGAGTCAAACGAGTCAAACGAGTCAAACGAGTCAAACGAGTCAAACGAGTCAAACGAGTCAAACGGGTCAAACGGGTCGAACAGGACAATCGAGTCAAACGAGTCAAACGAGTCAAACGAGTCAATCGAGCCAAACGAGTCAATCGAGTCAAACGAGTCAAACGAGTCAAACGAGTCAAACGAGTCAAACGAGTCAATCGAGTTAAACGAGTCAATCGAGTTAAACGAGTCAAACGACTCAATCGAGTCAAACGAGTCAAACGAGTCAAACGAGTCAAACGAATCAAACGAGTCAAACGAGTCAAACGAGTCAAACGAGTCAAACGAGTCAAACGAGTCAAACGAGTCAAACGAATCAAACGAGTCAATCGAGTCAAACGAGTCAAACGAGTCAAACGTGTCAAACGGGTCAAACGGGTAAAACGAGTCAAACGAGTCAAACGACTCTAACCAGTCGAACGAGTCAAACGACACTAACCAGTCGAACGAGTCAAACGACAATAACCAGTCGAACGAGTCAAACGACACTAACCAGTCGAACGGGTCAAACGACACTAACCAGACGAACAAGTCAAACGACACAAACCAGTCGAACGAGTCAAACGACACTAACCAGTCGAACGAATCAAACGACACTAACCAGTCGAACGAGTCAAACGACACTAACCAGTCGAACGAGTTAAACGACACTAACCAGTCGAACGTGTCAAACGACACTAACCAGTCGAACGAGTCAAACGACACTAACCAGTCGAACGAGTCAAACGACACTAACCAGTCGAACGAGTCAAACGACACTAACCAGTCGAACGAGTCAAACGACACTAACCAGCCGAACGAGTCAAACGACACTAACCAGTCGAACGAGTCAAACGACACTAACCAGTCGAACGAGTCAAACGAGTCAAACGAGTCAAACGAGTCAAACGAGTCAAACGAGTCAAACGAGTCAAACGAGTCAAACGAGTCAAACGAGTCAAACGAGTCAAACGAGTCAAACGAGTCAAACGAGTCAAACGAGTCAAACGAGTCAAACGAGTCAAACGAGTCAAACGAGTCAAACGTGTCAAACGGGTCAAACGGGTCGAACAGGACAATCGAGTCAAACGAGTCAAACGAGTCATACGAGTCAAACGAGTCAAACGAGTCAAACGAGTTAAACGAGTCAAATGAGTCAAACGGGTCAAACGAGTCAAACGAGTCAAACGAGTCAAACGAGTCAAACGAGTCAAACGTGACAAACGACTCAAACGAGTCAAACGAGTCTAACGAGTAAATCGAGTCAAACGGGTCGAACAGGACAATCGAGTCAAGCGACTTAAAAGAGCGAAACGAGTCAAACGAGTCATACGAGTCAATCGAGTCAAACGTGTCAAACGGGGCAAACGGGTCAAACGGGTCGAACAGGACAATCGAGTCAATCGAGTCAAACGAGTCAAACGAGTCAAAAGGGTCGAACAGGACAATCGAGTCAAGCGAGTTGAACGAGCCAAACGAGTCAATCGAGTCAAACGAGTCAAACGAGTCAAACGTGTCAAACGAGTCAAACCAGTCAAACGGGTCAAACGAGTCTAACGAGTCAATCGAGTCAAACGGGTCAAACGAGTCGAACAGGACAATCGAGTCAAACGAGTCAAACGAGTCAAACGAGTCAAACGTGTCAAACGTGTCAAACGGGTCAAACGGGTCAAACGGGTCGAACGAGTCGAACGGGACGAACAGGACATTCGAGTCAAACGAGTCAAACGAGTCAAACGAGTCAAACGGTTTGAACAGGACAATCGAGTCAAGCGAGTTAAACGAGCCAAATGAGTCAAACGAGTCAAACGAGTCAAACGAGTCAAACGATTCAATCGAGTCAAACGAGTTAAACGAGTCAAATGAGTCAAACGGGTCAAACGAGTCAAACGAGTCAAACGAGTCGAACGAGTCAAACGAGTCAAACGTGACAAACGACTCAAACGAGTCAAACGACTCAAACGAGTCAAACGAGTTAAACGAGTCAAACGAGGCAATAGAGTCAAACGAGTCAAACGAGTCAAACGAGTCAAACGATTCAAACGAGTCAAACGAGTCAAACGTGTCAAATGGGTCAAACGGGTCGAACAGGACAATCGAGTCAAACGAGTCAAACGAGTCAAACGAGTCAAACGAGTCGAACGAGTCAAACGAGTCGAACGAGTCGAACGAGTCGAACGAGTCAAACGAGTCAAACGAGTCAAACGAGTCAAACGAGTCAAACGAGTCAAACGAGTCAAACGTGTCAAACGGGTCAAACGGGTCGAACAGGACAATCGAGTCAATCGAGTCAAACGAGTCAAACGAGTCAAAAGGGTCGAACAGGACAATCGAGTCAAGCGAGTTGAACGAGCCAAACGAGTCAATCGAGTCAAACGAGTCAAACGAGTCAAACGTGTCAAACGAGTCAAACCAGTCAAACGGGTCAAACGAGTCTAACGAGTCAATCGAGTCAAACGACTCAAACGAGTCAAACGAGTCAAACGAGTCAAACGTGTGAAACGGGTCGAACGAGTCGAACGAGTCGAACGAGTCGAACGAGTCGAACGAGTCGAACGAGTCGAACGAGTCGAACGAGTCGAACGAGTCGAACGAGTCGAACGAGTCGAACGAGTCGAACGAGTCGAACGAGTCGAACGAGTCGAACGAGTCGAACGAGTCGAACGAGTCGAACGAGTCGAACGAGTCGAACGAGTCGAACGAGTCGAACGAGTCGAACGAGTCGAACGAGTCGAACGAGTCGAACGAGTCGAACGAGTCGAACGAGTCGAACGAGTCGAACGAGTCGAACGAGTCGAACGAGTCGAACGAGTCGAACGAGTCGAACGAGTCGAACGAGTCGAACGAGTCGAACGAGTCGAACGAGTCGAACGAGTCGAACGAGTCGAACGAGTCGAACGAGTCGAACGAGTCGAACGAGTCGAACGAGTCGAACGAGTCGAACGAGTCGAACGAGTCGAACGAGTCGAACGAGTCGAACGAGTCGAACGAGTCGAACGAGTCGAACGAGTCGAACGAGTCGAACGAGTCGAACGAGTCGAACGAGTCGAACGAGTCGAACGAGTCGAACGAGTCGAACGAGTCGAACGAGTCGAACGAGTCGAACGAGTCGAACGAGTCGAACGAGTCGAACGAGTCGAACGAGTCGAACGAGTCGAACGAGTCGAACGAGTCGAACGAGTCGAACGAGTCGAACGAGTCGAACGAGTCGAACGAGTCGAACGAGTCGAACGAGTCGAACGAGTCGAACGAGTCGAACGAGTCGAACGAGTCGAACGAGTCGAACGAGTCGAACGAGTCGAACGAGTCGAACGAGTCGAACGAGTCGAACGAGTCGAACGAGTCGAACGAGTCGAACGAGTCGAACGAGTCGAACGAGTCGAACGAGTCGAACGAGTCGAACGAGTCGAACGAGTCGAACGAGTCGAACGAGTCGAACGAGTCGAACGAGTCGAACGAGTCGAACGAGTCGAACGAGTCGAACGAGTCGAACGAGTCGAACGAGTCGAACGAGTCGAACGAGTCGAACGAGTCGAACGAGTCGAACGAGTCGAACGAGTCGAACGAGTCGAACGAGTCGAACGAGTCGAACGAGTCGAACGAGTCGAACGAGTCGAACGAGTCGAACGAGTCGAACGAGTCGAACGAGTCGAACGAGTCGAACGAGTCGAACGAGTCGAACGAGTCGAACGAGTCGAACGAGTCGAACGAGTCGAACGAGTCGAACGAGTCGAACGAGTCGAACGAGTCGAACGAGTCGAACGAGTCGAACGAGTCGAACGAGTCGAACGAGTCGAACGAGTCGAACGAGTCGAACGAGTCGAACGAGTCGAACGAGTCGAACGAGTCGAACGAGTCGAACGAGTCGAACGAGTCGAACGAGTCGAACGAGTCGAACGAGTCGAACGAGTCGAACGAGTCGAACGAGTCGAACGAGTCGAACGAGTCGAACGAGTCGAACGAGTCGAACGAGTCGAACGAGTCGAACGAGTCGAACGAGTCGAACGAGTCGAACGAGTCGAACGAGTCGAACGAGTCGAACGAGTCGAACGAGTCGAACGAGTCGAACGAGTCGAACGAGTCGAACGAGTCGAACGAGTCGAACGAGTCGAACGAGTCGAACGAGTCGAACGAGTCGAACGAGTCGAACGAGTCGAACGAGTCGAACGAGTCGAACGAGTCGAACGAGTCGAACGAGTCGAACGAGTCGAACGAGTCGAACGAGTCGAACGAGTCGAACGAGTCGAACGAGTCGAACGAGTCGAACGAGTCGAACGAGTCGAACGAGTCGAACGAGTCGAACGAGTCGAACGAGTCGAACGAGTCGAACGAGTCGAACGAGTCGAACGAGTCGAACGAGTCGAACGAGTCGAACGAGTCGAACGAGTCGAACGAGTCGAACGAGTCGAACGAGTCGAACGAGTCGAACGAGTCGAACGAGTCGAACGAGTCGAACGAGTCGAACGAGTCGAACGAGTCGAACGAGTCGAACGAGTCGAACGAGTCGAACGAGTCGAACGAGTCGAACGAGTCGAACGAGTCGAACGAGTCGAACGAGTCGAACGAGTCGAACGAGTCGAACGAGTCGAACGAGTCGAACGAGTCGAACGAGTCGAACGAGTCGAACGAGTCGAACGAGTCGAACGAGTCGAACGAGTCGAACGAGTCGAACGAGTCGAACGAGTCGAACGAGTCGAACGAGTCGAACGAGTCGAACGAGTCGAACGAGTCGAACGAGTCGAACGAGTCGAACGAGTCGAACGAGTCGAACGAGTCGAACGAGTCGAACGAGTCGAACGAGTCGAACGAGTCGAACGAGTCGAACGAGTCGAACGAGTCGAACGAGTCGAACGAGTCGAACGAGTCGAACGAGTCGAACGAGTCGAACGAGTCGAACGAGTCGAACGAGTCGAACGAGTCGAACGAGTCGAACGAGTCGAACGAGTCGAACGAGTCGAACGAGTCGAACGAGTCGAACGAGTCGAACGAGTCGAACGAGTCGAACGAGTCGAACGTGTCAAACGAGTCAAACGTGTCAAATGGGTCAAACGGGTCGATCGGGTCGAACAGGACAATCGAGTCAAGCGATTTGAACGAGCCAAACGAGTCAAACGAGTCAAACGAGTCAAATGGGTCAAAGGGGTCGAACAGGACAATCGAGACAAACGAGTCAAACGAGTCAAACGAGTCAAACGAGTCAAACGAGTCAAACGAGTCAAACGAGTCAAACGAGTCAAACGAGTCAAACGGGTCGAACAGGACAATCGAGTTTGACTCGTTTGACGCGTTTGACTCGTTTGACTCGTTCGACTCGTTTGACTCGTTTGACTCGTTCGACTCGTTTGACTCGTTCGACTCGTTTGACTCGTTCGACTCGTTTGAAACGTTTGAGTCGATTTGACCCGTTTGACTCGTTTGACTCGTTTGACTCGTTAGACTCGTTTGACTCGTTTGGCTCGTTCATCTCGCTTGACTCGATTGTCCTGTTCGACCCGTTAGACTCGTTTGACTCGTTCGACTCGTTTGACTCGTTTGACTCGTTTGACTCGTTTGACTCGTTCGACCCGTTTGACCCGTTTGACACGTTTGCCTCGTGTGACTCGTTTGACTCGTTCGACTCGTTTGACTCGTTTGACTCGTTTGACTCGTTTGACTCGTTCGACTCGTTTGACTCGTTCGACTCGTTTGACTCGTTCGACTCGTTTGAAACGTTTGACTCGTTTTACTCGTTTGACTCGTTTCACTCGTTTGACTCGTTTCACTCGTTTCACTCGTTTGACTCGTTTGACTCGTTTGGCTCGTTTAACTCGGTTGACTCGATTGTCCTGTCCGACCCGTTCGACCCGTTCGACCCGTTCGACCCGTTCGACCCGTTCGACCCGTTCGACCCGTTCGACCCGTTCGACCCGTTCGACCCGTTCGACCCGTTCGACCCGTTCGACCCGTTCGACCCGTTCGACCCGTTCGACTCGTTCGACTCGTTCGACTCGTTCGACTCGTTCGACTCGTTCGACTCGTTCGACTCGTTCGACTCGTTCGACTCGTTCGACTCGTTCGACTCGTTCGACTCGTTCGACTCGTTTCACTCGTTTGACTCGTTTGACTCGTTTGACACGTTTGACTCGTTTGACTCGTTTGATTCGTTTGACTCGTTTGACTCGTATGGCTCGTTTGACTCGTTTGACTCGTTTGACTCGTTTGGCTCGTTTAACTCGCTTGACTCGATTGTCCTGTTCGACGCGTATGACCATTTTGACTCGTTCGACTCGTTTGACTCGTTCGACTCGTTTGACTCGTTCGACTCGTTTGACTCGTTTGACTCGTTAGACTCGTTTGACTCGTTTGACTGGTTTGACTCGTTTGACTCGTTTGACTCGTTTGACTCGTTTGACTCGTTTCACCCGTTTGACTCGTTTGACTCGTTCAACTGGCTTGACTCGATTGTCCTGTTCGACCCGTTTGACTCGATTGTCCTGTTCGACCCGTTTGACTCGTTTGACTCGTTTGACTCGTTTGACTCGTTTGACTCGTTTGAGTCGATTTGACCCGTTTGACTCGTTAGACTCGTTTGACTCGTTTGGCTCGTTCATCTCGCTTGACTCGATTGTCCTGTTGGACCCGTTAGACTCGTTTGACTCGTTTGACTCGTTTGACTCGTTTGACTCGTTTGACTCGTTTGACTCGTTTGACTCGTTTGACTCGTTTGACTCGTTTGACTCGTTTGACTCGTTTGACTCCTTTGACTCGTTTGAGTCGTTTGACTCGTTTGACTCGTTCGACTCGTTTGAATCGTTTGACTCGTTTGACTCGTTTGACTCGTTCGACTCGTTTGACTCGTTCGACTCGTTTGACTCGTTCGACTCGTTTGACTCGTTCGACTCGTTTGAAACGTTTGAGTCGATTTGACCCGTTTGACTCGTTTGACTCGTTTGTCTCGTTAGACTCGTTTGACTCGTTTGGCTCGTTCATCTCGCTTGTCTCGATTGTCCTGTTCGACCCGTTAGACTCGTTTGACTCGTTCGACTCGTTTGACTCGTTCGACTCGTTTGACTCGTTTGACTCGTTTGACTCGTTCGACCCGTTTGACCCGTTTGACACGTTTGCCTCGTGTGACTCGTTTGACTCGTTCGACTCGTTTGACTCGTTTGACTCGTTTGACTCGTTCGACTCGTTTGACTCGTTCGACTCGTTTGACTCGTTCGACTCGTTTGAAACGTTTGACTCGTTTTACTCGTTTGACTCGTTTCACTCGTTTCACTCGTTTGACTCGTTTGACTCGTTTGGCTCGTTTAACTCGCTTGACTCGATTGTCCTGTCCGACCCGTTCGACCCGTTCGACCCGTTCGACCCGTTCCACCCGTTCGACCCGTTCGACCCGTTCGACCCGTTCGACCCGTTCGACCCGTTCGACCCGTTCGACCCGTTCGACCCGTTCGACCCGTTCGACCCGTTCGACCCGTTCGACCCGTTCGACCCGTTCGACCCGTTCGACCCGTTCGACCCGTTCGACCCGTTCGACCCGTTCGACCCGTTCGACCCGTTCGACCCGTTCGACCCGTTCGACCCGTTCGACCCGTTCGACCCGTTCGACCCGTTCGACCCGTTCGACCCGTTCGACCCGTTCGACCCGTTCGACCCGTTCGACCCGTTCGACCCGTTCGACCCGTTCGACCCGTTCGACCCGTTCGACCCGTTCGACCCGTTCGACCCGTTCGACCCGTTCGACCCGTTCGACCCGTTCGACCCGTTCGACCCGTTCGACCCGTTCGACCCGTTCGACCCGTTCGACCCGTTCGACCCGTTCGACCCGTTCGACCCGTTCGACCCGTTCGACCCGTTCGACCCGTTCGACCCGTTCGACCCGTTCGACCCGTTCGACCCGTTCGACCCGTTCGACCCGTTCGACCCGTTCGACTCGTTCGACTCGTTCGACTCGTTCGACTCGTTCGACTCGTTCGACTCGTTCGACTCGTTCGACTCGTTCGACTCGTTCGACTCGTTCGACTCGTTCGACTCGTTCGACTCGTTCGACTCGTTCGACTCGTTCGACTCCAGAAACTCTCAGCGTGACGGATTTAATATTCGCGCCTAAATTCCTCCCAAATTCGCAGTGTGACGAATTTAACATTCGCGCCTAAGTTCCTTTCAAACCCTCAGTGTGACGAATTTAATATTCGCGCCTAAGTTCCTTTCAAACCCTCAGTGTGACGAATTTAATATTCGCGCCTAAGTTCCTCTCAAACCCTCAGTGTGACGAATTTAACATTCGCGCCTAAGTTCCTTTCAAACCCTCAGTGTGACGAATTTAATATTCGCGCCTAACGTCCCTCAAAACCTCAGAGTGCTGGATTTTAGATTCGCGCCTGAGTCCCTCAAAACCTCAGAGTGCTGGATTTTAGATTCGCGCCTGAGTCCCTCAAAACCTCAGAGTGCTGGATTTTAGATTCGCGCCTGAGTCCCTCAAAACCTCAGAGTGCTGGATTTTTGATTCGCGCCTGAGTCCCTCAAAACCTCAGAGTGCTGGATTTTTGATTCGCGCCTGTCTTTCTCCTTCCCCATAGTCATCGTTCCTGAAAGACCTCACCCGGGACGTGACATATTTTTGGTGACAGCGGTGGGACGCGTCAACTGTCGATAGGAATAAAACCCCTAACAAACGGTACCCACAATTGCCTATTAAGCATGTACACAGAATACGTTAGTCCGTGGAAACCAGCCTACAGAAGCCGCCAATTTCAAAATTCGACGGCGTCCATACAGTGGATGATCTGTGTTTCCGGGACCATTGTAGCAAGTAACGAAGACGACGAAATTGCTTAGACTGTTCCCTACGAGACCCAACAAATACGGTGATAACGTATCAAATCCATTTTTTAAATACGCCCCATACATTCCCTAATTGCCCGCGGTGCAATAACTTTCTGTTACAAATACGTCCTGCAACCAATTGTGCCAAGTGCACCGAATGGTATTTCCTTTCGAATAGGAACTAAAGTCGACATCTAACATGAGCGATACCCGTCAAAATCAAAATACGTTATATTACCCAAGCCGTAGACTACGGGCCGTATTATCAGACTCAAATAAACTGATTTGTGTTTCTGGAGGCGTAGCAACGACCACGGAAGGCAGAAAAATTTGCCTAAACTATTTTAATTCAAACCCGGGTAGAGAATACCATAGATTTTGAGTAGCTACTGCCGGACGCTCAAACATAGGAAACCTCCTAAACCACCCTAAAATAACAGATTTTACTAAATTTAAAATGTCTGAACACGGCGATATCGACGACCCCCACGTGATAGACCAAGACGCGGGACCTTCCAAAAATGCTATAGAAATCGCGACCGCCGAAATAATGGAACAATTACGAAAATTGGGTGAGAAACGAGCCGGAACCGACAATTTGCACACGAGATTTGCGGAAAGTAAAACGCATACGGGCGTAGGCACCGGACCGTCCGAACCCATGTTTAGGGGTCTTTCCGATAGAACACAGAGTATCGAGGCAGTGATGAAGAGACTCCTTGCACCCCCGCTAGATACAAATAATTTTTCCACACCGGGTTCCTCCCGTTTTGATAGAAAACCGGTGTTGAATTTCAATAAAACTCCTGAGGCAATGAATAGTAATAATATTCCGGACCAGGGTCCATCGCCCCAGATAAAATTAAAGGACGCAGTAGAAACAGTCCCAAAATTTAACGGTCACAACATATCCATTTTACAATTCGCGAGAGCCTGCAATAGGGCTAAGGCTCTGGTTCCCTCGCATGCTGAACCTCAGCTAGCGAGGTTGTTGACGAATAAGCTGCAAGACCATGCGTACTTGGCGGTTGAGGATCGGGTCTTTGATTCCGTAAATGATTTGATAAAACAACTTAAACGTACCTTCTCCCCTGCAAAAACGTCGGACCACTATCGCGGAGAACTCGCCAACGTAATCAAAGGAACCAACGAACACATATTAGATTACATCTCACGCGTCAAGGACCTCCGATTCGCTATTTTGGAAGAGGACAAAGAATACTATCGCGACTTTACACTGAATCACCTCGAGGACCTAGATCGTCTAACGTTAGACTCGTTTGTGGATGGCCTTCCTCCACATATACGAACAAGATTTCTCCAACATAATTTCGAAACGCTCGATGAAGCTTTTGAATTAGCTGTACTCGTAGATAAGAAAATCGACAGGGATCGACAGAGGTTTTCAGAACAAAAGGCCCCCAAATTAACGTGTCAACTCTGTAATAAAACAGGACACGATGCGCGGACCTGCAGAACTAATCAAGATACCGCTCCACAAACATTCGAAAGGTATCCTCCAAATCGCGTTGCAGGATATGGTAGTCAGGCATCTAACCCTTTTCCCCCTTACTGGGACAAAACCCGACCTCCTCCCTCAAGACCTACAGAATTGCGTATCTGTGGATACTGCAGAAAGCCCGGACATCTGATCTCTGAATGTAGGAAACGAATATTTAATCGCAATGAGGGAAACCCTGGAACCTCCCAGGAACGAGATTCGGGAAACGCTCTGCCCCTACGGTCAACAGCGGACGCGTACCGTGGAACGGGCCAAGCAGCAACGCGTCCGATAACAAAACTAGAATCGCTACCGCATGGGTGAATGCCGTCAAAGAAGCCCCGTCTGTAATTATTCAATCACCGGATTTTATAATGGCCCTAGAATTAATGATTGACACCGGTTCTGAAGTCAATCTATTAAAAATCCAAACAATAAAACAACCTCGAGATATAAATACCGACCAACAGGTGCAATTAAGAGGGATCGCTAAAGACCTCGTCTACACCCTTGGAACAATAACCATAACACTATTGGGCAACAACGTCACGTTTCACGTAGTTGAAAATGATTTCCCAATCAAACCACACGGAATACTAGGAACTGAATTCTTTATAAAGCAGAGTGCTTCAATTCATTATTCAAAGAAACAGTTGGAGTTCAAAGGGAACTCTATTCCGTTTGTAAATAGAGATCAACTCGTATTACCCGCCAGGTCAAAAACAGTCTGTTTTATAAATATATCAAATTCAGACATAAAAGAAGGATATTTACCTAGATTAGATTTAGGCACTGGAATTCATGCAGGGAATGCTCTTGTCCGTAATCAGGACGGCAAAGCGTACCTACAAATTATAAATTCTAATGAAATGGACACAACGATCACTATGCCTACTGTTGAATTGGAAGAATTTGAAATTGTGATTCCAAAACCCAAACAAAGACGACCGAAAGAGACTAAGACGTCTAAACGCGTCACTCCTATCCCAACCCTAACGAAAATCAAGCCCCTCTTTCCCCAGGATCCGTCGATCCATCATTCAGAGGTACCCGCGAAGGTACACTCGCTCTCATCCCCAGGGCATTATGCCGAAACAACCCTTCCCTTAAAACTTCAAGAGTCTCTAACTATGGCGTCGGGTGAGGAAGTATCAACAATTTCTGAAAAACTTGCAACAAGAATGGAACAAGTGTTCAAATTAATTTCAACGGAACATATGAATCCGGAGGAAAAACTTCATGTCCAAGGAATTTTATATAAATACCATGACCTCTTCCATCTACCAGACGAGAAGTTAGGCCATACAAACGCTATCCAGCATGGGATCCAGACAATGGACCCAGTGCCTGTAAATACTAAACAATATCGCTTCCCTCCTGTACATAAGAAGGAAATAGACAAACAAGTAAAGAATTTACTAGAAAACGACATTATAAAGCCATCATTATCACCCTACAATTCACCTATTTGGATCGTCTCCAAAAAACCAGGACCCAATGGGGAACTCTTGTGGAGAATGGTAATTGACTCCAGAGATTTAAACGAAAAAACCGTTCCTGATGCATACCCTCTTCCAAACATTAACGAAATATTAGACCAATTAGGAGGAGCAAAATACTTCTCCGTATTCGACCTTGCTTCTGGATTTCACCAAATCCCTATGAAGCCGGAAGATGCACCTAAAACGGCTTTTTCTACACCTCATGGACATTATGAGTTTGTCAGAATGCCGTTTGGGCTATGTAATGCACCAGCAACTTTCCAACGCCTAATGGATCACACACTTACGGGACTTCAGGGCACGGAAATGTTTGTTTACTTGGACGATATCGTCCTTTATGCGAGTTCCCTCACGGAACACCTGATTAAATTTAAAAAACTTGCTCAACGCCTAAGAGAAGCAAATCTTAAACTTCAGCCTTCCAAATGTAAATTCCTACACAAGGAAGTCGCATATTTAGGTCACATAATCACCGAGCAAGGGGTAAAACCCGATCTGGGAAAAATTGAAGCCGTCCGAAACTACCCGGCACCAAGTACACCAAAAGGAATCAAACAATTCCTTGGACTAACCGGATATTATAGGAGGTTTATCCCGGACTTTTCTAAAATAGCTCGTCCGTTAACCCAACTATTAAAGAAAGACACAATATTCGGGTGGGGACCGTCCCAGAAAACGGCTTTTGACCACTTAAGGTTAGCATTGCAGAAAGAACCTATCCTGCAATACCCGAATTTTGACCTGGAATTCCATGTTACCACCGACGATTCTGAATTTGCTATAGGAGGAATATTGAGTCAAAATATCGCGGGAAAAGAGTTACCCATCGCTTATGCTTCTCGGCTCCTGAACAAAGCAGAGATAAACTACGCAACCATAGAAAAAGAACTTCTAGCCATTGTTTATTGTGTCAGGTACTTCCGACCTTATTTATACGGAAAGAAATTTATATTATATACTGACCACCAACCCCTAATTTGGTTACATAGGGTAAAAGATCCAACGTCACGTCTCGTTAGGTGGCGTTTAAAGTTAGCAGAATACGACTACGAAATTCGCTATCAATCAGGGAAAAGCAATAAACTTGCTGACGCCCTGTCTCGTAATCCTCCTGTAAAGAGAACATGTCCCATACGACCACGAGAGGAAACCAATGATGATTGGGTGCCTAGTAAAAAGCCTCGAACTACTAAGGAAACTAACAACCGCCCAAAGGCGAAGCCCACGAGGATCCAACCACACCGAAAGGTGCGCAAAACTCCAACACCTGTAATAATACCACCGGACGTCTCCCCAGTAAATGCACCAGAACCCATGAGTGGCATAGAAAAGGAAGACCAGGAAAAAGAAGAAGAACAAGAATTTAATATTCCACATCAAATCGTTTCACCTCCGCAATCTCCAACACCACAGGAACAGGAAGACCCTGATTCCGAAATCGAATCCAACGCATCAGACGGATCAACAACAGACTCAGAATCGTCGTTAATCGAGCTGAACGATTCTCCGGAAGAGACATACGAAACGGACCCCGATAGGGACATTCGAACAATACCAATGATCAGTCGCGACCCGTTGTCTTTACGAAAAGAAACGCTTATCTTCTTCTTAAGCGCCGATGGGAAACCTTGCGACAATGGAGCCAAACAACTACTAGAAACTGGAGCATTAGAAGAAGCGAACGAACTCACTTTGGGAAAGACCCATGTAACAAGTAACAAAGGACGAATTCTCATCGGGTTAGTCATAAAAGAAACGCAGAATACTCCCCTAACCACGACAACTTGGGGTGAAGCTCTATCTTCCTTTAAAAACATAATCAAGGAACTCGTAATATACTCATTTAGTATAGCTAAAACAGCAAATATCGACCAATTAACCTGGCAAGACATCATTATGGACATTCTCGAAACCGTCGACGAGGAAGACATTGAAGTCACGGTATGTTTACAAATAGTTCAAATCCCCGAGGAATCAAAAAGACAAAATATTATTACAGAACATCACGCATCGGCATTAGCTGGACATAAAGGAGTAACCAAAACATATAATCGTATTAGACACTACTACTTTTGGAAAGGAATGAAGAAAGCCGTAGAAGATTATATTAGAAAATGCGAGGATTGTCAGCGGAAGAAACTCGTCCGTGTCAAGACCAAACAACCAATGATTCTTACTGACACGCCTGGACGAGCCTTTGACAAAGTTGCGTTAGATATAGTGGGACCGTTACCTACTACTAGAGAAGGAAATACCTATGTATTAACAATCCAAGATTTATTAACAAAATATTTCGTGTGCGTACCCCTTAAACAGTCCACGTCAATAAAAATCGCAGATGCGTTCATAAAGAAATTTATCTGTCAATTCGGAGCTCCTAGAGCCATTCTCACCGACCAAGGAGCAAATTTCACCAGTAAATTCATGAAGGCTATCGCGCAAAAATTTAAAATCGAACAATTTCGAACCACAGCCTTTCACCCACAGACAAACGGCTCTTTAGAGCGATCGCACATCGTCCTAACGGAATATCTAAAAATGTATATCAGTAAATATGATGACTGGGACGAATGGACCGATTTGGCCGCGTTCTCTTATAATACCAGCGTCCATGAGGGCACTGGTTACACTCCACACGAGTTAGTATTTCGGAAAATAGCCCGGGTACCCAGCCGGAAAAGAGTACCCGAAGACTTCGAAAACGAAACCTATAATCAGTACCTCTCGAACTTGAGTACGAGGGTGCAGGAATTACAAACCGCCGCTGCGGAAAAGTTAAACCAATCAAAACTTCGATATAAAAAGTATTATGATCGACATATAAACGAAGAGACTTTTAAACCGGGTGACCCAATTTTCGTCCTTATAGAACCGAAAAAAGGAAAATTCGGAGATCAATACTCGGGCCCTCACACCATATTAGAAGTGATCCCCTCGCAAAATTTAAAAATATCGTGGAAGGGCAAAACGAAAATCATACACGCGAACAAAGCGCGTCTTGGTCGGTTGCGCGAGAGTCCCGGTTGACCCCAAGTCAACACACGAACAAAATACTCTAATTAATTTTTCTACCATAGATCGTTGTTACTGCAACATTTTGCAACCGGCATTTAATACGCGGCTATACCGTCCAGAGGGAAGGAAGGAAAACCATATCCCTCCTCCCTAAAATCATCTCAGATATCATCAACAGGAAGGCGTCTCCGCAGACAGTAATCACCATCGATGACTCCCTCCCCATCAACATCAATCAACGGAAAGCAGCTCCAAGAAGCCACTACCCCTTCGCCCCGTATAGATCCCTCTACCAAAATAGGCTTTATCTTTTATTTTCTTTCGCCAAATAGGCTATATATTTTATTTTTTTTGTTATTTCCAAAAACACATTTTATTTTTATTTTTCTCCTCATTTCAAAACACCATAACCCTGTGTAAAGAAATGTACCCATTTCTTCATATAAGGGGGGAGGTGTGACGTCCCACGATTTTTCGCGCGTTCATATTCCAAATTCCATTAGTAAACCTCAAAATCACTCCACCAAAGTCTATCAAACTCAGCTCCTACCCCATCTCCTCAATCACCGATCACCTTGATGTTGCACCTTAGCGGTCACCAACACAAGATGATCAATACGACGTCCACCTCGCTGATGTACCTTAGTGGTCCCCATCACGAGATGATCGTTACAAAACCCTCTTCGCCTATTCGTCCTACAAGGCACGAATCATTCCCTCAAAAACGAATTCAAACAAGTCCCTCGTTACAAATCCCTCTTAAATCGAGACCACGTCTCAATCCCCCCTCTACGTCTCGCAGAGTCCAAGCCACTCTAACCCCTTTCCTATAAAATACCCGAAATCCATCCGATGAGTTGAGTATCTCCTTTTACAGTTATAAAAACCCCAGAAACCTAATTAAGACGCATATTTGGCGTACGTGACATAAATATGTCTATTAATAGCCACACCGTTTATAAAAACCCTGGAAGTCCTACTGCGTATTATCCCGAAATATGTCAAGGTCTTTACCGCGCGTACCCCCGCAATGCTCCTGTAGAAATACATAAATACGAGGTCCTAAGAGGCCGGGTCCTCTTTGATCAGTGATCTTTCATCGATCCTCTCTTAGTGTTACATTTCTCTTTACAAAGTATTATTAAACAAAGTGTTAAAATACCTAAACTCAGTGTACTACGGCAACTACCGTAAGCGAATATTATTATCATTTATTGTTCAACGGCATATCACCCTCATCTATATTATTTTATATTGCTAATGCTTATTGATTTCATTATTATATTCTTTACTAACGCTTATTGCTTTCTATATCATATTTACTCATATTTCTTTATATTAATAACGTTTATTCCACCTATTGCTTATTGCGTTTATTTAATATTTCGTTAAATACTTTTTTCTATATATATATTTTCATTACTGTTCGAAAATGAGACCGATGGTCACGCTGGTGAAAGTGAGAATGAGATTCGACGGTGAAGGGGCGAAAATTATGCAATGTAAATTTATGAGCGAGTCTCTGTCAATTTATTTAAACTACACTGTGAGCTGGTGAGATCGTGAGTAATTGAGCACAAGGTGAGCGTTTAAGCGTGATATGCGCGTTTTCACAATTTCTTTTTGATACCACACGTGTGCGACTCGAGAAGAAGAACGTTAGTGAATAATGGCAGGACTTCCGTCCGTGCGTCGCGTCGGTTCCGCTGGAACATCGATGAGGCGCGCTGATTGGCTGATCGATCCACGCTGATTGGCGGATCGCGCTCGATCCGCGTCTCTGAGTGGTGGATCGATCGTTGATCTGCGTTGCAATCATGCTTCCGCGAGGTGCTGCCATGAGCGTGAGTGTGGCGTTGAGATGAACTAGGTGAATCTCAAACATACTCCCCCCATCAACAGCTTGAAGAAGATGTTGATTGTTAATCTGAAACAAGCACGCCGCCAACCTCGCGATTGGCTTGATTAAATTTGTTACAGCTGATGGTGGTTGAGCTGATCCACCCCTTTCAGTATGAACTGGGTGGTGAGCGTCAGTGAGCTGATCTTGAGTCACTGAGGATGTCAATTCAGCTGGGCAGCTGTTGTCATAGCGATGTTATTGAATGATGAGACCAGCAAGTCGATTGCATATCACCCTTGCATGAGGTGCACCCTGGCTCAGAGTGCAAGTATTGTAAGCTCAACAGCTGCCTCCGGTGTTGATGCCAAACCTTGTCCTTCTCACGTCTGGGTTGTTGTTAAATGCAATGACGTGAGAGTTACATTGAACTGCATTGCATGTGAGATCGATGTATGATTGTGTTACTACACAGAGCGCAGTTGAGATGGGTAGAATCTTGGTGGTGAACAACGAGCCATGTTCGAACAATCAGCTAATTCCGATGTAGGCGATGAGTTTTATTGATGGTGAGCATTTGTGAGCAGCTGTGGGGGTGCCGCTCTTGAAAGAGGTAGTTGGCCCATCATATGATGGACACGGATCCCCCTTTGTCGAACACACCCCACACAACGCTGAAAATGACCTTTCACTGGAGCTCGTCATCTGATGCTCCAGAGTCTAGCCAGATGGAGGTGAAACTACGCTGAGTTCGTCCATGGAACCGTCAATAGTGAGCGTGGTCCTCCTTCGGATCCGACAGACGAGAGAGGCGAGGTACAAGTATTAATTGTTACCCGTTTATGAATGATGGAGGCGTTGTGCAGGTGAGGCACGCCACCACGTGTTTGTCTCATGGTGTTGATGAGATATGGTTGAGTTCGCCTCCAATGCGCATTATTCCTTGGTCCTTGACGAAGGTAGTGAGTTGAATGACAGAGTTGCTGAAGGTTGAGAGGACTTGAAGTGCGAGCTTTGCATTCGGTCGTTATGCAGATTGATGTGTGGCTTGCTCTGCAGGCTTGCTGCCTTTCCTGGTGACAGCGCTGAGGTGAAAAGAGTTGCTTCGTGTGCAGCCTCCTCAACCTTGAGTCAAATCTGAAACAAACTGGGGTGAGGTGAGAAAGTGAATGCTGATTTGCAGGTGAATTCAAATGATACTTGAATGGTTGATGTGGAACCCCACGGTTGTAAGTCGTGAGGGCACAGGTGATGTGGAGAAGTGTGACCTTATGTGGAACCCCAAGGTTGTAAGTCTTGAGGGCACAAGTCATTTTGAACAGGTGTGACTTAGTGCAGGGTCTTGGACTGGCTCCATGTCATTGTGAATGTACCGAGCGTGAGATCTCCTCTTGTGGTGATCTGTGATTAGTTTGGCATTTCTGCCCGTCCAGACTCCTTAACACAGATGCCATGCCAGTACGGCAGAGTTGTAAATTCTGCCTTGCACCGAGATGACAAAGGTAGCCGTAACATCATGATCCGTGGTGAGCAAGTTGAGAGTCCTGGGTTGAGGCAGCGACAATATTCAAGCTGCGAAGTGGGTGAGGTCGAGATGTGCGCGTAACGTTGTGGTGCGTGGAATTTCTCCATTGCACGTGACAGGTGATTTTGTCATTGTGAGACCTTCCAGTGTGATGTTCGCGAAGTGATCCATACGTGTATGTAGATTAGAGATCCGTCCACACTGGAGTAGTAGCAGAGTTGAATTGAGGGTTGATTGAACATTACTGGCGCGCCGTGCCAGCATTGCTGCGGTAGTGATTAATGTGTGGATTTGAGATAAGTACACGATGCTGCCTTGGCCTTGGCGCACACGAGAGATTGCCTTTCAGAAGGCGTTGAGTGTCCTGGTGCTGTGCTGCTTCTGAGAAGAGATGACAATTGTTTAGATTAACATTAGAACATCTGGGAAGAGGACGGATTTTTCATCACCACGTCCAGGTGATTAAAAGTTGAGAGCTCTCTTCAACAGCCTCGCATGGATAATATTCATCGTTACGGATGACTGTTGAGAGTGATTCGACAACACATAATTGTACGAATCAGCACATGAGCAGAGTCCTTCCAATCTTCTTAATTGGGTAAGGTTGAGAGTTCACGTCGCCTTGCTTTGATGAGAATCGAGTTTTGAGAATACAACCTTGATTGTCGTTGACTGAGGTTGCAGTTAAAGGTGATGTGATGATGTTGTTGCAGCTTCAATCTCCTTTTGGGTGGCTGAATATTACTTGTGCGTTGAGACATTGTGATTTGTGGACGTTGAGGACACGGTAATGTAATTACCGCAGTCTAGACTTGTTGATGAACATCGGAGAAGCAGAGTAATTCCGCTGATGAGTCGCTGACTTGGAAGGTGATTTGAAGTGATAATTGTGATGGAGCGTTGAGCGATGATGTAAACTTCAATGCTGGCATTGAAGTTGAGGACGAGAGATTGATGTTGGGTGAGAATGTTCTTTTGAACTTGAATGCTCTGTCGGGCAGTCGTTGATTGAAATGATTGGGAGTCTCCCATTTGTGAATCCACTCCTGAAGAGTGGAATTATTCATTGAGAAGTGTGTTGAGACGCTGCCCGCGTCGCAAAGGTCCTTGTACTGGATGAGCTGTACCAATGAGTTCGTCAGCTGTTTCAGCATTGCCAGATGCGTCTTCGATGCATCGAGCATGCATTATAGGTGCCTAGATTTGAGCAGCTATTGATGTTAGATGAAGTGAATGGTGATCTTACCATGTGGATGAGATCTTCGAATTCCTTCTTGAATTCATGATGGCTGATACGATACTCATTGGTCTTCGTTGAAGTTGATGAGCATGCCTGTATACAGGCACGGGAGCTGATGACTGAGTTGTCCGTTCATCTTCGAATGAGTTGAAAGAGATAATCTCGTTGTATCTTCCTGAAGAATGACGAGTGTGTATCGCACCGACGGTGATCCTCACACTCCTGTTCTTCAGGGGTGAATTGTGCGTGATGTATCATTAGGTTGCTCTTCGTGGATCCAATTGAGGAACACCTTCATTGGCCCAAGAACGAAACACTCCAAGAATGATAGCTGGGTGCCAGTCCACAATCAATTGAGGTTGCACCCTGTGATAATGAAGATGAATGAACTGACGTAGAATTTTTGTCTGTTGAGCGGTGAGCTGATTTGCAAAGCACTGGTGAATAAATTCACACGTTAAAGTTACTGAGACTGCTTCGCGTACGACACGTCCTTTCATTTACACGATGTGAACAGGATTGAATTTGAATATGGATGATGACGTCCATCACGCGGCGTCTTGAGTCTCCTTTCAGCTCGACCAACGTGGGGACGCGTGATTGGTGAATCAGTGGGTCTGAACTTGCAAGTCCTACTTCCACTTTGAGGCTCTTGATCAGTGGCCATCTTGAGGCCATTCGAAGTTGAGTAAATTTCGGAGCACTCAATGTCAACGATGTTGACGGATGAAGGCTGAGCTGAGCGTTGAGATGATTGATGCGAAACTTCAAGACGTAGGTGAGCTCGAAGCTCACTGAGAATACGAATTCGAAGCTGCTTGGAAGTTGAGACTGGCGCAGATGATTTGACGTCACTGACAGTGACGTTTATTGTTCTGCAAGCAAGCGTACCTCGTCGAGGAGCGAGCCGTGAGTGAATGTACGTGAGAATGATGCCATCAAGTGGCTTGTAAAGTATTGAAACGACCCACCTGGGTTTGATATTGAAGATGGTGAGTCCTGCGCCTTGAATTTGTGAGCTGAGATCCCCTCGTTGAGGGTGCTGAGGTGAGATGTGAGCCATTGAGGGTGAGTGTGAGAGAGCATGGAGATGCAATGGAGTTTACCCCTTGCGTTGCGCAGCAGCTGTCGCCTGAGATGGTGGTTGAGCGGTCGACAGATGCAGCATGGTGTGATGAGGAGCTCCGCACACCTTACATCGTATTGCTGATCTGCATCTTGAGACGTCGTGCCTGCCACAGCAATTGCGGCAGAGCACATTGGCGGTGATAAGCTTCCTTCTTTCAATCACAGGCATCTGGCGGAACTTCGGGCACATCACTATAAAGTGAGATGCCTCGCAGCAATCGCACAGATGTTCGGAAGATGCCATTGAGCGGTGAGCGTGAGGTCTTGAAGAAGAACCTTCCCCTTTGCTGCTGCTTGCGCCTGATGTTGAGCGGCTTTAACTCGGTTGAGTTGCGGGAGACTCTACAGCCTCACCTTGAATGAGCGTTTGAGACCTCTGGCTCAGAAAATCTTCAAGCTGCTCAAGTGATGGGAAGTGTGGTGAGACCTCCAACGAGTCTTCCCACGCCTTGCGTGTTTCTCCATCCAGGGCGAGCCAGAGGTGACGCACCAGCATGCAATCACCCACGCTGGCTGTCACACCCCATGAGGTGAGCGCCTTTCTCATGTTATCGATGAGTGAGAACATGACCCTTGGAGAATCCGCCTTGGATGGTGTGTGAGGAGTGGCCATGGTCAGCTCGTCGAGCTGGTCCGCAATGAGCTTTCGCTTGTTGAGATAATGAGCAGAGAGAAGATCCCAGGCTGAGAGAAAGGTGAGACTGGTGGCTGGCATCTCTTCCACCAGTTGAGCTGACGATGAGTCGAGGCTTGAGCGCAGGTATTGCAACCTCTCGACATCAGTGAGGTTGCAATCCTGGTGAATGAGTTGCGTGAACCTCTCGCTGAAAGCAGGCCACTCCTTGTAGTTCCCTCCGAAGGAGGGGACAGTGAGTGCTGGGAGCTTGTTCGGTTGCTCCTGGTTGTTGAGGCCCGTTCCGACAGTGAAACTTCTCAGTTCCTCTTCAAGGCGGCTGAGTGTGAGTCTTAACGTGAGCGTGAGCTTGCCCTCCTTGAAAAGCAGGTGTGAGCTGAAGTATTCGTGATCCATGAGGCTCTCAGGCCACTTCATCTCCAGGTACTTATGCTCCCGGAGGAAGGACTGATGGAGCTCCTCCACCTGGGCCTTGTACACGTTCACCTCGGTGAGAGTGAGGTTAGGGGCGCACTTAGGCAGCCCCGCCTTGAGCGATTTGAGAGAGTTGTACCTGCTCAATTGAGACTTGTACTTGAGCATGAGTTGGGAGGGCAACTCACATATGGGCTTGCTGACGATTGCCATGGCTGCATCAAGGGCTGCGTCGATAATGGCGCTTGCAGCGACCGTTGCCTCGTTGCAGATCATGATGCTTGAGAAGTGGTGAGAGTGAGCTTGAGAAATGATGTCGAGTATTACACTGCACTGTATTACGTCACTACCGTCGATCCGGCTCGAAGGACCAAAATGTTCGAAAATGAGACCGATGGTCACGCTGGTGAAAGTGAGAATGAGATTCGACGGTGAAGGGGCGAAAATTATGCAATGTAAATTTATGAGCGAGTCTCTGTCAATTTATTTAAACTACACTGAGAGCTGGTGAGATCGTGAGTAATTGAGCACAAGGTGAGCGTTTGAGCGTGATATGCGCGTTTTCACAATTTCTTTTTGATACCACACGTGTGCGACTCGAGAAGAAGAACGTTAGTGAATAATGGCAGGACTTCCGTCCGTGCGTCGCGTCGGTTCCGCTGGAACATCGATGAGGCGCGCTGATTGGCTGATCGATCCACGCTGATTGGCGGATCGCGCTCGATCCGCGTCTCTGAGTGGTGGATCGATCGTTGATCTGCGTTGCAATCATGCTTCCGCGAGGTGCTGCCATGAGCGTGAGTGTGGCGTTGAGATGAACTAGGTGAATCTCAAACAATTACTATTTTTATCATATTTCTCAATACATTATATTCTAAAGCTTATTGCGATCATTCACATTTATCTACGCTTAATATAATTTCATTTGGTTATATCTATGAACCTCATATTCATATTTTCTTATTGTGATTTATATAAATGTTATGTGTTAACACTCAAACCTCACGCATTGTCATAAAAGCTTAACAAGGCTAATAAACCGCTTTGTTTTCAACCTCGTTTCGAATTATTGTGTGTATCCTCGAATCATAAAGATTCCCAGCGAAACCAAGCTGCCGCAACAGCTGATTCGCGAGAGCGCTTCCAGTATTTGTAAACACATTGCTGTACGAAACGTGCAGATCCATAGAAAAACTAAGCGTGGTTTCTTTTGCACGAATGCAACGGTAAATCCTATTACCAGAACCAAACCAAACACGAAGTGCCATAACGGGTGTTCACCAAGTGTATACTTACCTTCCCTGGTCGATTTGAGTGACGAATTTAATATTCGCGCCTGATCACCTCCAGAAACTCTCAGCGTGACGGATTTAATATTCGCGCCTAAATTCCTCCCAAATTCGCAGTGTGACGAATTTAACATTCGCGCCTAAGTTCCTTTCAAACCCTCAGTGTGACGAATTTAATATTCGCGCCTAAGTTCCTTTCAAACCCTCAGTGTGACGAATTTAATATTCGCGCCTAAGTTCCTCTCAAACCCTCAGTGTGACGAATTTAACATTCGCGCCTAAGTTCCTTTCAAACCCTCAGTGTGACGAATTTAATATTCGCGCCTAACGTCCCTCAAAACCTCAGAGTGCTGGATTTTAGATTCGCGCCTGAGTCCCTCAAAACCTCAGAGTGCTGGAGTTTAGATTCGCGCCTGAGTCCCTCAAAACCTCAGAGTGCTGGATTTTAGATTCGCGCCTGAGTCCCTCAAAACCTCAGAGTGCTGGATTTTTGATTCGCGCCTGTCTTTCTCCTTCCCCATAGTCATCGTTCCTGAAAGACCTCACCCGGGACGTGACACTCGTTTGACTCGTTTGACTCGTTTGACTCGATTGTCCTGTTCGACCCGTTTGACTCGTTTGACTCGTTTGACTCGTTTGACACGTTCGACACGTTTGACTCGTTCGACACGTTTGACTCGTTCGACTCGTTTGACTCGTTCGACTCGTTTGACTCGTTCGACTCGTTTGACTCGTTCGACTCGTATGACTCGTTCGACTCGTATGACTCGTTCGACTCGTTTGACTCGTTCGACTCGTTTGACTCGTTCGACTCGTTTGACTCGTTCGACTCGTTTGACTCGTTTGACTCGTTTGAGTCGTTTGACTCGATTGTCCTGTTCGACCCGTTTGACCCATTTGACTCGTTTGACTCGTTTGACTCGTTTGGCTCGTTCAACTCGCTTGACTCGATTGTCCTGTTCGACCCGTTTGACTCGTTTGGCTCGTTCAACTCGCTTGACTCGATTGTCCTGTTCGACCCGTTTGACTCGTTTGGCTCGTTAAACTCGCTTGACTCGATTGTCCTGTTCGACCCGTTTGACTCGATTGTCCTGTTCGACCCGTTTGACTCGTTTGACTCTTTTGACTCGTTTGACTCGTTTGACTCGTTTGTCTCGTTTGACTCGTTTGACTCTTTTGACTCGTTCGACTCGTTCGACTCGTTTGACTCGTTTGACTCGTTTGACTCGTTTGATTCGTTTGACTCGTTTGACTCGTTTGACTCGTTTGACTCGTTTGACTCGTTTGACTCGTTTGACTCGTTTGACTCGTTTGACTCGTTTGACTCGTTTGACTCGTTTGACTCGTTTGACTCGTTTGACTCGGTTGACTCGTTTGACTCGTTTGACTCGTTTGACTCGTTTGACTCGTTTGACTCGTTTGACTCGTTTGACTCGTTTGACTCGTTTGACTCGTTTGACTCGTTTGACTCGTTTGACTCGTTTGACTCGTTTGACTCGTTTGACTCGTTTGACTCGTTTGACTCGTTTGACTCGTTTGACTCGTTTGACTCGTTTGACTCGTTTGACTCGTTTGACTCGTTTGACTCGTTTGACTCGTTTGACTCGTTTGACTCGTTTGACTCGTTTGACTCGTTTGACTCGTTTGACTCGTTTGACTCGTTTGACTCGTTTGACTCGTTTGACTCGTTTGACTCGTTTGACTCGTTTGACTCGTTTGACTCGTTTGACTCGTTTGACTCGTTTGACTCGTTTGACTCGTTTGACTCGTTTGACTCGTTTGACTCGTTTGACTCGTTTGACTCGTTTGACTCGTTTGACTCGTTTGACTCGTTTGACTCGGTTGACTCGGTTGACTCGGTTGACTCGTTTGACTCGATTGTCCTGTTCGACCCGTTTGACCCGTTTGACACGTTTGACGCGTTTGACTCGTCTTACTCGTTTGAGTCGTTTGACTCACTGGACTCGATTGACTCGTTTGACTCGTTCGACTCGTTTGACTCGTTTGACTCGTTTGACTCGTTTGACCCGTTAGACTCGTTTGACTCGTTTGACTCGTTTGAAAAGTTTGACTCGTTTGACTCGTATGACTCGTTTGACTCGTTTGACTCGATTGTCCTGTTCGACCCGTTTGACCCGTTTGACACGTTTGACTCGTTTGACTCGTTTGACTCGGTTGAGTCGTTTGACTCGCTGGACTCGACTGACTCGTTTGACTCGTTCGACTCGTTCGACTCGATCGACTCGTTCGACTCGTTCGGCTCGTTCGACTCGTTCGACTCGATTGACTCGATTGACTCGATTGACTCGATTGACTCGATTGACTCGATTGACTCGATTGACTCGATTGACTCGTTTGACTCGTTTGACTCGTTTGACTCGTTTGACTCGTTTGACTCGTTTGACTCGTTTGACTCGTTTGACTCGTTTGACTCGTTTGACTCGTTTGACTCGTTTGACTCGTTTGACTCGTTTGACTCGTTTGACTCGTTTGACTCGTTTGACTCGTTAGACTCGTTTGACTCGTTTGACTCGTTTGACTCGTTTGACTCGATTGTCCTGTTCGACCCGTTTGACCCGTTTGACACGTTTGCCTCGTTTGACTCGTTTGACTCGTTTGACTCGTTTGACTCGTTTGACTCGTTTGACTCGTTTGACTCGTTTGACTCGTTTGACTTGTTTGGCTCGTTTGACTGGTTCGACTCGTTTGACTCGTTTGACTCGTTCAACTCGCTTGACTTGATTGTCCTGTTCGACCCGTTTGACTCGTTTGACTAGTTTGACTCGTTTGACTCGTTTGACTCGTTTGACTCGTTTGACTCGTTTGACTCGTTTGACTCGTTTGACTCGTTTGACTCGTTTGACTCGTTAGACTCGTTTGACTCGTTTGACTCGTTTGACTCGTTTGACTCGATTGTCCTGTTCGACCCGTTTGACCCGTTTGACACGTTTGCCTCGTTTGACTCGTTTGACTCGTTTGACTCGTTTGACTCGTTTGACTCGTTTGACTCGTTTGACTCGTTTGACTCGTTTGACTTGTTTGGCTCGTTTGACTGGTTCGACTCGTTTGACTCGTTTGACTCGTTCAACTCGCTTGACTTGATTGTCCTGTTCGACCCGTTTGACTCGTTTGACTAGTTTGACTCGTTTGACTCGTTTGACTCGTTTGACTCGTTTGACTCGTTTGACTCGTTTGACTCGTTTGACTCGTTCGACTCGTTTGACTAGTATGACTCGTTTGACTCGTTTGACTCGTTTGACTCGTTCGACTCGTTTGACTCGTTTGACTCGATTGTCCTGTTCGACCCGTTTGACCCGTTTGACTCGTTTGACTCGTTTGACTCGTTTGACTCGTTTGACTCGTTTGACTCGTTTGACTCGTTTGACGCGTTTGACTCGATTGTCCTGTTCGACCCGTTTGACCCATTTGACACGTTTGACTCGTTTGACTCGTTTCACTCGATTGTCCTGTTCGACCCGTTTGACCCATTTGACACGTTTGACTCGTTCGACTCGTTTGACTCGTTCGACCCGTTCGACTGGTTCGACTCGTTTGACTCGTTTGACTCGTTCAACTCGCTTGACTTGATTGTCCTGTTCGACCCGTTTGACTCGTTTGACTAGTTTGACTCGTTTGACTCGTTTGACTCGTTTGACTCGTTTGACTCGTTTGACTCGTTTGACTCGTTTGACTCGTTTGACTCGTTTGACTCGTTTGACTCGTTCGACCCGTTCGACTGGTTCGACACGTTTGACTCGTTTGACTCGTTCAACTCGCTTGACTCGATTGTCCTGTTCGACCCGTTTGACTCGTTTGGCTCGTTCAACTCGCTTGACTCGATTGTCCTGTTCGACCCATTTGACACGTTTGACTCGTTTGACTCGTTTCACTCGATTGTCCTGTTCGACCCGTTTGACCCATTTGACACGTTTGACTCGTTCGACTCGTTTGACTCGTTTGACTCGTTTGACTCGTTTGACTCGTTGGACTCATTTGACTCGATTGTCCTGATCGAACCGTTTGACTCGTTTGACTCGTTCAACTCGCTTGACTCGATTGTCCTGTTCGACCCGTTTGACTCGTTTGGCTCGTTCAACTCGCTTGACTCGATTGTCCTGTTCGACCCATTTGACACGTTTGACTCGTTTGACTCGTTTCACTCGATTGTCCTGTTCGACCCGTTTGACCCATTTGACACGTTTGACTCGTTCGACTCGTTTGACTCGTTTGACTCGTTTGACTCGTTTGACTCGTTGGACTCATTTGACTCGATTGTCCTGATCGAACCGTTTGACTCGTTTGACTCGTCTGACTCGTTTGACTCGTTTGACTCGTTTGACTCGTTCGACTCGTTTGACTCGTTTGACTCGTTTGACTCGTTTGACTCGTTTGACTCGTTTGACTCGTTTGACTCGTTTGACTCGTTTGACTCGTTTGACTCGTTTGACTCGTTTGACTCGTTTGACTCGTTTGACTCGTTTGACTCGTTTGACTCGTTTGACTCGTTTGACTCGTTTGACTCGTTTGACTCGTTTGACTCGTTTGACTCGTTCGACTCATTTGACTCGTTTGGCTCGTTCGACTCGCTTGACTCGATTGTCCTGTTCGACCCGTTTGAATCGTTTGACTCGTTTGACTCGTTTGACTCGTTTGACTCGTTTGACTCGATTGTCCTGATCGAACCGTTTGACTCGTTTGACACGTTTGACTCGTTTGACTCGTTTGACTCGATTGGCTCGTTTGACTCGTTTGACTCGTTTGACTCGTTTGACTCGTTGGACTCGTTTGACTCGTTTGACTCGTTTGACTCGTTTGACTCGTTTGACTCGTTTGACTCGTTTGACTCGTTTGACTCGTTTGACTCGTTTGACTCGTTTGACTCGTTTGACTCGTTTGACTCGTTTGACTCGTTTGACTCGTTTGACTCGTTTGACTCGTTTGACTCGTTTGACTCGTTTGACTCGTTTGACTCGTTTGACTCGTTTGACTCGTTTGACTCGTTTGACTCGTTTGACTCGTTTGACTCGTTTGACTCGTTTGACTCGTTTGACTCGTTTGACTCGTTTGACTCGTTTGACTCGTTTGACTCGTTTGACTCGTTTGACTCGTTCGACTCGTTTGACTCGTTTGACTCGTTCGACTCGTTTGACTCGTTCGACTCTCTTGACTCGATTGTCCTGTTCGACCCGTTTGAATCGTTTGACTCGTTTGACTCGTTTGACTCGTTTGACTCGTTTGACACGTTTGACTCGTTTGACTCGTTTGACTTGTTTGTGTCGTTTGACTCGATTGTGTCGTTTGACTCGTTTGTGTCGTTGACTCGTTTGTGTCGTTTGACTCGTTCGTGTCGTTTGACTCGTTTGACTCGTTTGTGTCGTTTGTCTGGGTTGTGTCGTTTGACTCGTTTGTGTCGTTTGACTCGTTTGTGTCGTTTGACTCGTTTGTGTCGTTTGATTCGTTTGTGTGGTTTGATTCGCTTTACTCGACTGACTCGTTTGACTCGTTTGACTCGTTTGACGCGTTTGACTCGTATGACGCGTTTGTGTCGTTTGACTCGTTTGTGTCGTTTGACTCGTTTGTGTCGTTTGACTCGTTTGTGTCGTTTGACTCGTTTGTGTCGTTTGACTCGTTTGTGTCGTTTGACTCGTTTGTGTCGTTTGACTCGTTTGTGTCGTTTGACTCGTTTGACTCGTTTGACTCATTTGACTCGATAGACTCGTTTGACTCGTTTGCCTCGTCTGACTCGCTTGACTCGTTTGTGTCGTTTGACGCGTTTGACTCGTTTGACTCGTTAGACAGGTTTGACTCGTTTGACACGTTTGACTCGTTTGACTGGTTTGACTCGTTTGTGTCGTTTGACTGGTTTGTGTCGTTTGACTCGTTTGACTCCTTTGACTCGTTTGACTCGTTTGACTCGATTGACTCGTTTGAATCGTTTGACTCGTTTGACTCGTTTGACTCGTTTGACTCGATTGACTCGTTTGACTCGTTTGACTCGTTAGACTCGATTGACTCGATTGACTCGTATGACTCATTCGACTAGTTAGTGTCGTTTGACTCGTTTGACTCGTTTTACTCGTTTGGCTCGTTTGATTCGTTTGACTCGTTTGACTCAAGTAGTATGTCTAGGCGGGTTCTAACCCAGGTCCTCTGAGGGGAGCGCGGGGGCGGGGGGTAGTGAAGGCGCGCGGGGGAGCGCGGCGGAGGGAAACATTGGCGCGGGGCCTGCGGGGAGAAGAAGACCGGTTGCGCGCGCACATGCCGCGGAGTGGGGGAAGCCGCGATGATGGAGGGGATCCGTCCGGGCCGAGCTGCCGCGGAGACCTCTCCACATCGGACCTACGTATTCGAAGGAGTGAAAGAGACAGAGCATGCTGAACGTATTTGGAGGAGGGAAAGAGATGGAACATTATTTTAAAGCTAGAGAGAAGGAAGATGATAGGAAAATGAAATGGACAAATAATATATGTTTAAATTATATATTGTTACATTATATTGTTATAAAAATATAAATATATAAAAGAATAAAAATAAAAATATAAATATATAAAAGAATAAAAATAAAAATATAAACTATAAGAATATAAAAGAATAAATATGAAAATATAAAAGAATAAGTATGAAAATATAAAAGAATAAATATGAAAATATAAAAGAATAAATATGAAAATATAAAAGAATAAATATGAAAATATAAAAGAATAAATATGAAAATATAAAAGAATAAATATGAAAATATAAAAGAATAAATATGAAAAAGGACCAACAATTGCTGAGACAGCTTAGGATCTTAGCTGAGGCCCTGGAGGCGGCTGGAAACGCACCTCTAGGGGTGCGGTGGCGGCGGCGACAGGAGCAGGGTGGACGAAGGTGGGCCCCATACTGGGTGCCGGGGCCCCCTTCGCCACCGCCACCATCACCCCATCACCGCCACCATCACCACCGTCACCACCGTCTTCTTAGAAATAAGTTTTTTATTTTTTGTATTTGTTATTTAATTTTCTTAATATTTATTATTATATATTTATTATTATATATTTATATTTATTTTCTTTTTTTTTATATGTTTATATTCATTCTTTTTTACATATTCATTTTTATACGCTTTTATATGCTTTTTTATATTTATATTTATTCTTTTATATTTTCATATTTATTCTTTTATATTTTCATATTTATTCTTTTATATTTTCATAATTATTCTTTTATATTTTCATATTTATTCTTTTATATTTTCATATTTATTCTTTTATATTTTCATATTTATTCTTTTATATTTTCATATTTATTCTTTTATATTTTCATATTTATTCTTTTATATTTTCATATTTATTCTTTTATATTTTCATATTTATTCTTTTATATTTTCATATTTATTCTTTTATATTTTCATATAAATGTACCAATTCATATAATGGTACCAACTTGAAACATGTGTACAACGATCACGTAAACACCGACATGTCTTACGAGGATTTCAGTGCTTTGTGTCGTAATTGTTGGCAGCGGGAGTATGGTTTCGTGGTAATAGACAAGGATAGCGCGATGTCCAATGGACGTTATAGAAAGGGATTTAACGAGTTTGCGATACCGTGAGATGGTCAATTGTCATCAACACGTCGGCGGGAAAGCAACGTCTACGGTACAATGACGATGATCGACATCGATACTCTGAAGATTAAGGATCGCGGGAGAATAGCGAAGGAAATTGCAAAAACCAGTGAAGCCATTCGCAAGAAACATCAGGCTTTGAAAACTGGCAAGATAGAGGAAGATATCGCGTTGGAGAGATACTTTAAACCTGTTGTTGAACCCTTAAAACATATTGTTGAAAATACCGCAGCGGTGGATGCTGACACGTCACCGCTGATGAGCACAGACATCGAAGGGAATGAAACATTAACGCCTAAAACAAAAATCGAGTCGAAAGGGAACACATCGCGCAAGAGAAAGAGGAAACCATACATGTCATTGGAAAAATCACTTGTATCCTCCACACCAATTCAACCGAAGCGGAAACGACAGAATGTTGCATCAAATGATTCACCCGTTCCTCCCACACCAATAAATACATTTCTCGATGTACAATCGCTCACAACCAATGATGATGAAGACGTTTTCGAATCTAGTCCCAATGAGTCGTTTGCAACATCTATTAGACAGCAACTCCAGACATCCGAGGGACAAAAAACGTTTCGCAGCCATTTCGGTCCGCTAGGGCAAAAATACATGAGTGCAATCCTAAGTGGTGATAGGGATACAGCAATGGACTATGTGTATGGTGTATACTTTGACAATAGTGGCACGATGCTTGGGGATAAGGCTTTCGATATAGACAAGGCTGATAATATAATCATAGATGGTGTAAAATACAGAGGAACACCCGGCCTTTACGAACTGATTTTCAAGAGAATTCCCGATGATGCTATATACACCGATGCCGATAAACAAAAATACAAAAGCATACTGCTGACGACGAATGCCTACAGACGTGGTCATAACGCTCAAAATCCCATTGTGGGCAATAAGGGATACAAATATAAAAATGTAATTGCACCACTACTCCCCCGTGTATCAACCAGTAAGGCTGGGAAATGTCTAACAACACCACGAGCCATGGTGGTAAACGATAGCAAGATCGATTACGTGCACTGGGATGATCCCAACGAGCTGGTGGACCGATTCCGTTTGCTGGAAGCGTCGCGTCAGGCGGGTAACAACTCGCATGACAACGAGATTCTATCGATTATCGAGGAACTCCGCGAGGAAGGCCTCATTATAAATTAAACCGCGCGCCGATGATTTGCACTGTATGCATCGAGATGTCGATCAACAAATTTGGGGTATCGCTCGAGAAGAGTGGAGCAGCTAGAATGGACTATTACAAATGGAACGGTATGCTACGAAATTACATGCGAGATAACGCTCTTTGCGTGGCTGGTGCGGACTTTGATGCAAAATCGCGGAAGAAACGACGCGTAGCGCAACCCACGGCTGACAGCGATGCCGTCAATAAACTATACATGGAAAAGAGCATTAAACTTTTGAGAGAGCAGCAGGAAGAATTAGGGAGGAAGCTGGTCGTGTTTCAGAGAGATATGATGACGCTGCAAAACAGCGTTCAAAAGATATCGCAGGCGTCGAATTCTATCCCACAGCCGCGCTGCGAAGGAGAATCATGCGAGACGATTAAACTTGTCCAGAATTTCCTCAGCACATAATGCACATACACGATATTTATCACATCATTCGTGTCAAAGACACCTCTACGATCAAACATGCAACCATTATCGAAATCCAAGAGTAAAGAAAACCATGGCCGCAAGAAGCTACAACTCGTTGAGGAATTGCACGCTCCAGCCCGAAGACATTTCCCACGGAGGCGCGTCATAGTGCATGGATATGATGATCTGTGGCAAGCTGACATTGTAGAAATGCGTCCATACTCGCGATTCAACCAGGGTCACCACTACATACTCACCATCATCGATGTGCTGAGCAAATATGCATGGGCGGTACCGCTCAAGACTAAAAGTGGTGCTGAGGTGACTAAAGCGTTTGCAAAGATATTTAGAGATCGATATCCAAAAAATTTGCAAACCGATCAAGGAAAAGAATTTTACAACGTCGATGTGCAGAAACTCTTGACGAAGTATGACATTAATCATTATTCGACGTATTCGGTGATGAAGGCCTCCGTCGTAGAACGTTTCAATCGAACTTTGAAGAACAATATGTGGAAACTGTTTACGCTGAATGGAACCTATAGATGGACTGATACGCTACCAAGTCTACTTGCAGAGTATAACGCACGAAAACATAGAACCATCGGAACGTGTCCTTGCGATGTTACCCCTGCGATCGCCGAGAAGCTGCTAGCCACCGTATATAGCAACATAAAGATCGCTGCTCCCGCGAGATTCAAATTGGGCGAGTTTGTGCGCGTGAGCAAATTTAAAACCATATTCGATAAAGGCTATACACCGAATTGGACAACGGAGGTGTTCAAGATAGTCAAAGTACAGACAACTAATCCCGCGACGTATCTGCTCGTCGATTCCTGTGGAAAACCTGTTGCCGGAGGATTCTATGAACACGAGCTGCAACGCGTCATCGATCCTGATGTATATCTAGTGGAAAAAGTTTTGCGTAGGAAGGGGGATAAGGTGTATGTCAAGTGGCTGGGGTTTGATAAATCAGACAATTCATGGATAAATAAAAATAATGTATTGTAAAATAAATACATGGTTCAATAAATACAATGATACATATATGTAAATGTGCAAACATTTTTTATTTTTACACATTATTTCAACCATTTATAATTCAGTTGTTATATATATAATGATACATATGCAAACAATTACCATACATTTTACAATAAATACAATAATATATTGTAAAATAATAATAATACATGGTTCAAAATAAATACAATGATACATATGAAAACAATTTCCATACATTTTACAATAAATACAATAGTATATTGTAAAATAATAATAATACATGGTTCAAAATAAATACAATGATATATATATATATATATATACATGAGTGAACAATTTGATACAATGATATTTTTACAAGGGTATTTTATAATGACCCCAGGGCAGAGTGTCGGTCGAATCGGGTACGATCTGCCGCTTATCATCGTACGAACTTAGAGCGATTTTGGATTCCGAAATGGTGTACACTTTATGCAATTTAGACCGTATGCATGATTGTCTGCGAACCATTTCGATCTCCCTATGCAAACACTGCGCGTAGTCGTCAAAAGTTATCGTTCGGGCTATGACGTTGGTCTTGACGCCTTTCGCCTTTTTCGTATCTTTTTTGCCGTCTACGCGAAGTGCATACATTTTCGCTCTAAGACCTACGAATTCGGTCATTATCGCACCGTTATTTTCGTCCTTCATCAGCCCTGGGACCTTCTTATTTACATGTGGCATATTATATGCATTGTCGGTAGGATAATCGCTTGTGTCGAATCTATCAATATTACGTTTCATGGTTTCGTAGATATCGTCGCATTTAATGTGATAAATTAGGCTGTCTGTGTCGGTGTATAGAATTTTACAATTTTGACCGTGCAGTGGAGACATGTACTCGTGATGAAATTCGTACAAACAAATTTTTGATATGTCCCGGATGCACATACCCACGTATATCGGTTTGTTGAATTTCACCTCGAGTTTTCGCAATTCAACAGCTATTAAATTTTCCGAAAAAACACTTCTGCTGTGGAAATTCGGTTTCGCGATCATTGCCTCCGCGCCATATCGCCCTTCCCAATGTGTCAAAAGTTTTACATCCACGTGATTTCGTACATTTTCCATAGTTTTACCAAATACCGCGTTGTTCATCAATTTGTACAAATTTTTTTCAAAATCGTTTGTCGCGCTTGTTCTAAACCGTGTGTTGAGTTCGATGTAATCGCGGAGCCAGGGGGATTGAGCGAATTGAAGCACGCGGTGTATCTTTGTAATATGAAGACCGTGACGCGTGCGCTGTTGCAGGTTGCGATAATGGATGACGTAACGCTGCTTATCATATACCGTCGCGAGTAACTTGTCCTGTCTGCTGCCAGGTGGTTTGGCTCGCGTCGGGCAGAACGGTAGATCGGTATGAGCGTCGTGCAGACGTTGCGGATATTCTAGATCTACCTCGAGAATGTATCCCGTGGGCGAATCGACATCGATTTTAGACACATCAAAATTTGCTACATCTTCGACCCATTGAAAATCAGCGTATGGAAGGGGCTGACACATTGCCCATCCATACAAATTGTTTACGTCAAAGTACATCAAGTACGATGACTCTTTCGATGCGTCGTAAGATGACATGTACTTGTTATTGGCCTCAGCATATCTTCCGGAACATTGACTTAAACCTCCACGTATACCGCGTTCAATAAACATAACCATATCGATGTCTGTGAGCAATTCGAATGTAATTTTGGTGTGTTTTAGCATGGCATCCCACGTGAAACCAGGTAAAGTATAATAATGTGCTGAATCTAATCCATAACTCTTGATACAACTTTGGCGAAAATTTTCAAAAATATCTGCCAATAACAAGACATCTGTTTTCAAATACAAGTCGCTGTATTCGCCCAAGGTGTTAATCCCGAAACGCTGCCAGACTGTCTCGGCATGTGCGTAATCGGTCTCGGATACAGTCTCACCCGTTAAGGAACTGTAAAATGACTCGCGCGGTGGTAAGCATTGATCCTGCAACTTGTTCACGCAATCGAGGTATTCATATGGAAAGACACCCTTTCGCGTCAATAAATTGAAATCCTCGGTGGATAATGTTTCAAATGTGGATTTTAAAATTTTTAATTGATCTACGCTAAGAAAAGATGCTAATTTGTCGAGACTAGTATTGAGAAATTTGTACGAATCGATGAAACGTAATTTAATATAATTTCGCGAGTCTGATTCAGTCGTATCTTCAACATTTTTGGTGAAAGAAATATATTTTTCTTTGGTTATAGGCAATACATCAACACTGCCTTCGAAAGCGGTAGCTAATTCCTCAATAATAAAATGGGAATCATAGCCGGATAAATTATGGAAAACTATGGGGATGTAAAATGAATTTTTATAATTTAAATTGCACTCCGAATGTGCTGGACCTCTAAACCGTCCTGATAGATGACAGTGATCGCGAACTCGTATATCGGCAGCTTCGAATGGTTCTTCGCAAATATGACAATGTGTCGCATTGTGAAATGTCGCCCACTGTTCGGCAGTTAAATCAAGCATGGGAACATTACTTGTGAGGATGGGTTTGGCAAAATGTGCAAAATTTTTAAGTTCGTCTACGAACCAAGAAACACAATCCGCGTCGCGGCGACATCGATACATCGATAGCGATGTATCATACGAACAATGCATATAATATGCAATGCTGTGCACTTTATGGTGCTGGTACATGTGTAATTTATTATCACCCATTCGGTTGTCCTCTGTTTTTGCGATGATACACTCCAGATCTGCGTAAACCACGAAGGGGAGCCGCTCCTTCCTACCGTGGTTGTTGAAGTTGAGGAGATTGTCGCCATCGCTGGGCAGCAGGATGGCGCAGTCGTTCATCCTCCCGCAATCCACGGCATGGGCCTCCAACTTCTCGACAGATCCGAAATAGTGCATGCATCTGTAAAACCAAAAACAATTTTATTTAATATGTTTCGCGAGACATTTCAACATTTCGCAAGTTTATATACGTACCGATCACAGATGAATTTCTTTGCCTTCTTCCTGCTCAGCTGTGCGCTCACCAGCCGGGACAAGTCCTTGATTAGTACAAAGTGCCCTACATCGCCGTGTTCATGATTCGGCGTGTAGAGCATGTTGACATGTTGATCCCTCTTGCGGCTGGTGAGGCGCAGCGGAAAGACTGTCGACCCTTTCTCCGCCTCGAAGCTGTAGACGTTGACGGAGATGTCGTTCAACCCCTCAAACTTCCCAATTTGCTCCAGGGACATTGGAAAATCAATGCCCTGGAGATTTAATATGGAAGTATAGTCGGGGTATGAACTTGGGCGATCAGTATGTCTTTCCGCAGGATGGAGAGCGGCGACCACTGCCCACGCGAAACATGCATTGTTTGGAGATTGAACACTGATTGTCGCCTTCTTTAGCGACAATTTCTGCGTCAACTTGATGTGGCATCCCGCGCGCAGCGGATTGTACTTGTTGGCATTGACGGTTAGGTTGAGAATCCTCATCAATGCCCATCCGCTGTCGCGTTCCTGGAACTCTTCCAGCGATGCCAGGGTGGGTTCGATGATGCATCGCTGGTACCACTCCTGCAGATCGGATGTGCGGAAGAGTTCACAGTTTCGGGTGTTGATGCTTTTACAAGCATGCTTGTCACCTGCCACAAATTCACCGTTGAACACAGTGTTCACTTTGAGGTTTCGATGTTTCCTCAAAGCACCCCGCACATGCTCCAACACAATGGTCCCCGCATCTTGTAGGAAGTTCCGCGGCTCGATATAGTTCGAATTTAGCACGGCACCAGTTAACACGCGGGTATCGAACGCAGTGTCTATTTCGCGCCATAAAAGTCCTGTGCTCGAATGTCCGGCACCTTCACGCACGAAACGACCGCGCAGCGAATATTTCAGTCCTTCGAGCTGCGCGATTCGGGCAACCAGCGATTGCCGAACACCAATCGATAATCGAGGACGTTTTACGCGGCTGTGTCCTTCCAACGATTCAATACACTCGTTGCACCGTTCTTCCCACGCTAGGTACTCCTCCGGTGAAATCAATCGTGCAGATTGATCCAATAATTGGCGTTCTACTTGCGCGAATTTATCCATAATAGTAAATGGAATGTAATATCTTTTCCTCGCAACACGTTGCAACGATATGAGGCTTCGTATGGTTTAGACCACGCTTTTATGACTGATACCACGATTTGGTATCTCTGTCTAACTCTTTCGGTATACCTTCTCCCTCGGATGCATTGCATGCAAAAAAACGGTGATCCGTTCCGACATGGTTCTATACAGTTTAGTTTCTATCGATACAGCATAATTGTTTCTGTGATTCACGCGTATGACGAATTGGCGCGCAACATCATACGACATGGTTTTTGCTGATTCTGCATAAATCGAAGATTCGACGTTCCCAAAGTATCGTATTACATTCGACACGTGTCGAGACTTTTATCCTTGAGGATGGGGCTCAAGTTACATGCTGCGACGTTAAGATTGAAGAAACATTATGGAAAATTGATAGCTTTGGAATAAAATGTGGTGGTGGGGGAAGCAATTGCACCTCTATTTAAGCCAATCTCTGGAATGCTATTCAATCAATCGCTCAGTAGCCTCAGTGACTTTCGGCGGAACAAATAGTGCTCTGAAAAAATGTGCAGTACCAGTGCTAAAGCAAACGTTGGACGTATGAATTATTACGTTCCGATCGTGCGAGATGATGGCGTGGCTCAGTGTGGGGAGAATAGAGTTTATTGGTAAGGCTTAATTTTCACATCTTCTACAAATTTTTTTTTATGTTTATACCTAATACGAGCGGACAATTTCATAGTTTTGATTGTTCTCTTAGCCCACGTCGAACATCGCGTATCATGGTCAGAAGATACGCATTAACATCCATGGGCAGCAAATATTTGGAAATTGGAATCAGCGTACGGCCTACGATCGATGTAGAAATTGTTCTCGGCGACAATCGTGGGATGTATCTCACATTACCATCATATACATGGCATGCGCTATGCAACAGTCGTACGACCATTGAAGAACGTTCACGATTACCTGGATCACCTTCGATGCAGGTAGATAAATTAACGGTGGATTTTTGTGAGATCTATAATTCTCCGATTATAAGGATGACGCTACATGATAAGCCACTGTATTTCAAACCAGATACAGTCACATTTTTATTAAATCTTGAGCCGTGTGTCAGCTATGTGTATTCGCGGCTGCATCAAACTGTATACGATGTAAGGACAAAATTTGAAACTTTTGTTAATGTGTTGCAACAGAGCGATGTTCCCTGTGAAACATTAGATGTGCGTTGTGCAGCTAAAATCATATGTGATAGCGAACATTACTGTGAGGATTATTATGTAGATTGCGAATTGTTAGCATGCGCAATCAATGATATTTTAGCTGATGCTCGTAGGAAAAAATGTTAAATTATATTTTACAATTATTATTCTTTGTAACAATATCTATATATATCTTAAACGTATATTATTTCTCTGTAACAATATATATAATTTCTCGAACGTATATTATTTGTCAATTTTATTTACCCGTCTTCCTTCTCTCCTCACCACCTAATTCTAAGATTCAACGTTTCAAATTGATTATTTCTCTGCGTTGTGGGAAAACATTTCGGCTAACGCTGCATAATTCTTTCTATGATTCACGCTGCCAAATGACGGCACCCTGCGCGGCTGCTCTACAGGAGTCAAATTACATGCGATTGCGCGATATGCTGCGATGTTAAGATTGAAAAAACATTATGGAAAATTGGTAGCTTTAGAATAAAATGTGGTGGTGGGGGAAAACAATTGTGTCCCTATTTAAGCCAATCTCTGGAATGCTATTCAATCAATCGCTCAGTAGCCTCAATGACTTTCGGTGGAACAAATAGTGATCTGAAAATATACAGTACTATTGATGAAATACTCGCTAGGTGTGAGGATTGTTTCGTTCCGATCGTGCGAGATGATGGTGTAGCTCCATGTGGGGAGAATATATATTTTGACCAGAAAGGAGTAATTTTCACATCTTCTCAAAATTTTTTTTTATGTTTATTCCTAATACGAGCGGACAATTTCATAGCTTTGATTGTTCTCTTAGTCCGCGCGGAGGATCGCGTATCATGGTCAGAAGATACGCATTAACAACCATGGGTAGCAAATATTTGGAAATTGGAATCGATGTAGGGCCTACGGTTGATGTAGAAGTTCTTCTCGGCGATAATCATGGAAATCATCTCATATTACCATGGCATACATGGGGTGTGCTATTCGACAGTCGTGAAACCATCGAAGAATGTGCACGATTACCTGAATCAGACTCAATGCGGATTGATAATTTAATGGTGGAATTTTTTAGGATCTTTGATTCACCGATTGTAAAAATGACGCATTGTGATAATACACTGTATTTCACACTGGACACAGTAACATTTTTATTTAATCTTCAGCCATGTATAGACTACATGTATCCACGGATGTATCAAACTGCGGAAGATGCGAAAGTAAAATTTGAAATTTTTGTTAACGTGCTACAGCAGAGCGATGTTGCTTGTGAAACATTAGATACGTATCGTGCTGCTAAAATCATACGTGATAGTGAACATTACTGTGAGGATTATCTTGTAGATTGCGAACTGTTAGCATGTGCAATCAGTGATATTCTAGCTCATGCTCGTAGAAAAAAATGATAAATTAAATTCTTTTAATTTTAAATAAAATTTCTTGAACGTATATTATTTGTCAATTTTATTTACCCATCTTCCTTCTCTCCTCACCACCTAATTCTAAGATTCAACGTTTCCGAATTCTATTGGGTTTGGTTCAAGCAAATGATAAGTGTGATGAAGATAATAAATGCGTTGAGGATGGGCAGTGTATAATTCGAAGAAGATGCATGGGAGGAAATGATTGTCAGCGAAAATGCAGGTGAAGAACAAAGGTATCCTACTTTGCAAAGCTTTGCAACTTTAGGCATGGGCCTACAGGCGAGAGCCTGGAGATGCTACGAGACCAGTTGCTCTTCAATTGTGGCAGTGACCTGTCATAATTTTTAAAGTTTCTGTTACGGTCAATATTGTGACAAGTTAACATGGGATTAACGCGCATAGCCCCGGAGTGGGATGAAGAGCCGAGCAGGGAGGTCCCAGAGGTATGTATATAACAATACTTTATTACATTTATCGTGTTTAGTCATTGAAATCGATATTATATCGCGGGATTCTATGTTTTTAGGAATTACCAATCCTATTATCTCCCTCATCATCGTCATCGTCGTCATCGTCGCCGCCTTCACCGCCGCCGCCGCCGCCATCGTCGCCACCGCCACCACCGTATTCATCGGCACGGAATCCGTCACCGCCACCGCCACGAGTGGTATGTAATACTTTGCAGTGTGTGTGTGTGTGTGTGTGTGTGTGTGTGTGTGCGTAAGTGTGTTTGTTAATGTGTCAATATTATATTGATGTTCGTGTATGTGTTCTAGAACCATGAACAGCTACAGGCGCAGCTGGTGATGTTCGCGCAGACCCTGGTGGCGGCGCAGGATGCGCCCCATGGAGCCGCAGATGCGGCGACATTCGGGGGTGGTTGATTGGTTCCACAATGTCGTCGCGACTGCGGCATCCATGGGTGCCATATAGGCAATTGGGGGCCCTGCGACGACCGTGGCCCCCATCGCCACCATCACCCCCCTGGATAGACGTCAGCAGGCCGTTGCCACCGACGCCACATCCAGGGTGGGTGATGACGCCCCCGGGGCCCCCTTCACCACCATCGCCGCCACTACAGGTATACAGGGTGTTCCAAAAATGCTGCGGTTCCTTGAAGGGGGTGACTCGGGGGGTAATTGCAAACAACTTTTTCCTTTGCGAAAATGTTCTCCGAGGTTTCGTTAACGAGATATTAACAAAAAGCAGCGACCAATCAGAGCCCGAGTCTGGCGGCCGAGTTCCCGTGCTAGCGTGGCTGCGTGCCGCGCTGCGACTACGAACAAGCAACTCGGCATGCATCGAAGGAAATTCCGTAGAATGGCAAATGAAAAAGACGTAACAAATAAAATCGAACATTTTGTCATGATTTGTTTGTCATTTAAAGTGAATAATGAATAAAGGTGAAATGGATGAAAATCATGTCTAACGTAAAAAGACGAATACAAAGGTTTTCTTTAGAAGAATAAAAAATAATAATTATTTGAAGTGGGAGGATAAGGAATACGTAAATTTCCTTGTGTTAATAACGTAGCCACGACAAGGTAATGTAACAGGAAATGAACGAAAAGGGATCATAGTTCGTTATTGTGATTAAAATCCATAATTCAATAACGGCCAACAGTGTTGCTTTTAACGAATAAGTTTGTTTAAAAACCCCTAAGAAATATTTAGGTATGGAAATTTTTAGAATTATCGCCGGAAATAAGCCATAGCCTGCGTTAAATTTAAGAAATAATAGTCGCCAATAATGTAACTAAAACTCACCCTTTCGAAAATTTACCTGCAGCTTGAAAACCTGTGTCACTAGGTCACTGAACCGATCCTGGTCATCGACAGCCGCGCCGAGTGCACAGCTGATCTCAGGTACACGACACCATCCAAAGTTAAGGGTCGCAACGTCAAGTGCGTCCGGGTTAATGTACCGAATATTCACTTCACTGCACACCTACTAACACTGATCACTTAATTTATTTTTCATGGAACGTATTGTTTCTACGTTATAAAAATTAGTGGAAATGAATTTTTACTTGGCGTTCGGAGCCGTGGGTATTTCCGCGCAAATTCTCACGCTGCAGCACTTGCGTCCCCGTTGTTCAGGGGGTACACCCAGAACATCGCGTAATATTCTTCATCAGAGTACATTTCTGCGACGTGATTGCTAGCTGACTGACAGGATTTTTTCCAAGCAACTTCCTCTACCCCCAAGTAGCTTCTCTCGTTCCATTATGAGTTAACCCCCACCAGAACAAGAGGCTTTAGGTAAAAAGAAGCACATTTTCGAAACACACGTGCTTTGCAGAAGTGCAACGAACGAACCGTCGTACACTTTCACAAAAGCCCGCGCTCCGTCCTTTTACTGCCAATGTACCCATTGCTTCGAGGTAGGCAGTAGACACCACGTGTTTGGGGTAGTCTGCTGACAACGCGTGGTCCCGCCTGCGTCGTCCTTCCTTTAAATTAAAGACAGGTCTCTTATCTCTAGAGTATAAACACGCGCTCGAATTTCAAAATAAAAGCACGCGTTGACGTATTCCGTGCGAGAAAAGGTGGGCTTGAAGTCCGATTGGTCCTAATCTAACCAATCTGCCCAGCATCCCTCCCTGTTTTGAAGAGCCTTCTTCACAGCAATATCGCCTCCCCGAGGCCCACCTTCTCTCGCACGGAATACGTCAACGCGTGCTTTTGTTTTGAAATTCGAGCGCGTGTTTATACTGGTGGGCCTCGGGGAGGTGACATTGCTGTGAAGAAGGCCTCTTCAAAACAGTGACCGTTTGGGAGGGATGCAAGGCAGATTGGTTAGATTAGGACCAATCGGATTTCAAGGCCACCATTTCTCGCACGGAATACATCAACGCGTGCTATTGTTTTGAAATTCGAGCGCGTGTTTATACTCTAGAGATAAGGGATCTGTCTTTAATTTGAAGGAAGGACGACGCAGGCGGGACCACGCGCTGTCAGCGGACTACCCATTTTCTTCCTCTGTCTCTCCGCGTGACGTATTGATGTTGGATTATACTTTTTAAATTCTAGTTCCCCAAAATTAAGCAGGCTGATCGGCCAGAGCATTTTGCCAGGGTCGTGGTTTATGACCGTATTGTCCCGCTAGTCAGCGGTAGAGAACGGTTTCCTACAGTTTTGGATAATTTATGACTTAATTGGTTCCGCCTCGTAGCAGACGTGAACTCAGGGTATCGGAAAGGGGAAACAGGAATGGTATGCATTTTCTTCTTTATAGCAACTCGAAGACTTTCTGTTTCTCTTCTCTTCGGACCCTTTCGAACCGAAACACGTGGTGTCTGCTGCCTACCTCGAAGCAAAGGGTACATTGGCAGTAAAAGGACGGAGCGCGGGCTTTTGTGAAAGTGTACGACGGTTCGTTCGTTGCACTTCTGCAAAGCACGTGTGTTTCGAAAATGTGCTTCTTTTTACCTAAAGCCTCTTGTCCTGGTGGGAGTTAACTCATAATGGAACGAGAGAAGCTACTTGGGGGTAGAGGAAGTTGCTTGGAAAAAATCCTGTCAGTCAGCTAGCAATCACGTCGCAGAAATGTACTCTGATGAAGAATATTACGCGATGTTCTGGGTGTACCCCCTGAACAACGGGGACGCAAGTGCTGCAGCGTGAGAATTTGCGCGGAAATACCCACGGCTCCGAACGCCAAGTAAAAATTCATTTCCACTAATTTTTATAACGTAGAAACAATACGTTCCATGAAAAATAAATTAAGTGATCAGTGTTAGTAGGTGTGCAGTGAAGTGAATATTCGGTACATTAACCCGGACGCACTTGACGTTGCGACCTTTAACTTTGGATGGTGTCGTGTACCTGAGATCAGCTGTGCACTCGGCGCGGCTGTCGATGACCAGGATCGGTTCAGTGACCTAGTGACACAGGTTTTCAAGCTGCAGGTAAATTTTCGAAAGGGTGAGTTTTAGTTACATTATTGGCGACTATTATTTCTTAAATTTAAGGCAGGCTATGGCTTATTTCCGGCGATAATTCTAAAAATTTCCATACCTAAATATTTCTTAGGGGTTTTTAAACAAACTTATTCGTTAAAAGCAACACTGTTGGCCGTTATTGAATTATGGATTTTAATCACAATAACGAACTATGATCCCTTTTCGTTCATTTCCTGTTACATTACCTTGTCGTGGCTACGTTATTAACACAAGGAAATTTACGTATTCCTTATCCTCCCACTTCAAATAATTATTATTTTTTATTCTTCTAAAGAAAACCTTTGTATTCGTCTTTTTACGTTAGACATGATTTTCATCCATTTCACCTTTATTCATTATTCACTTTAAATGACAAACAAATCATGACAAAATGTTCGATTTTATTTGTTACGTCTTTTTCATTTGCCATTCTACGGAATTTCCTTCGATGCATGCCGAGTTGCTTGTTCGTAGTCGCAGCGCGGCACGCAGCCACGCTAGCACGGGAACTCGGCCGCCAGACTCGGGCTCTGATTGGTCGCTGCTTTTTGTTAATATCTCGTTAACGAAACCTCGGAGAACATTTTCGCAAAGGAAAAAGTTGTTTGCAATTACCCCCCGAGTCACCCCCTTCAAGGAACCGCAGCATTTTTGGAACACCCTGTATAGTACACTACAGGTATATAGTACACTACATTGTTTTGCATGTTTCATGTTTAATACGTTTGATGTGTCATTATTATATCGATGTTTGTATGTTCTAGGCGCTGTCGCTCACACCACCATCGTCGCCCTCACCGCCACCATCACCACCATCACCACCGTCGCCCCCGCCCAAATAGCTTTTAATTTTATTAATATATATTTATATGCTTTTTATACGCTTTTTATATGCTTTTTATACGCTTTTATAAGCTTTTTTATATTTACATTTATTCTTTTATATTTTTATATTTATTCTTTTATATTTTCATATTTATTCTTTTATATTTTTATATTTTATATTTTTTATATTTATTCTTTTTTATATTTTTATATTTATTCTTTTATATTTTTATATTTTATATTTTTTATATTTATTCTTTTTTATATTTTTATATTTATTCTTTGTTTATATTTTTATATTTATTCTTTTATATATTTATATTTTTATAACAATATAATGTAACAATATATATTTTAAACGTATATTATTTGTCCATTTCATTTTCCTATCATCTTCCATCTCTCTAGCTTTAAAATAATGCTCCATCTCTTTCCCTCCTCCAAATACGTTTAGCATGCTCTGTCTCTTTCCCTCCTTCGAATTTTAGCATGCTCTGTCTCTTTCCCTCCTTCGAATACGTTTAGCTTTAAAATAATGCTCTGTCTCTTTCCCTCCTTCGAATACGTAGGTCCGATGTGGAGAGGTCTCCGCGGCAGCTCGGCCCGGACTGATCCCCTCCATCATCGCGGCTTCCACCACTCCACGGCATGTGCGCGCAGAACCGGTCTTCCTCTCCCCGCAGGCCCCGCGCCCATGTTTCCCTACGCGGCGCTCCCCGCGCGCCCTCACTTCCCCCCGCCACCGCGCTCCCCACAGAGGACCTGGGTTAGAACCCGCCTAGACATACTACTGACTCATTTGACTCGTTTGACTCGTTTGACTCGTTTGGCAGGATTGACTAGTTTGACTCGTACGACTGGTTTGTGCCGTTTGACACGTTTGACTCGGTTGACTCGTTTGTCTCGTCCGACTTGTTTGACCCGTTTGACTCGTTTGACTCGTTTGACTCGTTTGACTCGTTTGACTCGTTTGACTCGTTTGACTCGTTTGACATGTTTGACTCGTTTGACTCGTTTGTCTCGTACGACTCGTTTGACTCATTTGACTAGTTTGACTCGTTTGACTCGTTTGGCTCGTTTGACTCGATTGACCCGTTTGACTCGTTTGACTCGTTTGACTCGTACGACTGGTTTGTGCCGTTTGACTCGTGTGACCCGTTTGACTCGTTTGAATCGTTTGACTCGTTTGTCTCGATTGGCTCCTTTGACTGATACGAATCGTTTGACTGGTTTGTCTCGTTTGACTCGTTTGACTGGTTCGACTGGTTGGTGTCGTTTGTCTCGTTTGACTCGTTTGACTCGTTTGACTCGTTTGACTCGTTTGACTCGTTTGGCTGGTTTGACTCGTTTGACTCGTTTGACTCGTTTGACTCGTTTCACTCGTTTGACTCGTTTCACTCGTTTGTCTCGATTCACTCGTTTGACTCGATTGACTCGTTTCACTCGTTTGACTCGTTTGACTCGTTTGACTCGTTTGACTCGTTGACTCGTTAGACTCGTTTGACTCGTTTGGCTCGTATGACTCGTTTGACTCGTTATACTCGTTTGACTCGTTTGACTCGTTTGACTCGTTTGACTCGTTTGACTCGTTATACTCGTTTGACTCGTTTGACCCGTTTGACTTGTTTGACTCGTTTGACTCGTTTGATTCGTTTGACCCGATTGACTCGTTGGACTCGTTTGACTCGTTCAACTCGCTTGACTCGATTGTCCTGTTCGACCCGTTTGACTCGTTTGACTCGTTTGACTGGTTTGACTCGTTTGACTCGTTTGACTCGTTTGACTCGATTGTCCTGTTCGACCCGTTTGACCCGTTTGACTCGTTTGACTCGTTTGACTCGTTTGACACGTTTGACTCGTTTGACTCGTTTCACTCGTTTGACTCGATTGTCCTGTTCGACCCGTTTCACTCGTTTGACTCGTTTGACTCGTTTGACTCGTTTGACTCGTTTGACTCGTTTGACTCGTTCGACTCGTTTGACTCGTTTGACTCGAGTAGTTAGGCTATGCGGATTCTGGACCAAGTGGTGGCGAGGGGGTGAGGCGGGGCGGGGGGTACCGCGCAACGCGCTATAGCGCGGGATGGGTGAGGGGGTGAGGCGGGGAGGGGGGTAACGCGCTATAGCGTATGATGGGTAAGGGGGTGAGGTGGGGAGGGGGTACCGAGTTTGTTGGTGAGGGGGATGACGTCATAGGGGAGGGGGAATTCAAAATGGCGTCGACCGAGTTCGTTGGTGAGGGGGATGACGTCACAGGGGAGGGGGATTTCAAAAATTCAAATTTTCAAAATGGCGCAGCGCGCGCAATTTGAGTTCGTTGGTGAGGGGGACGACGTCACAGGGGAGGGTGGGCGGATTTCAAAAATTCAAAAGGCGTCGTGCGCATTTCCAAGTGGCGCCACCTAGGCGTCGTGCGCATTTTCAGGTGGCGCCACCTATTGGGTGTTCGAGGTACTTTGGGCCCGCGTTTGTATTTGGGCCCGAGGCGGTAATTTCCAAGTGGCGCCACCTATTGGGTGTTTGAGGTACTTCGGTCCTGCGTCGGTATTTGGGCCCGAGGCGGTAATTCCATAGGTTTTCATACATTTAGTATTGGCGCCACCTGTTGGATGTTTAAGGAACTTTGGCCACGCGTCGCCGCCGCGCAATCTCCGTACGCTCGCGGGATCGGTGCGCAGGCGCGACCGCGGCCGATTCGTGGAAATTCGCGTCTTCGATGTACGGAAGAGGGTGGACCTTGATTTCTGAGAAAGAGGGTGGTTCGTGATTTCTGAGAAAAGATAAGGAATCATGACGCGCGACAGGATTGAACACGTTTCGGCGCCTACGTGCATGTGCTTCATGCAGTGTGTTTATATTTGAATCGTGGGACCGATACAGCGTACGTGCAATGATGTAAACATATCGAGTATTTTAATGATCGAGGAGGTTGTAGATCAATCATCGCGGCAGCGCATGGTGTAAACACTACATTGCACCGTACATATAGCGAAAAGGAATCATGACGCGCGATAGGATTGCGATGTACGGAAGAGGGTGGACCTTGATTTCTGAGAAAGAGGGTGGTTCATGATTTCTGAGAAAAGATGAGTGCACGCGCTTCATGCCGTGTGTGTTTATATTTGAATCGTGGGATCGATACGGCATACGTGCAATAATGTAAACATATCGAGCATTTTAATGATCGCGGGGTTGTAAGTCAATCAGCGCGGCATCGCATGGTGTAAACACTACATTGCACCGCGCGATGCTGTGTTTATGTTTGAATCATGGGACCGATACAGCCCACGTGCAATGGTATAAACATATAGCGATAATTATTCGGGGTAGAGTTCCGAGTATTTATGATCGAGAACAGGGTGAGCGTCCTTATCGAGGAGGCTGTAAGTCAAGCGTCGTGGGAACGCGTAAGGGCGAAAAGAATTTGTACATAGACCCGCTGGCATCTGGGTTACAATAGACCAGTGTCAGGACCCACCCCTTATCGACTATTAACATTCGCCAAGACCATGCCTCTAAGAAGTGTCATCGAGAAAACGTGACGTCCTTGAAGAATGAATTAGGCGTTGCGTTCGCGTAAGCATCCCATGTAACCTAAAACGATAATTGTTCATGGTAACGTTCCAAGTATTTTCACGATCGAGAACAGGGCGACGTCTCAAGTATCCTTCTCGAGAGGCTGCAAGTCAAGCGTCGTGGGCGCGTGTAAGGACGAAGAGAAATCGACATAGACCCACGGCCATCTGGTTTACAGCAAACAAATGTCATGGTCAAGCACCATGGGAACGCATCCGAACCTTACCCAATAATACGCTAAGATCAGGCCTCAAAGAATTAATATATATGGATATGTAAGAATGGGTATTATAAATGATGTGTTACAGGTATTGATGTGAAAGTCAGTCATTTATTAATATATATATATATATATATATATATATATATGTACATACTACAGTGGTGTATGGACTCTATCACGCAGCATGGATGGTAATCGTAACGCTAACAATTCACAATCGATCAAAGAATGTTGTTCAAAGTGTTCGCATTCAGTAATTAATTTCACATAATTCGTTGGTGTAGTAGCTGTACGCAGAACGTCTACGAAGGATGCATATTTACTGCTTACAGAGTATATATTTTCGGTCAACCAGGTGAACATATGTTCAATGCAATGTTCATACGCGAATAGTTTACGTATCGTGGCTTCAGTCATATATATAAACCCACCATTATCGGTGATTTTAATAAGTCGATCATCGTGCATACGCGTGAATTCTAATCGTAAATGATCAATTACGATGTGGGTTTGGGGCGATGTTGCGTTGCTGCGTAATCGTTCGAGTATGTCCGCCTCACTTTGCAGTAGGAGCTTCCACGTGGACATTGAAAAGCTTAACTCGTTGCCTTTATTGTCGGCTATGGCGATCTCGACACGGCACGAATCCATCCCAATGCGTATTCCAATAGTTAGACGTTTATAAGCTGTTGCGGTCAGTGGATAATCACGCCCCAGGATCCGTACGATTGACAGTTTTGGTGTCTTCGATGTTTTCGACGTTGCGGATTCAGAACTGTAAGAAACATATACACTAAATTAATACTTCGGTCGTTGTGTTTACAGTGAATGAAATAAATGAAAAGTGTTTATTAAAGCGTACGTACCTCATATGGAACTGTTGATGATGTTGTTGTTGTTGTTGTTGTTGTTGTTGTTGTTGTTGTTGACGTTTATTTGGAAACCCACCATCGTTGTCGTATGCACAGGATGAATCGTTTAAGTTGCGTTTGTACATGTTGATATGTAGTACGTATGATTTTCATCGACGGTAAAAAAAAAAAATGACGCAAGCGATACTTGTTAGCACTCGAGTGTACGTGATGCAATGAAGTCCGCAGGGCTGACCCACGTCGCTTTATACTGATTCATGCACACGTACGCGTCAATGTGTGAAAGTATATCACATCAGTGATGGTCAAGATGCGTATGTATACCACACAAGGGTTAGAGAGTACGCGGCAAATTCAAATAGTATGCTTGACAAATTCAAGGTGTGTACGTATCGTGGAATATGCAGTGTCGATTCACGGTGTGAACCATAAAAGTATACTATAAGCTGGAATAATTGACTTCATATTATAAAATCATCGAGGAAGAAGGAGAAAAAGAAGAAGAAGAAGAAGAGAGATGATGGGAAGAAACTGTGACGTAGACATCCCCACCAAACCTCAAGCCCACCCGACTTGAAAACTACCCCTACTCTGCAACGTGCTGGGCCATAGTTCTAGGCTAGAGAACCGAAGTGTATATAAGGGTGTCGACCCCGCCGCACGGGCCAGTGTAGTTATCACAACCATTTCTATAAAACAAACATTTTACAAATAATAAAATATGTACGCCGGTGAAGTACTTCGCGAGCCGGTAACGTTCGGAATGAACGCGGTAGAGATGCAGCGATGCATCGTAAGTATAATTTTGTGTAAATCGAATTAGTGCGCGTCTTCCATTCGACGATATTCTAATAAAGTGGTGTCTTCATTTCAGCGAATGCATGGGGAAATCGAACAAGCATGGCATGCTGAGCGTGACGAAGCGGTCCGAAAAATCGTAAGTATGGTTTTTAGTGTAATTGAATTGGTGTATATTCAATTGGGCTAGCTTCTAACAAAGTTACGCATTGTTTCAGACCGAGCTCGATAACCTCATCAAGATGTGGCGTGTGGAGCGGCGGGCGGCAGTTAAACATCTCGTAAGTGATATTTCACAAAAATTATAGTGGTGCGTGTACACCATTCAACTATGTTTTAATCGATTCATGCATTTTTACAGTGTGAACGGGAAAATGAAATGTCGCGTTGGAGCTATAACTATCTCGGGACGGTCGGACGCCTCGTAAGTGATGTTTAAAAAAAAAAAAAAAAAAAAAATGATTGTGATGCGCGCACATCGATCGACGGCGGTTTAATCGAGTTGCATGTTTGTTTCAGCGTCGTGAAGACCTTGAGGCTCATGCGCGCGATGGTGATCGCGACGCAATCTTTCAAGTACTCGTAAGTGATGTTTCGCGCAAATGATACGCATACACCATTCGACGATGTGTGTTTTTTTTTTTTGTTTAATCGAGTCACGTGTTTGTTTCAGCATCGCCAATACCCGACGAGGAGTGACGGGCGGATTTGCCGCGAGTTGAGAGATAAGATTCGTTTCGCCCGGCGTATGTGGCGGGAGGACACCATAGACGTGGAGTTCATGGCGTTCGAAGGCGAATTTTGGGGGTTAAAACGATTATTCGAAGAGTAAGTATAAATGAATTTTCATTGTTCGGTGTTTCGTGCTAATATCAACGTTTTATTTATAATAATAATTTGGTTTTTTTTTCTGTGTGTTGCAGGGTATAACATCACGCCGAACATTTTTTTTTTTTAGTAAATATGTATATATTTTTTTTTTTTTTTTAATAAATAAATAAATATAAATATTTTTTTTAAAATAAATATAATTTTTATTCAAAACAGTGTGTGTTTATTCATGTACATCCATGCATGCATACTTAAATTATAGAATCACTATCTGCGTAAAAGTGACGTTCGTATGGGAGGGGTCTTCTTGCTCGTCGCTGCTAACGTTACGCTCATCGCCGCCGTCGTTGTGTTCATTGCTATAGAAAACAAAAAAAAAATTGTCACATATTCGTTTCTCTACATATGACGCATAAAGTAGATGTAATGCGTGTGTATGACTTACATTAGACGACGCTGCGTATATAATCCCATATTTTCTGAACGTTCTCCAGCGCGCAAATACCGTCGTTGCTGTGAAATGCACATCGAAGGGCATTCGTTGAAGACATAGACTTCAGGTTAGGAACGTCGGAGTTCCCTGTATTAGGCACGATCCCGCAATAATCATCGTCAACGTCGTAACCACCGTCATCTTCAACAGTTCGGGTGTTGATATTGTTGTTATTGTTAATCTTTGGCTCCTTCAGTTCGTACAAATCGCAGACATCCTCAACGATTATGTTGGGTAGTAGTTGTAGCATCCAGGTTTTCTTTTCCAAAACTTTCACGACGACGAAGTCAATGTTCGCGAGTACGTTGGTAAGCAGTCCCGGAAGTTTGGAGTATGGAACATAGCCGTCGGACCAGCGAAGCCCGTGATGATGCTTCGCGAGCCAGGATGCTTGACGGTTCTCGCATGACTTCAGATGTCCCCAGAAGTACGGCGGCTCGAAGATCCAATGGCTAATCGTTGGCGTTTTATCACTGTTACTGGTTGTGCGAATCGCGAGCTCTTTGATTACGAACTCGCAATTGTTATTGAAACCTTGTAGATCGACAATGGCGAACATTATTCGTTAGGTAACTCTGTCGAGGGCTGTGTCAGAATAGTAACTGAGGGCTTGGACGTCGACGTTTTTCACAGTAGCAGCAGCAGCAGTATCGGCAGTAGTAGTATTCGTTGATCATTCACACACACACAAACGCACACTATGTTAGTTTACGTACCACGTTAGTCAGAGGACCGTATTCGACTATACGATCGTGTATGATCATACAGTACGCGGTAGTATTAGCGGGGACATTTTCTTTGCATTCGAAATCTATTCGCACGTCCACCGTAGCGCTCTTCAGCGACTCGTTTTGCCTAGAACAATCTATAACCGCGATAGGCGCGTATTGAAAAAATTCAACAGCGTTCAGCAGCGGTTCTCCGTGGCCGTAGTACGATCGGCCGAATTTCGCGTACATGTCGTACAGGAGCGCGTATTTATACTTATCGAAATCCAAATTCATGTCATCGTACGGATACGTCTCGGAATTTAGGTATAATCGAACGTTCGTTAGTTTACACGCGTCGAATCTGCTCGCGGTTCTATCGAGACGATTCTTTCGATCAGTTTGCATGGCGATTATCACGTATCGGGGTTTCTCGATTTGCGACGTAGCTTTCACGGTCCATGTATGTTTCGTTGTAGCTTGCAGTAACGGGTACTCGTACAGGTCCCACGATCGGAAACTCATTGCAATCGGCCTACCGCTTTCCAGGATACGCAGCATCGATAGTTTGTTCACCTCCTCCAAAGTGACGTGGGGCATGCGCCACTGCACCTTGCGTATCTCTAGTTTTGGCCTCGCAGTGGCGGAGGTATCGTACATCGCGTTCGTATCGACTCGCGATCGAATAAGGATTAACTCGTGTCGCGCATTCATCACGATATGTTTGTAATCTTCGCAGAATCCTAATAACACGTTTAGGGGTACGCAGAAATTGAAAGCACCCGAATGAAAAATGTCTTTATCGTACATGATGTTATGATCCCAACCAGCATTCGCAAGCGTTTTGCTTCTATCGACCGACAACGAAACGTAATGTTTCAACGTGGTGGCGATCCCGGGATTTCGGCAGCGATCGATCTCGACACCGTTCAATTCATATCGAATCTCATCGAACATGAACGCGACGCAATTGTTGTCGAGAACAGCGGTCGCGGACGTTCCAGGGCCTTTCCCGTCATGTGCCGTCAACGTGCCACGACCTTCGATGTAGAGAAAACTTTCGCATGGAAGCGTGTACAGATCTTGCTGCTGTATAGGGATTCTTATCTCGTCGCTATTGTCGAACGTCGTGTTGGCGTATGGATTATACGTGTGTAACTCGATCTTTGTGATACGATTGTCGAAGGTTGGCGTATTCGCCACGTCCAGAATAATAGACATCGTGGTTACGCGCTACTCTCTCCGCTTGTCTAATATTCAACGATGAATCCTAGCGATCGTAGGATACGTGCGTTTCGACGAGTCAACGGCTTTCCTATACTTCTTACCGGTCCTCTTCTTATCGCGCCACCCGCCTTTATTCTTCTACTTTCACCTGGGACAGAGACGACGGGGGTAGCAGTGGCAGCGACGACTGATGATTTGTATGTGTGATTCAACACTAACATACTACACGCGCATACACGTGCAATCACGCTAGCCTATCGCGCGGACGTCGTTGAACGTGCAAACGAATCGTTATTTCTTCTCCACGGAAATCTATAGGGTGATCGTGTTGATCGACGATACACAACGTTAGATCGTGTATTGCTCGTGCGACGATTGGCAGGTAAATGATATGTCGCGGGGTTTCCGAGATCTTATATCCCGGGGGCACTCGAGGCGAAAATTCATGGATCGTATGCACGGGTTTATCGTTGCTGTACGCGCCGGTAGTGACGTTGCACGTTACTCTGATCACGTTAACGTTTATAATGTTCACGGGTACGTTGGACTCGTGCCAGGTTCTCGGTAACAAGACACGCGTCGGGGAAAATCCTAGCAACGAGCCCACATTGTTAGGTTTCGTAAAGTCCACTGCGAACGAGCAGTACAACTCGCTTTTCATGGTGTTGTTGTTAGCTCGTAGCATCAGAGGATACTTGTCGTCATCGTCGTTGGCGTCGTTGTTAACGCGTCTTCGTGGATTTCGATCGAGTAATCGTTGCTTCAGATACTCGCCAATGGCGTCTAATTCATAGGAACCGTGGGGGATCGTAATGCATTCATGAGCGATGTCGACGCTGTTGCTGTCTGCGTCGTAGTCGGCGATGTAGTAGAATTTATCATTACTGGAATCGATGTTAGGTATCGTGTGAAACGTCTCTAAGTCCGCGAGGCCTAATTCATACTCACCATCACTCAAATCTATCGGTGGGAAATAGTTTACAGTGAGCGCGCTGCTGCGGCCCGTTAACGTGAGCGTGAACGACATATCGATTGCACTCGCGAGACGGCGAGAGAGTGACGCGCGCGTACGAATACTCGGCAATTTATCGATATCGCGAGTCTTTATTATAGAAGATGTGGATAGTCATTCCACACGGATGCATTGTAACATAATCTTAGTATACATTATTATTATTATTATTAGTATATAGGCCATAATTCCATAGACTTTTGTTGTAAAAATTGCATGCACAAGTGCCCGCAATTCATCTCGTCGAAACGTTGAAAACGATCGTGATTGTACGTGATCGTTGTACCACGTCCAAAATAATAGATCAATTCCGCGGGTGGTCGCAGATTCCCGAAACTATCAAAGTACTGTACTCGTGACCCGCGTTTCGCGTACGCGACCCAGTGCGTACCGGCGCCTCGATTCTCGTCAAGATTCGCGATTCCACATTCGTTGGTTCGTACGCGCGTGGGGAGCGTGTCGCGCATGAACACACCTCGAAAGAACGGTACGTTTGCACACTCGAGCTCTAATTGCAGGTTCGTCATAGGTTGCTGCGTTATCGCCCCAACCGTTGCCACATGCCTAGTCGATCGAAGTTTTTTTTTTCTTCGATCGCAGTCGTCGTTGGCGTCGGCGTCTAGGATTCATGCCTGCGCCTCGCTTGTACGGTGTCAGATGCATTCCTCGCCCCTCCATCGCTCGATGATGACGCAATGTCTCTTCCAGCTGTTTTCGAGAGGCCTTCGAATCGTTGACCGCTTTGGTTATACCTGCCGCTCCACCGGCCAAGGCCCCGATAGCCGATAAAGCAGGCAGCACGAACGGAAGAAATGGAAGAAATCCACCGCGTTTCGCCACTCGTAGATTACGATGTCGTCGTCGCCACCGTTGCGGATGTTTCCCTCCAGACTTTCTCTGTTTTCGTTTCGTCCTCTTCACACCCATGCCGAGTTTAGTCTTAGCCTTCATCGTTGCCCAAACTCCACTCGCTGCAACTTTTTCGCCAAAGGTCGCGTCGTTAGCGAACACTCGTTCTCGCGCTCGTTCCGCTAACGCACGATCCGCCGCGTGTCGTCCCTCCAAACCCTTTCGATGTGAGTATGCGATATCGTGATCTCGGCACGCCGCGTCCAGGGGATTCACACCTTCGTCGCCACGAGCCAATCGTTTTAGCAAACGTGTTCCCGGTCCGCAGAACTGATAGCCCGGAACGTGTAGTTCGAATGGTAAGCGGTTTATGATACCGTTCACGATAACCGATCCGGTTTTCTTCTTCTTCTGATTCTTCCCTAATCCATGAGACGTCGCAGTCGTTGATGCAACCATATACCTACGTTAGAATAGCCACGATAGCAACTACAATAATAAACGCGTACGCGCGCTCCACCGATCACAGTGGTAGTGACCTGCACACCGCATGCCACGAATATATATATATATATATATATATATATATATATATATATAAAGTAGTACAGATACTACCTTACCAACCCAGTCAGAATTTGCCGCGGAACATGGCGGTAATGTAGTAGCCAGAGAATAGACACGTGGACGTAAGAGAGTGCATTAAATTAAACCTCCAATATAAAAGGGAAAATAGGGAAGAATAAGCATTAAATGTCGTTTCTCTATTTTATTTAGGTAAGAGAACTGTACATAATGTAGCATTATAAGAAACTTGGATTTTGATTAATGAAAATATAACTCTATTTTATTTAGTGAAACATATGTTTGTTTATTCGCCCGTAAGAAGAGTAACGCATTATATATATATATATATATATAAATACCCGAGTACCTGAGAAACATCGCGAACATGCGATTCGTGAAACAGTCGGACGTTATCCGCGTGACCGCGAACAGAATGCTCGAGGATGATAGGGATGCGAGTCGATCAACCAGACACGGCCCGTTGTTGCCGAACAGCGTGCGAGGCGTGATTTGCGGTCCGTCGGGATGTGGAAAAACGAACGTGCTTCTGAGCATGCTGGAGAGCCCGAATGGTTTACGCTTCGAGAACGTGTACGTGTACTCAAAATCGTTGCATCAGCCAAAGTATCGATATCTCGAGCAGGTATTGTCACTCGTCGACGGAATTGAATACTTTCCCTACTCGGACAACGCGGAGATCGTCCCACCGAGAGACGCTCGACCTGATTCGATCTTCGTGTTCGATGACGTGGCGTGCGATGAACAGAACGCGATACGCGAATACTTCTCAATGGGTCGTCACGCGAACGTGGAATGCTTTTATTTGTGTCAGTCGTACGCGAGAATACCTAAACATTTGATCAGGGACAATGCGAATTTTCTCATGCTATTCAAACAAGACGGTACGAATTTGCGCCGCGTGTACAACGATCATGTGAATACAGACATGACGTTCGAATCGTTCAACGACTTGTGCGCGAGATGTTGGCGTCGACGATACGATTTCGTGGTGATCGATAAGGATAGTTCCATGTCCGAAGGTCGATACCGAAGAGGATTTAACGAGTTCGTCGTAGCACACTGACATCAGTAAACCACGAATCGTTCATCGAGTAACACGGAGGTGACGGTGACACAAAGGTTCATACAAAGGTGGAAATCGCCAAAGTCAGCGACGTTATACGTAAAAAGTGCTTGGCATTGAAAATTGACAAAATGGATACGGAAGCGGCTGTGGAGGCGAGCACGCGACCCATCGTTCAACCGCTGAAACAATTGATCGAGAACGCGTCCACCTTGAAAACGCACTCGACGCCACGATCGCAACCGGTGAAAAGGGAACATGAATATGATCAACAACAATCATCGAAGAGACTTCGACTAGCTACTGCGGATACATCCAACGAACGTTTGAACAACCCACCAGATTCTAACGACGACGACAACGACGACGCAGACGACGCCGACAACGACGACGACGCCGACGACGACGACGACGACGATGACGATGTTGTTGTTGATGATGATGATGATGATGATGATGTTGACATTGATAATGATGTTGTTGTTGATGACGAAGACGGTGAAAAAACTCGGGGTGATGAACCGCCAGCAAAGGTTCATGATTTGGATCCGCAGCGTAGCCCCTTCAATGACGTCAATGTGTATGTACAGAACGCTAAAGGACCCTTGTCGCGAGAATATCTACGACTATTCTTTGCCGATACCAAGAAACTAATCGACAACGTGTACGGCGTATACTTTGCATCCGACGAAGATCTGATGATCGGTGATTCCGTGCTTACCATCGACGCGAACAGCGACGACATTCACGTGAATGGAAGGCGATACGCGGGGACTCGAGGTTTGTACGAGTTGCTGTTCATGCGAAAACCCAACGAGCAGACATACACGGACGCAGATCTTCGCTCGTACCGACGCATCTTGTTGACGACGAACGCGCATAAGCGAAACCATTCGCCGAGTAAGCGCACGCTGGGTAACAAGGGGTACAAGTATAAGAAAATCATATCCGCGGTGATCGGTGGGGTACGGACCCCGAACGTTAGACGTGTTAGGGGTGGCGGGTGCGGCGGCGCGGGCAGACATCAAGGTGGAGGATTGCCAATCGACGAGTCGATGACGGTCACCGACAACGCAATCGATTACGTGTACTGGGACGATCCGAACGAATTGGTCGACAGACTTGGATTGCTCACGGCATCGCGCGCGGCAGGTCACACGGGCCACGATAACGAAATCGCATCCATCGTGGAGGAACTTCGCGAGGATGGATTCATCTTAAATTGAGGGTTCCGTCGATCATAGCGTCAGTAGCATTCGCACGCGCACGCATCATTATGTCGGTGAATAAGTTTGGCACGTCGTTACGCAATAATAATAATAATAATAATGGTAATAACAACGAAGCATCGATGACGATGACGAGACTATTGACCGCGGTAGACGACCGCTTTACGCGAAAACTTGAAACGGCTATCGCGAACGCGCGACTGGACGCCGAGCATCAACGATCTCAACTAGAGACGCGAGTACAACGAACGATGACGGATATCGTTACCGCGCAATTGTCTCGGCTAGAGGACGACTTAAATACCGCGATTGAACGACGCTTCGATCACTTGAAAGACAGATTCGAAGAGTTCACGACTGGGGCGACGGGCCAGACCGCGATATCGACCACGGATCTGTACAAACGGAAGGAGCAGCGAAACGTGATCGAGGGTCGACGACGACGGCGATGATTAATGACCCTGACCCTGACCCTGACGATAGTGGTTCCGGAACATCGAATGATGACAGACGTTTGCAAAAGACGTGTACCGATTGTATTTTACGAACGCTCGAGGAACTGATACTACTTCTAACACCCTCGGAACGTCGCGACCATCCCCACCTACCCTCGAAGCATGAGCAAGGAACGATTACAATTAGTGAACGAATTACACGCTCCCGCGAGACGAAACTTCCCGCGACGACGCGTCGTGATTCGCGGTTACGATGATCTGTGGCAGGCTGATTTGGTAGAGATGCGTCCGTACGCGAAACAAAATCGTGGATATCACTACATACTAACGATCATCGACGCGTTCAGCAAGTATGCTTGGGCCGTACCCGTCAAAGCGAAAAGCGGGCGCGACGTGACTGCGGCATTCGCGATCGTATTGCGGCAGAGCGATAGATGCCCGCGAAATTTACAAACCGACCAGGGAAAGGAGTTCTACAACGCGGAGTTTCAACGATGCATTAAGACTCGTGGAATCAATCATTACTCCACATACAGCGTGATGAAAGCATCGATCGTCGAACGTTTCAATCGTACGCTGAAAAACCTGATGTGGAAGCAATTCTCCTTGAATGCGTCGTATCGTTGGGTCGACCTGTTACCTGAGCTCGTCAGCACTTACAATCATCGCAAGCATCGAACGATCAACGCTAGACCCGTTGACGTGATCCCCACGACGCGTTTATCATTCGCCGCGAATGATCCCATCTCACCATCCACCTCGAAAGGTATTCGACGACGCGCCAAATTCAACGTCGGCGATAAGGTGCGCGTTAGCAAGTTCAAAACCCTCTTCGAGAAGGGGTACACTCCGAACTGGTCAACCGAGGTGTTCGAAATCATAACCGTACAACGAACGTTCCCGATAACGTATATTCTACGCGATTCCACGGGGGAACCGATCTCGGGTGGTTTCTACGAGTATGAACTACATTCGGTCGCGAATCCGGATATCTATCTGGTTGAGAAGATTATTCGTCGTAAGGGAAACCAGGTGTACGTTAAGTGGCTTGGATTCGATTCGTCGCGGAACTCATGGATACGCGACAAGGATATTCTATGATACGCGATTATAAATGTACTCTACGTTTCTGAAATAAATAAATAAATGAATACATAAAAATATATACATTGTACATTTATTAAATTATCCACCTTCTTCTTCTCGTATATATACATACAATTATTCTTAATAAAATAAAAAAAAATTTATACATATATATACATATATACATTTATACCAACACATATAAAATACAATAAATATTAAATATTAAATATTAAATATTAATAACGGGAGCGCGGCGGGCGGCGCGGCGTGCGGCGCGGCGGGCAGCGCGGGTGGACTCGACCTTGAGGAGCTCGTGGGTTTGGAGCTGGGAGATGCGATAATGCCCCCACGGAAGGGTGGTGATACGATCGGCTAGGATACACCGCTTGTCGTCAAACGGACTGAGCGCGTTCTTTTCCTCGCTCACAGAATATACATCGTGCTGCTTAGAACGTATATTATTCTGTCTAACCGTTTTCTCGGCGAGATCACGAAGACAGCTAATATAATCATCGAATTTTACCTCATTCGCAACCACGTGTCTCCGCACACCCTTCACTTTTTTAATTTCATTCATAACCTCAGCCGATGCGTTAAACGTTCTAGTCGCGTACATCTTCGACCTCAATCCGACGAACTCGGTCATCAAGGCGCCGTTATTCTCATCTTTCATGAGTCCTGGCACCTTTTTATTTACGCGGGGCATACCATAAGGATTGTCTACCGCGTAATCACTAGTGTCGAATCGGGCGATGTCGCGCTTCATCGTCTCGTATACATCCTCGCATTCCACACTATACATTAAACTGTCGGTGTCGGTGTACAGTACCTTACACCGATCACCGAACTCCGCACGCATATATGCATAGTGAAATTCATACAAACACTCCTTCGACACGTCGAGCACACTCATACCCACGTATATTGGTTTATCGAACTTCACTTTGAGTTTACGCATTTCGATGGCCACCAACTGCTCGGAGAAGATCGTCCGACTATGAAAGTTTGGCTTCGCGATCAGCGCTTCCGCACCATAACGACCGTCCCACCGCGTCACCAGTCGCACATCTACGCGTTTCCGCACATTCTCCATTGTTTTTCCATACACCGCATTGTTCATTAATTTATAAAGAGTCTTCTGAAATTCACTCGTGGCGCGCGTCCTCAAATCGGTGTTCAATTGAATATAGTCGCGCAACCAATGCGACTGATCGAATCGCAACACTCGATGAATTCGCGTCACGCGTAATCCGTGGCGTATACACTGTTTCAGGTAGCGATAATGAATTATATATCGCTCCTTATTGTCGAGCGTGGCAAGCAGCTTGGTCTGGTCACCGTGGGGTGCGTGCTCGCGTACCGGGCAGAATGGAAGATCAGCGTGCGCGTTGTGAATATCCTTAGGGTATTCGATGTCAACCTCCAACAGATATCCCTCGGGTGCATCGTCGTCGGGCAAGGCTGATACATCGAGCTCCGCCACGGTCGCGTCGTCCAGCCATTGAAACCCTCCGTGCGGCATCGCCTGTGACATAGCCCATCCGTACAAGTTGTTGACGTCGAAGTACATCAGATACGTTGAAGGCTTCGACTTGTCGTACTTCGGGGTCGGCAGGTGTTTGTTGTTGGCCACCGCGTGCCTGTGCGAGCATTGACTCAGACCACCGCGTATCCCACGCTCGACGAACAGTAGCATGTCCACATCCGTCAGAAGCTCTAACCGTATACCGGTGTACATGAGCATCGCGTCCCACGTAAAACTTGGAAGTGTGAAGTAATGCGCGGGATCTAAGTCGTAACTCGCGATACAGTCTGTACGGAAACTCTCGAATACGTCAGCGAGTAACAATACGTCCGTTTTTAAATACAAATCGCTGTACTCGCCCAATGTTCGTACACGGAAAGTATTCCATACGTTCGAGGCGTGCGCGTAATCGAGATCCGACACGGCGATATCGTTCAATCGATTATAGAACGCTTCGCGGGACGGTAAACACGTATCGTTCAGCTTGGCGTACGACGATACATAGTCGTATGGGAAGACGCCCTTCCGCGCTAGAAGATTGAACTGCCCGTCCGACAGGGATTGAAATTCGCGTCGTAGAATCACGAGTCGTTCTTTGCCGAGGTCCGAAGCGAGTTTCTCCAGACTAGCGGCTAAGAACTTCAACGAATCTATGAAACGGAACTTCAACCCCCTCTGCCAATCTTTATTCTCGGCGTCGATTCCCTTCACATGTTTAGTGAACGATATGTATCGCTCCTTCGTCACCGGCAGCAGGTCGATCTGCCCCTCGAACGCGGACGCCAACTCTTTAATTATGAAATGTGCGTCGTATCCGGATAGATTATGGAATACCACCGGCATCGTGTACGAACGTTGAAACTGTAAATTACACGTTACGTGAGCCGCGCCGCGGTACTCGCCCGTCGAGTGACAATGATCGCGCACTTTTTTGTCCTTATCGGCAAAGGGTTGCTCGCACACGTGACACACGATCGCGTCGGTATGACTTCGCCACTGTTGTTTAGTCAGCGGTTTCATCGGTTTCGCGTTCCGCAACCACGAATACGCGATGTTCGCAAAGTCTCTGAGTTCCTGCACGAACCACTGCACGCACTCGGTTTCGTGGCGATACATCCGATAACGACACAGAGACGCATCGGTGGAACACTGAATGTAGTATCCCACGCTGTACACTCGGTGCTGTTGGTATGTGTATGTGCGATTCAGCTCCGCAGGCTCGACGTCTTCCAGCATGCATTCGAAGTCCGCATATACGATGAATGGCGCTCGTTCTTTATTCTTGAAGTGTTTAAACTTCAACCATTTATCCTTCGCAGACGGTAATTCAATTGCACACTCGTTCAGACGTTGACAGTCCACGGTATGCTTCGTCAATCGCTCCGACGAATAGAAGTAGCTCAGACATCTGCAATGACAACAATAAAAGGAATGAATCAATAAATAATACATTTGATCAAAATATTCCATATTTTACTCACCGTTCGCAAACGAATACTTCACTCTTGTGGTTGCTGAGTGGATTTGAAATCAATCTCGACATGTTGCGAATGCACGCGAAATGGTATCGTTGGGGGTCCTCGGGGTCCTGTACCAGTAGCAGGTTGGCGTGTCTCTCTTGCTTGTCCTCGGTCAAACGCAGCGGCGCGCAGCTTCCGTCGGACCACGTGTACACGTTTATGGACACGTTGTTCAAAGTCTCGAACTTCGCCAGCTGATTCAACGTCACGGGAAGCGTCATGCCGTCAGTGTGGAGCACCGTTGAATAGTGTGGATACGATGCCACCCTATCCACATGCGTAGTAGCAGGGAATAGACTAACTACCACGGACCATAAGAAGCACGCATTGTCTCTGCTCTTTATGTTCACCACCGCTTTCTTCAGGACGACGGCGCGCGGAAGCGATACGTCGCACCCGGCTCGAAGTGGATTGTGTCTATTAATATTTACTACAATGTTTAGCACGGCCCTTAGGGTCCATCCACTGTCGCGATCCTGAAACTCGTCGAGCGCCACTAGCGTGGGAGCGACCACAGACTTCGAGTACCACTCGCGCACATTCGAATTCATTAAGAGTACATGATTTCGCGTTCCGAAACTTTTCATATCTGTATTTTCACCCTGCGTAAACTCCGCGTTCAAGATTGTATTTACGGACACGCCATTATGTTCCGTGATAGCGTCCGTGACGCGTGACATTACTACGCGTCGAGCACCCTCTAAAAATCGACGCGGGTCGATGAAGCCCAAGTTAATGGCTACACCGGTTGAAATGCGGCCTGCAAACGCCGATTCCACGTTTTCCCATACGACTTTGGGTTTCGTAGATCGACTCGAATGCCCACACCCAAATTTCGAAAACACATCCCGCACGTTCGCGTGTAATGTCGTTATTTGCGCGATTAGCGACACTAGTTGCTGTTTCGCGGCCACGGATACTCCTCCCCTCGACTGGTACTCGACGATGAGCTGTATACACGCGTCACACTGATCCGCCCAGGTTCGGAATTCCGCAATTCCGCGTAAAAGTTTAGACATTTGGGTTAAAACCCTGTACGTATCCATGAACACATCCATTTTTTTTTGTTTTGTTTTTTCCACAAATAGTTCACAAATAGTCCATAAATAGTTCACTTCACGAATAGTTAATTTTCCCAGAGACGTCTGATTTCGTCTGATTTCATGATGCGACTCTTCCAGGTAATTCGATCATGATTCAAATCAGGAAATCGAAAACTCGGCGGTACAAGGACGAGCCTTGAGTTTCGCTGCAGACTCGTACGATCGTCCAAAAATCGAGTCAATTCCCGACACAAAAACCCCGTCACGGTAATTGTTGATGTATCAGGACTAAGTACTTCCCGTAATTCGATCGTACCGTTCTCGATGTCGTGTAGAAGTGTCAACGGCGTACACACGATCGCGGTAATGTACTTTGTCCGCTTACGGTACACGTCCTTATCATCAACGATGCAATACAATGTACATTTACCCGCAGTACTATATCGCGCGATATGTCGTAACAATTGACGATGCTTGCGCGACAATTGCATAAATCCGTATCGAAAGATGCTAATCCGCGACGTCTCGGATAATGTCGGTGCGCTTAACGCGTCGCGGATCTTATGCCTCTCGATCGTCAGTGATTCGTCATCCAACTGCAGCGTCGTCGATAAAGGGCTCACTCCACCATCGTAATCGTCATCGGAAGATGATGATGCAAGCAATGCGTCTCGCGCGTACAGTTCCGCGAATATGCACGCTATTTTATTTCGGACACACGTTCGCACTATTTCAACACTACTCTTAAGTAATGTCAAACGTTCTTGTTCAAATGCCGATACCCTTCGAGTATTATAATAAGAATGCAAAAGGCGCATATACTCGTTGCACGATATAAACCAGTCGTCACACTGTTCTACGGTACGCAACAGTGGGATCATCCCACGTAACAACTCGAATGAACTCGGGAGAAAGACCATGTCTCGCGATACTTATGCACGCGTAACGTGTTTCACGATATTCATCGAGCGACTGCAGGTTTAATATACTAACCACCTACCCTAGTCGCGCTATGTTTACGTTAGTTGCGGTTCGAACGTATCTTCAAAATTCTTTTCACCCCCCAGCCGATCGCTATACTATTCCAACGATTCAAATATAAACACGCGACTTCGCGCGGTGCAATGTAGTGTTTACACCATGGGCTGTAGTGACGCTTGACTTACAGTCACATCGATAAGGGCACTCGCTGTTCTCGATCATGAAAATACTTGGAACTCCACCCCGATTAATAGATGGCCGTGGGTCTATGTCGATTTCTCTTCGCCCTTACACGCGCCCACGACGCTTGACTTGCAGCCTCTCGAGAAGGATACTTGAGACGTCGCCCTGTTCTCGATCGTGAAAATACTTGGAACGTTACCATGAACAATTATCGTTTTAGGTTACATGGGATGCTTACGCGAACGCAACGCCTAATTCATTCTTCAAGGACGTCACGTTTTCTCGATGACACTTCTTAGAGGCATGGTCTTGGCGAATGTTAATAGTCGATAAGGGGTGGGTCCTGACACTGGTCTATTGTAACCCAGATGCCAGCGGGTCTATGTACAAATTCTTTTCGCCCTTACGCGTTCCCACGACGCTTGACTTACAGCCTCCTCGATAAGGACGCTCACCCTGTTCTCGATCATAAATACTCGGAACTCTACCCCGAATAATTATCGCTATATGTTTATACCATTGCACGTGGGCTGTATCGGTCCCATGATTCAAACATAAACACAGCATCGCGCGGTGCAATGTAGTGTTTACACCATGCGATGCCGCGCTGATTGACTTACAACCCCGCGATCATTAAAATGCTCGATATGTTTACATTATTGCACGTATGCCGTATCGATCCCACGATTCAAATATAAACACACACGGCATGAAGCGCGTGCACTCATCTTTTCTCAGAAATCATGAACCACCCTCTTTCTCAGAAATCAAGGTCCACCCTCTTCCGTACATCGCAATCCTATCGCGCGTCATGATTCCTTTTCGCTATATGTACGGTGCAATGTAGTGTTTACACCATGCGCTGCCGCGATGATTGATCTACAACCTCCTCGATCATTAAAATACTCGATATGTTTACATCATTGCACGTACGCTGTATCGGTCCCACGATTCAAATATAAACACACTGCATGAAGCACATGCACGTAGGCGCCGAAACGTGTTCAATCCTGTCGCGCGTCATGATTCCTTATCTTTTCTCAGAAATCACGAACCACCCTCTTTCTCAGAAATCAAGGTCCACCCTCTTCCGTACATCGAAGACGCGAATTTCCACGAATCGGCCGCGGTCGCGCCTGCGCACCGATCCCGCGAGCGTACGGAGATTGCGCGGCGGCGACGCGTGCCCAAAGTTCCTTAAACATCCAACGGGTGGCGCCAATACTAAATGTATGAAAACCTATGGAATTACCGCCTCGGGCCCAAATACCGACGCAGGACCGAAGTACCTCAAACACCCAATAGGTGGCGCCACTTGGAAATTACCGCCTCGGGCCCAAATACCAACGCGGGCCCAAAGTACCTCGAACACCCAATAGGTGGCGCCACTTGAAAATGCGCACGACGCCTAGGTGGCGCCACTTGGAAATGCGCACGACGCCTTTTGAATTTTTGAAATCCGCCCTCCCTCCCCTGTGACGTCGTTCCCCTCACCTACGAACTCAAATTGCGCGCGCTGCGCCATTTTGAAAATTTGAATTTTTGAAATCCCCCTCCCCTGTGACGTCATCCCCCTCACCTACGAACTCGGTCGACGCCATTTTGAATTCCCCCTCCCCTATGACGTCATCCCCCTCACCTACAAATTCGGTACCCCCTCCCCACCTCACCCCCTTACCCATCACACGCTATAGCGCGTTACCCCCATCCCCGCCTCACCCCCTCACCCATCCCGCGCTATAGCGCGTTGCGCGGTACCCCCGCCCCGCCTCACCCCCTCGCCCGAACATGGTCCAGAATCCGCATAGCCTAACTACTGACTCGTTTGACTCGTTTGACTCGTTTGACTCGTTTGACTGGTTTGACTCGTTTGACTCGTTTGACTCGTTTGACTCGCTTGACTCGTTTGACTCGTTTGACTCGTTTGAGTCGTTTGACTCGATTGTCCTGTTCGACCCGTTTGACCCTTTTGACTCGTTTGATTCGTTTGACTCGTTTGGCTCGTTCAACTCGCTTGACTCGATTGTCCTGTTCGACCCGTTTGACTCGATTGACTCGTTTCAGTCGTTTGACTCGTTTCACTCGTTTCACTCGTTTCACTCGTTCGACTCGTTTCACTCGTTCGACTCGTTTCACTCGTTTGACTCGTTTGACTCGTTTGACTCGTTTGACTCGTTTGACTGGTATGACTCGTTGGGCTCGTTCAAATCGCTTGACTCGATTGTCCTGTTCGACCCGTTTGACTCGTTTGATTCGTTTGATTCGTTTGACTCGTTTGACTCGTTTGACTCGTTTGACTCGTTTGACTCGTTTGACTCGTTTGACTCGTTTGACTCGTTTGACTCGTTTGACTCGTTTCACTCGTTTGACTCGTTTCACTCGTTTGACTCGTTTGACTCGTTTCACTCGTTTGACTCGTTTCACTCGTTTGACTCGTTTGACTCGTTTGACTCGTTTGACTCGTTTGACTCGTTTGACTCGTTTGACTCGTTTGACTCGTTTGACTCGTTTGACTCGTTTGACTCGTTTGACTCGTTTGACTCGTTTGACTCGTTTGACTCGTTTGACTCGTTTGACTCGTTTGACTCGTTTGACTCGTTTGACTCGTTTGACTCGTTTGACTCGTTTGACTCGTTTGACTCGTTTGACTCGTTTGACTCGTTTGACTCGTTTGACTCGTTTGACTCGTTTGACTCGTTTGACTCGTTTGACTCGTTTGACTCGTTTGACTCGTTTGACTCGTTTGACTCGTTTGACTCGTTTGACTCGTTTGACTCGTTTGACTCGTTTGACTCGTTTGACTCGTTTGACTCGTTTGACTCGTTTGACTCGTTTGACTCGTTTGACTCGTTTGACTCGTTTGACTCGTTTGACTCGTTTGACTCGTTTGACTCGTTTGACTCGTTTGACTCGTTTGACTCGTTTGACTCGTTTGACTCGTTTGACTCGTTTGACTCGTTTGACTCGTTTGACTCGTTTGACTCGTTTGACTCGTTTGACTCGTTTGACTCGTTTGACTCGTTTGACTCGTTTGACTCGTTTGACTCGTTTGACTCGTTTGACTCGTTTGACTCGTTTGACTCGTTTGACTCGTTTGACTCGTTTGACTCGTTTGACTCGTTTGACTCGTTTGACTCGTTTGACTCGTTTGACTCGTTTGACTCGTTTGACTCGTTTGACTCGTTTGACTCGTTTGACTGGTTTGACTCGTTTGACTCGTTTGACTCGTTTGACTCGTTTGACTGGTTTGACTCGATTGACTCGTTTGGCTCGTTCAAATCGCTTGACTCAAATTGTCCTGTTCGACCCGTTTGACTCGTTTGACTCGTTTGACTCGATTGACTCGTTTGACTCGTTTGACTCGTTTGACTCGTTTGACTCGTTTGACTGGTATGACTCGTTGGGCTCGTTTGACTCGTTTGACTCGTTTGACTCGTTTGACTCGTTTGACTGGTTTGACTCGTTTGACTCGTTTGGCTCGTTCAAATCGCTTGACTCAAATTGTCCTGTTCGACCCGTTTGACTCGTTTGACTCGTTTGACTCGATTGACTCGTTTGACTCGTTTGACTCGTTTGACTCGTTTGACTCGTTTGACTCGTTTGACTCGTTTGACTCGTTTGACTCGTTTGACTGGTTTGACTCGTTTGACTCGTTTGGCTCGTTCAAATCGCTTGACTCGATTGTCCTGTTCGACCCGTTTGACTCGTTTGACTCGTTTGACCCGTTTGACTCGTTTGACTCGTTTGACTCGTTTGACTCGTTTGACTCGTTTGACTGGTTTGACTCGATTGACTCGTTTGGCTCGTTCAAATCGCTTGACTCAAATTGTCCTGTTCGACCCGTTTGACTCGTTTGACTCGTTTGACTCGATTGACTCGTTTGACTCGTTTGACTCGTTTGACTCGTTCGACTTTTTTGACTCGATTGACTCATTTGACTCGTTTGACTCGTTTGGCTCGTTCAAATCGCTTGACTCAAATTGTCCTGTTCGACCCGTTTGACTCGTTTGATTCGTTTGACTCGATTGACTCGTTTGACTCGTTTGACTCGTTTGACTCGTTCGACTTTTTTGACTCGTTTGACTCATTTGACTCGTTTGACTCGTTTGGCGCGTTCAACTCGCTTGACTCGATTGTCCTGTTCGACCCGTTTGACTCGGTTGACTCGTTTGACTCGTTTGACTCGTTTGACTCGTTTGACTCGTTTGACTCGTTTGACTCGTTTGACTCGCTTGACTCGTTTGACTCGTTTGACTCGTTTGAGTCGTTTGACTCGTTTGACTCGTTTGACTCGTTTGACTCGTTTGACTCGTTTGACTCGTTTGACTCGTTTGACTCGTTTGACTCGTTTGACTCGTTTGACTCGTTTGACTCGTTTGACTCGTTTGACTCGTTTGACTCGTTTGACTCGTTTGACTCGTTTGACTCGTTTGACTCGTTTGACTCGTTTGACTCGTTTGACTCGTTTGACTCGTTTGACTCGTTTCAATCGTTTGACTCGTTTGACTCGATTGTCCTGTTCGACACGTTTGACCCATTTGATTCGTTTGACTCGTTCGACTCGTTTGGCTCGTTCGACACGCTTGACTCGATTGTCCTGTTCGACCCGTTCGACCCGTTCGACTCGTTTGATTCGTTTGACTCGTTTGGCTCGTTCAACTCGCTTGACTCGATTGTCCTGTTCGACCCGTTCAACCCGTTTGACTCGATTGACTCGTTTCAGTCGTTTGACTCGTTTCACTCGTTTGACTCGTTTCACTCGTTTCACTCGTTTCACTCGTTTCACTCGTTTGACTCGTTTCACTCGTTTGACTCGTTTCAATCGTTTGACTCGTTTCACTCGTTTCACTCGTTTCACTCGTTTGACTCGTTTCACTCGTTTGACTCGTTTGACTCGTTTCACTCGTTTGACTCGTTTGACTCGATTGTCCTGTTCGACACGTTTGACCCATTTGATTCGTTTGACTCGTTTGACTCGTTTGGCTCGTTCAACTCGCTTGACTCGATTGTCCTGTTCGACCCGTTCGACCCGTTTGACTCGATTGACTCGTTTCAGTCGTTTGACTCGTTTCACTCGTTTGACTCGTTTCACTCGTTTCACTCGTTTCACTCGTTTCACTCGTTTCGCTCGTTTCACTCGTTTGACTCGTTTCACTCGTTTGACTCGTTTCAATCGTTTGACTCGTTTCACTCGTTTCACTCGTTTCACTCGTTTGACTCGTTTCACTCGTTTGACTCGTTTGACTCGTTTGACTCGTTTGACTCGTTTGACTCGTTTGACTCGTTTGACTCGTTTGACTCGTTCGACTCGTTCGACTCGTTCGACTCGTTTGACTCGTTTGACTCGTTTGACTCGTTTGACTCGTTTGACTCGTTTGACTCGATTGACTCGTTTCACTCGCTTGACTCTTTTCACTCGCTTGACCCTTTTCACTCGTTTGACTCGTTTGACTCGTTTGACTCGTTTGACTCGTTTGACTCGTTTGACTCGTTTGACTCGTTTGACTCGTTTGACTCGGTTGACTCGTTTGACTCGGTTGACTCGTTTGACTCGTTTGACTCGTTTGACTCGTTTGACTCGTTTGACTCGTTTGACTCGTTTGACTCGTTAGACTCGTTTGACTCGATTGTCCTGTTCGACCCGTTTGACCCGTTTGACACGTTTGACACGTTTGACTCGTTTGACTCGTTTGACTCGTTTGACTCGTTTGACTCGTTTGACTCGTTTGACTCGTTTGACTCGTTTGACTCGATTGACTCGTTTGACTCGTTTGACTCGTTTGACTCGTTTGACTCGTTTGACTCGTTTGACTCGTTTGACTCGTTTGACTCGTTTGACTCGTTTGACTCGTTTGACTCGTTTGACTCGTTTGACTCGTTTGACTCGTTTGACTCGTTTGACTCGTTTGACTCGTTTGACTCGTTTGACTCGTTCGACCCGTTTGACCCGTTTGACACGTTTGACTCGTTTGACTCGTTTGACTCGTTTGACTCGTTTGACTCGTTTGACTCGTTTGAGTCGTTTGACTCGATCGACTCGATTGACTCGTTTGACTCGTTCGACTCGTTTGACTCGTTTTGCTCGTTCAACTCGCTTGACTCGATTGTCCTGTTCGACCCGTTTGACTCGTTTGACTCGTTTGACTCGTTTGACTCGTTTGACTCGTTTGACTCGTTTGACTCGTTTGACTCGTTTTGCTCGTTCAACTCGCTTGACTCGATTGTCCTGTTCGACCCGTTTGACTGGTTTGAATCGTTTGACTGGTTAGACTCGTTTGACTCGTTTGACTCGTTTGACTCGTTTGTCTCGTTTGACTCGTTTGACTCGGTTGACTCGTTTGACTCGTTTGACTCGTTAGACTCGTTTGACTCGTTTGACTCGTTTGACTCGTTTGACTCGTTTGACTCGTTTGACTCGTTTGACTCGTTTGACTCGTTTGACTCGTTTGACTCGTTTGACTCGTTTGTCTCGTTTGACTCGTTTGACTCGTTTGATTCGTTTGACCCGTTTGACTCGATTGACTCGTTTGACTCGTTTGACTCGTTTGACTCGTTTGACTCGTTTGACTCGTTCGACACGTTTGACCCGTTTGACACGTTTGACTCGTTTGACTCGTTTGACTCGTTTGAGTCGTTTGACTCGATCGACTCGATTGACTCGTTTGACTCGTTCGACTCGTTTGACTCGTTTTGCTCGTTCAACTCGCATGACTCGATTGTCCTGTTCGACCCGTTTGACTCGTTTGACTCGTTTGACTCGTTTGACTCGTTTGACTCGTTTGACTCGTTTGACTCGTTTGACTCGTTTGACTCGTTTGACTCGTTTGACTCGTTTGACTCGTTTGACTCGTTTGACTCGTTTGACTCGTTTGACTCGTTTGACTCGTTTGACTCGTTTGACTCGTTTGACTCGGTTGACTCGTTTGCCTCGTTTGCCTCGTTTGACTCGTTTGCCTCGTTTGCCTCGTTTGACTCGTTTGACTCGTTTGACTCGTTTGACTCGTTTGACTCGTTTGACTCGTTTGACTCGTTTGACTCGTTTGACTCGTTTGACACGGTTGACTCGTTTGCCTCGTTTGCCTCGTTTGACTCGTTTGACTCGTGTCACGTCCCGCGACGTAGAATCAAATATTATTTAACCTTTAATTCATTTTATTTACTATTCCGTACTCTGAGGTAATATAACAACCTCGTATGAAAACATCATACTAAATATTGTGCAACAAATTGCCGATAAGGCATTATCATAATAAGTTACAATAAGAAGAGATCGAGCAAGGGATATTCGAACGGCAACAGCGAACAGGACAAACAGCATCAAGGAGGTAGCGGACAGTCAGCAGTACACCAGCTCGTTGACCGCACGCACACGAAAGAGGCCCAGTCAACACCAGCTGACGTTCAGCATGGGACGGAGGGCCTTATCAACCAGCGGAGTCGACACCACCTTCGCAGAGCTGTGCCCCTGGTCCTCGCCAAAAGATTGCCCTCCCATTTATTTCCCGATACTCGATCACCGATACCCATATCATGTATTTAACTTCAGACCCTAGTACGTAAGCCGCACGGTATCAACCGTACAAAAAATATAATAAACATATAAATCCAAATATGTATAAAGAATCTTGCTATCGTCGCCGCTGGGAATCTAAAAATAATACATATTAGTCGCGAGGAAAGACACATAAAAGGCCACGGAGGAACGTGACTAAATCGTAAACAGATTCTCAGATAGCGCAATGGGAAGATTCTCCCTGGAAGATCCCAGGTGGAGGCTGTGGGGTGGGCTCTCCCACCTATGATTTGTCATGTGACAAATCCTAGAGTAGGAGTGACCAATTGCCCTATAAAAAGGGACTGACCACCCGCGGAGCTCATTACCATAATAATTACCGGAATCATCTAAAACATTCGCTTCAGTGTCCACGTTTTATTTTTCAAAGTGTAAAAGTTGTAAGTGAAGTTTTTATTATTAATAAAAGTGATAAAATCATATTTAACGCGTTCCATGTGTTTTACTAGCCTTCCTAAGCTTTTGGGCATTCTGAGTGTTTTTTGAGTTACCGTAGAAATGAGAATAAAGAAATCCAGATTCTCCTCTGTTGAAAGTGTCATTGGCGAGCAGTCAGCTGCCCACTATGTCACTAGATACTAGAGATCAATCTGTATACGCGGTCAATTTAATACGAATCGATCCATCAATTCATAAAAAAAATGAATAATTAACGAACTATGGTTTGAGCTGATTCTTTAGAATCACTGGCGCGCAGACAGCTGCCTACCAGTGTCCTCTGGAGTGTAAGCGTAAACCGAATTCCATTTGAACAAAACTAAAAGATTTAATTAATTCCCAGATGCCTAAAAGCAATCGTGCCGGGCGAAAGGTACAACTACGAAGAATAAACTATAATTATAAGTGCGCCCCAGCAATAGGATCCTCGTTGGGAGTCACCCCAACTCCCGTAATAAAAAACATCAAGCCAAGGGTTAAGGGAATCACGATCTACTGCGGCGATTGGGCCCAACAGAACTCCAACGCAGCTCTAGAAATTAACGGCATTCCGAACGCTCCCATCCCCTGGCGACTCATCGCATTATAAAAAGTAAGTATGTTCAATAATACGCGTAACAATCATTCTCAACTATCCCAGAGCGTTAAGTCCCAGGATTAGTTCAAAAGCGGATAGAAAATATAAATTCCCTAGAAATCGCGCTTAAATAAGGAAGTAGGGACGTAACAATAAAAATAGCTTAATAAAAATGGTGGCAGCGGTGGGATAATCCGCAATAGTTGAGAAGTAAAATCAGTAAAATCAAGCGTGTAAAATCAAGAATCATGTCGGACCACGGTGAAAACGACGACGAGGAGGAATTGCGAAGGCAAACAGAAATAATTCGACAAGCAAAGTCAGCTTTAGAAGCTAGGAGTGATTTATCCCCTGCCGAAACTTTATCTCAACTCCTCACAATATTAACATTGTGGGATGAAAAATTCGAGCATTTAGAAACAATAACAGCAAGAGTGAAAAGACTAGAGAAAAAAGGCGCCGAAGACATTCACAGTATCAAATCTGAAATAATTACCCCACATCCGGTCGAAAAACGTCCAGTATCGCGTGAATTGGAAATTCGCGACTCTAAACCTAAACAGGATCCGACGGACGGAAAAATTCCAATTAAACTCGCGTTAGAAGCAGTTCCTTTATTTGATGGCTATCGACCATCTGTTTTTCAATTTTTAAAAGCATGTGAACGGGCAAAATCAATGTTAGCCCCTCAGCAAGAAATGCAATTAACAAAATTACTAATGAACAAATTACGCGGACATGCTTTAATTGCGATAGGCGACTCCGATCTAACTACTTTAGACGAATTCGGAAATAAATTGAAACAGTACTTCGCGCCGTGTAAAAATGTTAATCAGTATAAAGGCGAATTGGGGAATACGTTTAAAAAACCAGGAGAAAATATTCTCGATTATATAACTCGCGTTCAAGATTTGCGTTTAGCTATAATGGACGGAGAAAAACGAGATCATGAGGAAATATCCGCTACAATTCAAGAAAACATTAATACGGACACACAGGAAGCTTTTATTAAAGGATTACCTCGAGAAATTTCTTTACGCTTGAGACAGGAGAGTCAAGAACTAGAGCTGGATGAGATCTATGCTCTAGCCGTTAAAATAGATAAAGAAGTCAAAATTGAAGACGAAAGAATGAAGACAAGTTCGTATAACCGTCAACAACCCGTGTCCCGCGATCAGAGAGGGTACCCGTCGGTACCCCAAAATAAACCAAACTTCGGTCCCCCTAGATACGAAGGAGCCATACCAAAATGGCAAAATAACCAACCGCGAAATAGTGGATGGCAAAGCAATCCTACGCGAAATAACGCGTGGCAATCAAATTCATCGCGAAACAACGGGGCAGCAGCTTCACCACCGAATCAATTAGAAATTTCTTGCAATTATTGTAAGAAACCGGGACATTTGATTAAGGATTGTTTCAAGTTCAAGGCTAAAATAGAGTCAGGAGAAATAGTCCCGTATTCAAGAATGAACCAGGGAAACGAGCAGGGCCATCCGGAAACGTCCGGCGCAATCCGGAGTGGGAACCCTCCACAGCGCCAGAAAATAATGAAAATAGAAGTCCCAAAAGCGGGAGAAATAAAACCATCAGGAAAATCAACGCCCTGGAAACCGACGTTGGAAATCGAGGAAAAGTCAGTGAAGGAAAAACAAACCAAGAGGGACTCAATGGAGGAAGAAGACGAAGAAATAGACGAACAGTAACTGTTCCAATAAATACCGTACGAAATATTCCAACAATACTAATAGCATCTCCTAATCTGGAAGGGAAGGCACGATTAATGGTTGATTCGGGATCCGACGTCAACCTCATCAAGAAATCAATGGTAACAGCATCGACAATCGTCAACACTCAAGAAATCATATATATCCGTGGAATAATCGATTCGAATCAAGCTACCTTAGGGACTGCATCAATAATGATTGCGAATCATCCAGTGAATTTCCACGTGGTAAACGACACACTGTTTGACGATGAAGACGGAATCTTAGGATCCGAATTTCTGTTACATCAAGAAGCTAGCATCGATTATGCAAAAAAGCAAATCAAGTGGGGAAAAACCTATATTCCCTTTAATACATACGAGAAGATATTCGTGCCAAAAAGAAGTTCAGTCCCTTTCCACATTAATATTGCAAATCCAGAACTGCGTGAAGGATACGTAGGAAAATTACACATAAAAGAAGGAATCTATTTGGGAAATGCATTAGTAACAAATCGAGAAGGAAAAGCTCATATGAGAATAGTAAATAGTACGGATGAAGATTATCACATTGTGGTACCTACAATCGAAATACTTCCATTTGAAGAACGTCCCACTAAACGATGTAATACGACAAAGATATCGAAGGAAAATCGATTTGAGGAAATCTTGAAACTACTGCGATTAGATCACTTAAACGAGGAAGAAAAGGAAAATGTGATGCAACTAATAAAGGAAAATGAAGATCGATTTCATTTAACAGGAGAAACTTTGGAAGGAACAGATAGTATACAACATAGAATTCATACTACGGATGATATACCGATAAATACTCGGCAGTATCGATATCCACCAATTCATAAAGACGAAATAAATCAACAAATAAAAGAACTATTGGAAACTGGTGTGGTAGAATCATCCACATCTCCATATAATTCTCCATTATGGATCGTTCCTAAAAAACCAGATTCAAAAGGTAAAAAACGATGGAGATTAGTAATCGATTATCGAAAATTAAATGAAAAGACGATAGGCGATGCGTATCCCCTACCAAATATTACTGAGATATTAGATCAATTAGGGAGTGCAAAATATTTCTCTACATTCGACTTAGCATCAGGGTTTCATCAGATTAAGATGGCACCAGAAGACGCACACAAGACAGCATTTTCTACACCATATGGACATTATCAGTTTACAAGAATGCCCTTTGGTTTGAAAAATGCACCTGCAACATTTCAACGCCTCATGAATAATGTTCTATCGGGACTTCAAGGAACCGAACTTTTTGTTTATCTGGATGACATTGTAATATATTCCAGATCTCTTCGTGAACACGAAATAAAATTTACAAGATTAATGAAAAGACTACGAGATGCAAAATTAATGCTTCAACCGGATAAATGCGAATTCTTACGACGTGAAGTGATGTACTTAGGACACATAATTGACGAACATGGAGTAAAACCAGATCCGAAGAAGATTGAAGCAGCAGAGAATTTTCCTAAACCCAAAACACCAAAGAACATTAAACAATTTTTGGGATTAATTGGATACTATAGACGATTTATACCGGAATTCTCAAGAAAATCGAAACCACTAACTAACTTATTGAAAAAGACAACGAAATTTATTTGGGGCAAAGAAGAAGAGGAAGCATTCCAAATATTAAAGAAGGCTCTAATATCCAAACCAATACTTCAATATCCAGATTTTTCACAGCCGTTCAAGGTAACGACGGACGCTTCAGGTTACGCCATAGGAGGAGTGCTTAGTCAGGATTTTACCGGCGACGATCTTCCTATTGCTTATGCGTCCCGGATATTAAATTCAGCAGAACAAAAATATTCCACGATTGAAAAGGAATGTTTAGCAATTATTTACTGCGTAACACATTTTCGACCTTATTTATATGGTCGTAAATTTAAAATAGAAACAGACCACAAACCTCTGGTATGGATGAATTCAATAAAAGATCCAAATTCTCGAATTTGGAAATGGAAACTTAAACTATCTGATTACGAATTCGAAATAAACTATAAAAAAGGAAAAAGTAACCTCAACGCTGATGCGTTGTCTCGAAACCCACCAGAAGTATGCCTACCAATAAGAGCAAGGGAGGAGGAGGATCCTCCAGAAGGCGAACCACCTCAAAAGAAAAACTTACCGTTAATTTTACCGGAAGACTTTAAAGGACCAATGACGAGAAGTAGACATTTGGCTTTTCCAAATAGGGAACTCAAACATTTAGAATTCCCAAAAAGAAGACGTAAACGTATACCAGTACAAGAAGAATCAGAAGATGAAGATATGGAATTAAATACATTATTATCAGAAACATCTCGAAGTTTGGAACAAAAACGGAAAAGAACTCTATCAAGTGATTCACCAATAGCTGGTCCTTCATTAAAAATAAAACCTGTAGAGGAGCCAATAGAAATTACAGAAACGTCACTAGAAGAAGAATCAATTGAAACCACGGAAACACCACAAGAAGAAGAATCAATAGAAACAATAGATACACCTCCATCACCACCTCAATTATCACCTAGAACAACGACAAGTAGAAGCGAGGATACAATCCCTCATCAAAACCAATTAGTGATAAGAGAATCTAGAGATTCTTTGGCAAAAATAAAAGATAATAGAGTCATTTTCATTGCATTGGATGGAAATCCAATTGATAGAGGTGCCAAAGAATTAGAAACAGAAAATTTGCTACCAAATCATGTAGAACTTACCCTAGAAAGGGCACGGTCAGTACCAGATGGAACGAAATATATAATAAGTCTACCAATCAAAGAAGATTCAAGAACTCCTATACGACCTGATAACATTTTAAATAGTCTAGTGTCTTTATGGGACACAGTTACGGAATTTAACCTACAATCATTCTCCATAAGTAGAACTCATAATATAGAGGACGTACCATGGAAATATATTATAAACAGACTAAAAGACGTCTTCAAAGAACTACCAATAACAATTACAATTTGTACGGGTGATGTAGTAACACCACCCGAAAATCTGAGGGAACACATAATAAAAGAAAAACATACGTCGTCCAGTGGAGGACACAAGGGAGTTACAAAAACCTACCACAGAATACGTCAAAACTATTATTGGGAGAATATGAAAAAGGAAATTCAAAAATTCATTAGAGAATGTCAAGACTGTCAAATGAGGAAATTGACGAGAATAAAAACAAAACAACCAATGGTCTTGACAGACACTCCAGGCAAAGCGTTCGACAAAATCAGTATGGACATTGTTGGACCATTACCAAAAACTAGAAAAGGAAGAACACACATATTAACAATACAAGATTTGTTAACAAAATATTCAATAGCGATACCTTTAGCTCGAACCACCTCTGCCGATATAGCGGATGTATTTATAAAACGGTTTATTTGCCGATTCGGATCACCTAAAGCTATTTTAACCGATCAAGGAACAAATTTCACTTCAAATTTAATAAAAATCGTCGCTAAACGATTCAAAATTAAGCGTTATGTTACTACAGCCTATCATCCACAGAGTAACGGTTCGATAGAAAGATCGCATCACGTATTAACCGAATATTTAAAACAATATACGACGAACGACGAAAATTGGGACGATTGGATAGATTTAGCAATGTTTTCATATAATACCGCAGTACACGAGGGTACTAAATTTTCACCGCATGAATTAGTTTTCGGATGCATTGCACGAGAACCTTCGAGCGAAAAACCTATTGGTGAAGATTTGGAACCCACATATGCCGAATATCTTAAAGATTTATTTCGCAAAATAACTAATCTGCAAACTCAAGCCCGAGAAAATTTGATAAAGGCAAAAGCCAAATCTAAACAGTATTATGATCGGAAAATTAATCCGCAAAATTTTAAAGCAGGAGACTTAGTATATCTCATGAAAGAACCTCGGAGGACGAAGTTCGCAGATCAGTACTCAGGACCGTATAAAGTACTTGAATTGTTACCAAATCAGAATGTCAAAATATTATCTGATGGGACAACCCGTACAGTACATATAAATAAACTTAAAGTTGCATATATTAGGTCCAATCCAGGTTGATTAGTAATTAAAACAAAATCGTATACAAAGTAATTAAACGATCAAATACTTAGAGTACGAAATACTAAAGGGAATATTATGAATCGTTGTTAAAATAACGATAGATCAAAACAAATTTTATTTTTTTTTTTTATTAAAAGGGGAATTATCATGATTTTACCATGGATAATTCTAATCAACGTAAATCTCGTTTGGGCCCTCATTGGATACGATTGCAATGGGCAACATTTAAACGTGACAACCGTCTCATTAAATTCAGTAGGAGATTGCGAAATCAACCCAATCTCCACAACTACAAAGGAAATCTACATTCAACTTCTGCAACTCTCGGACTTCAACTACGTGGAAGTCATCCAATGCAAGCTGATAATTTCAAGAACCATTTATTATTGCGGAATGCATTCACACATTTCCGCAGTACACAACGGATTAAATGAATACCTCGAAGATTTAACCGAACGTCAATGCCGAGATATGCATGGATACGGATCCACCGTCATTGGTAACAACGTCTATTTGGTGGGACTCAAAATGAACCAAACATCAACCCGGACATTCACCATGGCCGGATCACTCACCGCAGATGGAAAATGTACCGGAGCACAATTTTCCGACCCTTATGGATCATGGGAAAAAGTAGTAGTACAAGCAATGGCGAAAATAACACTCAAACCTGCTCTAGTACCAGTACGACTGGAGCATAACAAAATCATATTGAAATCTGGAACTATATGCTATTTTCAAAACGGATTTTGCTTGGACAACGAGGACGGACACACGTTCTGGCACTCCTTTCCACCATCGACTTGCAAATTCGATCGCTATGATGTACTCTACGAAGGGCTGGCATCCAAAATTACCGATACCAGCCAAGCCGAAGAAAAATCACCTTCCGTATATGCATTGACTACACAAGATATTACGTTCGCTTTAACTCCAATAGGAGAGCAACATCTATGTGGTTATACGCTCATACAAACGGAACATCCAAAGTTATTTATCTTGGAAACAACGAAGGAAAGAATTTTTGCATCTTTACACAAAATCCCAGTAGAAAATTTAGATATTTTCACGTACGTGAATTCCAAATCTGTCTACGTGGAGAAACATATAAGAACTGAATTGGAAACCCTATACAGAGACATCATTTTACAAAAATGCTTATTGGAACAACAAATATTAAACAATGCTCTGATAATTGCTACGCTGAAACCAGACGAATTTGCTAATATAGTCACGAAAACACCGGGACATATGGCACTAGTAGCTGGCGAAGTGATTCACATTATAAAATGCATTTCTGTTCAAGTTAAAATACGCCAAACAGATGAATGCTATATAGAATGTAGTCCCATTCTACCAGTCATGTATGAAATCGACCAAGCATGGCACAGAATTTCACCACATCCGATTGAAGTCCGTCCACCTCAATTATTACATCCAAAAACAAAACTCAGTTGGCACTACACATCTCCTTCGGATCTCGCAACCAGCGGGATATATACACAGAAGGAACTGGAAAATTTAAGGGACCACATTATGTTCCCTGCTGAAAAGGCAGCCGTATTAAACACACTCGCCAGAGGAGTATCCGGGAAAAATATTCCCGCAGGATCAATTTCAATAATGGGAATTATGGACGAAGAAACCATCACCACATTAGCCGAGAATGCAGCAGCCAAATTCTGGAACGGATTCCTTAAATTTGGAACAGTCACCGCAGGACTCCTTGGAGTTTTTATTATCATTAAACTAATAAAAACAATATTTGATACCATTATACACGGATATCAAATACATGCAGTCTACGGATGCGGATTACACTTGTCAGGAGCAATTTGGACCTCCATAACAACTTTAATATTATATTTGGCCAAGAAAAAACAACCATCATCGCAGAATGCAGATCAACCAGCAACAACTGACGAGGGACGACAACCGACTCCAGCGGCAAGAGAATTCAAAGAAGCCATCCAAGAATTAAAACAAATTTCTTCTGGAAATTTGCTTTCTAAAGGGGGAGGTGTCACGTCCCGCGACGTAGAATCAAATATTATTTAACCTTTAATTCATTTTATTTACTATTCCGTACTCTGAGGTAATATAACAACCTCGTATGAAAACATCATACTAAATATTGTGCAACAAATTGCCGATAAGGCATTATCATAATAAGTTACAATAAGAAGAGATCGAGCAAGGGATATTCGAACGGCAACAGCGAACAGGACAAACAGCATCAAGGAGGTAGCGGACAGTCAGCAGTACACCAGCTCGTTGACCGCACGCACACGAAAGAGGCCCAGTCAACACCAGCTGACGTTCAGCATGGGACGGAGGGCCTTATCAACCAGCGGAGTCGACACCACCTTCGCAGAGCTGTGCCCCTGGTCCTCGCCAGAAGATTGCCCTCCCATTTATTTCCCGATACTCGATCACCGATACCCATATCATGTATTTAACTTCAGACCCTAGTACGTAAGCCGCACGGTATCAACCGTACAAAAAATATAATAAACATATAAATCCAAATATGTATAAAGAATCTTGCTATCGTCGCCGCTGGGAATCTAAAAATAATACATATTAGTCGCGAGGAAAGACACATAAAAGGCCACGGAGGAACGTGACTAAATCGTAAACAGATTCTCAGATAGCGCGATGGGAAGATTCTCCCTGGAAGATCCCAGGTGGAGGCTGTGGGGTGGGCTATCCCACCTATGATTTGTCATGTGACAAATCCTAGAGTAGGAGTGACCAATTGCCCTATAAAAAGGGACTGACCACCCGCGGAGCTCATTACCATAATAATTACCGGAATCATCTAAAACATTCGCTTCAGTGTCCACGTTTTATTTTTCAAAGTGTAAAAGTTGTAAGTGAAGTTTTTATTATTAATAAAAGTGATAAAATCATATTTAACGCGTTCCAAGTGTTTTACTAGCCTTCCTAAGCTTTTGGGCATTCTGAGTGTTTTTTGACTTACCGTAGAAATGAGAATAAAGAAATCCAGATTCTCCTCTGTTGAAAGTGTCATTGGCGAGCAGTCAGCTGCCCACTATGTCACTAGATACTAGAGATCAATCTGTATACGCGGTCAATTTAATACGAATCGATCCATCAATTCATAAAAAAAATGAATAATTAACGAACTATGGTTTGAGCTGATTCTTTAGAATCACTGGCGCGCAGACAGCTGCCCACCAGTGTCCTCTGGAGTGTAAGCGTAAACCGAGTTCCATTTGAACAAAACTAAAAGATTTAATTAATTCCCAGATGCCTAAAAGCAATCGTGCCGGGCGAAAGGTACAACTACGAAGAATAAACTATAATTATAAGTGCGCCCAGCAATAGGATCCTCGTTGGGAGTCACCCCAACTCCCGTAATAAAAAACATCAAGCCAAGGGTTAAGGGAATCACGATCTACTGCGGCGATTGGGCCCAACAGAAATCCAACGCAGCTCTAGAAATTAACGGCATTCCGAACGCTCCCATCCCCTGGCGACTCATCGCATTATAGAAAGTAAGTATGTTCAATAATACGCGTAACAATCATTCTCAACTATCCCAGAGCGTTAAGTCCCAGGATTAGTTCAAAAGCGGATAGAAAATATAAATTCCCTAGAAATCGCGCTTAAATAAGGAAGTAGGGACGTAACACTCGTTTGACTCGTTTGACTCGTTTGACTCGGTTGGCTCGTTTAACTCGCTTGACTCGATTGTCCTGTTCAAACCGTTTGACTCGTTTGACTCGTTTGACTCGATTGTCCTGTTCGACCCGTTTGACTCGTTCGACTCGTTTGACTCGTTCGACTCGTTTGACTCGTTCGACTCGTTTGACTCGTTCGACTCGTTCGACTCGTTCGACTCGTTTGACTCGTTCGACTCGTTTGACTCGTTCGACTCGTTTGACTCGTTTGACTTGTTTGGCTCGTTTGACTCGTTTGACTCGTTTGACTCGATTGTCCTGTTCGACCCGTTTGACCCGTTTGACACGTTTGCCTCGTTTGACTCGTTTGACTCGTTTGACTCGTTTGACTGGTTTGACTCGTTTGACTCGTTTGACTCGTTTGACTCGTTTGACTCGTTTGACTCGTTTGACTCGTTTGACTCGTTTGACTCGTTTGACTCGTTTGACTCGTTTGACTCGTTTGACTCGTTTGACTCGTTTGACTCGTTTGACTCGTTTGACTCGTTTGACTCGTTTGACTCGTTTGACTCGTTTGACTCGTTTGACTCGTTTGACTCGTTTGACTCGTTTGACTCGTTTGACTCGTTTGACTCGTTTGACTCGTTTGACTCGTTTGACTCGTTTGACTCGTTTGACTCGTTTGACTCGTTTGACTCGTTTGACTCGTTTGACTCGTTTGACTCGTTTGACTCGTTTGACTCGTTTGACTCGTTTGACTCGTTTGACTCGTTTGACTCGTTTGACTCGTTTGACTCGTTTGACTCGTTTGACTCGTTTGACTCGTTTGACTCGTTTGACTCGTTTGACTCGTTTGACTCGTTTGACTCGTTTGACTCGTTTGACTCGTTTGACTTGTTTCACTTGATTGTCCTGTTCGACCCGATTGACCCATTTGACTCGTTTGACTCGTTCGACTCGTTTGGCTCGTTCAACTCGCTTGACTCGATTGTCCTGTTCGACCCGTTCGACCCGTTTGACTCGTTTGACTCGTTTGACTCGTTTGACTCGTTTGACTCGTTTGACTCGTTTGACTCGTTTGACTCGTTTGACTCGTTTGACTCGTTTGACTCGTTTGACTCGTTTGACTCGGTTGACTCGTTTGACTCGTTTGACTCGTTTGACTCGTTTGACTCGTTTGACTCGTTTGACTCGTTTGACTCGTTTGACTCGTTTGACTCGTTTGACTCGATTGTCCTGTTCGACCCGTTTGACTCGTTTGACTCGTTTGACTGGTTTGACTCGTTTGACTCGATTGACTCGTTTGACTCGTTGGACTCGTTTGACTCGTTTGACTCGTTGGACTCGTTTGACTCGATTGACTCGTTTGACCCGTTTGACTCGTTTGACTCGTTAGACTCGTTTGACTCGTTTGACTCGTTTGACTCGTTTGACTCGATTGTCCTGTTCGACCCGTTTGACCCGTTTGACACGTTTGCCTCGTTTGACTCGTTTGACTCGTTTGACTCGTTTGACTCGTTTGACTCGTTTGACTCGTTTGGCTCGTTTGACTCGTTTGACTCGTTTGACTCGTTTGACTCGTTTGACTCGTTTGACTCGTTTGACTCGTTTGACTCGTTTGACTCGTTTGACTCGTTTGACTCGTTTGACTCGTTTGACTCGTTTGACTCGTTTGACTCGTTTGACTCGTTTGACTCGTTTGACTCGTTTGACTCGTTTGACTCGTTTGACTCGTTTGACTCGTTTGACTCGTTTGACTCGTTTGACTCGTTTGACTCGTTTGGCTCGTTTGACTCGATTGACTCGTTTGACTCGTTTGACTCGTTTGACTCGTTTGACTCGTTTGACTCGATTGACTCGTTTGACTCGTTTGACTCGTTTGACTCGTTTGACTTGTTTCACTCGATTGTCCTGTTCGACCCGATTGACCCATTTGACTCGTTTGACTCGTTCGACTCGTTTGGCTCGTTCAACTCGCTTGACTCGATTGTCCTGTTCGAACCGTTCGACCCGTTTGACTCGTTTGACTCGTTTGTCTCGTTTGACTCGTTTGACTCGTTTGACTCGTTTGACTCGTTTGACTCGTTTGACTCGTTTGACTCGTTTGACTCGTTTGACTCGTTTGACTCGTTTGACTCGTTTGACTCGTTTGACTCGTTTGACTCGTTTGACTCGTTTGACTCGTTTGACTCGTTTGACTCGTTTGACTCGTTTGACTCGTTTGACTCGTTTGACTCGTTTGACTCGTTTGACTCGTTTGACTCGTTTGACTCGTTTGACTCGTTTGACTCGTTTGACTCGTTTGACTCGTTTGACTCGTTTGACTCGTTTGACTCGTTTGACTCGTTTGACTCGTTTGACTCGTTTGACTCGTTTGACTCGTTTGACTCGTTTGACTCGTTTGACTCGTTTGACTCGTTTGACTCGTTTGACTCGTTTGACTCGTTTGACTCGTTTGACTCGTTTGACTCGTTTGACTCGTTTGACTCGTTTGACTCGTTTGACTCGTTTGACTCGTTTGACTCGTTTGACTCGTTTGACTCGTTTGACTCGTTTGACTCGTTTGACTCGTTTGTCTCGTGTGACTCGATTGACTCGTTCGACTCGTTCGACTCGTTTGACTCGTGTGACTCGTTTGACTCGTTTGGCTCGTTTCACTCGCTTAACTCGATTGTCCTGTTCGACCCGTTTGACTCGTTTGACTCGTTTCACTCGATTGACTCGTTTGACTCGTTTGACTCGTTTGACTCGTTTGACTCGTTTGACTCGTTTGACTCGTTTGTCTCGTGTGACTCGATTGACTCGTTCGACTCGTTCGACTCGTTTGACTCGTTCGACTCGTTTGACTCGTGTGACTCGTTTGACTCGTTTGGCTCGTTTCACTCGCTTAACTCGATTGTCCTGTTCGACCCGTTTGACTCGTTTGACTCGTTTCACTCGATTGACTCGTTTGACTCGTTTGACTCGTTTGATTCGTTTGACTCGATTGACTCGTTCGACTCGTTCGACTCGTTTGACTCGTTTGACTCGTTTGAGTCGTTTGGCTCGTTTAACTCGCTTAACACGATTGTCCTGTTCGACCCGTTTGACTCGTTTGACTCGTTTGACTCGTTCGACTCGTTTGACTCGTTCGACTCGTTTGACTCGTTCGACTAGTTTGACTCGTTCGACTCGTTTGACTCGTTCGACTCGTTTGACTCGTTCGACTCGTTTGACTCGTTCGACTCGTTTGACTCGTTCGACTCGTTTGACTCGTTCGACTCGTTTGACTCGTTTGACTCGTTTGACTCGATTGTCCTGTTCGACCCGTTTGACTCGTTTGACTCGTTTGACCCGTTTGACTCGTTTGAATCGTTTGACTCGATTGTCCTGTTCGACCCGTTTAACCCGTTTGACTCGTTTGACTCGTTCGACTCGTTTGGCTCGTTCAACTCGCTTGACTCGATTGTCCTGTTCGACCCGTTCGACCCGTTTGACTCGTTTGACTCGTTTGACTCGTTTGACTCGTTTGACTCGTTTGACTCGTTTGACTCGTTCGACTCGTTCGACTCGTTCGACTCGTTTGACTCGTTTGACTCGTTTGACTCGTTTGACTCGTTTGACTCGTTTGACTCGTTTGACTCGTTTGACTCGTTTGACTCGTTTGACTCGTTTGACTCGTTTGACTCGTTTGACTCGTTTGACTCGTTTGACTCGTTTGACTCGTTTGACTCGTTTGTCTCGTGTGACTCGATTGACTCGTTCGACTCGTTCGACTCGTTTGACTCGTTCGACTCGTTTGACACGTGTGACTCGTTTGACTCGTTTGGCTCGTTTCACTCGCTTAACTCGATTGTCCTGTTCGACCCGTTTGACTCGTTTGACTCGTTTCACTCGATTGACTCGTTTGACTCGTTTGACTCGTTTGATTCGTTTGACTCGATTGACTCGTTCGACTCGTTCGACTCGTTTGACTCGTTTGACTCGTTTGAGTCGTTTGGCTCGTTTAACTCGCTTAACACGATTGTCCTGTTCGACCCGTTTGACTCGTTTGACTCGTTTGACTCGTTTGACTCGTTTGACTCGTTTGACTCGTTTGACTCGTTTGACTCGTTTGACTCGTTTGACTCGTTTGACTCGTTTGTCTCGTGTGACTCGATTGACTCGTTCGACTCGTTCGACTCGTTTGACTCGTTCGACTCGTTTGACTCGTGTGACTCGTTTGACTCGTTTGGCTCGTTTAACTCGCTTAACACGATTGTCCTGTTCGACCCGTTTGACTCGTTTGACTCGTTTGACTCGTTTGACTCGTTTGACTCGTTTGACTCGTTTGACTCGTTTGATTCGTTTGACTCGTTGGACTCGTTTCACTCGTTCGACCCGTTTGACTCGTTCGACCCGTTTGACTCGTTCGACCCGTTTGACTCGTTCGACCCGTTTGACTCGTTCGACCCGTTTGACTCGTTCGACCCGTTTGACTCGTTCGACCCGTTTGACTCGTTCGACCCGTTTGACTCGTTCGACCCGTTTGACTCGTTCGACCCGTTTGACTCGTTCGACTCGTTTGACTCGTTCGACTGGTTTGACTCGTTCGACTCGTTTGACTCGTTCGACTCGTTTGACTCGTTCGACTCGTTTGACTCGTTCGACTCGTTTGACTCGTTCGACTCGTTTGACTCGTTCGACTCGTTTGACTCGTTCGACTCGTCTGACTCGTTCGACTCGTTTGACTCGTTCGACTCGTTTGACTCGTTTGACTCGTTTGACTCATTTGACTCGTTGGCTCGTTTGACTCGATTGACTCGTTCGACTCGTTTGACTCGTTCGACTCGTTTGACTCGTCTGACTCGTTTGACTCGTTTGACTCGTTTGACTCGTTTGACTCGTTTGGCTCGTTTAACTCGCTTAACTCGATTGTCCTGTTCGACCCGTTTGACTCGTTTGACTCGTTTGACTCGTTTGACTCGTTTGACTCGTTTGACACGTTTGACTCGTTTGACTCGTTTGACTCGTTTGACTCGTTTGACTCGTTTGACTCGTTTGACTCGTTTGACTCGTTTGACTCGTTTGACTCGTTTGACTCGTTTGACTCGTTTGACTCGTTTGACTCGTTTGACTCGTTTGACTCGTTTGACTCGTTTGACTCGTTTGACTCGTTTGACTCGTTTGACTCGTTTGACTCGTTTGACTCGTTTGTCTCGTGTGACTCGATTGACTCGTTCGACTCGTTCGACTCGTTTGACTCGTTCGACTCGTTTGACTCGTGTGACTCGTTTGGCTCGTTTCACTCGCTTAACTCGATTGTCCTGTTCGACCCGTTTGACTCGTTTGACTCGTTTCACTCGATTCACTCGTTTGACTCGTTTGACTCGTTTGATTCGTTTGACTCGATTGACTCGTTCGACTCGTTCGACTCGTTTGACTCGTTTGACTCGTTTGACTCGTTTGACTCGTTTGACTCGTTTGACTCGTTTGACTCGTTTGACTCGTTTGATTCGTTTGACTCGTTGGACTCGTTTGACTCGTTCGACCCGTTTGACTCGTTCGACCCGTTTGACTCGTTCGACCCGTTTGACTCGTTCGACCCGTTTGACTCGTTCGACCCGTTTGACTCGTTCGACCCGTTTGACTCGTTCGACCCGTTTGACTCGTTCGACCCGTTTGACTCGTTCGACTCGTTTGACTCGTTCGACTCGTTTGACTCGTTCGACTGGTTTGACTCGTTCGACTCGTTTGACTCGTTCGACTCGTTTGACTCGTTCGACTCGTTTGACTCGTTCGACTCGTTAGACTCGTTCGACTCGTTTGACTCGTTTGACTCGTTTGACTCGTTTGACTCGTTTGACTCGTTTGACTCGTTTGACTCGTTTGACTCGTTTGACTCGTTTGGCTCGTTTGACTCGATTGACTCGTTTGACTCGTTTGACTCGTTTGACTCGTTTGACTCGTTTGACTCGTTTGACTCGTTTGACTCGTTTGACTCGTTTGACTCGTTTGACTTGTTTCACTCGATTGTCCTGTTCGACCCGATTGACCCATTTGACTCGTTTGACTCGTTCGACTCGTTTGGCTCGTTCAACTCGCTTGACTCGATTGTCCTGTTCGACCCGTTCGACCCGTTTGACTCGTTTGACTCGTTTGACTCGTTTGACTCGTTTGACTCGTTTGACTCGTTTGACTCGTTTGACTCGTTTGACTCGTTTGACTCGTTTGACTCGTTTGACTCGTTTGACTCGTTTGACTCGTTTGACTCGTTTGACTCGTTTGACTCGTTTGACTCGTTTGACTCGTTTGACTCGTTTGACTCGTTTGACTCGTTTGACTCGTTTGACTCGTTTGACTCGTTTGACTCGTTTGACTCGTTTGACTCGTTTGACTCGTTTGACTCGTTTGACTCGTTTGACTCGTTTGACTCGTTTGACTCGTTTGACTCGTTTGACTCGTTTGTCTCGTGTGACTCGATTGACTCGTTCGACTCGTTCGACTCGTTTGACTCGTTCGACTCGTTTGACTCGTGTGACTCGTTTGGCTCGTTTCACTCGCTTAACTCGATTGTCCTGTTCGACCCGTTTGACTCGTTTGACTCGTTTCACTCGATTCACTCGTTTGACTCGTTTGACTCGTTTGATTCGTTTGACTCGATTGACTCGTTCGACTCGTTCGACTCGTTTGACTCGTTTGACTCGTTTGACTCGTTTGACTCGTTTGACTCGTTTGACTCGTTTGACTCGTTTGACTCGTTTGATTCGTTTGACTCGTTGGACTCGTTTGACTCGTTCGACCCGTTTGACTCGTTCGACCCGTTTGACTCGTTCGACCCGTTTGACTCGTTCGACCCGTTTGACTCGTTCGACCCGTTTGACTCGTTCGACCCGTTTGACTCGTTCGACCCGTTTGACTCGTTCGACCCGTTTGACTCGTTCGACTCGTTTGACTCGTTCGACTCGTTTGACTCGTTCGACTGGTTTGACTCGTTCGACTCGTTTGACTCGTTCGACTCGTTTGACTCGTTCGACTCGTTTGACTCGTTCGACTCGTTAGACTCGTTCGACTCGTTTGACTCGTTTGACTCGTTTGACTCGTTTGACTCGTTTGACTCGTTTGACTCGTTTGACTCGTTTGACTCGTTTGACTCGTTTGGCTCGTTTGACTCGATTGACTCGTTTGACTCGTTTGACTCGTTTGACTCGTTTGACTCGTTTGACTCGTTTGACTCGTTTGACTCGTTTGACTCGTTTGACTCGTTTGACTTGTTTCACTCGATTGTCCTGTTCGACCCGATTGACCCATTTGACTCGTTTGACTCGTTCGACTCGTTTGGCTCGTTCAACTCGCTTGACTCGATTGTCCTGTTCGACCCGTTCGACCCGTTTGACTCGTTTGACTCGTTTGACTCGTTTGACTCGTTTGACTCGTTTGACTCGTTTGACTCGTTTGACTCGTTTGACTCGTTTGACTCGTTTGACTCGTTTGACTCGTTTGACTCGTTTGACTCGTTTGACTCGTTTGACTCGTTTGACTCGTTTGACTCGTTTGACTCGTTTGACTCGTTTGACTCGTTTGACTCGTTTGACTCGTTTGACTCGTTTGACTCGTTTGACTCGTTTGACTCGTTTGACTCGTTTGACTCGTTTGACTCGTTTGACTCGTTTGACTCGTTTGACTCGTTTGACTCGTTTGACTCGTTTGACTCGTTTGACTCGTTTGACTCGTTTGACTCGTTTGACTCGTTTGACTCGTTTGACTCGTTTGACTCGTTTGACTCGTTTGACTCGTTTGACTCGTTTGACTCGTTTGACTCGTTTGACTCGTTTGACTCGTTTGACTCGTTTGACTCGTTTGACTCGTTTGACTCGTTTGACTCGTTTGACTCGTTTGACTCGTTTGACTCGTTTGACTCGTTTGACTCGATTGACTCGTTTGTCTCGTGTGACTCGATTGACTCGTTCGACTCGTTCGACTCGTTTGACTCGTTCGACTCGTTTGACTCGTGTGACTCGTTTGACTCGTTTGGCTCGTTTCACTCGCTTAACTCGATTGTCCTGTTCGACCCGTTTGACTCGTTTGACTCGTTTCACTCGATTCACTCGTTTGACTCGTTTGACTCGTTTGATTCGTTTGACTCGATTGACTCGTTCGACTCGTTCGACTCGTTTGACTCGTTTGACTCGTTTGAGTCGTTTGGCTCGTTTAACTCGCTTAACACGATTGTCCTGTTCAACCCGTTTGACTCGTTTGACTCGTTTGACTCGTTTGACTCGTTTGACTCGTTTGATTCGTTTGACTCGTTGGACTCGTTTGACTCGTTCGACCCGTTTGACTCGTTCGACCCGTTTGACTCGTTCGACCCGTTTGACTCGTTCGACCCGTTTGACTCGTTCGACCCGTTTGACTCGTTCGACCGTTTGACTCGTTCGACTCGTTTGACTCGTTCGACTGGTTTGACTCGTTCGACTCGTTTGACTCGTTCGACTCGTTTGACTCGTTCGACTCGTTCGACTCGTTCGACTCGTTCGACTCGTTCGACTCGTTTGACTCGTTCGACTCGTTTGACTCGTTCGACTCGTTTGACTCGTTCGACTCGTTTGACTCGTTCGACTCGTTTGACTCGTTCGACTCGTTTGACTCGTTTGACTCGTTTGACTCGATTGCCCTGTTCGACCCGTTTGACTCGTTTGACTCGTTTGACCCGTTTGACTCGTTTGAATCGTTTGACTCGATTGTCCTGTTCGACCCGTTTAACCCGTTTGACTCGTTTGACTCGTTCGACTCGTTTGGCTCGTTCAACTCGCTTGACTCGATTGTCCTGTTCGACCCGTTCGACCCGTTTGACTCGTTTGACTCGTTTGACTCGTTTGACTCGTTTGACTCGTTTGACTCGTTTGACTCGTTTGACTCGTTTGACTCGTTTGACTCGTTTGACTCGTTTGACTCGTTCGACTCGTTTGACTCGTTTGACTCGTTTGACTCGTTTGACTCGTTTGACTCGTTTGACTCGTTTGACTCGTTTGACTCGTTTGACTCGTTTGACTCGTTTGACTCGTTTGGCTCGTTCAACTCGCTTGACTCGATTGTCCTGTTCGACCCGTTCGACCCGTTTGACTCGTTTGACTCGTTCGACTCGTTTGACTCGTTCGACTCGTTTGACTCGTTCGACTCGTTTGACTCGTTCGACTCGTTTGACTCGTTCGACTCGTTTGACTCGTTCGACTCGTTCGATTCGTTCGACTCGTTCGACCCGTTTGACTCGTTCGACCCGTTTGACTCGTTCGACCCGTTTGACTCGTTCGACCCGTTTGACTCGTTCGACCCGTTTGACTCGTTCGACTCGTTTGACTCGTTCGACTGGTTTGACTCGTTCGACTCGTTTGACTCGTTCGACTCGTTTGACTCGTTCGACTCGTTTGACTCGTTCGACTCGTTTGACTCGTTCGACTCGTTTGACTCGTTCGACTCGTTTGACTCGTTCGACTCGTTTGACTCGTTCGACTCGTTTGACTCGTTCGACTCGTTTGACTCGTTCGACTCGTTTGACTCGTTCGACTCGTTTGACTCGTTCGACTCGTTTGACTCGTTCGACTCGTTTGACTCGTTCGACTCGTTTGACTCGTTCGACTCGTTTGACTCGTTCGACTCGTTTGACTCGTTCGACTCGTTTGACTCGTTTGACTCGTTTGACTCGATTGCCCTGTTCGACCCGTTTGACTCGTTTGACTCGTTTGACCCGTTTGACTCGTTTGAATCGTTTGACTCGATTGTCCTGTTCGACCCGTTTAACCCGTTTGACTCGTTTGACTCGTTCGACTCGTTTGGCTCGTTCAACTCGCTTGACTCGATTGTCCTGTTCGACCCGTTCGACCCGTTTGACTCGTTTGACTCGTTTGACTCGTTTGACTCGTTTGACTCGTTTGACTCGTTTGACTCGTTTGACTCGTTTGACTCGTTTGACTCGTTTGACTCGTTTGACTCGTTTGACTCGTTTGACTCGTTTGACTCGTTTGACTCGTTTGACTCGTTTGACTCGTTTGACTCGTTTGACTCGTTTGACTCGTTTGACTCGTTTGACTCGTTTGACTCGTTTGACTCGTTTGACTCGTTTGACTCGTTTGACTCGTTTGACTCGTTTGGCTCGTTCAACTCGCTTGACTCGATTGTCCTGTTCGACCCGTTCGACCCGTTTGACTCGTTTGACTCGTTTGACTCGTTTGACTCGTTTGACTCGTTTGACTCGTTTGACTCGTTTGACTCGTTTGACTCGTTTGACTCGTTTGACTCGTTTGACTCGTTTGACTCGTTTGACTCGTTTGACTCGTTTGACTCGTTTGACTCGTTTGACTCGTTTGACTCGTTTGACTCGTTTGACTCGTTTGACTCGTTTGACTCGTTTGACTCGTTTGACTCGTTTGACTCGTTTGACTCGTTTGGCTCGTTTCACTCGCTTAACTCGATTGTCCTGTTCGACCCGTTTGACTCGTTTGACTCGTTTGACTCGTTTGACTCGTTTGACTCGTTGGCTCGTTTGACTCGATTGACTCGATTGACTCGTTCGACTCGTTCGACTCGTTTGACTCGTTTGACTCGTTTGAGTCGTTTGGCTCGTTTAACTCGCTTAACACAATTGTCCTGTTCGACCCGTTTGACTCGTTTGACTCGTTTGACTCGTTTGACTCGTTTGACTCGTTTGACTCGTTTGACTCGTTTGACTCGTTTGACTCGTTTGACTCGTTTGACTCGTTTGACTCGTTTGACTCGTTTGACTCGTTTGACTCGTTTGACTCGTTTGACTCGTTTGACTCGTTTGACTCGTTTGACTCGTTTGACTCGTTTGACTCGTTTGACTCGTTTGACTCGTTTGACTCGTTTGACTCGTTTGACTCGTTTGACTCGTTTGACTCGTTTGACTCGTTTGACTCGTTTGACTCGTTTGACTCGTTTGACTCGTTTGACTCGTTTGACTCGTTTGACTCGTTTGACTCGTTTGACTCGTTTGACTCGTTTGACTCGTTTGACTCGTTTGACTCGTTTGACTCGTTTGACTCGTTTGACTCGTTTGACTCGTTTGACTCGTTTGACTCGTTTGACTCGTTTGACTCGTTTGACTCGTTTGACTCGTTTGACTCGTTTGACTCGTTTGACTCGTTTGACTCGTTTGACTCGTTTGACTCGTTTGACTCGTTTGACTCGTTTGACTCGTTTGACTCGTTTGACTCGTTTGACTCGTTTGACTCGTTTGACTCGTTTGACTCGTTTGACTCGTTTGACTCGTTTGACTCGTTTGACTCGTTTGACTCGTTTGACTCGTTTGACTCGTTTGACTCGTTTGACTCGTTTGACTCGTTTGACTCGTTTGACTCGTTTGACTCGTTTGACTCGTTTGACTCGTTTGACTCGTTTGACTCGTTTGACTCGTTTGACTCGTTTGACTCGTTTGACTCGTTTGACTCGTTTGACTCGTTTGACTCGTTTGACTCGTTTGACTCGTTTGACTCGTTTGACTCGTTTGACTCGTTTGACTCGTTTGACTCGTTTGACTCGTTTGACTCGTTTGACTCGTTTGACTCGTTTGACTCGTTTGACTCGTTTGACTCGTTTGACTCGTTTGACTCGTTTGACTCGTTTGACTCGTTTGACTCGTTTGACTCGTTTGACTCGTTTGACTCGTTTGACTCGTTTGACTCGTTTGACTCGTTTGACTCGTTTGAGTCGTTTGGCTCGTTTAACTCGCTTAACACGATTGTCCTGTTCGACCCGTTTGACTCGTTTGACTCGTTTGACTCGTTTGACTCGTTTGACTCGTTTGATTCGTTTGACTCGTTGGACTCGTTTGACTCGTTCGACCCGTTTGACTCGTTCGACCCGTTTGACTCGTTCGACCCGTTTGACTCGTTCGACCCGTTTGACTCGTTCGACCCGTTTGACTCGTTCGACCCGTTTGACTCGTTCGACCCGTTTGACTCGTTCGACCCGTTTGACTCGTTCGACCCGTTTGACTCGTTCGACCCGTTTGACTCGTTCGACCCGTTTGACTCGTTCGACCCGTTTGACTCGTTCGACCCGTTTGACTCGTTCGACCCGTTTGACTCGTTCGACCCGTTTGACTCGTTCGACCCGTTTGACTCGTTCGACTCGTTTGACTCGTTCGACTCGTTTGACTCGTTCGACTCGTTTGACTCGTTCGACTCGTTTGACTCGTTCGACTCGTTTGACTCGTTCGACTCGTTTGACCCGTTCGACTCGTTTGACTCGTTTGACTCGTTTGACTCGATTGTCCTGTTCGACCCGTTTGATTCGTTTGTCTCGTTTGACCCGTTTGACTCGTTTGAATCGTTTGACTCGATTGTCCTGTTCGACCCGTTTAACCCGTTTGACTCGTTTGACTCGTTTGACTCGTTTGACTCGTTTGACTCGTTTGACTCGTTTGACTCGTTTGACTCGTTTGACTCGTTTGACTCGTATGACTCGTTTGACTCGTTTGACTCGTTTGACTCGTTTGACTCGTTTGACTCGTTTGACTCGTTTGACTCGTTTGGCTCGTTCAACTCGCTTGACTCGATTGTCCTGTTCGACCCGTTTGACTCGTTTGAGTCGTTTGACTCGTTTGACTCGTTTGACTCGTTTGACTCGTTTGACTCGTTTGACACGTTTGACTCGTTTGACTCGTTTGACTCGTTTGACTCGTTTGACTCGTTTGACTCGTTTGACTCGTTTGACTCGTTTGACTCGTTTGACTCGTTTGACTCGTTTGACTCGTTTGACTCGTTTGACTCGTTTGACTCGTTTGACTCGTTTGACTCGTTTGACTCGTTTGACTCGTTTGACTCGTTTGACTCGTTTGACTCGTTTGACTCGTTGGCTCGTTTGACTCGATTGACTCGTTTGACTCGTTTGACTCGTTTGACTCGTTTGACTCGTTTGACTCGTTTGACTCGTTTGGCTCGTTTAACTCGCTTAACTCGATTGTCCTGTTCGACCCGTTTGACTCGTTTGACTCGTTTGACTCGTTTGACTCGTTTGACTCGTTTGACTCGTTTGACTCGTTTGACTCGTTTGACTCGTTTGACTCGTTTGACTCGTTTGACTCGTTTGACTCGTTTGACTCGTTTGACTCGTTTGACTCGTTTGACTCGTTTGACTCGTTTGACTCGTTTGACTCGTTTGACTCGTTTGACTCGTTTGACTCGTTTGACTCGTTTGACTCGTTTGACTCGTTTGACTCGTTTGACTCGTTTGACTCGTTTGACTCGTTTGACTCGTTTGACTCGTTTGACTCGTTTGACTCGTTTGACTCGTTTGACTCGTTTGACTCGTTTGACTCGTTTGACTCGTTTGACTCGTTTGACTCGTTTGACTCGTTTGACTCGTTTGACTCGTTTGACTCGTTTGACTCGTTTGACTCGTTTGACTCGTTTGACTCGTTTGACTCGTTTGACTCGTTTGACTCGTTTGACTCGTTTGACTCGTTTGACTCGTTTGACTCGTTTGACTCGTTTGACTCGTTTGACTCGTTTGACTCGTTTGACTCGTTTGACTCGTTTGACTCGTTTGACTCGTTTGACTCGTTTGACACGTTTGACTCGTTTGACTCGTTTGACTCGTTTGACTCGTTGGCTCGTTTGACTCGATTGACTCGTTTGACTCGTTTGACTCGTTTGACTCGTTTGACTCGTTTGACTCGTTTGACTCGTTTGACTCGTTTGACTCGTTTGACTCGTTTGACTCGTTTGACTCGTTTGACTCGTTTGACTCGTTTGACTCGTTTGACTCGTTTGACTCGTTTGACTCGTTTGACTCGTTTGACTCGTTTGACTCGTTTGACTCGTTTGACTCGTTTGACTCGTTTGACTCGTTTGACTCGTTTGACTCGTTTGACTCGTTTGACTCGTTTGACTCGTTTGACTCGTTTGACTCGTTTGACTCGTTTGACTCGTTTGACTCGTTTGACTCGTTTGACTCGTTTGACTCGTTTGACTCGTTTGACTCGTTTGACTCGTTTGACTCGTTTGACTCGTTTGACTCGTTTGACTCGTTTGACTCGTTTGACTCGTTTGACTCGTTTGACTCGTTTGACTCGTTTGACTCGTTTGACTCGTTTGACTCGTTTGACTCGTTTGACTCGTTTGACTCGTTTGACTCGTTTGACTCGTTTGACTCGTTTGACTCGTTTGACTCGTTTGACTCGTTTGACTCGTTTGACTCGTTTGACTCGTTTGACTCGTTTGACTCGTTTGACTCGTTTGACTCGTTTGACTCGTTTGACTCGTTTGACTCGTTTGACTCGTTTGACTCGTTTGACTCGTTTGACTCGTTTGACTCGTTTGACTCGTTTGACTCGTTTGACTCGTTTGACTCGTTTGACTCGTTTGACTCGTTTGACTCGTTTGACTCGTTTGACTCGTTTGTCTCGTGTGACTCGATTGACTCGTTCGACTCGTTCGACTCGTTTGACTCGTTTGACTCGTTTGACTCGTTTGGCTCGTTTCACTCGCTTAACTCGATTGTCCTGTTCGACCCGTTTGACTCGTTTGACTCGTTTGACTCGATTGACTCGTTTGACTCGTTTGACTCGTTTGACTCGTTTGACTCGATTGACTCGTTCGACTCGTTTGACTCGTTTGAATCGTTTGACTCGATTGTCCTGTTCGACCCGTTTGACCCGTTTGACACGTTTGACTCGATTGACTCGTTTGACTCGATTGACTCGTTTGACTCGATTGACTCGTTTGACTCGTTTCACTCGTTTGACTCGTTTCACTCGTTTGACTCGTTTCACTCGTTTGACTCGTTTGACTCGTTTGACTCGTTTGACCCATTTGACTCGTTTCACTCGTTTCACTCGTTTGGCTCGTTCAACTCGCTTGACTCGATTGTCCTGTTCGAACCGTTTGACTCGTTTCACTCGTTTGACTCGTTTGACTCGTTTGACTCGTTTGACTCGTTTGACTCGTTTGACTCGTTTGACTCGTTTGACTCGTTTGACTCGTTTGACTCGTTTGACTCGTTTGACTCGTTTGACTCGTTTGACTCGTTTGACTCGTTTGACTCGTTTGACTCGTTTGACTCGTTTGACTCGTTTGACTCGTTTGACTCGTTTGACTCGTTTGACTCGTTTGACTCGTTTGACTCGTTTGACTCGTTTGACTCGTTTGACTCGTTTGACTCGTTTGACTCGTTTGACTCGTTTGACTCGTTTGACTCGTTTGACTCGTTTGACTCGTTTGACTCGTTTGACTCGTTTGACTCGTTTGACTCGTTTGACTCGTTTGACTCGTTTGACTCGTTTGACTCGTTTGACTCGTTTGACTCGTTTGACTCGTTTGACTCGTTTGACTCGTTTGACTCGTTTGACTCGTTTGACTCGTTTGACTCGTTTGACTCGTTTGACTCGTTTGACTCGTTTGACTCGTTTGACTCGTTTGACTCGTTTGACTCGTTTGACTCGTTTGACTCGTTTGACTCGTTTGACTCGTTTGACTCGTTTGACTCGTTTGACTCGTTTGACTCGTTTGACTCGTTTGACTCGTTTGACTCGTTTGACTCGTTTGACTCGTTTGACTCGTTTGACTCGTTTGACTCGTTTGACTCGTTTGACTCGTTTGACTCGTTTGACTCGTTTGACTCGTTTGACTCGTTTGACTCGTTTGACTCGTTTGACTCGTTTGACTCGTTTGACTCGTTTGACTCGTTTGACTCGTTTGACTCGTTTGACTCGTTTGACTCGTTTGACTCGTTTGACTCGTTTGACTCGTTTGACTCGTTTGACTCGTTTGACTCGTTTGACTCGTTTGACTCGTTTGACTCGTTTGACTCGTTTGACTCGTTTGACTCGTTTGACTCGTTTGACTCGTTTGACTCGTTTGACTCGTTTGACTCGTTTGACTCGTTTGACTCGTTTGACTCGTTTGACTCGTTTGACTCGTTTGACTCGTTTGACTCGTTTGACTCGTTTGACTCGTTTGACTCGTTTGACTCGTTTGACTCGTTTGACTCGTTTGACTCGTTTGACTCGTTTGACTCGTTTGACTCGTTTGACTCGTTTGACTCGTTTGACTCGTTTGACTCGTTTGACTCGTTTGACTCGTTTGACTCGTTTGACTCGTTTGACTCGTTTGACTCGTTTGACTCGTTTGACTCGTTTGACTCGTTTGACTCGTTTGACTCGTTTGACTCGTTTGACTCGTTTGACTCGTTTGACTCGTTTGACTCGTTTGACTCGTTTGACTCGTTTGACTCGTTTGACTCGTTTGACTCGTTTGACTCGTTTGACTCGTTTGACTCGTTTGACTCGTTTGACTCGTTTGACTCGTTTGACTCGTTTGACTCGTTTGACTCGTTTGACTCGTTTGACTCGTTTGACTCGTTTGACTCGTTTGACTCGTTTGACTCGTTTGACTCGTTTGACTCGTTTGACTCGTTTGACTCGTTTGACTCGTTTGACTCGTTTGACTCGTTTGACTCGTTTGACTCGTTTGACTCGTTTGACTCGTTTGACTCGTTTGACTCGTTTGACTCGTTTGACTCGTTTGACTCGTTTGACTCGTTTGACTCGTTTGACTCGTTTGACTCGTTTGACTCGTTTGACTCGTTTGACTCGTTTGACTCGTTTGACTCGTTTGACTCGTTTGACTCGTTTGACTCGTTTGACTCGTTTGACTCGTTTGACTCGTTTGACTCGTTTGACTCGTTTGACTCGTTTGACTCGTTTGACTCGTTTGACTCGTTTGACTCGTTTGACTCGTTTGACTCGTTTGACTCGTTTGACTCGTTTGACTCGTTTGACTCGTTTGACTCGTTTGACTCGTTTGACTCGTTTGACTCGTTTGACTCGTTTGACTCGTTTGACTCGTTTGACTCGTTTGACTCGTTTGACTCGTTTGACTCGTTTGACTCGTTTGACTCGTTTGACTCGTTTGACTCGTTTGACTCGTTTGACTCGTTTGACTCGTTTGACTCGTTTGACTCGTTTGACTCGTTTGACTCGTTTGACTCGTTTGACTCGTTTGACTCGTTTGACTCGTTTGACTCGTTTGACTCGTTTGACTCGTTTGACTCGTTTGACTCGTTTGACTCGTTTGACTCGTTTGACTCGTTTGACTCGTTTGACTCGTTTGACTCGTTTGACTCGTTTGACTCGTTTGACTCGTTTGACTCGTTTGACTCGTTTGACTCGTTTGACTCGTTTGACTCGTTTGACTCGTTTGACTCGTTTGACTCGTTTGACTCGTTTGACTCGTTTGACTCGTTTGACTCGTTTGACTCGTTTGACTCGTTTGACTCGTTTGACTCGTTTGACTCGTTTGACTCGTTTGACTCGTTTGACTCGTTTGACTCGTTTGACTCGTTTGACTCGTTTGACTCGTTTGACTCGTTTGACTCGTTTGACTCGTTTGACTCGTTTGACTCGTTTGACTCGTTTGACTCGTTTGACTCGTTTGACTCGTTTGACTCGTTTGACTCGTTTGACTCGTTTGACTCGTTTGACTCGTTTGACTCGTTTGACTCGTTTGACTCGTTTGACTCGATTAGGGCCCTTTACACGGACGTTCCGGCGCGCTGTCCGGCGCGCCTCGCGCCGCGCGACACGCCAAAGTACGTGAAGCCGGATCGCGGCGTTCCTTCGCGCGGGCCAGGAGGTCGTACCCGTCACTACTTAGAGACAGCGAGTTCGGGCTCCCATTTCTACGTCGACTTCACATGCTTTTTACACGATCCACCGCAGTAGTGTATTGTGTACTACCTGTTCGATGTATATCATCGATAAATTCTGGAAATGGTTTATGACTGAGTTATAACGACTGTAACATTTTACAATGGTACATTAAAAAATGTCCAAATGTTTCCCCGACAATGCGATGGCAAATGAAATTGCAGTTAACACATTCCCTGTTATGACGATCATAATTATTACTATTGACGGCAATAATCACCTTGTCATTGCTTGTTTTAATATAAAAACTAATATTGATAGACGATAAATACACATAAGATAAATGATGAAGAGATGTAATATGCAAGATGTTTTGAAGAAAGGGGGTAGTCTTCTGATTGCTCGTGAGGCAGGTAAAATTTTTCACACACGCTCTTGCGTGGCGCGTTCGAAAGGGTTGTGGCGCGCCAGAAAGCACCACAGTCCTGCCCGCGCGCCAGAAAACACCACGGTCCTGCCCGCGCGCCAACCTTGACTCCAGAAGAGTTTACATAAGAGACAGATAAGGTAGTTGGAAAAGGAAAACAGCACTTGAAACCATGGATCGGCACGCGCTTCAGGATTTCCGTGCGACCGGAAATCCTGGAGCGCGCGCCTAGCCTGGCAGCCAAGCCTCTACGAGCCGCTAGAAGCGGTAGAAAGTGAACGCGAATTTTTTAAAACCAACCAATTAAATATATTTATTTCTAGCTTTGTGGCTTCACTTGTCAATGTTTAGGGAATATGAAACAAAATTGTATGTAAAAATAGTGGTTATATCCACAGTTATACAGCTTAAAATGGAGCGGCTTACAAAATTCATATGCGCACTGTTATCATAAAATTATGAACATTTAAAATTTATAACAGGAATATCAGCTCCTTCGCTATCCAAAATAATTTATGAGACGTGCAAAGCACTGTAATAATGCGTAATAATACGTGTAGACTAATAATAATAATACATGTAGACTAACAATAATGTATAATGTATAATAATAGTATATAGTATCGTTATTAACGGGGAAAGGCTAATCCACGATCGCGAATTCATATGAAAATTTGTGTATTGTATAGGGGAAAGGTGGGATAGTTGATCAGCGGGGATACATGATCACATCAGTTTTTTAATTAATATATTGGCAATTTGTGCCTCCTGTCACGCTATCGCGGTAATGTTTGCATTATCGCAACACTTCACGTAGCAGTTTTCTTTTGGTAGCATAGAATGATGTTGTTAGAAGCTTCGATCTTATTTGCAGCCAAAAAGTAAATATTTCAGTCTGCTTGTTCTTCCTCCTTTTCGAGTAAATGTTGCATTTTCAACGATTTGAAATATATTAAGTAAAAACAGCAATTTCTGGTCTATTAATGCTATTTATTGATTAATCTAAATATTTAAGGTAAGTTTCATTTTTCATCTTTTTCATATCGAGTGCATTGAGGGATACTTGATCAGTCTGTGAGGTGGGATACTTGAACAGCTGAAAATGCCCCAAAAATAACCATGGAACGGCTAATGAAACAGAAAAATTCGGCAAAGAAAGTGAGAAGAAAAATATTTCCTTCATCACCATCTTAATCAGGTGATATCTAAGTGAAATGTCTTTTAAGAATGCATTTATGTTATTTTATGTCATACAGTTTAATTCTTTGGTTTATTTTTTCAGTAATTCTTTCAAGTTAGTTATAGTTTACTTTCTTTTTATGATATTCTCTTTCTTTCATGTTATTGACGAAGATAATAAATATATTTTAGAAAGTTAATGTGTTATTTACTGTTAAAGTACACTGATCAAGTCTCCCAAATCTTGTGATCAAGTCTCCCCTTCAGTGGGGGATACTTGTGCATACCGTCACTGCCAGAAAATGTTGAATTTCACTCAGTAAAATTAGTTTTCAGCTCTTGAATTTGAACAAGTATATTGAGAATACACTAAGAATTACAACTTACATAATTATATACAAATAAAGCAAACCATTATTATTATTTGAATAAAAAAGCAAAACTGTGATCAACTATCCCACCTTTCCCCTATATTTAAACTATTTTCAGACGATCCGTTTGAATAGTTGCTGTGCGGCGTGCAAGATAGCAACAGTTCTGTTTATCTGATACAACACACCAAAAAGAGTTTTGTTCTTCAGGAAACTGCGCAAATAATGAACGTCGATTGGGAGGATAAAAACTGGAAAATTAAACAAATAACGGCAACTTTTACTGCGTTCCAAGGTTCATTACTTGCGCAATTTCCTAAAAAACAAAATTCTTTTTGGTATTTTGTTTCAGCTAAATAGAACAGCCGCTAGGTATGCTGCACACCGCGCAGCAACTTTTCAATCAGAGCGCCAGACAATTGTTTAAATACAACAAAATACACAGATTTTCATATGAATTCGCGCTTGTATCTATAAAAATCTAATAACTCCTACTATGATGTCCTTGAAGATTATCAGTGTTGACATTCATTGTATCCCGGATCGGCAGGGCATAGAGATTACATTCGTTGTCACACAAAGCTGTGTGAGGCTTTAAAGTATTTAACAGTCCTCTTCTCAATACGGCTGTTATTATGCTGTCCGCATATATGGCCTGCTCCGGGTCCATTCGTTCCAGTTGTTTGGCAACTTTTATGCCTGCGGCCTCGTACTCCGAGATCTCGATTCTGGTGGTGGTGGGGTTCGTCAATGCGACAGCGCAAGTTTTGAGAGCTTCGATTACGCTGTCATCCTTTTTTTTTTTCTTGGCGCAGCGATTCATTTCGCCAGCCGGCCTTTTATTTGTACTTTCACACAGTCGTACTTCTTCTTCCTTTACAAAAAAACAGAAATAAGTTAATAAAATAACAAGTAACAAAATAATTAAATTTTGTTTATTTTTGTATTGTATTTTGTTTTTTCATAATTCCCGAATACCAAGGACGGATGTAAAAAAATAGCGGAAGGGTTTCCTAACAAATGGGATTTCGTCAAATGCGGAGGTGCTATGGATGGAAAACACATCCGAATTATTGCACCACCGGATTCAGGGGCTTTGTATTATAATTACAAAAATTACTATAGTATCGTCCTAATGGCGTTAGTCGATTCTAATTACGAATTTATTTTTATCGACGTCGGGCAAAATGGAAGGATATCGGATGGTGGTGTTCTCGAACATACGGAATTTATGAAACGTTTAAATAACGGGCAATTGAATTTGACGGATAATCCTGAAACAGTAGAAAATTTAAACTTCGTCTTTTTAGGCGATGAAGCGTTTGCTTTAACTAACAATTTTTTAAAGCCTTATGCGCAAAGGGCGCTGGGCCAAGATACAAGAATATATCATTATAGATTATCGCGAGCTAGGAACGTAGTCGAAACTACATTCGGTTTTATTATCCTCGCGATTTCGAGTGTTACATACAGCAATCAATATGAAGGTGGAAAATATATCATATGTCGTATTGGCTACATGCGTCCTCCATAATTTCTTACGGACACGGAGTGCAGCATATATAACGAACAACAGGAGTGTGCAGAAGGGGAATTGTTAAAACGATGCTGAACAGATGGATAATTTGCAACCCGTTGATCATAGGAATATAAATAACTCTACGAAACAAAATAGGGACCGTTACAAAGAGTATTTTGTAGGAGAAGGAAGTATTCCGTGGCCGGAAGATATGTTGAATGTGTATAGAGCGTAAGTGTTTGATGTATTAAGAGGTTAGGTCACCTTGGACGAAGCAAAATTGCAGTCATTTTCGTCATTTTTTTAGGAAAATAATGAAATAAACAGAAAATTTAATATGAAGCCTGTTATTATACAACTCTCGCCGGAAATAATACGATTTTTTTTTCCTACAAAATGGCGACGGCAGAGCCATGATATGCAAGATCTTGAGGAGCGACGTTTTCCACGGTGTTCAATCTTACGGCTATACCGTTTGACTTGGAACAAAAAACAAAAAAGATCTATTTTCTGCATGTCTAAAACTAGAGAAGTACGTATGGAAATCCAGAAACATTCATTTGTCACGAAATGGTGAACATTGGAAGAAAAAGTGCAATTTTTTTATAAAAGAGTCAATTGCAAAGAATATGTTCAAGATATCGCAAAACTTTTTGGTTTTTTGTTCTAAGTCAAACGGTATAGCCGTAAGATTGAACACCGTGAAAAACGTCGCTCCTCAAGATCTTGCATATCATGGCTCTGCCGTCGCCATTTTGTAGGGAAAAAAATCGGATTATGTCCGGCCAGAGTTGTACAATAACAGGCTTCATATTGAATTTTCTGTTTAATTCATTATCTTCCTAAAAAAAATGCCGAAAATGCTAGACCCCACCAAGGAATAAAAGAATAAAAATTTGCAGTGACAACATTTAAAAAAAAGATTTGTATGCTTTTCGAATGGAATTAAAAGAATGCCGACGGTTAGACTCTTCCGCACGTACGGCCTACTCAGTGGCCACTCGGAGGCAAAGTTATATTGCGCGGTCTGTACACTAGAGTACTCACTTGAAGAGAAAATAAAAGTGCAATTTTTAAACGTATTTTAGAAAGGACATGGTTCACCGAAATGTTAATTGAAATGAAAAAAACCAAACGATGCGTCTTAAAGAGGAATGACTGATCTTTCTATTGCTTTATTGTTGAACGTTCTACAATGATTTCCTGGGTTTGTAGGAGCAATTAAAGCGAAAGGGAAATTTTTTGCTTCAAACTTGAATAACTCGGGCAAAAAAACGTACCTACAACCACCAATGAATACTGATTTTACACAGGAAGGTCGTCGCTTATTTTTTTTTGTTTGAGGAGTGTAGTAATGAAATAAATAAGGTCATAAATAAACTTACTTGACTGTGAGGCTGTGTATCAGTAGCGTCTATGTCATCTGCATCTGCATCTGCAGCTTCAACCTCAATATCTTCGACTTCGGGTTCGTCCCGCCTCGCTTCCACCTCGTCCAGGGGCTGATTAGAATCCTCTTCAATATTAGATACGCTCGCACTGGGGGTATCTTGGTCCTTGGTAAATGCTAATAACTCGTAATACCATAATGATGGCACATAAACATCTTCAGCCCCCTTCCCAGACCGTTTCGATGCCTCTACTTTTCGAAATTCTTTTCTAAATGACCCACGGAGCTTTTGAATTTTTTTTGAAACAAAATCCCTGTCTGCTTGCGGGAATATGGGCTTGCAATATGCAATGAGTTCATCGTAGCACTTCTTGCGTAAATTGCGATTTAAGTAATCCACTGATTTCACTTTCCAAAGACAAGGCATTCTTCTGTATAAAGTAAGCAGCTCTGTCAATGCGTTGTGACTCCACTTTGATTCGTCTGCCATAATTTTCACAGCAATCACACAGTACGTCACTAAAGTAGCCGAAGTATACGAACACGTATTGACACCTCGAATTTTCGTTTGATTCTGCCTTTTCTCCGTGTTTTCACTTAAAACGTAAGCATTGGTTCCTCCCTCCACAGGTCAAATTCCGAGTGGAGGTGGTTATAGCAAAATATAATTGGTTAAGGCGTGACAAAAGGGGCTGATTTGAGCCCAGGAGGACATGCAAAACGCTTTCGTCCTTCTTCCCGAACAGCGGTCGGGTAATAAAAATCAGGGGTTGTAAATACGTCTTTAGTTTACGTTTGGCAGCCAGATGTGGAAGCTCCGCGAGTTATTTCCTTATTTGACCACTGTCTTGGGATTCTGAAGGTTTAGTCCAGCAATAAAGACGTCATGGGCTGAAGCCCATCAGTGACGGCATTGCGGAGAGTCCCAGGAGTATGGCAATTAGAATTGCCAAGTGTTCGCCAGGCGCAGGATATAAACTAAAATATACCGAGTCTTAAGAGTCATGCTTAAAAAAGATGAATATGTAGGCGTAGGAGCGGGGTAATTAGAATATCTTGTTTTCAGACATTGATAAACTAAATTCAGTTTTATGGAAATACACGTGGTTCCACTGAATACCTTGCACTCAATCCGCCGCGTTCATCAGTAAGCCGCTGCTAGTATATTTTCATAAACACCTGATGTAAAACAACCTCTTAATCTATAGATCTATACAATGTCACCCACGCGTTGTTGTACTAAAAAATTACACGCGATTACTCGCGACGAGGGCCAATACACTTCGCGTAGGGACCCGGGAACAGGTACTTTGCGCGCGTGGGGTCCCGCCTGCGCCGTCCTCCCTATAAATTACAGACGGATCCCTTATCGCGAGAGTATATACACGCGCCCGAATATAAAAACAGAAGGACGCGCAACGATTGGGTGCAAGAAAAGGTTCGCCATAGGGAGGAAATATTACTATAAAGAGGTGGAAACTTCGCGTATGCATCCTTACAAGTACGACGATTGGTCATAATACAATCTCCGTCCTACGGCTTACCTTCTCTCGCGACGCATACGTGGAGCTAGTTTTTGTTTTGATATTCCAACGCGTGTTTATACTCGAACGATAAGGGATCCGTGTTTAATTTGAAGGCAGGACGGCGCAGGCGGAACCACGCGCGGTCAGCGGACTACCACTTTTCTTCCTGTGTCTTGTATCCGTGATACCATTTTTTTTTCATGAATTTTAAGCAGTTCCATACCCAAAGTACTCGCTAGCTTCGTTAAAAATAGTCCATGTTAAAAATAGTCCGATTTATATGAAATTTGTTATAATTTTCATTTGAGAAACATTAGGAATCCATCGGCATCACTTCCATATCGATGCGATAAAGAATAAAGAATACAGTTTTTCTGAAACAGGTATGAATCCTCGGCTGACCACAGCGAATCGAGGTCGGCGACCCACAGTCGAGGGTGAAATATTCATTACAGCGTATTAAGAAATTCTTTATTCTTTATCGTATCGATATAAAAGTAACACCAATGGATTCCTGGCGTTCTCCCAATTAAAATCATGTCAAATGTGATGCAAATCGGAGTACTTTTACACAAGCAATACAAATCTTAAAAGGAGTAGGCATCTTTTTACCACACTCTCTTATCGTATCGATATGGAAGGGACCCCAATGATTCTTGGCTCACCTTGGAGCCCGACGAGAGTGTAACTTATCCAAAACCACGATTAGATCGATGTAGACTCTGTGATCTGTACCGTGATCAAAATAATTGTGCAAACTTTGTTTTATGAAGGCTGCTCGGATTCCGTGGTCCGAACGATGACCAGAACGAGTAAAGAACCGTGCTGATTGGCCAAATTTTCCTTGCAGAGGAGGGACCTTCCTTCTGTGAATTCGACGGTGTAGGAGGGACCCTCCCCTCCCTCCCGATACCGTAGAGGTTTTAAACTAGACATCTGCTTACCAAAACTAGCCACATTGATCGGTCAGAGTCTCGCTAGGGTCGCGGTTTATGGCCGTTTTGTCCCGCGAGTTGCCGGTTGACGACGGTACCTGCGCGTTCAAAGTCATCGTACGCACTACCCACCGACAGAGCAATATACGGATTAACTCAGACTGAACAATGTCACCACGTTTTTTCTTGACCTTTACAAATTTGGCAAACAGATGTTGTCGAAACGTTCTTGGAAAAATAATAAATTATCGATCGTAAAGAAGGAATGAATTTTCGCCTGGCTCTGAGCCCCCTTTTGTCCCGACGCACGTGAGAAAGATGCCACCAATATAGCAATTAAGAAGTATTACCCACCAAGTCCACCATCAATACGTATCGCGGAGAGACACAGGAAGAAAAGGGGTAGTCCGCTGTCCACACGTGGTTCCGCCTGCATCGCCCTCCTTTAAAATTGAACACGGCTCCCTTATCTCTTGAATATAAACACGCGTTAGAATATCAAAACAAAAACTAGCTCCACGTATGCGCCGCGAGATAAGGTAAGCCACAGGACGGAGATTGTATTATGACCAATCGTACCTGTAAGGATGCATACGTGAAGTTTCCACCTCTGCATAGTAATATTTCCTCCCTATGGCGAACCTTCTTTTGCACCCAATCGTTATGCGTCCATCTGTTTTTATATTCGGGCGCGTGTATAGACTCGCGCGATAAGAGATCCGCGTGTAATTTGAAAAGAGGATGGCGCAGGCGAGACCACGCGCAAACTACTCCTTCTGTCCCCGGGTGCCCCCTCCAAGTGTCTTTAACGCTTATCGCGTGTAATCGCGTGTGATTTTTTAGTACAACAGCGCGGTGGTTGAAGCTGTATATGTAGATCAATTGTTTACAAAAATATATTAGCAGTGGATTGCTGATGAACGCGGCGGATTGATTGCAAGGTGTGCAATGTAACCACGCGTATTTCCACATACTTATAATGAAACTGAAATTAGTTTATTAATGGCTGAAAAAAAGATATTCTATTTACCCTGCTCCCACGACTACATATTTATCACCTTTAACCATGACTGTTGAGACTTGGGGTATTTATGTTTATTCCCTGCGCCTGGCGAACACCTGGATCGCCAATTCTAATTGCCATAATCCTGGGACTGTCCGCGACGCCTTCACCGATGGCCTTTTTAATTTTTATTGCTGGCCTAGGCCTTAATTAAGAGTCCCAGGCGAATGGTCACCAGCACCTTCTGTCACACCTTCACCAATTAGATTTTGGCGTAACCACCTCCACCCGGAATTTCAGCTACGGAGGGAGGATCCAATGTTTACGTGTTAAGGGGGGTTTGCGCCTTGTTGGGCCGAAAAATAGGTAATTTTTTGTGAATGTTTTCTATAAAAACGGTTCGTCAAATTAATTTGAGCTTTGGCAGGCCGTCTTATTGTATCTTGATCTATTGTTCTGAATTTTTGTATGACAGTGAAAAAACATGGCAGATACAAAAAGAGCGTTGAAAAATAATCGGGTGGTCCTGGCGTTGATGAAAAGTACTGTAAGGTTTATCCGAAACACACAAAAGATAAGAGATTCTTAATCTATATGAATGTGGCTATCGGTGGTAGTAGATTTATTAATACATATAAAAAAATGTTAAAATGACAGCCTTTTGAAAAAGGTGAAGCGTCCTGATTTGAGTCTGAAACAGGTTTTGCCGCAAAATCTGGAAAACTTCTTTAAATAAAAAAGGAATGGTAACAGATACGGCAATACATCTACTACCACCGATAGCCACATTCATATAGATTAAGAATCTCTTTTTTTTGTTTCGGATAAACTTTACAGTACTTTTCGTCAACGCCAGGATCACCCGATTATTTTCCAACGCTCTTTTTGTATCTGCTATGTTTTTTTTTCACTGTCACACAAAAATTCAGAACAATAGTTCAAGATACAATAAGACGGCCTGCCAAAGCTCAAATTAATTTGACGAACCGTTTTTATAGAAAAAATTCACAAAGAATTACCTATTTTTCAGCCCAACAAGGCGCAAACCCCCCTTAAGGGAAAACACGGAACAGAGGCAGAATGAAACGAAAAGTCAAAGTGTTTGAACATTAGATAGTTCAGTGACTTGTGAGTGTACCGTGTCATATTAAATATAATAATAATCACACATTAAGAAAATGAAAGACTCCTGGGGCAAGAAATTGACAACTGAATCTATTGATTTATACAGGCAAATGCCTTGGCTGTGGAAAATAAAAACCAAATAGTATTCAAATAGGAATTTAAAAACGGAATCGTACGACAGGTTCATCGACTTGGTGAAACCACACTTTCCGGAAGCCGATAAGGAATTCATCCGTAAAAACATATAAAGTCTTCGTGGAATTTTCCGGAAAGAGTTAAAAAAAGTGGCAGAGTCGAAACGTTCCGGCAAGGGGACAGAACAGATATACATACGTCCCTACCTTATGGTATTACGAGCAGATGTCATTTACGGTAGATCAGGAGACCCCAAGCACCAGTATGTCCAATATGGATGAAGCAGGTCCAGGAACATCTTTCCTGGAGGAACCTTCCGAGGTGGAAGGAGACAATACAGCCATAACTAATTTAGAAGATGCAGAGGCAGTAATGATTGAAACGGTCCCCGCTGAAAGTGGAACTCAGCCTGATGATTGAGTAACTTTATTTGTTTATTTTATTATTATTACGAATACGGGCCAAAAGTACTAACTACGAAGAAAAATCATTTTAATGTAGGGCTGAAAGTAAACAAGAAACAGAATGTCTAATGAATAATATTTTATTGACAATTTTGCATTGGCATAAGAAAAGGAATGTAAACATTTATGAAATTATAGTTTATTTTCTATTATACCGATTTCACACTCTTGGATTGACTATGTATTACAATTGTACAGAGTTGTGCAGAATTACAATTGATTACTCCATAAATTATAATTACAAAGTAATTCAATTACATCATATTGAAACAGTAATATTAACACATGCGCAGACTGACAATATGCAAGGTGTTAAAAAAGTAATGTTCACTGGTTTGGTGGGTGAATGTACATCTGTGGACCGGTAGAGATTTGTAAACGAATCTTGCTACGAAATTGTTTATTACATTGAAATTAATGTTTGAACGATTAGATTGTGTAGAGTTGCACGTAGAGGCATGGACCTACTACTAAGTACTCTGCCGCTTTGATAGTTTCTACCCGAATGGTGGGGTCTGGCACAGTGGCCTGGTGGGCCTAACTAGGTCAATGCACCTTGCACTATTTTCTGTCCCTTTAAACGTCGTATTGTATTTGTTTACGTTTGGGGGTACGCACTGTGGCAGGCCCCACCGTTTGGGTAAATACTACCAAACGGGCACAGTTGTGGTATGCCCATACCTCTGCGTGCAACTCTACACAATCGAATCGTTGAAACATTAATTTCCAATGTAATAAACAAATTCGTAGCAAGATTTGTTTACAAATCTCTACCGGTCCACAGGTGTACATTCACCCACCAGACTAGTGAACATTAGTTTTTTAACACTCTGTACAGTGTACACAAATGATTATTATTAACGTATATGTATATTAATACTATTTAACACATTTAATTCGCTTGTACAACAAATGAGAGAAGGGTAAATAAAAGAAAAGGATTATCGCTACCCGGTGTCTATTACCCGATTATAGACATGAAAGATAAATATAAACATTTATCTCAGATCTTCAGATCATTACACTAATTAGCAATTGAATTAATTGAAAAGTTAGAATTATGTAATTCAATTACGGCGTAATTTAATTATTATGTAATTGAAGTACAATGTAATGAAATTACGGTGTAATTGAAATAGCACAACTGTACAATTACCTACACGATACTCGCTCGACTTCATTACGCTCTCTCACCCTCTCCTTATTCCCGTCCATACAATCCTTCCTCTCCCACTCTGTCACCTGCTCTCGCTCCTTTTGACAATAATTATCGTATCACGCCCTCACGTCACTATTACATCACGCTCGTTCTCCTTACCATTCGCCATCCATTCTCTCTCTCTCTCTCTCTCTCTCTCTCTCTCTCTCTCTCTCCCTCCCTCTCTCTCTCCCTGCTTCATTCGTTCCCCAGCACTCATTCGGAAGGTGAGGCTTTTTTGGTATCCGCCTCCGATTATATTGGTTTTTGGATATTTTTTACAGGAGCAAAAAATAAGAAGTACAGTTTTTCTTATATTGGCGCAATTACATATTTATGGAGTAAAAGAACCCTACGAAGTTCACAAAAGGAGGTACAAAAGTAACTGACGACAAGAACATCATGCATACAGCAACGTATGACGCAAATGAAATCTATATCAGGTTTTATTCAAAACAATTTTAATATGATAATATTTCTGAAACTAACAATAGAATCTTTTGTACCTCTTCTAATGGACTATGAGGGGTGGTTACACCATCTACATGTGCAAACGAGACGATATAATAAAAACACGTTTTTCTTATTTTTTGCTGTTCTACAACACATCCAAAAACTAAAGCAATCGAAGGCGTACATCCTAGAAACATCTCCTTCTTAGACACACGCTGCACATAATATCCTGTATGACACAGTCTATTAAGGGGTCATGCCTACCTGTGAGGTCTGAAAGGCAAGTATTTTTTTTTGCAAATACTTGAAGACCTTTTTAAATAAACGGCTGTGTATTCGAAAGTATATATTTGAAAGTTCTTTTATTTTTATTTGCAATGCCATATATAAATAAATAAAGGTTTTATCGGCGATCTCCCGACAAGGTTTTTTTATTTAAGCACTTTAGGATGACCGTGAATGTAGCTATGAACTGTTTCATCAGAAATAAAAAATCGACCAAATTTAGTTAGTATATTAAATTATCTAGTGCTTAAACGTTCATTATCCCGAAAAATGAATTTCCTACAAAATCGCGACTGTTTCATAGTAAAAGTATCGACTTTCGCCACAGAATCGCTCTCATTTCTTATCATCTTAAATCATTTTCCATCTATAAAATAAAAACTACGCAACGAAATTTAAAAAGCCACGATTAATAATTGAATATACTAACTGAATTTGAACAAATTTGTTATTTCTGATGAACCAGATCAAACCTACAGTCGCAGTCACCCTAAAGTACTTAAATAAAAAACGCTGTTGGGAGATCGCCTATTAATCCTTTATTTATTTATATATTGCATTGCAAAACACAACAAGAACTTTAAAATATATATTTTCGAATACACAACCGTTTATTTAAACAAGTCTTCAAGTCTTTGCAAAAAACCTAAAATACTTGTGTTTTCAGACCTGACTGATAGGCGTGACCCCTTAATACATGAACCACTTACGCTCTATACACATTCAACATGTCTTCCTGCCACGGAACACTTCCTTCTCCTACAAAATATTCTTTATAGCGGTCTCTATTTTGTTTCGCAGAGTTGTTAATATTCCTGGGAATGGCGGGTTGCAAATTATGCATCTGTATTGCATTATTCTGCCAATCCCCCACTTGCATACTCCTGTTGTTAGTTAAATATGATGTACTCCGTCTCCGTAAGAAATTATGCAGAACGCATGTAGCCAATACGACATATGATATATTTTCCACCTTCATATTGATGGCGGTATGTAAGACTCGAAATCTCGAGGATAATATACCGAATGTATTTTCGACTACGTTCCTAGCTCGCGACAATCTATAATTAAAAATTCTTTTGTCATGGTCCACTTCCCTTTGCGCATAAGGCTTTAAAAAATTGTTAGTCAAAGCAAACGCTTCATCGCCTAAAAAGGCGAAGTTTAAATTTTGTACTGTTTCAGTATTATCCGGCAAATTCAACTGCCCGTTATTTAAACGTCTCATAAATTCCGTATGTTCGATAACACCCCCATCCGATATCCTTCCATTTTTGCCGACGTCGACAAAAATGAATTCGTAATTAGAATCGACTAACGCCATTAGGACGATACTATAATAATTTTTATAATTATAATAAAATGCTCCAGAATCCGGTGGTGGAACAATTCGGATGTGTTTTCCATCCATAGCACCTCCGCAGTTGACAAAATCCCATTTGTTATGGAACCCTTCTGCTATCTTTTTCCACTCGTCCTTGGTATTCGGGAACTATGACAAAAAATACATACAGAAATAAAAAAATGAAATAGGAAGCGCGCACAGAGATGATGTTGACAACGAAACGTCTGTGGCGTGACCTGCGCACCACACAAGTTTCACGAACAACAGGCGGGCATACCGACAGACAGACACGGACTTATTGTTTTTTAATTTCTTTCCTATTTCTTATTTTATTAATTTTTTTTGTTTGAAGGAAGAAGAAGTGCCTGTCACGAACAATCGGCTAGATAAGGCTACTAGGAAAGGTGGCAAGAAAAGAAAGCCAGAACAAGATGCATGCGAATTTTACCGAACATGCACCGAAGTATTAAAGACGCCATCCAACTAGTTCCTTAACGGTATTATCGTTTTCTCTGAAATTGAGAATAGGAAAAATAGAGCGACGCAATGGTGCACGCCGCTCAGAAACTTTTCCAACGGAGCGCCTCTAATGCAGCATTATTGTTATTCTTTGTATACGTATTATTAATTTGTAACCCTTACCTTTAAGAATTCAGTCCGTAGGACCTGATATAGTACTTTGCAAGTCTCGGGAATTATCTTGGATAATGAAGGAGCTGATATCCCCGTACTAAATTTTAAATCTTCGTAAGATCGTCCAGTAGCCAAAAATCGTAACGTGGCGATGAGACGTTGCTCTGCACTGATGCTCCGTCTCATGACTGTGTCCTGCTTCGCGATTCTGTTTTCAACTAGTTTCAACAGTTCATCGAACGCTTGAGAATCCATCCGCAAATAATTTCGGTAATCCTCTTGGTACTCCTGTCTCAGCTCTCGAACAAGGGCTCCATCATTTGAATTTGCTCGGTATTGTTTCACCCAAACACGGCGCTTCCTTCTTCTGTCTCTTCTCCGCTCTGCTTCTGTTAAATATACAGCAGCAGCAGTAGCAGCAGCAGCAATGACCAAGTTCCGGCGACGATTGTCGTTTATCGCCAACATCACAATGTCGAACTGATCACTGCCGGAATCTCCACACACCACGCAGAACTGTGGGTAGTACTGTTTTTTTTTGTCACGCACGTCACTGATTCTGCAGTTGGTTCGGTGTAACGAACACACGTAATCACCTAACCCAACTTATTAATTTACAATTAAAAGAAACAATTATAAGCAACAATTAAATGTAACAATTAACAAGAACAATTAACAGTACCAATTAATGGTAACAATTAACAGTAAAAATTAATAGTAACAAGTAATAGTAACACTTAACAGTAACAAATAATAATAACAATTAACAGTAAAAATGAAATAATGCGTGCGCGATACGTGGAGTTTGTAAGCCGGTTCGAGAACAAGTGACCGCTTCCTGAATTTTCGCCGGCTAAAAAGGAACGACTAGACAGAGTTAGAGATAGCGAAGAAGAAAGATAGTGACAGCCCAAAAACGGGGATGAAAGGGGCAAAACAGAGAAAAACGTAGACAGGGTGAAGAGAAAGCGTGGGATAAGAAAAGTGTCCTTCGGTTCGCAAACGCCTGGCCGCCAAATGTTTCTGACGATGACCAGGCCTGTGCGAACCCTTGAAACTAAGTATGTATGTAGATGGAAGAACAAACGGCAGAAAGTAATAAAAAGGTACATACAGGGTGTCCGCGGGAACAGTAAACAGTTGGATATTTCCTAACGTATTCGAGATAGAAAAACAATGTTTATATGGGATTCCATGGTTCGATGAGGCAATTTTATTAGGCCAAACAATTTTTTCTTACATTATTATTTTTAAAGATACGATGGTCAAGTTCTGTTTTTTAAATATGCGGAAATTAACCACCCGCATAGTTATCAGTCAAATCAGTTTTGACCCTTTCTTAAATCGCGTTCATTTCGTACTAGAGATCCCGGCGTAGAACGTGTATTGAAGATACACGTGTATACGTGTTGCGAAATTCACGGATCGTAGTATCCGTGTACCCGTGTGTTCCTGGCGTTCTCCCAATTAAAATTATCACAATATCATGCAAATCGGACTACTTTTACACAAACAATACAAATTATAAAAGGAGTAGGCATTTCTTAAACGCACTCTCTAATCGTATCGATATGGAAGTGACACCAATGATTCCTGGCTCAACCAGGAGCCCGACAAGAGTGTAACTTATCCAAAATCATGATTAGATCGATGTAGACTCTGTGATCCGTACGGTAATCAAAATAGTTGTGAAAACTTTGTTTTATGAAGAATGCTCGGATTTCGTGGTCCGAACGATGACCAGAACGAGCAAAGAACCTTGCTGATTGGCTAAATTTTCCTTGGAGAGGAGGGACCTTCTCTCTATGAGTTCGACGGTGTAGGAGGAACCCCCCCTCTCCCTCTTCACAGCGTAGAGGGTGAAAATTAGACATCTGCTTACCAAAACTACCCAGATGGATCGGCCAGAGTCTCGACATGGTCACGGTTTATAACCGTATTGTCCCGCGGGTCAGCGATGGAATCCGCCGATGGAGCAATATACTCATTAACTCAGAGCGAAGAAAGTCGAAACCCTTGAAAAACGGCACGATGTCGATATTGTCGATTGCCCCTTTTCGACATCTGGCAGACAAATGCTTCCCGACGAAACCTTCGGAAACAAGCAATTGCCTAGTTGTAAACGAATGAATGAATTTGGCTTCGTAAATTGTTAAATCGCCCGCTGTAAACGAGAAACGAATTTCCGCTTCGCTCTGAGCCCGCTTTTGTCCTGCAACACGGAACACTAAGTATATAGTTTTTTCATATAATTTTTAAATAGGTACAAAAATTAGTCCATTAGTACGTTTATTACGGTTACTTTCCTTATATTTATTCTCTTTTTATAAGGTTCTTTGCTCGTTCTGGTTATCGTTCTGGTCATCGACCACGGAATGCCTACTCCTTTTATAATTTGTATTGTTTGTGTAAAAGTAGTCCGATTTGCATGATATTTGTGATAATTTTAATTGGGAGAACGCCAGGAATCCATTAGTGTTAATTTTATATCGATGCGACGAAGAATAACGAATTTCTTAATACGCTGTAATGAATATTTCACCCTCGACTGTGAGTCGCCGACCTCGATTCGCTGCGGTCGGCCAAGGATTCATACCTGTTTCAGAAAAACTGGATTCTTTATTCTTCATCGTATCGATATGGAAGTGATATCGATGGATTCCTTACGTTTTTCAAATGAAAATTATACCAAATTTCATGTAAATCGGGCTATTTTTAACGAAGTTATGGAAATCAATTTATTATGAAGATTCCTTAATTACAATCCGATTTGTGTCGTTTTTGGACCATTTTCATCGGGAAAACACAAGGAAACGATTCACGTCGCTTTCGCCAAGATCCGGTGAGAAATGTAGAGTTTTCGATTCGCCACGTCTTAGGGGATAACATTGTACGGCCCCCCCTGGTCACGAGGGTCGAAGTCCTCGAAACCCATCATCGAGACACGGCTTATCGACGGCGTTGCCTCTGGGTCTTGGCTGCCAGGATCGGCTGCCGGCTCGGCACGCGGTCCAGGATTTCCGTGCCGTTGGAAATCCTGAAGCGCGTGCCGGGCCCTTGGTTTCAAGTGCCGTTTTCCTTTTCCAACTACCTTTTCTGTCTCTTATGTAAACTCTTCTGGAGTCGAGGTTGGCGCGCGGGCAGGATCGTGGTGTTTTCTGGCGCGCGGGCAGGACTGTGGTGCTTTCTGGCGCGCCACACCTTTTCGAACGCGCCACGCACGAGCGTTAGTGAAAAATTTTACCTGCATCACGAGCAATCAGAAGAATGCCCCCCTTAAGTGTATTTATCGTCTATCAATAATAGTTTTTATATTAAAACGAGCAATGACATGGTGATTATTGCCGTCAATAGTAATAATTATGATCGTCACAACAGGGAATGTGTTAACTGCAATTTCATTTGCCATCGCATTGTCGGGGAAACATTTGGACATTTTTTAATGTACCCTTGTAAAATGTTACAGTCGTTATAACTCAGTCATAAACCATTTCCAGAATTTATCGATGATATACATCGAACAGGTAGTACACAATACACTACTGCGGTGGATCGTGTAAAAAGCATGTGAAGTCGACGTAGAAATGGGAGCCCGAACTCGCTGTCTCTAAGTAGTGACGGGTACGACCTCCTGGCCCGCGCGAAGGAACGCTGCGATCCGGCTTCACGTACTTTGGCGTGTCGCGCGGCGCGAGGCGCGCCGGACCGCGCGCCGGAACGTCCGTGTAAAGGGCCCTTTTGACTCGTTTAACTCGATTGACTTGTTTGACTCGTTCGACTTGTTTGACTCGTTCGACTCGTTTGACTGATTTGACTCGTTTGACTCGTTTGACTCGTTTGACTCGTTTGACTCGTTTGACTCGTTTGACTCGTTTCACTCGTTTGACTCGTTTCACTCGTTTGACTCGTTTCACTCGTTTGACTCGTTTCACTCGTTTGACTCGTTTCACTCGTTTGACTCGTTTCACTCGTTTGACTCGTTTCACTCGTTTGACTCGTTTCACTCGTTTGACTCGTTTCACTCGTTTGACTCGTTTCACTCGTTTGACTCGTTTCACTCGTTTGACTCGTTTCACTCGTTTGACTCGTTTCACTCGTTTGACTCGTTTCACTCGTTTGACTCGTTTCACTCGTTTGACTCGTTTCACTCGTTTGACTCGTTTCACTCGTTTGACTCGTTTCACTCGTTTGACTCGTTTCACTCGTTTGACTCGTTTCACTCGTTTGACTCGTTTCACTCGTTTGACTCGTTTCACTCGTTTGACTCGTTTCACTCGTTTGACTCGTTTCACTCGTTTGACTCGTTTCACTCGTTTGACTCGTTTCACTCGTTTGACTCGTTTCACTCGTTTGACTCGTTTCACTCGTTTGACTCGTTTCACTCGTTTGACTCGTTTCACTCGTTTGACTCGTTTCACTCGTTTGACTCGTTTCACTCGTATGACTCGTTTGACTCGTTTGACTCGTTTGACTCGTTTGACTCGTTTCACTCGTTTGACTCGTTTGACTGTTTTGACTCGTTTGACTGTTTTGACTCGTTTGACTCATTCGACTCGTTTGACTCGTTTGGCTCGTTCAACTCGCTTGACTCGATTGTCCTGTTCGACCCGTTTGACTCGTTTGACTCGTTTGACTCGTTTGACTCGTTTGACTGGTTTGACTCGTTTGACTCGTTTGACTTGTTTGACTCGTTTGACTCGTTTGACTCGTTTGACACGTTTGACTCGTTTGACTCGTTTGACTCGTTTGACTCGTTTGACTCGTTTGGTTCATTCAACTCGCTTGACTCGATTGTCCTGTTCGACCCGTTTGACTCGATGGATTCGTTTGACTCGTTTGACTCGTTTGACTCGTTTGACTCGATGGACTCGTTTGACTCGTTTGACTCGTTTGACTCGTTTGACTCGTTTGACTCGTTTGACTCGTTTGACTCGTTTGACTCGTTTGCCTCGTTTGACTCGTTTGACTCGTTTGACTCGTTTGACTCGTCTGACTCGTTTGACTCGTTTGACTCGTTTGACTCGTTTGACTCGTTTGACTCGTTTGACTCGTTTGACTCGTTTGACTCGTTTGACTCGTTTGACTCGTTTGACTCGTTTGACTCGTTTGACTCGTTTGACTCGTTTGACTCGTTTGACTCGTTTGACTCGTTTGACTCGTTTGACTCGTTTGACTCGTTTGACTCGTTTGACTCGTTTGACTCGTTTGACTCGTTTGACTCGTTTGACTCGTTTGACTCGTTTGACTCGTTTGACTCGTTTGACTCGTTTGACTCGTTTGACTCGTTTGACTCGTTTGACTCGTTTGTCCTGATCGACCCGTTTGACTCGTTTGACTCGTTTGACTCGTTTGACTCGTTTGACTCGTTCAACTCGTTCAACTCGCTTGACTCGATTGTCCTTTTCGACCCGTTTGACTCGTTTGACTCGTTTGCCTCGTTTGACTCGATTGACTCGTTTGACTCGATTGACTCGTTTGACTCGTTTGACTCGTTTGAGTCGTTTGACTCGTTTGACTCGTTTGACACGTTTGACTCGTTTGACTCGTTTGACTCGTTTGACTCGTTTGACTCGTTTGACTCGTTTGACTCGTTTGACTCGTTTGACTCGTTTGACTCGTTTGACTCGCTTGACTCGCTTGACTCGTTTTACTCGTTTTACTCGTTTGACTCGTTTGACTCGTTTGACTCGCTTTACTCGATTGTCCTGTTCGACCCGTTTGACTCGTTTGACTCGTTTGACTCGTTTGACTCGTTTGACTCGTTTGACTCGTTTGACTCGTTTGACTCGTTTGACTCGTTTGACTCGTTTGACTCGTTTGACTCGTTTGACTCGTTTGACTCGTTTGACTCGTTTGACTCGTTTGACTCGTTTGACTCGTTTGACTCGTTTGACTCGTTTGACTCGTTTGACTCGTTTGACTCGTTTGACTCGTTTGACTCGTTTGACTCGTTTGACTCGTTTGACTCGTTTGACTCGTTTGACTCGTTTGACTCGTTTGACTCGTTTGACTCGTTTGACTCGTTTGACTCGTTTGACTCGTTTGACTCGTTTGACTCGTTTGACTCGTTTGACTCGTTTGACTCGTTTGACTCGTTTGACTCGTTTGACTCGTTTGACTCGTTTGACTCGTTTGACTCGTTTGACTCGTTTGACTCGTTTGACTCGTTTGACTCGTTTGACTCGTTTGACTCGTTTGACTCGTTTGACTCGTTTGACTCGTTTGACTCGTTTGACTCGTTTGACTCGTTTGACTCGTTTGACTCGTTTGACTCGTTTGACTCGTTTGACTCGTTTGACTCGTTTGACTCGTTTGACTCGTTTGACTCGTTTGACTCGTTTGACTCGTTTGACTCGTTTGACTCGTTTGACTCGTTTGACTCGTTTGACTCGTTTGACTCGTTTGACTCGTTTGACTCGTTTGACTCGTTTGACTCGCTTGACTCGCTTGACTCGTTTTACTCGTTTTACTCGTTTGACTCGTTTGACTCGTTTGACTCGCTTGACTCGATTGTCCTGTTCGACCCGTTTGACTCGTTTGACTCGTTTGACTCGTTTGACTCGTTTGACCCGTTTGACTCGTTTGACTCGATTGACTCGTTTGACTCGTTTGACTCGTTTGACTCGTTTGACTCGTTTGACTCGTTTGGCTCGTTTGACTCGATTAACTCCATTGACTCGTTTGACTCGTTTGACTCGTTTGGCTCGTTTGACTCGATTAACTCCATTGACTCGTTTGACTCGTTTGACTAGTTTGACTCGTTTGACTCGTTTGACTTGTTTGACTCGTTTGACTCGTTTGACTCGTTTGACTCGTTTGACTCTGTTTGAGATTCACTCAGTTCTTCTCAACGCCACACTCACGCTCATGGCAGCACCTCGCGGCAGCATGATTGCAACGAAGATCAACGATCGATCCACCACTCAGAGACGCGGATCGAGCGCGATCCGCCAATCAGCGTAGATCGATCAGCCAATCAGCGCGCCTCTTCGACTTTCCAGCGGAAGCGACGCGGCGTGCGGACGGAAGTGCTGCCAAGATCACTCTCTCATACGAATTGTTCTGTCTAACGGACGCGACGCGTAGATTTGCTGTACAATTCGTTGTTCGATCATCAACTCTTGCCCTTTACTTGCGTAAACTACATTTATACTGTACTCAGCTCACTTTCTCACCCTACTCAAGCTCACGTTCAGTTGAATATCATCTCGAGCGCGAGTATCTCGCACGTGGCAGTGCACGTGCCACAGTTCAAGTGATTGTGTAAATTAAATACTCACGAGAACAGAATCTCATTGTGCGTCTCAATCACTGTGCTCAAACAAGTTTTATAATAAATTGACCACAATATCATTTAAGTGCAGCGTCATAAGCCCTTCTCACCGTCGAATCCTAACCTCACTCACCAGCTTATACAACCGGTCTCATTCTTGAACATTTTGGTCCTTCGAGCCGGATCGACGGTGAAGGTGCTGTGATTTCAAGCTCAAGCTCACCCTTCGCGCTCAATCCGAAGTTTATTCTCAACTTCAAGCTCAGCTCACACTCTTCATCATCACAATGAGTGAACGTGCCGCGGAATCTCGCAACGACGATTCCATAGCTCATCATGAGGCTGCTGCCTCCAAGGGAGAAGGCGTGTCGTCCGCGGCAACATCTCCAGTTGAGCTACCGGCCTCGCTCAAACTCAAATTCTCAACGCAGGCAAATCGTTTGGAAGCCCTGCAACAACTCAATGAGGTAATTCCAAGGTGTGCGCCTAACACCTCACTTGAGGAGGCGAAAGTGTACTCGTCTCAAGTAGACGAGATACATGACGCATTTCTCAAGGACCACGAAGTCCTTGAGGCGACGTGGCCCGCCGAACACATCAATCACGAGTACTTCACTGGGAAAATGTTCCTGAGGGAGTCTCAGTGCGTTCTCAAGCTCAAGCTGCGGCTCAGCAAAATATCACAGGAGCTGGAGATCTATCAGCCACCTCCAGCCAACTCATCTCATCAGCCCCCATCACACTCATCAATCACAGTGCCTCATTTCAATGGGGACTATATGCAGTGGCCGGCCTTCAAGACAGAGTTTACCACCCTGATCATTAATGATCAGCGACTCAATGATGAGGAAAGGTTGCGCTTCCTCATGAAGAGCTTGAAGAAGGAGCCGGCTCAGTTTCTCAAGGGGCATAGGCTCACCTCATCATCCTTCACCACTGCCTGGGAATCACTAATAGCCAGGTATGAGAACAGGCGACGCCTAATCAACTCTCTGCTTGACAAGCTGCTTCAGATCTCTCAAGCCTCTTCCACGAGCGCTACAGCACTCAAGACACTGCTCACCATCTCAACCGAGCTCAATGTGGCAATTACTTCATTGGGATTGGCAGATCCCATGTGGAATTGTCTACTTGTCCATCAAGTAGAATGCAGCTTGAGTAAAAGCACACGTGAGGCCTGGGAAGCCTCGCTTAGCTCAGCTCACGAGTATCCGCACTTTCAACGCATTCAGGCCTTTCTCAGTGCTCAGGTTCGAGCACTGGAGAGACCAGATCAAGCGCTTCATCCCACCTCATCAAGGGCAGTCGCCACCAGCTCATCTACTCAAGGCTGCCAATCATCGCTAGGATCTACCGGGTATCCTTGCGATTGTTGCAAGGAAGACCACTTCGTGGTTCTGTGTCCTGCCTTCCGCAAGCTAAGCGTGTCTCAACGACGAAATCTCATCACTTCTCAAGCACTATGTCGTAACTGCTGTGGAAGGCATTCTACTGCAAACTGCAAGTCGGTGTTAAGGTGCAAGACGTGTGGTGCGCCCCACCACACGATGCTGCACGCCGCATAGACCTCAGCTCAACACAAGGACCAGTAAATGAAATACCTTCACTCATTGCTCGATGGACAACTCACCACTCCGCCGCCACTACACTCAGCTCATATCAGTATCAACTCACACCCAGTCGCAGCAAATCTCATCTCACCACCCTCAACAAGGGGATCTCAGCTCACACATTCAAGGCGCAGGACTCACCATTTTCAACATCAAACCCAGGTGGGTCGTTTCAATACTTTACAAGCCATTGATGGCAACATTCTCACGTACATTCACTCACGGCTCGCTCCTCGACGAGGTACGCTTGCTTACAGAACACTAAACGTCACTGTCAGTGACGTCAAATCACCTGCGCCAGTCTCAACTTCCAAGCGACTTCGAATTCGTATTCTCAGTGAGCTTCGAGCTCACCTACGTCAAGAAGTTTCGCATCAATCATCTCAACGCTCAACTCAACCTTCATCCGTCACCATCCATATTCAAATTCAATCCATGTTCGCATCGTGTAAACGAAAGGACGTGTCGTACGCGAACCCGTCTCAGTAACCTTAACGTGTGAACTTACTCATCAGGGCGTTACAATTCAGCTCACCGCGCTACGGATAAGCATTCGATCTATCATTTTTGGAGTGTTTCGTTCTTGGGCCAATGAAGGTGTTCCTCAATTGGATCCACGAAGAGCAACCTAATGATACATCACGCACAACTCACCCCCGAAGAACAGAAGTGTGAAGATCACCGTCGGTGCGATACACACTCGTCATTCTTCAGGAAGATACAACGAGATTATCTCTCTTTCAACTCATTCGAAGATGAACGGACAACTCAGTCATCAGCTCCCGTGCCTGTATACAGGCATGCTCATCAACTTCAACGAAGACCAATGAGTATCGTATCAGCCATCATGAATTCAAGAAGGAATTCGAAGATCTCATCCACATGGTAAGATCACCATTCATTTCATCTAACATCAATAGCTGCTCAAATCTAGGCACCTATAATGCATGCTGGATGCATCGAAGACGCATCTGGCAATGCTGAAACAGCTGACGAACTCATTGGCACAGCTCATCCGGTACAAAGACCTTTGCGACGCGGGCAGCGTCTCAACACACTTCTCAATGAATACTTCCACTCTTCAGGAGTGGACTCACAAATGGGAGACTCCCAATCATCTCAATCAACGACTGCCCGACAGAGCATTCAAGTTCAAAAGAACATCCTCACCCAACATCAATCTCTCGTCCTCAACTTCAATGCCAGCATTGAAGTTTACATCATCGCTCAACGCTCCATCACAATTATCACTTCAAATCACCTTCCAAGTCAGCGACTCCCAATCATCAAGTCTCTATCAACCAGAAGTAGCAATTCTGTGATCCATTTAGCATTTTATCACTGGTCACGATTCAAGCAAGGACGAGTGCAAGAGTCTACACCTAATCCATAGGGATGATCCACTGCCATCTCAACTCATTTCTCAATGGCTCAGCATCAGAGAAGACATCACGAGCTTGCAAGCGCTCATGCTCTAAGTGGCTCAACGACCACAGCGACTCAACAGTGGAACTACTCTGCTTCTCCGATGTTCATCAATAAGTCTAGACTGCGGTAATTACATTACCGTATCCTCACCGTCCACAAATCACAAGTGTCGACACTCGATGCCTTTTAAAGGCATTCACTAGTGTGCTCCATGGCCAAGGCAGCACCGTGTACTCATCTCAGCTCTACTGCAGTAATGTTGGCACGACGTGCCAGACACATTTAATCAACCCTCAGCTCACTCAACCCTCACTTCAATTTTGCTACTACCCAAGTGTGGACGGACCCTCAAGCTACATACACAAATGGATCACTTCTCGAATATCAAACAGGAAGGTTTACAATCAAACTGATTGATCGCACCTCACGAGGCTCAACCACATTACATCTTCAACATCAAAGGCTGTGGTGTGCTGGAACACCATGGTCTCCTCGACCCAGGAACCCAGGGTCTCCTCAATCCATTCAGCAGGACTCGTGATGTTGCACCAACTCCAACCATCAGCTCAAGCAGAATTTTCAACTCGGTCTCACTACAATTGCAATTTGTAACCGAGTCTGGACGTATCACCAAACCAATCTCGGATCACGTTAACAAGAGGGATTCGCTAGCAGACCATGCAACGCTGGCTGCTTTCGACCTCACGCTCAGTCTTGTCAGCAGTACATTTCGCAGGAAGTGCACTTGCTCTCACTCTTGGCCAGATGTGCTCTCACAGCTTACAACCGGGAGATTCATAGCACGTGGACGCCACCTGACGATCGCCTCTGGTATTGACAATCCAGAGGAGCTCAAGCAATCAGTGCAATCATGCTCGCACTAATCTAGTCCAGACTCTGCCTCACTTCAAATCCAACATTCAAGTATCACTTGACTTCACATACAAATTTGCAATCCTCATCCACACATTCACCTCAATTCAGTTGTTTCAGATTTAGCTCAAGGTTGTTCGAGGTTCCATTTCATGATCACTCTTCTCATCTATCAACGGTGATCACAAAAGGGCAACAAGTTGCCTAAGCAAGATGAATCACCATCTGCATACCAACGGAATGCAACGCTCACACTTCAAGCCCTCTCAACCTTCAGCAACTCTGTCATCAACCTATGACCTTCGTCAACGACCAAGGACATAGCATCCACTAGAGATGCAATCAACTCCACCTCATCGACACCATGGGTGAAATCACGTGGTGCCGTGCCTCACCTATCATGGCCGACGGTCACTTGCATTGCTTCCATTAACCATAACAAACTGCAAATTCTCTGCTCAGACTCAACATTGCCATCGGCTCATGCCTTTCATCGATTGGCGGCAGTCAGCGAAGTCTAAGCAGCCATTCTGACTGGAGCCAGCCTGGACACACGCTCACCTGGTTATGCAAGCAACACTCACAAAACTTTTCTCACCTCCCACGTCTGTTGGATCACGCTCAAAATGACCTCATGTACCAACTCAGCTATAACTCATCAGCATTGGACGAACACACTGGACCGTCTTGTGGCGAGCTCCAGTGAGAAGCCAACGCCATCGGTGTGTGGTGTGTGCTCAAGACAGGGGGATCCGTGTTCATTTGATGAGCCAACTACCTCTCTCGAGAGCCACACCCGCACAGCATCCACCATGATGGACATCATCGGTCACAACGTGATCAGCTGATTGTCAGCACGTGACTCACCACTAACAACTACATCTGACTCGTTCACCTAGTCTGCAGTCAGGATGGAGTAACACTTCGTCTTGTCATCGCATCCATGCATTGTGAATCAATCCAATGCTGAAGCGAGCTCACGTGCAAGTCAACACCGCTCACACTTCATGGTACCGTTCAACAACACTCCAGACGTGGTGAGGACGAGGCTCGTCGTCCATGCTTGAGACAGCTGTTGAGCTCACCATACTAGCACTCTGAGCCAGAGCGCAACTTAGTCAGCGAGAAGATGCATCGACTTGCTGATCTCATCATTCAATAACATCTCCATGACAACAGCTGTCCAGCTCAATTGACATCCTCAGTAACTCAAGATCAGCTCACTGACGCTCACCACCCACTTCATGCTCAATGGGGTGGATCAGCTCAACCACCATCAACTGTGACATAATTAATCAAGCCAATCGCGAGGTTGGCGGATTGTTTGTTTCAGATTAACAATCAACATCTCCTTCAAGCTGTTGATGGGGGGAGCATGTTTGAGATTCACTCAGTTCTTCTCAACGCCACACTCACGCTCATGGCAGCACCTCGCGGCAGCATGATTGCAACGAAGATCAACGATCGATCCACCACTCAGAGACGCGGATCGAGCGCGATCCGCCAATCAGCGTAGATCGATCAGCCAATCAGCGCGCCTCTTCGACTTTCCAGCGGAAGCGACGCGGCGTGCGGACGGAAGTGCTGCCAAGATCACTCTCTCATACGAATTGTTCTGTCTAACGGACGCGACGCGTAGATTTGCTGTACAATTCGTTGTTCGATCATCAACTCTTGCCCTTTACTTGCGTAAACTACATTTATACTGTACTCAGCTCACTTTCTCACCCTACTCAAGCTCACGTTCAGTTGAATATCATCTCGAGCGCGAGTATCTCGCACGTGGCAGTGCACGTGCCACAGTTCAAGTGATTGTGTAAATTAAATACTCACGAGAACAGAATCTCATTGTGCGTCTCAATCACTGTGCTCAAACAAGTTTTATAATAAATTGACCACAATATCATTTAAGTGCAGCGTCATAAGCCCTTCTCACCGTCGAATCCTAACCTCACTCACCAGCTTATACAACCGGTCTCATTCTTGAACAGACTCGTTTGACCCGTATGACTCGTTTGACTCGTTTGACTCGTTTGACTCGTTAGACTCGTTTGACTCGATTGACTCGATTGTCCTGTTCGACCCGTTTGACCCGTTTGACCCGTTTGACCCGTTTGACTCGTTCGACCCGTTCGACTCGTTCGACTCGTTCGACTCGTTCGACTCGTTCGACTCGTTCGACTCGTTCGACTCGTTCGACTCGTTCGACTCGTTCGACTCGTTCGACTCGTTCGACTCGTTCGACTCGTTCGACTCGTTCGACTCGTTCGACTCGTTCGACTCGTTCGACTCGTTCGACTCGTTCGACTCGTTCGACTCGTTCGACTCGTTCGACTCGTTCGACTCGTTCGACTCGTTCGACTCGTTCGACTCGTTCGACTCGTTCGACTCGTTCGACTCGTTCGACTCGTTCGACTCGTTCGACTCGTTCGACTCGTTCGACTCGTTCGACTCGTTCGACTCGTTCGACTCGTTCGACTCGTTCGACTCGTTCGACTCGTTCGACTCGTTCGACTCGTTCGACTCGTTCGACTCGTTCGACTCGTTCGACTCGTTCGACTCGTTCGACTCGTTCGACTCGTTCGACTCGTTCGACTCGTTCGACTCGTTCGACTCGTTCGACTCGTTCGACTCGTTCGACTCGTTCGACTCGTTCGACTCGTTCGACTCGTTCGACTCGTTCGACTCGTTCGACTCGTTCGACTCGTTCGACTCGTTCGACTCGTTCGACTCGTTCGACTCGTTCGACTCGTTCGACTCGTTCGACTCGTTCGACTCGTTCGACTCGTTCGACTCGTTCGACTCGTTCGACTCGTTCGACTCGTTCGACTCGTTCGACTCGTTCGACTCGTTCGACTCGTTCGACTCGTTCGACTCGTTCGACTCGTTCGACTCGTTCGACTCGTTCGACTCGTTCGACTCGTTCGACTCGTTCGACTCGTTCGACTCGTTCGACTCGTTCGACTCGTTCGACTCGTTCGACTCGTTCGACTCGTTCGACTCGTTCGACTCGTTCGACTCGTTCGACTCGTTCGACTCGTTCGACTCGTTCGACTCGTTCGACTCGTTCGACTCGTTCGACTCGTTCGACTCGTTCGACTCGTTCGACTCGTTCGACTCGTTCGACTCGTTCGACTCGTTCGACTCGTTCGACTCGTTCGACTCGTTCGACTCGTTCGACTCGTTCGACTCGTTCGACTCGTTCGACTCGTTCGACTCGTTCGACTCGTTCGACTCGTTCGACTCGTTCGACTCGTTCGACTCGTTCGACTCGTTCGACTCGTTCGACTCGTTCGACTCGTTCGACTCGTTCGACTCGTTCGACTCGTTCGACTCGTTCGACTCGTTCGACTCGTTCGACTCGTTCGACTCGTTCGACTCGTTCGACTCGTTCGACTCGTTCGACTCGTTCGACTCGTTCGACTCGTTCGACTCGTTCGACTCGTTCGACTCGTTCGACTCGTTCGACTCGTTCGACTCGTTCGACTCGTTCGACTCGTTCGACTCGTTCGACTCGTTCGACTCGTTCGACTCGTTCGACTCGTTCGACTCGTTCGACTCGTTCGACTCGTTCGACTCGTTCGACTCGTTCGACTCGTTCGACTCGTTCGACTCGTTCGACTCGTTCGACTCGTTCGACTCGTTCGACTCGTTCGACTCGTTCGACTCGTTCGACTCGTTCGACTCGTTCGACTCGTTCGACTCGTTCGACTCGTTCGACTCGTTCGACTCGTTCGACTCGTTCGACTCGTTCGACTCGTTCGACTCGTTCGACTCGTTCGACTCGTTCGACTCGTTCGACTCGTTCGACTCGTTCGACTCGTTCGACTCGTTCGACTCGTTCGACTCGTTCGACTCGTTCGACTCGTTCGACTCGTTCGACTCGTTCGACTCGTTCGACTCGTTCGACTCGTTCGACTCGTTCGACTCGTTCGACTCGTTCGACTCGTTCGACTCGTTCGACTCGTTCGACTCGTTCGACTCGTTCGACTCGTTCGACTCGTTCGACTCGTTCGACTCGTTCGACTCGTTCGACTCGTTCGACTCGTTCGACTCGTTCGACTCGTTCGACTCGTTCGACTCGTTCGACTCGTTCGACTCGTTCGACTCGTTCGACTCGTTCGACTCGTTCGACTCGTTCGACTCGTTCGACTCGTTCGACTCGTTCGACTCGTTCGACTCGTTCGACTCGTTCGACTCGTTCGACTCGTTCGACTCGTTCGACTCGTTCGACTCGTTCGACTCGTTCGACTCGTTCGACTCGTTCGACTCGTTCGACTCGTTCGACTCGTTCGACTCGTTCGACTCGTTCGACTCGTTCGACTCGTTCGACTCGTTCGACTCGTTCGACTCGTTCGACTCGTTCGACTCGTTCGACTCGTTCGACTCGTTCGACTCGTTCGACTCGTTCGACTCGTTCGACTCGTTCGACTCGTTCGACTCGTTCGACTCGTTCGACTCGTTCGACTCGTTCGACTCGTTCGACTCGTTCGACTCGTTCGACTCGTTCGACTCGTTCGACTCGTTCGACTCGTTCGACTCGTTCGACTCGTTCGACTCGTTCGACTCGTTCGACTCGTTCGACTCGTTCGACTCGTTCGACTCGTTCGACTCGTTCGACTCGTTCGACTCGTTCGACTCGTTCGACTCGTTCGACTCGTTCGACTCGTTCGACTCGTTCGACTCGTTCGACTCGTTCGACTCGTTCGACTCGTTCGACTCGTTCGACTCGTTCGACTCGTTCGACTCGTTCGACTCGTTCGACTCGTTCGACTCGTTCGACTCGTTCGACTCGTTCGACTCGTTCGACTCGTTCGACTCGTTCGACTCGTTCGACTCGTTCGACTCGTTCGACTCGTTCGACTCGTTCGACTCGTTCGACTCGTTCGACTCGTTCGACTCGTTCGACTCGTTCGACTCGTTCGACTCGTTCGACTCGTTCGACTCGTTCGACTCGTTCGACTCGTTCGACTCGTTCGACTCGTTCGACTCGTTCGACTCGTTCGACTCGTTCGACTCGTTCGACTCGTTCGACTCGTTCGACTCGTTCGACTCGTTCGACTCGTTCGACTCGTTCGACTCGTTCGACTCGTTCGACTCGTTCGACTCGTTCGACTCGTTCGACTCGTTCGACTCGTTCGACTCGTTCGACTCGTTCGACTCGTTCGACTCGTTCGACTCGTTCGACTCGTTCGACTCGTTCGACTCGTTCGACTCGTTCGACTCGTTCGACTCGTTCGACTCGTTCGACTCGTTCGACTCGTTCGACTCGTTCGACTCGTTCGACTCGTTCGACTCGTTCGACTCGTTCGACTCGTTCGACTCGTTCGACTCGTTCGACTCGTTCGACTCGTTCGACTCGTTCGACTCGTTCGACTCGTTCGACTCGTTCGACTCGTTCGACTCGTTCGACTCGTTCGACTCGTTCGACTCGTTCGACTCGTTCGACTCGTTCGACTCGTTCGACTCGTTCGACTCGTTCGACTCGTTCGACTCGTTCGACTCGTTCGACTCGTTCGACTCGTTCGACTCGTTCGACTCGTTCGACTCGTTCGACTCGTTCGACTCGTTCGACTCGTTCGACTCGTTCGACTCGTTCGACTCGTTCGACTCGTTCGACTCGTTCGACTCGTTCGACTCGTTCGACTCGTTCGACTCGTTCGACTCGTTCGACTCGTTCGACTCGTTCGACTCGTTCGACTCGTTCGACTCGTTCGACTCGTTCGACTCGTTCGACTCGTTCGACTCGTTCGACTCGTTCGACTCGTTCGACTCGTTCGACTCGTTCGACTCGTTCGACTCGTTCGACTCGTTCGACTCGTTCGACTCGTTCGACTCGTTCGACTCGTTCGACTCGTTCGACTCGTTCGACTCGTTCGACTCGTTCGACTCGTTCGACTCGTTCGACTCGTTCGACTCGTTCGACTCGTTCGACTCGTTCGACTCGTTCGACTCGTTCGACTCGTTCGACTCGTTCGACTCGTTCGACTCGTTCGACTCGTTCGACTCGTTCGACTCGTTCGACTCGTTCGACTCGTTCGACTCGTTCGACTCGTTCGACTCGTTCGACTCGTTCGACTCGTTCGACTCGTTCGACTCGTTCGACTCGTTCGACTCGTTCGACTCGTTCGACTCGTTCGACTCGTTCGACTCGTTCGACTCGTTCGACTCGTTCGACTCGTTCGACTCGTTCGACTCGTTCGACTCGTTCGACTCGTTTGGCTCGTTCGACTCGCTTGACTCGATTGTCCTGTTCGACCCGTTTGACTCGTTTGACTGGTTTGACTCGTTTGACTCGATTGTCCTGATCGAACCGTTTTAATCGTTTGACTCGTTTGACTCGTTTGACTCGATTGACTCGTTTGACTCGTTTGACTCGTTTGACTCGTTTGACTCGTTTGACTCGTTTGACTCGTTTGACTCGTTTGACTCGTTTGACTCGTTTGACTCGTTTGACTCGTTTGACTCGTTTGACTCGTTTGACTCGTTTGACTCGTTTGACTCGTTTGACTCGTTTGACTCGTTTGACTCGTTTGACTCGTTTGACTCGTTTGACTCGTTTGACTCGTTTGACTCGTTTGACTCGTTTGACTCGTTTGACTCGTTTGACTCGTTTGACTCGTTTGACTCGTTTGACTCGTTTGACTCGTTTGACTCTGTTACGAGCCGGGGCTGCGGCAACGCAGTGGCCGGCGAGAAGGGTATTTCCCAAGGAATACGGTTTATGAGTTTGTTAGTCAGAGTGCGGACGAACCTGATGCGAAATCAGGGAGCCGCTAGGATTATCGGAAGCGAGGACGAACCTGATGCTTAATCAGGGAGCCTCTAGGGATGGAGTCACTCGCGGACGAACCTGATGCTAGATCAGGGAGCCGCAGGAGGGTGATTCGTCGTGAACGAACCCGATGCGAAATCGGGGTGTCACTAGGATGATGTTCATAGACGAACTCGACGCGAAGTCGAGGAGCTGTTAGGAGGTTGGATTATTCACAGACGAACCTGGTGCGAAACCAGGGAGCTGTTCGGAGGTTGGTAGACTTACAGACGAACCTGATGCGAAATCAGGGAGCTGTAGGACACGGACGAACCTGATGCGAAATCAGGGAGCCGTAGGAGGGTTAAACGTGGACGAACCCGATGCGAAATCGGGGAGCCACTAGGTTGGTAAAGATTCCTTGTTTTGGATGAAAGGTTGCGAACGAACCTGATGCTAGATCAGGTTGTCGCGGGAAATGTTAGTAATGCCTCGTAACTCTTAATTTATGTTTGATACAACTCGAGCGGTAAAGCTGTATCAGTGGGTGAGTGCTACTAATATTATAAGGATCGCAGGGTAAAAGATGGGTTTTAACGAATCTACTCGATTTAGACGTGAACACCATTCGTATATTCAATAACTAATTATTTTACAAATGTAAGTGTCGCGATTAAATAGTGTAGTAAAAGTATATAAATTACCACTAATTTGCACGGTGTTGACGCACTGGCGATGCGGGGCGTACGAGTGGCTATTTCAAAGTGCCGAATAGAATATGAACCGAACTCGCGGATTCTATGAGGTTAACTTTGATTCTGACGGAGACTTTAGCTCGATCGTACTCGATTTAACCAGCTCTGTACGAGCGTGACACGACGTTACTCTACGCGTGACTGTACTGCTTTGAACCGAAGGGGGTTGAAACTGAAGGGTTTATATAGTCCCAAAATGTGTGGGGATTCGTTAAGAATTTCCATATAAGGAAATCCTTCGGGGTCGTCGTCGTGTCACTCCCGTTCCCATGGTCGCGATCCAGATGGTCAAGATCAAGAGCCCCTTAGTGGTGTATGATAAGCAAAGGATTTTAAGGCGTTTTCCCTTCGCAGACGCGAGCTCGAAAAGTGGTTGAGAGCGGCGTATGGGAAAATTCCACATACGTAACATCTCCCCCCTAAGACAAAACATCGCGATTCTCGTGATGTTTTTCAAAAGAAGGGAAAACGCCCCACAAATCCTTTCATAATTAAAGGTGTGAAAGAAAATTGTCGGGTGTAGTGTAGTGTAGTGTACTTATCGCTATTGTTGCGTGTGTTGGTTTAAGTGTCGGTGGGCACCACGTAGCCCATTTCCAGCCAGTGGTCGATGACGTCTAGTGGAGGTTGTCGGGGGAGTCGGTCGAGCGTCAGAGTTGCTGTGATGCCTTCCGTCGTCGGCTGGATATCTGCGAGGCAGCCCTGTCTGCCCCCCATTACTGCCTCCGCGATATGTGTTGTCCTTTGGAGCGGTCGGCAGGATCGTGGCTTAATGCCCCTCAGCCGAATCCTTGTCGTCTGCCATGGCAGGGCATGGAACCGGGGTGGCAAGGACCGAAGTTGTGTGGTAGAGCAATCCACAGATACGCCGTGGTCGCCGAGAAAGATTGTGGACGTTGTTCCACTCTGCTGGGTGATTTCGCCACGGAGCCACCCCTTGTTGACGAATTTCACGGTCACGAGTCGTCCTGGTTTAATACTTCTTGAAGTTGGTACGCACAAGTGTTGCTTCGAGGTCATGTAGGCGTTCAACTCTCGATACGTGACCTCTGTTGCCTCTGCATACGTATCCAGGGTGACCCAGAAGGTTGTTAGGCTCTCCACGTGCGTAACCAAGCAGCGGGAAGTCTTCCTGAAGTCACGCACCGAAATGTTCCTCATATTTGCACCTTTTAGTGTTGATCCGCTCTCCTGGGGTCCAGTTATGAATGTTTTCGTCAGTGACCTCCTGGATTACTATCCAGTCTGGGATGTGGCAATGTATGTTCTCCTCACTTGTTTGGACGCCCACTGTCCTGACTCTGGACCTCCGAGTTGAAGAGCTTCGGCCCTTCCGAATAATTCCTCCGGCGCTGTAGTTGTATAACCCCGGGGTGAGGATGGTACCCACTCGGGATGCTGTCTCCCAAGATCCGTAGTGTCCCGTCTGTACTGCTACGGTTCTTGTACCCTCGTCTGGTGATGTCTGTATGGCGATGCTCTTTGACATGTGGAAGCTGGGGTTGTGCTGAGTTAAGGGGTCTGATGCCCCGTTTTTATAGGGAAGAAACCCTTATCGCGCCCCCACCCTGAAACTTAATGTGTGCCAGGGGAGGGATTTTCGTGGGTGTGGTTTCATCCCTCTAGAAAACTGTGGCGCTCGGGCTGTGGTTTTCGGATGTAATTGGTACGTTTGTTGTTATTTCCTGGTTCTCTTTAGGAGGTTCTGTTGCATTGTTGGTCTGACGAGTTTTGCCTTTCATAGCCAGTATTGTGTTTACTATGATCAGTATTATTATTATTCCCCCAATAGAGGAAAAAGTTGAGATCTGTACTTGCCGTATAGATGTTCGGTGAGTTGCAAAATTCCTCGCTCGTTGTTCTATTTCGGTAAGTGATAATGCTGTTGGAAGATCCTCCCATTTTGTAGTTTCTTGTTCGTTCACTTTCAAGGCTTCGAAGTGATGTTCGGTGACTTCCGGTATAATTATTGATAAATTATAAGATTTGGAGGGGTAGTATTCAATGTTTTGTGAGGAGTCAATGGTGTCCAATGATTGTAGTTGTACCGAGTCTATTGTTGCTCGGCAACCGGGTTTTAGTTTAAAGATTCCGGTGGCAGTGATGTTTTGAGTTACAGGTTTCCTTCCTTTGCAATAAATTTGTGCCCTTTTATTTTCTGGCATGAAGTAAAGCCATGTAGTGGGTGCATTTAAGGTTTGCCAGTATGGTTTTACTTGTGTGGTCAATTTAATGGCACAGGTGTTCCAATTAATCGAAGTGGGGTTCAATAGCAACGTAGATTCACAGGTTGGTTGTCGATCTGCTTGATATACTGGTAGAGTTGCTGGTCCCAAAAATTGATTGTGGTGGAATCGGCAAGTCTTTAAATATTCTTCCGTTGGAGAAAAATATTGTTGTTCTTCTGATGAGACTGCAATAAACTGGGTTTGTGGCTGTATATAAGAAATTACTCTCTTTGTTCCCAAGTTGTGTGTTGATGGACAGGGGTATATTTTATACAAATTGTATGTTTTTCGCTCTAAAAGAGGTATGGTGAGTTCGAAAAGTATCCTTCCCCTGGTGAAAATTACGTTTAGGTTTGTTATTTTTTCAATTTGTTCTGTGAGTAATTCTTCAGGTGTTAGAGGAAATTCGTACGCGTGTGTTTCCTTAATTCTTTGAGCTGATCTCAATAATTGCTCAGGTGAAAGAATAGCAGGATGTAAAATGCCCTGTTTTGCTAGCAGAATTGCGTCTATGAGCAACAGTAGGTTGGTGCTGTAATCATCTAAGCCTCTTTCTATTTCAATTACGGAGTCCCTGATGGCTGCTTCGAAACGTAGCTGGCTGATGTCTGACTGTGTCTCTTGTAATGCTTCGGAGTGTGTGACCATCGTTTTTGTCATTTGAGATATGATTTGAGTTAAGTTAACTAACCTTGCATGTGTGATTGAAAATTCTCCTTTTATAATATGCGTCTGGTTCGCTATTATTTCAGTAATTTCGCGTTGATCCTTGTATATTTTGTTTAATTCACGGTTGTAGTATTCGGCGTCTTCTTGTGATAGGGTTCCAAATAACATTTTACTAAGAGTGCCGATGAATCCGAAAGGTACGCTACGCCGTGGGGATGGTGTTTTAAGATGTGAAGTGTCTCCTATTGCCGTGCGTATCAGATTGCTATAATGCACGGTGTTTTCTTCTTTCTTGATTAATCGAGGTCCCAATTCTTTGCTGAGGCAGTTGATGTTTTCATGACGGTTGCAGAGTTGATTCATTGTTAGGATATGGTGCTTCACATGTGGAGCATGACTGAGGTATCGATTGACATCCAGAGATGTGACTAGGCGCCATTGTGATTGGAAGGTCCTTATGTCAGGTAATTTTTCGTAGAAGAGCCCGGTGTCTCCTTCGAGCGGTGTTATGGTTCGATCGTCGCTAATGACAGCGAGAGGCAACAGGAGCAAATATGCGAAAATCATTGTTGGTCTTCAGCTGTGGATGGAGAGTAGGCATGTTTTAATTTGTCCTGATGCTTTGTGATTAATTTGTTGTGCGTTTGTAGTACTACGTTATTCAGGTCCGTCACGTCTACTATTTGGTACGGTCCAATGTAATGTGGATCAAATTTACTAGTGCGTGGTTCCTTGAGTACATAAACGGAATCTCCTATGTTAAACGTTATTGGTTTTGCTCGGACATCATAGTAATTTTTTGAACGAATTTTTGCTTTGATTAGGTTATCGGAAGCTATATTACGAATATTAGTCATGTGTGTTATTAATTCTATTAGGTAGTCTCCAAATGACTTTAATTTTTCGCCAGTTGGAAAAGAACTTGGTTCTCGAGCTGGTTTTCCAAAGATTAATTCGTACGGGGTGAAATTTGTTGCTTCATTAACGGATGTATTGTAAGAGAACATTGCAAACGGTATTAATAAATCCCAGTCTTCGTAATTATCCATGTAATGCTTGAGATATTCGGTGAGTACGATGTGACTTCGTTCTAAAGATCCGTTGGTTTGTGGTCTATATCCCGAGGTTGTGATTTGTTTGATTTTAAATATTTCGGATAAATTTGTCATTAGTGTTCCGATGAAGCTAGTTCCTTTGTCTGTTAATATTGCGCGGGGTGTACCGTAGATTGCGATGAAATGTCTAGCGAAAGCATCTGCAATTGTAGCGGCACGAATATTAGGTATTGCTATGGCTACGCAATATTTCGTTAGATTATCTTGAATGGTGAGAATGTGTCTGTTCCCACTCGGTGTAATTGGTAAAGGTCCCACTGTAACTAAGGAAATTTTGTCGAAGGCTCCTATAGGTGTGTCGGTGATCAACATCGGCTGACGAGTTTTCGCTCGGACTAATTTCTGTTCTTGACAACTTTGGCATCTTCGGATGTAGTCTTGAATATCGTTGCGCATTTGCGGCCAATGGAATTTTGATCGAATGCGTTTGTAGGTCTTCGTTACTCCTTTGTGTCCTCCGATTAAACTGTCGTGAGCTTCGCAAATGATGTGCTGTCTGTCCTCTTCGGATGGTGTTGTGATGATACAGTTGCATAAAGTGATCTGCAGGCCGGTTTCTATAAAAACCTCTTCTAATATCTTGACGAATTCGTTGGATGGTATTTTGTGAAGGTCTCCGGTGGCAGAAATACGAAATGATTTGATCCGATTTTGATCCAAGGTGTGTTGCAGAGTTTTCAATCCATTGAGCACATCTGCTCTTTTAATATTATCAAAGAAGTTGTCTGCGATTATTATACTGAATGTTTTAAATAGTCCATTGTCTGTAGTTATCACCTGTCCCCTTTTTGGTTGCGCTGCTAGGAGGTTTGGTTTATTAATTATTTCAGTGTTCAGCAGTAATTTTCCGACGGGGTTTACTAAATTGCAGTCGGCAGAAATGAAGTGTACGTAATGTCCTTCTTCAGCGGTAAAGGTATTGGAAGAAACAATAATTTTATGTGGTTGGTCTAGCGGGATCTCTTCTAGATCATCAAGGTCGTTTGAATTCTCGGCGTCGGTAGTAAAAAATGGGTAAGGGTCAAGCGTGAGTTCAAAGACCCTAGGCTCCGTTGATCTGCTGTCAGGTGGTTGTCTCACACTTGTTTCGGGTGTAGTATCTGCGGGTAGCTGGTTTATTGAAGGTTGTAAAGGTTCATCCATGCCTTCTGATGATACTTGCGGTGTACCGAGTAAATCTTGTTGAACGTTTCCTGCGTTTTCTATTACAGTATTTTCGAGCGGTTCCTCAAAGGATATCAGATTGTCAAATAAGGTCTGTTCCTTATCTAAAGGGACGATTTGAGTGGAATTTGCTGCGGGCGAAAAACTGTTTATGGTTTCCTGGCGTTCATCTGGCATGGTTACCTCTTGAGATAAGCTGGGAAAAGATCGGTTCTTGTGTATTATTGGAGAATGTTGAACGTTCCCACGTGCGGTTTCTTCTATTTCGTCTGAGCTGCTGCTTGTCTCTCGGTACTTGGGTCGGTTTTCTCTGTCTCGTCGTAATTGCCGTACGCGGTGCCCAATTGTATCGATGTTGGCGTCTGTTTTTGGTATCTGGACTTTGAAGTCAGGATCCTTGGGCTCTCGTGGAATAAGTGGTAGGCAGGCAGAAACGGGGTTGCGCGATAATGCGTCTGCGTTCTTATTTGTCTTTCCGGATTTATGGACAACCTGGTACTCGTACTCCAAAAGTCGGAGTTTCCATTTCATTAATCTAGAAGTGGGGTCCTTGACAGAGTGTAGCCACACCAGTGGTCTGTGATCAGTAACGAGGGTGAATGGAGTTCCATAGATGTAGGGCCTGAAGTACCTTACGGCGTAAACCATGGCCAAACATTCTTTTTCAGTAGCCGAATAGTTCTTCTCGGGTTTATTTAGGCTGCGGGATGCGTAGGCAATCGACAGGTCATTTCCTATCTCCCCTTGACTAAGTACAGCTCCAATAGCGTAATCGGATGCATCTGTAGTTACAATGAACGGTTTACTGAAATCTGGATATTGCAATATGGGCTGAAGGCAAAGTTCGTTACGTAATTGCTTAAAACTTTGGTCTTGTTCTTCCGTCCATTTGAATTTGATGCCTTTTCCTAATAGATTAATTAATGGTTTTGCTTTTGTGGTGAAATTAGGTACGAATCTTCGGTAATATCCTACAAGTCCTAAGAATTGTTGAATGTTCTTCTGCGTTGTAGGTGTGGGAAAATCTTGAACAGCTTTTAATTTCCTAGGGTCGGGTCTTACTCCTTCCTTTGAAATAATGTGTCCAAGGTATGCGACTTCCTTTCGCAGGAATTGGCATTTGTTGGTCTGGAGGGTTAATCCATGTTCTCGAAGGCGGTTTAACAGCTTTTTTACTTTGATATTATGTTCCTGTAATGATGATGCGTAGATCACTATGTCGTCCAAGTAGACAAAGAGGTCTGTTCCTTGAAGTCCAGTGAGTGCTTGATCCATCAGGCGTTGAAAGGTGGGTGGTGCATTCTTTAATTCGAAAGGCATTCGAGAGAATTCGTAATGTCCATTTGGAGTAGTGAATGCTGTTTTTGCTTTATCTTTCGGATCCATCTCTATTTGATGAAATCCACTAGCGAGATCAAAGACTGAAAAATATTTAGCTCCTCCTAGTCGATCTAAAATCTCGGTGATTTGAGGTAATGGATATTTATCAGAAATTGTTATTTCGTTGAGACCGCGGAAATCTATTACCAGACGCCAACGTTTCATTCCGTTTTCGTCTTCTTTTTTCGGGACGATCCATAAAGGTGAATTGTACGGAGATTTGGAAGGAGTGATTATGCCATTTGACAATAACGCGCTAATTTGTTTTTGAATTTCCTTTTGATGAATGAGAGGATAGCGATATTGTCTTGTATTGATTGGAATATCGTTAGATGTATGGATTGAGTGTTTAAAGTCGCGGGCCTTTCCAAGTTTATCTCCGGAAAGATAAAAACGGTCGGGAAAATCTCTAACTAAATTGGTAACGAAATCTAGTTCCTCCTTGTTCAAATGTTTTGTGTTTAAGGCTTCTAAGATTTTCTGCATTCTATCTTCGTTGGTTCTGAATTTTGACGGGTGTTCAGCAGCTGGATACAAATCTTCGTCTGATGAACTGAAGATATCGAAGGCCTCCAATGTTTGCGGTTCTATCTCCACGTCTAGGGGTTCATCGCTGGTATTTGTTGCCATAACGTAGCACTTCCCGTCATTGTTCTTTACAACTGCTTCCCCTATGTAGAGATGTTCGAGAGTCTTGATACGTGGTAAATAACCTTCCCTAATCCTCGGGTTTGTTATTGTTATAGCAATCTGTTGCGACGTCCTGGGCTCGATACGATGTTTGGTCGACGTCGGTAGTTCTTTCATTTGAGGTAGGTCCTGATAATTTGAAAAACGCAGAGGTCGGGTTGGTTTATTTTTTAATACCAAAGTCCCATGGTAATAGGAAATTTCGGCCTCCTCCTGTTTTAAAAATGGGCTTCCTATAAGTCCGTCTGCTTCTATTGCAAGTTCTTTTACCACATAGAAGAGTGCGGGATTTTCGTGGATGTGAAGAATTGTTGTTCCTAGAGTATGAATCGGATTAGTAGTGATTCCAGTTAACTCGATTTCTTCCCGAGAGCTTATCGCGGCTTTCTCTCCCAGGGCGTTAATGACTACTAAATTAACGGACGCTCCACCATCGATTAGGAATTCTCCCGTTCCTGACTCCAATTCTGGAACCTTGATGTTGATGCGTGGGGCAGGTGCTTCCTTGATGAGGGTTTCTCTTCGAAGCGGACTGTCCTTTGGCGAGCTTCATTGTTTCCGCTCATCGTTTCGCCTGTACGTTGAGCGCGATCGAAGTTTAAAGACTTGTTTGATTCGACAGACGAATCTCGCGAGTCTCGTTGATATCTCGGACTACGCGGATGTTTCCTACAGAATTTTCCATCGTGTCCGGTTGTACCGCAATGCCAACAATATAAACTCGGCATGCGATTTTTATCGTGATTTTTTAAAATAGAACATTGTTTTTCTCCATCATCTGCGTATGATGAGTCGGAGCGATAAGAAGGGGATTTCGAGGGGCTCCGGTGACGCAAGGTCCAGGCCGTCGTACGTGTCCGTCCTTCTCGTTCCTCTTCAAAACCAGATGTTCTTGTTGACCGATCCCTGTTTTGGTCGTACCTACTTGGGGAATGTGGGTACGACACTTGGCGATCGTGGTGGCGAGAATCTTCGGCGTAATGGTCTCGGCGAGACCACCTGGAGGGTGACTCATTACGGGGAGACTGTCGCCGATTCCTTAATTTTCTGTCTATCTGCAGCACGGCATCGTAAGCTTGTTCAAGGGTTTGAATGTCTTGATACTGAGCCGACACTTTCCAGGAAATTCGATCCGGTAAACCATCGATGAAGTTTTCTCTAACGTCCTTTTCCATTTCTTTGACGAAGTCTTCAGCGTGATCCAGATACCTTTCCCGGATAGCTCCGCGCGCACAATAAACGAGATGAGAGGTCCTGTCGACGTACTGTCGTAGACTTTCTCCTTCGCGAATATGTAATTTCGCGATTTCTACTTGGAAATATGACAAACTTCTTCCCGGCGCGAATCTCTTTTTGAGATGTTGTACTAACGTCTTAACAGAGGTGAATTTGTGCTCTAACGTGCACCTGCGTGCCGGACCGATCAGTTTTGTTAAAATTATCGCAAGATACTCAGCTTCCGTACCCTCAGGAATCAAAGTTAACCCGTCTTCCACATTTTGTGCAAAGCGCGTCAAGGGTGGACTTTCACCGTCGAAGGTCGGAATTGACATTGTAATATTCTGTATACATGTCCGTTGTGTCAAGAGTGACATTGAGTTTGCAATGGAAACTGTCAGGTTCGTAATGTCGTTAGGCGAGACGTTAGCCTGTGCGCCTGTCATTTTGAAACTTTCTTAAGTGACTTGACTAGCGAAAACTAGTATATTGTCAATAATAAATTACGAGTGATTTTAACGTATTTAAAAACCAAATTTTACAGCGATTCTAATGCAGTAGCATCCCACCGCTGTCACCAGTTCTGTTACGAGCCGGGGCTGCGGCAACGCAGTGGCCGGCGAGAAGGGTATTTCCCAAGGAATACGGTTTATGAGTTTGTTAGTTAGAGTGCGGACGAACCTGATGCGAAATCAGGGAGCCGCTAGGATTATCGGAAGCGAGGACGAACCTGATGCCTAATCAGGGAGCCTCTAGGGATGGAGTCACTCGCGGACGAACCTGATGCTAGATCAGGGAGCCGCAGGAGGGTGATTCGTCGTGAACGAACCCGATGCGAAATCGGGGTGTCACTAGGATGATGTTCACAGACGAACTCGACGCGAAGTCGAGGAGCTGTTAGGAGGTTGGATTATTCACAGACGAACCTGGTGCGAAACCAGGGAGCTGTTCGGAGGTTGGTAGACTTACAGACGAACCTGATGCGAAATCAGGGAGCTGTAGGACACGGACGAACCTGATGCGAAATCAGGGAGCCGTAGGAGGGTTAAACGTGGACGAACCCGATGCGAAATCGGGGAGCCACTAGGTTGGTAAAGAATCCTTGTTTTGGATGAAAGGTTGCGAACGAACCTGATGCTAGATCAGGTTGTCGCGGGAAATGTTAGTAATGCCTCGTAACTCTTAATTTATGTTTGATACAACTCGAGCGGTAAAGCTGTATCAGTGGGTGAGTGCTACTAATATTATAAGGATCGCAGGGTAAAAGATGGGTTTTAACGAATCTACTCGATTTAGACGTGAACACTATTCGTATATTCAATAACTAATTATTTTACAAATGTAAGTGTCGCGATTAAATAGTGTAGTAAAAGTATATAAATTACCACTAATTTGCACGGTGTTGACGCACTGGCGATGCGGGGCGTACGAGTGGCTATTTCAAAGTGCCGAATAGAATATGAACCGAACTCGCGGATTCTATGAGGTTAACTTTGATTCTGACGGAGACTTTAGCTCGATCGTACTCGATTTAACCAGCTCTGTACGAGCGTGACACGACGTTACTCTACGCGTGACTGTACTGCTTTGAACCGAAGAGGGTTGAAACTGAAGGGTTTATATAGTTCCAAAATGAGTGGGGATTCGTTAAGAATTTCCATATAAGGAAATCCTTCGGGGTCGTCGTCGTGTCACTCCCGTTCCCATGGTCGCGATCCAGATGGTCAAGATCAAGAGCCCCTTAGTGGTGTATGATAAGCAAAGGATTTTAGGGCGTTTTCCCTTCGCAGACGCGAGCTCGAAAAGTGGTTGAGAGCGGCGTATGGGAAAATTCCACATACGTAACAACTCGTTTGACTCGTTTGACTCGTTTGACTCGTTTGACTCGTTCGACTCGTTTGACTCGTTTGGCTCGTTCAACTCGCTTGACTCGATTGTCCTGTTCGACCCGTTTGAATCGTTCGACTCGTTTGACTCGTTTGACTCGATTGTCTCGTATGACTCGTTTGACTCCTTTGACTCGTACGACTGCTTTGTGTCGTTCGACTCGTTCGACTCGTTCGACTCGTTCGACTCGTTCGACTCGTTCGACTCGTTCGACTCGTTCGACTCGTTCGACTCGTTCGACTCGTTCGACTCGTTCGACTCGTTCGACTCGTTCGACTCGTTCGACTCGTTCGACTCGTTCGACTCGTTCGACTCGTTCGACTCGTTCGACTCGTTCGACTCGTTCGACTCGTTCGACTCGTTCGACTCGTTCGACTCGTTCGACTCGTTCGACTCGTTCGACTCGTTCGACTCGTTCGACTCGTTCGACTCGTTCGACTCGTTCGACTCGTTCGACTCGTTCGACTCGTTCGACTCGTTCGACTCGTTCGACTCGTTCGACTCGTTCGACTCGTTCGACTCGTTCGACTCGTTCGACTCGTTCGACTCGTTCGACTCGTTCGACTCGTTCGACTCGTTCGACTCGTTCGACTCGTTCGACTCGTTCGACTCGTTCGACTCGTTCGACTCGTTCGACTCGTTCGACTCGTTCGACTCGTTCGACTCGTTCGACTCGTTCGACTCGTTCGACTCGTTCGACTCGTTCGACTCGTTCGACTCGTTCGACTCGTTCGACTCGTTCGACTCGTTCGACTCGTTCGACTCGTTCGACTCGTTCGACTCGTTCGACTCGTTCGACTCGTTCGACTCGTTCGACTCGTTCGACTCGTTCGACTCGTTCGACTCGTTCGACTCGTTCGACTCGTTCGACTCGTTCGACTCGTTCGACTCGTTCGACTCGTTCGACTCGTTCGACTCGTTCGACTCGTTCGACTCGTTCGACTCGTTCGACTCGTTCGACTCGTTCGACTCGTTCGACTCGTTCGACTCGTTCGACTCGTTCGACTCGTTCGACTCGTTCGACTCGTTCGACTCGTTCGACTCGTTCGACTCGTTCGACTCGTTCGACTCGTTCGACTCGTTCGACTCGTTCGACTCGTTCGACTCGTTCGACTCGTTCGACTCGTTCGACTCGTTCGACTCGTTCGACTCGTTCGACTCGTTCGACTCGTTCGACTCGTTCGACTCGTTCGACTCGTTCGACTCGTTCGACTCGTTCGACTCGTTCGACTCGTTCGACTCGTTCGACTCGTTCGACTCGTTCGACTCGTTCGACTCGTTCGACTCGTTCGACTCGTTCGACTCGTTCGACTCGTTCGACTCGTTCGACTCGTTCGACTCGTTCGACTCGTTCGACTCGTTTGGCTCGTTTCAATCGAGTCAAGCGGGACGAACAGGACATTCGAGTCAAACGAGTCAAACGAGTAAAACGAGTCAAACGGTTTGAACAGGACAATCGAGTCAAGCGAGTTAAACGAGCCAAACGAGTCAAACGAGTCAAACGAGTCAAACGAGTCAAACGAGTCAAACGAGTCAAACGAGTCAAACGAGTCAAACGATTCAATCGAGTCGAACGAGTTAAACGAGTCAAACGAGTCAAACGGGTCAAACGAGTCAAACGAGTCAAACGAGTCAAACGAGTCAAACGAGTCAATCGAGTCAAACGAGTCAATCGAGTCAAACGAGTCAATCGAGTCAAACGAGTGAAACTAGTCAAACGAATCAAACGAGTCAAACGAGTAAAACGTGTCAAACGGGTCAAACGGGTCGAACAGGACAATCGAGTCAAACGAGTCAAACGAGTCAAACGAGTTAAACGGGTCAAACGAGTCAAACGAGTCAAACGAGTCAAACGAGTCAAACGAGTCAAACGAGTCAAACGAGTCAAACGAAGGTGTGTGAAGTTGGCACCCACAAATTCGAATTTTTAAAAAAACTCGACGGCATTCGTTTGTCCATCGTTTGTCCACGTTTGTCCAACAAAAATTTTCGTTTGTCCACCCTTCAAAAAAAAGTTATGAACAAAACAAAATTTTTTACCAGCACCCCCATGAAAACTTTTTAATAATTTGATGGGGGGAAATGATTGTCCATCGTTTGTCCACGTTTGTCCACCCAAAAATTTCGTTTGTCCACCCTCCAAAAAAAAGTTATGAACAAATTAAGAAAATTTGTCATCAGCACCATCCATGAACACTTTTCAACTTTTTAACACAGGGATACGATTGTCCACGATCTAGCACCGTTTGTCCACCAAAAATTTTCATTTGTCCACCCTCCAGAATCGAATTATTAATAAAATTCGCGAAAAAGAAGGGCCTTCGGGAAGCGATCGGGTATAAGTTCAATTTTTTAATAATTAATCGATGCAATCGTTTGTCCAACGACGGATTTCGTTAGTCTAGATGTAGAAGACGTTTGTCCACCCCATGAATTCGTTTGTCCACTCTTCAGAACCGAATTATCAATAAAATTCGCGAAAAAGAAGGGTCCTCGCGAAGCGATCGGGTATAAGTTCAATTTTTTAATAATTAATCGATGCAATCGTTTGTCCAACGACGGATTTCGTTAGTCTAGATGTAGAAGACGTTTGTCCACCCCATGAATTCGTTTGTCTACCCTTCAGAACCGAATTATTAATCAAATTCGCGAAAGAGAAATGTCTTGCTGAACCGATCAGCTGTAAGTTCGATTTTGGCGAATAAATTATCATAATCGTTTGTCCCACGACGGATTTCGTCAGTCTAGATGTAAAAGACGTTTGTCCACCCCTTGAATTCGTTTGTCCACCCTTCAGAACCGAATTATCAATAAAATTCGCGAAAAAGAAGGGTCCTCGCGAAGCGATCGGGTATAAGTTCAATTTTTTAATAATTAATCGATGCAATCGTTTGTCCAACGACGGATTTCGTTAGTCTAGATGTAGAAGACGTTTGTCCACCCCATGAATTCGTTTGTCCACCCTTCAGAACCGAATTATCAATAAAATTCGCGAAAAAGAAGGGTCCTCGCGAAGCGATCGGGTATAAGTTCAATTTTTTAATAATTAATCGATGCAATCGTTTGTCCAACGACGGATTTCGTTAGTCTAGATGTAGAAGACGTTTGTCCACCCCATGAATTCGTTTGTCCACCCTTCAGAACCGAATTATTTATCAAATTCGCGAAAGAGAAATGTCTTGCTGAACCGATCAGCTGTAAGTTCGATTTTGGCGAATAAATTATCATAATCGTTTGTCCAACGACGGATTTCGTCAGTCTAGATGTAAAAGACGTTTCTCCACCCCATGAATTCGTTTGTCCACCCTTCAGAACCGAATTATCAATAAAATTCGCGAAAAAGAAGGGTCCTCGCGAAGCGATCGGGTATAAGTTCAATTTTTTAATAATTAATCGATGCAATCGTTTGTCCAACGACGGATTTCGTTAGTCTAGATGTAGAAGACGTTTGTCCACCCCATGAATTCGTTTGTCCACCCTTCAGAACCGAATTATCAATAAAATTCGCGAAAAAGAAGGGTCCTCGCGAAGCGATCGGGTATAAGTTCAATTTTTTAATAATTAATCGATGCAATCGTTTGTCCAACGACGGATTTCGTTAGTCTAGATGTAGAAGACGTTTGTCCACCCCATGAATTCGTTTGTCCACCCTTCAGAACCGAATTATTTATCAAATTCGCGAAAGAGAAGGGTCCTCGCGAAGCGATCGGGTATAAGTTCAATTTTTTAGTAATTAATCGATGCAATCGTTTGTCCATCGACGGATTTCGTTAGTCTAGATGTAGAAGACGTTTGTCCACCCCATGAATTCGTTTGTCCACCCTTCAGAACCGAATTATCAATAAAATTTGCGAAAAAGAAGGGTCCTCGCGAAGCAATCGGGTATAAGTTCAATTTTTTAATAATTAATCGATGCAATCGTTTGTCCAACGACGGATTTCGTTAGTCTAGATGTAGAAGACGTTTGTCCACCCCATGAATTCGTTTGTCCACCCTTCAGAACCGAATTATTTATCAAATTCCCGAAAGAGAAATGTCTTGCTGAACCGATCAGCTGTAAGTTCGATTTTGGCGAATAAATTATCATAATCGTTTGTCCAACGACGGATTTCGTCAGTCTAGATGTAAAAGACGTTTGTCCACCCCATGAATTCGTTTGTCCACCCTTCAGAACCGAATTATCAATAAAATTCGCGAAAAAGAAGGGTCCTCGCGAAGCGATCGGGTATAAGTTCAATTTTTTAATAATTAATCGATGAAATCGTTTGTCCAACGACGGATTTCGTTAGTCTAGATGTAGAAGACGTTTGTCCACCCCATGAATTCGTTTGTCCACCCTTCAGAACCGAATTATCAATAAAATTCGCGAAAAAGAAGGGTCCTCGCGAAGCGATCGGGTATAAGTTCAATTTTTTAGTAATTAATCGATGCAATCGTTTGTCCAACGACGGATTTCGTTAGTCTAGATGTAGAAGACGTTTGTCCACCCCATGAATTCGTTTGTCCACCCTTCAGAACCGAATTATCAATAAAATTCGCGAAAAACAAGGGTCCTCGCGAAGCGATCGGGTATAAGTTCAATTTTTTAATAATTAATCGATGCAATCGTTTGTCCAACGACGGATTTCGTTAGTCTAGATGTAGAAGACGTTTGTCCACCCCATGAATTCGTTTGTCCACCCTTCAGAACCGAATTATCAATAAAATTCGCGAAAAAGAAGGGTCCTCGCGAAGCGATCGGGTATAAGTTCAATTTTTTAATAATTAATCGATGCAATCGTTTGTCCAACGACGGATTTCGTTAGTCTAGATGTAGAAGACGTTTGTCCACCCCATGAATTCGTTTGTCCACCCTTCAGAACCGATTTATCAATAAAATTCGCGAAAAAGAAGGGTCCTCGCGAAGCGATCGGGTATAAGTTCAATTTTTTAATAATTAATCGATGCAATCGTTTGTCCAACGACGGATTTCGTTAGTCTAGATGTAGAAGACGTTTGTCCACCCCATGAATTCGTTTGTCCACCCTTCAGAACCGAATTATTTATCAAATTCGCGAAAGAGAAATGTCTTGCTGAACCGATCAGCTGTAAGTTCGATTTTGGCGAATAAATTATCATAATCGTTTGTCCAACGACGGATTTCGTCAGTCTAGATGTAAAAGACGTTTGTCCACCCCGTGAAATCGTTTGTCCACCCTTCAGAACCGAATTATTTATCAAAATCGCGAAAAAGAAGGGTCCTCGCGAAGCGATCGCGTACAAGTTTGCTTCTTTATTATTTAAACAATGAAATCGTGTGTCCAACGATGCAGTTCGTTAGTCTAGATGTAGAAGACGTTTGTCCACCCCATGAATTCGTTTGTCCACCCTTCAGAACCGAATTATCAATAAAATTCGCGAAAAAGAAGGGTCCTCGCGAAGCGATCGGGTATAAGTTCAATTTTTTAATAATTAATCGATGAAATCGTTTGTCCAACGACGGATTTCGTTAGTCTAGATGTAGAAGACGTTTGTCCACCCCATGAATTCGTTTGTCCACCCTTCAGAACCGAATTATCAATAAAATTCGCGAAAAAGAAGGGTCCTCGCGAAGCGATAGGGTATAAGTTCAATTTTTTAATAATTAATCGATGCAATCGTTTGTCCAACGACGGATTTCGTTAGTCTAGATGTAGAAGACGTTTGTCCACCCCATGAATTCGTTTGTCCACCCTTCAGAACCGAATTATCAATAAAATTCGCGAAAAAGAAGGGTCCTCGCGAAGCGATCGGGTATAAGTTCAATTTTTTAATAATTAATCGATGCAATCGTTTGTCCAACGACGGATTTCGTTAGTCTAGATGTAGAAGACGTTTGTCCACCCCATGAATTCGTTTGTCCACCCTTCAGAACCGAATTATTTATCAAATTCTTGAAAGAGAAATGTCTTGCTGAACCGATCAGCTGTAAGTTCGATTTTGGCGAATAAATTATCATAATCGTTTGTCCAACGACGGATTTCGTCAGTCTAGATGTAAAAGACGTTTGTCCACCCCATGAATTCGTTTGTCCACCCTTCAGAACCGAATTATCAATAAAATTGGCGAAAAAGAAGGGTCCTCGCGAAGCGATCGGGTATAAGTTCAATTTTTTAATAATTAATCGATGCAATCGTTTGTCCAACGACGGATTTCGTTAGTCTAGATGTAGAAGACGTTTGTCCACCCCATGAATTCGTTTGTCCACCCTTCAGAACCGAATTATCAATAAAATTCGCGAAAAAGAAGGGTCCTCGCCAAGCGATCGGGTATAAGTTCAATTTTTTAATAATTAATCGATGCAATCGTTTGTCCAACGACGGATTTCGTTAGTCTAGATGTAGAAGACGTTTGTCCACCCCATGAATTCGTTTGTCCACCCTTCAGAACCGAATTATCAATAAAATTCGCGAAAAAGAAGGGTCCTCGCGAAGCGATCGGGTATAAGTTCAATTTTTTAATAATTAATCGATATAATCGTTTGTCCAACGACGGATTTCGTTAGTCTAGATGTAGAAGACGTTTGTCCACCCCATGAATTCGTTTGTCCACCCTTCAGAACCGAATTATCAATAAAATTCGCGAAAAAGAAGGGTCCTCGCGAAGCGATCGGGTATAAGTTCAATTTTTTAATAATTAATCGATGCAATCGTTTGTCCAACGACGGATTTCGTTAGTCTAGATGTAGAAGACGTTTGTCCACCCCATGAATTCGTTTGTCCACCCTTCAGAACCGAATTATTTATCAAATTCTTGAAAGAGAAATGTCTTGCTGAACCGATCAGCTGTAAGTTCGATTTTGGCGAATAAATTATCATAATCGTTTGTCCAACGACGGATTTCGTCAGTCTAGATGTAAAAGACGTTTGTCCACCCCATGAATTCGTTTGTCCACCCTTCAGAACCGAATTATCAATAAAATTCGCGAAAAAGAAGGGTCCTCGCGAAGCGATCGGGTATAAGTTCAATTTTTTAATAATTAATCGATGCAATCGTTTGTCCAACGACGGATTTCGTTAGTCTAGATGTAGAAGACGTTTGTCCACCCCATGAATTCATTGTCCACCCTTCAGAACCGAATTATTTATCAAATTCGCGAAAGAGAAATGTCTTGCTGAACCGATCAGCTGTAAGTTCGATTTTGGCGAATAAATTATCATAATCGTTTGTCCAACGACGGATTTCGTCAGTCTAGATGTAAAAGACGTTTGTCCACCCCATGAATTCGTTTGTCCACCCTTCAGAACCGAATTATCAATAAAATTCGCGAAAAAGAAGGGTCCTCGCGAAGCGATCGGGTATAAGTTCAATTTTTTAATAATTAATCGATGCAATCGTTTGTCCAACGACGGATTTCGTTAGTCTAGATGTAGAAGACGTTTGTCCACCCCATGAATTCGTTTGTCCTCCCTTCAGAACCGAATTATCAATAAAATTCGCGAAAAAGAAGGGTCCTCGCGAAGCGATCGGGTATAAGTTCAATTTTTTAATAATTAATCGATGCAATCGTTTGTCCAACGACGGATTTCGTTAGTCTAGATGTAGAAGACGTTTGTCCACCCCATGAATTCGTTTGTCCACCCTTCAGAACCGAATTATCAATAAAATTCGCGAAAAAGAAGGGTCCTCGCGAAGCGATCGGGTATAAGTTCAATTTTTTAATAATTAATCGATATAATCGTTTGTCCAACGACGGATTTCGTTAGTCTAGATGTAGAAGACGTTTGTCCACCCCATGAATTCGTTTGTCCACCCTTCAGAACCGAATTATCAATAAAATTCGCGAAAAAGAAGGGTCCTCGCGAAGCGATCGGGTATAAGTTCAATTTTTTAATAATTAATCGATGCAATCGTTTGTCCAACGACGGATTTCGTTAGTCTAGATGTAGAAGACGTTTGTCCACCCCATGAATTCGTTTGTCCACCCTTCAGAACCGAATTATTTATCAAATTCGCGAAAGAGAAATGTCTTGCTGAACCGATCAGCTGTAAGTTCGATTTTGGCGAATAAATTATCATAATCGTTTGTCCAACGACGGATTTCGTCAGTCTAGATGTAAAAGACGTTTGTCCACCCCATGAATTCGTTTGTCCACCCTTCAGAACCGAATTATCAATAAAATTCGCGAAAAAGAAGGGTCCTCGCGAAGCGATCGGGTATCAGTTCAATTTTTTAATAATTAATCGATGCAATCGTTTGTCCAACGACGGATTTCGTTAGTCTAGATGTAGAAGACGTTTGTCCACCCCATGAATTCGTTTGTCCACCCTTCAGAACCGAATTATTTATCAAATTCGCGAAAGAGAAATGTCTTGCTGAACCGATCAGCTGTAAGTTCGATTTTGGCGAATAAATTATCATAATCGTTTGTCCAACGACGGATTTCGTCAGTCTAGATGTAAAAGACGTTTGTCCACCCCATGAATTCGTTTGTCCACCCTTCAGAACCGAATTATCAATAAAATTCGCGAAAAAGAAGGGTCCTCGCGAAGCGATCGGGTATAAGTTCAATTTTTTAATAATTAATCGATGCAATCGTTTGTCCAACGACGGATTTCGTTAGTCTAGATGTAGAAGACGTTTGTCCACCCCATGAATTCGTTTGTCCACCCTTCAGAACCGAATTATCAATAAAATTCGCGAAAAAGAAGGGTCCTCGCGAAGCGATCGGGTATAAGTTCAATTTTTTAATAATTAATCGATGCAATCGTTTGTCCAACGACGGATTTCGTTAGTCTAGATGTAGAAGACGTTTGTCCACCCCATGAATTCGTTTGTCCACCCTTCAGAACCGAATTATCAATAAAATTCGCGAAAAAGAAGGGTCCTCGCGAAGCGATCGGGTATAAGTTCAATTTTTTAATAATTAATCGATGCAAACGTTTGTCCAACGACGGATTTCGTTAGTCTAGATGTAGAAGACGTTTGTCCACCCCATGAATTCGTTTGTCCACCCTTCAGAACGGAATTATTTATCAAATTCGCGAAAGAGAAATGTCTTGCTGAACCGATCAGCTGTAAGTTCGATTTTGGCGAATAAATTATCATAATCGTTTGTCCAACGACGGATTTCGTCAGTCTAGATGTAAAAGACGTTTGTCCACCCCATGAATTCGTTTGTCCACCCTTCAGAACCGAATTATCAATAAAATTCGCGAAAAAGAAGGGTCCTCGCGAAGCGATCGGGTATAAGTTCAATTTTTTAGTAATTAATCGATGCAATCGTTTGTCCAACGACGGATTTCGTTAGTCTAGATGTAGAAGACGTTTGTCCACCCCATGAATTCGTTTGTCCACCCTTCAGAACCGAATTATCAATAAAATTCGCGAAAAAGAAGGGTCCTCGCGAAGCGATCGGGTATAAGTTCAATTTTTTAATAATTAATCGATGCAATCGTTTGTCCAACGACGGATTTCGTTAGTCTAGATGTAGAAGACGTTTGTCCACCCCATGAATTCGTTTGTCCACCCTTCAGAACCGAATTATCAATAAAATTCGCGAAAAAGAAGGGTCCTCGCGAAGCGATCGGGTATAAGTTCAATTTTTTAATAATTAATCGAAGCAATCGTTTGTCCAACGACGGATTTCGTTAGTCTAGATGTAGAAGACGTTTGTCCACCCCATGAATTCGTTTGTCCACCCTTCAGAACCGAATTATTTATCAAATTCGCGAAAGAGAAATGTCTTGCTGAACCGATCAGCTGTAAGTTCGATTTTGGCGAATAAATTATCATAATCGTTTGTCCAACGACGGATTTCGTCAGTCTAGATGTAAAAGACGTTTGTCCACCCCATGAATTCGTTTGTCCACCCTTCAGAACCGAATTATCAATAAAATTCGCGAAAAAGAAGGGTCCTCGCGAAGCGATCGGGTATAAGTTCAATTTTTTAATAATTAATCGATGCAATCGTTTGTCCAACGACGGATTTCGTTAGTCTAGATGTAGAAGACGTTTGTCCACCCCATGAATTCGTTTGTCCACCCTTCAGAACCGAATTATCAATAAAATTCGCGAAAAAGAAGGGTCCTCGCCAAGCGATCGGGTATAAGTTCAATTTTTTAATAATTGATCGATGCAATCGTTTGTCCAACGACGGATTTCGTTAGTCTAGATGCAGAAGACGTTTGTCCACCCCATGAATTCGTTTGTCCACCCTTCAGAACCGAATTATCAATAAAATTCGCGAAAAAGAAGGGTCCTCGCGAAGCGATCGGGTATAAGTTCAATTTTTTAATAATTAATCGATGCAATCGTTTGTCCAACGACGGATTTCGTTAGTCTAGATGTAGAAGACGTTTGTCCACCCCATGAATTCGTTTGTCCACCCTTCAGAACCGAATTATCAATAAAATTCGCGAAAAAGAAGGGTCCTCGCGAAGCGATCGGGTATAAGTTCAATTTTTTAATAATTAATCGAAGCAATCGTTTGTCCAACGACGGATTTCGTTAGTCTAGATGTAGAAGACGTTTGTCCACCCCATGAATTCGTTTGTCCACCCTTCAGAACCGAATTATTTATCAAATTCGCGAAAGAGAAATGTCTTGCTGAACCGATCAGCTGTAAGTTCGATTTTGGCGAATAAATTATCATAATCGTTTGTCCAACGACGGATTTCGTCAGTCTAGATGTAAAAGACGTTTGTCCACCCCATGAATTCGTTTGTCCACCCTTCAGAACCGAATTATCAATAAAATTCGCGAAAAAGAAGGGTCCTCGCGAAGCGATCGGGTATAAGTTCAATTTTTTAATAATTAATCGATGCAATCGTTTGTCCAACGACGGATTTCGTTAGTCTAGATGTAGAAGACGTTTGTCCACCCCATGAATTCGTTTGTCCACCCTTCAGAACCGAATTATCAATAAAATTCGCGAAAAAGAAGGGTCCTCGCCAAGCGATCGGGTATAAGTTCAATTTTTTAATAATTGATCGATGCAATCGTTTGTCCAACGACGGATTTCGTTAGTCTAGATGTAGAAGACGTTTGTCCACCCCATGAATTCGTTTGTCCACCCTTCAGAACCGAATTATCAATAAAATTCGCGAAAAAGAAGGGTCCTCGCGAAGCGATCGGGTATAAGTTCAATTTTTTAATAATTAATCGATGCAATCGTTTGTCCAACGACGGATTTCGTTAGTCTAGATGTAGAAGACGTTTGTCCACCCCATGAATTCGTTTGTCCACCCTTCAGAACCGAATTATTTATCAAATTCGCGAAAGAGAAATGTCTTGCTGAACCGATCAGCTGTAAGTTCGATTTTGGCGAATAAATTATCATAATCGTTTGTCCAACGACGGATTTCGTCAGTCTAGATGTAAAAGACGTTTGTCCACCCCGTGAAATCGTTTGTCCACCCTTCAGAACCGAATTATTTATCAAAATCGCGAAAAAGAAGGGTCCTCGCGAAGCGATCGCGTACAAGTTTGCTTCTTTATTATTTAAACAATGAAATCGTGTGTCCAACGATGCAGTTCGTTAGTCTAGATGTAGAAGACGTTTGTCCACCCCATGAATTCGTTTGTCCACCCTTCAGAACCGAATTATCAATAAAATTCGCGAAAAAGAAGGGTCCTCGCGAAGCGATCGGGTATAAGTTCAATTTTTTAATAATTAATCGATGAAATCGTTTGTCCAACGACGGATTTCGTTAGTCTAGATGTAGAAGACGTTTGTCCACCCCATGAATTCGTTTGTCCACCCTTCAGAACCGAATTATCAATAAAATTCGCGAAAAAGAAGGGTCCTCGCGAAGCGATCGGGTATAAGTTCAATTTTTTAATAATTAATCGATGCAATCGTTTGTCCAACGACGGATTTCGTTAGTCTAGATGTAGAAGACGTTTGTCCACCCCATGAATTCGTTTGTCCACCCTTCAGAACCGAATTATTTATCAAATTCGCGAAAGAGAAATGTCTTGCTGAACCGATCAGCTGTAAGTTCGATTTTGGCGAATAAATTATCATAATCGTTTGTCCAACGACGGATTTCGTCAGTCTAGATGTAAAAGACGTTTGTCCACCCCGTGAAATCGTTTGTCCACCCTTCAGAACCGAATTATTTATCAAAATCGCGAAAAAGAAGGGTCCTCGCGAAGCGATCGCGTACAAGTTTGCTTCTTTATTATTTAAACAATGAAATCGTGTGTCCAACGATGCAGTTCGTTAGTCTAGATGTAGAAGACGTTTGTCCACCCCATGAATTCGTTTGTCCACCCTTCAGAACCGAATTATCAATAAAATTCGCGAAAAAGAAGGGTCCTCGCGAAGCGATCGGGTATAAGTTCAATTTTTTAATAATTAATCGATGAAATCGTTTGTCCAACGACGGATTTCGTTAGTCTAGATGTAGAAGACGTTTGTCCACCCCATGAATTCGTTTGTCCACCCTTCAGAACCGAATTATCAATAAAATTCGCGAAAAAGAAGGGTCCTCGCGAAGCGATCGGGTATAAGTTCAATTTTTTAATAATTAATCGATATAATCGTGTGTCCAACGATGCAGTTCGTTAGTCTAGATGTAGAAGACGTTTGTCCACCCCATGAATTCGTTTGTCCACCCTTCAGAACCGAATTATCAATAAAATTCGCGAAAAAGAAGGGTCCTCGCGAAGCGATCGGGTATAAGTTCAATTTTTTAATAATTAATCGATGAAATCGTTTGTCCAACGACGGATTTCGTTAGTCTAGATGTAGAAGACGTTTGTCCACCCCATGAATTCGTTTGTCCACCCTTCAGAACCGAATTATCAATAAAATTTGCGAAAAAGAAGGGTCCTCGCGAAGCAATCGGGTATAAGTTCAATTTTTTAATAATTAATCGATGCAATCGTTTGTCCAACGACGGATTTCGTTAGTCTAGATGTAGAAGACGTTTGTCCACCCCATGAATTCGTTTGTCCACCCTTCAGAACCGAATTATTTATCAAATTCCCGAAAGAGAAATGTCTTGCTGAACCGATCAGCTGTAAGTTCGATTTTGGCGAATAAATTATCATAATCGTTTGTCCAACGACGGATTTCGTCAGTCTAGATGTAAAAGACGTTTGTCCACCCCATGAATTCGTTTGTCCACCCTTCAGAACCGAATTATCAATAAAATTCGCGAAAAAGAAGGGTCCTCGCGAAGCGATCGGGTATAAGTTCAATTTTTTAATAATTAATCGATGAAATCGTTTGTCCAACGACGGATTTCGTTAGTCTAGATGTAGAAGACGTTTGTCCACCCCATGAATTCGTTTGTCCACCCTTCAGAACCGAATTATCAATAAAATTCGCGAAAAAGAAGGGTCCTCGCGAAGCGATCGGGTATAAGTTCAATTTTTTAATAATTAATCGATATAATCGTGTGTCCAACGATGCAGTTCGTTAGTCTAGATGTAGAAGACGTTTGTCCACCCCATGAATTCGTTTGTCCACCCTTCAGAACCGAATTATCAATAAAATTCGCGAAAAAGAAGGGTCCTCGCGAAGCGATCGGGTATAAGTTCAATTTTTTAATAATTAATCGATGCAATCGTTTGTCCAACGACGGATTTCGTTAGTCTAGATGTAGAAGACGTTTGTCCACCCCATGAATTCGTTTGTCCACCCTTCAGAACCGAATTATTTATCAAATTCGTGAAAGAGAAATGTCTTGCTGAACCGATCAGCTGTAAGTTCGATTTTGGCGAATAAATTATCATAATCGTTTGTCCAACGACGGATTTCGTCAGTCTAGATGTAAAAGACGTTTGTCCACCCCATGAATTCGTTTGTCCACCCTTCAGAACCGAATTATCAATAAAATTCGCGAAAAAGAAGGGTCCTCGCGAAGCGATCGGGTATAAGTTCAATTTTTTAATAATTAATCGATGCAATCGTTTGTCCAACGACGGATTTCGTTAGTCTAGATGTAGAAGACGTTTGTCCACCCCATGAATTCATTGTCCACCCTTCAGAACCGAATTATTTATCAAATTCGCGAAAGAGAAATGTCTTGCTGAACCGATCAGCTGTAAGTTCGATTTTGGCGAATAAATTATCATAATCGTTTGTCCAACGACGGATTTCGTCAGTCTAGATGTAAAAGACGTTTGTCCACCCCATGAATTCGTTTGTCCACCCTTCAGAACCGAATTATCAATAAAATTCGCGAAAAAGAAGGGTCCTCGCGAAGCGATCGGGTATAAGTTCAATTTTTTAATAATTAATCGATGCAATCGTTTGTCCAACGACGGATTTCGTTAGTCTAGATGTAGAAGACGTTTGTCCACCCCATGAATTCGTTTGTCCACCCTTCAGAACCGAATTATTTATCAAATTCGCGAAAGAGAAATGTCTTGCTGAACCGATCAGCTGTAAGTTCGATTTTGGCGAATAAATTATCATAATCGTTTGTCCAACGACGGATTTCGTCAGTCTAGATGTAAAAGACGTTTGTCCACCCCATGAATTCGTTTGTCCACCCTTCAGAACCGAACTATCAATAAAATTCGCGAAAAAGAAGGGTCCTCGCGAAGCGATCGGGTATAAGTTCAATTTTTTAATAATTAATCGATGCAATCGTTTGTCCAACGACGGATTTCGTTAGTCTAGATGTAGAAGACGTTTGTCCTCCCCATGAATTCGTTTGTCCACCCTTCAGAACCGAATTATTTATCAAATTCGCGAAAGAGAAATGTCTTGCTGAACCGATCAGCTGTAAGTTCGATTTTGGCGAATAAATTATCATAATCGTTTGTCCAACGACGGATTTCGTCAGTCTAGATGTAGAAGACCTCCAACCTCCAGAATCGAATTATTTATAAAAATCTTGAATAGAAGGGTACTGCTGAAGCGATCACGTTTAAGTTCGATTTTTTATTAATTAAAGGATGGAATCGTTTGTTCTGCGACTGATTTTGTTTGTCTAGATGTAGCCGACGTTTGTCCACCCAATGATTTCGTTTGGTCACCTTTCAGAATCGACTTAATGGGTGAAATAAATTTATTATTTCCTTCGTCACTTTGTTGGGAAAGTGACGCCGGCGTCGATCGACTCGCGTGATCGTATGATCCGCGAGTACAAGTGCCATTGCTGGCACTTGTGACCACTGACTGAGTCAGTGGTATCGCACTTTACAGTGCGATGCGACGCCGGACCGATACAATAGTCTTACTATTATCGGAGAGAGGCCTCTTTTTTTTTTTAATTATTTCCTTCGTCACTTTGTTGGGAAAGTGACGCCGGCGTCGATCGACTCGCGTGATCGTATGATCCGCGAGTACAAGTGCCATTGCTGGCACTTGTGACCACTGACTGAGTCAGTGGTATCGCACTTTACAGTGCGATGCGACGCCGGACCGATACAATAGTCTTACTATTATCGGAGAGAGGCCTCTTTTTTTTTTTAATTATTTCCTTCGTCACTTTGTTGGGAAAGTGACGCCGGCGTCGATCGACTCGCGTGATCGTATGATCCGCGAGTACAAGTGCCATTGCTGGCACTTGTGACCACTGACTGAGTCAGTGGTATCGCACTTTACAGTGCGATGCGACGCCGGACCGATAGAATAATTTGACTATTGTAAAGTATCATTATCATATATTCTGTTGAATTCAAGTTTTAAGAGAATTTTTATATTTTTATATATATCATTGTTGTCGGAAATACTTTTACAGTTCGTGTATTTGTAATTGTACGCAATTTTTGACTAATGTCATTGTGTACTGTCCATATTCCTGCTGTATTACGGCAGTAAGCTGTAAAATGTCCTGGGCTATAACATACGATGCCATTTAAAACGTATATTGCATCTTCAACTTGAAATTTATCTGGTATGCTGTTTAAAAATATTCCATCGATTTTGTTTTGTTGGAAAAAGATTTCGGTGTCTATGAACACATATGATTTTGGCTTTCTCTTTAATTGCACTGCTGAATGACATGTTTTACACGTGTCTGTTTGTATACCGAAGAATTGCTCAACAAAATTAACAAAATTTTGTTTAAAATCCTCGGTTGTGCGTGTGCTAATAAAATCTACTACAAACAATTTTCTAAAATTTACTTTACATTTGCCGCAGATTCTATTTTCTTCGACACTGCAAACGTCTGTTACTAGTTTTGTAAATAACCAATTGGCGTTTGTAGTACAATCTACAATATCATTATGAATACAAATATTGTACCTAAAATAGCTCCACGCTCTTCATACACGGAGTTGTTTATATTCTCCATGGCGTATTTTTTCACAAACATCAAAAATATATTTTCTGAGTTTTCATCGACCCAGTTTTTAAATGTGCTATAATTGCAATACGCACTGGTTAATATTTCAACCAATGAGTCGAATGCACACGTATTTTTAATATATATTTTTTTTCCATTAAGTGTAATCAAATTACAATTATTTCCGTTTCGTAATATTTCATTTCTTCTTTTCCTTAATGGCCTGTCGTATGTTAGGTGAATGTCTGGGCACGAAGTTAAATATTTTCCTCTAGGAGTATTATTATTGGTTTTGATTAAGGACTTCTGTTTTATGTTTAGTGTACTGGTTTTTTGTACATCCAAATCTTTTAATTTATTTGTTTTGGCTTCAATATTCAATCTTTTCCAATTTTCCTGTTCCGTTAAATAATGATATGTATTGGTAGCGTTTTGCGCATTTTCGTCAAAATCATGTGAATCGATTTTTCTTTCTTTTTCTCGTCTTATCTCAGTTTGCAGCAGTGCATTTTTTTCGTTCGTGCGTTTAATTGCAGCACGTTCCAATTTAGAGAGACTTTCGATGGACTTTATATGGTGAATGATAAATTTATCGACGCGCAATGGTTTATAATTTGCGCCCAAATCTGAATGCTTCAGATCTTTAAAATATGCCTCACATCTAGATGATGTTGCTACATTCGATGACAGAGGGAAATATCCCCTCATCACCTGTGTCCAGAGAGGAAAATGTTTGGCCAATTTAACTAGATATGTAACTAGTTCTGGACAATAAAATGCATTATACCTATCTGTCTCTACACTGTCCTTTGCAATTCGTTCAGCTGCATCTCTGATACTATTTATAAATGCAACTATATCTTCATTGTCATTTAACGATTCCAAATCATCGTATTCCTTGTCATTCTCGTCGCTCGTAAAGGTGAATGACTTTATTCTTTCGAATAAATAGGATCGCTTCTGCTCACAAATTACTTCATTTCCAGCGGCATCTTTGCCATCGTACTCGCTGTAAGCGACAATAAATATTGCTTGAAGCAGTGTCTTAAAATCTTCCACATTATCGCACGATGACATTAGCCCCGCGCATCGTACAAAGAAGTCCTTAATTTTCGGATGCTTTCTGTGAAATACGTCTTTACTGCAAATAATTTTTATTAAATGGGCAATGTCAATTCTGATGAAACACTGCAGTGGGTGTTGTAAAATTTCGCCACTAATCCATCGATGGCAATCGGAAATGTAATTTTTTAAGCAACGTTCATTGAATGCCAAGCTGGTTGCATTCAAAAGCGCCAGCGAATAGTCGCAATCAACTTCTGGAGGCACTGGTGCCCCGTGTCTCATAATCTCTCTCAACCAGTACGTAATTATGTTTGCATCATGCTTTTCTGAAAGCATTTGAAATGCTGGTTGTATACCATTTTCACCTTTTATAATTATTTGGTACAAGAATATATGTTTCTTGTCACCATTTAATTTTTCTATTGTTTTTACTAATTTTCCAGTAGCGTCTATTTCTATTTTCCTGCACGTTTTAATTAACGTTTTATACAGTTCCATTTGCATGGGAGAGCAGTAAAAACAATAGAAATGATCTTTTGAAATCTGATTAATATACCCTGAGTATTGATCCTTATATTTCAATTCACATAATGAATTGATAGGGTCAAGATTTTTATTAATTCCTAATTCCCGTACGATGGCGTCTTCTCTTATTTTCCTTAAAGTGCATTGTCGCGCAACATAAGGCGGTTCATGATCGTCATACGATAAATCAGATATTGCATTATTTATCCACTGTCTTGGTTTAATACTTAAGAGTTGTTTCCCAATTGCAACTCTATTGTTTCCTTTTACTGCCCTTTTCTTGTCATGCGGTATTCCCGAAGCATCGACTGTGTGCACTCTTAATACAATACCAGTGCCAGGAGCCGGTTCATATAAGCAATGAGCTTTAAATTCGGCACCGCATTCATTACAAGTGCCGTATATTTTCAAAAATGCTTCCGCTTCCGGAGAATCGAAAATTTTGCCATATTTAAACGTGTAGGCGCACGGAAGTTTCGTTTTTAAAAAACAAGCTTTGCAAATAACATCTGTCCAACCGGGACTAAGTATTTTATAAGACTTTCCACGAGTGCCCTTTTCTTTATAAATTTTAGATACAGGAGCAATAGATTTCCATTGCTCCTCGGACAATGAAAGATCAAAATATAATGGCGGCAGTTTATTACTATTACGTATATTATTCGCAGTATTGTGAGGCTCGAAACCTTGACTAGTATTACTTACGTTAGAAACATCAATGCTATCCACCCTTGCTTCTTCTTTCTCTTCTTCTTCCACTGGAATTTGGAAATGTTTCTTCAAATCCGTCAGCAAATTCCACCGATTGTTTCTGAGGTAAAAATTTAGGGTGTTCGGTGACAACTTATCACAAATTTTAGCGGACACTTCTTCCCACACTTTATCCGTGCGGCACTTTAATTTATATTCCTCATCGAACACTTCACACTTTTCACACTTCTGTAACACTTCTAGAATAACGCCGGAGTGTATCAGCGCTTTCCTAGGCATTTTTCACAAATGACCACGATGAAATCGCAAAACGGTAAGTAATATAATTCACAATTACTTCACAAACCGTAAAGAAACGCACGATCTCACCAGCGCGGCCTGTGAACAATGACTGACTTTCGAGGTGCGTGGTTGGAAAGAATTCGAGAGTATCGCAGGCATTTGTTTCGATTTCAGCAGTGGCACGTGGTGCCGTCCGCGTTACAAAGTCACTACGCAGGGCCGACGCATAAGGGCGCTAGCCGAAGGGGGCGCTAAAATACTAGATTGGACGCTTAATAATAAAGAAATCCAACTTTCACAGAAACAAAATGTACATGTAATTTTTTTTTTTGCACTCGGTAAATACAAAACATATTAAATAGGAAATCGGTGCAGAAATTTGGGGAAATTTTCTTACATAAGGATGCCAAGCATCCTCGCGCCTGTCCTGCTGGTTAGTGATTGCAAAACCGCTGATTACCGGTTTAACGGTAATTTACTGGTAATTTTTAAGGTATCGAAAATATAAGAGTGAACAATAAAAAAAATTTTTTTTGGACTACAAACGAGCATTATAAAAAATATATGCAAATAAAACTGTTCTGAACATAAAATATAAAATGATATAACACAAAATAGATGTATTTGTATAACTATGGACAATACTTATTAATATGGATCTTCACCGCGAAAGCAATGAAAAGAATCTTGACTTGCATACATAGTTAAATATTTTTTATTTAACAATTCTTTTTAACAAATACGCACGCCAAAAAACAAAATTTGTCCAAACTTTGGTCTCGTGATAAAGCGTTCTCAGTATCTACACTTGTTGGTCGGGTAGTCATTAAGAAATCATATGCCATTTGTAGGTATTCTCTCTTTTCCTTTTCTACTTGAAAATACGTCCATTTTTTTGCTGGCTTGATTCAGATTTTTACTTTTCTTTTGGATCAGAGTTGGCTCTTCATGAGATACTTCGGATTTCGTCTCTATTAATAATTGAGTTTTTTTCACTGATAACGTAGTAGATATCGACGGAATTAATGAACGGATATATGTATGCGCTACATTGCCATACATAATTTATCGAATTACCGGTAAAAATTTGAGGGTATTTCTCGCGATTTACCGGTAAATCGCTTTACCGGTATAGCGATCCCTACTGCTGGTAAGTTACCAAATACGTTAAACTTTCGCGTTGGAAACAATCGGTGAAATTTGCTGACAATTTTTGAAAATATATAAATCTCGCGAGGCGCCACCAGTCAATGCAAGTGCTAAGACTGCTAAGTAGCGCGTTATACGCGGCTGCAGGCTGTTGATGGCACGCGGGATTTATATAGGTCTGGGTTTTACAATTATTTATTAATCAGTGTGAAAATTTGTGAAAATCTTCCTTGTATATGAAGGAAAAACTTTGTCGCTGCAAGTTATATGTACCTCAAAATTGCCGCGATACTTTTTATCGGCGAACCTTGAAAAACATGGGTTCTGTTCAGTATTACTTTTTATTTAAACATTATTATATTTTTTAACATAAGGGTTTTGTGCATACACTTTGCAGCTTCGCTAGTGTTTTCTGAAGTTATGTTTTAAGCCTCATAACGATCCGTTAACATTTACTCAAGTTATCGCAATTTATGTTTAAACACATATTGACTTTGGACGATGACAAATTTTTTGTTTATAATTTTTAGCTCGAATAGTAATGATTGGATAAACCAACTGTAAGTATAAAAAATGTGTGTCGTGACGAGTTTTACAACACTATATTTTTAAAAATACAGTTTAACAACATTTAATTTGACAATCTTTTTCAGCGACTGGACAATACTTTTTCCCATTTTCGAGCGCTAGGTACATAGTCCCCTTATTACATCTGATCCTTCAATTGCAACACGTTTCAATTCCGAGAGACTTTCGATAGATCTTATCATCTTATATGGCGATTGACAAAATCGACGTGCATTGGTTTATAATTTGGGCCAAAATCTGAATGCTTCAGATTTGATACCAAAGGAAAATATCCGATCATTTTTTGTGTCCAAAGAGGAAAGTGCTTTGCTAATTTCCCGAGAGAATTCACAGGCTCTGGACAAAAAAAGCGCATTGTAACTATCTGTCTCTGGTGCAACGGAGAAACAGATGTATACTTCTCTCTTGCACTAGTGGGGTCGCTGCCGGTCGCTGCGACCGGCCTTAAGGCGGGATCCTCCTACCTGCCGGTCGCTGCGACAAGTCGACCCAACTAGTGCTAGGGAGAAACGGATGCATACTTCTCCCACCGACAGCTAGGAGATCCCGCCTTTAAGGGTTAATGCACACGAGCGATGCGGCGTCGTTGCGATCTCGCAGCGGTACATATATGTATAGAGAGAGATTTACATGTGACATGGTCGCATGGCAGTGCGATATGACAATACAGCCGCAAAAAATTGCGACACGTGTGAATCTCTCTATACACATATGTACCAGTGCGAAATCGCAACGACGCCGCATCGCTTGTCTGAATTGACCCTTACGGACTTTTCGTCAGCGACGAAAAAGGGAATTTCCTGACTGAGAAAAATCAGTCCCAGGGTTGCCACTTGCCAGAAATGTCTCTGACACGCAAGATTCACAGTGATGCGCGCGTGATGACGCCGGGACGTCAAACCAATCGGCGTCAAGCTAGGTTTTGGCTTCGAACCAATCGGCGTCAAGTGACAATGTGTGCATCAGAGACATTCTGGGTATCCCTGGACACCCTTCCACTTGCTTCGAGAACGTGCAGATACGTGCAAGAACTGACGGAATAACGAGATGGAAAACATGCAAAATGTAAGTATTAAAATTGTATGGTATTAGACAGGGTGGTCGCGCCTCGCGGAGTTTCGTGGATTTCGACGCACGAGACCAGGGATTCTTTTAATTGGGCTATTTTTAAAGAAGTTAGCTTTACATTATGCAAATAAATTTTTCACGTGGGCCATTTTCATCGGAACGACATAAAGACATGCGTTACGAAAAACAGCACGTCTGTCTTCGTTGTGTAGAACGATATATAACTACTATCCTATTATTGTAAGATTATCAATGTTCGACGAAATTTAACTTTTTTCCGCGCTTGTAACATTTAATAGCCGTTTCTTCGCTTCACGTGATGCAGCAGACATTTTTCCTCCGGAAACCATCAACAGAAGTAGTAAAACACCTCTGGTTTTCAAAACGAAAAGAAATTTGGCTACACGTGCGCGGTCGACAATGGTAGTCAATGGCACGTGGGCCACTCAGCGTGACAGAATCGCGTAACGCGCGTACATTATAACGTTTTTCAAAGTCCTCGCTCGTCGGCGCTCCGTCGTGATAGTTTCTGCCGTATAATAGAAAATGTGCTATTCCAAAACATCTCTCGTTTTCGAAACAGACAGAAATTTGGCTACACGTGCGCCGTCGACAGTGATAGTCACTGGCACGCGGGCCGCTCAGCGTGACAGTATCGCGTAACGCGCGTACATTGTAACCTTTTTCACAGTCCTCGCTCGTCGGCGTTTCGTCGTGATAATTTCTGCCGTATAATTCAAAATGTGCTATTTTCAAGCAAATCTTTAACTTGAAATTTTTATTATATATTTTGTTTCATTTTCAGATGGAAAACGCCCTTATGAAGGTGGAGGCCCCCCCCCAGCCGAACATGGGCCATGCGGCGGCGGCGGCGGTGGCGGAGGTGGCGGTGGCGGAGGTGGCGGTGGCGGAGGTAGCGCCCCTCAACCAGGAGACCTGTAAAAGTCAAGCTGAGGGAGAGGACGGGATCCAAAAGCAATTACACGCAGTAAGTATGTGGAATGTGGTTCCATGGCTTACTTCCTACTGAACTACTTTGTGCGAAACCTTGCAATTGTCAGAATATTATTCCGTTTTAAGAAAGGTCTTAATTTTTATGTTACTGTTTCAGTTAGAAAAGTTGGTTAAAAAATTAACGTACTCCCACGGCCGTGGGGGTCGGCAACATTTTCGGGCCCGGGGAGCAACAAGAGGGGCCCATAGAGGCCGTGGAGGAAGGGCCAGGGGAGGAAGGGGCTGGGGAGGAAGAGGAGGCCACAGGCGCGGTGGTGGAGGAGGAGGAGGAGGAGAAAATAAGACGATCAATTTATATTTTTAAAAAATCAGAAATAAATTAAATAATTTTGTAACAAGTTTAATTTTTTCATTTCAATTGGATACAGGGTGATCCTGGAGCGACAGGACTCAAAGAGATGCCGCCTGGCACCCCGTGGCGAGGACAACCCCCGCAGTGCATCACCGAATTTTATGGCTTTCGATCCTCGAAGGGATTGGAATAGATTAAAAAGTGAGAAATGCCCACGATTTCCGCATTTCTCATCAGATCTCTGCGAAAAGGACGTCAATCGATTCCTTATGCTTCGCCGATGAAACTAACACCAAGAACGACGTAATTCGAAGCATAATGAAGGAAATTAAATGAAAAATTGATTTATATCATTTCACGCCAGCTTCGTTAAGAATAGAGATTTGGTACGATTTTCATCGGCAAAACATAAGGGATCTGATGAGAAATGCGGAATTTGTGGGCATTTCTCACTTTTTAATCTATTCCAATCCCTTCGAGGATCGAAAGCCATGAAATTCAAAGAGGTACTGCGAGGTGTTTTCCCCGCCACGGGGTACCAGGCGGCATCTCTTTGGCAGGCGTCGCTCCCGAATCGCCCTGCATGTCTTTCCTACATTTATCGGCTAGCGTGGATTTCCACCGATGCTGGTGGCTCGACCATTTTCACCTTTTATAATAATTTGGTATAAGTATATAATGTGTTTCTTGTCACCGTTTAGTTTTTCTATTGTTTTCACTAATTCTCCAGTTGCGTCTATTTCTATTTTCCTGCACGTTTTATTAACGTTTTATACAGTTCTATTTGCATGACACACCAGTAAAACAATAGAAATGATCCTTTGAAATCTGATTAAGATTTTTATTGATTCCTAATTCTCGCACGATAGCTTAAGCTTACTCATTTATGTTTCTCATATTACACTGTCGTTGAACGTATTTAGTATAATTCACCATTAAAGCCGTGTATTCACCTGAGCATTCGCCCCGAATGAGCACGAACACCGATCGATTCAGAAACAGCACGAGAATGTCGTGAGAAGATTTTTGTTACATTAAATTAAATCACTGTCCATTAGCCATTTTGATCTGTAACATGGCGGTGAGCCCGTCCATTGCCGCTCAGCGTCACAGAATCGCGTAACGCGCGTGACTACCACTGTACGCGCCGTACGTTTAGCCAAACTATTTCGTTTCTGTGTTGAAAACAAAAGGTTTTTTTACTTACCACTTCTGTTGATGTTTTCCGGGGGAAAAATGTCTGCTGCATCACGTAGAGTAGTCAAATTTTCTCCTAGATCCTTAGTTCTTGAAATTTAAATGATCTTAATTCATTAATAACTTATATCGTTGTATTCGCGAGGGTTCGTGGAATAATTTGACGGAACAAGCAACCGAATAACTATTACTCTTTGAACACAAAAGATGTTCAAAGTTGAATCGGCGACAATCGGTTTGCGGATTCGTTTTCAGCGCAGACAAATTTATAAGAAACGGCTATCGAATGTTGCAGAACAAAAAAGAAGTTAATTTTTGATTGGACAGTGTATTCAAGATAAAATTCCAAAGCACGATACTGCTGTCACAAAATCCATTACACCTGAAGAAAGATTGGCAATTACTTTCAGATTTCTTGCAACCGGTGATTGTTACAATAGCCTACAATACCTTTCGAAATATCTAAACAGGTTATTTAAAAAAATATACCAGACATGTGTGAAGCCGTAATTGAAAGTGTTATGCATTATGCAAAGGTAAGTGATTTATTAACACTTTACCTACTAGTAGCGGTTAATGGTAACCGATTAATGGGATACCGGTCGGTAAAGTGTTAATCATGGTATCGTCCGAACACGTCTATACGTTGTATCGTACACGCTTCGAGCCGCGTGCGAACCGATCGTCTACTGTCGGTCTGAAATATACCGGAAGAATGAAGTATTATGGAACTCGAAAGATAAATATGCAGTGAACTGTAGTCCTGTAGAAAGTTTTATTTATCTCCTAGGCCTAAAACGGTCAATTGTTCGAGTCCCTACTGCGGCCTGTCGAGCTTGGGGGCTAAGGCAATAAAAGTGACGATTGCCAGAGCCTCCGGTAAAAGTGCGTTAGGAGCCCACCGCCAGCCCCGATCATCGGGCTGGTAACGAGGATCCCCATAAAAAACTTCCAAAAAGTAAAAAAATACGCCAAGTACATGAAAAATCAAATAAATCACAAAAAATAGAAGACAATAATAATCACAAAAAATAGAAAAAGTATACAATACAAAAAAAGATGTGAAATCAAAATGAGCTGCCAGTACATAAAGGTGCTTTCCAACTGCGCTTAAGATGACACAACTACATACACACAGCTAAAATGCTGTGTTCATACATTCCATTACAATGTATTACATAATACAGATATATTTTTATACAAATAAATATTTTAATACGAATAAAGATTTTATTCAAAATACTTGGCGCTGCGCAACCGAAAAAATGTTAATTGTCTTAGTACAAAATACATTACATATTACAACAAATACATACACGTATTAGAAACGCAATTAGATTTATTCTACATATAATATCATACGTAGCACATGCACGCACGCACGCACGCACGCACGCACACGCACACACGCACACGCACACGCACACGCACACGCACTCTCTCTCTCTCTCTCTCTCTCTCTCTCTCTCACGAACGCACCCACGCACAAGAAAGAAAGAAAAAGATTAATGCAATTTATACATGTTTATTCAGTTTAGCAACATCAATTCCGGGCGCAGCGCCAAGTATTTTGAATAAAATCTTTATTCGTATTAAAATATTTATTTGTATAAAAATATATCTGTATTATGTAATACATTGTAATGGAATGTATGAACACAGCATTTTAGCTGTGTGTATGTAGTTGTGTCATCTTAAGCGCAGTTGGAAAGCACCTTTATGTACTGGCAGCTCATTTTGATTTCACATCTTTTTTTGTATTGTATACTTTTCTATTTTTTGTGATTATTATTGTCTTCTATTTTTTGTGATTTATTTGATTTTTCATGTACTTGGCGTATTTTTTTACTTTTTGGAAGTTTTTTATGGGGAACTCACTTCTTTTTACAAAGACAATATGTATACAATGACGGACGACAGTCCCTGCCGAATAATCCCGAGAGTCGACGAAACAAGAACGAACATGTGTTGGCTGAAGGTGTGTGTGTAACGCGTGTATACGTATTATGTGGACGAAAATTTGGCTTGGAGAATCAGAAGAATATTTTTTGTGATTTATTTGATTTTTCATGTACTTGGCGTATTTTTTTACTTTTTGGAAGTTTTTTTATGGGGATCTCACTTCTTTTTACAAAGACAATATATGTATACAATGACGGACGACAGTCCCTGCCGAATAATCCCGAGAGTCGACGAAAAAAGAACGAACATGTGTTGGCTGAAGGTGTGTGTGTAACGCGTGTATACGTATTATGTGGACGAAAATTTGGCTTGGAGAATCAGAAGAATAATATTGGAGATATCGGAAGTGACCGATCCATGATACGATATTACGATATCTCTGTCATGCGTGGACCGATTTTATTGAAATTGGTCTTATTCGAAAGCCGATATGCGGTTTACATAAGAAAAATGCCTTTAAATTTACAAAATATTGCATGCGTGATGAGATATTAACAGAATTAGGTTAAGAGTGTCTCCGCGACGAGTAAAGATACACGGTAGCGACATCGACTCGACATATATATAACAGGGTGTTTTCATGTACTTGGCGTCGAGACGCTACCGCGTCTCTAGATAGTGTATTGTACAAAATTAGTGTATTGTACAAAATTGTACGCGTGCTCTCTCTGATAGACCGACAGTAGACGATCGGTTAGCACGCGGCTCGAAGCGTGTACGATACAACGTATAGACGTGTTCGGACGATACCATGATTAACACTTTACCGACCGGTATCCCATTAATCGGTTACCATTAACCGCTACTAGTAGGTAAAGTGTTAATAAATCACTTACCTTTGCATAATGCATAACACTTTCAATTACGGCTTCACACATGTCTGGTATATTTTTTTAAATAACCTGTTTAGATATTTCGAAAGGTATTGTAGGCTATTGTAACAATCACCGGTTGCAAGAAATCTGAAAGTAATTGCCAATCTTTCTTCAGGTGTAATGGATTTTGTGACAGCAGTATCGTGCTTTGGAATTTTATCTTGAATACACTGTCCAATCAAAAATTAACTTCTTTTTTGTTCTGCAACATTCGATAGCCGTTTCTTATAAATTTGTCTGCGCTGAAAACGAATCCGCAAACCGATTGTCGCCGATTCAACTTTGAACATCTTTTGTGTTCAAAGAGTAATAGTTATTCGGTTGCTTGTTCCGTCAAATTATTCCACGAACCCTCGCGAATACAACGATATAAGTTATTAATGAATTAAGATCATTTAAATTTCAAGAACTAAGGATCTAGGAGAAAATTTGACTACTCTACGTGATGCAGCAGACATTTTTCCCCCGGAAAACATCAACAGAAGTGGTAAGTAAAAAAACCTTTTGTTTTCAACACAGAAACGAAATAGTTTGGCTAAACGTACGGCGCGTACAGTGGTAGTCACGCGCGTTACGCGATTCTGTGACGCTGAGCGGCAGTGGACGGGCTCACCGCCATGTTACAGATCAAAATGGCTAATGGACAGTGATTTAATTTAATGTAACAAAAATCTTCTCACGACATTCTCGTGCTGTTTCTGAATCGATCGGTGTTCGTGCTCATTCGGGGCGAATGCTCAGGTGAATACGCGGCTTTAATGGTGAATTATACTAAATACGTTCAACGACAGTGTAATATGAGAAACATAAATGAGTAAGCTTAAGCTATCGTGCGAGAATTAGGAATCAATAAAAATCTTAATCAGATTTCAAAGGATCATTTCTATTGTTTTACTGGTGTCTCATGCAAATAGAACTGTATAAAACGTTAATAAAACGTGCAGGAAAATAGAAATAGACGCAACTGGAGAATTAGTGAAAACAATAGAAAAACTAAACGGTGACAAGAAACACATTATATACTTATACCAAATTATTATAAAAGGTGAAAATGGTCGAGCCACCAGCATCGGTGGAAATCCACGCTAGCCGATAAATGTAGGAAAGACATGCAGGGCGATTCGGGAGCGACGCCTGCCAAAGAGATGCCGCCTGGTACCCCGTGGCGGGGAAAACACCCCGCAGTACCTCTTTGAATTTCATGGCTTTCGATCCTCGAAGGGATTGGAATAGATTAAAAAGTGAGAAATGCCCACAAATTCCGCATTTCTCATCAGATCCCTTATGTTTTGCCGATGAAAATTGTACCAAATTTCTATTCTTAACGAAGCTGGCGTGAAATGATATAAATCAGTTTTTCATTTAATTTCCTTCATTATGCTTCGAATTACGTCGTTCTTGGTGTTAGTTTCATCGGCGAAGCATAAGGAATCGATTGACGTCCTTTTCGCAGAGATCTGATGAGAAATGCGGAAATCGTGGGCATTTCTCACTTTTTAATCTATTCCAATCCCTTCGAGGATCGAAAGCCATAAAATTCGGTGATGCACTGCGGGGGTTGTACTCGCCACGGGGTGCCAGGCGGCATCTCTTTGAGTCCTGTCGCTCCAGGATCACCCTGTATCCAATTGAAATGAAAAAATTAAACTTGTTACAAAATTATTTAATTTATTTCTGATTTTTTAAAAATATAAATTGATCGTCTTATTTTCTCCTCCTCCTCCTCCTCCACCACCGCGCCTGTGGCCTCCTCTTCCTCCCCAGCCCCTTCCTCCCCAGGCCCTTCCTCCACGGCCTCTATGGGCCCCTCTTGTTGCTCCCCGGGCCCGAAAATGTTGCCGACCCCCACGGCCGTGGGAGTACGTTAATTTTTTAACCAACTTTTCTAACTGAAACAGTAACATAAAAATTAAGACATTTCTTAAACGGAATAATATTCTGACAATTGCAAGGTTTCGCACAAAGCAGTTCAGTAGGAAGTAAGCCATGGAACCACATTCCACATACTTACTGCGTGTAATTGCTTTTGGATCCCGTCCTCTCCCTCAGCTTGACTTTTACAGGTCTCCTGGTTGAGGGGCGCTACCTCCGCCACCGCCACCTCCGCCACCGCCACCTCCGCCACCGCCGCCGCCGCCGCATGGCCCATGTTCGGCTGGGGGGGGGCCTCCACCTTCATAAGGGCGTTTTCCATCTGAAAATGAAACAAAATATATAATAAAAATTTCAAGTTAAAGATTTGCTTGAAAATAGCACATTTTGAATTATACGGCAGAAATTATCACGACGAAACGCCGACGAGCGAGGACTGTGAAAAAGGTTACAATGTACGCGCGTTACGCGATACTGTCACGCTGAGCGGCCCGCGTGCCAGTGACTATCACTGTCGACGGCGCACGTGTAGCCAAATTTCTGTCTGTTTCGAAAACGAGAGATGTTTTGGAATAGCACATTTTCTATTATACGGCAGAAACTATCACGACGGAGCGCCGACGAGCGAGGACTTTGAAAAACGTTATAATGTACGCGCGTTACGCGATTCTGTCACGCTGAGTGGCCCACGTGCCATTGACTACCATTGTCGACCGCGCACGTGTAGCCAAATTTCTTTTCGTTTTGAAAACCAGAGGTGTTTTACTACTTCTGTTGATGGTTTCCGGAGGAAAAATGTCTGCTGCATCACGTGAAGCGAAGAAACGGCTATTAAATGTTACAAGCGCGGAAAAAAGTTAAATTTCGTCGAACATTGATAATCTTACAATAATAGGATAGTAGTTATATATCGTTCTACACAACGAAGACAGACGTGCTGTTTTTCGTAACGCATGTCTTTATGTCGTTCCGATGAAAATGGCCCACGTGAAAAATTTATTTGCATAATGTAAAGCTAACTTCTTTAAAAATAGCCCAATTAAAAGAATCCCTGGTCTCGTGCGTCGAAATCCACGAAACTCCGCGAGGCGCGACCACCCTGTCTAATACCATACAATTTTAATACTTACATTTTGCATGTTTTCCATCTCGTTATTCCGTCAGTTCTTGCACGTATCTGCACGTTCTCGAAGCAAGTGGAAGGGTGTCCAGGGATACCCAGAATGTCTCTGATGCACACATTGTCACTTGACGCCGATTGGTTCGAAGCCAAAACCTAGCTTGACGCCGATTGGTTTGACGTCCCGGCGTCATCACGCGCGCATCACTGTGAATCTTGCGTGTCAGAGACATTTCTGGCAAGTGGCAACCCTGGGACTGATTTTTCTCAGTCAGGAAATTCCCTTTTTCGTCGCTGACGAAAAGTCCGTAAGGGTCAATTCAGACAAGCGATGCGGCGTCGTTGCGATTTCGCACTGGTACATATGTGTATAGAGAGATTCACACGTGTCGCAATTTTTTGCGGCTGTATTGTCATATCGCACTGCCATGCGACCATGTCACATGTAAATCTCTCTCTATACATATATGTACCGCTGCGAGATCGCAACGACGCCGCATCGCTCGTGTGCATTAACCCTTAAAGGCGGGATCTCCTAGCTGTCGGTGGGAGAAGTATGCATCCGTTTCTCCCTAGCACTAGTTGGGTCGACTTGTCGCAGCGACCGGCAGGTAGGAGGATCCCGCCTTAAGGCCGGTCGCAGCGACCGGCAGCGACCCCACTAGTGCAAGAGAGAAGTATACATCTGTTTCTCCGTTGCACCAGAGACAGATAGTTACAATGCGCTTTTTTTGTCCAGAGCCTGTGAATTCTCTCGGGAAATTAGCAAAGCACTTTCCTCTTTGGACACAAAAAATGATCGGATATTTTCCTTTGGTATCAAATCTGAAGCATTCAGATTTTGGCCCAAATTATAAACCAATGCACGTCGATTTTGTCAATCGCCATATAAGATGATAAGATCTATCGAAAGTCTCTCGGAATTGAAACGTGTTGCAATTGAAGGATCAGATGTAATAAGGGGACTATGTACCTAGCGCTCGAAAATGGGAAAAAGTATTGTCCAGTCGCTGAAAAAGATTGTCAAATTAAATGTTGTTAAACTGTATTTTTAAAAATATAGTGTTGTAAAACTCGTCACGACACACATTTTTTATACTTACAGTTGGTTTATCCAATCATTACTATTCGAGCTAAAAATTATAAACAAAAAATTTGTCATCGTCCAAAGTCAATATGTGTTTAAACATAAATTGCGATAACTTGAGTAAATGTTAACGGATCGTTATGAGGCTTAAAACATAACTTCAGAAAACACTAGCGAAGCTGCAAAGTGTATGCACAAAACCCTTATGTTAAAAAATATAATAATGTTTAAATAAAAAGTAATACTGAACAGAACCCATGTTTTTCAAGGTTCGCCGATAAAAAGTATCGCGGCAATTTTGAGGTACATATAACTTGCAGCGACAAAGTTTTTCCTTCATATACAAGGAAGATTTTCACAAATTTTCACACTGATTAATAAATAATTGTAAAACCCAGACCTATATAAATCCCGCGTGCCATCAACAGCCTGCAGCCGCGTATAACGCGCTACTTAGCAGTCTTAGCACTTGCATTGACTGGTGGCGCCTCGCGAGATTTATATATTTTCAAAAATTGTCAGCAAATTTCACCGATTGTTTCCAACGCGAAAGTTTAACGTATTTGGTAACTTACCAGCAGTAGGGATCGCTATACCGGTAAAGCGATTTACCGGTAAATCGCGAGAAATACCCTCAAATTTTTACCGGTAATTCGATAAATTATGTATGGCAATGTAGCGCATACATATATCCGTTCATTAATTCCGTCGATATCTACTACGTTATCAGTGAAAAAAACTCAATTATTAATAGAGACGAAATCCGAAGTATCTCATGAAGAGCCAACTCTGATCCAAAAGAAAAGTAAAAATCTGAATCAAGCCAGCAAAAAAATGGACGTATTTTCAAGTAGAAAAGGAAAAGAGAGAATACCTACAAATGGCATATGATTTCTTAATGACTACCCGACCAACAAGTGTAGATACTGAGAACGCTTTATCACGAGACCAAAGTTTGGACAAATTTTGTTTTTTGGCGTGCGTATTTGTTAAAAAGAATTGTTAAATAAAAAATATTTAACTATGTATGCAAGTCAAGATTCTTTTCATTGCTTTCGCGGTGAAGATCCATATTAATAAGTATTGTCCATAGTTATACAAATACATCTATTTTGTGTTATATCATTTTATATTTTATGTTCAGAACAGTTTTATTTGCATATATTTTTTATAATGCTCGTTTGTAGTCCAAAAAAAAATTTTTTTATTGTTCACTCTTATATTTTCGATACCTTAAAAATTACCAGTAAATTACCGTTAAACCAGTAATCAGCGGTTTTGCAATCACTAACCAGCAGGACAGGCGCGAGGATGCTTGGCATCCTTATGTAAGAAAATTTCCCCAAATTTCTGCACCGATTTCCTATTTAATATGTTTTGTATTTACCGAGTGCAAAAAAAAAAATTACATGTACATTTTGTTTCTGTGAAAGTTGGATTTCTTTATTATTAAGCGTCCAATCTAGTATTTTAGCGCCCCCTTCGGCTAGCGCCCTTATGCGTCGGCCCTGCGTAGTGACTTTGTAACGCGGACGGCACCACGTGCCACTGCTGAAATCGAAACAAATGCCTGCGATACTCTCGAATTCTTTCCAACCACGCACCTCGAAAGTCAGTCATTGTTCACAGGCCGCGCTGGTGAGATCGTGCGTTTCTTTACGGTTTGTGAAGTAATTGTGAATTATATTACTTACCGTTTTGCGATTTCATCGTGGTCATTTGTGAAAAATGCCTAGGAAAGCGCTGATACACTCCGGCGTTATTCTAGAAGTGTTACAGAAGTGTGAAAAGTGTGAAGTGTTCGATGAGGAATATAAATTAAAGTGCCGCACGGATAAAGTGTGGGAAGAAGTGTCCGCTAAAATTTGTGATAAGTTGTCACCGAACACCCTAAATTTTTACCTCAGAAACAATCGGTGGAATTTGCTGACGGATTTGAAGAAACATTTCCAAATTCCAGTGGAAGAAGAAGAGAAAGAAGAAGCAAGGGTGGATAGCATTGATGTTTCTAACGTAAGTAATACTAGTCAAGGTTTCGAGCCTCACAATACTGCGAATAATATACGTAATAGTAATAAACTGCCGCCATTATATTTTGATCTTTCATTGTCCGAGGAGCAATGGAAATCTATTGCTCCTGTATCTAAAATTTATAAAGAAAAGGGCACTCGTGGAAAGTCTTATAAAATACTTAGTCCCGGTTGGACAGATGTTATTTGCAAAGCTTGTTTTTTAAAAACGAAACTTCCGTGCGCCTACACGTTTAAATATGGCAAAATTTTCGATTCTCCGGAAGCGGAAGCATTTTTGAAAATATACGGCACTTGTAATGAATGCGGTGCCGAATTTAAAGCTCATTGCTTATATGAACCGGCTCCTGGCACTGGTATTGTATTAAGAGTGCACACAGTCGATGCTTCGGGAATACCGCATGACAAGAAAAGGGCAGTAAAAGGAAACAATAGAGTTGCAATTGGGAAACAACTCTTAAGTATTAAACCAAGACAGTGGATAAATAATGCAATATCTGATTTATCGTATGACGATCATGAACCGCCTTATGTTGCGCGACAATGCACTTTAAGGAAAATAAGAGAAGACGCCATCGTACGGGAATTAGGAATTAATAAAAATCTTGACCCTATCAATTCATTATGTGAATTGAAATATAAGGATCAATACTCAGGGTATATTAATCAGATTTCAAAAGATCATTTCTATTGTTTTTACTGCTCTCCCATGCAAATGGAACTGTATAAAACGTTAATTAAAACGTGCAGGAAAATAGAAATAGACGCTACTGGAAAATTAGTAAAAACAATAGAAAAATTAAATGGTGACAAGAAACATATATTCTTGTACCAAATAATTATAAAAGGTGAAAATGGTATACAACCAGCATTTCAAATGCTTTCAGAAAAGCATGATGCAAACATAATTACGTACTGGTTGAGAGAGATTATGAGACACGGGGCACCAGTGCCTCCAGAAGTTGATTGCGACTATTCGCTGGCGCTTTTGAATGCAACCAGCTTGGCATTCAATGAACGTTGCTTAAAAAATTACATTTCCGATTGCCATCGATGGATTAGTGGCGAAATTTTACAACACCCACTGCAGTGTTTCATCAGAATTGACATTGCCCATTTAATAAAAATTATTTGCAGTAAAGACGTATTTCACAGAAAGCATCCGAAAATTAAGGACTTCTTTGTACGATGCGCGGGGCTAATGTCATCGTGCGATAATGTGGAAGATTTTAAGACACTGCTTCAAGCAATATTTATTGTCGCTTACAGCGAGTACGATGGCAAAGATGCCGCTGGAAATGAAGTAATTTGTGAGCAGAAGCGATCCTATTTATTCGAAAGAATAAAGTCATTCACCTTTACGAGCGACGAGAATGACAAGGAATACGATGATTTGGAATCGTTAAATGACAATGAAGATATAGTTGCATTTATAAATAGTATCAGAGATGCAGCTGAACGAATTGCAAAGGACAGTGTAGAGACAGATAGGTATAATGCATTTTATTGTCCAGAACTAGTTACATATCTAGTTAAATTGGCCAAACATTTTCCTCTCTGGACACAGGTGATGAGGGGATATTTCCCTCTGTCATCGAATGTAGCAACATCATCTAGATGTGAGGCATATTTTAAAGATCTGAAGCATTCAGATTTGGGCGCAAATTATAAACCATTGCGCGTCGATAAATTTATCATTCACCATATAAAGTCCATCGAAAGTCTCTCTAAATTGGAACGTGCTGCAATTAAACGCACGAACGAAAAAAATGCACTGCTGCAAACTGAGATAAGACGAGAAAAAGAAAGAAAAATCGATTCACATGATTTTGACGAAAATGCGCAAAACGCTACCAATACATATCATTATTTAACGGAACAGGAAAATTGGAAAGGATTGAATATTGAAGCCAAAACAAATAAATTAAAAGATTTGGATGTACAAAAAACCAGTACACTAAACATAAAACAGAAGTCCTTAATCAAAACCAATAATAATACTCCTAGAGGAAAATATTTAACTTCGTGCCCAGACATTCACCTAACATACGACAGGCCATTAAGGAAAAGAAGAAATGAAATATTACGAAACGGAAATAATTGTAATTTGATTACACTTAATGGAAAAAAAATATATATTAAAAATACGTGTGCATTCGACTCATTGGTTGAAATATTAACCAGTGCGTATTGCAATTATAGCACATTTAAAAACTGGGTCGATGAAAACTCAGAAAATATATTTTTGATGTTTGTGAAAAAATACGCCATGGAGAATATAAACAACTCCGTGTATGAAGAGCGTGGAGCTATTTTAGGTACAATATTTGAAATTCATAATGATATTGTAGATTGTACTACAAACGCCAATTGGTTATTTACAAAACTAGTAACAGACGTTTGCAGTGTCGAAGAAAATAGAATCTGCGGCAAATGTAAAGTAAATTTTAGAAAATTGTTTGTAGTAGATTTTATTAGCACACGCACAACCGAGGATTTTAAACAAAATTTTGTTAATTTTGTTGAGCAATTCTTCGGTATACAAACAGACACGTGTAAAACATGTCATTCAGCAGTGCAATTAAAGAGAAAGCCAAAATCATATGTGTTCATAGACACCGAAATCTTTTTCCAACAAAACAAAATCGATGGAATATTTTTAAACAGCATACCAGATAAATTTCAAGTTGAAGATGCAATATACGTTTTAAATGGCATCGTATGTTATAGCCCAGGACATTTTACAGCTTACTGCCGTAATACAGCAGGAATATGGACAGTACACAATGACATTAGTCAAAAATTGCGTACAATTACAAATACACGAACTGTAAAAGTATTTCCGACAACAATGATATATATAAAAATATAAAAATTCTCTTAAAACTTGAATTCAACAGAATATATGATAATGATACTTTACAATAGTCAAATTATTCTATCGGTCCGGCGTCGCATCGCACTGTAAAGTGCGATACCACTGACTCAGTCAGTGGTCACAAGTGCCAGCAATGGCACTTGTACTCGCGGATCATACGATCACGCGAGTCGATCGACGCCGGCGTCACTTTCCCAACAAAGTGACGAAGGAAATAATTAAAAAAAAAAAGAGGCCTCTCTCCGATAATAGTAAGACTATTGTATCGGTCCGGCGTCGCATCGCACTGTAAAGTGCGATACCACTGACTCAGTCAGTGGTCACAAGTGCCAGCAATGGCACTTGTACTCGCGGATCATACGATCACGCGAGTCGATCGACGCCGGCGTCACTTTCCCAACAAAGTGACGAAGGAAATAATAAATTTATTTCACCCATTAAGTCGATTCTGAAAGGTGACCAAACGAAATCATTGGGTGGACAAACGTCGGCTACATCTAGACAAACAAAATCAGTCGCAGAACAAACGATTCCATCCTTTAATTAATAAAAAATCGAACTTAAACGTGATCGCTTCAGCAGTACCCTTCTATTCAAGATTTTTATAAATAATTCGATTCTGGAGGTTGGAGGTCTTCTACATCTAGACTGACGAAATCCGTCGTTGGACAAACGATTATGATAATTTATTCGCCAAAATCGAACTTACAGCTGATCGGTTCAGCAAGACATTTCTCTTTCGCGAATTTGATAAATAATTCGGTTCTGAAGGGTGGACAAACGAATTCATGGGGAGGACAAACGTCTTCTACATCTAGACTAACGAAATCCGTCGTTGGACAAACGATTGCATCGATTAATTATTAAAAAATTGAACTTATACCCGATCGCTTCGCGAGGACCCTTCTTTTTCGCGAATTTTATTGATAGTTCGGTTCTGAAGGGTGGACAAACGAATTCATGGGGTGGACAAACGTCTTTTACATCTAGACTGACGAAATCCGTCGTTGGACAAACGATTATGATAATTTATTCGCCAAAATCGAACTTACAGCTGATCGGTTCAGCAAGACATTTCTCTTTCGCGAATTTGATAAATAATTCGGTTCTGAAGGGTGGACAAACGAATTCATGGGGTGGACAAACGTCTTTTACATCTAGACTGACGAAATCCGTCGTTGGACAAACGATTGCATCGATTAATTATTAAAAAATTGAACTTATACCCGATCGCTTCGCGAGGACCCTTCTTTTTCGCGAATTTTATTGATAATTCGGTACTGAAGGGTGGACAAACGAATTCATGGGGTGGACAAACGTCTTTTACATCTAGACTGACGAAATCCGTCGTTGGACAAACGATTATGATAATTTATTCGCCAAAATCGAACTTACAGCTGATCGGTTCAGCAAGACATTTCTCTTTCGCGAATTTGATAAATAATTCGGTTCTGAAGGGTGGACAATGAATTCATGGGGTGGACAAACGTCTTCTACATCTAGACTAACGAAATCCGTCGTTGGACAAACGATTGCATCGATTAATTATTAAAAAATTGAACTTATACCCGATCGCTTCGCGAGGACCCTTCTTTTTCGCGAATTTTATTGATAATTCGGTTCTGAAGGGTGGACAAACGAATTCATGGGGTGGACAAACGTCTTTTACATCTAGACTGACGAAATCCGTCGTTGGACAAACGATTATGATAATTTATTCGCCAAAATCGAACTTACAGCTGATCGGTTCAGCAAGACATTTCTCTTTCACGAATTTGATAAATAATTCGGTTCTGAAGGGTGGACAAACGAATTCATGGGGTGGACAAACGTCTTCTACATCTAGACTAACGAAATCCGTCGTTGGACAAACGATTGCATCGATTAATTATTAAAAAATTGAACTTATACCCGATCGCTTCGCGAGGACCCTTCTTTTTCGCGAATTTTATTGATAATTCGGTTCTGAAGGGTGGACAAACGAATTCATGGGGTGGACAAACGTCTTCTACATCTAGACTAACGAACTGCATCGTTGGACACACGATTATATCGATTAATTATTAAAAAATTGAACTTATACCCGATCGCTTCGCGAGGACCCTTCTTTTTCGCGAATTTTATTGATAATTCGGTTCTGAAGGGTGGACAAACGAATTCATGGGGTGGACAAACGTCTTCTACATCTAGACTAACGAAATCCGTCGTTGGACAAACGATTTCATCGATTAATTATTAAAAAATTGAACTTATACCCGATCGCTTCGCGAGGACCCTTCTTTTTCGCGAATTTTATTGATAATTCGGTTCTGAAGGGTGGACAAACGAATTCATGGGGTGGACAAACGTCTTTTACATCTAGACTGACGAAATCCGTCGTTGGACAAACGATTATGATAATTTATTCGCCAAAATCGAACTTACAGCTGATCGGTTCAGCAAGACATTTCTCTTTCGCGAATTTGATAAATAATTCGGTTCTGAAGGGTGGACAAACGAATTCATGGGGAGGACAAACGTCTTCTACATCTAGACTAACGAAATCCGTCGTTGGACAAACGATTGCATCGATTAATTATTAAAAAATTGAACTTATACCCGAACGCTTCGCGAGGACCCTTCTTTTTCGCGAATTTTATTGATAGTTCGGTTCTGAAGGGTGGACAAACGAATTCATGGGGTGGACAAACGTCTTTTACATCTAGACTGACGAAATCCGTCGTTGGACAAACGATTATGATAATTTATTCGCCAAAATCGAACTTACAGCTGATCGGTTCAGCAAGACATTTCTCTTTCGCGAATTTGATAAATAATTCGGTTCTGAAGGGTGGACAAACGAATTCATGGGGTGGACAAACGTCTTCTACATCTAGACTAACGAAATCCGTCGTTGGACAAACGATTGCATCGATTAATTATTAAAAAATTGAACTTATACCCGATCGCTTCGCGAGGACCCTTCTTTTTCGCGAATTTTATTGATAATTCGGTTCTGAAGGGTGGACAAACGAATTCATGGGGTGGACAAACGTCTTTTACATCTAGACTGACGAAATCCGTCGTTGGACAAACGATTATGATAATTTATTCGCCAAAATCGAACTTACAGCTGATCGGTTCAGCAAGACATTTCTCTTTCGCGAATTTGATAAATAATTCGGTTCTGAAGGGTGGACAAACGAATTCATGGGGTGGACAAACGTCTTCTGCATCTAGACTAACGAAATCCGTCGTTGGACAAACGATTGCATCGATTAATTATTAAAAAATTGAACTTATACCCGATCGCTTCGCGAGGACCCTTCTTTTTCGCGAATTTTATTGATAATTCGGTTCTGAAGGGTGGACAAACGAATTCATGGGGTGGACAAACGTCTTCTACATCTAGACTAACGAAATCCGTCGTTGGACAAACGATTATATCGATTAATTATTAAAAAATTGAACTTATACCCGATCGCTTCGCGAGGACCCTTCTTTTTCGCGAATTTTATTGATAATTCGGTTCTGAAGGGTGGACAAACGAATTCATGGGGTGGACAAACGTCTTCTACATCTAGACTAACGAAATCCGTCGTTGGACAAACGATTGCATCGATTAATTATTAAAAAATTGAACTTATACCCGATCGCTTCGCGAGGACCCTTCTTTTTCGCGAATTTTATTGATAATTCGGTTCTGAAGGGTGGACAAACGAATTCATGGGGTGGACAAACGTCTTCTACATCTAGACTAACGAAATCCGTCGTTGGACAAACGATTGCATCGATTAATTATTAAAAAATTGAACTTATACCCGATCGCTTCGCGAGGACCCTTCTTTTTCGCGAATTTTATTGATAATTCGGTTCTGAAGGGTGGACAAACGAATTCATGGGGTGGACAAACGTCTTCTACATCTAGACTAACGAAATCCGTCGTTGGACAAACGATTGCATCGATTAATTATTAAAAAATTGAACTTATACCCGATCGCTTCGCGAGGACCCTTCTTTTTCGCGAATTTTATTGATAATTCGGTTCTGAAGGGTGGACAAACGAATTCATGGGGTGGACAAACGTCTTCTACATCTAGACTAACGAACTGCATCGTTGGACACACGATTTCATTGTTTAAATAATAAAGAAGCAAACTTGTACGCGATCGCTTCGCGAGGACCCTTCTTTTTCGCGATTTTGATAAATAATTCGGTTCTGAAGGGTGGACAAACGATTTCACGGGGTGGACAAACGTCTTTTACATCTAGACTGACGAAATCCGTCGTTGGACAAACGATTATGATAATTTATTCGCCAAAATCGAACTTACAGCTGATCGGTTCAGCAAGACATTTCTCTTTCGCGAATTTGATAAATAATTCGGTTCTGAAGGGTGGACAATGAATTCATGGGGTGGACAAACGTCTTCTACATCTAGACTAACGAAATCCGTCGTTGGACAAACGATTGCATCGATTAATTATTAAAAAATTGAACTTATACCCGATCGCTTCGCGAGGACCCTTCTTTTTCGCGAATTTTATTGATAATTCGGTTCTGAAGGGTGGACAAACGAATTCATGGGGTGGACAAACGTCTTCTACATCTAGACTAACGAAATCCGTCGTTGGACAAACGATTGCATCGATTAATTATTAAAAAATTGAACTTATACCCGATCGCTTCGCGAGGACCCTTCTTTTTCGCGAATTTTATTGATAATTCGGTTCTGAAGGGTGGACAAACGAATTCATGGGGTGGACAAACGTCTTTTACATCTAGACTGACGAAATCCGTCGTTGGACAAACGATTATGATAATTTATTCGCCAAAATCGAACTTACAGCTGATCGGTTCAGCAAGACATTTCTCTTTCACGAATTTGATAAATAATTCGGTTCTGAAGGGTGGACAAACGAATTCATGGGGTGGACAAACGTCTTCTACATCTAGACTAACGAAATCCGTCGTTGGACAAACGATTGCATCGATTAATTATTAAAAAATTGAACTTATACCCGATCGCTTCGCGAGGACCCTTCTTTTTCGCGAATTTTATTGATAATTCGGTTCTGAAGGGTGGACAAACGAATTCATGGGGTGGACAAACGTCTTCTACATCTAGACTAACGAAATCCGTCGTTGGACAAACGATTATATCGATTAATTATTAAAAAATTGAACTTATACCCGATCGCTTCGCGAGGACCCTTCTTTTTCGCGAATTTTATTGATAATTCGGTTCTGAAGGGTGGACAAACGAATTCATGGGGTGGACAAACGTCTTCTACATCTAGACTAACGAAATCCGTCGTTGGACAAACGATTGCATCGATTAATTATTAAAAAATTGAACTTATACCCGATCGCTTGGCGAGGACCCTTCTTTTTCGCGAATTTTATTGATAATTCGGTTCTGAAGGGTGGACAAACGAATTCATGGGGTGGACAAACGTCTTCTACATCTAGACTAACGAAATCCGTCGTTGGACAAACGATTGCATCGATTAATTATTAAAAAATTGAACTTATACCCGATCGCTTCGCGAGGACCCTTCTTTTTCGCGAATTTTATTGATAATTCGGTTCTGAAGGGTGGACAAACGAATTCATGGGGTGGACAAACGTCTTCTACATCTAGACTGACGAAATCCGTCGTTGGACAAACGATTATGATAATTTATTCGCCAAAATCGAACTTACAGCTGATCGGTTCAGCAAGACATTTCTCTTTCGCGAATTTGATAAATAATTCGGTTCTGAAGGGTGGACAAACGAATTCATGGGGAGGACAAACGTCTTCTACATCTAGACTAACGAAATCCGTCGTTGGACAAACGATTGCATCGATTAATTATTAAAAAATTGAACTTATACCCGATCGCTTCGCGAGGACCCTTCTTTTTCGCGAATTTTATTGATAATTCGGTTCTGAAGGGTGGACAAACGAATTCATGGGGTGGACAAACGTCTTCTACATCTAGACTAACGAAATCCGTCGTTGGACAAACGATTTCATCGATTAATTATTAAAAAATTGAACTTATACCCGATCGCTTCGCGAGGACCCTTCTTTTTCGCGAATTTTATTGATAATTCGGTTCTGAAGGGTGGACAAACGAATTCATGGGGTGGACAAACGTCTTCTACATCTAGACTAACGAAATCCGTCGTTGGACAAACGATTATATCGATTAATTATTAAAAAATTGAACTTATACCCGATCGCTTCGCGAGGACCCTTCTTTTTCGCGAATTTTATTGATAATTCGGTTCTGAAGGGTGGACAAACGAATTCATGGGGTGGACAAACGTCTTCTACATCTAGACTAACGAAATCCGTCGTTGGACAAACGATTGCATCGATTAATTATTAAAAAATTGAACTTATACCCGATCGCTTCGCGAGGACCCTTCTTTTTCGCGAATTTTATTGATAATTCGGTTCTGAAGGGTGGACAAACGAATTCATGGGGTGGACAAACGTCTTCTACATCTAGACTAACGAAATCCGTCGTTGGACAAACGATTGCATCGATTAATTATTAAAAAATTGAACTTATACCCGATCGCTTCGCGAGGACCCTTCTTTTTCGCGAATTTTATTGATAATTCGGTTCTGAAGGGTGGACAAACGAATTCATGGGGTGGACAAACGTCTTCTGCATCTAGACTAACGAAATCCGTCGTTGGACAAACGATTGCATCGATTAATTATTAAAAAATTGAACTTATACCCGATCGCTTCGCGAGGACCCTTCTTTTTCGCGAATTTTATTGATAATTCGGTTCTGAAGGGTGGACAAACGAATTCATGGGGTGGACAAACGTCTTCTACATCTAGACTAACGAACTGCATCGTTGGACACACGATTTCATTGTTTAAATAATAAAGAAGCAAACTTGTACGCGATCGCTTCGCGAGGACCCTTCTTTTTCGCGATTTTGATAAATAATTCGGTTCTGAAGGGTGGACAAACGATTTCACGGGGTGGACAAACGTCTTTTACATCTAGACTGACGAAATCCGTCGTTGGACAAACGATTATGATAATTTATTCGCCAAAATCGAACTTACAGCTGATCGGTTCAGCAAGACATTTCTCTTTCGCGAATTTGATAAATAATTCGGTTCTGAAGGGTGGACAAACGAATTCATGGGGTGGACAAACGTCTTCTACATCTAGACTAACGAAATCCGTCGTTGGACAAACGATTGCATCGAGTAATTATTAAAAAATTGAACTTATACCCGATCGCTTCGCGAGGACCCTTCTTTTTCGCGAATTTTATTGATAATTCGGTTCTGAAGGGTGGACAAACGAATTCATGGGGTGGACAAACGTCTTCTACATCTAGACTAACGAAATCCGTCGTTGGACAAACGATTGCATCGATCAATTATTAAAAAATTGAACTTATACCCGATCGCTTGGCGAGGACCCTTCTTTTTCGCGAATTTTATTGATAATTCGGTTCTGAAGGGTGGACAAACGAATTCATGGGGTGGACAAACGTCTTCTACATCTAGACTAACGAAATCCGTCGTTGGACAAACGATTGCATCGATTAATTATTAAAAAATTGAACTTATACCCGATCGCTTCGCGAGGACCCTTCTTTTTCGCGAATTTTATTGATAATTCGGTTCTGAAGGGTGGACAAACGAATTCATGGGGTGGACAAACGTCTTTTACATCTAGACTGACGAAATCCGTCGTTGGACAAACGATTATGATAATTTATTCGCCAAAATCGAACTTACAGCTGATCGGTTCAGCAAGACATTTCTCTTTCGCGAATTTGATAAATAATTCGGTTCTGAAGGGTGGACAAACGAATTCATGGGGTGGACAAACGTCTTCTACATCTAGACTAACGAAATCCGTCGTTGGACAAACGATTGCATCGATTAATTATTAAAAAATTGAACTTATACCCGATCGCTTCGCGAGGACCCTTCTTTTTCGCGAATTTTATTGATAATTCGGTTCTGAAGGGTGGACAAACGAATTCATGGGGTGGACAAACGTCTTCTACATCTAGACTAACGAAATCCGTCGTTGGACAAACGATTGCATCGATTAATTATTAAAAAATTGAACTTATACCCTATCGCTTCGCGAGGACCCTTCTTTTTCGCGAATTTTATTGATAATTCGGTTCTGAAGGGTGGACAAACGAATTCATGGGGTGGACAAACGTCTTCTACATCTAGACTAACGAACTGCATCGTTGGACACACGATTTCATTGTTTAAATAATAAAGAAGCAAACTTGTACGCGATCGCTTCGCGAGGACTCTTCTTTTTCGCGATTTTGATAAATAATTCGGTTCTGAAGGGTGGACAAACGATTTCACGGGGTGGACAAACGTCTTTTACATCTAGACTGACGAAATCCGTCGTTGGACAAACGATTATGATAATTTATTCGCCAAAATCGAACTTACAGCTGATCGGTTCAGCAAGACATTTCTCTTTCGCGAATTTGATAAATAATTCGGTTCTGAAGGGTGGACAAACGAATTCATGGGGTGGACAAACGTCTTCTACATCTAGACTAACGAAATCCGTCGTTGGACAAACGATTGCATCGATTAATTATTAAAAAATTGAACTTATACCCGATCGCTTCGCGAGGACCCTTCTTTTTCGCGAATTTTATTGATAATTCGGTTCTGAAGGGTGGACAAACGAATTCATGGGGTGGACAAACGTCTTCTACATCTAGACTAACGAACTGCTTCGTTGGACAAACGATTTCATTGTTTAAATAATAAAGAAGCGAACTTGTACGCGATCGCTTCGCGAGGACCCTTCTTTTTCGCGATTTTGATAAATAATTCGGTTCTGAAGGGTGGACAAACGATTTCACGGGGTGGACAAACGTCTTTTACATCTAGACTGACGAAATCCGTCGTTGGACAAACGATTATGATAATTTATTCGCCAAAATCGAACTTACAGCTGATCGGTTCAGCAAGACATTTCTCTTTCGCGAATTTGATAAATAATTCGGTTCTGAAGGGTGGACAAACGAATTCATGGGGTGGACAAATGTCTTCTACATCTAGACTAACGAAATCCGTCGTTGGACAAACGATTGCATCGATTAATTATTAAAAAATTGAACTTATACCCGATCGCTTCGCGAAGGCCCTTCTTTTTCGCGAATTTTATTAATAATTCGATTCTGGAGGGTGGACAAATGAAAATTTTTGGTGGACAAACGGTGCTAGATCGTGGACAATCGTATCCCTGTGTTAAAAAGTTGAAAAGTGTTCATGGATTGTGCTGATGACAAATTTTCTTAATTTGTTCATAACTTTTTTTTGGAGGGTGGACAAACGAAATTTTTGGGTGGACAAACGTGGACAAACGATGGACAATCATTTCCCCCCATCAAATTATTAAAAAGTTTTCATGGGGGTGCTGGTAAAAAATTTTTTTTTTGTTCATAACTTTTTTTTGAAGGGTGGACAAACGAAAATTTTTGTTGGACAAACGTGGACAAACGATGGACAAACGAATGCCGTCGAGTTTTTTTAAAAATTCGAATTTGGGGGTGCCAACTTCACACACCTGTCAAACGAGTCAAACGTGTCAAACGAGTCAAACGAGTCAAACCAGTCAAACGAGTCAAACGAGTCAAACGAGTCAAACGAGTCAAACGAGTCAAACGAGTCAAACGAGTCAAACGAGTCAAACGAGCCAAACGAGCCAAACGAGCCAAACGAGCCAAACGAGCCAAACGAGCCAAACGAGCCAAACGAGCCAAACGAGCCAAACGAGCCAAACGAGCCAAACGAGCCAAACGAGCCAAACGAGCCAAACGAGCCAAACGAGCCAAACGAGCCAAACGAGCCAAACGAGCCAAACGAGCCAAACGAGCCAAACGAGCCAAACGAGCCAAACGAGCCAAACGAGCCAAACGAGCCAAACGAGCCAAACGAGCCAAACGAGCCAAACGAGCCAAACGAGCCAAACGAGCCAAACGAGCCAAACGAGCCAAACGAGCCAAACGAGCCAAACGAGCCAAACGAGCCAAACGAGCCAAACGAGCCAAACGAGCCAAACGAGCCAAACGAGCCAAACGAGCCAAACGAGCCAAACGAGTCAAACGAGTCAAACGAGTCAAACGGGTCGAACAGGACAATCGAGTCAAGCGAGTTGAACGAGCCAAACGAGTCAAACGAGTCAAACGAGTCAAACGAGTCAAATGGGTCAAACGAGTCAAACGAGTCAAACGAGTCAAACGAGTCAAACGAGTCAAACGAGTCAAACGAGTCAAACGAGTCAAACGAGTCAAACGAGTCAAACGAGTCAAACGAGTCAAACGAGTCAACCGTGTCAAACGACTCAAACGAGTCAAACGTGTCAGACTAGTCGAACTTGTCAGACGAGTCAATCGAGTCAAACGAGTCGAACGAGTCGAACGAGTCGAACGAGTCGAACGAGTCGAACGAGTCGAACGAGTCGAACGAGTCGAACGAGTCGAACCAGTCGAACGAGTCGAACCAGTCGAACGAGTCGAACCAGTCGAACGAGTCGAACCAGTCGAACGAGTCGAACCAGTCGAACGAGTCGAACCAGTCGAACGAGTCGAACCAGTCGAACGAGTCGAACCAGTCGAACGAGTCGAACCAGTCGAACGAGTCGAACCAGTCGAACGAGTCGAACCAGTCGAACGAGTCGAACCAGTCGAACGAGTCAAACTCATTTAAGTCGCTTGACTCGATTGTCCTGTTCGACCCGTTTGACCCGTTTGACCCGTTTGATCCGTTTGACACGTTTTACTCGTTTGACTCGTTCGACTCGTTTGGCTCGTTCGACTCGTTTGACCCGTTCGACTCGTTTGACCCGTTCGACTCGTTTGACCCGTTCGACTCGTTCGACTCGTTTGACTCGTTCGACTCGTTTGACTCGTTTGACTCGTTTGACTCGTTCGACTCGTTTGACTCGTTCGACTCGTCTGACAAGTTTGACTCGTTCGACTCGTCTGATACGTTTGACTCGTTTGACTCGTTTGACTCGTTTTACTCGTTTGACTCGTTTGACTCGTTTGACTCGTTTGACTCGTTTGACTCGTTTGACTCGTTTGACTCGTTTGACTCGTTTGACTCGTTTGACTCGTTTGACTCGTTTGACTCGTTTGACTCGTTTGACTCGTTTGACTGGTTTGACTCGATTGAGTCGTTTGACTCGTTTGACTCGTTTGACTCGTTTGACTCGTTTGACTCGTTTGGCTCGTTCAACTCGCTTGACTCGATTGTCCTGTTCGACCCGTTTGACTCGTTTGACTCGTTTGACTCGTTTGACTCGATTGTCTCGTTTTACTCGTTCGACTCGCTTGACTCGATTGACTCGTTTGACTCGATTGTCCTGTTCGACCCGTTTGACCCATTTGACACGTTTGACTCGTTTGACTCGTTTGACTGGTTTGACTCGTTTGACTCGTTCGACTCGTTCGACTCGTTCGACTCGTTCGACTCGTTCGACTCGTTCGACTCGTTCGACTCGTTCGACTCGTTCGACTCGTTCGACTCGTTCGACTCGTTCGACTCGTTCGACTCGTTCGACTCGTTCGACTCGTTCGACTCGTTCGACCCGTTTGACTCGTTTGACTCGTTTGACTCGTTTGACTCGATTGTCTCGTTTTACTCGTTCGACTCGCTTGACTCGATTGACTCGTTTGACTCGATTGTCCTGTTCGACCCGTTTGACCCATTTGACACGTTTGACTCGTTTGACTCGTTTGACTGGTTTGACTCGTTTGACTCGTTTGACTCGTTTGACTCGTTTGACTCGTTTGACTCGTTTGACACGTTTGGCACGATTGACTCGCTTGACTCGATTGACTCGCTTGACTCGATTGACTCGATTGACTCGTTTGACTCGTTTGACTCGTTTGACTCGTTTGACTCGATTGACTCGTTTGACTCGTTTGACTCGTTTGACTCATTTAAGTCGCTTGACTCGATTGTCCTGTTCGACCCGTTTGACCCGTTTGACCCGTTTGACCCGTTTGATCCGTTTGACACGTTTCACTCGTTTGACTCGTTCGACTCGTTTGACTCGTTCGACTCTTTCGACTCGTTTGACTCTTTCGACTCGTTTGACTCGTTTGACTCGTTTGACTCGTTCAACTCGCTTGCCTCAATTGTCCTGTTCGACCCGTTTAACTCGTTTGGCTCGATTGACTCGTTTGACTCGTTTGACTCGTTTGACTCGTTTGACTCGTTTGACTCGTTTGACTCGTTTGACTCGATTGACTCGATTAACTCGTTTGACTCGTTTGACTCGTTTGGCTCATTTAAGTCGCTTGACTCGATTGTCCTGTTCGACCCGTTTGACCCGTTTGATCCGTTTGACACGTTTCACTCGTTTGACTCGTTCGACTCGTTTGACTCGTTCGACTCGTTTGACTCGTTCGACTCGTTTGACTCGTTCCACTCGTTCGACTCGTTTGACTCGTTTGACTCGTTCGACTCGTCTGACAAGTTTGACTCGTTCGACTCGTCTGATACGTTTGACTCGTTTGACACGTTTGACTCGTTTGACTCGTTTGACTCGTTTGACTCGTTTGACTCGTTTGACTCGTTTCACTCGTCTGACTCGTTTGACTCGTTTGACTCGTTTGACTCGATTGACTCGTTTGACTCGATTGACCCGTTTGACTCGTTTGACTCGTTTGACTCGTTTGACTCGATTGACTCGTTTGACTCGATTGTCCTGTTCGACCCGTTTGACCCATTTGACACGTTTGACTCGTTTGATTCGTTTGACTTGTTCGACTCGTTCGACTCGCTTGACTCGATTGTCCTGTTCGACCCGTTTGACTCGTTTGACTCGTTTGACTCGTTTGGCTCGTTCAACTCGCTTGACTCGATTGTCCTGTTCGACCCGTTCGACCCGTTTGACTCGTTTGACTCGTTTGACTGGTTTGACACGTTTGACTCGATTGACTCGCTTGACTCGATTGTCCTGTTGGACCCATTTGACTCGCTTGACTCGATTGTCCTGTTCGACCCATTTGACTCGCTTGACTCGATTGTCCTGTTCGACCCGTTTGACTCGTTTGACTCGTTTGACTCGTTTGGCTCGTTCAACTCGTTTGACTCGTTTCACTCGTTTGACTCGTTTGACTGGTTTGAATGGTTTGACTCGTTCGACTCGTTCGACTCGTTCGACTCGTTCGACTCGTTCGACTCGTTCGACTCGTTCGACTCGTTCGACTCGTTCGACTCGTTCGACTCGTTCGACTCGTTCGACTCGTTCGACTCGTTCGACTCGTTCGACTCGTTCGACTCGTTCGACTCGTTCGACTCGTTCGACTCGTTCGACTCGTTCGACTCGTTCGACTCGTTCGACTCGTTCGACTCGTTCGACTCGTTCGACTCGTTCGACTCGTTCGACTCGTTCGACTCGTTCGACTCGTTCGACTCGTTCGACTCGTTCGACTCGTTCGACTCGTTCGACTCGTTCGACTCGTTCGACTCGTTCGACTCGTTCGACTCGTTCGACTCGTTCGACTCGTTCGACTCGTTCGACTCGTTCGACTCGTTCGACTCGTTCGACTCGTTCGACTCGTTCGACTCGTTCGACTCGTTCGACTCGTTCGACTCGTTCGACTCGTTCGACTCGTTCGACTCGTTCGACTCGTTCGACTCGTTCGACTCGTTCGACTCGTTCGACTCGTTCGACTCGTTCGACTCGTTCGACTCGTTCGACTCGTTCGACTCGTTCGACTCGTTCGACTCGTTCGACTCGTTCGACTCGTTCGACTCGTTCGACTCGTTCGACTCGTTCGACTCGTTCGACTCGTTCGACTCGTTCGACTCGTTCGACTCGTTCGACTCGTTCGACTCGTTCGACTCGTTCGACTCGTTCGACTCGTTCGACTCGTTCGACTCGTTCGACTCGTTCGACTCGTTCGACTCGTTCGACTCGTTCGACTCGTTCGACTCGTTCGACTCGTTCGACTCGTTCGACTCGTTCGACTCGTTCGACTCGTTCGACTCGTTCGACTCGTTCGACTCGTTCGACTCGTTCGACTCGTTCGACTCGTTCGACTCGTTCGACTCGTTCGACTCGTTCGACTCGTTCGACTCGTTCGACTCGTCGTTCGACTCGTTCGACTCGTTCGACTCGTTCGACTCGTTCGACTCGTTCGACTCGTTCGACTCGTTCGACTCGTTCGACTCGTTCGACTCGTTCGACTCGTTCGACTCGTTCGACTCGTTCGACTCGTTCGACTCGTTCGACTCGTTCGGCTCGTTCGACTCGTTCGACTCGTTCGACTCGTTCGACTCGTTCGACTCGTTCGACTCGTTCGACTCGTTCGACTCGTTCGACTCGTTCGACTCGTTCGACTCGTTCGACTCGTTCGACTCGTTCGACTCGTTCGACTCGTTCGACTCGACTCGTTCGACTCGTTCGACTCGTTCGACTCGTTCGACTCGTTCGACTCGTTCGACTCGTTCGACTCGTTCGACTCGTTCGACTCGTTCGACTCGTTCGACTCGTTCGACTCGTTCGACTCGTTCGACTCGTTCGACTCGTTCGACTCGTTCGACTCGTTCGACTCGTTCGACTCGTTCGACTCGTTCGACTCGTTCGACTCGTTCGACTCGTTCGACTCGTTCGACTCGTTCGACTCGTTCGACTCGTTCGACTCGTTCGACTCGTTCGACTCGTTCGACTCGTTCGACTCGTTCGACTCGTTCGACTCGTTCGACTCGTTCGACTCGTTCGACTCGTTCGACTCGTTCGACTCGTTCGACTCGTTCGACTCGTTCGACTCGTTCGACTCGTTCGACTCGTTCGACTCGTTCGACTCGTTCGACTCGTTCGACTCGTTCGACTCGTTCGACTCGTTCGACTCGTTCGACTCGTTCGACTCGTTCGACTCGTTCGACTCGTTCGACTCGTTCGACTCGTTCGACTCGTTCGACTCGTTCGACTCGTTCGACTCGTTCGACTCGTTCGACTCGTTCGACTCGTTCGACTCGTTCGACTCGTTCGACTCGTTCGACTCGTTCGACTCGTTCGACTCGTTCGACTCGTTCGACTCGTTCGACTCGTTCGACTCGTTCGACTCGTTCGACTCGTTCGACTCGTTCGACTCGTTCGACTCGTTCGACTCGTTCGACTCGTTCGACTCGTTCGACTCGTTCGACTCGTTCGACTCGTTCGACTCGTTCGACTCGTTCGACTCGTTCGACTCGTTCGACTCGTTCGACTCGTTCGACTCGTTCGACTCGTTCGACTCGTTCGACTCGTTCGACTCGTTCGACTCGTTCGACTCGTTCGACTCGTTCGACTCGTTCGACTCGTTCGACTCGTTCGACTCGTTCGACTCGTTCGACTCGTTCGACTCGTTCGACTCGTTCGACTCGTTCGACTCGTTCGACTCGTTCGACTCGTTCGACTCGTTCGACTCGTTCGACTCGTTCGACTCGTTCGACTCGTTCGACTCGTTCGACTCGTTCGACTCGTTCGACTCGTTCGACTCGTTCGACTCGTTCGACTCGTTCGACTCGTTCGACTCGTTCGACTCGTTCGACTCGTTCGACTCGTTCGACTCGTTCGACTCGTTCGACTCGTTCGACTCGTTCGACTCGTTCGACTCGTTCGACTCGTTCGACTCGTTCGACTCGTTCGACTCGTTCGACTCGTTCGACTCGTTCGACTCGTTCGACTCGTTCGACTCGTTCGACTCGTTCGACTCGTTCGACTCGTTCGACTCGTTCGACTCGTTCGACTCGTTCGACTCGTTCGACTCGTTCGACTCGTTCGACTCGTTCGACTCGTTCGACTCGTTCGACTCGTTCGACTCGTTCGACTCGTTCGACTCGTTCGACTCGTTCGACTCGTTCGACTCGTTCGACTCGTTCGACTCGTTCGACTCGTTCGACTCGTTCGACTCGTTCGACTCGTTCGACTCGTTCGACTCGTTCGACTCGTTCGACTCGTTCGACTCGTTCGACTCGTTCGACTCGTTCGACTCGTTCGACTCGTTCGACTCGTTCGACTCGTTCGACTCGTTCGACTCGTTCGACTCGTTCGACTCGTTCGACTCGTTCGACTCGTTCGACTCGTTCGACTCGTTCGACTCGTTCGACTCGTTCGACTCGTTCGACTCGTTCGACTCGTTCGACTCGTTCGACTCGTTCGACTCGTTCGACTCGTTCGACTCGTTCGACTCGTTCGACTCGTTCGACTCGTTCGACTCGTTCGACTCGTTCGACTCGTTCGACTCGTTCGACTCGTTCGACTCGTTCGACTCGTTCGACTCGTTCGACTCGTTCGACTCGTTCGACTCGTTCGACTCGTTCGACTCGTTCGACTCGTTCGACTCGTTCGACTCGTTCGACTCGTTCGACTCGTTCGACTCGTTCGACTCGTTCGACTCGTTCGACTCGTTCGACTCGTTCGACTCGTTCGACTCGTTCGACTCGTTCGACTCGTTCGACTCGTTCGACTCGTTCGACTCGTTTCGACTCGTTCGACTCGTTCGACTCGTTCGACTCGTTCGACTCGTTCGACTCGTTCGACTCGTTCGACTCGTTCGACTCGTTCGACTCGTTCGACTCGTTCGACTCGTTCGACTCGTTCGACTCGTTCGACTCGTTCGACTCGTTCGACTCGTTCGACTCGTTCGACTCGTTCGACTCGTTCGACTCGTTCGACTCGTTCGACTCGTTCGACTCGTTCGACTCGTTCGACTCGTTCGACTCGTTCGACTCGTTCGACTCGTTCGACTCGTTCGACTCGTTCGACTCGTTCGACTCGTTCGACTCGTTCGACTCGTTCGACTCGTTCGACTCGTTCGACTCGTTCGACTCGTTCGACTCGTTCGACTCGTTCGACTCGTTCGACTCGTTCGACTCGTTCGACTCGTTCGACTCGTTCGACTCGTTCGACTCGTTCGACTCGTTCGACTCGTTCGACTCGTTCGACTCGTTCGACTCGTTCGACTCGTTCGACTCGTTCGACTCGTTCGACTCGTTCGACTCGTTCGACTCGTTCGACTCGTTCGACTCGTTCGACTCGTTCGACTCGTTCGACTCGTTCGACTCGTTCGACTCGTTCGACTCGTTCGACTCGTTCGACTCGTTCGACTCGTTCGACTCGTTCGACTCGTTCGACTCGTTCGACTCGTTCGACTCGTTCGACTCGTTCGACTCGTTCGACTCGTTCGACTCGTTCGACTCGTTCGACTCGTTCGACTCGTTCGACTCGTTCGACTCGTTCGACTCGTTCGACTCGTTCGACTCGTTCGACTCGTTCGACTCGTTCGACTCGTTCGACTCGTTCGACTCGTTCGACTCGTTCGACTCGTTCGACTCGTTCGACTCGTTCGACTCGTTCGACTCGTTCGACTCGTTCGACTCGTTCGACTCGTTCGACTCGTTCGACTCGTTCGACTCGTTCGACTCGTTCGACTCGTTCGACTCGTTCGACTCGTTCGACTCGTTCGACTCGTTCGACTCGTTCGACTCGTTCGACTCGTTCGACTCGTTCGACTCGTTCGACTCGTTCGACTCGTTAGACTCGTTCGACTCGTTAGACTCGTTCGACTCGTTCGACTCGTTCGACTCGTTCGACTCGTTCGACTCGTTAGACTCGTTCGACTCGTTAGACTCGTTTGACTCGTTTGACTCGTTTGACTCGTTTGACTCGTTAGACTCGATTGACTCGATAGACTCGTATGACTCATTCGACTAGTTAGTGTCGTTTGACTCGTTTGACTCGTTTTACTCGTTTGGCTCGTTTGATTCGTTTGATTCGTTTGACTCGTTTGACTCGTTTGACTCAAGTAGTATGTCTAGGCGGGTTCTAACCCAGGTCTTCTGAGGGGAGCGCGGGGGCGGGGGGTAGTGAGGGCGCGCGGGGGAGCGTGGCGGAGGGAAACATGGGCGCGGGGCCTGCGGGGAGAAGAAGACCGGTTGCGCGCGCACATGCCGCGGAGTGGGGGAAGCCGCGATGATGGAGGGGATCCGTCCGGGCCGAGCTGCCGCGGAGACCTCTCCACATCGGACCTACGTATTCGAAGGAGGGAAAGAGACAGAGCATGCTGAACGTATTTGGAGGAGGGAAAGAGATGGAACATTATTTTAAAGCTAGATAGATGGAAGATGATAGGAAAATGAAATGGACCAATAATATATGTTTAAAATATATATTGTTACATTATATTGTTATAAAAATATAAATATATAAAAGAATAAATATAAAAATATAAAATATAAGAATATAAAAGAATAAATATGAAAATATAAAAGAATAAATATAATTATAAAAAAGCATATAAAAGCGTATAAAAATGAATATATAAAAAAGAATGAATATAAACATATAAAAAAAAAGAAAATGAATATAAATATATAATAATAAATATATAATAATAAATATTAAGAAAATTAAAGAACAAATACAAAAAATAAAAAACTTATTTCTAAGAAGACGGTGGTGACGATGGTGATGGTGGCGGTGGCGAAGGGGGCCCCGGCACCCAGTATGGGGCCCACCTTCGTCCACCCTGCTCCTGTCGCCGCCGCCACCGCACCCCCAGAGGTGCGTTTTCAGCCGCCTCCAGGGCCTCAGCTAAGATCCTAAGCTGTCTCAGCAATTGTTGGTCCTAGAACATAAACATCAATATAACACTAATACAGCAAAAGCAAACACACACACACACACACACACACACGCGCGCGCGCGCGCGCGCGAGAGAGAGAGAGAGAGAGGATATTACATACCACTGGAGGCGGCGATGGTGATTGCGGCGGCGGCGAAGGCGCCGATGAAGGTGGCGACGGTGGTGGTGAGCCCCAATCCTCCGACCACACCGGTGATAGTGGTGGTGAGGCGCCCTAGACATATACACCCACGATATAATATTAACATATTTAAAACCGTGATAAATGTAAAAAAAATATTGATAAGTACATACCTCCTCATCGCACTCTGGCGCAATCCGTTTTAAGCCCATATTTTTCACTCTACTTTATCAAAAGGAACAAAACTGTCAAAGGGCTACACATCGGCCACAATTGAAGAGCAACTGGTCTCGTAGCATCTCCAGGCTCTCGCCTGTAGGCCCATGTCTAAAGTTGCAAAGCTTTGCAAAAGTAGGATGCCTTTGTTCTTCACATGCATCTTCTTCGAATTATTCGATGCCCATCCTCAGTGCATCTTCTCCGAATTATACGCTGCCTATCCTCGGTGCATTTATTATCTTCATCACACTCATCATTTGCTTGAGCCAAACCGCTTCCCCTTCTTTCTTGGACACATCTATCGAACATCTATCAATCCACTTTGAACGTGTATCGAACATCTATCAATCCACTTTGAACGTGTATTGAACATCAATCGTAACACTTTGAACATATATTGATCATCTATCGATCCACTTTGAACATGTATTGAACATCAATCATACCACTTTTAACGTGTATCGAATGTGTATTGAGCCACTTCTACACAATTGTAATCACCGACTTAATCTAGCGTACATTATATTTAGGAGGTTGGGTTGGGGAGAGTGAAGAAAAAAAACATTTATGCATTAAAAAATTGATTATATTTATTTACGCATTTCTCTCCGGTGTTTAGACCACCAGTTAAATATTTTAAATACATTTTGCAAAGTACAATGCTTTGCGTGTCTACCACATCGCAGAGTATTAACTACATTTAGCTTATTTAGAGATTTGATATCCTCGTAGTCAATGTCGAGTGTCTCAATGACCACGTCCGCTCTCGTATTTTCATCGAGGAATTCCGCAAGCCAGTCGCGTTTCTGCAGCCCTTTAACGTATATGATATGGGATGTGTCATCTTCTTCGTCGATAGCATCAGCTACAGCTTTCGTAATTAGCTGTTTAGCCATACTGTATGGAACGTCCCCATCTTCCCACCGTAGTCCATGATGTTTTGCCACCAACCACCGGATGCTCGATTTGTCAGATTTCGTGAGAAGAAATTGTGGCATCGAACTCCCAAAAATATAGTGCGAGAGAATTGTTCCCTTTCGTAGGACTGCCACTTCCTTCACGATAAATCTTCCATCAACGATGAACCCTTGCAGGTCAACAAATGTTGGTACAGCCATTATCGGTACAATGTAAAGGTCCGTTCGCTTCCAAGACAGACAGGAGAATGCAATCTTTCTTGTAAAGCATCTCGATTTTCACGATGAAATTTTGTACGAATTTGACACAGGAGAGGGCGGGCAAGTAGCGTGGCAATTTAATTGATTTTGCGCACCACGTTTGTCAGCGGATTGTATTCAACCACCCGATCGTGTAGAATCAGGCAGTAGGCTGTAGTATTTGCAGGCACATTCCCTTTGCAATCGAATTCTATGCGCACGTCCACGGTGCTATTCTTGATCGACTCATTTTGTCGCGAGCAATCAATCACCACGAGGGGACCAAATTGCAAAAATTGGGCCACGGTGAATAATGCCTCGTTGCAACTATGTCCATAATACGATTTACGGAAATGTGTATACATGTTAAACAAGATGGCATGTCTATTCTTGTCAAAGTCCAAGTTCATGTCATCGTACGGGTAAAATTCCGAATTGAGAAAAAGTTTTACATTGGTTAATTTGCAGTGGTCGAACCGAGTAACATCTTCGGTCATCACATTCTTTCGAGCAGTCTGTAGAGCAAAGATAATGTATCGCGGCTTCTCCAGCTGTGCAGCTGCCTTCACGGCCCAGGAGTGCTTGGTTGTGCTCTGTAAGAGAGGATACTCATACAGATCCCAGGAGCGAAAACTAATGCTCAGGTTTTGTCCACTTTCCAAAGCATGTAGCAACGATAGCTTATTAACATCGTTCAGCCTCACATGAGGCATCCGCCATTGTACTTCAAGTAATTCAATTTCTGGTTCCAACGTTGGTGATCCTATTAGAGAATTGTTATCGTTACGCGATCGTATTAAAATCAATTCGTGACGCGCATTAATAACCATGCGTTTGTAGTCCTCGCAAAATCCCAGCAAATATTTGAGCGGGATGCAAAAATTGAAATGATTTTTCACTATTAGCTCATCGTGTCGTTTCAAGCCCCATCCAGCATTCTCCATATTCTTGTCTTCATCAGATGTCAGCGATACATAGTTTTTAAGCGTGCTAGTTATTCCAACGTTTCTGTTACGGTCAATCTCCACGCCATTCAGCTCATATCGAATCTCATCAAATATGAACGCCATGCAATTATTTCCCAACATCACCGTTAATGCATCATTTGGCTTATTTATCGTCAATTTCCCCTCCATGTAGAGGAAACTTTCACACGGTAATGTGTATAAATCCTGCTGCTGTATAGGTATTCTTATCTCATCGCTGTGTCCAAACGTTGTGTTGACGTATGGGTTGTATGTATGTGTCTCAAGCTTGACGATGCGATCATCAAACGTTGGCTTCCCTCCAATGCTTAGAATGTCAGCCATTTTCCAACTTAAATGCGTACAATGAATCCCAGCGATTTCAAAAAAGCAATGTTCACAGCACTGAGCCTCTTCTTTTTAGCGTAATCAGAGCTGCTGCTGCTGTTGTTGTTGTTGTTGTTGTTACAAACAATTCTGCTTGGAAGAAACGTGTTTCTGAAGTCGTTCAAAACAAGCATCTCATTCGTTCACACCACATGTATTATCGTCGTCGTCGTCGTACGTGCAGTCTGATGGTAATCTCTTCACCTCGAAAATCAAGCAACTGTCCGTCTTGATCCACAATGCGTATCGTTAGATCCGTAATGACCCGTGCGGTGATTGGAAGGTAAATGATCTGTGCAGGCGTTTCCGATATCTTATATCCTGGCGGGACTCTCGGAGAAAATTCATGTATCGTATGTACGCGCTTTCCATTATTGTACGCGCCAGCGGTCACGCTACATTCTATGCGAATAATGTTCACATTCATGATATTAATTGGATTGTCCGATTCATGCCACTGTCCCGGTTCTAATACCCGATTCGTCGAGAATCCCAGTAGCGATCCAATGTTATTAGGCTTTGTAAAGTCTATGACGAACTGACAATACAGCTCGCTTTTCATGGTGTTGTTGTTGGGGCGCAACACTATTGGATACACATCGTTGTCGCCAACATCGTGGGCATCGGTACCACCGAGATTTTGAGGATACCGCTCGAGTAATCGCTGCTTCAAATACTTGGCAATGGCGTCTAGTTCGTAGGAGCCGTGGGGAATCGTAATGTATTCATGGTCGGCGTCAACGCTGCTGTTGGTGTCATAGTTTACGGCGAAGTAGAATTTATCATTGCTCGAGTCGATGTTCGGTATTGTATGATAAGTTTCAAAGGTCGTTAGACCAAGCTCGTAATCATCATCACTCAAATCTATGGGTGGAAAATAGCTCACCGCGAGGGTGCTACTCTTGCCGGTTAGAGTGAATGTTAACGACATATTCCAAGCTGTACGACTCGACTAGTACTGAATCATAGCGGTTGGAAGTCAACCCTTAAATTTGGTGTCGATCGTTTCTAGAAAGCGTAGACATAGTTGTCCACAATTGCTCTGATCATACTTCTGATAAGACGTTCGATTGTATTCGATTTTTACAGCATCTTTATCCAGATATTGCACCAATTCCTTGGGTGGTCGAAGATTGCCAAAGCTGTCGAAATATACAGCTCGACACCCTCTCTTCGCATATGCCACCCAATGAGTCCCCGACCCCTCGACATTGTCCAAATTTACGATACCGCTCTCGTTTCGACGCACTCCTCCAGCTGGTAGCGCGTTGCGCATAAAAACACCTCTAAAGAATGGAATACACATATGTTTTGCCAAATCCTCCAATTGCTTGTCGGTAGTTACGCCCACAGGCATTTTTAATGTCTTTTCGACGTTTTTTTTTTTCGTTTCGATATTCCCTGTCCGCGCTTGTATGGTGTGAGATAAAGTCCGCGACCTTCCATGGAGCGATTATGACGTTGCATTTCCTGTAGCTGACGTTGCGCCGCCTTATTATCATTTACAGCCTTGGCGATCCCCGCCGCTCCGCCAGCCAATGATCCGAGAACACCTAGCAGCGGGAGAAGTGGTAATATACCACCCCGTTTTGCCACCGGAAGAATCCGCTTTTGCGACGCTCTCTTTGGAGTCCTTTTGCGGGTTTTTGTTTTCATCCCCATTCCGATTTTCGTCTTGGCCTTCATAGCCGCCCAAACAGCTGTAGCAGCGCCTCTTTCACCCAGAGTCGAGTCTCGCGCAACGATGCGTTTTCGCGCTTTGTCAGCGAGTACGTTATCTGCCGCGTGTCTTTCACTGAGATCGTTGCTGCGGGAATACGCAATATCGTGTTCGCGACACGCTGCGTCCAACGGATTTATACCTTGATCACCTCTAGCCAATCGTTTTGCTAGATGAGTTCCTGGACCGCAAAACTGGTATCCCGGGATATGTAATTCTATAGGTAGCGCGTTTATTGCCCGATTTAACAAACCACAACCTTTCTTTACACTTGTCGGCGACATTCACCACAGTTTTTAATCAGTGGTGCTGGACCGTCGATATGCGTTCGCTGCCAAGGGCGATTATAATGTTCCAAGCACCGACAATACTGTTGAACCTCAGAATCAGCTTTTATATGCTCGGGGAGTCTGTCCCACAACTGATCAATGTGTCTGCCAAACTCGCGGAGTAGAATAATCTTTGGTATATATTGCAACTGCTCAGAGGTTAGGTCTCGAATATCGCAATTATCCGACAGGATCAGAAGCATTTTGAATACTGAGCTGGTTTGCTTCGGTGTGGGCCTATAAATAGAGCGCGTCACCGCTTCGACGTATCAAAATAATTTTTCATGGTTCGCGGAGAGGATGCGATTCGTGCGACAACCTGCGACGATACGCGTGACAAATTTTGATGATAAATCACAAATGATGTCCTCGAACAAAAAAAGTCGCAAACATGGTAACATGCTGCCAAACACTATCCGTTCCCTCATTTGCGGTCCATCAAATTGTGGAAAGACCAACGTGCTGGTGAGCTTGTTGGAAAGTCCTCACGGCGTCCGCTTCGAGAACGTGTACGTGTATTCCAAGTCGTTGCAACAGCCTAAATATCAATATTTGGAGAATTTATTGACTCCGATAGATGAAATTGGCTACTTTACGTTTTCGAATAACAGTGACGTCATCCCACCGAGCGAATCGCTTCCGAATTCCATTTTTATCTTTGATGATGTGGCATGCGACAAGCAAGATACGATAAGGGAATACTTTGCAATGGGGCGCCACTCGAACGTCGACTGCTTCTATCTCTGTCAGACGTATGCAAAGATTCCCAAACATCTTATACGCGACAATGCGAATCTGCTGATTCTGTTTAAGCAGGATGGTACCAACTTGAAACATGTGTACAACGATCACGTAAACACCGACATGTCTTACGAGGATTTCAGTGCTTTGTGTCGTAATTGTTGGCAGCGGGAGTATGGTTTCGTGGTAATAGACAAGGATAGCGCGATGTCCAATGGACGTTATAGAAAGGGATTTAACGAGTTTGCGATACCGTGAGATGGTCAATTGTCATCAACACGTCGGCGGGAAAGCAACGTCTACGGTACAATGACGATGATCGACATCGATACTCTGAAGATTAAGGATCGCGAGAGAATAGCGAAGGAAATTGCAAAAACCAGTGAAGCCATTCGCAAGAAACATCAGGCTTTGAAAACTGGCAAGATAGAGGAAGTTATCGCGTTGGAGAGATACTTTAAACCTGTTGTTGAACACTTAAAACATATTGTTGAAAATACCGCAGCGGTGGATGCTGACACGTCACCGCTGATGAGCACAGGCATCGAAGGGAATGAAACATTAACGCCTAAAACAAAAATCGAGTCGAAAGGGAACACATCGCGCAAGAGAAAGAGGAAACCATACATGTCATTGGAAAAATCACTTGTATCCTCCACACCAATTCAACCGAAGCGGAAACGACAGAATGTTGCATCAAATGATTCACCCGTTCCTCCCACACCAATAAATACATTTCTCGATGTACAATCGCTCACAACCAATGATGATGAAGACGTTTTCGAATCTAGTCCCAATGAGTCGTTTGCAACATCTATTAGACAGCAACTCCAGACATCCGAGGGACAAAAAACGTTTCGCAGCCATTTCGGTCCGCTGGGGCAAAAATACATGAGTGCAATCCTAAGTGGTGATAGGGATACAGCAATGGACTATGTGTATGGTGTATACTTTGACAATAGTGGCACGATGCTTGGGGATAAGGCTTTCGATATAGACAAGGCTGATAATATAATCATAGATGGTGTAAAATACAGAGGAACACCCGGCCTTTACGAACTGATTTTCAAGAGAATTCCCGATGATGCTATATACACCGATGCCGATAAACAAAAATACAAAAGCATACTGCTGACGACGAATGCCTACAGACGTGGTCATAACGCTCAAAATCCCATAGTGGGCAATAAGGGATACAAATATAAAAATGTAATTGCACCACTACTCCCCCGTGTATCAACCAGTAAGGCTGGGAAATGTCTAACAACACCGCGAGCCATGGTGGTAAACGATAGCAAGATCGATTACGTGCACTGGGATGATCCCAACGAGCTGGTGGACCGATTCCGTTTGCTGGAAGCGTCGCGTCAGGCGGGTAACAACTCGCATGACAACGAGATTCTATCGATTATCGAGGAACTCCGCGAGGAAGGCCTCATTATAAATTAAACCGCGCGCCGATGATTTGCACTGTATGCATCGAGATGTCGATCAACAAATTTGGGGTATCGCTCGAGAAGAGTGGAGCAGCTAGAATGGACTATTACAAATGGAACGGTATGCTTCGAAATTACATGCGAGATAACGCTCTTTGCGTGGCTGGTGCGGACTTTGATGCAAAATCGCGGAAGAAACGACGCGTAGCGCAACCCACGGCTGACAGCGATGCCGTCAATAAACTATACATGGAAAAGAGCATTAAACTTTTGAGAGAGCAGCAGGAAGAATTAGGGAGGAAGCTGGTCGTGTTTCAGAGAGATATGATGACGCTGCAAAACAGCGTTCAAAAGATATCGCAGGCGTCGAATTCTATCCCACAGCCGCGCTGCGAAGGAGAATCATGCGAGACGATTAAACTTGTCCAGAATTTCCTCAGCACATAATGCACATACACGATAATTATCACATCATTCGTATGAAAGACACCTCTACGATCAAACATGCAACCATTATCGAAATCCAAGTGTAAAGAAAACCATGGCCGCAAGAAGCTACAACTCGTTGAGGAATTGCACGCTCCAGCCCGAAGACATTTCCCACGGAGGCGCGTCATAGTGCATGGATATGATGATCTGTGGCAAGCTGACATTGTAGAAATGCGTCCATACTCGCGATTCAACCAGGGTCACCACTACATACTCACCATCATCGATGTGCTGAGCAAATATGCATGGGCGGTACCGCTCAAGACTAAAAGTGGTGCTGAGGTGACTAAAGCGTTTGCAAAGATATTTAGAGATCGATATCCAAAAAATTTGCAAACCGATCAAGGAAAAGAATTTTACAACGTCGATGTGCAGAAACTCTTGACGAAGTATGACATTAATCATTATTCGACGTATTCGGTGATGAAGGCCTCCGTCGTAGAACGTTTCAATCGAACTTTGAAGAACAATATGTGGAAACTGTTTACGCTGAATGGAACCTATAGATGGACTGATACGCTACCAAGTCTACTTGCAGAGTATAACGCACGAAAACATAGAACCATCGGAATGTGTCCTTGCGATGTTACCCCTGCGATCGCCGAGAAGCTGCTAGCCACCGTATATAGCAACATAAAGATCGCTGCTCCCGCGAGATTCAAATTGGGCGAGTTTGTGCGCGTGAGCAAATTTAAAACCATATTCGATAAAGGCTATACACCGAATTGGACAACGGAGGTGTTCAAGATAGTCAAAGTACAGACAACTAATCCCGCGACGTATCTGCTCGTCGATTCCTGTGGAAAACCTGTTGCCGGAGGATTCTATGAACACGAGCTGCAACGCGTCATCGATCCTGATGTATATCTAGTGGAAAAAGTTTTGCGTAGGAAGGGGGATAAGGTGTATGTCAAGTGGCTGGGGTTTGATAAATCAGACAATTCATGGATAAATAAAAATAATGTATTGTAAAATAAATACATGGTTCAATAAATACAATGATACATATATGTAAATGTGCAAACATTTTTTATTTTTACACATTATTTCAACCATTTATAATTCAGTTGTTATATATATAATGATACATATGCAAACAATTACCATACATTTTACAATAAATACAATAATATATTGTAAAATAATAATAATACATGGTTCAAAATAAATACAATGATACATATGAAAACAATTTCCATACATTTTATAATAAATACAATAGTATATTGTAAAATAATAATAATACATGGTTCAAAATAAATACAATGATATATATATATATATATACATGAGTGAACAATTTGATACAATGATATTTTTACAAGGGTATTTTATAATGACCCCAGGGCAGAGTGTCGGTCGAATCGGGTACGATCTGCCGCTTATCATCGTACGAACTTAGAGCGATTTTGGATTCCGAAATGGTGTACACTTTATGCAATTTAGACCGTATGCATGATTGTCTGCGAACCATTTCGATCTCCCTATGCAAACACTGCGCGTAGTCGTCGAAAGTTATCGTTCGGGCTATGACGTTGGTCTTGACGCCTTTCGCCTTTTTCGTATCTTTTTTGCCGTCTACGCGAAGTGCATACATTTTCGCTCTAAGACCTACGAATTCGGTCATTATCGCACCGTTATTTTCGTCCTTCATCAGCCCTGGGACCTTCTTATTTACATGTGGCATATTATATGCATTGTCGGTAGGATAATCGCTTGTGTCGAATCTATCAATATTGCGTTTCATGGTTTCGTAGATATCGTCGCATTTAATGTGATAAATTAGGCTGTCTGTGTCGGTGTATAGAATTTTACAATTTTGACCGTGCAGTGGAGACATGTACTCGTGATGAAATTCGTACAAACAAATTTTTGATATGTCCTGGATGCACATACCCACGTATATCGGTTTGTTGAATTTCACCTCGAGTTTTCGCAATTCAACAGCTATTAAATTTTCCGAAAAAACACTTCTGCTGTGGAAATTCGGTTTCGCGATCATTGCCTCCGCGCCATATCGCCCTTCCCAATGTGTCAAAAGTTTTACATCCACGTGATTTCGTACATTTTCCATAGTTTTACCAAATACCGCGTTGTTCATCAATTTGTACAAATTTTTTTCAAAATCGTTTGTCGCGCTTGTTCTAAACCGTGTGTTGAGTTCGATGTAATCGCGGAGCCAGGGGGATTGAGCGAATTGAAGCACGCGGTGTATCTTTGTAATATGAAGACCGTGACGCGTGCGCTGTTGCAGGTTGCGATAATGGATGACGTAACGCTGCTTATCATATACCGTCGCGAGTAACTTGTCCTGTCTGCTGCCAGGTGGTTTGGCTCGCGTCGGGCAGAACGGTAGATCGGTATGAGCGTCGTGCAGACGTTGCGGATATTCTAGATCTACCTCGAGAATGTATCCCGTGGGCGAATCGACATCGATTTTAGACACATCAAAATTTGCTACATCTTCGACCCATTGAAAATCAGCGTATGGAAGGGGCTGACACATTGCCCATCCATACAAATTGTTTACGTCAAAGTACATCAAGTACGATGACTCTTTCGATGCGTCGTAAGATGACATGTACTTGTTATTGGCCTCAGCATATTGTGACGTAGCGTCCCAGCTGCGAGAGATCGAGCGCGCGGCGGCGCGACTGGGAGTGAGCGAGAGGCCGAGCGCCCGGGCGACCGCGACCGATCCGCACCGAGCGGAGCCGAACTACGCCGGCCTCACGTCACGACGCGTCAGAGCGGTGACGCTCACTCCCCACTGCGCCGCTAGATCGCGTCGATTTCTCGCAGCTACGGATTTCCAGGAATCGGGACATAAGCCCTCGTGCCGCGAAGGCAAATCAGTCAAGTGGGGGTTACGGAACCCCACTACCAGTACGCTGTCTGGATGCTGCCCGGGGCAATCACTGGAACCTCCGTATATCCGCGCCGATCAGCGATCGCCGCTAGTCCTCTCTTTCCCGTTACCGACTCCGACAAGAGACGCCAGGAAGTTGCCCGGTCTCTTGCCTTCCACCGATCCCGATAGAGACGCAGGAAGTTGCCCGGTCTCTTTCCCACTACCGACTCCGACAGAGACGCAGGAAGTTGCCCGGTCTCTTTCCCTCGACCGAGTCCGATAGAGACGCAGGAAGTTGCCCGGTCTCTTTCCCTCGACCGACTCCGATAGAGACGCAGGAAGTTGCCCGGTCTCTTTCCCTCTACCGACTCCGACAGAGACGCAGGAAGTTGCCCGGTCTCTTTCCCTCAACCGGCTCCGATAGAGACGCAGGAAGCTGCCCGGTCTCTTTCCCTCAACCGACTCCGATAGAGACGCAGGAAGCTGCCCGGTCTCTTTCCCTCAACCGACTCCGATAGAGACGCAGGAAGTTGCCCGGTCTCTTTCCCTCTACCGACTCCGACGAGAGACGCTGGAAGTTGCCCGGTCTCTCTTCCTCTACCGACGCCGACAAGAGCCGCCAGAGCCGCCTGGCCGGCTTCGTTTTCCAGCCCGTTCGAATCGCGAAACGCGCCGCGTACCGCCAAACGAACGACACGAGTACCCGTCAGTACCGGGTAATTGTAAATAATGTATATAACGACAACAGAATAAAATCAGACGATAAGGATTACACCAAACCCTGGCGTACCACTGAGCCTATTCAACCATCCTTATTCCCGGAGGAACGACCGTCACAATATCTTCCGGAACATTGACTTAAACCTCCACGTATACCGCGTTCAATAAACATAACCATATCGATGTCTGTGAGCAATTCGAATGTAATTTTGGTGTGTTTTAGCATGGCATCCCACGTGAAACCAGGTAAAGTATAATAATGTGCTGAATCTAATCCATAACTCTTGATACAACTTTTGCGAAAATTTTCAAAAATATCTGCCAATAACAAGACATCTGTTTTCAAATACAAGTCGCTGTATTCGCCCAAGGTGTTAATCCCGAAACGCTGCCAGACTGTCTCGGCATGTGCGTAATCGGTCTCGGATACAGTCTCACCCGTTAAGGAACTGTAAAATGACTCGCGCGGTGGTAAGCATTGATCCTGCAACTTGTTCACGCAATCGAGGTATTCATATGGAAAGACACCCTTTCGCGTCAATAAATTGAAATCCTCGGTGGATAATGTTTCAAATGTGGATTTTAAAATTTTTAATTGATCTACGCTAAGAAAAGATGCTAATTTGTCGAGACTAGTATTGAGAAATTTGTACGAATCGATGAAACGTAATTTAATATAATTTCGCGAGTCTGATTCAGTCGTATCTTCAACATTTTTGGTGAAAGAAATATATTTTTCTTTGGTTATAGGCAATACATCAACACTGCCTTCGAAAGCGGTAGCTAATTCCTCAATAATAAAATGGGAATCATAGCCGGATAAATTATGGAAAACTATGGGGATGTAAAATGAATTTTTATAATTTAAATTGCACTCCGAATGTGCTGGACCTCTAAACCGTCTTGATAGATGACAGTGATCGCGAACTCGTATATCGGCAGCTTCGAATGGTTCTTCGCAAATATGACAATGTGTCGCATTGTGAAATGTCGCCCACTGTTCGGCAGTTAAATCAAGCATGGGAACATTACTTGTGAGGATGGGTTTGGCAAAATTTGCAAAATTTTTAAGTTCGTCTACGAACCAAGAAACAAAATCCGCGTCGCGGCGACATCGATACATCGATAGCGATGTATCATACGAACAATGCATATAATATGCAATGCTGTGCACTTTATGGTGCTGGTACATGTGTAATTTATTATCACCCATTCGGTTGTCCTCTGTTTTTGCGATGATACACTCCAGATCTGCGTAAACCACGAAGGGGAGCCGCTCCTTCCTACCGTGGTTGTTGAAGTTGAGGAGATTGTCGCCATCGCTGGGCAGCAGGATGGCGCAGTCGTTCATCCTCCCGCAATCCACGGCATGGGCCTCCAACTTCTCGACAGATCCGAAATAGTGCATGCATCTGTAAAACCAAAAAAAATTTTATTTAATATGTTTCGCGAGACATTTCAACATTTCGCAAGTTTATATACGTACCGATCACAGATGAATTTCTTTGCCTTCTTCCTGCTCAGCTGTGCGCTCACCAGCCGGGACAAGTCCTTGATTAGTACAAAGTGCCCTACATCGCCGTGTTCATGATTCGGCGTGTAGAGCATGTTGACATGTTGATCCCTCTTGCGGCTGGTGAGGCGCAGCGGAAAGACTGTCGACCCTTTCTCCGCCTCGAAGCTGCAGACGTTGACGGAGATGTCGTTCAACCCCTCAAACTTCCCAATTTGCTCCAGGGACATTGGAAAATCAATGCCCTGGAGATTTAATATGGAAGTATAGTCGGGGTATGAACTTGGGCGATCAGTATGTCTTTCCGCAGGATGGAGAGCGGCGACCACTGCCCACGCGAAACATGCATTGTTTGGAGATTGAACACTGATTGTCGCCTTCTTTAGCGACAATTTCTGCGTCAACTTGATGTGGCATCCCGCGCGCAGCGGATTGTACTTGTTGGCATTGACGGTTAGGTTGAGAATCCTCATCAATGCCCATCCGCTGTCGCGTTCCTGGAACTCTTCCAGCGATGCCAGGGTGGGTTCGATGATGCATCGCTGGTACCACTCCTGCAGATCGGATGTGCGGAAGAGTTCACAGTTTCGGGTGTTGATGCTTTTACAAGCATGCTTGTCACCTGCCACAAATTCACCGTTGAACACAGTGTTCACTTTGAGGTTTCGATGTTTCCTCAAAGCACCCCGCACATGCTCCAATACAATGGTCCCCGCATCTTGTAGGAAGTTCCGCGGCTCGATACAGTTCGAATTTAGCACGGCACCAGTTAACACGCGGGTATCGAACGCAGTGTCTATTTCGCGCCATAAAAGTCCTGTGCTCGAATGTCCGGCACCTTCACGCACGAAACGACCGCGCAGCGAATATTTCAGTCCTTCGAGCTGCGCGATTCGGGCAACCAGCGATTGCCGAACACCAATCGATAATCGAGGACGTTTTACGCGGCTGTGTCCTTCCAACGATTCAATACACTCGTTGCACCGTTCTTCCCACGCTAGGTACTCCTCCGGTGAAATCAATCGTGCAGATTGATCCAATAATTGGCGTTCTACTTGCGCGAATTTATCCATAATAGTAAATGGAATGTAATATCTTTTCCTCGCAACACGTTGCAACGATATGAGGCTTCGTATGGTTTAGACCACGCTTTTATGAATGATACCACGATTTGGTATCTCTGTCTAACTCTTTCGGTATACCTTCTCCCTCGGATGCATTGCATGCAAAAAAACGGTGATCCGTTCCGACATGGTTCTATACAGTTTAGTTTCTATCGATACAGCATAATTGTTTCTGTGATTCACGCGTATGACGAATTGGCGCGCAACATCATACGACATGGTTTTTGCTGATTCTGCATAAATCGAAGATTCGACGTTCCCAAAGTATCGTATTACATTCGACACGTGTCGAGACTTTTATCCTTGAGGATGGGGCTCAAGTTACATGCTGCGACGTTAAGATTGAAGAAACATTATGGAAAATTGATAGCTTTGGAATAAAATGTGGTGGTGGGGGAAGCAATTGCACCTCTATTTAAGCCAATCTCTGGAATGCTATTCAATCAATCGCTCAGTAGCCTCAGTGACTTTCGGCGGAACAAATAGTGCTCTGAAAAAATGTGCAGTACCAGTGCTAAAGCAAACGTTGGACGTATGAATTATTACGTTCCGATCGTGCGAGATGATGGCGTGGCTCAGTGTGGGGAGAATAGAGTTTATTGGTAAGGCTTAATTTTCACATCTTCTAAAAATTTTTTTTTATGTTTATACCTAATACGAGCGGACAATTTCATAGTTTTGATTGTTCTCTTAGCCCACGTCGAACATCGCGTATCATGGTCAGAAGATACGCATTAACATCCATGGGCAGCAAATATTTGGAAATTGGAATCAGCGTACGGCCTACGATCGATGTAGAAATTGTTCTCGGCGACAATCGTGGGATGTATCTCACATTACCATCATATACATGGCATGCGCTTTGCAACAGTCGTACGACCATTGAAGAACGTTCACGATTACCTGGATCACCTTCGATGCAGGTAGATAAATTAACGGTGGATTTTTGTGAGATCTATAATTCTCCGATTGTAAGGATGACGCTACATGATAAGCCACTGTATTTCAAACCAGATACAGTCACATTTTTATTAAATCTTGAGCCGTGTGTCAGCTATGTGTATTCGCGGCTGCATCAAACTGTATACGATGTAAGGACAAAATTTGAAACTTTTGTTAATGTGTTGCAACAGAGCGATGTTCCCTGTGAAACATTAGATGTGCGTTGTGCAGCTAAAATCATATGTGATAGCGAACATTACTGTGAGGATTATTATGTAGATTGCGAATTGTTAGCATGCGCAATCAATGATATTTTAGCTGATGCTCGTAGGAAAAAATGTTAAATTATATTTTACAATTATTATTCTTTGTAACAATATCTATATATATCTTAATCGTATATTATTTCTCTGTAACAATATATATAATTTCTCGAACGTATATTATTTGTCAATTTTATTTACCCGTCTTCCTTCTCTCCTCACCACCTAATTCTAAGATTCAACGTTTCAAATTTATTATTTCTCTGCGTTGTGGGAAAACATTTCGGCTAACGCTGCATAATTCTTTCTATGATTCACGCTGCCAAATGACGGCACCCTGCGCGGCTGCTCTACAGGAGTCAAATTACATGCGATTGCGCGATATGCTGCGATGTTAAGATTGAAAAAACATTATGGAAAATTGGTAGCTTTAGAATAAAATGTGGTGGTGGGGGAAAACAATTGTGTCCCTATTTAAGCCAATCTCTGGAATGCTATTCAATCAATCGCTCAGTAGCCTCAATGACTTTCGGTGGAACAAATAGTGATCTGAAAATATACAGTACTATTGATGAAATACTCGCTAGGTGTGAGGATTGTTTCGTTCCGATCGTGCGAGATGATGGTGTAGCTCCATGTGGGGAGAATATATATTTTGACCAGTAAGGAGTAATTTTCACATCTTCTCAAAATTTTTTTTTATGTTTATTCCTAATACGAGCGGACAATTTCATAGCTTTGATTGTTCTCTTAGTCCGCGCGGAGGATCGCGTATCATGGTCAGAAGATACGCATTAACAACCATGGGTAGCAAATATTTGGAAATTGGAATCGATGTAGGGCCTACGGTTGATGTAGAAGTTCTTCTCGGCGATAATCATGGAAATCATCTCATATTACCATGGCATACATGGGGTGTGCTATTCGACAGTCGTGAAACCATCGAAGAATGTGCACGATTACCTGAACCAGACTCAATGCGGATTGATAATTTAATGGTGGAATTTTTTAGGATCTTTGATTCACCGATTGTAAAAATGACGCATTGTGATAATACACTGTATTTCACACTGGACACAGTAACATTTTTATTTAATCTTCAGCCATGTATAGACTACATGTATCCACGGATGTATCAAACTGCGGAAGATGCGAAAGTAAAATTTGAAATTTTTGTTAACGCGCTACAGCAGAGCGATGTTGCTTGTGAAACATTAGATACGTATCGTGCTGCTAAAATCATACGTGATAGTGAACATTACTGTGAGGATTATCTTGTAGATTGCGAACTGTTAGCATGTGCAATCAGTGATATTCTAGCTCATGCTCGTAGAAAAAAATGATAAATTATATTCTTTTAATTTTAAATAAAATTTCTTGAACGTATATTATTTGTCAATTTTATTTACCCATCTTCCTTCTCTCCTCACCACCTAATTCTAAGATTCAACGTTTCCGAATTCTATTGGGTTTGGTTCACGCAAATGATAAGTGTGATGAAGATAATAAATGAATTGAGGATGGGCAGTGTATAATTCGAAGAAGATGTATGGGAGGAAATGATTGTCAGCGAAAATGCAGGTGAAGAACAAAGGTATCCTACTTTGCAAAGCTTTGCAACTTTAGGCATGGGCCTACAGGCGAGAGCCTGGAGATGCTACGAGACCAGTTGCTCTTCAATTGTGGCAGTGACCTGTCATAATTTTTAAAGTTTCTGTTACGGTCAATATTGTGTCAAGTTAACATGGGATTAACGCGCATAGCCCCGGAGTGGGATGAAGAGCCGTGCAGGGAGGTCCCAGAGGTATGTATATAACAATACTTTATTACATTTATCGTGTTTAGTCATTGAAATCGATATTATATCGCGGGATTCTATGTTTTTAGGAATTACCAATCCTATTATCTCCCTCATCATCGTCATCGTCGTCATCGTCGCCGCCCTCACCGCCGCCGCCGCCATCGTCGCCACCGCCACCACCGTATTCATCGGCACGGAATCCGTCACCTCCACCGCCACGAGTGGTATGTAATACTTTGCAGTGTGTGTGTGTGTGCGTGTGTGTGTGTGTGTGTGTGTGCGCGCGCGCGCGCGCGCGTGCATGCATGTGTTTGTTAATGTGTCAATATTATATTGATGTTCGTGTATGTGTTCTAGAACCATGAACAGCTACAGGCGCAGCTGGTGATGTTCGCGCAGGCCCTGGTGGCGGCGCAGGATGTGCCCCAAGGAGCCGCAGATGCGGCGACATTCGGGGGTGGTTGATTGGTTCCACAATGTCGTCTCGACTGCGGCATCCATGGGTGGCATGTAGGCAATTGGGGGCCCTGCGACGACCGCGGCCCCCATCGCCACCATCACCCCCCTGGATAGACGTCAGCAGGCCGTTGCCACCGACGCCACATCCAGGGTGGGTGATGACGCCCCCGCGGCCCCCTTCACCACCATCGCCGCCACTACAGGTATATAGTACACTACAGGTATATAGTACACTACATTGTTTTGCATGTTTCATGTTTAATACGTTTGATGTGTCATTATTATATCGATGTTTGTATGTTCTAGGCGCTGTCGCTCACACCACCATCGTCGCCCTCACCGCCACCATCACCACCGTCACCACCGTCGCCCCCGCCCAAATAGCTTTTAATTTTATTAATATATATTTATATGCTTTTTATACGCTTTTTATATGCTTTTTATACGCTTTTATACAGGGTGTCCCAAAAATGTCGGAGTTCCTTGAAAGGGGTGACTCAGGGGGTGATTTGAAACAACTTTTTCCTTAGCGAAAATATTGTCCGAAGTTTCGTTAAGGAGATATTAACAAAAACCCCCAACCAATCAGAGCGCGCGCCTTCCGCCCGAGCTCCCGCGGTAGCGTTGGCTACGCGGTAGGCAGCTGCGCTTGTACAACGAACGTACGAACAAGCAAGTCGGCATGCATCGAAGTAAACCGCGTTACACAGACTATTTTTAAACAGAATCTTAAATAATAATTGTTTGAGGTGAGAGGACAAGAAATACATAAATTTAATTTTCAAATAAGGCATAAACTTAATGGTAATGTAACAGAAAATGTACGACAAGTGATCGTAATTCGTTATTGAGGTAAAAATCCGTAGATTAATAACGGCCAACATAACTAAAGTTAAAAAATAATATCAGGTGTATGAATAAATTGTTTCCGACTGGATTTACATAATCAGTACAAAGTTACCGAATTTCTATCGCGGTGATATTCATAAGCTGACAGAAAAATGGCGAAAGGTAATTAACAGTAATGGAAATTTTTTCAATGATTGAGATGTTTTCATATTTTTTAAATCAAACTGATATTGTACCTACCCTAAAATCGAACAGAATTTATTTCTACACCTAATAATCACCAATAAATTAAATAAAACTCACCCTTTCGGAGATTCCTTTCCTTTCTTTTCGGAAAGCTGTGTCACTAAGTAGGTCACTGTACCGATCCTGGTCATCGGTGGACGAAAAGATTTATGGTAGAGTAGCGCCCGGTGCTCAGCTGATCGCAGGTATACGACACCACCCGAAGGTAAGGGTCGTAACGTCAAGTGCGTCCGGGTTAATGTACCGAATATTCACTTCACTGCACGGCCACTAACACTGATCACTTAATTTATTTTTCATGGAACGTGTTGTTCCTGCGTTATAAAAATTGTCTATGCACACCTCAGCACGTACGATCAGCTGTCTTTGGACGGCCTGCAAAGTTTGTGGTATTATGTTCGCCACCGCAGCGTGAATTCGCACAACGATGTTCAGAATAATTTTGACGCCAAACGCCGAATCGTACCCTAGCTTGGGGTTTGGATATGCGGGTATTCCCGTGAAAACGCTCGCACAGTAGCACTTGCGTCCCCGTTGTTCCGGGCGTACACCCAGAACATCGCGTAATATTCTTGAGCGGTGAACATTTCTGGGACGAGATTGCTAGCTGACTGACAGGATTTTTTCCAACCAACTTCCTCTACCCCCAAGTAGTTTCTCTCGTTCCATTATGAGTTAACTCCCACCAGGACGAGAAGCTTTAGGTAAAAAGATGCCAGCACATTTTCGAAACACACGTGCTTCGCAGAAGTGCAACGAACGAACCGTCGTACACTTTCACAAAAGCCCGCGCTCCGTCCTTTTACTGCCAATGTACCCATTGCTTCGAGATAGACAGCAGACACCACGTGTTTCGGTTCGAAAGGGTCCGAAGAGATGAGAAACAGAAAGTTTTCGAGTTGCTATGAAGAAGAAAATGCATACCATTCCTGTTTCCCCTTTCCGATATCCTGAGTTCACGTCTGCTACGAGGCGGAACCAACTAAGCCATAAATTACCCAAAACTGCGCATAGTTCCGCCTGCTACGTCCTACCTTCAAATTAAAGACGAATCCCTTATCTCCCGAGTATAAACACGCGCTCGAATTTCAAAACAAAAGCACGCGTCGACGTATTCCGTGCGAGAAAAGGTGGGCTTGAAGACCGATTGGTCGTAACCGAACCAATCTGCCCTGTATCCGTCCCAAACGGCCACTGTCTTGAAGAGGCCCTCTTCACAACAATATCTCCTCCCCGAGGCCCACCAGTATGAACACGCGCTCGATTTTCAAAACAAAAGCACGCGACGACGTATTCCTTGCGAGAGAAGGTGGGCTTGACGTTCGATTGGTCCTAAACCAACCAATCGGGCCTGCTTATCTCTCGTGTATAAACTCGCGCTCGAATTTCAAAACAAAAGCACGCGTTGACGTATTCCGTGCGAGAGGTGGGTCCCGGGGAGGAGATATTGCTGTGAAGAGGGCCTCTTCAAGACAGTGGCCGTTTGGGAGGGATGCAGGGCAGATTGGTTAGATTAGGACCAATCGGACTTCAAGTCCACCTTCTCTCGCACGGAATACGTCAACGCGTGCTTTTGTTTTGAAAATCGAGCGCGTGTTTATACTCGAGAGATAAGGGATCTGTCTTTAATTTGAAGGAAGCTCGACGCAGGCGGGACTACGCGCTGTCAGCGGACAGGACGACGCAAGCGGAACCACGCGCTGTCAGCGGACTACCCCTTTTCTTCCTGTGTCTCTCCGCGAGGCGTATTGATGTTGGATAGTACTTTTTAAATTCTGGTTCCCCAAAATTATTCAGGCTGATCGGCCAGAGCATTTCGCCAGGGTCGCGGTTTATGACCGTATTGTCCCGCTAGTCGGCGGTAGAGAACGGTTTCCTACAGTTTTGGATAATTTATGACATAATTGGTTCCGCCTCGTAGCAGACGTGAACTCAGGATATCGGAAAGGGGAAACAGGAATGGTATGCATTTTCTTCTTCATAGCAACTCGAAAACTTTCTGTTTCTCATCTCTTCGGACCCTTTCGAACCGAAACACGTGGTGTCTGCTGTCTATCTCGAAGCAATGGGTACATTGGCAGTAAAAGGACGGAGCGCGGGCTTTTGTGAAAGTGTACGACGGTTCGTTCGTTGCACTTCTGCGAAGCACGTGTATTTCGAAAATGTGCTGGCATCTTTTTACCTAAAGCTTCTCGTCCTGGTGGGAGTTAACTCATAATGGAACGAGAGAAACTACTTGGGGGTAGAGGAAGTTGGTTGGAAAAAATCCTGTCAGTCAGCTAGCAATCTCGTCCCAGAAATGTTCACCGCTCAAGAATATTACGCGATGTTCTGGGTGTACGCCCGGAACAACGGGGACGCAAGTGCTACTGTGCGAGCGTTTTCACGGGAATACCCGCATATCCAAACCCCAAGCTAGGGTACGATTCGGCGTTTGGCGTCAAAATTATTCTGAACATCGTTGTGCGAATTCACGCTGCGGTGGCGAACATAATACCACAAACTTTGCAGGCCGCCCAAAGACAGCTGATCGTACGTGCTGAGGTGTGCATAGACAATTTTTATAACGCAGGAACAACACGTTCCATGAAAAATAAATTAAGTGATCAGTGTTAGTGGCCGTGCAGTGAAGTGAATATTCGGTACATTAACCCGGACGCACTTGACGTTACGACCCTTACCTTCGGGTGGTGTCGTATACCTGCGATCAGCTGAGCACCGGGCGCTACCCTACCATAAATCTTTTCGTCCACCGATGACCAGGATCGGTACAGTGACCTACTTAGTGACACAGCTTTCCGAAAAGAAAGGAAAGGAATCTCCGAAAGGGTGAGTTTTATTTAATTTATTGGTGATTATTAGGTGTAGAAATAAATTCTGTTCGATTTTAGGGTAGGTACAATAAGAGTTTGATTTAAAAAATATGAAAACATCTCAATCATCGAAATAATTTCCATTACTGTTAAGTACCTTTCGCCATTTTTCTGGCAGCTTACGAATATCAACGCGATAGAAATTCTGTAGCTTTGTACTGATTATGTAAATCCAGTCGGAAACAATTTATTCATACACCTGATATTATTTTTTAACTTTAGTTATGTTGGCCGTTAGTAATCTACGGATTTTTACCTCAATAACGAATTACGATCACTTGTCGTACATTTTCTGTTACATTACCATTAAGTTTATGCCTTATTTGAAAATGAAATTTATGTATTTCTTGTCCTCTCACCTCAAACAATTATTATTTAAGATTCTGTTTAAAAAAAGTCTGTGTAACGCGGTTTACTTTGATGCATGCCGACTTGCTTGTTCGTACGTTCGTAGTACAAGCGCAGCTGCCTACCGCGTAGCCAACGCTACCGCGGGAGCTCGGGCGGAAGGCGCTCGCTCTGATTGGTCGGGGGTTTTTGTTAATATCTCCTTAACGAAACTTCGGACAATATTTTCGCTAAGGAAAAAGTTGTTTCAAATCACCCCCTGAGTCACCCCTTTCAAGGAACTCCGACATTTTTGGGACACCCTGTATGCTTTTTTATATTTACATTTATTCTTTTATATTTTTATATTTATTCTTTTATATTTTCATATTTATTCTTTTATATTTTTATATTTATTCTTTTATATTTTCATATTTATTCTTTTATATTTTTATATTTATTCTTTTATATTTTCATATTTATTCTTTTATATTTTTATATTTTATATTTTTAATATTTATTCTTTTTTATATTTTTATATTTATTCTTTTATATTTTTATATTTTATATTTTTTATATTTATTCTTTTTTATATTTTTATATTTATTCTTTGTTTATATTTTTATATTTATTCTTTTATATATTTATATTTTTATAACAATATAATGTAACAATATATATTTTAAACGTATATTATTTGTCCATTTCATTTTCCTATCATCTTCCATCTCTCTAGCTTTAAAATAATGCTCCATCTCTTTCCCTCCTCCAAATACGTTTAGCATGCTCTGTCTCTTTCCCTCCTTCGAATTTTAGCATGCTCTGTCTCTTTCCCTCCTTCGAATACGTTTAGCTTTAAAATAATGCTCTGTCTCTTTCCCTCCTTCGAATACGTAGGTCCGATGTGGAGAGGTCTCCGCGGCAGCTCGGCCCGGACTGATCCCCTCCATCATCGCGGCTTCCCCCACTCCACGGCATGTGCGCGCGCAACCGGTCTTCCTCTCCCCGCAGGCCCCGCGCCCATGTTTCCCTCCGCCGCGCTCCCCGCGCGCCCTCACTTCCCCCCGCCATCGCGCTCCCCACAGAGGACCTGGGTTAGAACCCGCCTAGACATACTACTGACTCATTTGACTCGTTCGACTCGTTCGACTCGTTCGACTCGTTCGACTCGTTCGACTCGTTCGACTCGTTCGACTCGTTCGACTCGTTCGACTCGTTCGACTCGTTCGACTCGTTCGACTCGTTCGACTCGTTCGACTCGTTCGACTCGTTCGACTCGTTCGACTCGTTCGACTCGTTCGACTCGTTCGACTCGTTCGACTCGTTCGACTCGTTCGACTCGTTCGACTCGTTCGACTCGTTCGACTCGTTCGACTCGTTCGACTCGTTCGACTCGTTCGACTCGTTCGACTCGTTCGACTCGTTCGACTCGTTCGACTCGTTCGACTCGTTCGACTCGTTCGACTCGTTCGACTCGTTCGACTCGTTCGACTCGTTCGACTCGTTCGACTCGTTCGACTCGTTCGACTCGTTCGACTCGTTCGACTCGTTCGACTCGTTCGACTCGTTCGACTCGTTCGACTCGTTCGACTCGTTCGACTCGTTCGACTCGTTCGACTCGTTCGACTCGTTCGACTCGTTCGACTCGTTCGACTCGTTCGACTCGTTCGACTCGTTCGACTCGTTCGACTCGTTCGACTCGTTCGACTCGTTCGACTCGTTCGACTCGTTCGACTCGTTCGACTCGTTCGACTCGTTCGACTCGTTCGACTCGTTCGACTCGTTCGACTCGTTCGACTCGTTCGACTCGTTCGACTCGTTCGACTCGTTCGACTCGTTCGACTCGTTCGACTCGTTCGACTCGTTCGACTCGTTCGACTCGTTCGACTCGTTCGACTCGTTCGACTCGTTCGACTCGTTCGACTCGTTCGACTCGTTCGACTCGTTCGACTCGTTCGACTCGTTCGACTCGTTCGACTCGTTCGACTCGTTCGACTCGTTCGACTCGTTCGACTCGTTCGACTCGTTCGACTCGTTCGACTCGTTCGACTCGTTCGACTCGTTCGACTCGTTCGACTCGTTCGACTCGTTCGACTCGTTCGACTCGTTCGACTCGTTCGACTCGTTCGACTCGTTCGACTCGTTCGACTCGTTCGACTCGTTCGACTCGTTCGACTCGTTCGACTCGTTCGACTCGTTCGACTCGTTCGACTCGTTCGACTCGTTCGACTCGTTCGACTCGTTCGACTCGTTCGACTCGTTCGACTCGTTCGACTCGTTCGACTCGTTCGACTCGTTCGACTCGTTCGACTCGTTCGACTCGTTCGACTCGTTCGACTCGTTCGACTCGTTCGACTCGTTCGACTCGTTCGACTCGTTCGACTCGTTCGACTCGTTCGACTCGTTCGACTCGTTCGACTCGTTCGACTCGTTCGACTCGTTCGACTCGTTCGACTCGTTCGACTCGTTCGACTCGTTCGACTCGTTCGACTCGTTCGACTCGTTCGACTCGTTCGACTCGTTCGACTCGTTCGACTCGTTCGACTCGTTCGACTCGTTCGACTCGTTCGACTCGTTCGACTCGTTCGACTCGTTCGACTCGTTCGACTCGTTCGACTCGTTCGACTCGTTCGACTCGTTCGACTCGTTCGACTCGTTCGACTCGTTCGACTCGTTCGACTCGTTCGACTCGTTCGACTCGTTCGACTCGTTCGACTCGTTCGACTCGTTCGACTCGTTCGACTCGTTCGACTCGTTCGACTCGTTCGACTCGTTCGACTCGTTCGACTCGTTCGACTCGTTCGACTCGTTCGACTCGTTCGACTCGTTCGACTCGTTCGACTCGTTCGACTCGTTCGACTCGTTCGACTCGTTCGACTCGTTCGACTCGTTCGACTCGTTCGACTCGTTCGACTCGTTCGACTCGTTCGACTCGTTCGACTCGTTCGACTCGTTCGACTCGTTCGACTCGTTCGACTCGTTCGACTCGTTCGACTCGTTCGACTCGTTCGACTCGTTCGACTCGTTCGACTCGTTCGACTCGTTCGACTCGTTCGACTCGTTCGACTCGTTCGACTCGTTCGACTCGTTCGACTCGTTCGACTCGTTCGACTCGTTCGACTCGTTCGACTCGTTCGACTCGTTCGACTCGTTCGACTCGTTCGACTCGTTCGACTCGTTCGACTCGTTCGACTCGTTCGACTCGTTCGACTCGTTCGACTCGTTCGACTCGTTCGACTCGTTCGACTCGTTCGACTCGTTCGACTCGTTCGACTCGTTCGACTCGTTCGACTCGTTCGACTCGTTCGACTCGTTCGACTCGTTCGACTCGTTCGACTCGTTCGACTCGTTCGACTCGTTCGACTCGTTCGACTCGTTCGACTCGTTCGACTCGTTCGACTCGTTCGACTCGTTCGACTCGTTCGACTCGTTCGACTCGTTCGACTCGTTCGACTCGTTCGACTCGTTCGACTCGTTCGACTCGTTCGACTCGTTCGACTCGTTCGACTCGTTCGACTCGTTCGACTCGTTCGACTCGTTCGACTCGTTCGACTCGTTCGACTCGTTCGACTCGTTCGACTCGTTCGACTCGTTCGACTCGTTCGACTCGTTCGACTCGTTCGACTCGTTCGACTCGTTCGACTCGTTCGACTCGTTCGACTCGTTCGACTCGTTCGACTCGTTCGACTCGTTCGACTCGTTCGACTCGTTCGACTCGTTCGACTCGTTCGACTCGTTCGACTCGTTCGACTCGTTCGACTCGTTCGACTCGTTCGACTCGTTCGACTCGTTCGACTCGTTCGACTCGTTCGACTCGTTCGACTCGTTCGACTCGTTCGACTCGTTCGACTCGTTCGACTCGTTCGACTCGTTCGACTCGTTCGACTCGTTCGACTCGTTCGACTCGTTCGACTCGTTCGACTCGTTCGACTCGTTCGACTCGTTCGACTCGTTCGACTCGTTCGACTCGTTCGACTCGTTCGACTCGTTCGACTCGTTCGACTCGTTCGACTCGTTCGACTCGTTCGACTCGTTCGACTCGTTCGACTCGTTCGACTCGTTCGACTCGTTCGACTCGTTCGACTCGTTCGACTCGTTCGACTCGTTCGACTCGTTCGACTCGTTCGACTCGTTCGACTCGTTCGACTCGTTCGACTCGTTCGACTCGTTCGACTCGTTCGACTCGTTCGACTCGTTCGACTCGTTCGACTCGTTCGACTCGTTCGACTCGTTCGACTCGTTCGACTCGTTCGACTCGTTCGACTCGTTCGACTCGTTCGACTCGTTCGACTCGTTCGACTCGTTCGACTCGTTCGACTCGTTCGACTCGTTCGACTCGTTCGACTCGTTCGACTCGTTCGACTCGTTCGACTCGTTCGACTCGTTCGACTCGTTCGACTCGTTCGACTCGTTCGACTCGTTCGACTCGTTCGACTCGTTCGACTCGTTCGACTCGTTCGACTCGTTCGACTCGTTCGACTCGTTCGACTCGTTCGACTCGTTCGACTCGTTCGACTCGTTCGACTCGTTCGACTCGTTCGACTCGTTCGACTCGTTCGACTCGTTCGACTCGTTCGACTCGTTCGACTCGTTCGACTCGTTCGACTCGTTCGACTCGTTCGACTCGTTCGACTCGTTCGACTCGTTCGACTCGTTCGACTCGTTCGACTCGTTCGACTCGTTCGACTCGTTCGACTCGTTCGACTCGTTCGACTCGTTCGACTCGTTCGACTCGTTCGACTCGTTCGACTCGTTCGACTCGTTCGACTCGTTCGACTCGTTCGACTCGTTCGACTCGTTTGACTCGTACGACTGGTTTGTGTCGATTGACTCGTTTGACTCGTTTGACTCGTTTGACTCGTTTGACTCGTTTGACTCGATTGCCTCGTTTGACTCGTTTGACTCGTTTGACTCGTTTGACTCGTTTGACTAGTTTGACTCGTTTGACTCGATTAACTCCATTGACCCGTTTGACTCGTTTGACTCGTTTGACTCGTTTGACTCATTTGTGTCGTTCAACTGGTTTGACCTGTTTGACACGTTTGACACGTTTGACTCGTTTGACTCTTTTGACTCGTTTGACTCGTTCGACAGCTTTGTCCCCTTTGACACGTTTGACTCGTTTGACTCGTTTGACTCGATTGACTCGTTTGACTCGTTAGACTGGTTTGTGTCGTTTGACTCGTTTGACACGTTTGACTCGTATGACTCGTTTGACTCGTACGACTGGTTTGTGTCGATTGACTCGTTTGACTCGTTTGACTCGTTTGACTCGTTTGACTCGTTTGACTCGTTTGACTCGTTTGACTCGTTTGACTCGTTTGACTCGTTTGACTCGTTTGACTCGTTTGACTCGTTTGACTCGTTTGACTCGTTTGACTCGTTTGACTCGTTTGACTCGTTTGACTCGTTTGACTCGTTTGACTCGTTTGACTCGTTTGACTCGTTTGACTCGTTTGACTCGTTTGACTCGTTTGACTCGTTTGACTCGTTTGACTCGTTTGACTCGTTTGACTCGTTTGACTCGTTTGACTCGTTTGACTCGTTTGACTCGTTTGAGTCGATTGACTCGTTTGACTCGATTGACTCGTTTGACTCATTTGACTCGTTTGACTCGTTTGGCTCGTTCAACTCGCTTGACTCGATTGTCCTGTTCGACCCGTTTGACTCGTTTGGCTCGTTCAACTCGCTTGACTCGATTGTCCTGTTCGACCCGTTTGACTCGTTTGAGTCGTTTGACTCGTTTGAGTCGTTTGACTCGTTTGACTCGTTTGACTCGTTTGACTCGATTGTCCTGTTCGACCCGTTTGACCCATTTGACTCGTTTGACTCGTTTGACTCGTTTGGCTCGTTCAACTCGCTTGACTCGATTGTCCTGTTCGACCCGTTTGACTAGTTTGACTCGTTTGACTCGTTTGAATCGTTTGACTCGTTTGAATCGTTTGACTCGTTTGACTCGTTTGACTCGTTCGACCCGTTTGACCCGTTTGACACGTTTGACTCGTTTGACTCGTTTGACTCGTTTGAGTCGTTTGACTCGTTTGACTCGATTGACTCGTTTGACTCGATTGACTCGTTTGACTCGTTTGACTCGATTGTCCTGTTCGACCCGGTTGACCCGTTTTACACGTATGTCTCGTTTGACTCGTTTGACTCGTTTGAGTCGTTTGACTCGTTTGACTCGATTGACTCGTTTGACTCGTTTGACTCGTTTGACTCGATTGTCCTGTTCGACCCGTTTGACCCGTTTGACACGTTTGACTCGTTTGACTCGTTTGACTCGATTGACTCGTTTCACTCGTTTGACTCGTTTGACTCATTTGACTTTTTTGACTCGTTTGGCTCGTTCAACTCGCTTGACTCGATTGTCCTGTTCGTCCCGTTTGACTCGTTTGAGTCGTTTGACTCGTTTGAGTCGTTTGAGTCGTGTTACGTATGTGGAATTTTCCCATACGCCGCTCTCAACCACTTTTCGAGCTCGCGTCTGCCGAGGGAAAACGCCCTAAAATCCTTTTGCTTATCATACACCACTAAGGGGCTCTTGATCTTGACCATCTGGATCGCGACCATGGGAACGGGAGTGACACGACGACGACCCCGAAGGATTTCCTTATATGGAAATTCTTAACGAATCCCCACTCATTTTGGGACTATATAAACCCTTCAGTTTCAACCCTCTTCGGTTCAAAGCAGTACAGTCACGCGTAGAGTAACGTCGTGTCATGCTCGTACAGAGTTGGTTAAGTTTAGTACGATCGAGCTAAAGTCTCCGTCAGATATCAAAGTTAACCTCATAGAATCCGCGAGTTCGGTTCATATTCTATTCGGCACTTTGAAATAGCCACTCGTACGCCCCGCATCGCCAGTGCGTCAACACCGTGCAAATTAGTGGTAATTTATATACTTTCACTACACTATTTAATCGCGACACTTACATTTGTATAATAATTAGTTATTGAATACACGAATGGTGTTCGCTCTAAATTGAGTAGATTCGTTGAAACCCATCTTTTACCCAGCGATCCTTATAATATTAGTAGCACTCACCCACTGATACAGCTTTACCGCTCGAGTTGTATCAAACATAAATTAAGAGTTACGAGGCATTACTAACATTTCCCGCGACTCCCTGATCTAGCATCAGGTTCGTTCGCAACCTTTCATCCAAAACAAGGAATCTTTACCAACCTAGTGGCTCCCCGATTTCGCATCGGGTTCGTCCACGTTTAACCCTCCTACGGCTCCCTGATTTCGCATCAGGTTCGTCCGCGAGTGACTCCATTCCTAGAGGCTCCCTGATTTAGCATCAGGTTCGTCCTCGCTTCCGATAATCCTAGCGGCTCCCTGATTTCGCATCAGGTTCGTCCGCACTCTAACTAACAAACTCATAAACCGTATTCCTTGGGAAATACCCTTCTCGCCGGCCACTGCGTTGCCGCAGCCCCGGCTCGTAACAGAACTGGTGACAGCGGTGGGATGCTACTGCATTAGAATCGCCGTAAAATTTGGTTTTTAAATACGTTAAAATCACTCGTAATTTATTATTGACAATATACTAGTTTTCGCTAGTCAAGTCACTTAAGAAAGTTTCAAAATGACAGGCGCACAGGCTAACGTCTCGCCTTACGACATTACGAACCTGACAGTTTCCATTGCAAACTCAATGTCACTATTGACACACCGGACATGTATACAGAATATTACAATGTCAATTCCGACCTTCGACGGTGAAAGTCCACCCTTGACGCGCTTTGCACAAAATGTGGAAGACGGGTTAACTTTGATTCCTGAGGGTACGGAAGCTGAGTATCTTGCGATAATTTTAACAAAACTGATCGGTCCGGCACGCAGGTGCACGTTAGAACATAAATTCACCTCTGTTAAGACGTTAGTGCAACATTTAAAAAAGAGATTCGCGCCGGGAAGAAGTTTGTCATATTTCCAAGTGGAAATCGCGAAATTACATATTCGCGAAGGAGAAAGTCTACGACAGTACGTCGACAGGACCTCTCATCTCGTATATTGTGCGCGCGGAGCTATCCGGGAAAGGTATCTGGATCACGCTGAAGACTTCGTCAAAGAAATGGAAAAGGACGTTCGATGGTTTACCGGATCGAATTTCTTGGAAAGTGTCGGCTCAGTATCAAGACAATCAAACCCTTGAACAAGCTTACGATGCTGTGCTGCAGATAGACAGAAAATTAAGGAATCGGCGACAGTCTCCCCGTAATGAGTCACCCTCTAGGTGGTCTCGCCGAGACCATTACGCCGAAGATTCTCGCCATCACGACCGCCAAGTGTCGTACCCACATTCTCCAAGTAGGTACGACCAAAACAGGGATCGGTCAACAAGAACATCTGGTTTTGAAGAGGAACGAGAAGGACGGACACGTACGACGGCCTGGACCTTGCGTCACCGGAGCCCCTCGAAATCCCCTTCTTATCGCTCCGACTCATCGTTTCCAGATGATGGGGAAAAACAATATTCTATTTTAAAAAATCACGATAAAAATCGCAAGCCGAGTTTATATTGTTGGCATTGCGGTACAACCGGACACGACGGAAAATTCTGTAGGAAACATCCGCGTAGTCCGAGATATCAACAAGACTCGCGAGATTCGTCTGCCGAATCAAACAAGTCTTTAAACTTCGATCGCGCTCAACGTACAGGCGAAACGTTGAGCGGAAACAAAGAAGCTCGCCAAAGGACAGTCCGCTTCGAAGAGAAACCCTCATCAAGGAAGCACCTGCCCCACGCATCAACATCAAGGTTCCAGAACTGGAGTCAGGAACGGGAGAATTCCTAATCGATGGTGGAGCGTCCGTTAATTTAGTAGTCATTAACGCCCTGGGAGAGAAAGCCGCGATAAGCTCTCGGGAAGAAATCGAGTTAACCGGAATTACAACTAATCCAATTCATACCTTAGGAACAACAATTCTTCACATCCACGAAAGTCCCGCACTCTTCTATGTGGTAAAAGAACTTGCAATAGAAGCAGACGGACTAATAGGAATCCCATTTTTAAAACAGGAGGAGGCCGAAATTTCCTATTACCATGGGACTTTAGTATTAAAAAATAAACCAACCCGACCTTTGCGTTTTTCAAATTATCAGGACCTACCTCAAATGAAAGAACTACCGACGTCGACCAAACATCGTATCGAGCCCAGAACGTCGCAACAGATTGCTATAACAATAACAAACCCGAGGATTAGGGAAGGATATTTACCACGTATCAAGACTCTCGAACATCTCTACATAGGGGAAGCAGTTGTAAAGAACAATGACGGGAAGTGCTACGTTATGGCAACAAATACCAGCGATGAACCCCTGGACGTGGAGATAGAACTACAAACATTGGAGCCCTTCGATATCTTCAGTTCATCAGACGAAGATTTGTATCCAGCTGCTGAACACCCGTCAAAATTCAGAACCAAAGAAGATAGAATGCAGAAAATCTTAGAAGCCCTAAACACAAAACATTTGAACAAGGAGGAACTAGATTTCGTTACCAATTTAGTTAGAGATTTTCCCGACCGTTTTTATCTTTCCGGAGATAAACTTGGAAAGGCCCGCGACTTTAAACACTCAATCCATACATCTAACGATATTCCAATCAATACAAGACAATATCGCTATCCTCTCATTCATCAAAAGGAAATTCAAAAACAAATTAGCGCGTTATTATCAAATGGCATAATCACTCCTTCCAAATCTCCGTACAATTCACCTTTATGGATCGTCCCGAAAAAAGAAGACGAAAACGGAATGAAACGTTGGCGTCTGGTAATAGATTTCCGCTTTCTCAACGAAATAATAATTTCTGATAAATATCCATTACCTCAAATCACCGAGATTTTAGATCGACTAGGAGGAGCTAAATATTTTTCAGTCTTTGATCTCGCTAGTGGATTTCATCAAATAGAGATGGATCCGAAAGATAAAGCAAAAACAGCATTCACTACTCCAAATGGACATTACGAATTCTCTCGAATGCCTTTCGGATTAAAGAATGCACCACCCACCTTTCAACGCCTCATGGATCAAGCACTCACTGGACTTCAAGGAACAGACCTCTTTGTCTACTTGGACGACATAGTGATCTACGCATCATCATTACAGGAACATAATATCAAAGTAAAAAAGCTGTTAAACCGCCTTCGAGAACATGGATTAACCCTCCAGACCAACAAATGCCAATTCCTGCGAAAGGAAGTCGCATACCTTGGACTCATTATTTCAAAGGAAGGAGTAAGACCCGACCCTAGGAAATTAAAAGCTGTTCAAGATTTTCCCACACCTACAACGCAGAAGAACATTCAACAATTCTTAGGACTTGTAGGATATTACCGAAGATTCGTACCTAATTTCACCACAAAAGCAAAACCTTTAATTAATCTATTAGGAAAAGGCATCAAATTCAAATGGACGGAAGAACAAGACCAAAGTTTTAAGCAATTACGTAACGAACTTTGCCTTCAGCCCATATTGCAATATCCAGATTTCAGTAAACCGTTCATTGTAACTACAGATGCATCCGATTACGCTATTGGAGCTATACTTAGTCAAGGGGAGATAGGAAATGACCTGCCGATTGCCTACGCATCCCGCAGCCTAAATAAACCCGAGAAGAACTATTCGGCTACTGAAAAGGAATGTTTGGCCATGGTTTACGCCGTAAGGTACTTCAGGCCCTACATCTATGGAACTCCATTCACCCTCGTTACAGATCACAGACCACTGGTGTGGCTACACTCTGTCAAGGACCCCACTTCTAGATTAATGAAATGGAAACTCCGACTTTTGGAGTACGAGTACCAGGTTGTCCATAAATCCGGAAAGACGAATAAGAACGCAGACGCATTATCGCGCAACCCCGTTTCTGCCTGCCTACCACTTATTCCACGAGAGCCCAAGGATCCTGACTTCAAAGTCCAGATACCAAAAACAGACGCCAACATCGATACAATTGGGCACCGCGTACGGCAATTACGACGAGACAGAGAAAACCGACCCAAGTACCGAGAGACAAGCAGCAGCTCATATGAAATAGAAGAAACCGCACGTGGGAACGTTCAACATTCTCCAATAATACACAAGAACCGATCTTTTCCCAGCTTATCTCAAGAGGTAACCATGCCAGATGAACGCCAGGAAACCATAAACAATTTTCGCCCGCAGCAAATTCCACTCAAATCGTCCCTTTAGATAGGGAACAGACCTTATTTGACAATCTGATATCCTTTGAGGAACCGCTCGAAAATACTGTAATAGAAAACGCAGGAAACGTTCAACAAGATTTACTCGGTACACCGCAAGCATCATCAGAAGTCATGGATGAACCTTTACAACCTTCAATAAACCAGCTACCTGCAGATACTACACCCGAAACAAGTGTGAGACAACCACCTGACTTTGACCTCACGCTTGACCCTTACCCATTCCTCACTACCGACATTGAAAATTCAAACGAACTTGACGATCTAGAAGAGATCCCGCTAGACCAACCACATAAAATTATTGTTTCTTCCAATACCTTTACCGCTGAAGAAGGACATTACGTACACTTCATTTCTGCCGATTGCAATTTAGTAAACCCCGTCGGAAAATTACTGCTGGACACTGAAATAATTAATAAACCAAACCTCCTAGCAGCGCAACCAAAAAGGGGACAGGTGATAACTACAGACAATGGACTATTTAAAACATTCAGTATAATAATCGCAGACAACTTTTTTGATAATATTAAAAGAGCAGATGTGCTCAATGGATTGAAAACTCTGCAACACACCTTGGATCAAAATCGGATCAAATCATTTCGTATTTCTGCCACCGGAGACCTTCACAAAATACCATCCAACGAATTCGTCAAGATATTAGAAGAGGTTTTTATAGAAACCGGCCTGCAGATCACTTTATGCAACTGTATCATCACAACACCATCCGAAGAGGACAGACAGCACATCATTTGCGAAGCTCACGACAGTTTAATCGGAGGACACAAAGGAGTAACGAAGACCTACAAACGCATTCGATCAAAATTCCATTGGCCGCAAATGCGCAACGATATTCAAGACTACATCCGAAGATGCCAAAGTTGTCAAGAACAGAAATTAGTCCGAGCGAAAACCCGTCAGCCGATGTTGATCACCGACACGCCTATAGGAGCCTTCGACAAAATCTCCTTAGATACAGTGGGACCTTTACCAATTACACCGAGTGGGAACAGACACATTCTCACCATTCAAGATAATCTAACGAAATATTGCGTAGCCGTAGCAATACCTAATATTCGTGCTGCTACAATTGCAGATGCTTTCGCTAGACACTTCATCGCAATCTACGGTACACCCCGCGCAATATTAACAGACAAAGGAACTAGCTTCATCGGAACACTAATGACAAATTTATCCGAAATATTTAAAATCAAACAAATCACAACCTCGGGATATAGACCACAAACCAACGGATCTTTAGAACGAAGTCACATCGTACTCACCGAATATCTCAAGCATTACATGAATAATTACGAAGACTGGGATTTATTAATACCGTTTGCAATGTTCTCTTACAATACATCCGTTCATGAAGCAACAAATTTCACCCCGTACGAATTAATCTTTGGAAAACCAGCTCGAGAACCAAGTTCTTTTCCAACTGGCGAAAAATTAAAGTCATTTGGAGACTACTTAATAGAATTAATAACGCACATGTCTAATATTCGTAATATAACCTCTGATAATCTAAACAAAGCAAAAACCCGTTCCAATCAACACTCCTCGCTAACAACAGCCAGCATGGAAACGCTGACGGAGAACAGAAGGATGATTTCATTGCCGCCTTGATGCTCGACCGACTACCCGGACAACCTCCACTAGACGTCGTCGACCACTGGCTGGAGATGGGCTACGTGGTGCCCAGCGACGATTAAACTTTTACACCCCGCAACACCTAGCGATAAGTACACATCACACTACACTACACCCGACAATTCTCTTTCACACTCTTGTTTATAAAAGGATTTGTGGGGCGTTTTCCCTTCTTTTGAAAAGCATCACGAGAATCGCGATGATTTGTCTTAGGGGGGAGATGTTACGTATGTGGAATTTTCCCATACGCCGCTCTCAACCACTTTTCGAGCTCGCGTCTGCGAAGGGAAAACGCCCTAAAATCCTTTTGTTTATCATACACCACTAAGGGGCTCTTGATCTTGACCATCTGGATCGCGACCATGGGAACGCAAGTTTGACTCGTTTGACTCGATCGAGTCGTTCGACTCGTTCGACTCGTTCGTTCGACTCGTTCGACTCGTTCGACTCGTTCGACTCGTTCGACTCGTTCGACTCGTTCGACTCGTTCGACTCGTTCGACTCGTTCGACTCGTTCGACTCGTTCGACTCGTTCGACTCGTTCGACTCGTTCGACTCGTTCGACTCGTTCGACTCGTTCGACTCGTTCGACTCGTTCGACTCGTTCGACTCGTTCGACTCGTTCGACTCGTTCGACTCGTTCGACTCGTTCGACTCGTTCGACTCGTTCGACTCGTTCGACTCGTTCGACTCGTTCGACTCGTTCGACTCGTTCGACTCGTTCGACTCGTTCGACTCGTTCGACTCGTTCGACTCGTTCGACTCGTTCGACTCGTTCGACTCGTTCGACTCGTTCGACTCGTTCGACTCGTTCGACTCGTTCGACTCGTTCGACTCGTTCGACTCGTTCGACTCGTTCGACTCGTTCGACTCGTTCGACTCGTTCGACTCGTTCGACTCGTTCGACTCGTTCGACTCGTTCGACTCGTTCGACTCGTTCGACTCGTTCGACTCGTTCGACTCGTTCGACTCGTTCGACTCGTTCGACTCGTTCGACTCGTTCGACTCGTTCGACTCGTTCGACTCGTTCGACTCGTTCGACTCGTTCGACTCGTTCGACTCGTTCGACTCGTTCGACTCGTTCGACTCGTTCGACTCGTTCGACTCGTTCGACTCGTTCGACTCGTTCGACTCGTTCGACTCGTTCGACTCGTTCGACTCGTTCGACTCGTTCGACTCGTTCGACTCGTTCGACTCGTTCGACTCGTTCGACTCGTTCGACTCGTTCGACTCGTTCGACTCGTTCGACTCGTTCGACTCGTTCGACTCGTTCGACTCGTTCGACTCGTTCGACTCGTTCGACTCGTTCGACTCGTTCGACTCGTTCGACTCGTTCGACTCGTTCGACTCGTTCGACTCGTTCGACTCGTTCGACTCGTTCGACTCGTTCGACTCGTTCGACTCGTTCGACTCGTTCGACTCGTTCGACTCGTTCGACTCGTTCGACTCGTTCGACTCGTTCGACTCGTTCGACTCGTTCGACTCGTTCGACTCGTTCGACTCGTTCGACTCGTTCGACTCGTTCGACTCGTTCGACTCGTTCGACTCGTTCGACTCGTTCGACTCGTTCGACTCGTTCGACTCGTTCGACTCGTTCGACTCGTTCGACTCGTTCGACTCGTTCGACTCGTTCGACTCGTTCGACTCGTTCGACTCGTTCGACTCGTTCGACTCGTTCGACTCGTTCGACTCGTTCGACTCGTTCGACTCGTTCGACTCGTTCGACTCGTTCGACTCGTTCGACTCGTTCGACTCGTTCGACTCGTTCGACTCGTTCGACTCGTTCGACTCGTTCGACTCGTTCGACTCGTTCGACTCGTTCGACTCGTTCGACTCGTTCGACTCGTTCGACTCGTTCGACTCGTTCGACTCGTTCGACTCGTTCGACTCGTTCGACTCGTTCGACTCGTTCGACTCGTTCGACTCGTTCGACTCGTTCGACTCGTTCGACTCGTTCGACTCGTTCGACTCGTTCGACTCGTTCGACTCGTTCGACTCGTTCGACTCGTTCGACTCGTTCGACTCGTTCGACTCGTTCGACTCGTTCGACTCGTTCGACTCGTTCGACTCGTTCGACTCGTTCGACTCGTTCGACTCGTTCGACTCGTTCGACTCGTTCGACTCGTTCGACTCGTTCGACTCGTTCGACTCGTTCGACTCGTTCGACTCGTTCGACTCGTTCGACTCGTTCGACTCGTTCGACTCGTTCGACTCGTTCGACTCGTTCGACTCGTTCGACTCGTTCGACTCGTTCGACTCGTTCGACTCGTTCGACTCGTTCGACTCGTTCGACTCGTTCGACTCGTTCGACTCGTTCGACTCGTTCGACTCGTTCGACTCGTTCGACTCGTTCGACTCGTTCGACTCGTTCGACTCGTTCGACTCGTTCGACTCGTTCGACTCGTTCGACTCGTTCGACTCGTTCGACTCGTTCGACTCGTTCGACTCGTTCGACTCGTTCGACTCGTTCGACTCGTTCGACTCGTTCGACTCGTTCGACTCGTTCGACTCGTTCGACTCGTTCGACTCGTTCGACTCGTTCGACTCGTTCGACTCGTTCGACTCGTTCGACTCGTTCGACTCGTTCGACTCGTTCGACTCGTTCGACTCGTTCGACTCGTTCGACTCGTTCGACTCGTTCGACTCGTTCGACTCGTTCGACTCGTTCGACTCGTTCGACTCGTTCGACTCGTTCGACTCGTTCGACTCGTTCGACTCGTTCGACTCGTTCGACTCGTTCGACTCGTTCGACTCGTTCGACTCGTTCGACTCGTTCGACTCGTTCGACTCGTTCGACTCGTTCGACTCGTTCGACTCGTTCGACTCGTTCGACTCGTTCGACTCGTTCGACTCGTTCGACTCGTTCGACTCGTTCGACTCGTTCGACTCGTTCGACTCGTTCGACTCGTTCGACTCGTTCGACTCGTTCGACTCGTTCGACTCGTTCGACTCGTTCGACTCGTTCGACTCGTTCGACTCGTTCGACTCGTTCGACTCGTTCGACTCGTTCGACTCGTTCGACTCGTTCGACTCGTTCGACTCGTTCGACTCGTTCGACTCGTTCGACTCGTTCGACTCGTTCGACTCGTTCGACTCGTTCGACTCGTTCGACTCGTTCGACTCGTTCGACTCGTTCGACTCGTTCGACTCGTTCGACTCGTTCGACTCGTTCGACTCGTTCGACTCGTTCGACTCGTTCGACTCGTTCGACTCGTTCGACTCGTTCGACTCGTTCGACTCGTTCGACTCGTTCGACTCGTTCGACTCGTTCGACTCGTTCGACTCGTTCGACTCGTTCGACTCGTTCGACTCGTTCGACTCGTTCGACTCGTTCGACTCGTTCGACTCGTTCGACTCGTTCGACTCGTTCGACTCGTTCGACTCGTTCGACTCGTTCGACTCGTTCGACTCGTTCGACTCGTTCGACTCGTTCGACTCGTTCGACTCGTTCGACTCGTTCGACTCGTTCGACTCGTTCGACTCGTTCGACTCGTTCGACTCGTTCGACCCGTTCGACCCGTTCGACACGTTTGACACGTTTGACACGTTTGACTCGTTTGACTCGTTTGACTCGTTTGACTCGATTGTCCTGTTCGACTCGTTTGACCCGTTTCACACGTTTGACTCGTTTGACTCGTTTGACGCGTTTGAGTCGTTTGACTCGATTGACTCGTTAGACTCGTTTGACCCGTTTGACTGGTTTGACTCGTTTGACACGTTTGACTCGTTTGACTCGTTTGACTCGTTTGACTCGTTTGACTCGTTTGATTCGGTTGACTCGTTTGACTCGTTTGACTCGTTTGACACGTTTGACTCGATTGAATCGTTTGAGTCGATTTGACACGTTTGACTCGTTTGACTCGTTTGACTCGTTAGACTCGTTTGACTCGTTTGGCTCGACTGAAACGAGTCAAACGAGTCAAACGAGTCAATCGAGTCAAACGGGTCGAACGGGTCGAACAGGACAATCGAGTCAAGCGAGTTGAACGAGCCAAACGAGTCAAACGAATCAAACGAGTCAAAAGGGTCAAACGGGTCGAACGAGTCAAACGAGTCAAACGAGTCAAACGAGTCAAACGAGTCAAACGAGTCAAACGAGTCAAACGAGTCAAACCAGTCAAACGGGTCAAACGAGTCTAACGAGTCAATCGAGTCAAACGACTCAAACGCGTCAAACGAGTCAAACGAGTCAAACGTGTGAAACGGGTCAATCGAGTCGAACAGGACAATCGAGTCAAACGAGTCAAACGAGTCAAACGAGTCAAACGTGTCAAACGTGTCAAACGGGTCAAACGGGTCAAACGAGTCAAACGAGTCAAACGGGTCAAACGAGTCAAACGAGTCAAACGAGTCAAACGAGTCAAACGAGTCAAACGAGTCAAACGAGTCAAACGAGTCAAACGAGAATAACGAGTCAAACGTGTCAAATGGGTCAAACGGGTCGATCGGGTCGAACAGGACAATCGAGTGAAACGAGTGAAACGAGCGAAACGAGTCAAACGTGTCAAATGGGTCAAACGGGTCGAACAGGACAAACGAGTCAAACGAGTCAAACGAGTCAAACGAGTCAATCGAGTCCAGCGAGTCAAACGACTCAACCGAGTCAAACGAGTAAAACGAGTCAAACGAGTCAAACGTGTCAAAAGGGTCAAACGGGTCGAACAGGACAATCGAGTCAAACGAGTCAAACGAGTCATACGAGTCAAACGAGTCAAACGAGTCAAGCGAGTGGAACGAACCAAACGAGTCAATCGAGTCAAACGAGCCAAACGAGTCAAACGGGTCAAACGAGTCAAACGAGTCAAACGAGTCAAACGAGTCAAACGAGTCAACCGAGTCAAACGAGTCAAACGAGTCAAACGAGTCAAACGAGTCAAACGAGTCAAACGGGTCAAACGGGTCGAACAGGACAATCGAGTCAAACGAGTCAATCGAGTCAAACGAGTCAAACGAGTCAAACGAGTTAAACGAGTCAAACGGGTCGAACAGGACAATCGAGTCAAGCGAGTTAAACGAGTCAAACGAGTCAAAAGAGTCCAACGAGTCAAACGAGTCAATCGAGTCAATCGAGTCAAACGAGTCAAACGAGTCAAACGGGACATACGAGTCAAACGAGTCAAACGAGTCAAACGAGTCAAACGAGTCAAACGGGTCAAACGAGTCAAACGAGTCAAACACGTCAAACGAGTCAAACGGGTCAAACGAGTCAAACGAGTCAAACGAGTCAAACGAGTCAAACGAGTCAAGCGAGTAAAACGAGAATAACGAGTCAAACCTGTCAAATGGGTCAAACGGGTCGATCGGGTCGAACAGGACAATCGAGTGAAACGAGTCAAACGAGTCAAACGTGTCAAATGGGTCAAATGGGTCAAACGGGTCGAACAGGACAATCGAGTCAAACGAGTCAAACGAGTCAAACGAGTCAAACGAGTCAAACGAGTCAAACGAGTCAAACGAGTCAAACGAGTCAAACGAGTCAAACGAGTCAAACGAGTCAAACGAGTCAAACGAGTCAAACGAGTCAAACGAGTCAAACGAGTCAAACGAGTCAAACGAGTCAAACGAGTCAAACGAGTCAAACGAGTCAAACGAGTCAAACGAGTCAAACGAGTCAAACGAGTCAAACGAGTCAAACGAGTCAAACGAGTCAAACGAGTCAAACGAGTCAAACGAGTCAAACGAGTCAAACGAGTCAAACGAGTCAAACGAGTCAAACGAGTCAAACGAGTCAAACCAGTCAAACGGGTCAAACGAGTCTAACGAGTCAATCGAGTCAAACGACTCAAACGCGTCAAACGAGTCAAACGAGTCAAACGTGTGAAACGGGTCAATCGAGTCGAACAGGACAATCGAGTCAAACGAGTCAAACGAGTCAAACGAGTCAAACGTGTCAAACGTGTCAAACGGGTCAAACGGGTCAAACGAGTCAAACGAGTCAAACGGGTCAAACGAGTCAAACGAGTCAAACGAGTCAAACGAGTCAAACGAGTCAAACGAGTCAAACGAGTCAAACGAGTCAAACGAGAATAACGAGTCAAACGTGTCAAATGGGTCAAACGGGTCGATCGGGTCGAACAGGACAATCGAGTGAAACGAGTGAAACGAGCGAAACGAGTCAAACGTGTCAAATGGGTCAAACGGGTCGAACAGGACAAACGAGTCAAACGAGTCAAACGAGTCAAACGAGTCAATCGAGTCCAGCGAGTCAAACGACTCAACCGAGTCAAACGAGTAAAACGAGTCAAACGAGTCAAACGTGTCAAAAGGGTCAAACGGGTCGAACAGGACAATCGAGTCAAACGAGTCAAACGAGTCATACGAGTCAAACGAGTCAAACGAGTCAAGCGAGTGGAACGAACCAAACGAGTCAATCGAGTCAAACGAGCCAAACGAGTCAAACGGGTCAAACGAGTCAAACGAGTCAAACGAGTCAAACGAGTCAAACGAGTCAACCGAGTCAAACGAGTCAAACGAGTCAAACGAGTCAAACGAGTCAAACGAGTCAAACGGGTCAAACGGGTCGAACAGGACAATCGAGTCAAACGAGTCAATCGAGTCAAACGAGTCAAACGAGTCAAACGAGTTAAACGAGTCAAACGGGTCGAACAGGACAATCGAGTCAAGCGAGTTAAACGAGTCAAACGAGTCAAAAGAGTCCAACGAGTCAAACGAGTCAATCGAGTCAATCGAGTCAAACGAGTCAAACGAGTCAAACGGGACATACGAGTCAAACGAGTCAAACGAGTCAAACGAGTCAAACGAGTCAAACGGGTCAAACGAGTCAAACGAGTCAAACACGTCAAACGAGTCAAACGGGTCAAACGAGTCAAACGAGTCAAACGAGTCAAACGAGTCAAACGAGTCAAGCGAGTAAAACGAGAATAACGAGTCAAACCTGTCAAATGGGTCAAACGGGTCGATCGGGTCGAACAGGACAATCGAGTGAAACGAGTCAAACGAGTCAAACGTGTCAAATGGGTCAAATGGGTCAAACGGGTCGAACAGGACAATCGAGTCAAACGAGTCAAACGAGTCAAACGAGTCAAACGAGTCAAACGAGTCAAACGAGTCAAACGAGTCAAACGAGTCAAACGAGTCAAACGAGTCAAACGAGTCAAACGAGTCAAACGAGTCAAACGAGTCAAACGAGTCAAACGAGTCAAACGAGTCAAACGAGTCAAACGAGTCAAACGAGTCAAACGAGTCAAACGAGTCAAACGAGTCAAACGAGTCAAACGAGTCAAACGAGTCAAACGAGTCAAACGAGTCAAACGAGTCAAACGAGTCAAACGAGTCAAACGAGTCAAACGAGTCAAACGAGTCAAACGAGTCAAACGAGTCAAACGAGTCAAACGAGTCAAACGAGTCAAACGAGTCAAACGAGTCAAACGAGTCAAACGAGTCAAACGAGTCAAACGAGTCAAACGAGTCAAACGAGTCAAACGAGTCAAACGAGTCAAACGAGTCAAACGAGTCAAACGAGTCAAACGAGTCAAACGAGTCAAACGAGTCAAACGAGTAAAACGAGTCAAACGAGTCAAACGAGTCAAACGAGCCAAACGAGTCTAACGAGTCAAACGAGTCAAACGAGTCAAACGTGTCAAATGAGTCAAACGAGTCAAACGGGTCGAACGAGTCTAACAAGTCGAACGAGTCAATCGAGTCAAACGAGTCAATCGAGTCAAACGAGTCAAACGAGTCAAACGGGTCAAACGAGTCAAACGAGTCAAACGAGCCAAACGAGTCAAACGAGTCAAACGAGTCAAACGAGTCAAACGAGTCAAACGAGAATAACGAGTCAAACGTGTCAAATGGGTCAAACGGGTCGATCGGGTCGAACAGGACAATCGAGTGAAACGAGTCAAACGAGTCAAACGAGTCAAACGTGTCAAATGGGTCAAACGGGTCGAACAGGACAAACGAGTCAAACGAGTCAAACGAGTCAAACGAGTCAATCGAGTCCAGCGAGTCAAACGACTCAACCGAGTCAAACGAGTAAAACGAGTCAAACGAGTCAAACGTGTCAAAAGGGTCAAACGGGTCGAACAGGACAATCGAGTCAAACGAGTCAAACGAGTCATACGAGTCAAACGAATCAAACGAGTCAAGCGAGTGGAACGAACCAAACGAGTCAATCGAGTCAAACGAGCCAAACGAGTCAAACGGGTCAAACGAGTCAAACGAGTCAAACGAGTCAAACGAGTCAAACGAGTCAACCGAGTCAAACGAGTCAAACGAGTCAAACGAGTCAAACGAGTCAAACGAGTCAAACGGGTCAAACGGGTCGAACAGGACAATCGAGTCAAACGAGTCAATCGAGTCAAACGAGTCAAACGAGTCAAACGAGTCAAACGAGTCAAACGAGTCAAACGAGTCAAACGAGTCAAACGAGTCAAACGAGTCAAACGAGTCAAACGAGTCAAACGAGTCAAACGAGTCAAACGAGTCAAACGAGTCAAACGAGTCAAACGAGTCAAACGAGTCAAACGAGTCAAACGAGTCAAACGAGTCAAACGAGTCAAACGAGTCAAACGAGTCAAACGAGTCAAACGAGTCAAACGAGTCAAACGAGTCAAACGAGTCAAACGAGTCAAACGAGTCAAACGAGTCAAACGAGTCAAACGAGTCAAACGAGTCAAACGAGTCAAACGAGTCAAACGAGTCAAACGAGTCAAACGAGTCAAACGAGTCAAACGAGTCAAACGAGTCAAACGAGTCAAACGAGTCAAACGAGTCAAACGAGTCAAACTAGGCAAACGGGTCGAACAGGACAATCGATTCAAACGAGTCAAACGAGTCAAACGAGTCAAACGAGTCAAACGAGTCAAACGAGTCAAACGAGTCAAACGAGTCAAACGAGTCAAACGAGTCAAACGAGTCAAACGAGTCAAACGAGTCAAACGAGTCAAACGAGTCAAACGAGTCAAACGAGTCAAACGAGTCAAACGAGTCAAACGAGTCAAACGAGTCAAACGAGTCAAACGAGTCAAACGAGTCAAACGAGTCAAACGAGTCAAACGAGTCAAACGAGTCAAACGAGTCAAACGAGTCAAACGAGTCAAACGAGTCAAACGAGTCAAACGAGTCAAACGAGTCAAACGAGTCAAACGAGTCAAACGAGTCAAACGAGTCAAACGAGTCAAACGAGTCAAACGAGTCAAACGAGTCAAACGAGTCAAACGAGTCAAACGAGTCAAACGAGTCAAACGAGTCAAACGAGTCAAACGAGTCAAACGAGTCAAACGAGTCAAACGAGTCAAACGAGTCAAACGAGTCAAACGAGTCAAACGAGTCAAACGAGTCAAACGAGTCAAACGAGTCAAACGAGTCAAACGAGTCAAACGAGTCAAACGAGTCAAACGAGTCAAACGAGTCAAACGAGTCAAACGAGTCAAACGAGTCAAACGAGGCAAACGAGGCAAACGAGGCAAACGAGTCAAACGAGTCAAACGAGTCAAACGAGTCAAACGAGTCAAACGAGTCAAACGAGTCAAACGAGTCAAACGAGTCAAACGAGTCAAACGAGTCAAACGAGTCAAACGAGTCCATCGAGTCAAGCGAGTTAAGCGAGTCAAACGAGTCAAAAGAGTCCAACGAGTCAAACGAGTCAATCGAGTCAATCGAGTCAAACGAGTCAAACGAGTCAAACGGGACATACGAGTCAAACGAGTCAAACGAGTCAAACGAGTCAAACGAGTCAAACGGGTCAAACGAGTCAAACGAGTCAAACACGTCAAACGAGTCAAACGGGTCAAACGAGTCAAACGAGTCAAACGAGTCAAACGAGTCAAACGAGTCAAGCGAGTAAAACGAGAATAACGAGTCAAACCTGTCAAATGGGTCAAACGGGTCGATCGGGTCGAACAGGACAATCGAGTGAAACGAGTCAAACGAGTCAAACGTGTCAAATGGGTCAAATGGGTCAAACGGGTCGAACAGGACAATCGAGTCAAACGAGTCAAACGAGTCAAACGAGTCAAACGAGTCAAACGAGTCAAACGAGTCAAACGAGTCAAACGAGTCAAACGAGTCAAACGAGTCAAACGAGTCAAACGAGTCAAACGAGTCAAACGAGTCAAACGAGTCAAACGAGTCAAACGAGTCAAACGAGTCAAACGAGTCAAACGAGTCAAACGAGTCAAACGAGTCAAACGAGTCAAACGAGTCAAACGAGTCAAACGAGTCAAACGAGTCAAACGAGTCAAACGAGTCAAACGAGTCAAACGAGTCAAACGAGTCAAACGAGTCAAACGAGTCAAACGAGTCAAACGAGTCAAACGAGTCAAACGAGTCAAACGAGTCAAACGAGTCAAACGAGTCAAACGAGTCAAACGAGTCAAACGAGTCAAACGAGTCAAACGAGTCAAACGAGTCAAACGAGTCAAACGAGTCAAACGAGTCAAACGAGTCAAACGAGTCAAACGAGTCAAACGAGTCAAACGAGTCAAACGAGTCAAACGAGTCAAACGAGTCAAACGAGTCAAACGAGTCAAACGAGTCAAACGAGTCAAACGAGTCAAACGAGTCAAACGAGTCAAACGAGTCAAACGAGTCAAACGAGTCAAACGAGTCAAACGAGTCAAACGAGTCAAACGAGTCAAACGAGTCAAACGAGTCAAACGAGTCAAACGAGTCAAACGAGTCAAACGAGTCAAACGAGTCAAACGAGTCAAACGAGTCAAACGAGTCAAACGAGTCAAACGAGTCAAACGAGTCAAACGAGTCAAACGAGTCAAACGAGTCAAACGAGTCAAACGAGTCAAACGAGTCAAACGAGTCAAACGTGTCGACCAGGACAATCGATTCAAGCGAGTTAAATGAGTCAAACGAGTCAAACGAGTCGAACGAGTCAATCGAGTCAAACGAGTCAAACGAGTCAAACGAGTCAAACGAGTCATACGAGTCAAACGAGTCAAACGGGTCGAACAGGACGATCGAGTCAAACAAGTCAAACGAGTCAAACGAGTCAAACGAGTCAAACGAGTCAAACGAGTCAAACGAGTCAAACGAGTCAAACGAGTCAAACGAGTCAAACGAGTCAAACGAGTCAAACGAGTCAAACGAGTCAAACGAGTCAAACGAGTCAAACGAGTCAAACGAGTCAAACGAGTCAAACGAGTCAAACGAGTCAAACGAGTCAAACGAGTCAAACGAGTCAAACGAGTCAAACGAGTCAAACGAGTCAAACGAGTCAAACGAGTCAAACGAGTCAAACGAGTCAAACGAGTCAAACGAGTCAAACGAGTCAAACGAGTCAAACGAGTCAAACGAGTCAAACGAGTCAAACGAGTCAAACGAGTCAAACGAGTCAAACGAGTCAAACGAGTCAAACGAGTCAAACGAGTCAAACGAGTCAAACGAGTCAAACGAGTCAAACGAGTCAAACGAGTCAAACGAGTCAAACGAGTCAAACGAGTCAAACGAGTCAAACGAGTCAAACGAGTCAAACGAGTCAAACGAGTCAAACGAGTCAAACGAGTCAAACGTGTCAAACGAGTCAAACGAGTCAAACGAGTCAAACGAGTCAAACGAGTCAAACGAGTCAAACGAGTCAAACGAGTCAAACGAGTCAAACGAGTCAAACGAGTCAAACGAGTCAAACGAGTCAAACGAGTCAAACGAGTCAAACGAGTCAAACGAGTCAAACGAGTCAAACGAGTCAAACGAGTCAAACGAGTCAAACGAGTCAAACGAGTCAAACGAGTCAAACGAGTCAAACGAGTCAAACGAGTCAAACGAGTCAAACGAGTCAAACGAGTCAAACGAGTCAAACGAGTCAAACGAGTCAAACGAGTCAAACGAGTCAAACGAGTCAAACGAGTCAAACGGGTCGAACAGGACAATCGAGTCAAACGAGTCAAACGAGTCAAACGAGTCAAACGAGTCAAACGAGTCAAACGAGTCAATCGAGTCAAACTAGTCACACGATTCAAACGGGTCAAACGAGTCAAACGAGTCAAACGAGTAAAACGAGTCAAACGAGTCAAACGAGTCAAACGAGCCAAACGAGTCAAACGAGTCAAACCAGTCAAACGAGTCAAACGTGTCAAACGCGTCAAACGAGTCAAACGAGTCAAACGAGTCAAACGAGTCAAACGAGTCAAACGAGTAAAACGAGTCAAACGAGTCAAACGAGTCAATCGAGCCAAACGAGTCAAACGAGTCAAACGAGTCAAACGAGTCAAACGTGTCAAACGAGTCAAACGAGTCAAACGAGTCTAACGAGTCAATCGAGTCAAACGAGTCAAACGAGTCAAACGGGTCAAACGAGTCAAACGAGTCAAACGAGTCAAACGAGTCAAACGAGTCAAACGAGTCAAACGAGTCAAACGAGTCAAACGAGTCAAACGAGTCAAACGAGTCAAACGAGTCAAACGAGTCAAACGAGTCAAACGAGTCAAACGAGTCAAACGAGTCAAACGAGTCAAACGAGTCAAACGAGTCAAACGAGTCAAACGAATAAAACGAGTCAAACGAGTCAAACGAGTCAAACGAGTCAAACGAGTCAAACGAGCCAAACGAGTCAAACGAGTCAAACGAGTCAAACGAGTCAAACGTGTCAAACGAGTCAAACGAGTCAAACGAGTCAAACGAGTCAAACGAGTCAAACGAGTCAAACGAGTCAAACGAGTCAAACGAGTCAATCGAGTCAAACACGTCAAACGAGTCAAACGGGTCAAACGAGTCAAACGAGTCAAACGAGTCAAACGAGTCAAACGAGTCAAACGAGTTAAGCGAGTCAAACGAGAATAACGAGTCAAACGAGTCAAACGAGTCAAACGAGTCAAACGAGTCAAACGAGTCAAACGAGTCAAACGTGTCAAACGAGTCAAACGAGTCAAACGAGTCAAACGAGTCAAACGAGTCAAACGAGTCAAACGAGTCAAACGAGTCAAACGAGTCAAACGAGTCAAACGAGTCAAACGAGTCAAACGAGTCAAACGAGTCAAACGAGTCAAACGAGTCAAACGAGTCAAACGAGTCAAACGAGTCAAACGAGTCAAACGAGTCAAACGAGTCAAACGAGTCAAACGAGTCAAACTAGGCAAACGGGTCGAACAGGACAATCGATTCAAACGAGTCAAACGAGTCAAACGAGTCAAACGAGTCAAACGAGTCAAACGAGTCAAACGAGTCAAACGAGTCAAACGAGTCAAACGAGTCAAACGAGTCAAACGAGTCAAACGAGTCAAACGAGTCAAACGAGTCAAACGAGTCAAACGAGTCAAACGAGTCAAACGAGTCAAACGAGTCAAACGAGTCAAACGAGTCAAACGAGTCAAACGAGTCAAACGAGTCAAACGAGTCAAACGAGTCAAACGAGTCAAACGAGTCAAACGAGTCAAACGAGTCAAACGAGTCAAACGAGTCAAACGAGTCAAACGAGTCAAACGAGTCAAACGAGTCAAACGAGTCAAACGAGTCAAACGAGTCAAACGAGTCAAACGAGTCAAACGAGTCAAACGAGTCAAACGAGGCAAACGAGTCAAACGAGTCAAACGAGTCAAACGAGTCAAACGAGTCAAACGAGTCAAACGAGTCAAACGAGTCAAACGAGTCAAACGAGTCCATCGAGTCAAACGAGTCAAACGAGTCAAACGAGTCAAACGAATCCATCGAGTCAAACGGGTCGAACAGGACAATCGAGTCAAGCGAGTTGAATGAACCAAACGAGTCAAACGAGTCAAACGAGTCAAACGAGTCAAACGAGTCAAACGTGTCAAACGAGTCAAACGAGTCAAACGAGTCAAACAAGTCAAACGAGTCAAACGAGTCAAACCAGTCAAACGAGTCAAACGAGTCAAACGTGTCAAACGAGTCAAACGAGTCAAACGAGTCAAACGAGTCAAACGAGTCAAACGAGTCAAACGAGTCAAACGAGTCAAACGAGTCAAACGAGTCAAACGAGTCAAACGAGTCAAACGAGTCAAACGAGTCAAACGAGTCAAACGAGTCAAACGAGTCAAACGAGTCAAACGAGTCAAACGAGTCAAACGAGTCAAACGAGTCAAACGAGTCAAACGAGTCAAACTAGGCAAACGGGTCGAACAGGACAATCGATTCAAACGAGTCAAACGAGTCAAACGAGTCAAACGAGTCAAACGAGTCAAACGAGTCAAACGAGTCAAACGAGTCAAACGAGTCAAACGAGTCAAACGAGTCAAACGAGTCAAACGAGTCAAACGAGTCAAACGAGTCAAACGAGTCAAACGAGTCAAACGAGTCAAACGAGTCAAACGAGTCAAACGAGTCAAACGAGTCAAACGAGTCAAACGAGTCAAACGAGTCAAACGAGTCAAACGAGTCAAACGAGTCAAACGAGTCAAACGAGTCAAACGAGTCAAACGAGGCAAACGAGTCAAACGAGTCAAACGAGTCAAACGAGTCAAACGAGTCAAACGAGTCAAACGAGTCAAACGAGTCAAACGAGTCCATCGAGTCAAACGAGTCAAACGAGTCAAACGAGTCAAACGAATCCATCGAGTCAAACGGGTCGAACAGGACAATCGAGTCAAGCGAGTTGAATGAACCAAACGAGTCAAACGAGTCAAACGAGTCAAACGAGTCAAACGAGTCAAACGTGTCAAACGAGTCAAACGAGTCAAACGAGTCAAACGAGTCAAACAAGTCAAACGAGTCAAACGAGTCAAACGAGTCAAACGAGTCAAACGAGTCAAACGAGTCAAACGAGTCAAACGAGTCAAACGAGTCAAACGAGTCAAACGAGTCAAACGAGTCAAACGAGTCAAACGAGTCAAACGAGTCAAACGAGTCAAACGAGTCAAACGAGTCAAACGAGTCAAACGAGTCAAACGAGTCAAACGAGTCAAACGAGTCAAACGAGTCAAACGAGTCAAACGAGTCAAACGAGTCAAACGAGTCAAACGAGTCAAACGAGTCAAACGAGTCAAACGAGTCAAACGAGTCAAACGAGTCAAACGAGTCAAACGAGTCAAACGAGTCAAACGAGTCAAACGAGTCAAACGAGTCAAACGAGTCAAACGAGTCAAACGAGTCAAACGAGTCAAACGAGTCAAATCAGTCAAACGAGTCGAACGAGTCAAACGAGTCAAACGAGTCAAACGAGTCAAACGTGTCAAACGGGTCGAACAGGACAATCGAGTCAAGCGAGTTGAACGAGCCAAACGAGTCAAACGGGTCAAACGGGTCGAACAGGGCAATCGTGTCAAACGAGTCAAACGAGTCAATCGAGTCAAACGAGTCGAACGAGTCAAACAAGTCAATCGAGTTAAACGAGTCAAAAGGGCCCTTTACACGGACGTTCCGGCGCGCGGTCCGGCGCGCCTCGCGCCGCGCGACACGCCAAAGTACGTGAAGCCGGATCGCGGCGTTCCTTCGCGCGGGCCAGGAGGTCGTACCCGTCACTACTTAGAGACAGCGAGTTCGGGCTCCCATTTCTACGTCGACTTCACATGCTTTTTACACGATCCACCGCAGTAGTGTATTGTGTACTACCTGTTCGATGTATATCATCGATAAATTCTGGAAATGGTTTATGACTGAGTTATAACGACTGTAACATTTTACAAGGGTACTTTAAAAAATGTCCAAATGTTTCCCCGACAATGCGATGGCAAATGAAATTGCAGTTAACACATTCCCTGTTGTGACGATCATAATTATTACTATTGACGGCAATAATCACCATGTCATTGCTCGTTTTAATATAAAAACTATTATTGATAGACGATAAATACACTTAAGGGGGGCATTCTTCTGATTGCTCGTGATGCAGGTAAAATTTTTCACTAACGCTCGTGCGTGGCGCGTTCGAAAAGGTGTGGCGCGCCAGAAAGCACCACAGTCCTGCCCGCGCGCCAGAAAACACCACGATCCTGCCCGCGCGCCAACCTCGACTCCAGAAGAGTTTACATAAGAGACAGAAAAGGTAGTTGGAAAAGGAAAACGGCACTTGAAACCAAGGGCCCGGCACGCGCTTCAGGATTTCCAACGGCACGGAAATCCTGGACCGCGTGCCGAGCCGGCAGCCGATCCTGGCAGCCAAGACCCAGAGGCAACGCCGTCGATAAGCCGTGTCTCGATGATGGGTTTCGAGGACTTCGACCCTCGTGACCAGGGGGGGCCGTACAATGTTATCCCCTAAGACGTGGCGAATCGAAAACTCTACATTTCTCACCGGATCTTGGCGAAAGCGACGTGAATCGTTTCCTTGTGTTTTCCCGATGAAAATGGTCCAAAAACGACACAAATCGGATTGTAATTAAGGAATCTTCATAATAAATTGATTTCCATAACTTCGTTAAAAATAGCCCGATTTACATGAAATTTGGTATAATTTTCATTTGAAAAACGTAAGGAATCCATCGATATCACTTCCATATCGATACGATGAAGAATAAAGAATCCAGTTTTTCTGAAACAGGTATGAATCCTTGGCCGACCGCAGCGAATCGAGGTCGGCGACTCACAGTCGAGGGTGAAATATTCATTACAGCGTATTAAGAAATTCGTTATTCTTCGTCGCATCGATATAAAATTAACACTAATGGATTCCTGGCGTTCTCCCAATTAAAATTATCACAAATATCATGCAAATCGGACTACTTTTACACAAACAATACAAATTATAAAAGGAGTAGGCATTCCGTGGTCGATGACCAGAACGATAACCAGAACGAGCAAAGAACCTTATAAAAAGAGAATAAATATAAGGAAAGTAACCGTAATAAACGTACTAATGGACTAATTTTTGTACCTATTTAAAAATTATATGAAAAAACTATATACTTAGTGTTCCGTGTTGCAGGACAAAAGCGGGCTCAGAGCGAAGCGGAAATTCGTTTCTCGTTTACAGCGGGCGATTTAACAATTTACGAAGCCAAATTCATTCATTCGTTTACAACTAGGCAATTGCTTGTTTCCGAAGGTTTCGTCGGGAAGCATTTGTCTGCCAGATGTCGAAAAGGGGCAATCGACAATATCGACATCGTGCCGTTTTTCAAGGGTTTCGACTTTCTTCGCTCTGAGTTAATGAGTATATTGCTCCATCGGCGGATTCCATCGCTGACCCGCGGGACAATACGGTTATAAACCGTGACCATGTCGAGACTCTGGCCGATCCATCTGGGTAGTTTTGGTAAGCAGATGTCTAATTTTCACCCTCTACGCTGTGAAGAGGGAGAGGGGGGGTTCCTCCTACACCGTCGAACTCATAGAGAGAAGGTCCCTCCTCTCCAAGGAAAATTTAGCCAATCAGCAAGGTTCTTTGCTCGTTCTGGTCATCGTTCGGACCACGAAATCCGAGCATTCTTCATAAAACAAAGTTTTCACAACTATTTTGATTACCGTACGGATCACAGAGTCTACATCGATCTAATCATGATTTTGGATAAGTTACACTCTTGTCGGGCTCCTGGTTGAGCCAGGAATCATTGGTGTCACTTCCATATCGATACGATTAGAGAGTGCGTTTAAGAAATGCCTACTCCTTTTATAATTTGTATTGTTTGTGTAAAAGTAGTCCGATTTGCATGATATTGTGATAATTTTAATTGGGAGAACGCCAGGAACACACGGGTACACGGATACTACGATCCGTGAATTTCGCAACACGTATACACGTGTATCTTCAATACACGTTCTACGCCGGGATCTCTAGTACGAAATGAACGCGATTTAAGAAAGGGTCAAAACTGATTTGACTGATAACTATGCGGGTGGTTAATTTCCGCATATTTAAAAAACAGAACTTGACCATCGTATCTTTAAAAATAATAATGTAAGAAAAAATTGTTTGGCCTAATAAAATTGCCTCATCGAACCATGGAATCCCATATAAACATTGTTTTTCTATCTCGAATACGTTAGGAAATATCCAACTGTTTACTGTTCCCGCGGACACCCTGTATGTACCTTTTTATTACTTTCTGCCGTTTGTTCTTCCATCTACATACATACTTAGTTTCAAGGGTTCGCACAGGCCTGGTCATCGTCAGAAACATTTGGCGGCCAGGCGTTTGCGAACCGAAGGACACTTTTCTTATCCCACGCTTTCTCTTCACCCTGTCTACGTTTTTCTCTGTTTTGCCCCTTTCATCCCCGTTTTTGGGCTGTCACTATCTTTCTTCTTCGCTATCTCTAACTCTGTCTAGTCGTTCCTTTTTAGCCGGCGAAAATTCAGGAAGCGGTCACTTGTTCTCGAACCGGCTTACAAACTCCACGTATCGCGCACGCATTATTTCATTTTTACTGTTAATTGTTATTATTATTTGTTACTGTTAAGTGTTACTATTACTTGTTACTATTAATTTTTACTGTTAATTGTTACCATTAATTGGTACTGTTAATTGTTCTTGTTAATTGTTACATTTAATTGTTGCTTATAATTGTTTCTTTTAATTGTAAATTAATAAGTTGGGTTAGGTGATTACGTGTGTTCGTTACACCGAACCAACTGCAGAATCAGTGACGTGCGTGACAAAAAAAAACAGTACTACCCACAGTTCTGCGTGGTGTGTGGAGATTCCGGCAGTGATCAGTTCGACATTGTGATGTTGGCGATAAACGACAATCGTCGCCGGAACTTGGTCATTGCTGCTGCTGCTACTGCTGCTGCTGTATATTTAACAGAAGCAGAGCGGAGAAGAGACAGAAGAAGGAAGCGCCGTGTTTGGGTGAAACAATACCGAGCAAATTCAAATGATGGAGCCCTTGTTCGAGAGCTGAGACAGGAGTACCAAGAGGATTACCGAAATTATTTGCGGATGGATTCTCAAGCGTTCGATGAACTGTTGAAACTAGTTGAAAACAGAATCGCGAAGCAGGACACAGTCATGAGACGGAGCATCAGTGCAGAGCAACGTCTCATCGCCACGTTACGATTTTTGGCTACTGGACGATCTTACGAAGATTTAAAATTTAGTACGGGGATATCAGCTCCTTCATTATCCAAGATAATTCCCGAGACTTGCAAAGTACTATATCAGGTCCTACGGACTGAATTCTTAAAGGTAAGGGTTACAAATTAATAATACGTATACAAAGAATAACAATAATGCTGCATTAGAGGCGCTCCGTTGGAAAAGTTTCTGAGCGGCGTGCACCATTGCGTCGCTCTATTTTTCCTATTCTCAATTTCAGAGAAAACGATAATACCGTTAAGGAACTAGTTGGATGGCGTCTTTAATACTTCGATGCATGTTCGGTAAAATTCGCATGCATCTTGTTCTGGCTTTCTTTTCTTGCCACCTTTCCTAGTAGCCTTATCTAGCCGATTGTTCGTGACAGGCACTTCTTCTTCCTTCAAACAAAAAAAATTAATAAAATAAGAAATAGGAAAGAAATTAAAAAACAATAAGTCCGTGTCTGTCTGTCGGTATGCCCGCCTGTTGTTCGTGAAACTTGTGTGGTGCGCAGGTCACGCCACAGACGTTTCGTTGTCAACATCATCTCTGTGCGCGCTTCCTATTTCATTTTTTTATTTCTGTATGTATTTTTTGTCATAGTTCCCGAATACCAAGGACGAGTGGAAAAAGATAGCAGAAGGGTTCCATAACAAATGGGATTTTGTCAACTGCGGAGGTGCTATGGATGGAAAACACATCCGAATTGTTCCACCACCGGATTCTGGAGCATTTTATTATAATTATAAAAATTATTATAGTATCGTCCTAATGGCGTTAGTCGATTCTAATTACGAATTCATTTTTGTCGACGTCGGCAAAAATGGAAGGATATCGGATGGGGGTGTTATCGAACATACGGAATTTATGAGACGTTTAAATAACGGGCAGTTGAATTTGCCGGATAATACTGAAACAGTACAAAATTTAAACTTCGCCTTTTTAGGCGATGAAGCGTTTGCTTTGACTAACAATTTTTTAAAGCCTTATGCGCAAAGGGAAGTGGACCATGACAAAAGAATTTTTAATTATAGATTGTCGCGAGCTAGGAACGTAGTCGAAAATACATTCGGTATATTATCCTCGAGATTTCGAGTCTTACATACCGCCATCAATATGAAGGTGGAAAATATATCATATGTCGTATTGGCTACATGCGTTCTGCATAATTTCTTACGGAGACGGAGTACATCATATTTAACTAACAACAGGAGTATGCAAGTGGGGGATTGGCAGAATAATGCAATACAGATGCATAATTTGCAACCCGCCATTCCCAGGAATATTAACAACTCTGCGAAACAAAATAGAGACCGCTATAAAGAATATTTTGTAGGAGAAGGAAGTGTTCCGTGGCAGGAAGACATGTTGAATGTGTATAGAGCGTAAGTGGTTCATGTATTAAGGGGTCACGCCTATCAGTCAGGTCTGAAAACACAAGTATTTTAGGTTTTTTGCAAAGACTTGAAGACTTGTTTAAATAAACGGTTGTGTATTCGAAAATATATATTTTAAAGTTCTTGTTGTTTTTTGCAATGCAATATATAAATAAATAAAGGATTAATAGGCGATCTCCCAACAGCGTTTTTTATTTAAGTACTTTAGGGTGACTGCGACTGTAGGTTTGATCTGGTTCATCAGAAATAACAAATTTGTTCAAATTCAGTTAGTATATTCAATTATTAATCGTGGCTTTTTAAATTTCGTTGCGTAGTTTTTATTTTATAGATGGAAAATGATTTAAGATGATAAGAAATGAGAGCGATTCTGTGGCGAAAGTCGATACTTTTACTATGAAACAGTCGCGATTTTGTAGGAAATTCATTTTTCGGGATAATGAACGTTTAAGCACTAGATAATTTAATATACTAACTAAATTTGGTCGATTTTTTATTTCTGATGAAACAGTTCATAGCTACATTCACGGTCATCCTAAAGTGCTTAAATAAAAAAACCTTGTCGGGAGATCGCCGATAAAACCTTTATTTATTTATATATGGCATTGCAAATAAAAATAAAAGAACTTTCAAATATATACTTTCGAATACACAGCCGTTTATTTAAAAAGGTCTTCAAGTATTTGCAAAAAAAAATACTTGCCTTTCAGACCTCACAGGTAGGCATGACCCCTTAATAGACTGTGTCATACAGGATATTATGTGCAGCGTGTGTCTAAGAAGGAGATGTTTCTAGGATGTACGCCTTCGATTGCTTTAGTTTTTGGATGTGTTGTAGAACAGCAAAAAATAAGAAAAACGTGTTTTTATTATATCGTCTCGTTTGCACATGTAGATGGTGTAACCACCCCTCATAGTCCATTAGAAGAGGTACAAAAGATTCTATTGTTAGTTTCAGAAATATTATCATATTAAAATTGTTTTGAATAAAACCTGATATAGATTTCATTTGCGTCATACGTTGCTGTATGCATGATGTTCTTGTCGTCAGTTACTTTTGTACCTCCTTTTGTGAACTTCGTAGGGTTCTTTTACTCCATAAATATGTAATTGCGCCAATATAAGAAAAACTGTACTTCTTATTTTTTGCTCCTGTAAAAAATATCCAAAAACCAATATAATCGGAGGCGGATACCAAAAAAGCCTCACCTTCCGAATGAGTGCTGGGGAACGAATGAAGCAGGGAGAGAGAGAGGGAGGGAGAGAGAGAGAGAGAGAGAGAGAGAGAGAGAGAGAATGGATGGCGAATGGTAAGGAGAACGAGCGTGATGTAATAGTGACGTGAGGGCGTGATACGATAATTATTGTCAAAAGGAGCGAGAGCAGGTGACAGAGTGGGAGAGGAAGGATTGTATGGACGGGAATAAGGAGAGGGTGAGAGAGCGTAATGAAGTCGAGCGAGTATCGTGTAGGTAATTGTACAGTTGTGCTATTTCAATTACACCGTAATTTCATTACATTGTACTTCAATTACATAATAATTAAATTACGCCGTAATTGAATTACATAATTCTAACTTTTCAATTAATTCAATTGCTAATTAGTGTAATGATCTGAAGATCTGAGATAAATGTTTATATTTATCTTTCATGTCTATAATCGGGTAACAGACACCGGGTAGCGATAATCCTTTTCTTTTATTTACCCTTCTCTCATTTGTTGTACAAGCGAATTAAATGTGTTAAATAGTATTAATATACATATACGTTAATAATAATCATTTGTGTACACTGTACAGAGTGTTAAAAAACTAATGTTCACTAGTCTGGTGGGTGAATGTACACCTGTGGACCGGTAGAGATTTGTAAACAAATCTTGCTACGAATTTGTTTATTACATTGGAAATTAATGTTTCAACGATTCGATTGTGTAGAGTTGCACGCAGAGGTATGGGCATACCACAACTGTGCCCGTTTGGTAGTATTTACCCAAACGGTGGGGCCTGCCACAGTGCGTACCCCCAAACGTAAACAAATACAATACGACGTTTAAAGGGACAGAAAATAGTGCAAGGTGCATTGACCTAGTTAGGCCCACCAGGCCACTGTGCCAGACCCCACCATTCGGGTAGAAACTATCAAAGCGGCAGAGTACTTAGTAGTAGGTCCATGCCTCTACGTGCAACTCTACACAATCTAATCGTTCAAACATTAATTTCAATGTAATAAACAATTTCGTAGCAAGATTCGTTTACAAATCTCTACCGGTCCACAGATGTACATTCACCCACCAAACCAGTGAACATTACTTTTTTAACACCTTGCATATTGTCAGTCTGCGCATGTGTTAATATTACTGTTTCAATATGATGTAATTGAATTACTTTGTAATTATAATTTATGGAGTAATCAATTGTAATTCTGCACAACTCTGTACAATTGTAATACATAGTCAATCCAAGAGTGTGAAATCGGTATAATAGAAAATAAACTATAATTTCATAAATGTTTACATTCCTTTTCTTATGCCAATGCAAAATTGTCAATAAAATATTATTCATTAGACATTCTGTTTCTTGTTTACTTTCAGCCCTACATTAAAATGATTTTTCTTCGTAGTTAGTACTTTTGGCCCGTATTCGTAATAATAATAAAATAAACAAATAAAGTTACTCAATCATCAGGCTGAGTTCCACTTTCAGCGGGGACCGTTTCAATCATTACTGCCTCTGCATCTTCTAAATTAGTTATGGCTGTATTGTCTCCTTCCACCTCGGAAGGTTCCTCCAGGAAAGATGTTCCTGGATCTGCTTCATCCATATTGGACATACTGGTGCTTGGGGTCTCCTGATCTACCGTAAATGACATCTGCTCGTAATACCATAAGGTAGGGACGTATGTATATCTGTTCTGTCCCCTTGCCGGAACGTTTCGACTCTGCCACTTTTTTTAACTCTTTCCGGAAAATTCCACGAAGACTTTATATGTTTTTACGGATGAATTCCTTATCGGCTTCCGGAAAGTGTGGTTTCACCAAGTCGATGAACCTGTCGTACGATTCCGTTTTTAAATTCCTATTTGAATACTATTTGGTTTTTATTTTCCACAGCCAAGGCATTTGCCTGTATAAATCAATAGATTCAGTTGTCAATTTCTTGCCCCAGGAGTCTTTCATTTTCTTAATGTGTGATTATTATTATATTTAATATGACACGGTACACTCACAAGTCACTGAACTATCTAATGTTCAAACACTTTGACTTTTCGTTTCATTCTGCCTCTGTTCCGTGTTTTCCCTTAAGGGGGGTTTGCGCCTTGTTGGGCTGAAAAATAGGTAATTCTTTGTGAATTTTTTCTATAAAAACGGTTCGTCAAATTAATTTGAGCTTTGGCAGGCCGTCTTATTGTATCTTGAACTATTGTTCTGAATTTTTGTGTGACAGTGAAAAAAAAACATAGCAGATACAAAAAGAGCGTTGGAAAATAATCGGGTGATCCTGGCGTTGACGAAAAGTACTGTAAAGTTTATCCGAAACAAAAAAAAGAGATTCTTAATCTATATGAATGTGGCTATCGGTGGTAGTAGATGTATTGCCGTATCTGTTACCATTCCTTTTTTATTTAAAGAAGTTTTCCAGATTTTGCGGCAAAACCTGTTTCAGACTCAAATCAGGACGCTTCACCTTTTTCAAAAGGCTGTCATTTTAACATTTTTTTATATGTATTAATAAATCTACTACCACCGATAGCCACATTCATATAGATTAAGAATCTCTTATCTTTTGTGTGTTTCGGATAAACCTTACAGTACTTTTCATCAACGCCAGGACCACCCGATTATTTTTCAACGCTCTTTTTGTATCTGCCATGTTTTTTCACTGTCATACAAAAATTCAGAACAATAGATCAAGATACAATAAGACGGCCTGCCAAAGCTCAAATTAATTTGACGAACCATTTTTATAGAAAACATTCACAAAAAATTACCTATTTTTCGGCCCAACAAGGCGCAAACCCCCCTTAACACGTAAACATTGGATCCTCCCTCCGTAGCTGAAATTCCGGGTGGAGGTGGTTACGCCAAAATCTAATTGGTGAAGGTGTGACAGAAGGTGCTGGTGACCATTCGCCTGGGACTCTTAATTAAGGCCTAGGCCAGCAATAAAAATTAAAAAGGCCATCGGTGAAGGCGTCGCGGACAGTCCCAGGATTATGGCAATTAGAATTGGCGATCCAGGTGTTCGCCAGGCGCAGGGAATAAACATAAATACCCCAAGTCTCAACAGTCATGGTTAAAGGTGATAAATATGTAGTCGTGGGAGCAGGGTAAATAGAATATCTTTTTTTCAGCCATTAATAAACTAATTTCAGTTTCATTATAAGTATGTGGAAATACGCGTGGTTACATTGCACACCTTGCAATCAATCCGCCGCGTTCATCAGCAATCCACTGCTAATATATTTTTATAAACAATTGATCTACATATACAGCTTCAACCACCGCGCTGTTGTACTAAAAAATCACACGCGATTACACGCGATAAGCGTTAAAGACACTTGGAGGGGGCACCCGGGGACAGAAGGAGTAGTTTGCGCGTGGTCTCGCCTGCGCCATCCTCTTTTCAAATTACACGCGGATCTCTTATCGCGCGAGTCTATACACGCGCCCGAATATAAAAACAGATGGACGCATAACGATTGGGTGCAAAAGAAGGTTCGCCATAGGGAGGAAATATTACTATGCAGAGGTGGAAACTTCACGTATGCATCCTTACAGGTACGATTGGTCATAATACAATCTCCGTCCTGTGGCTTACCTTATCTCGCGGCGCATACGTGGAGCTAGTTTTTGTTTTGATATTCTAACGCGTGTTTATATTCAAGAGATAAGGGAGCCGTGTTCAATTTTAAAGGAGGGCGATGCAGGCGGAACCACGTGCGGACAGCGGACTACCCCTTTTCTTCCTGTGTCTCTCCGCGATACGTATTGATGGTGGACTTGGTGGGTAATACTTCTTAATTGCTATATTGGTGGCATCTTTCTCACGTGCGTCGGGACAAAAGGGGGCTCAGAGCCAGGCGAAAATTCATTCCTTCTTTACGATCGATAATTTATTATTTTTCCAAGAACGTTTCGACAACATCTGTTTGCCAAATTTGTAAAGGTCAAGAAAAAACGTGGTGACATTGTTCAGTCTGAGTTAATCCGTATATTGCTCTGTCGGTGGGTAGTGCGTACGATGACTTTGAACGCGCAGGTACCGTCGTCAACCGGCAACTCGCGGGACAAAACGGCCATAAACCGCGACCCTAGCGAGACTCTGACCGATCAATGTGGCTAGTTTTGGTAAGCAGATGTCTAGTTTAAAACCTCTACGGTATCGGGAGGGAGGGGAGGGTCCCTCCTACACCGTCAAATTCACAGAAGGAAGGTCCCTCCTCTGCAAGGAAAATTTGGCCAATCAGCACGGTTCTTTACTCGTTCTGGTCATCGTTCGGACCACGGAATCCGAGCAGCCTTCATAAAACAAAGTTTGCACAATTATTTTGATCACGGTACAGATCACAGAGTCTACATCGATCTAATCGTGGTTTTGGATAAGTTACACTCTCGTCGGGCTCCAAGGTGAGCCAAGAATCATTGGGGTCCCTTCCATATCGATACGATAAGAGAGTGTGGTAAAAAGATGCCTACTCCTTTTAAGATTTGTATTGCTTGTGTAAAAGTACTCCGATTTGCATCACATTTGACATGATTTTAATTGGGAGAACGCCAGGAATCCATTGGTGTTACTTTTATATCGATACGATAAAGAATAAAGAATTTCTTAATACGCTGTAATGAATATTTCACCCTCGACTGTGGGTCGCCGACCTCGATTCGCTGTGGTCAGCCGAGGATTCATACCTGTTTCAGAAAAACTGTATTCTTTATTCTTTATCGCATCGATATGGAAGTGATGCCGATGGATTCCTAATGTTTCTCAAATGAAAATTATAACAAATTTCATATAAATCGGACTATTTTTAACATGGACTATTTTTAACGAAGCTAGCGAGTACTTTGGGTATGGAACTGCTTAAAATTCATGAAAAAAAAATGGTATCACGGATACAAGACACAGGAAGAAAAGTGGTAGTCCGCTGACCGCGCGTGGTTCCGCCTGCGCCGTCCTGCCTTCAAATTAAACACGGATCCCTTATCGTTCGAGTATAAACACGCGTTGGAATATCAAAACAAAAACTAGCTCCACGTATGCGTCGCGAGAGAAGGTAAGCCGTAGGACGGAGATTGTATTATGACCAATCGTCGTACTTGTAAGGATGCATACGCGAAGTTTCCACCTCTTTATAGTAATATTTCCTCCCTATGGCGAACCTTTTCTTGCACCCAATCGTTGCGCGTCCTTCTGTTTTTATATTCGGGCGCGTGTATATACTCTCGCGATAAGGGATCCGTCTGTAATTTATAGGGAGGACGGCGCAGGCGGGACCCCACGCGCGCAAAGTACCTGTTCCCGGGTCCCTACGCGAAGTGTATTGGCCCTCGTCGCGAGTAATCGCGTGTAATTTTTTAGTACAACAACGCGTGGGTGACATTGTATAGATCTATAGATTAAGAGGTTGTTTTACATCAGGTGTTTATGAAAATATACTAGCAGCGGCTTACTGATGAACGCGGCGGATTGAGTGCAAGGTATTCAGTGGAACCACGTGTATTTCCATAAAACTGAATTTAGTTTATCAATGTCTGAAAACAAGATATTCTAATTACCCCGCTCCTACGCCTACATATTCATCTTTTTTAAGCATGACTCTTAAGACTCGGTATATTTTAGTTTATATCCTGCGCCTGGCGAACACTTGGCAATTCTAATTGCCATACTCCTGGGACTCTCCGCAATGCCGTCACTGATGGGCTTCAGCCCATGACGTCTTTATTGCTGGACTAAACCTTCAGAATCCCAAGACAGTGGTCAAATAAGGAAATAACTCGCGGAGCTTCCACATCTGGCTGCCAAACGTAAACTAAAGACGTATTTACAACCCCTGATTTTTATTACCCGACCGCTGTTCGGGAAGAAGGACGAAAGCGTTTTGCATGTCCTCCTGGGCTCAAATCAGCCCCTTTTGTCACGCCTTAACCAATTATATTTTGCTATAACCACCTCCACTCGGAATTTGACCTGTGGAGGGAGGAACCAATGCTTACGTTTTAAGTGAAAACACGGAGAAAAGGCAGAATCAAACGAAAATTCGAGGTGTCAATACGTGTTCGTATACTTCGGCTACTTTAGTGACGTACTGTGTGATTGCTGTGAAAATTATGGCAGACGAATCAAAGTGGAGTCACAACGCATTGACAGAGCTGCTTACTTTATACAGAAGAATGCCTTGTCTTTGGAAAGTGAAATCAGTGGATTACTTAAATCGCAATTTACGCAAGAAGTGCTACGATGAACTCATTGCATATTGCAAGCCCATATTCCCGCAAGCAGACAGGGATTTTGTTTCAAAAAAAATTCAAAAGCTCCGTGGGTCATTTAGAAAAGAATTTCGAAAAGTAGAGGCATCGAAACGGTCTGGGAAGGGGGCTGAAGATGTTTATGTGCCATCATTATGGTATTACGAGTTATTAGCATTTACCAAGGACCAAGATACCCCCAGTGCGAGCGTATCTAATATTGAAGAGGATTCTAATCAGCCCCTGGACGAGGTGGAAGCGAGGCGGGACGAACCCGAAGTCGAAGATATTGAGGTTGAAGCTGCAGATGCAGATGCAGATGACATAGACGCTACTGATACACAGCCTCACAGTCAAGTAAGTTTATTTATGACCTTATTTATTTCATTACTACACTCCTCAAACAAAAAAAAATAAGCGACGACCTTCCTGTGTAAAATCAGTATTCATTGGTGGTTGTAGGTACGTTTTTTTGCCCGAGTTATTCAAGTTTGAAGCAAAAAATTTCCCTTTCGCTTTAATTGCTCCTACAAACCCAGGAAATCATTGTAGAACGTTCAACAATAAAGCAATAGAAAGATCAGTCATTCCTCTTTAAGACGCATCGTTTGGTTTTTTTCATTTCAATTAACATTTCGGTGAACCATGTCCTTTCTAAAATACGTTTAAAAATTGCACTTTTATTTTCTCTTCAAGTGAGTACTCTAGTGTACAGACCGCGCAATATAACTTTGCCTCCGAGTGGCCACTGAGTAGGCCGTACGTGCGGAAGAGTCTAACCGTCGGCATTCTTTTAATTCCATTCGAAAAGCATACAAATCTTTTTTTTAAATGTTGTCACTGCAAATTTTTATTCTTTTATTCCTTGGTGGGGTCTAGCATTTTCGGCATTTTTTTTAGGAAGATAATGAATTAAACAGAAAATTCAATATGAAGCCTGTTATTGTACAACTCTGGCCGGACATAATCCGATTTTTTTCCCTACAAAATGGCGACGGCAGAGCCATGATATGCAAGATCTTGAGGAGCGACGTTTTTCACGGTGTTCAATCTTACGGCTATACCGTTTGACTTAGAACAAAAAACCAAAAAGTTTTGCGATATCTTGAACATATTCTTTGCAATTGACTCTTTTATAAAAAAATTGCACTTTTTCTTCCAATGTTCACCATTTCGTGACAAATGAATGTTTCTGGATTTCCATACGTACTTCTCTAGTTTTAGACATGCAGAAAATAGATCTTTTTTGTTTTTTGTTCCAAGTCAAACGGTATAGCCGTAAGATTGAACACCGTGGAAAACGTCGCTCCTCAAGATCTTGCATATCATGGCTCTGCCGTCGCCATTTTGTAGGAAAAAAAAATCGTATTATTTCCGGCGAGAGTTGTATAATAACAGGCTTCATATTAAATTTTCTGTTTATTTCATTATTTTCCTAAAAAAATGACGAAAATGACTGCAATTTTGCTTCGTCCAAGGTGACCTAACCTCTTAATACATCAAACACTTACGCTCTATACACATTCAACATATCTTCCGGCCACGGAATACTTCCTTCTCCTACAAAATACTCTTTGTAACGGTCCCTATTTTGTTTCGTAGAGTTATTTATATTCCTATGATCAACGGGTTGCAAATTATCCATCTGTTCAGCATCGTTTTAACAATTCCCCTTCTGCACACTCCTGTTGTTCGTTATATATGCTGCACTCCGTGTCCGTAAGAAATTATGGAGGACGCATGTAGCCAATACGACATATGATATATTTTCCACCTTCATATTGATTGCTGTATGTAACACTCGAAATCGCGAGGATAATAAAACCGAATGTAGTTTCGACTACGTTCCTAGCTCGCGATAATCTATAATGATATATTCTTGTATCTTGGCCCAGCGCCCTTTGCGCATAAGGCTTTAAAAAATTGTTAGTTAAAGCAAACGCTTCATCGCCTAAAAAGACGAAGTTTAAATTTTCTACTGTTTCAGGATTATCCGTCAAATTCAATTGCCCGTTATTTAAACGTTTCATAAATTCCGTATGTTCGAGAACACCACCATCCGATATCCTTCCATTTTGCCCGACGTCGATAAAAATAAATTCGTAATTAGAATCGACTAACGCCATTAGGACGATACTATAGTAATTTTTGTAATTATAATACAAAGCCCCTGAATCCGGTGGTGCAATAATTCGGATGTGTTTTCCATCCATAGCACCTCCGCATTTGACGAAATCCCATTTGTTAGGAAACCCTTCCGCTATTTTTTTACATCCGTCCTTGGTATTCGGGAATTATGAAAAAACAAAATACAATACAAAAATAAACAAAATTTAATTATTTTGTTACTTGTTATTTTATTAACTTATTTCTGTTTTTTTGTAAAGGAAGAAGAAGTACGACTGTGTGAAAGTACAAATAAAAGGCCGGCTGGCGAAATGAATCGCTGCGCCAAGAAAAAAAAAAAGGATGACAGCGTAATCGAAGCTCTCAAAACTTGCGCTGTCGCATTGACGAACCCCACCACCACCAGAATCGAGATCTCGGAGTACGAGGCCGCAGGCATAAAAGTTGCCAAACAACTGGAACGAATGGACCCGGAGCAGGCCATATATGCGGACAGCATAATAACAGCCGTATTGAGAAGAGGACTGTTAAATACTTTAAAGCCTCACACAGCTTTGTGTGACAACGAATGTAATCTCTATGCCCTGCCGATCCGGGATACAATGAATGTCAACACTGATAATCTTCAAGGACATCATAGTAGGAGTTATTAGATTTTTATAGATACAAGCGCGAATTCATATGAAAATCTGTGTATTTTGTTGTATTTAAACAATTGTCTGGCGCTCTGATTGAAAAGTTGCTGCGCGGTGTGCAGCATACCTAGCGGCTGTTCTATTTAGCTGAAACAAAATACCAAAAAGAATTTTGTTTTTTAGGAAATTGCGCAAGTAATGAACCTTGGAACGCAGTAAAAGTTGCCGTTATTTGTTTAATTTTCCAGTTTTTATCCTCCCAATCGACGTTCATTATTTGCGCAGTTTCCTGAAGAACAAAACTCTTTTTGGTGTGTTGTATCAGATAAACAGAACTGTTGCTATCTTGCACGCCGCACAGCAACTATTCAAACGGATCGTCTGAAAATAGTTTAAATATAGGGGAAAGGTGGGATAGTTGATCACAGTTTTGCTTTTTTATTCAAATAATAATAATGGTTTGCTTTATTTGTATATAATTATGTAAGTTGTAATTCTTAGTGTATTCTCAATATACTTGTTCAAATTCAAGAGCTGAAAACTAATTTTAATGAGTGAAATTCAACATTTTCTGGCAGTGACGGTATGCACAAGTATCCCCCACTGAAGGGGAGACTTGATCACAAGATTTGGGAGACTTGATCAGTGTACTTTAACAGTAAATAACACATTAACTTTCTAAAATATATTTATTATCTTCGTCAATAACATGAAAGAAAGAGAATATCATAAAAAGAAAGTAAACTATAACTAACTTGAAAGAATTACTGAAAAAATAAACCAAAGAATTAAACTGTATGACATAAAATAACATAAATGCATTCTTAAAAGACATTTCACTTAGATATCACCTGATTAAGATGGTGATGAAGGAAATATTTTTCTTCTCACTTTCTTTGCCGAATTTTTCTGTTTCATTAGCCGTTCCATGGTTATTTTTGGGGCATTTTCAGCTGTTCAAGTATCCCACCTCACAGACTGATCAAGTATCCCTCAATGCACTCGATATGAAAAAGATGAAAAATGAAACTTACCTTAAATATTTAGATTAATCAATAAATAGCATTAATAGACCAGAAATTGCTGTTTTTACTTAATATATTTCAAATCGTTGAAAATGCAACATTTACTCGAAAAGGAGGAAGAACAAGCAGACTGAAATATTTACTTTTTGGCTGCAAATAAGATCGAAGCTTCTAACAACATCATTCTATGCTACCAAAAGAAAACTGCTACGTGAAGTGTTGCGATAATGCAAACATTACCGCGATAGCGTGACAGGAGGCACAAATTGCCAATATATTAATTAAAAAACTGATGTGATCATGTATCCCCGCTGATCAACTATCCCACCTTTCCCCTATACAATACACAAATTTTCATATGAATTCGCGATCGTGGATTAGCCTTTCCCCGTTAATAACGATACTATATACTATTATTATACATTATACATTATTGTTAGTCTACATGTATTATTATTATTAGTCTACACGTATTATTACGCATTATTACAGTGCTTTGCACGTCTCATAAATTATTTTGGATAGCGAAGGAGCTGATATTCCTGTTATAAATTTTAAATGTTCATAATTTTATGATAACAGTGCGCATATGAATTTTGTAAGCCGCTCCATTTTAAGCTGTATAACTGTGGATATAACCACTATTTTTACATACAATTTTGTTTCATATTCCCTAAACATTGACAAGTGAAGCCACAAAGCTAGAAATAAATATATTTAATTGGTTGGTTTTAAAAAATTCGCGTTCACTTTCTACCGCTTCTAGCGGCTCGTAGAGGCTTGGCTGCCAGGCTAGGCGCGCGCTCCAGGATTTCCGGTCGCACGGAAATCCTGAAGCGCGTGCCGATCCCTTGGTTTCAAGTGCTGTTTTCCTTTTCCAACTACCTTATCTGTCTCTTATGTAAACTCTTCTGGAGTCAAGGTTGGCGCGCGGGCAGGACTGTGGTGCTTTCTGGCGCGCCACAACCCTTTCGAACGCGCCACGCAAGAGCGTGTGTGAAAAATTTTACCTGCCTCACGAGCAATCAGAAGACTACCCCCTTTCTTCAAAACATCTTGCATATTACATCTCTTCATCATTTATCTTATGTGTATTTATCGTCTATCAATATTAGTTTTTATATTAAAACAAGCAATGACAAGGTGATTATTGCCGTCAATAGTAATAATTATGATCGTCATAACAGGGAATGTGTTAACTGCAATTTCATTTGCCATCGCATTGTCGGGGAAACATTTGGACATTTTTTAATGTACCATTGTAAAATGTTACAGTCGTTATAACTCAGTCATAAACCATTTCCAGAATTTATCGATGATATACATCGAACAGGTAGTACACAATACACTACTGCGGTGGATCGTGTAAAAAGCATGTGAAGTCGACGTAGAAATGGGAGCCCGAACTCGCTGTCTCTAAGTAGTGACGGGTACGACCTCCTGGCCCGCGCGAAGGAACGCCGCGATCCGGCTTCACGTACTTTGGCGTGTCGCGCGGCGCGAGGCGCGCCGGACAGCGCGCCGGAACGTCCGTGTAAAGGGCCCTAATCGAGTCAAACGAGTCAAACGAGTCAAACGAGTCAAACGAGTCAAACGAGTCAAACGAGTCAAACGAGTCAAACGAGTCAAAGGAGCCAAACGAGTCAAACGAGTCAAACGAGTCAAACGAGTCAAACGAGTCAAACGAGTCAAACGAGTCAAACGAGTCAAACGAGTCAAACGAGTCAAACGAGTCAAACGAGTCAAACGAGTCAAACGAGTCAAACGAGTCAAACGAGTCAAACGAGTCAAACGAGTCAAACGAGTCAAACGAGTCAAACGAGTCAAACGAGTCAAACGAGTCAAACGAGTCAAACGAGTCAAACGAGTCAAACGAGTCAAACGAGTCAAACGAGTCAAACGAGTCAAACGAGTCAAACGAGTCAAACGAGTCAAACGAGTCAAACGAGTCAAACGAGTCAAACGAGTCAAACGAGTCAAACGAGTCAAACGAGTCAAACGAGTCAAACGAGTCAAACGAGTCAAACGAGTCAAACGAGTCAAACGAGTCAAACGAGTCAAACGAGTCAAACGAGTCAAACGAGTCAAACGAGTCAAACGAGTCAAACGAGTCAAACGAGTCAAACGAGTCAAACGAGTCAAACGAGTCAAACGAGTCAAACGAGTCAAACGAGTCAAACGAGTCAAACGAGTCAAACGAGTCAAACGAGTCAAACGAGTCAAACGAGTCAAACGAGTCAAACGAGTCAAACGAGTCAAACGAGTCAAACGAGTCAAACGAGTCAAACGAGTCAAACGAGTCAAACGGGTCGAACAGGACAATCGAGTCAAACGAGTCAAACGAGTCAAACGAGTCAAACGAGTCAAACGAGTCAATCGAGTTAAACGAGTCAAACGAGTCAAACGAGTCAAACGAGTCAAACGAGTCAAACGAGTCAAACGAGTCAAACGAGTCAAACGAGTCAAACGAGTCAAACGAGTCCAACGAGTCAAACGAGTCAAACGAGTCAAACGTGTCAAACGAGTCAAACGAGTCAAACGAGTCAAACGAGTCAAACGAGTCAAACGAGTCAAACGAGTCAAACGAGTCAAACGAGTCAAACGAGTCAAACGAGTCAAACGAGTCAAACGAGTCAAACGAGTCAAACGAGTCAAACGAGTCAAACGAGTCAAACGAGTCAAACGAGTCAAACGAGTCAAACGAGTCAAACGAGTCAAACGAGTCAAACGAGTCAAACGAGTCAAACGAGTCAAACGAGTCAAACGAGTCAAACGAGTCAAACGAGTCAAACGAGTCAAACGAGTCAAACGAGTCAAACGAGTCAAACGAGTCAAACGAGTCAAACGAGTCAAACGAGTCAAACGAGTCAAACGAGTCAAACGAGTCAAACGAGTCAAACGAGTCAAACGAGTCAAACGAGTCAAACGAGTCAAACGAGTCAAACGAGTCAAACGAGTCAAACGAGTCAAACGAGTCAAACGAGTCAAACGAGTCAAACGAGTCAAACGAGTCAAACGAGTCAAACGAGTCAAACGAGTCAAACGAGTCAAACGAGTCAAACGAGTCAAACGAGTCAAACGGTTCGAACAGGACAATCGAGTCAAGCGAGTTGAACGAGTCAAACGAGTCAAACGAGTCAAACGAGTCAAACGAGTCAAACGAGTCAAACGAGTCAAACGAGTCAAACGAGTCAAACGAGTCAAACGAGTCAAACGAGTCAAACGAGTCAAACGACTCAAACGAGTCAAACGAGTCAAACGAGTCAAACGAGTCAAACGAGTCAAACGAGTCAAACGAGTCAAACGAGTCAAACGAGTCAAACGAGTCAAACGAGTCAAACGAGTCAAACGAGTCAAACGAGTCAAACGAGTCAAACGAGTCAAACGAGTCAAACGAGTCAAACGAGTCAAACGAGTCAAACGAGTCAAACGAGTCAAACGAGTCAAACGAGTCAAACGAGTCAAACGAGTCAAACGAGTCAAACGAGTCAAACGAGTCAAACGAGTCAAACGAGTCAAACGAGTCAAACGAGTCAAACGAGTCAAACGAGTCAAACGAGTCAAACGAGTCAAACGAGTCAAACGAGTCAAACGAGTCAAACGAGTCAAACGAGTCAAACGAGTCAAACGAGTCAAACGAGTCAAACGGTTCGAACAGGACAATCGAGTCAAGCGAGTTGAACGAGCCAAACGAGTGAAACGAGTGAAACGAGTCAAATGGGTCAAACGAGTCAAACGAGTCAAACGAGTGAAACGAGTCAAACGAGTCAATCGAGTCAAACGAGTCAATCGAGTCAAACGAGTCAATCGAGTCAAACGAGTCAATCGAGTCAAACGAGTCAATCGAGTCAAACGAGTCAATCGAGTCAAACGAGTCAATCGAGTCAAACGAGTCAATCGAGTCAAACGAGACAATCGAGTCAAACGAGTCAATCGAGTCAAACGAGTCAATCGAGTCAAACGAGTCAATCGAGTCAAACGAGACAATCGAGTCAAACGAGACAATCGAGTCAAACAAGTCAATCGAGACAAATGAGTCAATCGAGTCAAACGAGTCAATCGAGTCAAACGAGTCAATCGAGTCAAACGAGTCAATCGAGTCAAACGAGTCAATCGTGTCAAACGTGTCAAACGAGTCAAACGTGTCAAACGGGTCAAACGGGTCGAACAGGACAATCGAGTCAAACGATTCAAACGAGTCAAACGAGTCGAACGAGTCAATCGAGTCAAACGAGTCAAACGAGTCAAACGAGTCAAACGAGTCAATCGAGTCAAACGAGTCAAACGAGTCAAACGGGTCGAACAGGACAATCGAGTTAAGCGAGTGAAACGAGCCAAACGAGTCAAACGAGTCAAACGAGTCGAACGAGTCGAACGAGTCGAACGAGTCAAACGAGTCACACGAGACAAACGAGTCAAACGAGTCAAACGAGTCAAACGAGTCAAACGAGTCAAACGAGTCAAACGAGTCAAACGAGTCAAACGAGTCAAACGAGTCAAACGAGTCAAACGAGTCAAACGAGTCAAACGAGTCAAACGAGTCAAACGAGTCAAACGAGTCAAACGAGTCAAACGAGTCAAACGAGTCAAACGAGTCAAACGAGTCAAACGAGTCAAACGAGTCAAACGAGTCAAACGAGTCAAACGAGTCAAACGAGTCAAACGAGTCAAACGAGTCAAACGAGTCAAACGAGTCAAACGAGTCAAACGAGTCAAACGAGTCAAACGAGTCAAACGAGTCAAACGAGTCAAACGAGTCAAACGAGTCAAACGAGTCAAACGAGTCAAACGAGTCAAACGAGTCAAACGAGTCAAACGAGTCAAACGAGTCAAACGAGTCAAACGAGTCAAACGAGTCAAACGAGTCAAACGAGTCAAACGAGTCAAACGAGTCAAACGAGTCAAACGAGTCAAACGAGTCAAACGAGTCAAACGAGTCAAACGAGTCAAACGAGTCAAACGAGTCAAACGAGTCAAACGAGTCAAACGAGTCAAACGAGTCAAACGAGTCAAACGAGTCAAACGAGTCAAACGAGTCAAACGAGTCAAACGAGTCAAACGAGTCAAACGAGTCAAACGAGTCAAACGAGTCAAACGAGTCAAACGAGTCAAACGAGTCAAACGAGTCAAACGGGTCGAACAGGACAATCGAGTTAAGCGAGTTAAACGAGCCAAACGAGTCAAACGAGTCAAACGAGTCAAACGAGTCAAACGAGTCAAACGAGTCAAACGAGTCAAACGAGTCAAACGAGTCAATCGAGTCAAACGAGCCAACGAGTCAAACGAGTCAAACGAGTCAAACGAGTCAAACGAGTCAAACGAGTCAAACGAGTCAAACGAGTCAAACGAGTCAAACGAGTCAAACGAGTCAAACGAGTCAAACGAGTCAAACGAGTCAAACGAGTCAAACGAGTCAATCGAGTCAAACGAGTCAATCGAGTCAAACGAGTCAATCGAGTCAAACGAGACAATCGAGTCAAACGAGACAATCGAGTCAAACAAGTCAATCGAGACAAATGAGTCAATCGAGTCAAACGAGTCAATCGAGTCAAACGAGTCAATCGAGTCAAACGAGTCAATCGTGTCAAACGTGTCAAACGAGTCAAACGTGTCAAACGGGTCAAACGGGTCGAACAGGACAATCGAGTCAAACGATTCAAACGAGTCAAACGAGTCGAACGAGTCAATCGAGTCAAACGAGTCAAACGAGTCAAACGAGTCAAACGAGTCAATCGAGTCAAACGAGTCAAACGAGTCAAACGGGTCGAACAGGACAATCGAGTTAAGCGAGTGAAACGAGCCAAACGAGTCAAACGAGTCAAACGAGTCAAACGAGTCGAACGAGTCGAACGAGTCAATCGAGTCACACGAGACAAACGAGTCAAACGAGTCAAACGAGTCAAACGAGTCAAACGAGTCAAACGAGTCAAACGAGTCAAACGAGTCAAACGAGTCAAACGAGTCAAACGAGTCAAACGAGTCAAACGAGTCAAACGAGTCAAACGAGTCAAACGAGTCAAACGAGTCAAACGAGTCAAACGAGTCAAACGAGTCAAACGAGTCAAACGAGTCAAACGAGTCAAACGAGTCAAACGAGTCAAACGAGTCAAACGAGTCAAACGAGTCAAACGAGTCAAACGAGTCAAACGAGTCAAACGAGTCAAACGAGTCAAACGAGTCAAACGAGTCAAACGAGTCAAACGAGTCAAACGAGTCAAACGAGTCAAACGAGTCAAACGAGTCAAACGAGTCAAACGAGTCAAACGAGTCAAACGAGTCAAACGAGTCAAACGAGTCAAACGAGTCAAACGAGTCAAACGAGTCAAACGAGTCAAACGAGTCAAACGAGTCAAACGAGTCAAACGAGTCAAACGAGTCAAACGAGTCAAACGAGTCAAACGAGTCAAACGGGTCGAACAGGACAATCGAGTTAAGCGAGTTAAACGAGCCAAACGAGTCAAACGAGTCAAACGAGTCAAACGAGTCAAACGAGTCAAACGAGTCAAACGAGTCAAACGAGTCAAACGAGTCAAACGAGTCAAACGAGTCAAACGAGTCAAACGAGTCAAACGAGTCAAACGAGTCAAACGAGTCAAACGAGTCAAACGAGTCAAACGAGTCAAACGAGTCAAACGAGTCAAACGAGTCAAACGAGTCAAACGAGTCAAACGAGTCAAACGAGTCAATCGAGTCAAACGAGCCAACGAGTCAAACGAGTCAAACGAGTCAAACGAGTCAAACGAGTCAAACGAGTCAAACGAGTCAAACGAGTCAAACGAGTCAAACGAGTCAAACGAGTCAAACGAGTCAAACGAGTCAAACGAGTCAAACGAGTCAAACGAGTCAAACGAGTCAAACGAGTCAAACGAGTCAAACGAGTCAAACGAGTCAAACGTGTCAAACGAGTCAAACGAGTCAAACGAGTCAAACGAGTGAAACGAGTCAAACGAGTCAAACGGGTCGAACAGGACAATCGAGTTAAGCGAGTTAAACGAGCCAAACGAGTCAAACGAGTCAAACGAGTCAAACGAGTCAAACGAGTCAAACGAGTCAAACGAGTCGAACGAGTCAATCGAGTCGAACGAGTCAATCGAGTCAAACGAGCCAACGAGTCAAATGAGTCAAACGAGTCAAACGAGTCAAACGAGTCAAACGAGTCAAACGAGTCAAACGAGTCAAACGAGTCAAACGAGTCAAACGAGTCAAACGAGTCAAACGAGTCAAACGACTCAAACGAGTCAAACGGGTCGAACAGGACAATCGAGTCAAGCGAGTTGAACGAGCCAAACGAGTCAAACGAGTCAAACGAGTCAAACGAGTCAAACGAGTCAAACGAGTCATACGAGTCAAACGAGTCAAACGAGTCAAACGAGTCAAACGAGTCAAACGAGTCAAACGAGTCAAACGAGTCAAACGAGTCAAACGAGTCAAACGGGTTAAACGGGTCGAACAGGACAATCGAGTCAAACGATTCAAACGAGTCAAACGGGTCAAACGAGACAAACGAATCAAACGGGTCGAACAGGACAATCGAGTCAAACGAGTCAAACGAGTCAAACGAGTCGAACGAGTCAAACGAGTCGAACGAGTCAAACGAGTCGAACGAGTCAAACGAGTCGAACGAGTCAAACGAGTCAAACGAGTCAAACGAGTCAAACGAGTCAAACGAGTCAAACGAGTCAAACGAGTCAAACGAGTCAAACGAGTCAAACGAGTCAAACGAGTCAAACGAGTCAAACGAGTCAAACGAGTCAAACGAGTCAAACGAGTCAAACGAGTCAAACGAGTCAAACGAGTCAAACGAGTCAAACGAGTCAAACGAGTCAAACGAGTCAAACGAGTCAAACGAGTCAAACGAGTCAAACGAGTCAAACGAGTCAAACGAGTCAAACGAGTCAAACGAGTCAAACGAGTCAAACGAGTCAAACGAGTCAAACGAGTCAAACGAGTCAAACGAGTCAAACGAGTCAAACGAGTCAAACGAGTCAAACGAGTCAAACGAGTCAAACGAGTCAAACGAGTCAAACGAGTCGAACGAGTCGAACGAGTCGAACGAGTCGAACGAGTCGAACGAGTCGAACGGGTCGAACGGGTCGAACAGGACAATCGAGTCAAACGAGTCAAACGAGTCAAACGAGTCAAACGAGTCAAACGAGTCAAACGAGTCAAACGAGTCAAACGAGTCAAACGAGTCAAACGAGTCAAACGAGTCAAACGAGTCAAACGAGTCAAACGAGTCAAACGAGTCAAACGAGTCAAACGAGTCAAACGAGTCAAACGAGTCAAACGAGTCAAACGAGTCAAACGAGTCAAACGAGTCAAACGAGTCAAACGAGTCAAACGAGTCAAACGAGTCAAACGAGTCAAACGAGTCAAACGAGTGAAACGAGTCAAACGAGTGAAACGAGTCAAACGAGTGAAACGAGTCAAACGAGTGAAACGAGTCAAACGAGTCAATCGAGTCAAACGAGTCAATCGAGTCAAACGAGTCAATCGAGTCAAACGAGTCAATCGAGTCAAACGAGTCAATCGAGTCAAACGAGTCAATCGAGTCAAACGAGTCAATCGAGTCAAACGAGACAATCGAGTCAAACGAGTCAATCGAGTCAAACGAGTCAATCGAGTCAAACGAGTCAATCGAGTCAAACGAGACAATCGAGTCAAACGAGACAATCGGGTCAAACAAGTCAATCGAGACAAACGAGTCAATCGAGTCAAACGAGTCAATCGAGTCAAACGAGTCAATCGAGTCAAACGAGTCAATCGTGTCAAACGTGTCAAACGAGTCAAACGTGTCAAACGGGTCAAACGGGTCGAACAGGACAATCGAGTCAAACGATTCAAACGAGTCAAACGAGTCGAACGAGTCAAACGAGTCAAACGAGTCAAACGAGTCAAACGAGTCAAACGAGTCAAACGAGTCAATCGAGTCAAACGAGTCAATCGAGTCAAACGAGTCAATCGAGTCAAACGAGACAATCGAGTCAAACGAGACAATCGAGTCAAACAAGTCAATCGAGACAAACGAGTCAATCGAGTCGAACGAGTCAATCGAGTCGAACGAGTCAATCGAGTCAAACGAGTCAATCGTGTCAAACGTGTCAAACGAGTCAAACGTGTCAAACGGGTCAAACGGGTCGAACAGGACAATCGAGTCAAACGATTCAAACGAGTCAAACGAGTCGAACGAGTCAATCGAGTCAAACGAGTCAAACGAGTCAAACGAGTCAAACGAGTCAATCGAGTCAAACGAGTCAAACGAGTCAAACGGGTCGAACAGGACAATCGAGTTAAGCGAGTGAAACGAGCCAAACGAGTCAAACGAGTCAAACGAGTCAAACGAGTCGAACGAGTCGAACGAGTCAATCGAGTCACACGAGTCAAACGAGTCAAACGAGTCAAACGAGTCAAACGAGTCAAACGAGTCAAACGAGTCAAACGAGTCAAACGAGTCAAACGAGTCAAACGAGTCAAACGAGTCAAACGAGTCAAACGAGTCAAACGAGTCAAACGAGTCAAACGAGTCAAACGAGTCAAACGAGTCAAACGAGTCAAACGAGTCAAACGAGTCAAACGGGTCGAACAGGACAATCGAGTTAAGCGAGTTAAACGAGCCAAACGAGTCAAACGAGTCAAACGAGTCAAACGAGTCAAACGAGTCAAACGAGTCAAACGAGTCAAACGAGTCAAACGAGCCAACGAGTCAAACGAGTCAAACGAGTCAAACGAGTCAAACGAGTCAAACGAGTCAAACGAGTCAAACGAGTCAAACGAGTCAAACGAGTCAAACGAGTCAAACGAGTCAAACGAGTCAAACGAGTCAAACGAGTCAAACGAGTCAAACGAGTCAAACGAGTCAAACGAGTCAAACGTGTCAAACGAGTCAAACGAGTCAAACGAGTCAAACGAGTCAAACGAGTCAAACGGGTCGAACAGGACAATCGAGTTAAGCGAGTTAAACGAGCCAAACGAGTCAAACGAGTCAAACGAGTCAAACGAGTCAAACGAGTCAAACGAGTCATACGAGTCAAACGAGTCAAACGAGTCAAACGAGTCAAACGAGTCAAACGAGTCAAACGAGTCAAACGAGTCAAACGAGTCAAACGGGTTAAACGGGTCGAACAGGACAATCGAGTCAAACGATTCAAACGAGTCAAACGGGTCAAACGAGACAAACGAGTCAAACGGGTCGAACAGGACAATCGAGTTAAGCGAGTTAAACGAGCCAAACGAGTCAAACGAGTCAAACGAGTCAAACGAGTCAAACGAGTCAAACGAGTCATACGAGTCAAACGAGTCAAACGAGTCAAACGAGTCAAACGAGTCAAACGAGTCAAACGAGTCAAACGAGTCAAACGAGTCAAACGAGTCAAACGAGTCAAACGAGTCAAACGAGTCAAACGAGTCAAACGAGTCAAACGAGTCAAACGAGTCAAACGAGTCAAACGAGTCAAACGAGTCAAACGAGTCAAACGAGTCAAACGAGTCAAACGAGTCAAACGAGTCAAACGAGTCAAACGAGTCAAACGAGTCAAACGAGTCAAACGAGTCAAACGAGTCAAACGAGTCAAACGAGTCAAACGGGTCGAACAGGACAATCGAGTTAAGCGAGTTAAACGAGCCAAACGAGTCAAACGAGTCAAACGAGTCAAACGAGTCAAACGAGTCAAACGAGTCATACGAGTCAAACGAGTCAAACGAGTCAAACGAGTCAAACGAGTCAAACGAGTCAAACGAGTCAAACGAGTCAAACGAGTCAAACGAGTCAAACGAGTCAAACGAGTCAAACGAGTCAAACGAGTCAAACGAGTCAAACGAGTCAAACGAGTCAAACGAGTCAAACGAGTCAAACGAGTCAAACGAGTCAAACGAGTCAAACGAGTCAAACGAGTCAAACGAGTCAAACGAGTCAATCGAGTCAAACGAGTCAATCGAGTCAAACGAGTCAATCGAGTCAAACGAGACAATCGAGTCAAACGAGACAATCGAGTCAAACAAGTCAATCGAGACAAACGAGTCAATCGAGTCGAACGAGTCAATCGAGTCGAACGAGTCAATCGAGTCAAACGAGTCAATCGTGTCAAACGTGTCAAACGAGTCAAACGTGTCAAACGGGTCAAACGGGTCGAACAGGACAATCGAGTCAAACGATTCAAACGAGTCAAACGAGTCGAACGAGTCAATCGAGTCAAACGAGTCAAACGAGTCAAACGAGTCAATCGAGTCAAACGAGTCAAACGAGTCAAACGGGTCGAACAGGACAATCGAGTTAAGCGAGTGAAACGAGCCAAACGAGTCAAACGAGTCAAACGAGTCAAACGAGTCGAACGAGTCGAACGAGTCAATCGAGTCACACGAGTCAAACGAGTCAAACGAGTCAAACGAGTCAAACGAGTCAAACGAGTCAAACGAGTCAAACGAGTCAAACGAGTCAAACGAGTCAAACGAGTCAAACGAGTCAAACGAGTCAAACGAGTCAAACGAGTCAAACGAGTCAAACGAGTCAAACGAGTCAAACGAGTCAAACGAGTCAAACGAGTCAAACGAGTCAAACGAGTCAAACGAGTCAAACGGGTCGAACAGGACAATCGAGTTAAGCGAGTTAAACGAGCCAAACGAGTCAAACGAGTCAAACGAGTCAAACGAGTCAAACGAGTCAAACGAGTCAAACGAGTCAAACGAGTCAAACGAGCCAACGAGTCAAACGAGTCAAACGAGTCAAACGAGTCAAACGAGTCAAACGAGTCAAACGAGTCAAACGAGTCAAACGAGTCAAACGAGTCAAACGAGTCAAACGAGTCAAACGAGTCAAACGAGTCAAACGAGTCAAACGAGTCAAACGAGTCAAACGAGTCAAACGAGTCAAACGTGTCAAACGAGTCAAACGAGTCAAACGAGTCAAACGAGTCAAACGAGTCAAACGGGTCGAACAGGACAATCGAGTTAAGCGAGTTAAACGAGCCAAACGAGTCAAACGAGTCAAACGAGTCAAACGAGTCAAACGAGTCAAACGAGTCATACGAGTCAAACGAGTCAAACGAGTCAAACGAGTCAAACGAGTCAAACGAGTCAAACGAGTCAAACGAGTCAAACGAGTCAAACGGGTTAAACGGGTCGAACAGGACAATCGAGTCAAACGATTCAAACGAGTCAAACGGGTCAAACGAGACAAACGAGTCAAACGGGTCGAACAGGACAATCGAGTCAAACGAGTCAAACGAGTCAAACGAGTCGAACGAGTCAAACGAGTCGAACGAGTCAAACGAGTCGAACGAGTCAAACGAGTCGAACGAGTCAAACGAGTCGAACGAGTCAAACCAGTCGAACGAGTCAAACGAGTCGAACGAGTCAAACGAGTCGAACGAGTCAAACGGGTCGAACGAGTCAAACGGGTCGAACGAGTCAAACGGGTCGAACGAGTCAAACGGGTCGAACGAGTCAAACGGGTCGAACGAGTCAAACGGGTCGAACGAGTCAAACGGGTCGAACGAGTCAAACGGGTCGAACGAGTCAAACGGGTCGAACGAGTCAAACGAGTCCAACGAGTCAAACGAATCAAACGAGTCAAACGAGTCAAACGAGTCAAACGAGTCAAACGAGTCAAACGAGTCAAACGAGTCAAACGGGTCGAACAGGACAATCGTGTTAAGCGAGTTAAACGAGCCAAACGAGTCAAACGAGTCACACGAGTCAAACGAGTCGAACGAGTCAAACGAGTCGAACGAGTCGAACGAGTCAATCGAGTCACACGAGACAAACGAGTCAAACGAGTCAAACGAGTCAAACGAGTCAAACGAGTCAAACGAGTCAAACGAGTCAAACGAGTCAAACGAGTCAAACGAGTCAAACGAGTCAAACGAGTCAAACGAGTCAAACGAGTCAAACGAGTCAAACGAGTCAAACGAGTCAAACGAGTCAAACGAGTCAAACGAGTCAAACGAGTCAAACGAGTCAAACGAGTCAAACGAGTCAAACGAGTCAAACGAGTCAAACGAGTCAAACGAGTCAAACGAGTCAAACGAGTCAAACGAGTCAAACGAGTCAAACGAGTCAAACGAGTCAAACGAGTCAACCGAGTCAAACGAGTCAAACGAGTCAAACGAGTCAAACGAGTCAAACGAGTCAAACGAGTCAAACGAGTCAAACGAGTCAAACGAGTCAAACGAGTCAAACGAGTCAAACGAGTCAAACGAGTCAAACGAGTCAAACGAGTCAAACGAGTCAAACGGGTCGAACGGGTCGAACAGGACAATCGAGTCAAGCGAGTTGAACGAGCCAAACGAGTCGAACGAGTCAAACGAGTCAAATGGGTCAATCGGGTCGAACAGGACAATCAAGTGAAACAAGTCAAACGAGTCAAACGAGTCAAACGAGTCAAACGAGTCAAACGAGTCAATCGAGTCAAACGAGTCAAACGAGTCAAACGAGTCAAACGAGTCAAACGAGTCAAACGAGTCAAACGAGTCAAACGAGTCAAACGAGTCAAACGAGTCAAACGAGTCAAACGAGTCAAACGAGTCAAACGAGTCAAACGAGTCAAACGAGTCAAACGAGTCAAACGAGTCAAACGAGTCAAACGAGTCAAACGAGTCAAACGAGTCAAACGAGTCAAACGAGTCAAACGAGTCAAACGAGTCAAACGAGTCAAACGAGTCAAACGAGTCAAACGAGTCAAACGAGTCAAACGAGTCAAACGAGTCAAACGAGTCAAACGAGTCAAACGAGTCAAACGAGTCAAACGAGTCAAACGAGTCAAACGAGTCAAACGAGTCAAACGAGTCAAACGAGTCAAACGAGTCAAACGAGTCAAACGAGTCAAACGAGTCAAACGAGTCAAACGAGTCAAACGAGTCAAACCAGTCAAACGAGTCAAACGAGTCAAACGAGTCAAACGAGGCAAACGTGTCAAACGGGTCAAACGGGTCGAACAGGACAATCGAGTCAAACGAGTCAAACGAGTCAAACGAGCCAAACAAGTCAAACGAGTCAAACGAGTCAAACGAGTCAAACGAGTCGAACGAGTCGAACGAGTCGAACGAGTCAAACGAGTCGAACGAGTCAAACGAGTCGAACGAGTCAAACGAGTCGAACGAGTCGAACGAGTCAAACGAGTCGAACGAGTCAAACGAGTCGAACGAGTCAAACGGGTCGAACAGGACAATCGAGTCAAACGAGTCAAACGAGTCAAACGGTTTGAACAGGACAATCGAGTCAAGCGAGTTAAACGAGCCAACCGAGTCAAACGAGTCAAACGAGTCAAACGAGTGTTACGTCCCTACTTCCTTATTTAAGCGCGATTTCTAGGGAATTTATATTTTCTATCCGCTTTTGAACTAATCCTGGGACTTAACGCTCTGGGATAGTTGAGAATGATTGTTACGCGTATTATTGAACATACTTACTTTCTATAATGCGATGAGTCGCCAGGGGATGGGAGCGTTCGGAATGCCGTTAATTTCTAGAGCTGCGTTGGATTTCTGTTGGGCCCAATCGCCGCAGTAGATCGTGATTCCCTTAACCCTTGGCTTGATGTTTTTTATTACGGGAGTTGGGGTGACTCCCAACGAGGATCCTATTGCTGGGCGCACTTATAATTATAGTTTATTCTTCGTAGTTGTACCTTTCGCCCGGCACGATTGCTTTTAGGCATCTGGGAATTAATTAAATCTTTTAGTTTTGTTCAAATGGAACTCGGTTTACGCTTACACTCCAGAGGACACTGGTGGGCAGCTGTCTGCGCGCCAGTGATTCTAAAGAATCAGCTCAAACCATAGTTCGTTAATTATTCATTTTTTTTATGAATTGATGGATCGATTCGTATTAAATTGACCGCGTATACAGATTGATCTCTAGTATCTAGTGACATAGTGGGCAGCTGACTGCTCGCCAATGACACTTTCAACAGAGGAGAATCTGGATTTCTTTATTCTCATTTCTACGGTAACTCAAAAAACACTCAGAATGCCCAAAAGCTTAGGAAGGCTAGTAAAACACTTGGAACGCGTTAAATATGATTTTATCACTTTTATTAATAATAAAAACTTCACTTACAACTTTTACACTTTGAAAAATAAAACGTGGACACTGAAGCGAATGTTTTAGATGATTCCGGTAATTATTATGGTAATGAGCTCCGCGGGTGGTCAGTCCCTTTTTATAGGGCAATTGGTCACTCCTACTCTAGGATTTGTCACATGACAAATCATAGGTGGGATAGCCCACCCCACAGCCTCCACCTGGGATCTTCCAGGGAGAATCTTCCCATCGCGCTATCTGAGAATCTGTTTACGATTTAGTCACGTTCCTCCGTGGCCTTTTATGTGTCTTTCCTCGCGACTAATATGTATTATTTTTAGATTCCCAGCGGCGACGATAGCAAGATTCTTTATACATATTTGGATTTATATGTTTATTATATTTTTTGTACGGTTGATACCGTGCGGCTTACGTACTAGGGTCTGAAGTTAAATACATGATATGGGTATCGGTGATCGAGTATCGGGAAATAAATGGGAGGGCAATCTTCTGGCGAGGACCAGGGGCACAGCTCTGCGAAGGTGGTGTCGACTCCGCTGGTTGATAAGGCCCTCCGTCCCATGCTGAACGTCAGCTGGTGTTGACTGGGCCTCTTTCGTGTGCGTGCGGTCAACGAGCTGGTGTACTGCTGACTGTCCGCTACCTCCTTGATGCTGTTTGTCCTGTTCGCTGTTGCCGTTCGAATATCCCTTGCTCGATCTCTTCTTATTGTAACTTATTATGATAATGCCTTATCGGCAATTTGTTGCACAATATTTAGTATGATGTTTTCATACGAGGTTGTTATATTACCTCAGAGTACGGAATAGTAAATAAAATGAATTAAAGGTTAAATAATATTTGATTCTACGTCGCGGGACGTGACACCTCCCCCTTTAGAAAGCAAATTTCCAGAAGAAATTTGTTTTAATTCTTGGATGGCTTCTTTGAATTCTCTTGCCGCTGGAGTCGGTTGTCGTCCCTCGTCAGTTGTTGCTGGTTGATCTGCATTCTGCGATGATGGTTGTTTTTTCTTGGCCAAATATAATATTAAAGTTGTTATGGAGGTCCAAATTGCTCCTGACAAGTGTAATCCGCATCCGTAGACTGCATGTATTTGATATCCGTGTATAATGGTATCAAATATTGTTTTTATTAGTTTAATGATAATAAAAACTCCAAGGAGTCCTGCGGTGACTGTTCCAAATTTAAGGAATCCGTTCCAGAATTTGGCTGCTGCATTCTCGGCTAATGTGGTGATGGTTTCTTCGTCCATAATTCCCATTATTGAAATTGATCCTGCGGGAATATTTTTCCCGGATACTCCTCTGGCGAGTGTGTTTAATACGGCTGCCTTTTCAGCAGGGAACATAATGTGGTCCCTTAAATTTTCCAGTTCCTTCTGTGTATATATCCCGCTGGTTGCGAGATCCGAAGGAGATGTGTAGTGCCAACTGAGTTTTGTTTTTGGATGTAATAATTGAGGTGGACGGACTTCAATCGGATGTGGTGAAATTCTGTGCCATGCTTGGTCGATTTCTTACATGACTGGTAGAATGGGACTACATTCTATATAGCATTCATCTGTTTGGCGTATTTTAACTTGAACAGAAATGCATTTTATAATGTGAATCACTTCGCCAGCTACTAGTGCCATATGTCCCGGTGTTTTCGTGACTATATTAGCAAATTCGTCTGGTTTCAGCGTAGCAATTATCAGAGCATTGTTTAATATTTGTTGTTCCAATAAGCATTTTTGTAAAATGATGTCTCTGTATAGGGTTTCCAATTCAGTTCTTATATGTTTCTCCACGTAGACAGATTTGGAATTCACGTACGTGAAAATATCTAAATTTTCTACTGGGATTTTGTGTAAAGATGCAAAAATTCTTTCCTTCGTTGTTTCCAAGATAAATAACTTTGGATGTTCCGTTTGTATGAGCGTATAACCACATAGATGTTGCTCTCCTATTGGAGTTAAAGCGAACGTAATATCTTGTGTAGTCAATGCATATACGGAAGGTGATTTTTCTTCGGCTTGGCTGGTATCGGTAATTTTGGATGCCAGCCCTTCGTAGAGTACATCATAGCGATCGAATTTGCAAGTCGATGGTGGAAAGGAGTGCCAGAACGTGTGTCCGTCCTCGTTGTCCAAGCAAAATCCGTTTTGAAAATAGCATATAGTTCCAGATTTCAATATGATTTTGTTATGCTCCAGTCGTACTGGTACTAGAGCAGGTTTGAGTGTTATTTTCGCCATTGCTTGTACTACTACTTTTTCCCATGATCCATAAGGGTCGGAAAATTGTGCTCCGGTACATTTTCCATCTGCGGTGAGTGATCCGGCCATGGTGAATGTCCGGGTTGATGTTTGGTTCATTTTGAGTCCCACCAAATAGACGTTGTTACCAATGACGGTGGATCCGTATCCATGCATATCTCGGCATTGACGTTCGGTTAAATCTTCGAGGTATTCATTTAATCCGTTGTGTACTGCGGAAATGTGTGAATGCATTCCGCAATAATAAATGGTTCTTGAAATTATCAGCTTGCATTGGATGACTTCCACGTAGTTGAAGTCCGAGAGTTGCAGAAGTTGAATGTAGATTTCCTTTGTAGTTGTGGAGATTGGGTTGATTTCGCAATCTCCTACTGAATTTAATGAGACGGTTGTCACGTTTAAATGTTGCCCATTGCAATCGTATCCAATGAGGGCCCAAACGAGATTTACGTTGATTAGAATTATCCATGGTAAAATCATGATAATTCCCCTTTTAATAAAAAAAAAAAATAAAATTTGTTTTGATCTATCGTTATTTTAACAACGATTCATAATATTCCCTTTAGTATTTCGTACTCTAAGTATTTGATCGTTTAATTACTTTGTATACGATTTTGTTTTAATTACTAATCAACCTGGATTGGACCTAATATATGCAACTTTAAGTTTATTTATATGTACTGTACGGGTTGTCCCATCAGATAATATTTTGACATTCTGATTTGGTAACAATTCAAGTACTTTATACGGTCCTGAGTACTGATCTGCGAACTTCGTCCTCCGAGGTTCTTTCATGAGATATACTAAGTCTCCTGCTTTAAAATTTTGCGGATTAATTTTCCGATCATAATACTGTTTAGATTTGGCTTTTGCCTTTATCAAATTTTCTCGGGCTTGAGTTTGCAGATTAGTTATTTTGCGAAATAAATCTTTAAGATATTCGGCATATGTGGGTTCCAAATCTTCACCAATAGGTTTTTCGCTCGAAGGTTCTCGTGCAATGCATCCGAAAACTAATTCATGCGGTGAAAATTTAGTACCCTCGTGTACTGCGGTATTATATGAAAACATTGCTAAATCTATCCAATCGTCCCAATTTTCGTCGTTCGTCGTATATTGTTTTAAATATTCGGTTAATACGTGATGCGATCTTTCTATCGAACCGTTACTCTGTGGATGATAGGCTGTAGTAACATAACGCTTAATTTTGAATCGTTTAGCGACGATTTTTATTAAATTTGAAGTGAAATTTGTTCCTTGATCGGTTAAAATAGCTTTAGGTGATCCGAATCGGCAAATAAACCGTTTTATAAATACATCCGCTATATCGGCAGAGGTGGTTCGAGCTAAAGGTATCGCTATTGAATATTTTGTTAACAAATCTTGTATTGTTAATATGTGTGTTCTTCCTTTTCTAGTTTTTGGTAATGGTCCAACAATGTCCATACTGATTTTGTCGAACGCTTTGCCTGGAGTGTCTGTTAAGACCATTGGTTGTTTTGTTTTTATTCTCGTCAATTTCCTCATTTGACAGTCTTGACATTCTCTAATGAATTTTTGAATTTCCTTTTTCATATTCTCCCAATAATAGTTTTGACGTATTCTGTGGTAGGTTTTTGTAACTCCCTTGTGTCCTCCACTGGACGACGTATGTTTTTCTTTTATTATGTGTTCCCTCAGATTTTCGGGTGGTGTTACTACATCACCCGTACAAATTGTAATTGTTATTGGTAGTTCTTTGAAGACGTCTTTTAGTCTGTTTATAATATATTTCCATGGTACGTCCTCTATATTATGAGTTCTACTTATGGAGAATGATTGTAGGTTAAATTCCGTAACTGTGTCCCATAAAGACACTAGACTATTTAAAATGTTATCAGGTCGTATAGGAGTTCTTGAATCTTCTTTGATTGGTAGACTTATTATATATTTCGTTCCATCTGGTACTGACCGTGCCCTTTCTAGGGTAAGTTCTACATGATTTGGTAGCAAATTTTCTGTTTCTAATTCTTTGGCACCTCTATCAATTGGATTTCCATCCAATGCAATGAAAATGACTCTATTATCTTTTATTTTTGCCAAAGAATCTCTAGATTCTCTTATCACTAATTGGTTTTGATGAGGGATTGTATCCTCGCTTCTACTTGTCGTTGTTCTAGGTGATAATTGAGGTGGTGATGGAGGTGTATCTATTGTTTCTATTGATTCTTCTTCTTGTGGTGTTTCCGTGGTTTCAATTGATTCTTCTTCTAGTGACGTTTCTGTAATTTCTATTGGCTCCTCTACAGGTTTCCTTTTTAATGAAGGACCAGCTATTGGTGAATCACTTGATAGAGTTCTTTTCCGTTTTTGTTCCAAACTTCGAGATGTTTCTGATAATAATGTATTTAATTCCATATCTTCATCTTCTGATTCTTCTTGTACTGGTATACGTTTACGTCTTCTTTTTGGGAATTCTAAATGTTTGAGTTCCCTATTTGGAAAAGCCAAATGTCTACTTCTCGTCATTGGTCCTTTAAAGTCTTCCGGTAAAATTAACGGTAAGTTTTTCTTTTGAGGTGGTTCGCCTTCTGGAGGATCCTCCTCCTCCCTTGCTCTTATTGGTAGGCATACTTCTGGTGGGTTTCGAGACAACGCATCAGCGTTGAGGTTACTTTTTCCTTTTTTATAGTTTATTTCGAATTCGTAATCAGATAGTTTAAGTTTCCATTTCCAAATTCGAGAATTTGGATCTTTTATTGAATTCATCCATACCAGAGGTTTGTGGTCTGTTTCTATTTTAAATTTACGACCATATAAATAAGGTCGAAAATGTGTTACGCAGTAAATAATTGCTAAACATTCCTTTTCAATCGTGGAATATTTTTGTTCTGCTGAATTTAATATCCGGGACGCATAAGCAATAGGAAGATCGTCGCCGGTAAAATCCTGACTAAGCACTCCTCCTATGGCGTAACCTGAAGCGTCCGTCGTTACCTTGAACGGCTGTGAAAAATCTGGATATTGAAGTATTGGTTTGGATATTAGAGCCTTCTTTAATATTTGGAATGCTTCCTCTTCTTCTTTGCCCCAAATAAATTTCGTTGTCTTTTTCAATAAGTTAGTTAGTGGTTTCGATTTTCTTGAGAATTCCGGTATAAATCGTCTATAGTATCCAATTAATCCCAAAAATTGTTTAATGTTCTTTGGTGTTTTGGGTTTAGGAAAATTCTCTGCTGCTTCAATCTTCTTCGGATCTGGTTTTACTCCATGTTCGTCAATTATGTGTCCTAAGTACATCACTTCACGTCGTAAGAATTCGCATTTATCCGGTTGAAGCATTAATTTTGCATCTCGTAGTCTTTTCATTAATCTTGTAAATTTTATTTCGTGTTCACGAAGAGATCTGGAATATATTACAATGTCATCCAGATAAACAAAAAGTTCGGTTCCTTGAAGTCCCGATAGAACATTATTCATGAGGCGTTGAAATGTTGCAGGTGCATTTTTCAAACCAAAGGGCATTCTTGTAAACTGATAATGTCCATATGGTGTAGAAAATGCTGTCTTGTGTGCGTCTTCTGGTGCCATCTTAATCTGATGAAACCCTGATGCTAAGTCGAATGTAGAGAAATATTTTGCACTCCCTAATTGATCTAATATCTCAGTAATATTTGGTAGGGGATACGCATCGCCTATCGTCTTTTCATTTAATTTTCGATAATCGATTACTAATCTCCATCGTTTTTTACCTTTTGAATCTGGTTTTTTAGGAACGATCCATAATGGAGAATTATATGGAGATGTGGATGATTCTACCACACCAGTTTCCAATAGTTCTTTTATTTGTTGATTTATTTCGTCTTTATGAATTGGTGGATATCGATACTGCCGAGTATTTATCGGTATATCATCCGTAGTATGAATTCTATGTTGTATACTATCTGTTCCTTCCAAAGTTTCTCCTGTTAAATGAAATCGATCTTCATTTTCCTTTATTAGTTGCATCACATTTTCCTTTTCTTCCTCGTTTAAGTGATCTAATCGCAGTAGTTTCAAGATTTCCTCAAATCGATTTTCCTTCGATATCTTTGTCGTATTACATCGTTTAGTGGGACGTTCTTCAAATGGAAGTATTTCGATTGTAGGTACCACAATGTGATAATCTTCATCCGTACTATTTACTATTCTCATATGAGCTTTTCCTTCTCGATTTGTTACTAATGCATTTCCCAAATAGATTCCTTCTTTTATGTGTAATTTTCCTACGTATCCTTCACGCAGTTCTGGATTTGCAATATTAATGTGGAAAGGGACTGAACTTCTTTTTGGCACGAATATCTTCTCGTATGTATTAAAGGGAATATAGGTTTTTCCCCACTTGATTTGCTTTTTTGCATAATCGATGCTAGCTTCTTGATGTAACAGAAATTCGGATCCTAAGATTCCGTCTTCATCGTCAAACAGTGTGTCGTTTACCACGTGGAAATTCACTGGATGATTCGCAATCATTATTGATGCAGTCCCTAAGGTAGCTTGATTCGAATCGATTATTCCACGGATATATATGATTTCTTGAGTGTTGACGATTGTCGATGCTGTTACCATTGATTTCTTGATGAGGTTGACGTCGGATCCCGAATCAACCATTAATCGTGCCTTCCCTTCCAGATTAGGAGATGCTATTAGTATTGTTGGAATATTTCGTACGGTATTTATTGGAACAGTTACTGTTCGTCTATTTCTTCGTCTTCTTCCTCCATTGAGTCCCTCTTGGTTTGTTTTTCCTTCACTGACTTTTCCTCGATTTCCAACGTCGGTTTCCAGGGCGTTGATTTTCCTGATGGTTTTATTTCTCCCGCTTTTGGGACTTCTATTTTCATTATTTTCTGGCGCTGTGGAGGGTTCCCACTCCGGATTGCGCCGGACGTTTCCGGATGGCCCTGCTCGTTTCCCTGGTTCATTCTTGAATACGGGACTATTTCTCCTGACTCTATTTTAGCCTTGAACTTGAAACAATCCTTAATCAAATGTCCCGGTTTCTTACAATAATTGCAAGAAATTTCTAATTGATTCGGTGGTGAAGCTGCTGCCCCGTTGTTTCGCGATGAATTTGATTGCCACGCGTTATTTCGCGTAGGATTGCTTTGCCATCCACTATTTCGCGGTTGGTTATTTTGCCATTTTGGTATGGCTCCTTCGTATCTAGGGGGACCGAAGTTTGGTTTATTTTGGGGTACCGACGGGTACCCTCTCTGATCGCGGGACACGGGTTGTTGACGGTTATACGAACTTGTCTTCATTCTTTCGTCTTCAATTTTGACTTCTTTATCTATTTTAACGGCTAGAGCATAGATCTCATCCAGCTCTAGTTCTTGACTCTCCTGTCTCAAGCGTAAAGAAATTTCTCGAGGTAATCCTTTAATAAAAGCTTCCTGTGTGTCCGTATTAATGTTTTCTTGAATTGTAGCGGATATTTCCTCATGATCTCGTTTTTCTCCGTCCATTATAGCTAAACGCAAATCTTGAACGCGAGTTATATAATCGAGAATATTTTCTCCTGGTTTTTTAAACGTATTCCCCAATTCGCCTTTATACTGATTAACATTTTTACACGGCGCGAAGTACTGTTTCAATTTATTTCCGAATTCGTCTAAAGTAGTTAGATCGGAGTCGCCTATCGCAATTAAAGCATGTCCGCGTAATTTGTTCATTAGTAATTTTGTTAATTGCATTTCTTGCTGAGGGGCTAACATTGATTTTGCCCGTTCACATGCTTTTAAAAATTGAAAAACAGATGGTCGATAGCCATCAAATAAAGGAACTGCTTCTAACGCGAGTTTAATTGGAATTTTTCCGTCCGTCGGATCCTGTTTAGGTTTAGAGTCGCGAATTTCCAATTCACGCGATACTGGACGTTTTTCGACCGGATGTGGGGTAATTATTTCAGATTTGATACTGTGAATGTCTTCGGCGCCTTTTTTCTCTAGTCTTTTCACTCTTGCTGTTATTGTTTCTAAATGCTCGAATTTTTCATCCCACAATGTTAATATTGTGAGGAGTTGAGATAAAGTTTCGGCAGGGGATAAATCACTCCTAGCTTCTAAAGCTGACTTTGCTTGTCGAATTATTTCTGTTTGCCTTCGCAATTCCTCCTCGTCGTCGTTTTCACCGTGGTCCGACATGATTCTTGATTTTACACGCTTGATTTTACTGATTTTACTTCTCAACTATTGCGGATTATCCCACCGCTGCCACCATTTTTATTAAGCTATTTTTATTGTTACGTCCCTACTTCCTTATTTAAGCGCGATTTCTAGGGAATTTATATTTTCTATCCGCTTTTGAACTAATCCTGGGACTTAACGCTCTGGGATAGTTGAGAATGATTGTTACGCGTATTATTGAACATACTTACTTTTTATAATGCGATGAGTCGCCAGGGGATGGGAGCGTTCGGAATGCCGTTAATTTCTAGAGCTGCGTTGGATTTCTGTTGGGCCCAATCGCCGCAGTAGATCGTGATTCCCTTAACCCTTGGCTTGATGTTTTTTATTACGGGAGTTGGGGTGACTCCCAACGAGGATCCTATTGCTGGGGCGCACTTATAATTATAGTTTATTCTTCGTAGTTGTACCTTTCGCCCGGCACGATTGCTTTTAGGCATCTGGGAATTAATTAAATCTTTTAGTTTTGTTCAAATGGAATTCGGTTTACGCTTACACTCCAGAGGACACTGGTAGGCAGCTGTCTGCGCGCCAGTGATTCTAAAGAATCAGCTCAAACCATAGTTCGTTAATTATTCATTTTTTTTATGAATTGATGGATCGATTCGTATTAAATTGACCGCGTATACAGATTGATCTCTAGTATCTAGTGACATAGTGGGCAGCTGACTGCTCGCCAATGACACTTTCAACAGAGGAGAATCTGGATTTCTTTATTCTCATTTCTACGGTAACTCAAAAAACACTCAGAATGCCCAAAAGCTTAGGAAGGCTAGTAAAACACATGGAACGCGTTAAATATGATTTTATCACTTTTATTAATAATAAAAACTTCACTTACAACTTTTACACTTTGAAAAATAAAACGTGGACACTGAAGCGAATGTTTTAGATGATTCCGGTAATTATTATGGTAATGAGCTCCGCGGGTGGTCAGTCCCTTTTTATAGGGCAATTGGTCACTCCTACTCTAGGATTTGTCACATGACAAATCATAGGTGGGAGAGCCCACCCCACAGCCTCCACCTGGGATCTTCCAGGGAGAATCTTCCCATTGCGCTATCTGAGAATCTGTTTACGATTTAGTCACGTTCCTCCGTGGCCTTTTATGTGTCTTTCCTCGCGACTAATATGTATTATTTTTAGATTCCCAGCGGCGACGATAGCAAGATTCTTTATACATATTTGGATTTATATGTTTATTATATTTTTTGTACGGTTGATACCGTGCGGCTTACGTACTAGGGTCTGAAGTTAAATACATGATATGGGTATCGGTGATCGAGTATCGGGAAATAAATGGGAGGGCAATCTTTTGGCGAGGACCAGGGGCACAGCTCTGCGAAGGTGGTGTCGACTCCGCTGGTTGATAAGGCCCTCCGTCCCATGCTGAACGTCAGCTGGTGTTGACTGGGCCTCTTTCGTGTGCGTGCGGTCAACGAGCTGGTGTACTGCTGACTGTCCGCTACCTCCTTGATGCTGTTTGTCCTGTTCGCTGTTGCCGTTCGAATATCCCTTGCTCGATCTCTTCTTATTGTAACTTATTATGATAATGCCTTATCGGCAATTTGTTGCACAATATTTAGTATGATGTTTTCATACGAGGTTGTTATATTACCTCAGAGTACGGAATAGTAAATAAAATGAATTAAAGGTTAAATAATATTTGATTCTACGTCGCGGGACGTGACACGAGTCAAACGAGTCAAACGAGGCAAACGAGGCAAACGAGTCAACCGTGTCAAACGAGTCAAACGAGTCAAACGAGTCAAACGAGTCAAACGAGTCAAACGAGTCAAACGAGTCAAACGAGTCAAACGAGTCAAACGAGTCAAACGAGGCAAACGAGGCAAACGAGTCAAACGAGGCAAACGAGGCAAACGAGTCAACCGAGTCAAACGAGTCAAACGAGTCAAACGAGTCAAACGAGTCAAACGAGTCAAACGAGTCAAACGAGTCAAACGAGTCAAACGAGTCAAACGAGTCAAACGAGTCAAACGAGTCAAACGAGTCAAACGAGTCAAACGAGTCAAACGAGTGAAACGAGTCAAACGAGTCAAACGAGTCAAACGAGTCAAACGAGTCAAACGGGTCGAACAGGACAATCGAGTCAAGCGAGTTGAACGAGCAAAACGAGTCAAACGAGTCGAACGAGTCAAACGAGTCAATCGAGTCGATCGAGTCAAACGACTCAAACGAGTCAAACGAGTCAAACGAGTCAAACGTGTCAAACGGGTCAAACGTGTCGAACGAGTCAAACGAGTCAAACGAGTCAAACGAGTCAAACGAGTCAAACGAGTCAATCGAGTCAAACGGGTCAAACGAATCAAACGAGTCAAACGAGTCAAACGAGACAAACGAGTCAAACGAGTCAAACGAGTCAAACGAGTCAAACGAGTCAAACGAGTCAAACGAGTCAAACGAGTCAAACGAGTCAAACGAGTCTAACGAGTCAAACGAGTCAAACGAGTCAACCGAGTCAAACGAGTCAAACGAGACAAACGAGTCAAACGAGTCAAACGAGTCAAACGAGTCTAACCAGTCAAACGATTCAAACCAGTCAAACGGGTCGAACAGGACAATCGAGTCAAGCGAGTTGAACGAGCAAAACGAGTCAAACGAGTCAAACGAGTCAAACGAGTCAAACGAGTCAAACGAGTCAAACGAGTCAAACGAGTCAAACGGGTCGAACAGGACAATCGAGTCAAGCGAGTTGAACGAGCAAAACGAGTCAAACGAGTCGAACGAGTCAAACGAGTCAATCGAGTCGATCGAGTCAAACGACTCAAACGAGTCAAACGAGTCAAACGAGTCAAACGAGTCAAACGAGTCAAACGAGTCAAACGAGTCAAACGAGTCAAACGAGTCAAACGAGTCAAACGAGTCAAACGAGTCAAACGAGTCAAACGAGTCAAACGAGTCAAACGAGTCAAACGAGTCAAACGACTGAAACGAGTCAAACGAGTCAAACGAGTCAATCGAGTCAAACGGGTCGAACGGGTCGAACAGGACAATCGAGTCAAGCGAGTTGAACGAGCCAAACGAGTCAAACGGATCAAACGAGTCAAAAGGGTCAAACGGGTCGAACAGGACAATCGAGTCAAACGACTCAAACGAGTCAAACGAGTCAAGCGAGTCAAGCGAGTCAAACGAGTCAAACGAGTCAAACGAGTCAAACCAGTCAAACGAGTCAAACGAGTCAAACGAGTCGAACGAGTCAAACGAGTGAAACGAGTCAAACGAGTGAAACGAGTCAAACGACTGAAACGAGTCAATCGAGTCAAACGGGTCGAACGGGTCGAACAGGACAATCGAGTCAAGCGAGTTGAACGAGCCAAACGAGTCAAACGAATCAAACGAGTCAAAAGGGTCAAACGGGTCGAACAGGACAATCGAGTCAAACGACTCAAACGAGTCAAACGAGTCAAACGAGTCAAGCGAGTCAAACGAGTCAAACGAGTCAAACGAGTCAAACCAGTCAAACGAGTCAAACGAGTCAAACGAGTCAAACGAGTCGAACGAGTCGAACGAGTCGAACGAGTCGAACGAGTCAAACGAGTCAAACGAGTCAAACGAGTCAAACGAGTCAAACGAGTCAAACGAGTCAAACGAGTCAAACGAGTCAAACGAGTCAAACGAGTCAAACGAGTCAAACGAGTCAAACGAGTCAAACGAGTCAAACGAGTCAACCGGGTCAAACGAGTCAAACGAGTCAATCGAGTCAAACGGGTCGAACGGGTCGAACAGGACAATCGAGTCAAGCGAGTTGAACGAGCCAAACGAGTCAAACGAATCAAACGAGTCAAAAGGGTCAAACGGGTCGAACAGGACAATCGATTCAAACGACTCAAACGAATGAATCGAGTCAAACGAGTGAAACGAGTGAAACGAGTGAAACGAGTGAAACGAGTGAAACGAGTGAAACGAGTCAAACTAGTGAAACGAGTCAAACGAGTGAAACGAGTCAAACGAGTGAAACGAGTCAAACGAGTGAAACGAGTCAAACGAGTGAAACGAGTCAAACGACTGAAACGAGTCAAACGAGTCAAACGAGTCAATCGAGTCAAACGGGTCGAACGGGTCGAACAGGACAATCGAGTCAAGCGAGTTGAACGAGCCAAACGAGTCAAACGGATCAAACGAGTCAAAAGGGTCAAACGGGTCGAACAGGACAATCGAGTCAAACGACTCAAACGAGTCAAACGAGTCAAACGAGTCAAGCGAGTCAAACGAGTCAAACGAGTCAAACGAGTCAAACCAGTCAAACGAGTCAAACGAGTCAAACGAGTCGAACGAGTCAAACGAGTCGAACGAGTCAAACGAGTCAAACGAGTCAAACGAGTCAAACGAGTCAAACGAGTCAACCGAGTCAAACGGGTCGAACAGGACAATCGAGTCAAGCGAGTTGAACGCGCCAAACGAGTCAAACGAGTCAAATGAGTCAAACGAGTCAAAAAAGTCGAACGAGTCAAACGAGTCAAACGAGTCAAACGAGTCAATCGAGTCAAACGAGTCAAACGAGTCAAACGGGTCGAACAGGACAATTTGAGTCAAGCGATTTGAACGAGTCAAACGAGTCAAACGAGTCGAACGAGTCAAACGAGTCGAACGAGTCAAACGAGTCAAACGAGTCAAACGAGTCAAACGAGTCAAACGAGTCAAACGAGTCAAACGAGTCAAACGAGTCAAACGAGTCAAACGAGTCAAACGAGTCAAACGAGTCAAACGAGTCAAACGAGTCAAACGAGTCAAACGAGTCAAACGAGTCAAACGAGTCAAACGGGTCGAACAGGACAATCGAGTCAGGCGATTTGAACGAGCCAAACGAGTCAAACGAGTCAAACCAGTCAAACGAGTCAAACGAGTCAAACGAGTCAAACGAGTCAAACGAGCCCAACGAGTCATACCAGTCAAACGAGTCAAACGAGTCAAACGAGTCAAACGAGTCAAACGAGTCAAGCGAGTCAAACGAGTCAAACGAGTCAAACGGGTCGAACAGGACAATCGAGTCAAGCGATTTGAACGAGCCAAACGAGTCAAACGAGTCAAACGAGTCAAACGAGTCAAACGAGTCAAACGAGTCAAACGAGTCAAACGAGTCAAACGAGTCAAACGAGTCAAACCAGTCAAACGAGTCAAACGAGTCAAACGAGTCAAACGAGTCAAACCAGTCAAACGAGTCAAACGAGTCAAACGAGTCAAACGAGTCAAACGAGTCAAACCAGTCAAACGAGTCAAACGAGTCAAACGAGTCAAACGAGTCAAACGAGTCAAACGAGTCAAACGAGTCAAACGAGTCAAACGAGTCAAACGAGTCAAACGAGTCAAACGAGTCAAACGAGTCAAACGAGTCAAACGAGTCAAACGAGTCAAACGAGTCAAACGAGTCAAACGAGTCAAACGAGTCAAACGAGTCAAACGAGTCAAACGAGTCAAACGAGTCAAACGAGTCAAACGAGTCAAACGAGTCAAACGAGTCAAACGAGTCAAACGAGTCAAACGAGTCAAACGAGTCAAACGAGTCAAACGAGTCAAACGAGTCAAACGAGTCAAACGAGTCAAACGAGTCAAACGAGTCAAACGAGTCAAACGAGTCAAACGAGTCAAACGAGTCAAACGAGTCAAACGAGTCAAACGAGTCAAACGAGTCAAACGAGTCAAACGAGTCAAACGAGTCAAACGAGTCAAACGAGTCAAACGAGTCAAACGAGTCAAACGAGTCAAACGAGTCAAACGAGTCAAACGAGTCAAACGAGTCAAACGAGTCAAACGAGTCAAACGAGTCAAACGAGTCAAACGAGTCAAACGAGTCAAACGAGTCAAACGAGTCAAACGAGTCAAACGAGTCAAACGAGTCAAACGAGTCAAACGAGTCAAACGAGTCAAACGAGTCAAACGAGTCAAACGAGTCAAACGAGTCAAACGAGTCAAACGAGTCAAACGAGTCAAACGAGTCAAACGAGTCAAACGAGTCAAACGAGTCAAACGAGTCAAACGAGTCAAACGAGTCAAACGAGTCAAACGAGTCAAACGAGTCAAACGAGTCAAACGAGTCAAACGAGTCAAACGAGTCAAACGAGTCAAACGAGTCAAACGAGTCCAACGAGTCAAACGAGTCAAACGAGTCAAACGAGTCAAACGAGTCAAACGAGTCAAACGAGTCAAACGAGTCAAACGAGTCAAACGAGTCAAACGAGTCAAACGAGTCAAACGAGTCAAACGAGTCAAACGAGTCAAACGAGTCAAACGAATCAAACGAATCAAACGAGTCAAACGGGTCGAACAGGACAATCGAGTCAAGCGATTTGAACGAGCCCAACGAGTCATACCAGTCAAACGAGTCAAACGAGTCAAACGAGTCAAACGAGTCAAACGAGTGAAACGAGTCGAACGAGTGAAACGAGTCGAACGAGTGAAACGAGTGAAACGAGTGAAACGAGTGAAACGAGTCAAACGGCTGAAACGAGTCAATCGAGTCAAACGGGTCGAACAGGACAATCGAGTCAAGCGAGTTGAACGAGCCAAACGAGTCAAACGAATCAAACGAGTCAAAAGGGTCAAACGGGTCGAACAGGACAATCGAGTCAAACGACTCAAACGAGTCAAACGAGTCAAACGAGTCAAGCGAGTCAAACGAGTCAAACGAGTCAAACGAGTCAAACCAGTCAAACGAGTCAAACGAGTCAAACGAGTCAGTAGTTAGGCTATGCGGATTCTGGACCATGTTCGGGCGAGGGGGTGAGGCGGGGCGGGGGTACCGCGCAACGCGCTATAGCGCGGGATGGGTGAGGGGGTGAGGCGGGGAGGGGGGTAACGCGCTATAGCGTGTGATGGGTAAGGGGGTGAGGTGGGGAGGGGGTACCGAATTTGTAGGTGAGGGGGATGACGTCACAGGGGAGGGGGATTTCAAAAATTCAAATTTTCAAAATGGCGCAGCGCGCGCAATTTGAGTTCGTAGGTGAGGGGGACGACGTCACAGGGGAGGGAGGACGGATTTCAAAAATTCAAAAGGCGTCGTGCGCATTTCCAAGTGGCGCCACCTAGGCGTCGTGCGCATTTTCAAGTGGCGCCACCTATTGGGTGTTCGAGGTACTTTGGGCCCGCGTTGGTATTTGGGCCCGAGGCGGTAATTTCCAAGTGGCGCCACCTATTGGGTGTTTGAGGTACTTCGGTCCTGCGTCGGTATTTGGGCCCGAGGCGGTAATTCCATAGGTTTTCATACATTTAGTATTGGCGCCACCCGTTGGATGTTTAAGGAACTTTGGGCACGCGTCGCCGCCGCGCAATCTCCGTACGCTCGCGGGATCGGTGCGCAGGCGCGACCGCGGCCGATTCGTGGAAATTCGCGTCTTCGATGTACGGAAGAGGGTGGACCTTGATTTCTGAGAAAGAGGGTGGTTCGTGATTTCTGAGAAAAGATAAGGAATCATGACGCGCGACAGGATTGAACACGTTTCGGCGCCTACGTGCATGTGCTTCATGCAGTGTGTTTATATTTGAATCGTGGGACCGATACAGCGTACGTGCAATGATGTAAACATATCGAGTATTTTAATGATCGAGGAGGTTGTAGATCAATCATCGCGGCAGCGCATGGTGTAAACACTACATTGCACCGTACATATAGCGAAAAGGAATCATGACGCGCGATAGGATTGCGATGTACGGAAGAGGGTGGACCTTGATTTCTGAGAAAGAGGGTGGTTCATGATTTCTGAGAAAAGATGAGTGCACGCGCTTCATGCCGTGTGTGTTTATATTTGAATCGTGGGATCGATACGGCATACGTGCAATAATGTAAACATATCGAGCATTTTAATGATCGCGGGGTTGTAAGTCAATCAGCGCGGCATCGCATGGTGTAAACACTACATTGCACCGCGCGATGCTGTGTTTATGTTTGAATCATGGGACCGATACAGCCCACGTGCAATGGTATAAACATATAGCGATAATTATTCGGGGTAGAGTTCCGAGTATTTATGATCGAGAACAGGGTGAGCGTCCTTATCGAGGAGGCTGTAAGTCAAGCGTCGTGGGAACGCGTAAGGGCGAAAAGAATTTGTACATAGACCCGCTGGCATCTGGGTTACAATAGACCAGTGTCAGGACCCACCCCTTATCGACTATTAACATTCGCCAAGACCATGCCTCTAAGAAGTGTCATCGAGAAAACGTGACGTCCTTGAAGAATGAATTAGGCGTTGCGTTCGCGTAAGCATCCCATGTAACCTAAAACGATAATTGTTCATGGTAACGTTCCAAGTATTTTCACGATCGAGAACAGGGCGACGTCTCAAGTATCCTTCTCGAGAGGCTGCAAGTCAAGCGTCGTGGGCGCGTGTAAGGGCGAAGAGAAATCGACATAGACCCACGGCCATCTATTAATCGGGGTGGAGTTCCAAGTATTTTCATGATCGAGAACAGCGAGTGCCCTTATCGATGTGACTGTAAGTCAAGCGTCACTACAGCCCATGGTGTAAACACTACATTGCACCGCGCGAAGTCGCGTGTTTATATTTGAATCGTTGGAATAGTATAGCGATCGGCTGGGGGGTGAAAAGAATTTTGAAGATACGTTCGAACCGCAACTAACGTAAACATAGCGCGACTAGGGTAGGTGGTTAGTATATTAAACCTGCAGTCGCTCGATGAATATCGTGAAACACGTTACGCGTGCATAAGTATCGCGAGACATGGTCTTTCTCCCGAGTTCATTCGAGTTGTTACGTGGGATGATCCCACTGTTGCGTACCGTAGAACAGTGTGACGACTGGTTTATATCGTGCAACGAGTATATGCGCCTTTTGCATTCTTATTATAATACTCGAAGGGTATCGGCATTTGAACAAGAACGTTTGACATTACTTAAGAGTAGTGTTGAAATAGTGCGAACGTGTGTCCGAAATAAAATAGCGTGCATATTCGCGGAACTGTACGCGCGAGACGCATTGCTTGCATCATCATCTTCCGATGACGATTACGATGGTGGAGTGAGCCCTTTATCGACGACGCTGCAGTTGGATGACGAATCACTGACGATCGAGAGGCATAAGATCCGCGACGCGTTAAGCGCACCGACATTATCCGAGACGTCGTGGATTAGCATCTTTCGATACGGATTTATGCAATTGTCGCGCAAGCATCGTCAATTGTTACGACATATCGCGCGATATAGTACTGCGGGTAAATGTACATTGTATTGCATCGTTGATGATAAGGACGTGTACCGTAAGCGGACAAAGTACATTACCGCGATCGTGTGTACGCCGTTGACACTTCTACACGACATCGAGAACGGTACGATCGAATTACGGGAAGTACTTAGTCCTGATACATCAACAATTACCGTGACGGGGTTTTTGTGTCGGGAATTGACTCGATTTTTGGACGATCGTACGAGTCTGCAGCGAAACTCAAGGCTCGTCCTTGTACCGCCGAGTTTTCGATTTCCTGATTTGAATCATGATCGAATTACCTGGAAGAGTCGCATCATGAAATCAGACGAAATCAGACGTCTCTGGGAAAATTAACTATTCGTGAAGTGAACTATTTATGGACTATTTGTGAACTATTTGTGGAAAAAACAAAACAAAAAAAAATGGATGTGTTCATGGATACGTACAGGGTTTTAACCCAAATGTCTAAACTTTTACGCGGAATTGCGGAATTCCGAACCTGGGCGGATCAGTGTGACGCGTGTATACAGCTCATCGTCGAGTACCAGTCGAGGGGAGGAGTATCCGTGGCCGCGAAACAGCACCTAGTGTCGCTAATCGCGCAAATAACGACATTACACGCGAACGTGCGGGATGTGTTTTCGAAATTTGGGTGTGGGCATTCGAGTCGATCTACGAAACCCAAAGTCGTATGGGAAAACGTGGAATCGGCGTTTGCAGGCCGCATTTCAACCGGTGTAGCCATTAACTTGGGCTTCATCGACCCGCGTCGATTTTTAGAGGGTGCTCGACGCGTAGTAATGTCACGCGTCACGGACGCTATCACGGAACATAATGGCGTGTCCGTAAATACAATCTTGAACGCGGAGTTTACGCAGGGTGAAAATACAGATATGAAAAGTTTCGGAACGCGAAATCATGTACTCTTAATGAATTCGAATGTGCGCGAGTGGTACTCGAAGTCTGTGGTCGCTCCCACGCTAGTGGCGCTCGACGAGTTTCAGGATCGCGACAGTGGATGGACCCTAAGGGCCGTGCTAAACATTGTAGTAAATATTAATAGACACAATCCACTTCGAGCCGGGTGCGACGTATCGCTTCCGCGCGCCGTCGTCCTGAAGAAAGCGGTGGTGAACATAAAGAGCAGAGACAATGCGTGCTTCTTATGGTCCGTGGTAGTTAGTCTATTCCCTGCTACTACGCATGTGGATAGGGTGGCATCGTATCCACACTATTCAACGGTGCTCCACACTGACGGCATGACGCTTCCCGTGACGTTGAATCAGCTGGCGAAGTTCGAGACTTTGAACAACGTGTCCATAAACGTGTACACGTGGTCCGACGGAAGCTGCGCGCCGCTGCGTTTGACCGAGGACAAGCAAGAGAGACACGCCAACCTGCTACTGGTACAGGACCCCGAGGACCCCCAACGATACCATTTCGCGTGCATTCGCAACATGTCGAGATTGATTTCAAATCCACTCAGCAACCACAAGAGTGAAGTATTCGTTTGCGAACGGTGAGTAAAATATGGAATATTTTGATCAAATGTATTATTTATTGATTCATTCCTTTTATTGTTGTCATTGCAGATGTCTGAGCTACTTCTATTCGTCGGAGCGATTGACGAAGCATACCGTGGACTGTCAACGTCTGAACGAGTGTGCAATTGAATTACCGTCTGCGAAGGATAAATGGTTGAAGTTTAAACACTTCAAGAATAAAGAACGAGCGCCATTCATCGTATATGCGGACTTCGAATGCATGCTGGAAGACGTCGAGCCTGCGGAGCTGAATCGCACATACACATACCAACAGCACCGAGTGTACAGCGTGGGATACTACATTCAGTGTTCCACCGATGCGTCTCTGTGTCGTTATCGGATGTATCGCCACGAAACCGAGTGCGTGCAGTGGTTCGTGCAGGAACTCAGAGACTTTGCGAACATCGCGTATTCGTGGTTGCGGAACGCGAAACCGATGAAACCGCTGACTAAACAACAGTGGCGAAGTCATACCGACGCGATCGTGTGTCACGTGTGCGAGCAACCCTTTGCCGATAAGGACAAAAAAGTGCGCGATCATTGTCACTCGACGGGCGAGTACCGCGGCGCGGCTCACGTAACGTGTAATTTACAGTTTCAACGTTCGTACACGATGCCGGTGGTATTCCATAATCTATCCGGATACGACGCACATTTCATAATTAAAGAGTTGGCGTCCGCGTTCGAGGGGCAGATCGACCTGCTGCCGGTGACGAAGGAGCGATACATATCGTTCACTAAACATGTGAAGGGAATCGACGCCGAGAATAAAGATTGGCAGAGGGGGTTGAAGTTCCGTTTCATAGATTCGTTGAAGTTCTTAGCCGCTAGTCTGGAGAAACTCGCTTCGGACCTCGGCAAAGAACGACTCGTGATTCTACGACGCGAATTTCAATCCCTGTCGGACGGGCAGTTCAATCTTCTAGCGCGGAAGGGCGTCTTCCCATACGACTATGTATCGTCGTACGCCAAGCTGAACGATACGTGTTTACCGTCCCGCGAAGCGTTCTATAATCGATTGAACGATATCGCCGTGTCGGATCTCGATTACGCGCACGCCTCGAACGTATGGAATACTTTCCGTGTACGAACATTGGGCGAGTACAGCGATTTGTATTTAAAAACGGACGTATTGTTACTCGCTGACGTATTCGAGAGTTTCCGTACAGACTGTATCGCGAGTTACGACTTAGATCCCGCGCATTACTTCACACTTCCAAGTTTTACGTGGGACGCGATGCTCATGTACACCGGTATACGGTTAGAGCTTCTGACGGATGTGGACATGCTACTGTTCGTCGAGCGTGGGATACGCGGTGGTCTGAGTCAATGCTCGCACAGGCACGCGGTGGCCAACAACAAACACCTGCCGACCCCGAAGTACGACAAGTCGAAGCCTTCAACGTATCTGATGTACTTCGACGTCAACAACTTGTACGGATGGGCTATGTCACAGGCGATGCCGCACGGAGGGTTTCAATGGCTGGACGACGCGACCGTGGCGGAGCTCGATGTATCAGCCTTGCCCGACGACGATGCACCCGAGGGATATCTGTTGGAGGTTGACATCGAATACCCTAAGGATATTCACAACGCGCACGCTGATCTTCCATTCTGCCCGGTACGCGAGCACGCACCCCACGGTGACCAGACCAAGCTGCTTGCCACGCTCGACAATAAGGAGCGATATATAATTCATTATCGCTACCTGAAACAGTGTATACGCCACGGATTACGCGTGACGCGAATTCATCGAGTGTTGCGATTCGATCAGTCGCATTGGTTGCGCGACTATATTCAATTGAACACCGATTTGAGGACGCGCGCCACGAGTGAATTTCAGAAGACTCTTTATAAATTAATGAACAATGCGGTGTATGGAAAAACAATGGAGAATGTGCGGAAACGCGTAGATGTGCGACTGGTGACGCGGTGGGACGGTCGTTATGGTGCGGAAGCGCTGATCGCGAAGCCAAACTTTCATAGTCGGACGATCTTCTCCGAGCAGTTGGTGGCCATCGAAATGCGTAAACTCAAAGTGAAGTTCGATAAACCAATATACGTGGGTATGAGTGTGCTCGACGTGTCGAAGGAGTGTTTGTATGAATTTCACTATGCATATATGCGTGCGGAGTTCGGTGATCGGTGTAAGGTACTGTACACCGACACCGACAGTTTAATGTATAGTGTGGAATGCGAGGATGTATACGAGACGATGAAGCGCGACATCGCCCGATTCGACACTAGTGATTACGCGGTAGACAATCCTTATGGTATGCCCCGCGTAAATAAAAAGGTGCCAGGACTCATGAAAGATGAGAATAACGGCGCCTTGATGACCGAGTTCGTCGGATTGAGGTCGAAGATGTACGCGACTAGAACGTTTAACGCATCGGCTGAGGTTATGAATGAAATTAAAAAAGTGAAGGGTGTGCGGAGACACGTGGTTGCGAATGAGGTAAAATTCGATGATTATATTAGCTGTCTTCGTGATCTCGCCGAGAAAACGGTTAGACAGAATAATATACGTTCTAAGCAGCACGATGTATATTCTGTGAGCGAGGAAAAGAACGCGCTCAGTCCGTTTGACGACAAGCGGTGTATCCTAGCCGATCGTATCACCACCCTTCCGTGGGGGCATTATCGCACCTCCCAGCTCCAAACCCACGAGCTCCTCAAGGTCGAGTCCACCCGCGCTGCCCGCCGCGCCGCACGCCGCGCTGCCCGCCGCGCCGCACGCCGCGCCGCCCGCCGCGCTCCCGTTATTAATATTTAATATTTAATATTTAATATTTAATATTTATTGTATTTTATATGTGTTGGTATAAATGTATATATGTATATATATGTATAAATTTTTTTTTATTTTATTAAGAATAATTGTATGTATATATACGAGAAGAAGAAGGTGGATAATTTAATAAATGTACAATGTATATATTTTTATGTATTCATTTATTTATTTATTTCAGAAACGTAGAGTACATTTATAATCGCGTATCATAGAATATCCTTGTCGCGTATCCATGAGTTCCGCGACGAATCGAATCCAAGCCACTTAACGTACACCTGGTTTCCCTTACGACGAATAATCTTCTCAACCAGATAGATATCCGGATTCGCGACCGAATGTAGTTCATACTCGTAGAAACCACCCGAGATCGGTTCCCCCGTGGAATCGCGTAGAATATACGTTATCGGGAACGTTCGTTGTACGGTTATGATTTCGAACACCTCGGTTGACCAGTTCGGAGTGTACCCCTTCTCGAAGAGGGTTTTGAACTTGCTAACGCGCACCTTATCGCCGACGTTGAATTTGGCGCGTCGTCGAATACCTTTCGAGGTGGATGGTGAGATGGGATCATTCGCGGCGAATGATAAACGCGTCGTGGGGATCACGTCAACGGGTCTAGCGTTGATCGTTCGATGCTTGCAATGATTGTAAGTGCTGACGAGCTCAGGTAACAGGTCGACCCAACGATACGACGCATTCAAGGAGAATTGCTTCCACATCAGGTTTTTCAGCGTACGATTGAAACGTTCAACGATCGATGCTTTCATCACGCTGTATGTGGAGTAATGATTGATTCCACGAGTCTTAATGCATCGTTGAAACTCCGCGTTGTAGAACTCCTTTCCCTGGTCGGTTTGTAAATTTCGCGGGCATCTATCGCTCTGCCGCAATACGGTCGCGAATGCCGCGGTCACGTCGCGCCCGCTTTTCGCTTTGACGGGTACGGCCCAAGCATACTTGCTGAACGCGTCGATGATCGTTAGTATGTAGTGATATCCACGATTTTGTTTCGCGTACGGACGCATCTCTACCAAATCAGCCTGCCACAGATCATCGTAACCGCGAATCACGACGCGTCGTCGCGGGAAGTTTCGTCTCGCGGGAGCGTGTAATTCGTTCACTAATTGTAATCGTTCCTTGCTCATGCTTCGAGGGTAGGTGGGGATGGTCGCGACGTTCCGAGGGTGTTAGAAGTAGTATCAGTTCCTCGAGCGTTCGTAAAATACAATCGGTACACGTCTTTTGCAAACGTCTGTCATCATTCGATGTTCCGGAACCACTATCGTCAGGGTCAGGGTCAGGGTCATTAATCATCGCCGTCGTCGTCGACCCTCGATCACGTTTCGCTGCTCCTTCCGTTTGTACAGATCCGTGGTCGATATCGCGGTCTGGCCCGTCGCCCCAGTCGTGAACTCTTCGAATCTGTCTTTCAAGTGATCGAAGCGTCGTTCAATCGCGGTATTTAAGTCGTCCTCTAGCCGAGACAATTGCGCGGTAACGATATCCGTCATCGTTCGTTGTACTCGCGTCTCTAGTTGAGATCGTTGATGCTCGGCGTCCAGTCGCGCGTTCGCGATAGCCGTTTCAAGTTTTCGCGTAAAGCGGTCGTCTACCGCGGTCAATAGTCTCGTCATCGTCATCGATGCTTCGTTGTTATTACCATTATTATTATTATTATTATTGCGTAACGACGTGCCAAACTTATTCACCGACATAATGATGCGTGCGCGTGCGAATGCTACTGACGCTATGATCGACGGAACCCTCAATTTAAGATGAATCCATCCTCGCGAAGTTCCTCCACGATGGATGCGATTTCGTTATCGTGGCCCGTGTGACCTGCCGCGCGCGATGCCGTGAGCAATCCAAGTCTGTCGACCAATTCGTTCGGATCGTCCCAGTACACGTAATCGATTGCGTTGTCGGTGACCGTCATCGACTCGTCGATTGGCAATCCTCCACCTTGATGTCTGCCCGCGCCGCCGCACCCGCCACCCCTAACACGTCTAACGTTCGGGGTCCGTACCCCACCGATCACCGCGGATATGATTTTCTTATACTTGTACCCCTTGTTACCCAGCGTGCGCTTACTCGGCGAATGGTTTCGCTTATGCGCGTTCGTCGTCAACAAGATGCGTCGGTACGAGCGAAGATCTGCGTCCGTGTATGTCTGCTCGTTGGGTTTTCGCATGAACAGCAACTCGTACAAACCTCGAGTCCCCGCGTATCGCCTTCCATTCACGTGAATGTCGTCGCTGTTCGCGTCGATGGTAAGCACGGAATCACCGATCATCAGATCTTCGTCGGATGCAAAGTATACGCCGTACACGTTGTCGATTAGTTTCTTGGTATCGGCAAAGAATAGTCGTAGATATTCTCGCGACAAGGGTCCTTTAGCGTTCTGTACATACACATTGACGTCATTGAAGGGGCTACGCTGCGGATCCAAATCATGAACCTTTGCTGGCGGTTCATCACCCCGAGTTTTTTCACCGTCTTCGTCATCAACAACAACATCATTATCAATGTCAACATCATCATCATCATCATCATCATCAACAACAACATCGTCATCGTCGTCGTCGTCGTCGTCGGCGTCGTCGTCGTTGTCGGCGTCGTCTGCGTCGTCGTTGTCGTCGTCGTTAGAATCTGGTGGGTTGTTCAAACGTTCGTTGGATGTATCCGCAGTAGCTAGTCGAAGTCTCTTCGATGATTGTTGTTGATCATATTCATGTTCCCTTTTCACCGGTTGCGATCGTGGCGTCGAGTGCGTTTTCAAGGTGGACGCGTTCTCGATCAATTGTTTCAGCGGTTGAACGATGGGTCGCGTGCTCGCCTCCACAGCCGCTTCCGTATCCATTTTGTCAATTTTCAATGCCAAGCACTTTTTACGTATAACGTCGCTGACTTTGGCGATTTCCACCTTTGTATGAACCTTTGTGTCACCGTCCCGGCGTTTCGTTCCTTTTTGGTGTTTCGTTCCTTTTCGTTGATGACGTCGGCGATGTTTTTGCGCGTGCTTCGCGTCGACGTTGTTCGTGGTTATCGTACTCGTCGTCGGTTCGTTAGACATTTCGTGTTACTCGATGAACGATTCGTGGTTTACTGATGTCAGTGTGCTACGACGAACTCGTTAAATCCTCTTCGGTATCGACCTTCGGACATGGAACTATCCTTATCGATCACCACGAAATCGTATCGTCGACGCCAACATCTCGCGCACAAGTCGTTGAACGATTCGAACGTCATGTCTGTATTCACATGATCGTTGTACACGCGGCGCAAATTCGTACCGTCTTGTTTGAATAGCATGAGAAAATTCGCATTGTCCCTGATCAAATGTTTAGGTATTCTCGCGTACGACTGACACAAATAAAAGCATTCCACGTTCGCGTGACGACCCATTGAGAAGTATTCGCGTATCGCGTTCTGTTCATCGCACGCCACGTCATCGAACACGAAGATCGAATCAGGTCGAGCGTCTCTCGGTGGGACGATCTCCGCGTTGTCCGAGTAGGGAAAGTATTCAATTCCGTCGACGAGTGACAATACCTGCTCGAGATATCGATACTTTGGCTGATGCAACGATTTTGAGTACACGTACACGTTCTCGAAGCGTAAACCATTCGGGCTCTCCAGCATGCTCAGAAGCACGTTCGTTTTTCCACATCCCGACGGACCGCAAATCACGCCTCGCACGCTGTTCGGCAACAACGGGCCGTGTCTGGTTGATCGACTCGCATCCCTATCATCCTCGAGCATTCTGTTCGCGGTCACGCGGATAACGTCCGACTGTTTCACGAATCGCATGTTCGCGATGTTTCTCAGGTACTCGGGTATTTATATATATATATATATATAATGCGTTACTCTTCTTACGGGCGAATAAACAAACATATGTTTCACTAAATAAAATAGAGTTATATTTTCATTAATCAAAATCCAAGTTTCTTATAATGCTACATTATGTACAGTTCTCTTACCTAAATAAAATAGAGAAACGACATTTAATGCTTATTCTTCCCTATTTTCCCTTTTATATTGGAGGTTTAATTTAATGCACTCTCTTACGTCCACGTGTCTATTCTCTGGCTACTACATTACCGCCATGTTCCGCGGCAAATTCTGACTGGGTTGGTAAGGTAGTATCTGTACTACTTTATATATATATATATATATATATATATATATATATATATTCGTGGCATGCGGTGTGCAGGTCACTACCACTGTGATCGGTGGAGCGCGCGTACGCGTTTATTATTGTAGTTGCTATCGTGGCTATTCTAACGTAGGTATATGGTTGCATCAACGACTGCGACGTCTCATGGATTAGGGAAGAATCAGAAGAAGAAGAAAACCGGATCGGTTATCGTGAACGGTATCATAAACCGCTTACCATTCGAACTACACGTTCCGGGCTATCAGTTCTGCGGACCGGGAACACGTTTGCTAAAACGATTGGCTCGTGGCGACGAAGGTGTGAATCCCCTGGACGCGGCGTGCCGAGATCACGATATCGCATACTCACATCGAAAGGGTTTGGAGGGACGACACGCGGCGGATCGTGCGTTAGCGGAACGAGCGCGAGAACGAGTGTTCGCGAACGACGCGACCTTTGGCGAAAAAGTTGCAGCGAGTGGAGTTTGGGCAACGATGAAGGCTAAGACTAAACTCGGCATGGGTGTGAAGAGGACGAAACGAAAACAGAGAAAGTCTGGAGGGAAACATCCGCAACGGCGGCGACGACGACATCGTAATCTACGAGTGGCGAAACGCGGTGGATTTCTTCCATTTCTTCCGTTCGTGCTGCCTGCTTTATCGGCTATCGGGGCCTTGGCCGGTGGAGCGGCAGGTATAACCAAAGCGGTCAACGATTCGAAGGCCTCTCGAAAACAGCTGGAAGAGACATTGCGTCATCATCGAGCGATGGAGGGGCGAGGAATGCATCTGACACCGTACAAGCGAGGCGCAGGCATGAATCCTAGACGCCGACGCCAACGACGACTGCGATCGAAGAAAAAAAAAACTTCGATCGACTAGGCATGTGGCAACGGTTGGGGCGATAACGCAGCAACCTATGACGAACCTGCAATTAGAGCTCGAGTGTGCAAACGTACCGTTCTTTCGAGGTGTGTTCATGCGCGACACGCTCCCCACGCGCGTACGAACCAACGAATGTGGAATCGCGAATCTTGACGAGAATCGAGGCGCCGGTACGCACTGGGTCGCGTACGCGAAACGCGGGTCACGAGTACAGTACTTTGATAGTTTCGGGAATCTGCGACCACCCGCGGAATTGATCTATTATTTTGGACGTGGTACAACGATCACGTACAATCACGATCGTTTTCAACGTTTCGACGAGATGAATTGCGGGCACTTGTGCATGCAATTTTTACAACAAAAGTCTATGGAATTATGGCCTATATACTAATAATAATAATAATAATGTATACTAAGATTATGTTACAATGCATCCGTGTGGAATGACTATCCACATCTTCTATAATAAAGACTCGCGATATCGATAAATTGCCGAGTATTCGTACGCGCGCGTCACTCTCTCGCCGTCTCGCGAGTGCAATCGATATGTCGTTCACGCTCACGTTAACGGGCCGCAGCAGCGCGCTCACTGTAAACTATTTCCCACCGATAGATTTGAGTGATGGTGAGTATGAATTAGGCCTCGCGGACTTAGAGACGTTTCACACGATACCTAACATCGATTCCAGTAATGATAAATTCTACTACATCGCCGACTACGACGCAGACAGCAACAGCGTCGACATCGCTCATGAATGCATTACGATCCCCCACGGTTCCTATGAATTAGACGCCATTGGCGAGTATCTGAAGCAACGATTACTCGATCGAAATCCACGAAGACGCGTTAACAACGACGCCAACGACGATGACGACAAGTATCCTCTGATGCTACGAGCTAACAACAACACCATGAAAAGCGAGTTGTACTGCTCGTTCGCAGTGGACTTTACGAAACCTAACAATGTGGGCTCGTTGCTAGGATTTTCCCCGACGCGTGTCTTGTTACCGAGAACCTGGCACGAGTCCAACGTACCCGTGAACATTATAAACGTTAACGTGATCAGAGTAACGTGCAACGTCACTACCGGCGCGTACAGCAACGATAAACCCGTGCATACGATCCATGAATTTTCGCCTCGAGTGCCCCCGGGATATAAGATCTCGGAAACCCCGCGACATATCATTTACCTGCCAATCGTCGCACGAGCAATACACGATCTAACGTTGTGTATCGTCGATCAACACGATCACCCTATAGATTTCCGTGGTGAAGAAATAACGATTCGTTTGCACGTTCAACGACGTCCGCGCGATAGGCTAGCGTGATTGCACGTGTATGCGCGTGTAGTATGTTAGTGTTGAATCACACATACAAATCATCAGTCGTCGCTGCCACTGCTACCCCCGTCGTCTCTGTCCCAGGTGAAAGTAGAAGAATAAAGGCGGGTGGCGCGATAAGAAGAGGACCGGTAAGAAGTATAGGAAAGCCGTTGACTCGTCGAAACGCACGTATCCTACGATCGCTAGGATTCATCGTTGAATATTAGACAAGCGGAGAGAGTAGCGCGTAACCACGATGTCTATTATTCTGGACGTGGCGAATACGCCAACCTTCGACAATCGTATCACAAAGATCGAGTTACACACGTATAATCCATACGCCAACACGACGTTCGACAATAGCGACGAGATAAGAATCCCTATACAGCAGCAAGATCTGTACACGCTTCCATGCGAAAGTTTTCTCTACATCGAAGGTCGTGGCACGTTGACGGCACATGACGGGAAAGGCCCTGGAACGTCCGCGACCGCTGTTCTCGACAACAATTGCGTCGCGTTCATGTTCGATGAGATTCGATATGAATTGAACGGTGTCGAGATCGATCGCTGCCGAAATCCCGGGATCGCCACCACGTTGAAACATTACGTTTCGTTGTCGGTCGATAGAAGCAAAACGCTTGCGAATGCTGGTTGGGATCATAACATCATGTACGATAAAGACATTTTTCATTCGGGTGCTTTCAATTTCTGCGTACCCCTAAACGTGTTATTAGGATTCTGCGAAGATTACAAACATATCGTGATGAATGCGCGACACGAGTTAATCCTTATTCGATCGCGAGTCGATACGAACGCGATGTACGATACCTCCGCCACTGCGAGGCCAAAACTAGAGATACGCAAGGTGCAGTGGCGCATGCCCCACGTCACTTTGGAGGAGGTGAACAAACTATCGATGCTGCGTATCCTGGAAAGCGGTAGGCCGATTGCAATGAGTTTCCGATCGTGGGACCTGTACGAGTACCCGTTACTGCAAGCTACAACGAAACATACATGGACCGTGAAAGCTACGTCGCAAATCGAGAAACCCCGATACGTGATAATCGCCATGCAAACTGATCGAAAGAATCGTCTCGATAGAACCGCGAGCAGATTCGACGCGTGTAAACTAACGAACGTTCGATTATACCTAAATTCCGAGACGTATCCGTACGATGACATGAATTTGGATTTCGATAAGTATAAATACGCGCTCCTGTACGACATGTACGCGAAATTCGGCCGATCGTACTACGGCCACGGAGAACCGCTGCTGAACGCTGTTGAATTTTTTCAATACGCGCCTATCGCGGTTATAGATTGTTCTAGGCAAAACGAGTCGCTGAAGAGCGCTACGGTGGACGTGCGAATAGATTTCGAATGCAAAGAAAATGTCCCCGCTAATACTACCGCGTACTGTATGATCATACACGATCGTATAGTCGAATACGGTCCTCTGACTAACGTGGTACGTAAACTAACATAGTGTGCGTTTGTGTGTGTGTGTGAATGATCAACGAATACTACTACTGCCGATACTGCTGCTGCTGCTACTGTGAAAAACGTCGACGTCCAAGCCCTCAGTTACTATTCTGACACAGCCCTCGACAGAGTTACCTAACGAATAATGTTCGCCATTGTCGATCTACAAGGTTTCAATAACAATTGCGAGTTCGTAATCAAAGAGCTCGCGATTCGCACAACCAGTAACAGTGATAAAACGCCAACGATTAGCCATTGGATCTTCGAGCCGCCGTACTTCTGGGGACATCTGAAGTCATGCGAGAACCGTCAAGCATCCTGGCTCGCGAAGCATCATCACGGGCTTCGCTGGTCCGACGGCTATGTTCCATACTCCAAACTTCCGGGACTGCTTACCAACGTACTCGCGAACATTGACTTCGTCGTCGTGAAAGTTTTGGAAAAGAAAACCTGGATGCTACAACTACTACCCAACATAATCGTTGAGGATGTCTGCGATTTGTACGAACTGAAGGAGCCAAAGATTAACAATAACAACAATATCAACACCCGAACTGTTGAAGATGACGGTGGTTACGACGTTGACGATGATTATTGCGGGATCGTGCCTAATACAGGGACTAATACAGGGAACTCCGACGTTCCTAACCTGAAGTCTATGTCTTCAACGAATGCCCTTCGATGTGCATTTCACAGCAACGACGGTATTTGCGCGCTGGAGAACGTTCAGAAAATATGGGATTATATACGCAGCGTCGTCTAATGTAAGTCATACACACGCATTACATCTACTTTATGCGTCATATGTAGAGAAACGAATATGTGACAATTTTTTTTTGTTTTCTATAGCAATGAACACAACGACGGCGGCGATGAGCGTAACGTTAGCAGCGACGAGCAAGAAGACCCCTCCCATACGAACGTCACTTTTACGCAGATAGTGATTCTATAATTTAAGTATGCATGCATGGATGTACATGAATAAACACACACTGTTTTGAATAAAAATTATATTTATTTTAAAAAAAATATTTATATTTATTTATTTATTAAAAAAAAAAAAAAAAAATATATACATATTTACTAAAAAAAAAAAAGTTCGGCGTGATGTTATACCCTGCAACACACAGAAAAAAAAACACCAAATTATTATTATAAATAAAACGTTGATATTAGCACGAAACACCGAACAATGAAAATTCATTTATACTTACTCTTCGAATAATCGTTTTAACCCCCAAAATTCGCCTTCGAACGCCATGAACTCCACGTCTATGGTGTCCTCCCGCCACATACGCCGGGCGAAACGAATCTTATCTCTCAACTCGCGGCAAATCCGCCCGTCACTCCTCGTCGGGTATTGGCGATGCTGAAACAAACACGTGACTCGATTAAACAAAAAAAAAAAAAAACACACATCGTCGAATGGTGTATGCGTATCATTTGCGCGAAACATCACTTACGAGTACTTGAAAGATTGCGTCGCGATCACCATCGCGCGCATGAGCCTCAAGGTCTTCACGACGCTGAAACAAACATGCAACTCGATTAAACCGCCGTCGATCGATGTGCGCGCATCACAATCATTTTTTTTTTTTTTTTTTTTTAAACATCACTTACGAGGCGTCCGACCGTCCCGAGATAGTTATAGCTCCAACGCGACATTTCATTTTCCCGTTCACACTGTAAAAATGCATGAATCGATTAAAACATAGTTGAATGGTGTACGCGCACCACTATAATTTTTGTGAAATATCACTTACGAGATGTTTAACTGCCGCCCGCCGCTCCAGACGCCACATCTTGATGAGGTTATCGAGCTCGGTCTGAAACAATGCGTAACTTTGTTAGAAGCTAGCCCAATTGAATATACACCAATTCAATTACACTAAAAACCATACTTACGATTTTTCGGACCGCTTCGTCACGCTCAGCATGCCATGCTTGTTCGATTTCCCCATGCATTCGCTGAAATGAAGACACCACTTTATTAGAATATCGTCGAATGGAAGACGCGCACTAATTCGATTTACACAAAATTATACTTACGATGCATCGCTGCATCTCTACCGCGTTCATTCCGAACGTTACCGGCTCGCGAAGTACTTCACCGGCGTACATATTTTATTATTTGTAAAATGTTTGTTTTATAGAAATGGTTGTGATAACTACACTGGCCCGTGCGGCGGGGTCGACACCCTTATATACACTTCGGTTCTCTAGCCTAGAACTATGGCCCAGCACGTTGCAGAGTAGGGGTAGTTTTCAAGTCGGGTGGGCTTGAGGTTTGGTGGGGATGTCTACGTCACAGTTTCTTCCCATCATCTCTCTTCTTCTTCTTCTTCTTTTTCTCCTTCTTCCTCGATGATTTTATAATATGAAGTCAATTATTCCAGCTTATAGTATACTTTTATGGTTCACACCGTGAATCGACACTGCATATTCCACGATACGTACACACCTTGAATTTGTCAAGCATACTATTTGAATTTGCCGCGTACTCTCTAACCCTTGTGTGGTATACATACGCATCTTGACCATCACTGATGTGATATACTTTCACACATTGACGCGTACGTGTGCATGAATCAGTATAAAGCGACGTGGGTCAGCCCTGCGGACTTCATTGCATCACGTACACTCGAGTGCTAACAAGTATCGCTTGCGTCATTTTTTTTTTTTACCGTCGATGAAAATCATACGTACTACATATCAACATGTACAAACGCAACTTAAACGATTCATCCTGTGCATACGACAACGATGGTGGGTTTCCAAATAAACGTCAACAACAACAACAACAACAACAACAACAACATCATCAACAGTTCCATATGAGGTACGTACGCTTTAATAAACACTTTTCATTTATTTCATTCACTGTAAACACAACGACCGAAGTATTAATTTAGTGTATATGTTTCTTACAGTTCTGAATCCGCAACGTCGAAAACATCGAAGACACCAAAACTGTCAATCGTACGGATCCTGGGGCGTGATTATCCACTGACCGCAACAGCTTATAAACGTCTAACTATTGGAATACGCATTGGGATGGATTCGTGCCGTGTCGAGATCGCCATAGCCGACAATAAAGGCAACGAGTTAAGCTTTTCAATGTCTACGTGGAAGCTCCTACTGCAAAGTGAGGCGGACATACTCGAACGATTACGCAGCAACGCAACATCGCCCCAAACCCACATCGTAATTGATCATTTACGATTAGAATTCACGCGTATGCACGATGATCGACTTATTAAAATCACCGATAATGGTGGGTTTATATATATGACTGAAGCCACGATACGTAAACTATTCGCGTATGAACATTGCATTGAACATATGTTCACCTGGTTGACCGAAAATATATACTCTGTAAGCAGTAAATATGCATCCTTCGTAGACGTTCTGCGTACAGCTACTACACCAACGAATTATGTGAAATTAATTACTGAATGCGAACACTTTGAACAACATTCTTTGATCGATTGTGAATTGTTAGCGTTAGGATTACCATCCATGCTGCGTGATAGTGTCCATACACCACTGTAGTATGTACATATATATATATATATATATATATATATATATATTAATAAATGACTGACTTTCACATCAATACCTGTAACACATCATTTATAATACCCATTCTTACATATCCATATATATTAATTCTTTGAGGCCTGATCTTAGCGTATTATTGGGTAAGGTTCGGATGCGTTCCCATGGTGCTTGACCATGACATTTGTTTGCTGTAAACCAGATGGCCGTGGGTCTATGTCGATTTCTCTTCGCCCTTACACGCGCCCACGACGTTTGACTTGCAGCCTCTCGAGAAGGATACTTGAGACGTCGCCCTGTTCTCGATCGTGAAAATACTTGGAACGTTACCATGAACAATTATCGTTTTAGGTTACATGGGATGCTTACGCGAACGCAACGCCTAATTCATTCTTCAAGGACGTCACGTTTTCTCGATGACACTTCTTAGAGGCATGGTCTTGGCGAATGTTAATAGTCGATAAGGGGTGGGTCCTGACACTGGTCTATTGTAACCCAGATGCCAGCGGGTCTATGTACAAATTCTTTTCGCCCTTACGCGTTCCCACGACGCTTGACTTACAGCCTCCTCGATAAGGACGCTCACCCTGTTCTCGATCATAAATACTCGGAACTCTACCCCGAATAATTATCGCTATATGTTTATACCATTGCACGTGGGCTGTATCGGTCCCATGATTCAAACATAAACACAGCATCGCGCGGTGCAATGTAGTGTTTACACCATGCGATGCCGCGCTGATTGACTTACAACCCCGCGATCATTAAAATGCTCGATATGTTTACATTATTGCACGTATGCCGTATCGATCCCACGATTCAAATATAAACACACACGGCATGAAGCGCGTGCACTCATCTTTTCTCAGAAATCAAGGTCCACCCTCTTCCGTACATCGCAATCCTATCGCGCGTCATGATTCCTTTTCGCTATATGTACGGTGCAATGTAGTGTTTACACCATGCGCTGCCGCGATGATTGATCTACAACCTCCTCGATCATTAAAATACTCGATATGTTTACATCATTGCACGTACGCTGTATCGGTCCCACGATTCAAATATAAACACACTGCATGAAGCACATGCACGTAGGCGCCGAAACGTGTTCAATCCTGTCGCGCGTCATGATACCTTATCTTTTCTCAGAAATCACGAACCACCCTCTTTCTCAGAAATCAAGGTCCACCCTCTTCCGTACATCGAAGACGCGAATTTCCACGAATCGGCCGCGGTCGCGCCTGCGCACCGATCCCGCGAGCGTACGGAGATTGCGCGGCGGCGACGCGTGGCCAAAGTTCCTTAAACATCCAACAGGTGGCGCCAATACTAAATGTATGAAAACCTATGGAATTACCGCCTCGGGCCCAAATACCGACGCAGGACCGAAGTACCTCAAACACCCAATAGGTGGCGCCACTTGGAAATTACCGCCTCGGGCCCAGATACCAACGCGGGCCCAAAGTACCTCGAACACCCAATAGGTGGCGCCACTTGAAAATGCGCACGACCCCTAGGTGGCGCCACATGGAAATGCGCACGACGCCATTTTGAATTTTTGAAATCCGCCCTCCCTCCCCTGTGACGTCGTCCCCCTCACCAACGAACTCAAATTGCGCGCGCTGCGCCATTTTGAAAATTTGAATTTTTGAAATCCCCCTCCCCTGTGACGTCATCCCCCTCACCAACGAACTCGGTCGACGCCATTTTGAATTCCCCCTCCCCTATGACGTCATCCCCCTCACCAACAAACTCGGTACCCCCTCCCCACCTCACCCCCTTACCCATCATACGCTATAGCGCGTTACCCCCCTCCCCGCCTCACCCCCTCACCCATCCCGCGCTATAGCGCGTTGCGCGGTACCCCCCGCCCCGCCTCACCCCCTCGCCACTACTTGGTCCAGAATCCGCATAGCCTAACTACTCGAGTCAAACGAGTCAAACGAGTCGAACGAGTCAAACGAGTCAAACGAGTCAAACGAGTCAAACGAGTCAAACGAGTCAACCGAGTCAAACGGGTCGAACAGGACAATCGAGTCAAGCGAGTTGAACGCGCCAAACGAGTCAAACGAGTCAAATGAGTCAAACGAGTCAAACGAGTCGAACGAGTCAAACGAGTCGAACGAGTCAAACGAGTCAAACGAGTCAAACGAGTCAATCGAGTCAAACGAGTCAAACGAGTCAAACGGGTCGAACAGGACAATCGAGTCAAGCGATTTGAACGAGCCAAACAAGTCAAACGAGTCAAACGAGTCAAACGAGTCAAACGAGTCAAACGAGTCAAACGAGTCAAACGAGTCAAACGAGTCAAACGAGTCAAACGAGTCAAACGAGTCAAACGAGTCAAACGAGTCAAACGAGTCAAACGAGTCAAACGAGTCAAACGAGTCAAACGAGTCAAACGAGTCAAACGAGTCAAACGAGTCAAACGAGTCAAACGAGTCAAACGAGTCAAACGAGTCAAACGAGTCAAACGAGTCAAACGAGTCAAACGAGTCAAACGAGTCAAACGAGTCAAACGAGTCAAACGAGTCAAACGAGTCAAACGAGTCAAACGAGTCAAACGAGTCAAACGAGTCAAACGAGTCAAACGAGTCAAACGAGTCAAACGAGTCAAACGAGTCAAACGAGTCAAACGAGTCAAACGAGTCAAACGAGTCAAACGAGTCAAACGAGTCAAACGAGTCAAACGAGTCAAACGAGTCAAACGAGTCAAACGAGTCAAACGAGTCAAACGAGTCAAACGAGTCAAACGAGTCAAACGAGTCAAACGAGTCAAACGAGTCAAACGAGTCAAACGGGTCAAACGGGTCGAACGGGACAATCGAGTCAAACGAGTCAAACGAGTCAAACGAGTCAATCGAGCCAAACGAGTCAAACGAGTCAAACGAGTCAAACGAGTCAAACGAGTCAAACGAGTCAATCGAGTTAAACGAGTCAATCGAGTTAAACGAGTCAAACGACTCAATCGAGTCAAACGAGTCAAACGAGTCAAACGAGTCAAACGAATCAAACGAGTCAAACGAGTCAAACGAGTCAAACGAGTCAAACGAGTCAAACGAGTCAAACGAGTCAAACGAGTCAAACGAATCAAACGAGTCAATAGAGTCAAACGACTCAAACGAGTCAAACGAGTCAAACGAGTCAAACGAGTCAAACGAGTCAAACGAGTCAAACGAGTCAAACGAGTCAAACGAGTCAAACGAGTCAAACGAGTCAAACGAGTCAAACGAGTCAAACGAGTCAATAGAGTCAAACGACTCAAACGAGTCAAACGAGTCATACGAGTCAAACGAGTCAAACGAGTCAAACGAGTCAAACGAGTCAAACGAGTCAAACGAGTCAAACGAGTCAAACGAGTCAAACGTGTCAAACGTGTCAAACGAGTCAAACGAGTCAAACGAGTCAAACGAGTCAAACGAGTCAAACGAGTCAAACGAGTCAAACGAGTCAAACGAGTCAAACGAGTCAAACGAGTCAAACGGGTCAAACGGGTCGAACAGGACAATCGAGTCAAACGAGTCAAACGAGTCAAACGAGTCAATCGAGCCAAACGAGTCAATCGAGTCAAACGAGTCAAACGAGTCAAACGAGTCAAACGAGTCAAACGAGTCAATCGAGTTAAACGAGTCAATCGAGTTAAACGAGTCAAACGAGTCAAACGAGTCAAACGAGTCAATCGAGTCAAACGAGTCAAACGAGTCAAACGAGTCAAACGAGTCAAACGAGTCTAACGAGTCAAACGGGTCAAACGGGTCAAACGAGTCAAACGAGTCAAACGAGTCAAACGAGTCAAACGAGTCAAACGAGTCAAACGAGTCAAACGAGTCAAATGAGTCAGTAGTATGTCTAGGCGGGTTCTAACCCAGGTCCTCTGTGGGGAGCGCGGTGGCGGGGGAAAGTGAGGGCGCGCGGGGAGCGCGGCGGAGGGAAACATGGGCGCGGGGCCTGCGGGGAGAGGAAGACCGGTTGTGCGCGCACATGCCGTGGAGTGGTGGAAGCCGCGATGATGGAGGGGATCAGTCCGGGCCGAGCTGCCGCGGAGACCTCTCCACATCGGACCTACGTATTCGAAGGAGGGAAAGAGACAGAGCATTATTTTAAAGCTAAACGTATTCGAAGGAGGGAAAGAGACAGAGCATGCTAAAATTCGAAGGAGGGAAAGAGACAGAGCATGCTAAACGTATTTGGAGGAGGGAAAGAGATGGAGCATTATTTTAAAGCTAGAGAGATGGAAGATGATAGGAAAATGAAATGGACAAATAATATACGTTTAAAATATATATTGTTACATTATATTGTTATAAAAATATAAATATATAAAAGAATAAATATAAAAATATAAACAAAGAATAAATATAAAAATATAAAAAAGAATAAATATAAAAAATATAAAATATAAAAATATAAAAGAATAAATATAAAAATATAAAAGAATAAATGTAAATATAAAAAAGCATATAAAAGCGTATAAAAAGCATATAAAAAGCGTATAAAAAGCATATAAATATATATTAATAAAATTAAAAGCTATTTGGGCGGGGGCGACGGTGGTGACGGTGGTGATGGTGGCGGTGAGGGCGACGATGGTGGTGTGAGCGACAGCGCCTAGAACATACAAACATCGATATAATAATGACACATCAAACGTATTAAACATGAAACATGCAAAACAATGTAGTGTACTATATACCTGTAGTGTACTATATACCTGTAGTGTACTATATACCTGTAGTGGCGGCGATGGTGGTGAAGGGGGCCCCGGGGGCGTCATCACCCACCCTGGATGTGGCGTCGGTGGCAACGGCTTGCTGACGTCTATCCAGGGGGGTGATGGTGGCGATGGGGGCCACGGTCGTCGCAGGGCCCCCAATTGCCTATATGGCACCCATGGATGCCGCAGTCGCGACGACATTGTGGAACCAATCAACCACCCCCGAATGTCGCCGCATCTGCGGCTCCATGGGGCGCATCCTGCGCCGCCACCAGGGCCTGCGCGAACATCACCAGCTGCGCCTGTAGCTGTTCATGGTTCTAGAACACACACACACACACACACGCACACGCGCACGCACACGCACACGCACACGCACACGCACACGCACACGCACACGCACACGCACACGCACACGCACACGCACACGCACACGCACACGCACACGCACACGCACACGCACACGCACACGCACACGCACACGCACACGCACACGCACACGCACACGCACACGCACACGCACACGCACACGCACACGCACACGCACACGCACACGCACACGCACACGCACACGCACACGCACACGCACACGCACACGCACACGCACACGCACACGCACACGCACACGCACACGCACACGCACACGCACACGCACACGCACACGCACACGCACACGCACACGCACACGCACACGCACACGCACACGCACACGCACACGCACACGCACACGCACACGCACACGCACACGCACACGCACACGCACACGCACACGCACACGCACACGCACACGCACACGCACACGCACACGCACACGCACACGCACACGCACACGCACACGCACACGCACACGCACACGCACACGCACACGCACACGCACACGCACACGCACACGCACACGCACACGCACACGCACACGCACACGCACACGCACACGCACACGCACACGCACACGCACACGCACACGCACACGCACACGCACACGCACACGCACACACACACACACACACACACACACACACACACACACACACACACACACACACACACACACACACACACACACACACACGTATACGTATCTAATGTTTCACAAGCAACATCGCTCTGCTGTAGCACGTTAACAAAAATTTCAAATTTTACTTTCGCATCTTCCGCAGTTTGATACATCCGTGGATACATGCAGTCTATACATGGCTGAAGATTAAATAAAAATGTTACTGTGTCCAGTGTGAAATACAGTGTATTATCACAATGCGTCATTTTTACAATCGGTGAATCAAAGATCCTAAAAAATTCCATCATTAAATTATCAATCCGCATTGAGTCTGGTTCAGGTAATCGTGCACATTCTTCGATGGTTTCACGACTGTCGAATAGCACACCCCATGTATGCCATGGTAATATGAGATGATTTCCATGATTATCGCCGAGAAGAACTTCTACATCAACCGTAGGCCCTACATCGATTCCAATTTCCAAATATTTGCTACCCATGGTTGTTAATGCGTATCTTCTGACCATGATACGCGATGTTCGACGTGGGCTAAGAGAACAATCAAAACTATGAAATTGTCCGCTCGTATTAGGTATAAACATAAAAAAAAATTTTTAGAAGATGTGAAAATTAAGCCTTACCAATAAACTCTATTCTCCCCACACTGAGCCACGCCATCATCTCGCACGATCGGAACGTAATAATTCATACGTCCAACGTTTGCTTTAGCACTGGTACTGCACATTTTTTCAGAGCACTATTTGTTCCGCCGAAAGTCACTGAGGCTACTGAGCGATTGATTGAATAGCATTCCAGAGATTGGCTTAAATAGAGGTGCAATTGCTTCCCCCACCACCACATTTTATTCCAAAGCTATCAATTTTCCATAATGTTTCTTCAATCTTAACGTCGCAGCATGTAACTTGAGCCCCATCCTCAAGGATAAAAGTCTCGACACGTGTCGAATGTAATACGATACTTTGGGAACGTCGAATCTTCGATTTATGCAGAATCAGCAAAAACCATGTCGTATGATGTTGCGCGCCAATTCGTCATACGCGTGAAACACAGAAACAATTATGCTGTATCGATAGAAACTAAACTGTATAGAACCATGTCGGAACGGATCACCGTTTTTTTGCATGCAATGCATCCGAGGGAGAAGGTATACCGAAAGAGTTAGACAGAGATACCAAATCGTGGTATCAGTCATAAAAGCGTGGTCTAAACCATACGAAGCCTCATATCGTTGCAACGTGTTGCGAGGAAAAGATATTACATTCCATTTACTATTATGGATAAATTCGCGCAAGTAGAACGCCAATTATTGGATCAATCTGCACGATTGATTTCACCGGAGGAGTACCTAGCGTGGGAAGAACGGTGCAACGAGTGTATTGAATCGTTGGAAGGACACAGCCGCGTAAAACGTCCTCGATTATCGATTGGTGTTCGGCAATCGCTGGTTGCCCGAATCGCGCAGCTCGAAGGACTGAAATATTCGCTGCGCGGTCGTTTCGTGCGTGAAGGTGCCGGACATTCGAGCACAGGACTTTTATGGCGCGAAATAGACACTGCGTTCGATACCCGCGTGTTAACTGGTGCCGTGCTAAATTCGAACTATATCGAGCCGCGGAACTTCCTACAAGATGCGGGGACCATTGTATTGGAGCATGTGCGGGGTGCTTTGAGGAAACATCGAAACCTCAAAGTGAACACTGTGTTCAACGGTGAATTTGTGGCAGGTGACAAGCATGCTTGTAAAAGCATCAACACCCGAAACTGTGAACTCTTCCGCACATCCGATCTGCAGGAGTGGTACCAGCGATGCATCATCGAACCCACCCTGGCATCGCTGGAAGAGTTCCAGGAACGCGACAGCGGATGGGCATTGATGAGGATTCTCAACCTAACCGTCAATGCCAACAAGTACAATCCGCTGCGCGCGGGATGCCACATCAAGTTGACGCAGAAATTGTCGCTAAAGAAGGCGACAATCAGTGTTCAATCTCCAAACAATGCATGTTTCGCGTGGGCAGTGGTCGCCGCTCTCCATCCTGCGGAAAGACATACTGATCGCCCAAGTTCATACCCCGACTATACTTCCATATTAAATCTCCAGGGCATTGATTTTCCAATGTCCCTGGAGCAAATTGGGAAGTTTGAGGGGTTGAACGACATCTCCGTCAACGTCTACAGCTTCGAGGCGGAGAAAGGGTCGACAGTCTTTCCGCTGCGCCTCACCAGCCGCAAGAGGGATCAACATGTCAACATGCTCTACACGCCGAATCATGAACACGGCGATGTAGGGCACTTTGTACTAATCAAGGACTTGTCCCGGCTGGTGAGCGCACAGCTGAGCAGGAAGAAGGCAAAGAAATTCATCTGTGATCGGTACGTATATAAACTTGCGAAATGTTGAAATGTCTCGCGAAACATATTAAATAAAATTGTTTTTGGTTTTACAGATGCATGCACTATTTCGGATCTGTCGAGAAGTTGGAGGCCCATGCCGTGGATTGCGGGAGGATGAACGACTGCGCCATCCTGCTGCCCAGCGATGGCGACAATCTCCTCAACTTCAACAACCACGGTAGGAAGGAGCGGCTCCCCTTCGTGGTTTACGCAGATCTGGAGTGTATCATCGCAAAAACAGAGGACAACCGAATGGGTGATAATAAATTACACATGTACCAGCACCATAAAGTGCACAGCATTGCATATTATATGCATTGTTCGTATGATACATCGCTATCGATGTATCGATGTCGCCGCGACGCGGATTGTGTTTCTTGGTTCGTAGACGAACTTAAAAATTTTGCAAATTTTGCCAAACCCATCCTCACAAGTAATGTTCCCATGCTTGATTTAACTGCCGAACAGTGGGCGACATTTCACAATGCGACACATTGTCATATTTGCGAAGAACCATTCGAAGCTGCCGATATACGAGTTCGCGATCACTGTCATCTATCAGGACGGTTTAGAGGTCCAGCACATTCGGAGTGCAATTTAAATTATAAAAATTCATTTTACATCCCCATAGTTTTCCATAATTTATCCGGCTATGATTCCCATTTTATTATTGAGGAATTAGCTACCGCTTTCGAAGGCAGTGTTGATGTATTGCCTATAACCAAAGAAAAATATATTTCTTTCACCAAAAATGTTGAAGATACGACTGAATCAGACTCGCGAAATTATATTAAATTACGTTTCATCGATTCGTACAAATTTCTCAATACTAGTCTCGACAAATTAGCATCTTTTCTTAGCGTAGATCAATTAAAAATTTTAAAATCCACATTTGAAACATTATCCACCGAGGATTTCAATTTATTGACGCGAAAGGGTGTCTTTCCATATGAATACCTCGATTGCGTGAACAAGTTGCAGGATCAATGCTTACCACCGCGCGAGTCATTTTACAGTTCCTTAACGGGTGAGACTGTATCCGAGACCGATTACGCACATGCCGAGACAGTCTGGCAGCGTTTCGGGATTAACACCTTGGGCGAATACAGCGACTTGTATTTGAAAACAGATGTCTTGTTATTGGCAGATATTTTTGAAAATTTTCGCAAAAGTTGTATCAAGAGTTATGGATTAGATTCAGCACATTATTATACTTTACCTGGTTTCACGTGGGATGCCATGCTAAAACACACCAAAATTACATTCGAATTGCTCACAGACATCGATATGTTTATGTTTATTGAACGCGGTATACGTGGAGGTTTAAGTCAATGTTCCGGAAGATATGCTGAGGCCAATAACAAGTACATGTCATCTTACGACGCATCGAAAGAGTCATCGTACTTGATGTACTTTGACGTAATCAATTTGTATGGATGGGCAATGTGTCAACCCCTTCCATACGCTGATTTTCAATGGGTCGAAGATGTAGCAAATTTTGATGTGTCTAAAATCGATGTCGATTCGCCCACGGGATACATTCTCGAGGTAGATCTAGAATATCCGCAACGTCTGCACGACGCTCATACCGATCTACCGTTCTGCCCGACGCGAGCCAAACCACCTGGCAGCAGACAGGACAAGTTACTCGCGACGGTATATGATAAGCAGCGTTACGTCATCCATTATCGCAACCTGCAACAGCGCACGCGTCACGGTCTTCATATTACAAAGATACACCGCGTGCTTCAATTCGCTCAATCCCCCTGGCTCCGCGATTACATCGAACTCAACACACGGTTTAGAACAAGCGCGACAAACGATTTTGAAAAAAATTTGTACAAATTGATGAACAACGCGGTATTTGGTAAAACTATGGAAAATGTACGAAATCACGTGGATGTAAAACTTTTGACACATTGGGAAGGGCGATATGGCGCGGAGGCAATGATCGCGAAACCGAATTTCCACAGCAGAAGTGTTTTTTCGGAAAATTTAATAGCTGTTGAATTGCGAAAACTCGAGGTGAAATTCAACAAACCGATATACGTGGGTATGTGCATCCAGGACATATCAAAAATTTGTTTGTACGAATTTCATCACGAGTACATGTCTCCACTGCACGGTCAAAATTGTAAAATTCTATACACCGACACAGACAGCCTAATTTATCACATTAAATGCGACGATATCTACGAAACCATGAAACGTAATATTGATAGATTCGACACAAGCGATTATCCTACCGACAATGCATATAATATGCCACATGTAAATAAGAAGGTCCCAGGGCTGATGAAGGACGAAAATAACGGTGCGATAATGACCGAATTCGTAGGTCTTAGAGCGAAAATGTATGCACTTCGCGTAGACGGCAAAAAAGATACGAAAAAGGCGAAAGGCGTCAAGACCAACGTCATAGCCCGAACGATAACTTTTGACGACTACGCGCAGTGTTTGCATAGGGAGATCGAAATGGTTCGCAGACAATCATGCATACGGTCTAAATTGCATAAAGTGTACACCATTTCGGAATCCAAAATCGCTCTAAGTTCGTACGATGATAAGCGGCAGATCGTACCCGATTCGACCGACACTCTGCCCTGGGGTCATTATAAAATACCCTTGTAAAAATATCATTGTATCAAATTGTTCACTCATGTATATATATATATATATATCATTGTATTTATTTTGAACCATGTATTATTATTATTTTACAATATACTATTGTATTTATTGTAAAATGTATGGAAATTGTTTTCATATGTATCATTGTATTTATTTTGAACCATGTATTATTATTATTTTACAATATATTATTGTATTTATTGTAAAATGTATGGTAATTGTTTGCATATGTATTATTATATATATAACAACTGAATTATAAATGGTTGAAATAATGTGTAAAAATAAAAAATGTTTGCACATTTACATATATGTATCATTGTATTTATTGAACCATGTATTTATTTTACAATACATTATTTTTATTTATCCATGAATTGTCTGATTTATCAAACCCCAGCCACTTGACATACACCTTATCCCCCTTCCTACGCAAAACTTTTTCCACTAGATATACATCAGGATCGATGACGCGTTGCAGCTCGTGTTCATAGAATCCTCCGGAAACAGGTTTTCCACAGGAATCGACGAGCAGATACGTCGCGGGATTAGTTGTCTGTACTTTGACTATCTTGAACACCTCCGTTGTCCAATTCGGTGTATAGCCTTTATCGAATATGGTTTTAAATTTGCTCACGCGCACAAACTCGCCCAATTTGAATCTCGCGGGAGCAGCGATCTTTATGTTGCTATATACGGTGGCTAGCAGCTTCTCGGCGATCGCAGGGGTAACATCGCAAGGACACATTCCAATGGTTCTATGTTTTCGTGCGTTATACTCTGCAAGTAGACTTGGTAGCGTATCAGTCCATCTATAGGTTCCATTCAGCGTAAACAGTTTCCACATATTGTTCTTCAAAGTTCGATTGAAACGTTCTACGACGGAGGCCTTCATCACCGAATACGTCGAATAATGATTAATGTCATACTTCGTCAAGAGTTTCTGCACATCGACGTTGTAAAATTCTTTTCCTTGATCGGTTTGCAAATTTTTTGGATATCGATCTCTAAATATCTTTGCAAACGCTTTAGTCACCTCAGCACCACTTTTAGTCTTGAGCGGTACCGCCCATGCATATTTGCTCAGCACATCGATGATGGTGAGTATGTAGTGGTGACCCTGGTTGAATCGCGAGTATGGACGCATTTCTACAATGTCAGCTTGCCACAGATCATCATATCCATGCACTATGACGCGCCTCCGTGGGAAATGTCTTCGGGCTGGAGCGTGCAATTCCTCAACGAGTTGTAGCTTCTTGCGGCCACGGTTTTCTTTACTCTTGGATTTCGATAATGGTTGCATGTTTGATCGTAGAGGTGTCTTTGACACGAATGATGTGATAAATATCGTGTATGTGCATTATGTGCTGAGGAAATTCTGGACAAGTTTAATCGTCTCGCATGATTCTCCTTCGCAGCGCGGCTGTGGGATAGAATTCGACGCCTGCGATATCTTTTGAACGCTGTTTTGCAGCGTCATCATATCTCTCTGAAACACGACCAGCTTCCTCCCTAATTCTTCCTGCTGCTCTCTCAAAAGTTTAATGCTCTTTTCCATGTATAGTTTATTGACGGCATCGCTGTCAGCCGTGGGTTGCGCTACGCGTCGTTTCTTCCGCGATTTTGCATCAAAGTCCGCACCAGCCACGCAAAGAGCGTTATCTCGCATGTAATTTCGTAGCATACCGTTCCATTTGTAATAGTCCATTCTAGCTGCTCCACTCTTCTCGAGCGATACCCCAAATTTGTTGATCGACATCTCGATGCATACAGTGCAAATCATCGGCGCGCGGTTTAATTTATAATGAGGCCTTCCTCGCGGAGTTCCTCGATAATCGATAGAATCTTGTTGTCATGCGAGTTGTTACCCGCCTGACGCGACGCTTCCAGCAAACGGAATCGGTCCACCAGCTCGTTGGGATCATCCCAGTGCACGTAATCGATCTTGCTATCGTTTACCACCATGGCTCGTGGTGTTGTTAGACATTTCCCAGCCTTACTGGTTGATACACGGGGAGTAGTGGTGCAATTACATTTTTATATTTGTATCCCTTATTGCCCACAATGGGATTTTGAGCGTTATGACCACGTCTGTAGGCATTCGTCGTCAGCAGTATGCTTTTGTATTTTTGTTTATCGGCATCGGTGTATATAGCATCATCGGGAATTCTCTTGAAAATCAGTTCGTAAAGGCCGGGTGTTCCTCTGTATTTTACACCATCTATGATTATATTATCAGCCTTGTCTATATCGAAAGCCTTATCCCCAAGCATCGTGCCACTATTGTCAAAGTATACACCATACACATAGTCCATTGCTGTATCCCTATCACCACTTAGGATTGCACTCATGTATTTTTGCCCCAGCGGACCGAAATGGCTGCGAAACGTTTTTTGTCCCTCGGATGTCTGGAGTTGCTGTCTAATAGATGTTGCAAACGACTCATTGGGACTAGATTCGAAAACGTCTTCATCATCATTGGTTGTGAGCGATTGTACATCGAGAAATGTATTTATTGGTGTGGGAGGAACGGGTGAATCATTTGATGCAACATTCTGTCATTTCCGCTTCGGTTGAATTGGTGTGGAGGATACAAGTGATTTTTCCAATGACATGTATGGTTTCCTCTTTCTCTTGCGCGATGTGTTCCCTTTCGACTCGATTTTTGTTTTAGGCGTTAATGTTTCATTCCCTTCGATGTCTGTGCTCATCAGCGGTGACGTGTCAGCATCCACCGCTGCGGTATTTTCAACAATATGTTTTAAGGGTTCAACAACAGGTTTAAAGTATCTCTCCAACGCGATATCTTCCTCTATCTTGCCAGTTTTCAAAGCCTGATGTTTCTTGCGAATGGCTTCACTGGTTTTTGCAATTTCCTTCGCTATTCTCCCGCGATCCTTAATCTTCAGAGTATCGATGTCGATCATCGTCATTGTACCGTAGACGTTGCTTTCCCGCCGACGTGTTGATGACAATTGACCATCTCACGGTATCGCAAACTCGTTAAATCCCTTTCTATAACGTCCATTGGACATCGCGCTATCCTTGTCTATTACCACGAAACCATACTCCCGCTGCCAACAATTACGACACAAAGCACTGAAATCCTCGTAAGACATGTCGGTGTTTACGTGATCGTTGTACACATGTTTCAAGTTGGTACCATTATATGAATTGGTACATTTATATGAAAATATAAAAGAATAAATATGAAAATATAAAAGAATAAATATGAAAATATAAAAGAATAAATATGAAAATATAAAAGAATAAATATGAAAATATAAAAGAATAAATATGAAAATATAAAAGAATAAATATAAATATAAAAAAGCATATAAAAGCGTATAAAAATGAATATATAAAAAAGAATGAATATAAACATATAAAAAAAAAGAAAATAAATATATATATATAATAATAAATATATAATAATAAATATTAAGAAAATTAAATAACTGTTACGAGCCGGGGCTGCGGCAACGCAGTGGCCGGCGAGAAGGGTATTTCCCAAGGAATACGGTTTATGAGTTTGTTAGTTAGAGTGCGGACGAACCTGATGCGAAATCAGGGAGCCGCTAGGATTATCGGAAGCGAGGACGAACCTGATGCTTTGTCAGGGAGCCTCTAGGAATGGAGTCACTCGCGGACGAACCTGATGCGAAATCAGGGAGCCGCAGGAGGGTGATTCGTCGTGAACGAACCCGATGCGAAATCGGGGAGTCACTAGGATGATGTTCACAGACGAACTCGACGCGAAGTCGAGGAGCTGTTAGGAGGTTGGATTATTCACAGACGAACCTGGTGCGAAACCAGGGAGCTGTTCGGAGGTTGGTAGACTTACAGACGAACCTGATGCGAAATCAGGGAGCTGTAGGACACGGACGAACCTGATGCGAAATCAGGGAGCCGTAGGAGGGTTAAACGTGGACGAACCCGATGCGAAATCGGGGAGCCACTAGGTTGGTAAAGATTCCTTGTTTTGGATGAAAGGTTGCGAACGAACCTGATGCTTGATCAGGGAGTCGCGGGAAATGTTAGTAATGCCTCGTAACTCTTAATTTATGTTTGATACAACTCGAGCGGTAAAGCTGTATCAGTGGGTGAGTGCTACTAATATTATAAGGATCGCTGGGTAAAAGATGGGTTTCAACGAATCTACTCGATTTAGAGCGAACACCATTCGTGTATTCAATAACTAATTATTATACAAATGTAAGTGTCGCGATTAAATAGTGTAGTAAAAGTATATAAATTACCACTAATTTGCACGGTGTTGACGCACTGGCGATGCGGGGCGTACGAGTGGCTATTTCAAAGTGCCGAATAGAATATGAACCGAACTCGCGGATTCTATGAGGTTAACTTTGATTCTGACGGAGACTTTAGCTCGATCGTACTCGATTTAACCAACTCTGTACGAGCGTGACACGACGTTACTCTACGCGTGACTGTACTGCTTTGAACCGAAGAGGGTTGAAACTGAAGGGTTTATATAGTCCCAAAATGAGTGGGGATTCGTTAAGAATTTCCATATAAGGAAATCCTTCGGGGTCGTCGTCGTGTCACTCCCGTTCCCATGGTCGCGATCCAGATGGTCAAGATCAAGAGCCCCTTAGTGGTGTATGATAAACAAAAGGATTTTAGGGCGTTTTCCCTTCGCAGACGCGAGCTCGAAAAGTGGTTGAGAGCGGCGTATGGGAAAATTCCACATACGTAACATCTCCCCCCTAAGACAAAACATCGCGATTCTCGTGATGCTTTTCAAAAGAAGGGAAAACGCCCCACAAATCCTTTTATAAACAAGAGTGTGAAAGAGAATTGTCGGGTGTAGTGTAGTGTGATGTGTACTTATCGCTAGGTGTTGCGGGGTGTAAAAGTTTAATCGTCACTGGGCACCACGTAGCCCATTTCTAGTCAGTGGTCGATGACGTCCAGTGGAGGTTGTCCGGGTAGTCAGTCCAGCGTCAAGGTGGCGGTGAAGTCATCCTTCTGTTCTCCGTCAGCATTTCCATGCTGGCTGTTGTTAGCAGGAGTGTTGATTGGAACGGGCTGAGTACACCTCAGGTATACCCTCACTGCTTGGCAGGGTATGTCTCAGGAGCAAGGTGGTAAGGACCATATCTGGGTTGACGGTCGGCTTATCGTTTTGCCGTGGATGGAGAATAAGCGTGTTTTAATTTGTCCTGATGCTTTGTGATTAACTTTTTGTGCGTTCGCAATACTACGTTGTTTAGGTCCATCACGTCTATTATCTGGTACGGTCCAATGTAATGTGGATCAAACTTACTAGTGCGTGGTTCTTTGAGTACGTAGACAGGATCGCCTACGTTAAATGTTACTGGTTTTGCGTGTGCATCATAATAATTTTTCGAACGAATTTTTGCTTTGTTTAGGTTATCGGAAGCTATATTACGAATATTAGTCATGTGTGTTATTAATTCTATTAAGTAGTCTCCAAATGACTTTAATTTTTCGCCAGTTGGAAAAGAACTTGGTTCTCGAGCTGGTTTTCCAAAGATTAATTCGTACGGGGTGAAATTTGTTGCTTCATGAACGGATGTATTGTAAGAGAACATTGCAAACGGTATTAATAAATCCCAGTCTTCGTAATTATCCATGTAATGCTTGAGATATTCGGTGAGTACGATGTGACTTCGTTCTAAAGATCCGTTGGTTTGTGGCCTATATCCCGAGGTTGTGATTTGTTTGATTTTAAATATTTCAGATAAATTTGTCATTAGTGTTCCGATGAAGCTAGTTCCTTTGTCTGTTAATATTGCGTGGGGTGTACCGTAGATTGCGATGAAATGTCTAGCGAAAGCATCTGCAATTGTAGCAGCACGAATATTAGGTATTGCTATGGCTACGCAATATTTCGTTAGATTATCTTGAATGGTGAGAATGTGTCTGTTCCCACTCGGTGTAATTGGTAAAGGTCCCACTGTATCTAAGGAAATTTTGTCGAAGGCTCCTATAGGTGTGTCGGTGATCAACATCGGCTGACGAGTTTTCGCTCGGACTAATTTCTGTTCTTGACAACTTTGGCATCTTCGGATGTAGTCTTGAATATCGTTGCGCATTTGCGGCCAATGGAATCTTGATCGAATGCGTTTGTAGGTCTTCGTTACTCCTTTGTGTCCTCCGATTAAACTGTCGTGAGCTTCGCAAATGATGTGCTGTCTGTCCTCTTCGGATGGTGTTGTGATGATACAGTTGCATAAAGTGATTTGCAGGCCGGTTTCTATAAAAACCTCTTCTAATATCTTGACGAATTCGTTGGATGGTATTTTGTGAAGGTCTCCGGTGGCAGAAATTCGAAATGATTTGATCCGATTTTGATCCAAGGTGTGTTGCAGAGTTTTCAATCCGTTGAGCACATCTGCTCTTTTAATATTATCAAAGAAGTTGTCTGCGATTATTATACTGAATGTTTTAAATAGTCCATTGTCTGTAGTTATCACCTGTCCCCTTTTTGGTTGCGCTGCTAGGAGGTTTGGTTTATTAATTATTTCAGTGTCCAGCAGTAATTTTCCGACGGGGTTTACTAAATTGCAGTCGGCAGAAATGAAGTGTACGTAATGTCCTTCTTCAGCGGTAAAGGTATTGGAAGAAACAATAATTTTATGTGGTTGGTCTAGCGGGATCTCTTCTAGATCGTCAAGGTCGTTTGAATTCTCGGCGTCGGTAGTAAAAAATGGGTAAGGGTCAAGCGTGAGGTCAAAGTCAGGTGGTTGTCTCACACTTGTTTCGGGTGTAGTATCTGCAGGTAGCTGGTTTATTGAAGGTTGTAAAGGTTCATCCATGACTTCTGATGATGCTTGCGGTGTACCGAGTAAATCTTGTTGAACGTTTCCTGCGTTTTCTATTACAGTATTTTCGAACGGTTCCTCAAAGGATATCAGATTGTCAAATAAGGTCTGGTCCTTATCTAAAGGGACGATTTGAGTGGAATTTGTTGCAGGTGAAAAACTGTTTATGGTTTCCTGGCGTTCATCTGGCATGGTTATCTCTTGAGATAAGCTGGGAAAAGATCGGTTCTTGTGTATTATTGGAGAATGTTGAACGTTCCCACGTGCGGTTTCTTCTATTTCATCTGAACTGCTGCTTGTCTCTCGGTACTTGGGTCGGTTTTCTCTGTCTCGTCGTAATTGCCGTACGCGATGCCCAATTGTATCGATGTTGGCGTCTGTTTTTGGTATCTGGACTTTGAAGTCAGGATCCTTGGGCTCTCGTGGAATAAGTGGTAGGCAGGCAGAAACGGGGTTGCGCGATAATGCGTCTGCGTTCTTATTCGTCTTTCCGGATTTATGGACAACCTGGTACTCGTACTCCAAAAGTCGGAGTTTCCATTTCATTAATCTAGAAGTGGGGTCCTTGACAGAGTGTAGCCACACCAGTGGTCTGTGATCTGTAACGAGGGTGAATGGAGTTCCATAGATGTAGGGCCTGAAGTACCTTACGGCGTAAACCATGGCCAAACATTCCTTTTCAGTAGCCGAATAGTTCTTCTCGGGTTTATTTAGGCTGCGGGATGCGTAGGCAATCGGCAGGTCATTTCCTATCTCCCCTTGACTAAGTACAGCTCCAATAGCGTAATCGGATGCATCTGTAGTTACAATGAACGGTTTACTGAAATCTGGATATTGCAATATGGGCTGAAGGCAAAGTTCGTTACGTAATTGCTTAAAACTTTGGTCTTGTTCTTCCGTCCATTTGAATTTGATGCCTTTTCCTAATAGATTAATTAAAGGTTTTGCTTTTGTGGTGAAATTCGGTACGAATCTTCGGTAATATCCTACAAGTCCTAAGAATTGTTGAATGTTCTTCTGCGTTGTAGGTGTGGGAAAATCTTGAACAGCTTTTAATTTCCTAGGGTCGGGTCTTACTCCTTCCTTTGAAATAATGTGTCCAAGGTATGCGACTTCCTTTCGCAGGAATTGGCATTTGTTGGTCTGGAGGGTTAATCCATGTTCTCGAAGGCGGTTTAACAGCTTTTTTACTTTGATATTATGTTCCTGTAATGATGATGCGTAGATCACTATGTCGTCCAAGTAGACAAAGAGGTCTGTTCCTTGAAGTCCAGTGAGTGCTTGGTCCATCAGGCGTTGAAAGGTGGGTGGTGCATTCTTTAATCCGAAAGGCATTCGAGAGAATTCGTAATGTCCATTTGGAGTAGTGAATGCTGTTTTTGCTTTATCTTTCGGATCCATCTCTATTTGATGAAATCCACTAGCGAGATCAAAGACTGAAAAATATTTAGCTCCTCCTAGTCGATCTAAAATCTCGGTGATTTGAGGTAATGGATATTTATCAGAAATTGTTATTTCGTTGAGACCGCGGAAATCTATTACCAGACGCCAACGTTTCATTCCATTTTCGTCTTCTTTTTTCGGGACGATCCATAAAGGTGAATTGTACGGAGATTTGGAAGGAGTGATTATGCCATTTGACAATAACGCGCTAATTTGTTTTTGAATTTCCTTTTGATGAATGAGAGGATAGCGATATTGTCTTGTATTGATTGGAATATCGTTAGATGTATGGATTGAGTGTTTAAAGTCGCGGGCCTTTCCAAGTTTATCTCCGGGAAGATAAAAACGGTCGGGAAAATCTCTAACTAAATTAGTAACAAAATTTAGTTCCTCCTTGTTCAAATGTTTTGTGTTTAGGGCTTCTAAGATTTTCTGCATTCTATCTTCTTTGGTTCTGAATTTTGACGGGTGTTCAGCAGCTGGATACAAATCTTCGTCTGATGAACTGAAGATATCGAAGGGCTCCAATGTTTGCGGTTCTATCTCCACGTCTAGGGGTTCATCGCTGGTATTTGTTGCCATAACGTAGCACTTTCCGTCATTGTTCTTTACAACTGCTTCCCCTATGTAGAGATGTTCGAGAGTCTTGATACGTGGTAAATATCCTTCCCTAATCCTCGGGTTTGTTATTGTTATAGCAATCTGTTGCGACGTCCTGGGCTCGATACGATGTTTGGTCGACGTCGGTAGTTCTTTCATTTGAGGTAGGTCCTGATAATTTGAAAAACGCAGAGGTCGGGTTGGTTTATTTTTTAATACCAAAGTCCCATGGTAATAGGAAATTTCGGCCTCCTCCTGTTTTAAAAATGGGCTTCCTATAAGTCCGTCTGCTTCTATTGCAAGTTCTTTTACCACATAGAAGAGTGCGGGACTTTCGTGGATGTGAAGAATTGTTGTTCCTAGAGTATGAATCGGATTAGTAGTGATTCCAGTTAACTCGATTTCTTCCCGAGAGCTTATCGCGGCTTTCTCTCCCAGGGCGTTAATGACTACTAAATTAACGGACGCTCCACCATCGATTAGGAATTCTCCCGTTCCTGACTCCAGTTCTGGAACCTTGATGTTGATGCGTGGGGCAGGTGCTTCCTTGATGAGGGTTTCTCTTCGAAGCGGACTGTCCTTTGGCGAGCTTCTTTGTTTCCGCTCATCGTGTCGCCTATACGTTGAGCGCGATCGAAGTTTAAAGACTTGTTTGATTCGACAGATGAATCTCGCGAGTCTCGTTGATGTCTCGGGCTACGCGGATGTTTCCTACAGGATTTTCCGTCATGTCCGGTTGTACCGCAATGCCAACAATATAAATTCGGCTTGCGATTTTTATCGTGATTTTTTAAAATGGAATATTGTTTTTCCCCATCATCTGGAAACGATGAGTCGGAGCGATAAGAAGGGGATTTCGAGGGGCTCCGGTGGCGCAAGGTCCAGGCTGTCGTACGTGTCCGTCCTTCTCGTTCCTCTTCAAAACCAGATGTTCTTGTTGACCGATCCCTGTTTTGGTCGTACCTACTTGGGGAATGTGGGTACGACACTTGGCGGTCGTGGTGGCGAGAATCTTCGGCGTAATGGTCTCGGCGAGACCACCTGGAGGGTGACTCATTACGGGGAGACTGTCGCCGATTCCTTAATTTTCTGTCTATCTGCAGCACGGCATCGTAAGCTTGTTCAAGGGTTTGAATATCTTGATACTGAGCCGATACTTTCCAGGAAATTCGATCCGGTAAACCATCGATGAAGTTTTCTCTAACGTCCTTTTCCATTTCTTTGACGAAGTCTTCAGCGTGATCCAGATACCTTTCCCGGATAGCTCCGCGCGCACAATAAACGAGATGAGAGGTCCTGTCGACGTACTGTCGTAGACTTTCTCCTTCGCGAATATGTAATTTCGCGATTTCTACTTGGAAATATGACAAACTTCTTCCCGGCGCGAATCTCTTTTTGAGATGTTGTACTAACGTCTTAACAGAGGTGAATTTGTGCTCTAACGTGCACCTGCGTGCCGGACCGATCAGTTTTGTTAAAATTATCGCAAGATACTCAGCTTCCGTACCCTCAGGAATCAAAGTTAACCCGTCTTCCACATTTTGTGCAAAGCGCGTCAAGGGTGGACTTTCACCGTCGAAGGTCGGAATTGACATTGTAATATTCTGTATACATGTCCGTTGTGTCAAGAGTGACATTGAGTTTGCAATGGAAACTGTCAGGTTCGTAATGTCGTTAGGCGAGACGTTAGCCTGTGCGCCTGTCATTTTGAAACTTTCTTAAGTGACTTGACTAGCGAAAACTAGTATATTGTCAATAATAAATTACGAGTGATTTTAACGTATTTAAAAACCAAATTTTACAGCGATTCTAATGCAGTAGCATCCCACCGCTGTCACCAGTTCTGTTACGAGCCGGGGCTGCGGCAACGCAGTGGCCGGCGAGAAGGGTATTTCCCAAGGAATACGGTTTATGAGTTTGTTAGTTAGAGTGCGGACGAACCTGATGCGAAATCAGGGAGCCGCTAGGATTATCGGAAGCGAGGACGAACCTGATGCTTTGTCAGGGAGCCTCTAGGAATGGAGTCACTCGCGGACGAACCTGATGCGAAATCAGGGAGCCGCAGGAGGGTGATTCGTCGTGAACGAACCCGATGCGAAATCGGGGAGTCACTAGGATGATGTTCACAGACGAACTCGACGCGAAGTCGAGGAGCTGTTAGGAGGTTGGATTATTCACAGACGAACCTGGTGCGAAACCAGGGAGCTGTTCGGAGGTTGGTAGACTTACAGACGAACCTGATGCGAAATCAGGGAGCTGTAGGACACGGACGAACCTGATGCGAAATCAGGGAGCCGTAGGAGGGTTAAACGTGGACGAACCCGATGCGAAATCGGGGAGCCACTAGGTTGGTAAAGATTCCTTGTTTTGGATGAAAGGTTGCGAACGAACCTGATGCTTGATCAGGGAGTCGCGGGAAATGTTAGTAATGCCTCGTAACTCTTAATTTATGTTTGATACAACTCGAGCGGTAAAGCTGTATCAGTGGGTGAGTGCTACTAATATTATAAGGATCGCTGGGTAAAAGATGGGTTTCAACGAATCTACTCGATTTAGAGCGAACACCATTCGTGTATTCAATAACTAATTATTATACAAATGTAAGTGTCGCGATTAAATAGTGTAGTAAAAGTATATAAATTACCACTAATTTGCACGGTGTTGACGCACTGGCGATGCGGGGCGTACGAGTGGCTATTTCAAAGTGCCGAATAGAATATGAACCGAACTCGCGGATTCTATGAGGTTAACTTTGATTCTGACGGAGACTTTAGCTCGATCGTACTCGATTTAACCAACTCTGTACGAGCGTGACACGACGTTACTCTACGCGTGACTGTACTGCTTTGAACCGAAGAGGGTTGAAACTGAAGGGTTTATATAGTCCCAAAATGAGTGGGGATTCGTTAAGAATTTCCATATAAGGAAATCCTTCGGGGTCGTCGTCGTGTCACTCCCGTTCCCATGGTCGCGATCCAGATGGTCAAGATCAAGAGCCCCTTAGTGGTGTATGATAAACAAAAGGATTTTAGGGCGTTTTCCCTTCGCAGACGCGAGCTCGAAAAGTGGTTGAGAGCGGCGTATGGGAAAATTCCACATACGTAACATAACAAATACAAAAAATAAAAAACTTATTTCTAAGAAGACGGTGGTGACGGTGGTGATGGTGGCGGTGATGGGGTGATGGTGGCGGTGGCGAAGGGGGCCCCGGCACCCAGTATGGGGCCCACCTTCGTCCACCCTGCTCCTGTCGCCGCCGCCACCGCACCCCTAGAGGTGCGTTTTCAGCCGCCTCCAGGGCCTCAGCTAAGATCCTAAGCTGTCTCAGCAATTGTTGGTCCTTTTTCATATTTATTCTTTTATATTTTCATATTTATTCTTTTATATTTTCATATTTATTCTTTTATATTTTCATATTTATTCTTTTATATTTTCATATTTATTCTTTTATATTTTCATATTTATTCTTTTATATTTTCATATTTATTCTTTTATATTTTCATATTTATTCTTTTATATTTTCATATTTATTCTTTTATATTTTCATACTTATTCCTTTATATTTTCATATTTATTCTTTTATATTCTTATAGTTTATATTTTTATTTTTATTCTTTTATATATTTATATTTTTATAACAATATAATGTAACAATATATAATTTAAACATATATTATTTGTCCATTTCATTTTCCTATCATCTTCCTTCTCTCTAGCTTTAAAATAATGTTCCATCTCTTTCCCTCCTCCAAATACGTTCAGCATGCTCTGTCTCTTTCACTCCTTCGAATACGTAGGTCCGATGTGGAGAGGTCTCCGCGGCAGCTCGGCCCGGACGGATCCCCTCCATCATCGCGGCTTCCCCCACTCCGCGGCATGTGCGCGCGCAACCGGTCTTCTTCTCCCCGCAGGCCCCGCGCCAATGTTTCCCTCCGCCGCGCTCCCCCGCGCGCCCTCACTACCCCCCGCCCCCGCGCTCCCCTCAGAGGACCTGGGTTAGAACCCGCCTAGACATACTACTTGAGTCAAACGAGTCAAACGAATCAAACGAGCCAAACGAGTAAAACGAGTCAAACGAGTCAAACGACACTAACTAGTCGAATGAGTCATACGAGTCAATCGAGTCAATCGAGTCTAACGAGTCAAACGAGTCAAACGAGTCAATCGAGTCAAACGAGTCAAACGAGTCAAACGAGTCAAACGAGTCAAACGAGTCAATCGAGTCAAACGAGTCAAACGAGTCAAAGGAGTCAAACGAGTCAAACGACACAAACCAGTCAAACGACACAAACGAGTCAAACCAGTCAAACGAGTCAAACGTATCAAACGAGTCAAACCTGTCTAACGAGTCAAACGAGTCAAACGCGTCAAACGACACAAACGAGTCAAGCGAGTCAGACGAGGCAAACGAGTCAAACGAGTCTATCGAGTCAAATGAGTCAAACGAGTCAAACGAGTCAAACGACACAAACGAGTCAAACGACACAAACGAGTCAAACGACACAAACGAGTCACACGACACAAACGAGTCAAACGACACAAACGAGTCAAACGACACAAACGAGTCAAACGACACAAACGAGTCAAACGACACAAACGAGTCAAACGAGTCAAACGCGTCATACGAGTCAAACGCGTCAAACGAGTCAAACGAGTCAAACGAGTCAGTCGAGTAAAGCGAATCAAACCACACAAACGACACAAACGAGTCAAACGACACAAACGAGTCAAACGACACAAACGAGTCAAACGACACAACCCAGACAAACGACACAAACGAGTCAAACGAGTCAAACGACACGAACGAGTCAAACGACACAAACGAGTCAACGACACAAACGAGTCATCGACACAATCGAGTCAAACGACACAAACAAGTCAAACGAGTCAAACGAGTCAAACGTGTCAAACGAGTCAAACGAGTCAAACGAGTCAAACGAGTCAAACGAGTCAAACGTGTCAAACGGGTCAAACGAGTCAAACGAGTCAGACGAGTCTAACGAGTCAAACGAGTCAAACGAGTCAAACGAGTCAAACGAGCTAATCGAGTCAAACGAGCCAAACGAGTCAAACGTGTCAAACGAGTCAAACGGTTCGATCAGGACAATCGAGTCAAACGAGTCAAACGAGTCAAACGAGTCAAACGAGTCAAACGTGTCAAACGAGTCAAACGGTTCGATCAGGACAATCGAGTCAAACGAGTCAAACGAATCAAACGAGTCAAACGAGTCAAACGATTCAAACGGGTCGAACAGGACAATCGAGTCAAGCGAGTCGAACGAGCCAAACGAGTCAAATGAGTCGAACGAGTCAAACGAGTCAAACGAGTCAAACGAGTCAAACGAGTCAAACGAGTCAAACGAGTCAAACGAGTCAACCGAGTCAAACGAGTCAAACGAGTCAAACGAGTCAAACGAGTCAAACGAGTCAAACGAGGCAAACGAGTCAAACGAGTCAAACGAGGCAAACGAGTCAAACGAGTCAAACGAGTCAAACGAGTCAAACGAAGCAATCGAGTCAAACGAGTCAAACGAGTCAAAGGAGTCAAACGAGTCAAACGACACAAACCAGTCAAACGACACAAACGAGTCAAACCAGTCAAACGAGTCAAACCAGTCAAACGAGTCAAACGTGTCAAACGAGTCAAACCTGTCTAACGAGTCAAACGAGTCAAACGCGTCAAACGACACAAACGAGTCAAGCGAGTCAGACGAGGCAAACGAGTCAAACGAGTCTATCGAGTCAAATGAGTCAAACGAGTCAAACGAGTCAAACGACACAAACGAGTCAAACGACACAAACGAGTCAAACGACACAAACGAGTCACACGACACAAACGAGTCAAACGACACAAACGAGTCAAACGACACAAACGAGTCAAACGACACAAACGAGTCAAACGACACAAACGAGTCAAACGACACAAACGAGTCAAACGACACAAACGAGTCAAACGAGTCAAACGCGTCATACGACACAAACGAGTCAAACGACACAACCCAGACAAACGACACAAACGAGTCAAACGAGTCAAACGACACGAACGAGTCAAACGACACAAACGAGTCAACGACACAAACGAGTCAAACGACACAATCGAGTCAAACGACACAAACAAGTCAAACGAGTCAAACGAGTCAAACGTGTCAAACGAGTCAAACGAGTCAAACGAGTCAAACGAGTCAAACGAGTCAAACGTGTCAAACGGGTCAAACGAGTCAAACGAGTCAAACGAGTCTAACGAGTCAAACGAGTCAAACGAGTCAAACGAGTCAGTCGAGTAAAGCGAATCAAACCACACAAACGACACAAACGAGTCAAACGACACAAACGAGTCAAACGACACAAACGAGTCAAACGACACAAACGAGTCAAACGACACAACCCAGACAAACGACACAAACGAGTCAAACGAGTCAAACGACACGAACGAGTCAAACGACACAAACGAGTCAACGACACAAACGAGTCAAACGACACAATCGAGTCAAACGACACAAACAAGTCAAACGAGTCAAACGAGTCAAACGTGTCAAACGAGTCAAACGAGTCAAACGAGTCAAACGAGTCAAACGAGTCAAACGTGTCAAACGGGTCAAACGAGTCAAACGAGTCAAACGAGTCTAACGAGTCAAACGAGTCAAACGAGTCAAACGAGTCAAACGAGCCAATCGAGTCAAACGAGCCAAACGAGTCAAACGTGTCAAACGAGTCAAACGGTTCGATCAGGACAATCGAGTCAAACGAGTCAAACGAGTCAAACGAGTCAAACGAGTCAAACGTGTCAAACGAGTCAAACGGTTCGATCAGGACAATCGAGTCAAACGAGTCAAACGAATCAAACGAGTCAAACGAGTCAAACGATTCAAACGGGTCGAACAGGACAATCGAGTCAAGCGAGTCGAACGAGCCAAACGAGTCTAACGAGTCAAACGAGTCAAACGAGTCAAACGAGTCAAACGAGCCAATCGAGTCAAACGAGCCAAACGAGTCAAACGTGTCAAACGAGTCAAACGGTTCGATCAGGACAATCGAGTCAAACGAGTCAAACGAGTCAAACGAGTCAAACGAGTCAAACGTGTCAAACGAGTCAAACGGTTCGATCAGGACAATCGAGTCAAACGAGTCAAACGAATCAAACGAGTCAAACGAGTCAAACGATTCAAACGGGTCGAACAGGACAATCGAGTCAAGCGAGTCGAACGAGCCAATCGAGTCAAATGAGTCGAACGAGTCGAACGAGTCGAACGAGTCGAACGAGTCGAACGAGTCGAACGAGTCGAACGAGTCGAACGAGTCGAACGAGTCGAACGAGTCGAACGAGTCGAACGAGTCGAACGAGTCGAACGAGTCGAACGAGTCGAACGAGTCGAACGAGTCGAACGAGTCGAACGAGTCGAACGAGTCGAACGAGTCGAACGAGTCGAACGAGTCGAACGAGTCGAACGAGTCGAACGAGTCGAACGAGTCGAACGAGTCGAACGAGTCGAACGAGTCGAACGAGTCGAACGAGTCGAACGAGTCGAACGAGTCGAACGAGTCGAACGAGTCGAACGAGTCGAACGAGTCGAACGAGTCGAACGAGTCGAACGAGTCGAACGAGTCGAACGAGTCGAACGAGTCGAACGAGTCGAACGAGTCGAACGAGTCGAACGAGTCGAACGAGTCGAACGAGTCGAACGAGTCGAACGAGTCGAACGAGTCGAACGAGTCGAACGAGTCGAACGAGTCGAACGAGTCGAACGAGTCGAACGAGTCGAACGAGTCGAACGAGTCGAACGAGTCGAACGAGTCGAACGAGTCGAACGAGTCGAACGAGTCGAACGAGTCGAACGAGTCGAACGAGTCGAACGAGTCGAACGAGTCGAACGAGTCGAACGAGTCGAACGAGTCGAACGAGTCGAACGAGTCGAACGAGTCGAACGAGTCGAACGAGTCGAACGAGTCGAACGAGTCGAACGAGTCGAACGAGTCGAACGAGTCGAACGAGTCGAACGAGTCGAACGAGTCGAACGAGTCGAACGAGTCGAACGAGTCGAACGAGTCGAACGAGTCGAACGAGTCGAACGAGTCGAACGAGTCGAACGAGTCGAACGAGTCGAACGAGTCGAACGAGTCGAACGAGTCGAACGAGTCGAACGAGTCGAACGAGTCGAACGAGTCGAACGAGTCGAACGAGTCGAACGAGTCGAACGAGTCGAACGAGTCGAACGAGTCGAACGAGTCGAACGAGTCGAACGAGTCGAACGAGTCGAACGAGTCGAACGAGTCGAACGAGTCGAACGAGTCGAACGAGTCGAACGAGTCGAACGAGTCGAACGAGTCGAACGAGTCGAACGAGTCGAACGAGTCGAACGAGTCGAACGAGTCGAACGAGTCGAACGAGTCGAACGAGTCGAACGAGTCGAACGAGTCGAACGAGTCGAACGAGTCGAACGAGTCGAACGAGTCGAACGAGTCGAACGAGTCGAACGAGTCGAACGAGTCGAACGAGTCGAACGAGTCGAACGAGTCGAACGAGTCGAACGAGTCGAACGAGTCGAACGAGTCGAACGAGTCGAACGAGTCGAACGAGTCGAACGAGTCGAACGAGTCGAACGAGTCGAACGAGTCGAACGAGTCGAACGAGTCGAACGAGTCGAACGAGTCGAACGAGTCGAACGAGTCGAACGAGTCGAACGAGTCGAACGAGTCGAACGAGTCGAACGAGTCGAACGAGTCGAACGAGTCGAACGAGTCGAACGAGTCGAACGAGTCGAACGAGTCGAACGAGTCGAACGAGTCGAACGAGTCGAACGAGTCGAACGAGTCGAACGAGTCGAACGAGTCGAACGAGTCGAACGAGTCGAACGAGTCGAACGAGTCGAACGAGTCGAACGAGTCGAACGAGTCGAACGAGTCGAACGAGTCGAACGAGTCGAACGAGTCGAACGAGTCGAACGAGTCGAACGAGTCGAACGAGTCGAACGAGTCGAACGAGTCGAACGAGTCGAACGAGTCGAACGAGTCGAACGAGTCGAACGAGTCGAACGAGTCGAACGAGTCGAACGAGTCACACGTGTCAAATGGGTCAAACGGGTCGAGCGGGTCGAACAGGACAATCGAGTGAAACGAGTCAAACGAGTCAAACGAGTCAAACGAGTCAAACGAGTCAAACGAGTCAAACGAGTCAAACGAGTCAAACGAGTTAAACGAGTCAAACGAGTTAAACGAGTCAAACGAGTTAAACGAGTCAAACGAGTCAAATGGGTCAAATGGGTCAAACGGGTCAAACGAGTCAAATTAGTCGAACGAGTCGAACGAGTCGAACGAGTCAAACGGGTCAAACGAGTCAAACGAGTCAAACGAGTCAAACGAGTCAAACACGTCAAACGAGTCAAACGGGTCAAACGAGTCAAACGAGTCAAACGAGTCAAACGAGTCAAACGAGTCAAACGAGTCAAACGAGTCAAATGAGTGAAACGAGTCAAACGAGTCAAACGGGTCAAACGAGTCAAACGAGTCAAACGAGTCAAACGAGTCATACGAGTCAAACGAGTTAAACGAGTCAAACGAGTTAAACGAGTCAAACGAGTTAAACGAGTCAAACGAGTCAAATGGGTCAAATGGGTCAAACGGGTCAAACGAGTCAAATTAGTCGAACGAGTCGAACGAGTCGAACGAGTCAAACGGGTCAAACGAGTCAAACACGTCAAACGAGTCAAACGGGTCAAACGAGTCAAACGAGTCAAACGAGTCAAACGAGTCAAACGAGTCAATTGAGTCAAACGAGTCAAATGAGTGAAACGAGTCAAACGAGTCAAATGTGTCAAATGGGTCAAACGGGTCAAACGAGTCAAATTAGTCAAACGAGTCAAACGAGTCAAACGAGTCAAACGAGTCAAACGAGTCAAACGAGTCAAACGAGTCAAACGAGTCAAACGAGTCAAACGGGTCAAACGAGTCAAACGAGTCAAACGAGTCAAACGAGTCAAACGAGTCAAACGAGTCAAACGAGTCAAACGAGTCAAACGAGTGAAACGAGTCAAACGAGTCAAACGACTCAAACGAGTCAAACGACTCGAACGAGTCGAACGAGTCAAACGAGGCAATCGAGTCAAACGAGTCAAACGAGTCAAACGAGTCAAGCGAGTCGAACGAGTCGAACGAGTCGAACGAGTCGAACGAGTCGAACGAGTCGAACGAGTCGAACGAGTCGAACGAGTCGAACGAGTCGAACGAGTCGAACGAGTCGAACGAGTCGAACGAGTCGAACGAGTCGAACGAGTCGAACGAGTCGAACGAGTCGAACGAGTCGAACGAGTCGAACGAGTCGAACGAGTCGAACGAGTCGAACGAGTCGAACGAGTCGAACGAGTCGAACGAGTCGAACGAGTCGAACGAGTCGAACGAGTCGAACGAGTCGAACGAGTCGAACGAGTCGAACGAGTCGAACGAGTCGAACGAGTCGAACGAGTCGAACGAGTCGAACGAGTCGAACGAGTCGAACGAGTCGAACGAGTCGAACGAGTCGAACGAGTCGAACGAGTCGAACGAGTCGAACGAGTCGAACGAGTCGAACGAGTCGAACGAGTCGAACGAGTCGAACGAGTCGAACGAGTCGAACGAGTCGAACGAGTCGAACGAGTCGAACGAGTCGAACGAGTCGAACGAGTCGAACGAGTCGAACGAGTCGAACGAGTCGAACGAGTCGAACGAGTCGAACGAGTCGAACGAGTCGAACGAGTCGAACGAGTCGAACGAGTCGAACGAGTCGAACGAGTCGAACGAGTCGAACGAGTCGAACGAGTCGAACGAGTCGAACGAGTCGAACGAGTCGAACGAGTCGAACGAGTCGAACGAGTCGAACGAGTCGAACGAGTCGAACGAGTCGAACGAGTCGAACGAGTCGAACGAGTCGAACGAGTCGAACGAGTCGAACGAGTCGAACGAGTCGAACGAGTCGAACGAGTCGAACGAGTCGAACGAGTCGAACGAGTCGAACGAGTCGAACGAGTCGAACGAGTCGAACGAGTCGAACGAGTCGAACGAGTCGAACGAGTCGAACGAGTCGAACGAGTCGAACGAGTCGAACGAGTCGAACGAGTCGAACGAGTCGAACGAGTCGAACGAGTCGAACGAGTCGAACGAGTCGAACGAGTCGAACGAGTCGAACGAGTCGAACGAGTCGAACGAGTCGAACGAGTCGAACGAGTCGAACGAGTCGAACGAGTCGAACGAGTCGAACGAGTCGAACGAGTCGAACGAGTCGAACGAGTCGAACGAGTCGAACGAGTCGAACGAGTCGAACGAGTCGAACGAGTCGAACGAGTCGAACGAGTCGAACGAGTCGAACGAGTCGAACGAGTCGAACGAGTCGAACGAGTCGAACGAGTCGAACGAGTCGAACGAGTCGAACGAGTCGAACGAGTCGAACGAGTCGAACGAGTCGAACGAGTCGAACGAGTCGAACGAGTCGAACGAGTCGAACGAGTCGAACGAGTCGAACGAGTCGAACGAGTCGAACGAGTCAAACACGTCAAACGAGTCAAACGGGTCAAACGAGTCAAACGAGTCAAACGAGTCAAACGAGTCAAACGAGTCAAACGAGTCAAACGAGTGAAACGAGTCAAACGAGTCAAACGGGTCAAACGAGTCAAACGAGTCAAACGAGTCAAACGAGTCATACGAGTCAAACGAGTCAAACGAGTCAAACGAGTCAAACGAGTCAAACGAGTTAAACGAGTCAAACGAGTCAAACGGGTCAAACGAGTCAAACGAGTCAAATTAGTCGAACGAGTCGAACGAGTCGAACGAGTCAAACACGTCAAACGAGTCAAACGGGTCAAACGAGTCAAACGAGTCAAACGAGTCAAACGAGTCAAACGAGTCAAACGAGTCAAACGGGTCAAACGAGTCAAACGGGTCAAACGAGTCAAATTAGTCGAACGAGTCGAACGAGTCGAACGAGTCGAACGAGTCGAACGAGTCGAACGAGTCGAACGAGTCGAACGAGTCGAACGAGTCGAACGAGTCGAACGAGTCGAACGAGTCGAACGAGTCGAACGAGTCGAACGAGTCGAACGAGTCGAACGAGTCAAACGGGTCAAACGAGTCAAACGAGTCATACGAGTCAAACGAGTTAAACGAGTCAATCGAGTCAAACGAGTCAAACGAGTGAAACGAGTGAAACGAGTGAAACGAGTCAATCGAGTCAAACGAGTCAAATTAGTCGAACGAGTCGAACGAGTCGAACGAGTCAAACGGGTCGAACGAGTCAAACGAGTCAAACACGTCAAACGAGTCAAACACGTCAAACACGTCAAACGAGTCAAACGGGTCAAACGAGTCAAACGAGTCAAACGAGTCAAACGAGTCAAACGAGTCAATTGAGTCAAACGAGTCAAATGAGTGAAACGAGTCAAACGAGTCAAATGTGTCAAATGGGTCAAACGGGTCAAACGAGTCAAACGAGTCAAACGAGTCAAACGAGTCAAACGAGTCAAACGATTCAAACGAGTCAAACGAGTCAAATATGTCAAATGGGTCAAACGGGTCGAACAGGACAATCGAGTCAAACGAGTCAAACGAGTCAAACGAGTCAAACGAGTCGAACGAGTCAAACGAGTCGAACGAGTCAAACGAGTCAAACGAGTCGAACGAGTCGAACGAGTCGAACGAGTCGAACGAGTCGAACGAGTCGAACTAGTCGAACGAGTCGAACGAGTCGAACGAGTCGAACGAGTCGAACGAGTCGAACGAGTCGAACGAGTCGAACGAGTCGAACGAGTCGAACGAGTCGAACGAGTCGAACGAGTCGAACGAGTCGAACGAGTCGAACGAGTCGAACGAGTCGAACGAGTCGAACGAGTCGAACGAGTCGAACGAGTCGAACGAGTCGAACGAGTCGAACGAGTCGAACGAGTCGAACGAGTCGAACGAGACAATCGAGTCGAACGAGTCGAACGAGTCGAACGAGTCACACGTGTCAAATGGGTCAAACGGGTCGAGCGGGTCGAACAGGACAATCGAGTGAAACGAGTCAAACGAGTCAAACGAGTGAAACGAGTGAAACGAGTGAAACGAGTGAAACGAGTCAAACGAGTGAAACGAGTCAAACGAGTCAAACGACTCAAACGAGTCAAACGACTCAAACGAGTCAAACGAGTCAAACGAGTCAATCGAGTCAAACGAGTCAAACGAGTCAAACGGGTCAAACGAGTCAAACGAGTCAAACGAGTCAAACGAGTCAAACGAGTCAAACGAGTGAAACGAGTCAAACGAGTCAAACGACTCAAACGAGTCAAACGACTCAAACGAGTCAAACGAGGCAATCGAGTCAAACGAGTCAAACGAGTCAAACGACTCAAACGAGTCAAACGAGTGAAACGAGTCAAACGAGTCAAACGAGGCAATCGAGTCAAACGAGTCAAACGAGTCAAACGAGTGAAACGAGTCAAACGAGTCAAACGACTCAAACGAGTCAAACGAGTCAAACGATTCAAACGAGTCAAACGAGTCAAATATGTCAAATGGGTCAAACGGGTCGAACAGGACAATCGAGTCAAACGAGTCAAACAGGACAATCGAGTCAAACGAGTCAAACGAGTCAAACGAGTCAAACGAGTCGAACGAGTCAAACGAGTCGAACGAGTCGAACGAGTCGAACGAGTCGAACGAGTCGAACGAGTCGAACTAGTCGAACGAGTCGAACGAGTCGAACGAGTCGAACGAGTCGAACGAGTCAAACGAGTCAAACGAGGCAATCGAGTCAAACGAGTCAAACGAGTCAAACGAGTCAAACGATTCAAACGAGTCAAACGAGTCAAATGTGTCAAATGGGTCAAACGGGTCGAACAGGACAATCGAGTCAAACGAGTCAAACGAGTCAAACGAGTCAAACGAGTCGAACGAGTCGAACGAGTCAAACGAGTCGAACGAGTCGAACGAGTCGAACGAGTCGAACGAGTCGAACGAGTCGAACGAGTCGAACTAGTCGAACGAGTCGAACGAGTCGAACGAGTCGAACGAGTCGAACGAGTCGAACGAGTCGAACGAGTCGAACGAGTCGAACGAGTCGAACGAGTCGAACGAGTCGAACGAGTCGAACGAGTCGAACGAGTCGAACGAGTCGAACGAGTCGAACGAGTCGAACGAGTCGAACGAGTCGAACGAGTCGAACGAGTCGAACGAGTCGAACGAGTCGAACGAGTCGAACGAGTCGAACGAGTCGAACGAGTCGAACGAGTCGAACGAGTCGAACGAGTCGAACGAGTCGAACGAGTCGAACGAGTCGAACGAGTCGAACGAGTCGAACGAGTCGAACGAGTCGAACGAGTCGAACGAGTCGAACGAGTCGAACGAGTCGAACGAGTCGAACGAGTCGAACGAGTCGAACGAGTCGAACGAGACAATCGAGTCGAACGAGTCGAACGAGTCGAACGAGTCACACGTGTCAAATGGGTCAAACGGGTCGAGCGGGTAGAACAGGACAATCGAGTGAAACGAGTCAAACGAGTCAAACGAGTCAAACGAGTCAAACGAGTCAAACGAGTCAAACGAGTCATACGAGTCAAACGAGTTAAACGAGTCAAACGAGTTAAACGAGTCAAACGAGTTAAACGAGTCAAACGAGTCAAATGGGTCAAATGGGTCAAACGGGTCAAACGAGTCAAATTAGTCGAACGAGTCGAACGAGTCGAACGAGTCAAACGGGTCAAACGAGTCAAACGAGTCAAACGAGTCAAACGAGTCAAACACGTCAAACGAGTCAAACGGGTCAAACGAGTCAAACGAGTCAAACGAGTCAAACGAGTCAAACGAGTCAAACGAGTCAAACGAGTCAAACGATTCAAACGAGTCAAACGAGTCAAATGTGTCAAATGGGTCAAACGGGTCGAACAGGACAATCGAGTCAAACGAGTCAAACGAGTCAAACGAGTCAAACGAGTCGAACGAGTCGAACGAGTCGAACGAGTCGAACGAGTCGAACGAGTCGAACGAGTCGAACGAGTCGAACGAGTCGAACGAGTCGAACGAGTCGAACGAGTCGAACGAGTCGAACGAGTCGAACTAGTCGAACGAGTCGAACGAGTCGAACGAGTCGAACGAGTCGAACGAGTCGAACGAGTCGAACGAGTCGAACGAGTCGAACGAGTCGAACGAGTCGAACGAGTCGAACGAGTCGAACGAGTCGAACGAGTCGAACGAGTCGAACGAGTCGAACGAGTCGAACGAGTCGAACGAGTCGAACGAGTCACACGTGTCAAATGGGTCAAACGGGTCGAGCGGGTCGAACAGGACAATCGAGTGAAACGAGTCAAACGAGTCAAACGAGTCAAACGAGTCAAACGAGTCAAACGAGTCATACGAGTCAAACGAGTTAAACGAGTCAAACGAGTTAAACGAGTCAAACGAGTTAAACGAGTCAAACGAGTCAAATGGGTCAAATGGGTCAAACGGGTCAAACGAGTCAAATTAGTCGAACGAGTCGAACGAGTCGAACGAGTCAAACGGGTCAAACGAGTCAAACGAGTCAAACGAGTCAAACGAGTCAAACACGTCAAACGAGTCAAACGGGTCAAACGAGTCAAACGAGTCAAACGAGTCAAACGAGTCAAACGAGTCAAACGAGTCAAACGAGTCAAATGAGTGAAACGAGTCAAACGAGTCAAACGGGTCAAACGAGTCAAACGAGTCAAACGAGTCAAACGAGTCATACGAGTCAAACGAGTTAAACGAGTCAAACGAGTTAAACGAGTCAAACGAGTCAAATGGGTCAAATGGGTCAAACGGGTCAAACGAGTCAAATTAGTCGAACGAGTCGAACGAGTCGAACGAGTCAAACGGGTCAAACGAGTCAAACGAGTCAAACGAGTCAAACACGTCAAACGAGTCAAACGGGTCAAACGAGTCAAACGAGTCAAACGAGTCAAACGAGTCAAACGAGTCAATTGAGTCAAACGAGTCAAATGAGTGAAACGAGTCAAACGAGTCAAATGTGTCAAATGGGTCAAACGGGTCAAACGAGTCAAATTAGTCAAACGAGTCAAACGAGTCAAACGAGTCAAACGAGTCAAACGAGTCAAACGAGTCAAACGAGTCAAACGAGTCAAACGGGTCAAACGAGTCAAACGAGTCAAACGAGTCAAACGAGTCAAACGATTCAAACGAGTCAAACGAGTCAAATGTGTCAAATGGGTCAAACGGGTCGAACAGGACAATCGAGTCAAACGAGTCAAACGAGTCAAACGAGTCAAACGAGTCGAACGAGTCAAACGAGTCGAACGAGTCGAACGAGTCGAACGAGTCGAACGAGTCGAACGAGTCGAACGAGTCGAACGAGTCGAACTAGTCGAACGAGTCGAACGAGTCGAACGAGTCGAACGAGTCGAACGAGTCGAACGAGTCGAACGAGTCGAACGAGTCGAACGAGTCGAACGAGTCGAACGAGTCGAACGAGTCGAACGAGTCGAACGAGTCGAACGAGTCGAACGAGTCGAACGAGTCGAACGAGTCGAACGAGTCGAACGAGTCGAACGAGTCGAACGAGTCGAACGAGTCGAACGAGTCGAACGAGTCGAACGAGTCGAACGAGTCGAACGAGTCGAACGAGTCACACGTGTCAAATGGGTCAAACGGGTCGAGCGGGTCGAACAGGACAATCGAGTGAAACGAGTCAAACGAGTCAAACGAGTCAAACGAGTCAAACGAGTCAAACGAGTCAAACGAGTCATACGAGTCAAACGAGTTAAACGAGTCAAACGAGTTAAACGAGTCAAACGAGTTAAACGAGTCAAACGAGTCAAATGGGTCAAATGGGTCAAACGGGTCAAACGAGTCAAATTAGTCGAACGAGTCGAACGAGTCGAACGAGTCAAACGGGTCAAACGAGTCAAACGAGTCAAACGAGTCAAACGAGTCAAACACGTCAAACGAGTCAAACGGGTCAAACGAGTCAAACGAGTCAAACGAGTCAAACGAGTCAAACGAGTCAAACGAGTCAAACGAGTCAAATGAGTGAAACGAGTCAAACGAGTCAAACGGGTCAAACGAGTCAAACGAGTCAAACGAGTCAAACGAGTCATACGAGTCAAACGAGTTAAACGAGTCAAACGAGTTAAACGAGTCAAACGAGTTAAACGAGTCAAACGAGTCAAATGGGTCAAATGGGTCAAACGGGTCAAACGAGTCAAATTAGTCGAACGAGTCGAACGAGTCGAACGAGTCAAACGGGTCAAACGAGTCAAACACGTCAAACGAGTCAAACGGGTCAAACGAGTCAAACGAGTCAAACGAGTCAAACGAGTCAAACGAGTCAATTGAGTCAAACGAGTCAAATGAGTGAAACGAGTCAAACGAGTCAAATGTGTCAAATGGGTCAAACGGGTCAAACGAGTCAAATTAGTCAAACGAGTCAAACGAGTCAAACGAGTCAAACGAGTCAAACGAGTCAAACGAGTCAAACGAGTCAAACGGGTCAAACGAGTCAAACGAGTCAAACGAGTCAAACGAGTCAAACGAGTCAAACGAGTCAAACGAGTCAAACGAGTCAAACGAGTGAAACGAGTCAAACGAGTCAAACGACTCAAACGAGTCAAACGACTCAAACGAGTCAAACGAGTCAAACGAGGCAATCGAGTCAAACGAGTCAAACGAGTCGAACGAGTCGAACGAGTCGAACGAGTCGAACGAGTCGAACGAGTCGAACGAGTCGAACGAGTCGAACGAGTCGAACGAGTCGAACGAGTCGAACGAGTCGAACGAGTCGAACGAGTCGAACGAGTCGAACGAGTCGAACGAGTCGAACGAGTCGAACGAGTCGAACGAGTCGAACGAGTCGAACGAGTCGAACGAGTCGAACGAGTCGAACGAGTCGAACGAGTCGAACGAGTCGAACGAGTCGAACGAGTCGAACGAGTCGAACGAGTCGAACGAGTCGAACGAGTCGAACGAGTCGAACGAGTCGAACGAGTCGAACGAGTCGAACGAGTCGAACGAGTCGAACGAGTCGAACGAGTCGAACGAGTCGAACGAGTCGAACGAGTCGAACGAGTCGAACGAGTCGAACGAGTCGAACGAGTCGAACGAGTCGAACGAGTCGAACGAGTCGAACGAGTCGAACGAGTCGAACGAGTCGAACGAGTCGAACGAGTCGAACGAGTCGAACGAGTCGAACGAGTCGAACGAGTCGAACGAGTCGAACGAGTCGAACGAGTCGAACGAGTCGAACGAGTCGAACGAGTCGAACGAGTCGAACGAGTCGAACGAGTCGAACGAGTCGAACGAGTCGAACGAGTCGAACGAGTCGAACGAGTCGAACGAGTCGAACGAGTCGAACGAGTCGAACGAGTCGAACGAGTCGAACGAGTCGAACGAGTCGAACGAGTCGAACGAGTCGAACGAGTCGAACGAGTCGAACGAGTCGAACGAGTCGAACGAGTCGAACGAGTCGAACGAGTCGAACGAGTCGAACGAGTCGAACGAGTCGAACGAGTCGAACGAGTCGAACGAGTCGAACGAGTCGAACGAGTCGAACGAGTCGAACGAGTCGAACGAGTCGAACGAGTCGAACGAGTCGAACGAGTCGAACGAGTCGAACGAGTCGAACGAGTCGAACGAGTCGAACGAGTCGAACGAGTCGAACGAGTCGAACGAGTCGAACGAGTCGAACGAGTCGAACGAGTCGAACGAGTCGAACGAGTCGAACGAGTCGAACGAGTCGAACGAGTCGAACGAGTCGAACGAGTCGAACGAGTCGAACGAGTCGAACGAGTCGAACGAGTCGAACGAGTCGAACGAGTCGAACGAGTCGAACGAGTCGAACGAGTCGAACGAGTCGAACGAGTCGAACGAGTCGAACGAGTCGAACGAGTCGAACGAGTCGAACGAGTCGAACGAGTCGAACGAGTCGAACGAGTCGAACGAGTCGAACGAGTCGAACGAGTCGAACGAGTCGAACGAGTCGAACGAGTCGAACGAGTCGAACGAGTCGAACGAGTCGAACGAGTCGAACGAGTCGAACGAGTCGAACGAGTCGAACGAGTCGAACGAGTCGAACGAGTCGAACGAGTCGAACGAGTCGAACGAGTCGAACGAGTCGAACGAGTCGAACGAGTCGAAAGAGTCAAATTAGTCGAACGAGTCAAATTAGTCGAACGAGTCGAACGAGTCGAACGTATCGAACGAGTCGAACGAGTCGAACGAGTCAAACGGGTCAAACGAGTCAAACGAGTCAAACGAGTCAAACGAGTCATACGAGTCAAACGAGTCATACGAGTCAAACGAGTTAAACGAGTCAAACGAGTCAAACGAGTCAAACGAGTCAAACGGGTCAAATGGGTCAAACGGGTCAAACGAGTCAAATTAGTCGAACGAGTCGAACGAGTCGAACGAGTCAAACGGGTCAAACGAGTCAAACGAGTCAAACACGTCAAACGAGTCAAACGGGTCAAACGAGTCAAACGAGTCAAACGAGTCAAACGAGTCAAACGAGTCAATTGAGTCAAACGAGTCAAATGAGTGAAACGAGTCAAACGAGTCAAATGTGTCAAATGGGTCAAACGGGTCAAACGAGTCAAATTAGTCAAACGAGTCAAACGAGTCAAACGAGTCAAACGAGTCAAACGAGTCAAACGAGTCAAACGAGTCAAACGGGTCGAACAGGACAAACGAGTCAAACGAGTCAAACGAGTGAAACGAGTGAAACGAGTCAAACGAGTGAAACGAGTCAAACGAGTGAAACGAGTCAAACGAGTCAAACGACTCAAACGAGTCAAACGACTCAAACGAGTCAAACGAGTCAAACGAGTCAATCGAGTCAAACGAGTCAAACGAGTCAAACGGGTCAAACGAGTCAAACGAGTCAAACGAGTCAAACGAGTCAAACGAGTCAAACGAGTGAAACGAGTCAAACGAGTCAAACGACTCAAACGAGTCAAACGACTCAAACGAGTCAAACGAGTCAAACGAGTCAAACGAGGCAATCGAGTCAAACGAGTCAAACGAGTCAAACGAGTCAAACGATTCAAACGAGTCAAACGAGTCAAATATGTCAAATGGGTCAAACGGGTCGAACAGGACAATCGAGTCAAACGAGTCAAACGAGTCGAACGAGTCAAACGAGTCGAACGAGTCAAACGAGTCGAACGAGTCGAACGAGTCGAACGAGTCGAACGAGTCGAACGAGTCGAACTAGTCGAACGAGTCGAACGAGTCGAACGAGTCGAACGAGTCGAACGAGTCAAACGAGTCAAACGAGGCAATCGAGTCAAACGAGTCAAACGAGTCAAACGAGTCAAACGATTCAAACGAGTCAAACGAGTCAAATGTGTCAAATGGGTCAAACGGGTCGAACAGGACAATCGAGTCAAACGAGTCAAACGAGTCAAACGAGTCAAACGAGTCGAACGAGTCAAACGAGTCAAACGAGTCGAACGAGTCGAACGAGTCGAACGAGTCGAACGAGTCGAACGAGTCGAACTAGTCGAACGAGTCGAACGAGTCGAACGAGTCGAACGAGTCGAACGAGTCGAACTAGTCGAACGAGTCGAACGAGTCGAACGAGTCGAACGAGTCGAACGAGTCGAACGAGTCGAACGAGTCGAACGAGTCGAACGAGTCGAACGAGTCGAACGAGTCGAACGAGTCGAACGAGTCGAACGAGTCGAACGAGTCGAACGAGTCGAACGAGTCGAACGAGTCGAACGAGTCGAACGAGTCGAACGAGTCGAACGAGTCGAACGAGTCGAACGAGTCGAACGAGTCGAACGAGTCGAACGAGTCGAACGAGTCGAACGAGTCGAACGAGACAATCGAGTCGAACGAGTCGAACGAGTCGAACGAGTCACACGTGTCAAATGGGTCAAACGGGTCGAGCGGGTCGAACAGGACAATCGAGTGAAACGAGTCAAACGAGTCAAACGAGTCAAACGAGTCAAACGAGTCATACGAGTCAAACGAGTTAAACGAGTCAAACGAGTTAAACGAGTCAAACGAGTTAAACGAGTCAAACGAGTCAAATGGGTCAAATGGGTCAAACGGGTCAAACGAGTCAAATTAGTCGAACGAGTCGAACGAGTCGAATGAGTCAAACGGGTCAAACGAGTCAAACGAGTCAAACGAGTCAAACGAGTCAAACACGTCAAACGAGTCAAACGGGTCAAACGAGTCAAACGAGTCAAACGAGTCAAACGAGTCAAACGAGTCAAACGAGTCAAACGAGTCAAACGATTCAAACGAGTCAAACGAGTCAAATGTGTCAAATGGGTCAAACGGGTCGAACAGGACAATCGAGTCAAACGAGTCAAACGAGTCAAACGAGTCAAACGAGTCGAACGAGTCAAACGAGTCGAACGAGTCGAACGAGTCGAACGAGTCGAACGAGTCGAACGAGTCGAACGAGTCGAACGAGTCGAACGAGTCGAACGAGTCGAACTAGTCGAACGAGTCGAACGAGTCGAACGAGTCGAACGAGTCGAACGAGTCGAACGAGTCGAACGAGTCGAACGAGTCGAACGAGTCGAACGAGTCGAACGAGTCGAACGAGTCGAACGAGTCGAACGAGTCGAACGAGTCGAACGAGTCGAACGAGTCGAACGAGTCGAACGAGTCGAACGAGTCGAACGAGTCGAACGAGTCGAACGAGTCGAACGAGTCGAACGAGTCGAACGAGTCGAACGAGTCGAACGAGTCGAACGAGTCGAACGAGTCGAACGAGTCAAACGAGTCAAACGAGGCAATCGAGTCAAACGAGTCAAACGAGTCAAACGAGTCAAACGATTCAAACGAGTCAAACGAGTCAAATGTGTCAAATGGGTCAAACGGGTCGAACAGGACAATCGAGTCAAACGAGTCAAACGAGTCAAACGAGTCGAACGAGTCGAACGAGTCGAACGAGTCGAACGAGTCGAACGAGTCGAACGAGTCGAACGAGTCGAACGAGTCGAACGAGTCGAACGAGTCGAACGAGTCGAACGAGTCGAACGAGTCGAACGAGTCGAAAGAGTCGAACGAGTCGAACGAGTCGAACGAGTCGAACGAGTCGAACGAGTCGAACGAGTCGAACGAGTCGAACGAGTCGAACGAGTCGAACGAGTCGAACGAGTCGAACGAGTCGAACGAGTCGAACGAGTCGAACGAGTCGAACGAGTCGAACGAGTCGAACGAGTCGAACGAGTCGAACGAGTCGAACGAGTCGAACGAGTCGAACGAGTCGAACGAGTCGAACGAGTCGAACGAGTCGAACGAGTCGAACGAGTCGAACGAGTCGAACGAGTCGAACGAGTCGAACGAGTCGAACGAGTCGAACGAGTCGAACGAGTCGAACGAGTCGAACGAGTCGAACGAGTCGAACGAGTCGAACGAGTCGAACGAGTCGAACGAGTCGAACGAGTCGAACGAGTCGAACGAGTCGAACGAGTCGAACGAGTCGAACGAGTCGAACGAGTCGAACGAGTCGAACGAGTCGAACGAGTCGAACGAGTCGAACGAGTCGAACGAGTCGAACGAGTCGAACGAGTCGAACGAGTCGAACGAGTCGAACGAGTCGAACGAGTCGAACGAGTCGAACGAGTCGAACGAGTCGAACGAGTCGAACGAGTCGAACGAGTCGAACGAGTCGAACGAGTCGAACGAGTCGAACGAGTCGAACGAGTCGAACGAGTCGAACGAGTCGAACGAGTCGAACGAGTCGAACGAGTCGAACGAGTCGAACGAGTCGAACGAGTCGAACGAGTCGAACGAGTCGAACGAGTCGAACGAGTCGAACGAGTCGAACGAGTCGAACGAGTCGAACGAGTCGAACGAGTCGAACGAGTCGAACGAGTCGAACGAGTCGAACGAGTCGAACGAGTCGAACGAGTCGAACGAGTCGAACGAGTCGAACGAGTCGAACGAGTCGAACGAGTCGAACGAGTCGAACGAGTCGAACGAGTCGAACGAGTCGAACGAGTCGAACGAGTCGAACGAGTCGAACGAGTCGAACGAGTCGAACGAGTCGAACGAGTCGAACGAGTCGAACGAGTCGAACGAGTCGAACGAGTCGAACGAGTCGAACGAGTCGAACGAGTCGAACGAGTCGAACGAGTCGAACGAGTCGAACGAGTCGAACGAGTCGAACGAGTCGAACGAGTCGAACGAGTCGAACGAGTCGAACGAGTCGAACGAGTCGAACGAGTCGAACGAGTCGAACGAGTCGAACGAGTCGAACGAGTCGAACGAGTCGAACGAGTCGAACGAGTCGAACGAGTCGAACGAGTCGAACGAGTCGAACGAGTCGAACGAGTCGAACGAGTCGAACGAGTCGAACGAGTCGAACGAGTCGAACGAGTCGAACGAGTCGAACGAGTCGAACGAGTCGAACGAGTCGAACGAGTCGAACGAGTCGAACGAGTCGAACGAGTCGAACGAGTCGAACGAGTCGAACGAGTCGAACGAGTCGAACGAGTCGAACGAGTCGAACGAGTCGAACGAGTCGAACGAGTCGAACGAGTCGAACGAGTCGAACGAGTCGAACGAGTCGAACGAGTCGAACGAGTCGAACGAGTCGAACGAGTCGAACGAGTCGAACGAGTCGAACGAGTCGAACGAGTCGAACGAGTCGAACGAGTCGAACGAGTCGAACGAGTCGAACGAGTCGAACGAGTCGAACGAGTCGAACGAGTCGAACGAGTCGAACGAGTCGAACGAGTCGAACGAGTCGAACGAGTCGAACGAGTCGAACGAGTCGAACGAGTCGAACGAGTCGAACGAGTCGAACGAGTCGAACGAGTCGAACGAGTCGAACGAGTCGAACGAGTCGAACGAGTCGAACGAGTCGAACGAGTCGAACGAGTCGAACGAGTCGAACGAGTCGAACGAGTCGAACGAGTCGAACGAGTCGAACGAGTCGAACGAGTCGAACGAGTCGAACGAGTCGAACGAGTCGAACGAGTCGAACGAGTCGAACGAGTCGAACGAGTCGAACGAGTCGAACGAGTCGAACGAGTCGAACGAGTCGAACGAGTCGAACGAGTCGAACGAGTCGAACGAGTCGAACGAGTCGAACGAGTCGAACGAGTCGAACGAGTCGAACGAGTCGAACGAGTCGAACGAGTCGAACGAGTCGAACGAGTCGAACGAGTCGAACGAGTCGAACGAGTCGAACGAGTCGAACGAGTCGAACGAGTCGAACGAGTCGAACGAGTCGAACGAGTCGAACGAGTCGAACGAGTCGAACGAGTCGAACGAGTCGAACGAGTCGAACGAGTCGAACGAGTCGAACGAGTCGAACGAGTCGAACGAGTCGAACGGGTCGAACGGGTCGAACGAGTCAAACGAGTCATACGAGTCAAACGAGTTAAACGAGTCAAACGAGTCAAACGAGTCAAACGAGTGAAACGAGTCAAACGAGTCAAACGAGTCAAACTAGTCGAACGAGTCGAACGAGTCGAACGAGTCAAACGGGTCAAACGAGTCAAACGAGTCAAACACGTCAAACGAGTCAAACACGTCAAACACGTCAAACACGTCAAACGAGTCAAACGGGTCAAACGAGTCAAACGAGTCAAACGAGTCAAACGAGTCAAACGAGTCAAACGAGTCAATTGAGTCAAACGAGTCAAACGAGTCAAACGAGTCAAACGAGTCAAACGTGTCAAATGGGTCAAACGGGTCAAACGAGTCAAATTAGTCAAACGAGTCAAACGAGTCAAACGAGTCAAACGAGTCAAACGAGTCAAACGAGTCAAACGAGTCAAACGATTCAAACGAGTCAAACGAGTCAAATATGTCAAATGGGTCAAACGGGTCGAACAGGACAATCGAGTCAAACGAGTCAAACGAGTCAAACGAGTCAAACGAGTCGAACGAGTCAAACGAGTCGAACGAGTCAAATGTGTCAAATGGGTCAAACGGGTCGAACAGGACAATCGAGTCAAACGAGTCAAACGAGTCAAACGAGTCAAACGAGTCGAACGAGTCAAACGAGTCGAACGAGTCGAACGAGTCGAACGAGTCGAACGAGTCGAACGAGTCGAACGAGTCAAACGAGTCAAACGATTCAAACGAGTCAAACGAGTCAAATATGTCAAATGGGTCAAACGGGTCGAACAGGACAATCGAGTCAAACGAGTCAAACGAGTCAAACGAGTCAAACGAGTCGAACGAGTCAAACGAGTCGAACGAGTCGAACGAGTCGAACGAGTCGAACGAGTCGAACGAGTCGAACTAGTCGAACGAGTCGAACGAGTCGAACGAGTCGAACGAGTCGAACGAGTCAAACGAGTCAAACGAGGCAATCGAGTCAAACGAGTCAAACGAGTCAAACGAGTCAAACGATTCAAACGAGTCAAACGAGTCAAATGTGTCAAATGGGTCAAACGGGTCGAACAGGACAATCGAGTCAAACGAGTCAAACGAGTCAAACGAGTCAAACGAGTCGAACGAGTCAAACGAGTCAAACGAGTCGAACGAGTCGAACGAGTCGAACGAGTCGAACGAGTCGAACGAGTCGAACGAGTCGAACGAGTCGAACGAGTCGAACGAGTCGAACTAGTCGAACGAGTCGAACGAGTCGAACGAGTCGAACGAGTCGAACGAGTCGAACGAGTCGAACGAGTCGAACGAGTCGAACGAGTCGAACGAGTCGAACGAGTCGAACGAGTCGAACGAGTCGAACGAGTCGAACGAGTCGAACGAGTCGAACGAGTCGAACGAGTCGAACGAGTCGAACGAGTCGAACGAGTCGAACGAGTCGAACGAGTCGAACGAGTCGAACGAGTCGAACGAGTCGAACGAGTCGAACGAGTCGAACGAGTCGAACGAGTCGAACGAGTCGAACGAGTCGAACGAGTCGAACGAGTCGAACGAGTCGAACGAGACAATCGAGTCGAACGAGTCGAACGAGTCGAACGAGTCACACGTGTCAAATGGGTCAAACGGGTCGAGCGGGTCGAACAGGACAATCGAGTGAAACGAGTCAAACGAGTCAAACGAGTCAAACGAGTCAAACGAGTCATACGAGTCAAACGAGTTAAACGAGTCAAACGAGTTAAACGAGTCAAACGAGTTAAACGAGTCAAACGAGTCAAATGGGTCAAATGGGTCAAACGGGTCAAACGAGTCAAATTAGTCGAACGAGTCGAACGAGTCGAACGAGTCAAACGGGTCAAACGAGTCAAACGAGTCAAACGAGTCAAACGAGTCAAACACGTCAAACGAGTCAAACGGGTCAAACGAGTCAAACGAGTCAAACGAGTCAAACGAGTCAAACGAGTCAAACGAGTCAAACGAGTCAAACGATTCAAACGAGTCAAACGAGTCAAATGTGTCAAATGGGTCAAACGGGTCGAACAGGACAATCGAGTCGAACGAGTCAAACGAGTCGAACGAGTCGAACGAGTCGAACGAGTCGAACGAGTCGAACGAGTCGAACGAGTCGAACGAGTCGAACGAGTCGAACGAGTCGAACTAGTCGAACGAGTCGAACGAGTCGAACGAGTCGAACGAGTCGAACGAGTCGAACGAGTCGAACGAGTCGAACGAGTCGAACGAGTCGAACGAGTCGAACGAGTCGAACGAGTCGAACGAGTCGAACGAGTCGAACGAGTCGAACGAGTCGAACGAGTCGAACGAGTCGAACGAGTCGAACGAGTCGAACGAGTCGAACGAGTCGAACGAGTCGAACGAGTCGAACGAGTCGAACGAGTCGAACGAGTCGAACGAGTCGAACGAGTCGAACGAGTCGAACGAGTCGAACGAGTCGAACGAGTCGAACGAGTCGAACGAGTCGAACGAGTCGAACGAGTCGAACGAGTCGAACGAGTCGAACGAGTCGAACGAGTCGAACGAGTCGAACGAGTCGAACGAGTCGATCGAGTCGAACGAGTCGAACGAGTCGAACGAGTCGAACGAGTCGAACGAGTCGAACGAGTCGAACGAGACAATCGAGTCGAACGAGTCGAACGAGTCGAACGAGTCACACGTGTCAAATGGGTCAAACGGGTCGAGCGGGTCGAACAGGACAATCGAGTGAAACGAGTCAAACGAGTCAAACGAGTCAAACGAGTCAAACGAGTCATACGAGTCAAACGAGTCAATCGAGTCAAACGAGTCAAACGAGTCAAACGGGTCAAACGAGTCAAACGAGTCAAACGAGTCAAACGAGTCAAACGAGTCAAACGAGTGAAACGAGTCAAACGAGTCAAACGACTCAAACGAGTCAAACGACTCAAACGAGTCAAACGAGTCAAACGAGTCAAACGAGGCAATCGAGTCAAACGAGTCAAACGAGTCAAACGAGTCAAACGATTCAAACGAGTCAAACGAGTCAAATATGTCAAATGGGTCAAACGGGTCGAACAGGACAATCGAGTCAAACGAGTCAAACGAGTCAAACGAGTCAAACGAGTCAAACGAGTCGGACGAGTCGAACGAGTCGAACGAGTCGAACGAGTCGAACGAGTCGAACGAGTCGAACGAGTCGAACTAGTCGAACGAGTCGAACGAGTCGAACGAGTCGAACGAGTCGAACGAGTCGAACGAGTCGAACGAGTCAAACGAGTCAAACGAGGCAATCGAGTCAAACGAGTCAAACGAGTCAAACGAGTCAAACGATTCAAACGAGTCAAACGAGTCAAATGTGTCAAATGGGTCAAACGGGTCGAACAGGACAATCGAGTCAAACGAGTCAAACGAGTCCAACGAGTCAAACGAGTCGAACGAGTCAAACGAGTCAAACGAGTCGAACGAGTCGAACGAGTCGAACGAGTCGAACGAGTCGAACGAGTCGAACTAGTCGAACGAGTCGAACGAGTCGAACGAGTCGAACGAGTCAAACGAGTCAAACGAGGCAATCGAGTCAAACGAGTCAAACGAGTCAAACGAGTCAAACGATTCAAACGAGTCAAACGAGTCAAATGTGTCAAATGGGTCAAACGGGTCGAACAGGACAATCGAGTCAAACGAGTCAAACGAGTCAAACGAGTCAAACGAGTCGAACGAGTCAAACGAGTCAAACGAGTCGAACGAGTCGAACGAGTCGAACGAGTCGAACGAGTCGAACGAGTCGAACGAGTCGAACGAGTCGAACTAGTCGAACGAGTCGAACGAGTCGAACGAGTCGAACGAGTCGAACGAGTCGAACGAGTCGAACGAGTCGAACGAGTCGAACGAGTCGAACGAGTCGAACGAGTCGAACGAGTCGAACGAGTCGAACGAGTCGAACGAGTCGAACGAGTCGAACGAGTCGAACGAGTCGAACGAGTCGAACGAGTCGAACGAGTCGAACGAGTCGAACGAGTCGAACGAGTCGAACGAGTCGAACGAGTCGAACGAGTCGAACGAGTCGAACGAGTCGAACGAGTCGAACGAGTCGAACGAGTCGAACGAGTCGAACGAGTCGAACGAGTCGAACGAGTCGAACGAGTCGAACGAGACAATCGAGTCGAACGAGTCGAACGAGTCGAACGAGTCACACGTGTCAAATGGGTCAAACGGGTCGAGCGGGTCGAACAGGACAATCGAGTGAAACGAGTCAAACGAGTCAAACGAGTCAAACGAGTCAAACGAGTCAAACGAGTCAAACGAGTCATACGAGTCAAACGAGTTAAACGAGTCAAACGAGTTAAACGAGTCAAACGAGTTAAACGAGTCAAACGAGTCAAATGGGTCAAATGGGTCAAACGGGTCAAACGAGTCAAATTAGTCGAACGAGTCGAACGAGTCGAACGAGTCAAACGGGTCAAACGAGTCAAACGAGTCAAACGAGTCAAACGAGTCAAACACGTCAAACGAGTCAAACGGGTCAAACGAGTCAAACGAGTCAAACGAGTCAAACGAGTCAAACGAGTCAAACGAGTCAAACGAGTCAAACGATTCAAACGAGTCAAACGAGTCAAATGTGTCAAATGGGTCAAACGGGTCGAACAGGACAATCGAGTCAAACGAGTCAAACGAGTCAAACGAGTCGAACGAGTCGAACGAGTCGAACGAGTCGAACGAGTCGAACGAGTCGAACGAGTCGAACGAGTCGAACGAGTCGAACGAGTCGAACGAGTCGAACGAGTCGAACTAGTCGAACGAGTCGAACGAGTCGAACGAGTCGAACGAGTCGAACGAGTCGAACGAGTCGAACGAGTCGAACGAGTCGAACGAGTCGAACGAGTCGAACGAGTCGAACGAGTCGAACGAGTCGAACGAGTCGAACGAGTCGAACGAGTCGAACGAGTCGAACGAGTCACACGTGTCAAATGGGTCAAACGGGTCGAGCGGGTCGAACAGGACAATCGAGTGAAACGAGTCAAACGAGTCAAACGAGTCAAACGAGTCAAACGAGTCAAACGAGTCAAACGAGTCATACGAGTCAAACGAGTTAAACGAGTCAAACGAGTTAAACGAGTCAAACGAGTTAAACGAGTCAAACGAGTCAAATGGGTCAAATGGGTCAAACGGGTCAAACGAGTCAAATTAGTCGAACGAGTCGAACGAGTCGAACGAGTCGAACGAGTCAAACGGGTCAAACGAGTCAAACGAGTCAAACGAGTCAAACGAGTCAAACACGTCAAACGAGTCAAACGGGTCAAACGAGTCAAACGAGTCAAACGAGTCAAACGAGTCAAACGAGTCAAACGAGTCAAACGAGTCAAATGAGTGAAACGAGTCAAACGAGTCAAACGGGTCAAACGAGTCAAACGAGTCAAACGAGTCAAACGAGTAATACGAGTCAAACGAGTTAAACGAGTCAAACGAGTTAAACGAGTCAAACGAGTTAAACGAGTCAAACGAGTCAAATGGGTCAAATGGGTCAAACGGGTCAAACGAGTCAAATTAGTCGAACGAGTCGAACGAGTCGAACGAGTCAAACGGGTCAAACGAGTCAAACGAGTCAAACGAGTCAAACACGTCAAACGAGTCAAACGGGTCAAACGAGTCAAACGAGTCAAACGAGTCAAACGAGTCAAACGAGTCAATTGAGTCAAACGAGTCAAACGAGTGAAACGAGTCAAACGAGTCAAATGTGTCAAATGGGTCAAACGGGTCAAACGAGTCAAATTAGTCAAACGAGTCAAACGAGTCAAACGAGTCAAACGAGTCAAACGAGTCAAACGAGTCAAACGAGTCAAACGGGTCAAACGAGTCAAACGAGTCAAACGAGTCAAACGAGTCAAACGATTCAAACGAGTCAAACGAGTCAAATGTGTCAAATGGGTCAAACGGGTCGAACAGGACAATCGAGTCAAACGAGTCAAACGAGTCGAACGAGTCGAACGAGTCGAACGAGTCGAACGAGTCGAACGAGTCGAACGAGTCGAACGAGTCGAACGAGTCGAACGAGTCGAACGAGTCGAACGAGTCGAACGAGTCGAACGAGTCGAACGAGTCGAACGAGTCGAACGAGTCGAACGAGTCGAACGAGTCGAACGAGTCGAACGAGTCGAACGAGTCGAACGAGTCGAACGAGTCGAACGAGTCGAACGAGTCGAACGAGTCGAACGAGTCGAACGAGTCGAACGAGTCGAACGAGTCGAACGAGTCGAACGAGTCGAACGAGTCGAACGAGTCGAACGAGTCGAACGAGTCGAACGAGTCGAACGAGTCGAACGAGTCGAACGAGTCGAACGAGTCGAACGAGTCGAACGAGTCGAACGAGTCGAACGAGTCGAACGAGTCGAACGAGTCGAACGAGTCGAACGAGTCGAACGAGTCGAACGAGTCGAACGAGTCGAACGAGTCGAACGAGTCGAACGAGTCGAACGAGTCGAACGAGTCGAACGAGTCGAACGAGTCGAACGAGTCGAACGAGTCGAACGAGTCGAACGAGTGTTACGTGAGGGCGTTGAATTTAAAGTGACCGAGCGGTTGAGTCTAATTTTTCTCACGCAACGCTTAACAAATTAAAGATTTATTTATTACGCGAAAATTCAGGATTGTTTTGGGAGTAGGGCTTTTATCTACGACCAATACAGGTTGTCCCGTCTGGATGTGGTACTTTGAGACTGGTTCGAAAGAAAATGAGACGATATTTGAGTAAATATTACCATGTATTACAAAATAAGCAAAAGGAAATGTTTAAAAGGTAGAACATAAATTGGGGAATTTACATGGTATGCGTTTAGCGATATAAATGTACAAAATACGGTTTGTAGAATTTTGCAATCGGATACAAGAATCTAATTGGCTTCGAAAGTTACAATTACGATTTGACATGGACGTCAGATAATAGTTAACGGACAATAATTGATCGAGGGTAACCCGTAACCATTAAGTGGTTGGATCAGTTATTGTATGTACGTTCGGTTTTATACATTCACGGTGAATATTTCAGAAAAGGTTATGCGATCGGTGATTATAATTACATGAAAACAGAAAATTTGCAAAAACGCGGTACACGCCGAAGGGAAGGTAACAGTTGACTGAGGGAAAATCCCGTAACCTCCGTGGTTGGGTCAATTATTACTTCCGTACAATGTCATGAATAAGTAGGTACTTGAATCACTCACCGACTCAGGTAGTACAAGGCTTAAATTTGGAACTAACGAACCGGAGCGGTTTGCCTCTCTCTCTCTCTCTCTCTTACGCTCTATCTCGCTCTCTCTGATGGACTGGAGAGGTTCTACGGCCGGGTGAGGCGCACGTAGAATTCACACACACGCAATTCACTTGTTCGGCGGATTATAATTATAAATACGACGGAAAAATATAAGGTTTGAACAAAAGGAAAAATGGTTGGAATAAGTAAAACACTGAAAGAGTCTTTACGGGGACTGAGTCTTTCCGTTGATATATCACACAGAACTCTAGCTCACGATGCCTATTATACAATACGCAAAATGTCTCTCGGACAGAACGTCAACGCTACTCGCGATTTGCCAGCCGACTGCGACGAACGTTCGCAGGGTAGGCCCGAGCACTCGGGCCTTTGCGTCAAATTCACTGACGCCGCACCTCATGCACACGGGCCCAACCGTCGCCACCCAGAACGTTCCCAGCATCCAAGTCGCTATCGCGTCCGGCGTTCTAAGAACGCTGACGGTGTCGGAAGGTTTTCTCACGGAAGAACGCAGCGGCGTAACGGTTCATATAAAATTATTATTATCATATGGTTTGTAGGTCATTGACAATTGATCGAGGGAAACTCCCACAACACTCAATGGTAGGATCAAATGTCAATGATGGTGTATAAAAATTTTGACAGGGGAGAAAAAATATAAAGTAGCCTACTACAATGCGTCGAAAGGCTTATCACGGCGCGCATTCTAGGAACGTCGACGGCGTTGGGAGATTGCTGACGACAATCTTCCAAAGTATGCCGTGGCGTGACAGGCTTCAATCGGAATTAAATTATAACCATTAAGAATATTCACGGATAATCGACTACTGATTGAGGGGAATCCCCATAACACGTGATGGTTGAACCAGTCGTCGACATCCGTGTAGCAAGATATGATGTGAATTTTAGCAAAAATTTAGAGATGAATTGAAAAATAACCGGCACGTAACACCCTCCCCCCCTTGGAATCATCGTCCCCGATGATAACTAGTTATAAGGACACTTGGAGTGCCGCGTATAATTCAAGAAAACATGGAGTAGCTGCCTGTCACGCCGACGACGTACTGCGCTTGTTCCTCCGACACGAATTTCGACTCGGTGATTGTGAGGATCGCCTCGCAGGGCGGAGTACACGCAATCTACGAAAGGACGCCCTATGTGAACGCAGCCTTCCAGATCTATTGTCGTTATTGTACTGCTATTTCTGATGAGACCGCAGACGTTCTCATCTGTTATGCCCTGATTATCCCTACACGTTAACTCTCTGAGCGACGGCATGTCTTTGAGAAACTCAGCACCGACGTCCGGGTACAGTAGGCTGATCTGTAGTTCGCTACAATGATTCAGGGCACTGAGTGTTTCGAGGCTAAACTGCCCTCTGATGTTAGTGCACCCCGTGATATCCAATTTGATAATATGTTTCATGTGGCGACCCACTTCGCCGATGAAGGCGCTGTCTACCCAGCCGCAGAACGCAACCCCAAGCTCGGTGACCAAGGGATAGCGAGAAGGGAGGCTGACCGCCATCTCGACGGGACCGAGGTCAAACTCGAAAAAGTCTGCTGCCTCTTCCTGCTCGGATTCCGCATCCTCCTCCTGCATCCCCCCGTGACCGGGCCGGGTGTTACACCCCACGAACTTCATCGACTCCATGGATCGAGGTAACATGGTGTTTTCAATTAATGTCTGTAAAATATTAGAGTGGAAGTTTTTGGGCTTGGATAAACAAAAATGTGATAACATTTTGAAATGTGAAATGGCTGCGGCGATATATTCGCCTCTAGCCGTAGAATCTCTTAGACTCAGCCTTACTAGGTCCACTGTTATTTGTAACAGGGACCTTCCAGAGAAATCGGTGCCCTTGGCGCTGAATCTTTGTAGATTCTTATTAGTTTGGAAAATCCTTCCTAGTTCAATGTCGCTGCAGTTCGTGCAACTTCCAATTGATAGGTCTCTCAGGGAGGTAACGCGTGCTGCCAGCTCCCGAAAGGCTGATGGTCGGGCGTTGACGGCCGTTACATCCAGCCCTTCCAGTGCTGGACAATTCTTAGCAATCAAGGCCAACAGCTGAGGTCGCAGATCTTCAGCGGCTTGGTCATCGTCTAAAACAATAATCTTTAAGTAAGGGGCACATCGAACCAATACACAATAGAAGGCTTCCGTTTTAATGCGCCTCCATCCTTGCATCCCAGGCCATCTCCAATTGTCTAGATCGAGACGTTGCGTTTTCCGGAAGGAGTCGTGTACTCCTACTCTCCACGTCTTCGATACCTGCTCCATGCGGGCGCAATCCGCGAAAGGCAGGTATGCCGCTATTCGCGCAATCACTTCTACCGGCAGGAGTGCTGAACGGACCGGTTCGTACCCCGGGAAAGGGTTGTCCCATTCAGGATTGAAGTTGGATGGCCCGGTGCTCGAGGATGGCAAGTTGAAACTATGCCATGCGTCGGCGACCATGATCCGGAGCCTCCGCTTGTGAAGCGTGATGGGTTTTGAGATTGCGTCGTTCACCACCTGGGCTGCTTGCTGCGAAGTGGCGAATGTGATAAAAGCCACGTTCCCACTAGGTTGGACCCTTAAGACGACGTGTTCTGCTCCGTGTGGATGGAAAATTTTTAAGAGGTCTTTTTGTTTCGTGAACCGCGCTAAGCGGCACACGAAGATCCTTCGTGAGCGTCCGTGATCGTTGATGGCTGGGTCAGACATCTCTATTCGGGTGGCAATGATGAAGTGACAGGCGCGATCGAATGAGCATCTGTGGTAGGCGTATCTGCGGTAGGCGTGATCGAATGGCAGTCGGCTGGCAAATCGCTTTCCACTCTTACAATGACATTGCTTGGTCCGACCGTTGTCTCTGGCGAAGTCTCAGGTCTCCTCTTCCTACAGGGCAACAGAAACCGCACTCTCCCGACACTACTTCGGAAGCTGTATAGCAGAATTCCCAGAGTTAAAATAGATGATAATGCCAGTCCTCCGTGCAATAGATGGGTACTGAATCTTTTATTTCGGTGATGTCGTCCTATCTCGTCGAGTTTTCCTTCTACTTCGGACATAGTATCTTCGACAATAGTGGGTGTGTTTTTATAGCTTGTATCTAATGGTCGAATGTCATGATATTTGTAAATTTGGGGTAGAAGTTCTGAAATATTTAGTAGTAAATTCGGTTGGTAAAGGTACTGTTCTCGATCCTCCAAATGTTGAATTCCAATTAGGGTCACATGAGCGGTTTTAGCAATACATCCTTGTTTAAGCTGTAAAATACCAGTGCCCTCCATGGTTACTAATTCGTCCTTCATTCCACCACATATAATTTGCAATGTCTCCGGTGACTCTAAGGAATATAACCATCCTTGAGTTGATTTCAACCGGGCCCAGAACGGGGTGTGCTGAGATCTTATTCGCACATCGCAATATTTGAATGCTTGGACGGTAGGCCGCAACAATAGCAAAACTTTGCAAGCGTCATTGGACGAAACTTCGGACAACGGTTGATCCAACGGGCATAGGTGCACATAAGATGTTCTGTGACAGTTGTTAATATATAACTCATCTATGTTGAAGTAAAACCGATGATCATTGCTTATTGCCAAATATGGGGTTCCTGGATGGACGTAGCTTGATCCTGTCGAATTTTTAGTAAATTTTTGTGGGATAGGCCAAGAGTATGTGCGGTAGAGGTGGTATGCTACTCCGTCTACCAAAGGCAAGTATAGTATCAGTAGAAGTCTGCCTTTGTGGTAGCTGATCTTTTTACTGGATAATCTAATTAGTTCTTCTATTCCCTGGTATCCTTGCGGTGTCGGGAGGTCGTATGAATTTTGTGTATTTCTAATGTCTGATACAATACGTTGAAGTTTTAATTTATCCAATAGTGAGCTATGTAATTCTCCTGCCTTTGCGGCATGTATTGCAGCAAGAAATTTCTCGGTCACTTTTATATATTGGTCCAAGGACAGTTCCAGGTTATGTGCATAGTGTGTCAACCAGTATGATACCCGAGTGTAGTTTAGCGATTTATCTATGTCACCTATTGCTGTAGAGAGTTGGTTGATCTGAACTCTGTTTTTGTTCATCAGTCTTGAATTTTGGTCTAATGCTTCATGGTATTTGTGGAGCTTACTGGTAATAATATGCGTTTGATTTTTTTATGAGATGAGTTATTTCTTGTTGATCTCGGTATAGTTGATCAATTTCCGAATTGAAGTATTCTGCATCATCCGTTGTTAGTGTGCCAAAGAGAGTGCGGCTTAGCGATCCGATGAACCCAAGAGGAACACTCCTCCGTACGATGGTCTTGGGGCTGATAAACTCCTCCGGAACTTGAATCGCCGAGATTGTCTCCTTTAGCTCCATACGCAGCGCCAAAGCTTCTTCCGCCTTTCCATTAAGGTAACTGACACGCAAGATGCTATTGCAATCGCTTGCCAGCAGTACGGAGACGCAGTAGTTGTAGGTTTCATTTAATTTTTCATAACCCATTGGAAATTGGGTTCCTAATTTATGGGCGTCGAGGAAAATCGTGACCCGCCAGTCGGCGGTCATCAGTCTCATAGTATGTAATTTTTCAAAATACAGTCCAGGACTAGCGTGTATTCTTGAAATTTCATACGTCTTCTGACATTGCCCTTGTATTAGTGAGATCCAGGTCATCACAGAGAGGAGCGTTACCAACTTCATTTTGCCAACTGAAAATAGAGCTCTTCGTACAGGGAAGTCTCTATTTACTAACGTGAACGCCCGCATGTTGTTTTACATACCGAAAGGTAATATCATAACGATTCTGATTGGAACATACGGAACATACGGAACATAGGGAACATACGGAACATAGGGAACATACGGAATATACGGAGGGTTTGTACAAATACCCCAAGTACGATGTATTGACAATGGAGCAATCCTAACCGAAGTGAATGCATCTCAGTTGTTGCACAGGGTATGCACACTTAAAATCCGGAAAGCGTTAAGTGTTATGTTGGAATTTTTGTTCCGGTTCAATGTACTGAGCACCCTGGTGGTGTAACAATAGCTTATCGGCGTGTTTTACAAATCGTTCGCCAGACTTCTTTTGCAAAATAATATTATTCTTTTCGAGAATTCCAACAATTTTGTAGGGACCGTGATATCGACTACCAAATTTTCCTTTTCTGACTTCTACCAAAACGCGTGCCATGTCGCCAATTTTACCTTGAAATGGTCGCGCTTTTTCATCGTAGTGTAATTTTGATTTGTGTTTAGCCGATATCAAATTTTGTGCAGCCAAGGTCTGCATTTCAGTTAATCGCGTTAACAAATCTCGGAGATATCCATTATACGTCAATAAGGATTCGTCTGTAGGGAATGCACTAGGACAGCGTGCTATTTCGCCAAACACCAATTCGTGTGGGGTAAAATTTGTTGCCTCGTGAACGGACGTGTTATATGAAAATATTGCAAACGGTACTATTTTATCCCAATCATCAAAGTCATTTAGATAATGTTTTATGTATTCAGTCAAGACTATATGACTACGTTCTAGAGCACCATTTGTTTGTGGACGGTACCCAGAAGTAGTTACGTGATTAATTTTGAATACTTTTGCCAATTCTTTTAATACTTTGTTAATGAAGCTAGTGCCTTGATCAGTTAAGATCGCGCGTGGAGCCCCATATTGTAAAACCAGATGCGTGACCAGCGCGTGAGCTACAGTTTCTGCTTTTATATCCGGTACAGGAACTGCAATGCAGTATTTTGTAAGATTATCCTGCATAGTTAGAATGTGCCGATTACCGCTAGGAGTCAATGGAAGAGTTCCCACAGTATCTAAAGATATTTTATCAAATGGCCTTAATGGTGTATCAGTTATAAGCATTGGTTCACGAGTTTTTGTCCTAACAAGTTTGTTTTCCTGACAACTATTGCATGTTCTGATAAAATTTGGAATGTCGTTACGCATCGATGGCCAATAAAATCTTTCGCGAATTCTTTGATATGTTTTTGTTACGCCCTTATGCCCTCCTATTAAACTTTCGTGTAATTCCGAAATGATTTTCAGACGGAGTTCTTCGGGCGGTACCTGTACGTTTCCGGTACACAGAGTTACTTTGATTTCACTATCCGCAAAAACATTTAATAAGATACCAGCTAGTGTACCTTGCGGAAGTGTATCCGTAAATTCACCGGATTTCGAAATTCTAAAGGTTTTTATACCTGATTGTAAAAGTGTATTTCTTAAATTTTTCAAAGCATTACCTAATTTTGCGATGGAAGTATCATCATAATGCTTTTCTTTGATTACTACACTAAAAATTTTGTATTTACCTCGCGGCGTAACGAGTACCTGGCCTTCTTTTGGCTTTGCATTCCGCAGATTTTCAATGCTTATGGCCCCTATATCTGCGAGCAATTTACTTATTGGGGTTACCAATTCTACATCGGAAGAAATGAAGTGAACGTAATTTTCGCGAATGTTTGTTAAATTGTTTCGAGTGAAATTAATATTTCCTCCGCGTGTGCTTCGGGAGAAAGTCGGTAATATGTCCGGAAGTATACTTTCTGTTATTTGAATTCCTGGCCGATACTGATCAATTTTCGTGTGGTTCCTCGATTCAGGAATAAATGAACGTTTGGGGGTGGAGAATGGGTCGGAAGATATGGTTTCTGGTTTTGAATAAGGTGTGGATAATGCAAGCGGTCTGTTTGATGGTAATGGGGTTGGTATCATGGATCGGCGCGGTGAACGATGAATTAGTGTATTATCAAATCCTGAGGCAGTGTTTGGTTCTTCTTCTTCTTGAATGGATTCTAAAGGTGGTCTCCCTATTTCATCTTTTGAAGGTCCTGTATCAGTAGCTGTTGCTTCTACACTATCTTGTCCTCGCGTTTTATATTGAACCCACAAGTCTTCTGCGCGTTTATCCAATTCTTCCCGGAATGAATTTTCTGTATCCGGTTCTAGTTCATCGGATGATTTTTGAAGAATGTCGCTATGCTCCTGCAGCGATTGGTCAAAACGGTTAAAAGATTCCTGAAGTTCCTGTAGCCCAATGGGTTGAGTAGTGTCGAGGTGGATCTCGTTATCGTCACTATCATTGGATGGAGGTGCAACCTCTATTGTTATGCCTTCGGCAGGTGTAGGAGCCGCGGCAGCTTCATCCTCTGTAGTGTCCACAACCTCGGACTGGTCTTCAGATTGTACTTCTTTAGAAAGGGCGCGTTGAAATTCTTGAACCAATGTTGGTGATTTGAGATTAGGTAACACGCTTTTTCGACCTCGGAATACCGGTGGATCGGTAGGCGGTTCATCTTCGGAATTTTGTGAAGACTCTGTAGTAGTTAATTCCGCGTAATTAATGGGAGGTTTTGGATCGACAGTTGGAACTGTGGAACGCGTTCTTGTTGAAACAGCATTTTTATCTAATGGAAAGGTACGTTTACCTCTCTTGATGATTGGTTTAACTATAGATTTTGGTTCTGCAGGCACGGATCTAGAAGTGCTCGGAGCTGGTAGCTTTTTATTCGCGGGTGGTCTTTTAATAGGCAGAATTTTTGGAATACTACATTCCGAATCACTTTCGGATGTGTCTTTAGAACTGGATTCTGAACTAGTATTAAATTTTGTTACTGGGTTTCGAGATAATGCATCTGCGTTGGAATTTAGACGTCCAGTTTTATGTACAAATTCGTATTCGTAATCATGCAATTTTAATCTCCAACGTACTAATCGTTGTCCCGGATCTTTTATTGAGTCTATCCATTTTACAGGCTCATGGTCACTAACCAAAGTAAATTTTCTTCCGTAAAGGTATGGTCGAAAATGTAGTATTGCAAAAAGAACTGCTAGGCATTCCTTTTCAGTGGTAAAATAATTTTGTTCTGGATTCGTTAAATTTCTCGAAAGGTAAGCTACAGGCAAATCATGTCCGTCCACATTTTGACTGAGTACGGCGCCTATTGCGTAATCGGATGCATCAGTAGTTAATGTAAATGGTTTATTGAAATCGGGATATTGCAATATGGGACTCCTGCACAAAGCTTTACGTAAAATTTGGAAACTATTTTTGTGTTCTTTCTTCCACACGAAAGTGGCGTTCTTTTTTAATAATTCGGTTAATGGTTTGGCTTTGGCTGCAAAATCTTTGATAAATCGGCGATAATAACCGGCTAGTCCAAGAAATTGTCGTACATTTTTTTGATTTTTAGGACGAGGAAAATGTTTTACTGCCATTAATTTCTTAGGGTCAGGTCTTACTCCTGATCGACTGATAATGTGGCCTAAATATGTGACTTCGGTTTTTAAAAATTCACACTTGTCTGGCTGAAGAATTAATTTAGCATCATTTAATCGTGTGAATAACCGTCGGACTTTCTTTCCGTGATCTTCCAAATTTTTCGCGTAAACGACGATGTCATCAAGGTAGACAAATACTTCCACACCCTGTAATCCGCGCAATACCTGATCCATCAGCCGTTGAAACGTCGCGGGAGCATTCTTAAGCCCTTCAGGCATACGAATATATTCGTAATGACCGTTAGGTGTAGTAAAGGCTGTTTTAGCGCGATCTCGTGGATCCATTTCGATTTGTTGGAATCCACTGGCGAGATCAAAGGTTGAAAAGTATCTCGCTTCGCCTAAATGATCTAGAATCTCCGTGATGTTAGGCAGGGGGTATGCGTCACCTATTGTTTTTTCATTGAGGTTCCGAAAATCAATAACTAATCTCCACCTTAGATTTCCCTCGGAATCAGGTTTCTTTGGTACTATCCAGAGTGGTGAATTGTATGGAGAATTTGAAAGTCCAATAATTTCCTCTGTTAATTTACTAGAAATTTGGCGAGCTATTTCTTTTTGGTGAACTCGCGGAAATCGATATTGCCTAGTGTTAATGGGCAAATCGTCTATTGTAGGTATTCGATGTTGTATTAAAGGAGTGGATTCTAATTTGTCACCTGGTAGACGAAATCGTTCCGGAAATTCTTCGATTATTCTAATTACGTGATCTCTTTCCTCGTCATTTAAATGGTCTAAACGCAATTTTGATAAAATTTGAGTTACACGGTCCGGTGATACCGGTGACTCCTGCTGTTCAGAGTCAGAATCGAAGTATTCGCGTTCTTCCGGAAAATTATGGTATTCGAACGGTAAAATTTCTTGAGGCGGTATTTCTATTTGAATGTCCTTGTCCAAGGTATTAATTGCGAGAACATGGCACACGTTATTTTTAATTTTTACTATTGCTTCTCCAATATAAAGTCCATCTATTGTTTTGAGTAATGGTAAATATCCTTCTTTCAAATCACTGTTGATGGTGTCTATGGCGATTGCTTGTCGGGTACGACTGCTAATACGATAAACACGCGGCGTACTATTTTTCTGAGGTGCTTCCTCTGGAGGAGCCTCACCAATAAAATGGATCGGTCGAATTGGTTGACTTTGTGTAACTATAGTATTATGTGCAAAAGAAATTTCGGCTTTTTCTTGTCTCAAATAGGCTTTTCCTAAAATACCGTCACTATGTATCGGAAAATTTGATCTTACTACATGAAATAGGATTGGTTGATCCAAAATTGATACTATTGTGGTTCCTAATGTTTCCATTCTTTCGTCTGTAATTCCTCTCATTTCGATAGAATCACGTACATCGGCGGTTACATCCTCGTGCAATGCGTTTAATTTTATTACATTTATGTCTGCACCCGTATCAATCAAAAACGTTGCAGTTTTATATCGTAATTGTTCCGCGGTTAATTTTACAACAGGCGATTCGTCGTTACAACCCAAATTTAATATTGTTGATCCCTTTCCAGAAATCTTACTGTCGGACGACGCTCTGAGTTTTGATTGTTCGACGGGCGACGCTCGGAATTTTGATTGTTCAACGGCCGACGCTCGGAATTTTGGTAACTCGTCGTCGCGTCTGTTCGAGGAGTTACTCGGGAGTTTAAATCTGAATTATTACGTGGTTCTGACGAATTCTGATTCGGTGAATATGGACGATTCTGATTCGGTGAGTACGGCCTAGACTCGCGAAATCCTACGGAATTTCGTGAATCGGGATTCAAATTTCGTGAGCTAGATTGAAAATTTGAATTTTGATGTGCGACTTGAGTCGCCTGAGGAGTTGGACTCGTACTTCGTGCCAATTGTGGAGCCGTCGGAGATTGTGCGTATGGCAAATTTGATGGAAAACGCGGATCCTGTGGATACGGTGAATAGTAAGGTGGATAAGGCATTTGGTAAAAAGGTGGATAAGGCATGTAAGGATACGGAGAATAAGCGGGATACCCATGTTGTTCTGGATATCTACTCGATTCCGTGTTACTACGCGGTGGTTTAAGAATACTTGTCGGAAATTTTGAATAATCCGAATTTCCAGTCGCGTTTGGACTCGGGCTTCGCGAGCGAGAGTCTCCGAAATTTTGGTTTCGCGAATCGCGATAAGTGAATAAGCTTTGACGCGAATTACTTTGATTAGGCGAATCTGGACGGGGATTTAGACGAGATTTAGACTCGTCCTGTCTTGAAAGAAACAATCTGTTCGGATCTCCGGTTGGTATTACTCCAGACCTCATTCGCGTTTCGACTCGCGTCGCATGTTTTACCGCGTCATCTAGAGTTTTGGGATCCCGCGCGTCTACGGCCCTGGCAATCTCGTCGGGCAAGCCGCGAATAAATGCTTCTAACGCGCATTCTTTAATCGGGCGCATCATCTTATCCGCGTCCGCGCCATACGAATTCTCCAGCGCAAGTCGAGCCCCGCTAACCAAAATATTAAGCCGATCATGAAAATCATTTACTGTTTCACTTCTACGCATGCGGATGTTTTCAATCTCATGATGGTAGTATGGATAATCTTTCCCGGGAGCGAATCTGTTTTTCAAATGTTTAATTAATTCGTTTACGGTATTAAAGGTTTTCCCAAAAGTGCTATCGCGTGCAGCTCCTTGTAATTTTCCAAGGACTGCTTTAACGAACGGGCCTTCCGACGCAGGAGGTACAAAAACTGCGCCGTTTTGCACATCTTGTAAGAAATCTTTCAAAGGTATATATCTCCCGTTGAAGAAAGGAATATTCAACGTCCCGTGCTGTAAAGCAAAGCATTCCGCCATAGACGTCATCATCGCGTTTGTGACGGATAGATTCACGGATGACGCGATTAACCATTTTGTTAAAATTTTTAATTTACAAATATATAAATAAGCTGGAAATAAATTAGAAGCCGATATCACGGTATTTTCTAAAACCTTCAAGAAAACAGAAACAAATGCAAGGCGTACCGATTAAATCACATATACTGTGACGTCCCACGAATTTTCGCGCGCAATTATTCTAACAATTTCATAACCCACTCTACAACTCCACCCGAATCTCATCAAACCACGACTCTTACCCCTTGTCCCGATCAATGACCGCCTTGGCGATGTTCCTTAGCGGTCCCCATCTCAAGACGATCAACCATCGAATCTATACAAGTCCCTCGCCCCACAAATCTCTTAAATCGAGACCACGTCTCACACCCTCTAAATGACCAAAGCAGTCAAAACCACCAACGTTCCTTTCCTATTAAAACAACCAAAATCCATCCGAGGAGTTGAGCCCCTCAAATTCACGTGTATAAAAACCCCGGAAGGATAATCGCGAGGATTATCTGGCGTACGTGCCGAAAATGCGAATCCAAATATAGACCAACCTTTGGCCCTTACAAAAACCCCGGAAATGTTTCTGCTACGCATAAGGGTAACTATGTCAAGGTGCATACTGCGCACCCCCCTTCATACTGAAAAGATTGTAACTAGTATAAATACAAGGAACCGCGAGAGCTCCTTCTTCTTAGACGACAATAACAGCGTAAGCTTCGTCTGCGTTAATCATTAAAGTTTTACTGAAACCAAACTCAGCGTTAGTATAACGCATATTATAAATTCTGTGCTCTACGACAACTACTGTAAGCATTTTTCATTAACCATTATTAATACGGTATATCATCCCCATCATATTATTGTGTATTTCTATTCTTATTGCTTTGTCTTAACTACGCTGATTGCGTGCACTTATTATATTGTCCTGTTACGTTTATTGCTCTTATTGCTAGCGTAACAAATCTTCATGCTTTATTCAAACTATATTTGACTTATAAACTTGTATCTCACATTCATACTCTCGTTTCATTGTAATAACCACTGATATAATCATTACGTGCTATTGATTATCGTACCACGCATTACTATAAAGACCTACCACTATCGCTTTACAGTGCATGGCTTAGTCGTGGTTTATCTGAATAAACAATCTTACTTTAAATCACGCTTAGCTTTATTGTATCGATCCCACGGCTACGAAGATCCATACATCCTAACGAGCTGCCGCGACAGCTGATCACGGGCAACGACCGCGGAAAGTATCTCTGTGTTTACTAACTTACTTTTACATAGATTTCGCTCAACCGTATGACTAGCCGAATTTCACAGAGTTATTACGTGTCTTTTATAATAAAGCCACGATAAAACCGATTTCCAACCCAAACCAAAACAAATGCTCTAACGGGTGTCTCCCCAATACCAACCAGTTATTAAGCCTTCCCTGGTCGTTTAGTGTGCAGAATTAACATTCTCGCCTGCCGTTCGAGACGATTAGTGTGCAGAATTTCACATTCTCGCCTGACTGTTCCGAGTGGTTAGTGTGCAGAATTTCACATTCTCGCCTGACAGTTCCGAGTGGTTAGTGTGCAGAATTTCACATTCTCGCCTGATTTCCCCAAAAATCCTCAGTCTCCTGAATTTCACATTCTCGCCTGCCGTTCGAAACGATTAGTGTGCAGAATTTCACATTCTCGCCTGACGTTCGAAGGAACTTGTGTGCAGAATTTCATCATTTCACACCTGACTCCCTCGCCTCCCGGTGCGCTAGAATATAGATTCGCGCCTGGGTTTTATTTTATTTCCATTATGTCATTTGTCCCCTAAGTCCTTAACCCGGGACGTGACAATACAAATTTACATACATTGCTTTTCTCTCGAACGTCTCAGGAAATACCACAATGGACGGAGTTTCGACAAAAGCAGTAAAGTATCCCACTTCTGACACCAGTTTAGCTGTTACGTGAGGGCGTTGAATTTAAAGTGACCGAGCGGTTGAGTCTAATTTTTCTCACGCAACGCTTAACAAATTAAAGATTTATTTATTACGCGAAAATTCAGGATTGTTTTGGGAGTAGGGTTTTTATCTACAACCAATACAGGTTGTCCCGTCTGGATGTGGTACTTTGAGACTGGTTCGAAAGAAACTGAGACGATATTTGAGTAAATATTACCATGTATTACAAAATAAGCAAAAGGAAATGTTTAAAAGGTAGAACATAAATTGGGGAATTTACATGGTATGCGTTTAGCGATATAAATGTACAAAATACGGTTTGTAGAATTTTGCAATCGGATACAAGAATCTAATTGGCTTCGAAAGTTACAATTACGATTTGACATGGACGTCAGATAATAGTTAACGGACAATAATTGATCGAGGGTAACCCGTAACCATTAAGTGGTTGGATCAGTTATTGTATGTACGTTCGGTTTTATACATTCACGGTGAATATTTTAGAAAAGGTTATGCGATCGGTGATTATAATTACATGAAAACAGAAAATTTGCAAAAACGCGGTACACGCCGAAGGGAAGGTAACAGTTGACTGAGGGAAAATCCCGTAACCTCCGTGGTTGGGTCAATTATTACTTCCGTACAATGTCATGAATAAGTAGGTACTTGAATCACTCACCGACTCAGGTAGTACAAGGCTTAAATTTGGAACTAACGAACCGGAGCGGTTTGCCTCTCTCTCTCTCTCTCTCTCTCTCTTACGCTCTATCTCGCACTCTCTGATGGACTGGAGCGGTTCTACGGCCGGGTGAGGCGCACGTAGAATTCACACACACGCAATTCACTTGTTCGGCGGATTATAATTATAAATACGACGGAAAAATATAAGGTTTGAACAAAAGGAAAAATGGTTGGAATAAGTAAAACACTGAAAGAGTCTTTACGGGGACTGAGTCTTTCCGTTGATATATCACACAGAACTCTAGCTCACGATGCCTATTATACAATACGCAAAATGACTCTCGGACAGAACGTCAACGCTACTCGCGATTTGCCAGCCGACTGCGACGAACGTTCGCAGGGTAGGCCCGAGCACTCGGGCCTTTGCGTCAAATTCACTGACGCCGCACCTCATGCACACGGGCCCAACCGTCGCCACCCAGAACGTTCCCAGCATACAAGTCGCTATCGCGTCCGGCGTTCTAAGAACGCTGACGGTGTCGGAAGGTTTTCTCACGGAAGAACGCAGCGGCGTAACGGTTCATATAAAATTATTATTATCATATGGTTTGTAGGTCATTGACAATTGATCGAGGGAAACTCCCACAACACTCAATGGTAGGATCAAATGTCAATGATGGTGTATAAAAATTTTGACAGGGGAGAAAAAATATAAAGTAGCCTACTACAATGCGTCGAAAGGCTTATCACGGCGCGCATTCTAGGAACGTCGACGGCGTTGGGAGATTGCTGACGACAATCTTCCAAAGTATGCCGTGGCGTGACAGGCTTCAATCGGAATTAAATTATAACCATTAAGAATATTCACGGATAATCGACTACTGATTGAGGGGAATCCCCATAACACGTGATGGTTGAACCAGTCGTCGACATCCGTGTAGCAAGATATGATGTGAATTTTAGCAAAAATTTACAGATGAATTGAAAAATAACCGGCACGTAACACCAGTCAAACGAGTCAAACGAGTCAAACGAGTCAAACGAGTCAAACGAGTCAAACGAGTCAAACGAGTCAAACGAGTCAAACGAGTCAAACGAGTCAAACGAGTCAATCGAGTCAAACGAGTCAAACGAGTCAATAGAGTGACACGAGTCAATAGAGTGAAACGAGTCAATAGAGTCAAACGAGTCAAACGAGTCAAACGAGTCAAACGAGTCAAACGAGTCAAACGATTCAAACGAGTCAATAGAGTCAAACGAGTCAATAGAGTCAAACGAGTCAAACGAGTCAAACGAGTCAAACGAGTCAAACGAGTCAAACGAGTCAAACGATTCAAACGAGTCTAACGAGTCAAACGAGTCAAACGAGTCAAACGAGTCAAACGAGTCAAACGAGTCAAACGAGTCAAACGAGTCAAACGAGTCAAACGAGTCAAACGAGTCAAACGAGTCGAACGAGTCGAACGAGTCGAACGAGTCGAACGAGTCGAACGAGTCGAACGAGTCGAACGAGTCGAACGAGTCGAACGAGTCGAGCGAGTCGAACGAGTCGAGCGAGTCGAGCGAGTCGAGCGAGTCGAGCGAGTCGAGCGAGTCGAGCGAGTCGAGCGAGTCGAGCGAGTCGAGCGAGTCGAGCGAGTCGAGCGAGTCGAGCGAGTCGAGCGAGTCGAGCGAGTCGAGCGAGTCGAGCGAGTCGAGCGAGTCGAGCGAGTCGAGCGAGTCGAGCGAGTCGAGCGAGTCGAGCGAGTCGAGCGAGTCGAGCGAGTCGAGCGAGTCGAGCGAGTCGAGCGAGTCGAGCGAGTCGAGCGAGTCGAGCGAGTCGAGCGAGTCGAGCGAGTCGAGCGAGTCGAGCGAGTCGAGCGAGTCGATCGAGCCAAACGAGTCAAGCGAGTCAAACGAGTCAAACGAGTCAAACGAGTCTGTTACGTGCCGACCACTTTTTAAAATTTTTCCTTCTTGATTTTTAAGACATTGACAATTGACCCAACCACAGCGTGTTACGGGATATCCCTCGCTCAATTGTCAATGATCTACAAATTGAAATTCTATGGTAATAATTAATTCCTAGAATTCTGATGCGCCACAGTAAATTTTTCCCATGCAAGTTGTCGACAACAATCTTGCAACGCCGTGCGATGTTCTTAGAACGCCGGGTGCGATAAGCATTTTGAAAACCTAAGCACTGAGATGCTGGGAACGCTCCGAAGCGACTACGCGCTGGGCCCGTGTGCACAAGGTGCGGAGTCAGCAATTTTGGCGCCCTTTGTTCAAAGTCCCAAGTGCTTGGGCCCTTGCGTTCGTTCGTCGCAGTCGCCTGTTAAATCGCATTGAGCGTCGTCGTTCTGCCCGAGGGACGTATTGCCCTATTACATTAGGTGCGTGAGCTAGAGTTAAATCGTGAATAGTTAATACTTAACGTGGAAAGACTCAGTCCCCGTATCGAACTCAATAATTACGTTAACCATTATTTTAAATCAGTATTAGTGATTTTCCCGTTCTATTTAAATTGTGATATTCAAAACTCTCAAAACATTATAACGTTAGTGAACTGTTCGGCGTGATTTGTGCTTCACGCCTGTGCCGCGCTTCAACATCTTGTACCGGCGCCCAGCGCCCCAGGTCACGCAGAGAGAGAGAACCGCTCCAGTACATCGGAGAGAGAGAGAGAGAGAGAGAGAGAACCGCTCCAGTACATCGGAGAGAGAGAGAGAGAGACAGAGAGAGAGAGTAAGACGTTCAAAAATTTAAACCCTCTACTACCAAGTCGGTGAGTGTCTTGAAGTACTTCTTCTATAATCAAATGGTCATTGTGTGGCGTGTATCGTTTATGCATTTATCGTTCTGTCACGTCGTTTCTTTTCGAAATTGATTTTCTTTTGTTTCAGTGTACGGAAGCGGCAGTTAATCCAACCAGTACGTGTTATGGGAATTCTCCCTCGATAACTGCCTAATTCCTTTTTCACGCGTACCGCATTTGTGAATTGTATCGCATCCGATTACTATAAAGCGCCGATCATTCAATTTTCTTCAAAACGATTTATTCGAAATCTGTATTATCGTACGATTGCGCGAACATTGATCCAACTCACATAACGAGTTGCGGGGTTTTCCTCGATCAATTGTCGTCCGTAAAGTATTCGCGTTAAATTGTACACCCGATCAATATTGTTCACCCCGCGTGTTTATTTTCGTGAGTCATCTACGACTCTCCGAAAAACCCATGTAAATTCCTCAAATTGTACCACCTTTAAACATTTCCTTTTGCTTATTTTGTAATACATGGTAATATTTACTTAAATATTGTCTCATTTTGTTTCGAACCAGTCTCAAAGTACCACATCCAGACGGTACAACCTGTATTGGTTGTAGACAAAAGCCCTACTCCCAAAACAATCCTTAATTTTCGCGTAATACGTATAAATTACTAAAATCTTTAATTTGTTAAGCGTTGCGTGAGAAAAATTAGACTCAACCGCTCGGTCACTTTAAATTCAACGCCCTCACGTAACAGCTAAACTGGTGACAGCGGTGGGATATTTTACTGCTTTTGTCGAAACTCCGTCCATTGTGGTATTTTTCTGAGACGTTTGAGATAGAAGAGTGCATCATTGGCATATGTAATTTGTTTGGCATGTTTGCATTTTTGTTTCTTGAAAGTTTTAGGAAAATCCGTGATATCGCCTTCTAATTTATTTTCAGTTTATATATTCAGCTTATTTATATATTTGTAAATTAAAAATTTTAACAAAATGGTTAATCCCAATGAAACCGCTGACGCTAGCGCGTCATCCGTGAATCTATCCGTCACAAACGCGATGATGACGTCTATGGCGCAATGCTTTGCTTTACAGCACGGGACGTTGAATATTCCTTTCTTCAACGGGAGAAATATACCTTTGAAAGATTTCTTACAAGATGTGCAAAACGGCGCAGTTTTTGTACCTCCTGCGTCGGAAGGCCCGTTCGTTAAAGCAGTCCTTGGAAAATTACAAGGAGCTGCACGCGATAGCACTTTTGGGAAAACCTTTAATACCGTAAACGAATTAATTAAACATTTGAAAAACAGATTCGCTCCCGGGAAAGATTATCCATACTACCATCATGAGATTGAAAACATCCGCATGCGTAGAAGTGAAACAGTAAATGATTTTCATGATCGGCTTAATATTTTGGTTAGCGGGGCTCGACTTGCGCTGGAGAATTCGTATGGCGCGGACGCGGATAAGATGATGCGCCCGATTAAAGAATGCGCGTTAGAAGCATTTATTCGCGGCTTGCCCGACGAGATTGCCAGGGCCGTAGACGCGCGGGATCCCAAAACTCTAGATGACGCGGTAAAACATGCGACGCGAGTCGAAACGCGAATGAGGTCTGGAGTAATACCAACCGGAGATCCGAACAGATTGTTTCTTTCAAGACAGGACGAGTCTAAATCTCGTCTAAATCCCCGTCCAGATTCGCCTAATCAAAGTAATTCGCGTCAAAGCTTATTCACTTATCGCGATTCGCGAAACCAAAATTTCGGAGACTCTCGCTCGCGAAGCCCGAGTCCAAACGCGACTGGAAATTCGGATTATTCAAAATTTCCGACAAGTATTCTTAAACCACCGCGTAGTAACACGGAATCGAGTAGATATCCAGAACAACATGGGTATCCCGCTTATTCTCCGTATCCTTACATGCCTTATCCACCTTTTTACCAAATGCCTTATCCACCATACTATTCACCGTATCCACAGGATCCGCGTTTTCCATCAAATTTGCCATACGCACAATCTCCGACGGCTCTACAATTGGCACGAAGTACGAGTCCAACTCCTCAGGCGCCTCAAGTCGCACATCAAAATTCAAATTTTCAATCTAGCTCACGAAATTTGAATCCCGATTCACGAAATTCCGTAGGATTTCGCGAGTCTAGGCCGTACTCACCGAATCAGAATCGTTCATATTCACCAAATCAAAATTCGTCAGAACCACGTAATAATTCAGATTTAAACACCCGAGTAACTCCTCGAACAGACGCGACGACGAGTTACCAAAATTCCGAGCGTCGCCCGTTGAACAATCAAAATTCCGAGCGTCGTCCGACGGTAAGATTTCTGGAAAGGGATCAACAATATTAAATTTGGGTTGTAACGACGAATCGCCTGTTGTAAAATTAACCGCGGAACAATTACGATATAAAACTACAACGTTTTTGATTGATACGGGTGCAGACATAAATGTAATAAAATTAAACGCATTGCACGAGGATGTAACCGTCGATGTACGTGATTCTATCGAAATGAGAGGAATTACAGACGAAAGAATGGAAACATTAGGAACCACAATAGTATCAATTTTGGATCAACCAATCCTATTTCATGTAGTAAGATCAAATTTTCCGATACATAGTGACGGTATTTTAGGAAAAGCCTATTTGAGACAAGAAAAAGCCGAAATTTCTTTTGCACATAATACTATAGTTACACAAAGTCAACCAATTCGACCGATCCATTTTATTGGTGAGGCTCCTCCAGAGGAAGCACCTCAGAAAAATAGTACGCCGCGTGTTTATCGTATTAGCAGTCGTACCCGACAAGCAATCGCCATAGACACCATCAACAGTGATTTGAAAGAAGGATATTTACCATTACTCAAAACAATAGATGGAATTTATATTGGAGAAGCAATAGTAAAAATTAAAAATAACGTGTGCCATGTTCTCGCAATTAATACTTTGGACAAGGACATTCAAATAGAAATACCGCCTCAAGAAATTTTACCGTTCGAATACCATAATTTTCCGGAAGAACGCGAATACTTCGATTCTGACTCTGAACAGCAGGAGTCACCGGTATCACCGGACCGTGTAACTCAAATTTTATCAAAATTACGTTTAGACCATTTAAATGACGAGGAAAGAGACCACGTAATTAGAATAATCGAAGAATTTCTGGAACGATTTCGTCTACCAGGTGACAAATTAGAATCCACTCCTTTAATACAACATCGAATACCTACAATAGACGATTTGCCCATTAACACTAGGCAATATCGATTTCCGCGAGTTCACCAAAAAGAAATAGCTCGCCAAATTTCTAGTAAATTAACAGAGGAAATTATTGGACTTTCAAATTCTCCATACAATTCACCACTCTGGATAGTACCAAAGAAACCTGATTCCGAGGGAAATCTAAGGTGGAGATTAGTCATTGATTTTCGGAACCTTAATGAAAAAACAATAGGTGACGCATACCCCCTGCCTAACATCACGGAGATTCTAGATCATTTAGGCGAAGCGAGATACTTTTCAACCTTTGATCTCGCCAGTGGATTCCAACAAATCGAAATGGATCCACGAGATCGCGCTAAAACAGCCTTTACTACACCTAACGGTCATTACGAATATATTCGTATGCCTGAAGGGCTTAAGAATGCTCCCGCGACGTTTCAACGGCTGATGGATCAGGTATTGCGCGGATTACAGGGTGTGGAAGTATTTGTCTACCTTGATGACATCGTCGTTTACGCGAAAAATTTGGAAGATCACGGAAAGAAAGTCCGACGGTTATTCACACGATTAAATGATGCTAAATTAACCCATCAGCCAGACAAGTGTGAATTTTTAAAAACCGAAGTCACATATTTAGGCCACATTATCAGTCGATCAGGAGTAAGACCTGACCCTAAGAAATTAATGGCAGTGAAACATTTTCCTCGTCCTAAAAATAAAAAAATGTACGACAATTTCTTGGACTAGCCGGTTATTATCGCCGATTTATCAAAGATTTTGCAGCCAAAGCCAAACCATTAACCGAATTATTAAAAAAGAACGCCACTTTCGTGTGGAAGAAAGAACACAAAAATAGTTTCAAAATTTTACGTAAAGCTTTGTGCAGGAGTCCCATATTGCAATATCCCGATTTCAATAAACCATTTACGTTAACTACCAATGCATCCGATTACGCAATAGGCGCCGTACTTAGTCAAAATGTGGACGGACATGATTTGCCTGTAGCTTACCTTTCGAGAAATTTAACGAATCCAGAACAAAATTATTTTACCACTGAAACGGAATGCCTAGCAGTTCTTTTTGCAATACTACATTTTCGACCATACCTTTACGGAAGAAAATTTACTTTGGTTAGTGACCATGAGCCTTTAAAATGGATAGACTCAATAAAAGATCCGGGACAACGATTAGTACGTTGGAGATTAAAATTGCATGATTACGAATACGAATTTGTACATAAACCTGGACGTCTGAATTCCAACGCAGATGCATTATCTCGAAACCCAGTAACAAAATTTAATACTAGTTCAGAATCCAGTTCCAAAGACACATCCGAAAGTGATTCGGAATGTAGTATTCCAAAAATTCTGCCTATTAAAAGACCACCCGCGAATAAAAAGCTACCAGCTCCGAGCACTTCTAGATCCGTACCTGCAGAACCAAAACCTATAGTTAAACCAATCATCAAGAGAGGTAAACGTACCTTTCCATTAGATAAAAATGCTGTTTCAACAAGAACGCGTTCCACAGTTCCAACTGTCGATCCAAAACCTCCCATTAATTACGCGGAATTAACTACTACAGAGTCTTCACAAAATTCCGAAGATGAACCGCCTACCGACCCACCGGTATTCCGAGGTCGAAAAAGCGTGTTACCTAATCTCAAATCACCAACATTGGTTCAAGAATTTCAACGCGCCCTTTCTAAAGAAGTACAATCTGAAGACCAGTCCGAGGTTGTGGACACTACAGAGGATGAAGCTGCCGCGGCTCCAACACCTGCCGAAGGCATAACAATAGAGGTTGAACCTCCATCCAATGATAGTGACGATAACGAGATCCACCTCGACACTACTCAACCCATTGGGCTACAGGAACTTCAGGAATCTTTTAACCGTTTTGACCAATCGCTGCAGGAGCATAGCGAGATTCTTCAAAAATCATCCGATGAACTAGAACCGGATACAGAAAATTCATTCCGGGAAGAATTGGATAAACGCGCAGAAGACTTGTGGACGCAATATAAATCGCGAGGACAAGATAGTGTAGAAGCAACGGCTACTGATACAGGACCTTCAAAAGATGAAATAGGGAAACCACCTTTAGAATCCATTCAAGAAGAAGAAGAACCAAACACTGCCTCAGGATTTGATAATACACTAATTCATCGTTCACCGCGCCGATCCATGATACCAACCCCATTACCATCAAACAGACCGCTTGCATTATCCACACCTTATTCAAAATCAGAAACCATATCTTCCGACCCATTTTCCACTCCCAAACGTTCATTTATTCCTGAATCGAGGAACCACAGGAAAATTGATCAGTATCGGCCAGGAATTCAAATAACAGAAAGTATACTTCCGGACATATTAACGTCACCGACTTTCTCCCGAAGCACACGCGGAGGAAATATTAATTTCACTCGAAACAATTTAACAAACATTCGCGAAAATTACGTTCACTTCATTTCTTCCGATGTAGAATTGGTAACCCCAATAAGTAAATTGCTCGCAGATATGGGGGCCATAAGCATTGAAAATCTGCGGAATGCAAAGCCAAAAGAAGGCCAGGTACTCGTTACGCCGCGAGGTAAATACAAAATTTTTAGTGTAGTAATCAAAGAAAAGCATTATGATGATACTTCCATCGCAAAATTAGGTAATGCTTTGAAAAATTTAAGAAATACACTTTTACAATCAGGTATAAAAACCTTTAGAATTTCGAAATCCGGTGAATTTACGGATACACTTCCGCAAGGTACACTAGCTGGTATCTTATTAAATGTTTTTGCGGATAGTGAAATCAAAGTAACTCTGTGTACCGGAAACGTACAGGTACCGCCCGAAGAACTCCGTCCGAAAATCATTTCGGAATTACACGAAACTTTAATAGGAGGGCATAAGGGCGTAACAAAAACATATCAAAGAATTCGCGAAAGATTTTATTGGCCATCGATGCGTAACGACATTCAAAATTTTATCAGAACATGCAATAATTGTCAGGAAAACAAACTTGTTAGGACAAAAACTCGTGAACCAATGCTTATAACTGATACACCATTAAGGCCATTTGATAAAATATCTTTAGTTACTGTGGGACCTCTTCCATTGACCAAAGAATTGGCAAAAGTATTCAAAATTAATCACGTAACTACTTCTGGGTACCGTCCACAAACAAATGGTGCTCTAGAACGTAGCCATATAGTCTTGACAGAATACATAAAACATTATCTAAATGACTTTGATGATTGGGATAAAATAGTACCATTTGCAATATTTTCATATAACACGTCTGTTCACGAAGCAACAAATTTTACCCCACACGAATTGGTGTTTGGCGAAATAGCACGCTGTCCTAGTGCATTCCCTACAGACGAATCCTTATCGACGTATAATGGATATCTCGGAGATTTGTTAACGCGATTAACTGAAATGCAGACCTTGGCTGCACAAAATTTGATATCGGCTAAACACAAATCAAAATTACACTACGATGAAAAAGCGCGACCATTTCAAGGTAAAATTGGCGACATGGCACGCGTTTTGGTAGAAGTCAGAAAAGGAAAATTTGGTAGTCGATATCACGGTCCCTACAAAATTGTTGGAATTCTCGAAAAGAATAATATTATTTTGCAAAAGAAGTCTGGCGAACGATTTGTAAAACACGCCGATAAGCTATTGTTACACCACCAGGGTGCTCAGTACATTGAACCGGAACAAAAATTCCAAAATGACACTTAACACTTTCCAGAAATTAAAATATGCATATATTATAGGAACATATAAAAGACTTAAATGTATCGAAAAATGTAAAATCGGTATTGTCTCCACGAATAGAGTTAAATTAAATTAAGAAAATTGGTAACTCTTCTCTCTGTGATGACCTGGATCACGCTAACCTCCGCAAACCATCGGAGAACACATGAAACATCAAGAGTTCATTCGTTCTGGGATTATATTTCGAAAAATTGCTCATTACAAGACTGATAACATCACAGATGACGATACTCTCGATACTCGTAATTTGGAGGAGGAGAATGCGACTTATATACAATCACGCTTGTTCGTACATTGGATCAACCTACTACCATCTTCCACTGACAACCACCGACTGGCGGAATCTACCGAGTCACTCTTCAGTTGTCATGAGGCCGAACACCGCTCAGGCAACTTATATCCTGCCAGAGTATAGCCTATGGAGATGGATTGTGGACTGCATCGCACGGATTGCCGAGTTCTGCAGGACGGAAGTCCATGAGTCACTTCGGGGTCTGGATCACCTCAGCCTCGGTGATGGGAGATAACCAGGGATTCGAGGATGCAGGATAGTATTAACCACCGCTTTCTATTGGATACTTTGTATGCGATGCGCCGTTATTGTATATGATACACTGTTTTAGATGACAAATTGGTTGCTGCAAATGGCCATGGCTGTTCACCCTGGTTGCGAAAAACTGTACAGCGCTGGAAGGATAGAATGTGACAGCTTTCACGCCCGACCATCAGCCTTTCAGGAGCTGGCAGTACCTGCGGGTCAATTCCTTGAGGGACCTCTCAGATGATCGCTGCGCGAACTGTGGCAGCGCCAAACTGGAGACATTTTTGGAGACCAGTCCGAGCCTACGGAGTTTTGGCATTAAGAGCATCGACTTTCCTACATCCGAAACACTCCAACCTCAATATGACGAATAACGAATTCATCGAGGAGATCAACGCATAAGACCCATCATCATACCTAACATCAGCAGTTGTACCAACGTGCGAGGAGTTCAAGCTGACAAACGAACTTCTACTCGGACGTCGGTGCTCGACTCCTTAAGGACCTGCTGTAGGGCTGCGTACATATAGGACGCCCTTTTATAGAATGCGTATACTCCGCGCTGCGCGGCGACCCTCATAACCACCGAATTACGATCTTTGTCAGCGGAACAAGCGCGGTGCGTCGTAGGCGTGACAGGCAGCTACTCCACGCTTTTATAAATTATACTCGGCACTCCAAGTGTCCTTATACCTAGTTATCATCGAGGACGATGATTTCAAGGGGGGAGGGGTGTTGCGTGCCGACCACTTTTTAAAATTTTTCCTTCTTGATTTTTAAGACATTGACAATTGACCCAACCACAGCGTGTTACGGGATATCCCTCGCTCAATTGTCAATGATCTACAAATTGAAATTCTATGGTAATAATTAATTCCTAGAATTCTGATGCGCCACAGTAAATTTTTCCCATGCAAGTTGTCGACAACAATCTTGCAACGCCGTGCGATGTTCTTAGAACGCCGGATGCGATAAGCATTTTGAAAACCTAAGCACTGAGATGCTGGGAACGCTCCGAAGCGACTACGCGCTGGGCCCGTGTGCACAAGGTGCGGAGTCAGCAATTTTGGCGCTCTTTGTTCAAAGTCCCAAGTGCTTGGGCCCTTGCGTTCGTTCGTCGCAGTCGCCTGTTAAATCGCATTGAGCGTGGTCGTTCTGCCCGAGGGACGTATTGCCCTATTACATTAGGTGTGTGAGCTAGAGTTCCATCGTGAATAGTTAATACTTAACGTGGAAAGACTCAGTCCCCGTATCGAACTCAATAATTACGTTAACCATTATTTTAAATCAGTATTAGTGATTTTCGCGATCGATTTAAATTGTGATATTCAAAACTCTCAAAACATTATAACGTTAGTGAACTGTTCGGCGTGATTTGTGCTTCACGCCTGTGCCGCGCTTCAACATCTTGTACCGGCGCCCAGCGCCCCAGGTCACGCAGAGAGAGAGAACCGCTCCAGTACATCGGAGAGAGAGAGAGAGAGAGAGAGAGAGAGAGAGACAGAGAGAGAGAGTAAGACGTTCAAAAATTTAAACCCTCTACTACCAAGTCGGTGAGTGTCTTGAAGTACTTCTTCTATAATCAAATGGTCATTGTGTGGCGTGTATCGTTTATGCATTTATCGTTCTGTCACGTGGTTTCTTTTTGAAATTGATTTTTTTTGTTTCAATGTACGGAAGCGACAGTTAATCCAACCAGTACGTGTTATGGGAATTCTCCCTCGATAACTGCCTAATTCCTTTTTCACGCGTACCGCATTTGTGAATTGTATCGCATCCGATTACTATAAAGCGCCGATCATTCAATTTTCTTCAAAACGATTTATTCGAAATCTGTATTATCGTACGATTGCGCGAACATTGATCCAACTCACATAACGAGTTGCGGGGTTTTCCTCGATCAATTGTCGTCCGTAAAGTATTCGCGTTAAATTGTACACCCGATCAATATTGTTCACCCCGCGTGTTTATTTTCGTGAGTCATCTACGACTCTCCGAAAAACCCATGTAAATTCCTCAAATTGTACCACCTTTAAACATTTCCTTTTGCTTATTTTGTAATACATGGTAATATTTACTTAAATATTGTCTCATTTTGTTTCGAACCAGTCTCAAAGTACCACATCCAGACGGGACGACCTGTATTGGTTGTAGACAAAAGCCCTTCTCCCAAAACAATCCTGAATTTTCGCGTAATACGTATAAATTACTAAAATCTTTAATTTGTTAAGCGTTGCGTGAGAAAAATTAGACTCAACCGCTCGGTCACTTTAAATTCAACGCCCTCACGTAACAAGTCAAACGAGTCAAACGAGTCAAACGTGTCAAACGGGTCAAACGGGTCGAACTGGACAATCGAGTCAAACGAGTCAAACGAGTCAAGCGAGTCAAACGAGTCAAACGGGTCGAACAGGATATTCGAGTCAAGCGAGTTGAACGAGCCAAACGAGTCAAACGAGTCAAACGAGTCAAACGAGTCAAACGAGTCAAACGAGTCAAACGAGTCAAACGAGTCAAACGAGTCAAACGAGTCAAACGAGTCAAACGAGTCAAACGAGTCAAACGAGTCAAACGAGTCAAACGAGTCCAACGAGTCCAACGAGTCATACGAGTCAAACGAGTCAAACGATTCAAACGAGTCAAACGAGTCAAACGAGTCAAACTAGTCAAACGAGTCAAACGAGTCAAACGAGTCCAATGGGTCAAACGGGTCGAACAGGACAATCGAGTCAAACGAGTGAAACGAGTGAAACGAGTCAAACGAGTGAAACGATTGAAACGAGTCAAGCGAGTGAAAAGAGTCAAGCGAGTGAAACAAGTCAAGCGAGTCAAGCGAGTGAAACAAGTCAAGCGAGTGAAACGAGTCAAACGAGTGAAACGAGTGAAACGAGTGAAACGAGTGAAACGAGTCAAACGAGTCAAACGAGAGAAACGAGTCAAACGAGTGAAACGAGTCAAACGAGTCAAACGAGTCAAATGGGTCAAACGGGTCGAACAGGACAATCGAGTCAAACGAGTCAAACGAGCCAACCGAGGCAAACGAGCCAAACGAGTCAAACGACTCAAACGAGTCAAACGAGTAAAACGAGTCAAACGAGTCGAACGAGTCAAACGAGTCGAACGGGACAATCGAGTCAAACGAGTCAAACGAGTGAAACGAGTCAAACGAGTGAAACGAGTCAAACGAGTGAAACGAGTCAAACGAGTCAAACGAGTCGAACAGGACAATCGAGTCAAACGAGTCAAACGAGTCAAACGAGTCAAACGAGTCAAACGAGTCAAACGAGTCAAACGAGTCAAACGAGTCAAACGAGTCAAACGAGTCAATCGAGTCAAACGAGTCAAACGAGTCAAACGAGTCAAACGAGCCAAACGAGTCAAACGAGCCAAACGAGTCAAACGAGTCAAACGAGTCAAGCGAGTCAAACGAGTCAAGCAAGTCAAACGACTCAAACGAGTCAATCGTGTCAGACTAGTCAAACGAGTCAAACGAGTCAAACGAGTCAAACGAGACCAACGAGTCAAACGAGTCCAACGAGTCAAACGATTCAAACGAGTCAAACGAGTCAAACGAGTCAAACTAGTCAAACGAGTCAAACGAGTCAAACGAGTCAAACGAGTCCAATGGGTCAAACGGGTCGAACAGGACAATCGAGTCAAACGAGTGAAACGAGTGAAACGAGTCAAACGAGTGAAACGATTGAAACGAGTCAAGCGAGAGAAAAGAGTCAAGCGAGTGAAACAAGTCAAGCGAGTGAAACGAGTCAAACGAGTGAAACGAGTGAAACGAGTGAAACGAGTGAAACGAGTGAAACGAGTCAAACGAGAGAAACGAGTCAAACGAGTGAAACGAGTCAAACGAGTCAAACGAGTCAAATGGGTCAAACGGGTCGAACAGGACAATCGAGTCAAACGAGTCAAACGAGCCAACCGAGGCAAACGAGCCAAACGAGTCAAACGAGTCAAACGAGTCAAGCGAGTCAAACGAGTCAAGCGAGTCAAACGACTCAAACGAGTCAAACGTGTCAGACTAGTCAAACGAGTCAAACGAGTCAAACGAGTCAATCGAGTCAAACGAGTCAAACGAGTCAAACGAGTCAAACGAGCCAAACGAGTCAAACGAGCCAAACGAGTCAAACGAGTCAAACGAGTCAAGCGAGTCAAACGAGTCAAGCGAGTCAAACGACTCAAACGAGTCAATCGTGTCAGACTAGTCAAACGAGTCAAACGAGTCAAACGAGTCAAACGAGTCAAACGTGTCAAACGAGTCAAACGAGTCAAACGACACAAACCAGTCAAACGGCACAAACCAATCAAACGACACAAACGAGTCAAACGAGTCAAACGAGTCAAACTACACAAACCAGTCAAACGACACTAACCAGTCAAACGACACAAACCAGTCAAACGACAAAAACCAGTCGAACGAGTCGTACGAGTCAAACGAGTCAAACGGCACAAACCAGTCGTACGATTCAAACGAGTCAAACGAGTCGAACGAGTCGAACGAGTCGAACGAGTCGAACGAGTCGAACGAGTCGAACGAGTCGAACGAGTCGAACGAGTCGAACGAGTCGAACGAGTCGAACGAGTCGAACGAGTCGAACGAGTCGAACGAGTCGAACGAGTCGAACGAGTCGAACGAGTCGAACGAGTCGAACGAGTCGAACGAGTCGAACGAGTCGAACGAGTCGAACGAGTCGAACGAGTCGAACGAGTCGAACGAGTCGAACGAGTCGAACGAGTCGAACGAGTCGAACGAGTCGAACGAGTCGAACGAGTCGAACGAGTCGAACGAGTCGAACGAGTCGAACGAGTCGAACGAGTCGAACGAGTCGAACGAGTCGAACGAGTCGAACGAGTCGAACGAGTCGAACGAGTCGAACGAGTCGAACGAGTCGAACGAGTCGAACGAGTCGAACGAGTCGAACGAGTCGAACGAGTCGAACGAGTCGAACGAGTCGAACGAGTCGAACGAGTCGAACGAGTCGAACGAGTCGAACGAGTCGAACGAGTCGAACGAGTCGAACGAGTCGAACGAGTCGAACGAGTCGAACGAGTCGAACGAGTCGAACGAGTCGAACGAGTCGAACGAGTCGAACGAGTCGAACGAGTCGAACGAGTCGAACGAGTCGAACGAGTCGAACGAGTCGAACGAGTCGAACGAGTCGAACGAGTCGAACGAGTCGAACGAGTCGAACGAGTCGAACGAGTCGAACGAGTCGAACGAGTCGAACGAGTCGAACGAGTCGAACGAGTCGAACGAGTCGAACGAGTCGAACGAGTCGAACGAGTCGAACGAGTCGAACGAGTCGAACGAGTCGAACGAGTCGAACGAGTCGAACGAGTCGAACGAGTCGAACGAGTCGAACGAGTCGAACGAGTCGAACGAGTCGAACGAGTCGAACGAGTCGAACGAGTCGAACGAGTCGAACGAGTCGAACGAGTCGAACGAGTCGAACGAGTCGAACGAGTCGAACGAGTCGAACGAGTCGAACGAGTCGAACGAGTCGAACGAGTCGAACGAGTCGAACGAGTCGAACGAGTCGAACGAGTCGAACGAGTCGAACGAGTCGAACGAGTCGAACGAGTCGAACGAGTCGAACGAGTCGAACGAGTCGAACGAGTCGAACGAGTCGAACGAGTCGAACGAGTCGAACGAGTCGAACGAGTCGAACGAGTCGAACGAGTCGAACGAGTCGAACGAGTCGAACGAGTCGAACGAGTCGAACGAGTCGAACGAGTCGAACGAGTCGAACGAGTCGAACGAGTCGAACGAGTCGAACGAGTCGAACGAGTCGAACGAGTCGAACGAGTCGAACGAGTCGAACGAGTCGAACGAGTCGAACGAGTCGAACGAGTCGAACGAGTCGAACGAGTCGAACGAGTCGAACGAGTCGAACGAGTCGAACGAGTCGAACGAGTCGAACGAGTCGAACGAGTCGAACGAGTCGAACGAGTCGAACGAGTCGAACGAGTCGAACGAGTCGAACGAGTCGAACGAGTCGAACGAGTCGAACGAGTCGAACGAGTCGAACGAGTCGAACGAGTCGAACGAGTCGAACGAGTCGAACGAGTCGAACGAGTCGAACGAGTCGAACGAGTCGAACGAGTCGAACGAGTCGAACGAGTCGAACGAGTCGAACGAGTCGAACGAGTCGAACGAGTCGAACGAGTCGAACGAGTCGAACGAGTCGAACGAGTCGAACGAGTCGAACGAGTCGAACGAGTCGAACGAGTCGAACGAGTCGAACGAGTCGAACGAGTCGAACGAGTCGAACGAGTCGAACGAGTCGAACGAGTCGAACGAGTCGAACGAGTCGAACGAGTCGAACGAGTCGAACGAGTCGAACGAGTCGAACGAGTCGAACGAGTCGAACGAGTCGAACGAGTCGAACGAGTCGAACGAGTCGAACGAGTCGAACGAGTCGAACGAGTCGAACGAGTCGAACGAGTCGAACGAGTCGAACGAGTCGAACGAGTCGAACGAGTCGAACGAGTCGAACGAGTCGAACGAGTCGAACGAGTCGAACGAGTCGAACGAGTCGAACGAGTCGAACGAGTCGAACGAGTCGAACGAGTCGAACGAGTCGAACGAGTCGAACGAGTCGAACGAGTCGAACGAGTCGAACGAGTCGAACGAGTCGAACGAGTCGAACGAGTCGAACGAGTCGAACGAGTCGAACGAGTCGAACGAGTCGAACGAGTCGAACGAGTCGAACGAGTCGAACGAGTCGAACGAGTCGAACGAGTCGAACGAGTCGAACGAGTCGAACGAGTCGAACGAGTCGAACGAGTCGAACGAGTCGAACGAGTCGAACGAGTCGAACGAGTCGAACGAGTCGAACGAGTCGAACGAGTCGAACGAGTCGAACGAGTCGAACGAGTCGAACGAGTCGAACGAGTCGAACGAGTCGAACGAGTCGAACGAGTCGAACGAGTCGAACGAGTCGAACGAGTCGAACGAGTCGAACGAGTCGAACGAGTCGAACGAGTCGAACGAGTCGAACGAGTCGAACGAGTCGAACGAGTCGAACGAGTCGAACGAGTCGAACGAGTCGAACGAGTCGAACGAGTCGAACGAGTCGAACGAGTCGAACGAGTCGAACGAGTCGAACGAGTCGAACGAGTCGAACGAGTCGAACGAGTCGAACGAGTCGAACGAGTCGAACGAGTCGAACGAGTCGAACGAGTCGAACGAGTCGAACGAGTCGAACGAGTCGAACGAGTCGAACGAGTCGAACGAGTCGAACGAGTCGAACGAGTCGAACGAGTCGAACGAGTCGAACGAGTCGAACGAGTCGAACGAGTCGAACGAGTCGAACGAGTCGAACGAGTCGAACGAGTCGAACGAGTCGAACGAGTCGAACGAGTCGAACGAGTCGAACGAGTCGAACGAGTCGAACGAGTCGAACGAGTCGAACGAGTCGAACGAGTCGAACGAGTCGAACGAGTCGAACGAGTCGAACGAGTCGAACGAGTCGAACGAGTCGAACGAGTCGAACGAGTCGAACGAGTCGAACGAGTCGAACGAGTCGAACGAGTCGAACGAGTCGAACGAGTCGAACGAGTCGAACGAGTCGAACGAGTCGAACGAGTCGAACGAGTCGAACGAGTCGAACGAGTCGAACGAGTCGAACGAGTCGAACGAGTCGAACGAGTCTAACGGGTCGAACAGGACAATCGAGTCAAGCGAGATGAACGAGCCAAACGAGTCAAACGAGTCTAACGAGTCAAACGAGTCAAACGAGTCAAACGGGTCAAATCGACTCAAACGAGTCAAACGAGTCAAACGAGTCAAACGAGTCAAACGAGTCAAACGAGTCAAACGGGTCGAACAGGACAATCGAGTCAAACGGGTCGAACAGGACAATCGAGTCAAGCCAGTTGAACGAGTCAAACGAGTCAAACGGGTCAAACGAGTCAAACGAGTCAAACGAGTCAAACGAGTCAAACGAGTCAAACCAGTCAAACGAGTCAAACGAGTCTAACGAGTCAAACGAGTCAAACGAGTCAAACGAGTCGAACGAGTCGAACGAGTCAAACGAGTCGAACGAGTCAAAATGGTCATACGCGTCGAACAGGACAATCGAGTCAAGCGAGTCAAACGAGTCAAACGAGTCAAACGACTCAAACGAGTTAAATGAGTCAAACGGGTCAAACGGGTCGAACAGGACAATCGAGTCAAGCGAGTTAAACGAGTCAAACGAGTCAAACGAGTCGAACGAGTCAAACGAGTCAAACGAGTCAATCGAGTCAAACGAGTCAAACGAGTCAAACGGGTCAAACGCGTCAAACGAGTCAAACGAGTCAAACGAGTCAAACGAGTCAAACGAGTCAAACGAGTCAAATGTGTCAAATGGGTCAAACGAGTCAAACGAGTCAAACGAGTCAAACGAGTCAAACGAGTCAAACGAGTCAAACGAGTCAAATGTGTCAAATGGGTCAAACGGGTCGAACAGGACAATCGAGTCAAACGAGTCAAACGAGTCAAACGAGTGAAACGAGTCAATCGAGTCAAACGAGTCAAACCAGTCAATCGTGTCAAACGGGTCAAACGGGTCGAAGAGGACAATCGAGTCAAGCGATTTGAACGAGCCAAACGAGTCAAACGAGTCAAACGAGTCAAACGAGTCAAACGAGTCAAATGGGTCAAACGGGTCGAACGAGTCAAACGAGTCGAACGAGTCGAACGAGTCGAACGAGTCAATCGAGTCCATCGAGTCGAACGAGTCGAACGAGTCGAACGAGTCGAACGAGTCGAACGAGTCGAACGAGTCGAACGAGTCGAACGGGTCGAACGGGTCGAACGGGTCGAACGGGTCGAACGGGTCGAACGGGTCGAACGGGTCGAACGGGTCGAACGGGTCGAACGGGTCGAACGGGTCGAACGGGTCGAACGGGTCGAACGGGTCGAACGGGTCGAACGGGTCGAACGGGTCGAACGGGTCGAACGGGTCGAACGGGTCGAACGGGTCGAACGGGTCGAACGGGTCGAACGGGGCGAACGGGTCGAACGGGTCGAACGGGTCGAACGGGTCGAACGGGTCGAACGGGTCGAACGGGTCGAACGGGTCGAACGGGTCGAACGGGTCGAACGGGTCGAACGGGTCGAACGGGTCGAACGGGTCGAACGGGTCGAACGGGTCGAACGGGTCGAACGGGTCGAACGGGTCGAACGGGTCGAACGGGTCGAACGGGTCGAACGAGTCGAACGAGTCGAACGAGTCGAACGAGTCGAACGAGTCAAACGAGTCAAACGAGTCGAACGAGTCAAACGAGTCAAACGAGTCAAACGAGTCAAACGAGTCAATCGAGTCAATCGAGTCAAACGAGTCAAACGAGTCAAACGACTCAAACGAGTCAAACGAGTCAAACGAGTCAAACGAGTCAAACGAGTCAAACGAGTCAAACGAGTGAAACGAGTCAAACGAGTGAAACGAGTGAAACGAGTGAAACGAGTGAAACGAGTGAAACGGATCGAACAGGGCAATCGAGTCAAGCGAGTCGAACGAGTCAAACGAGTCAAACGAGTCGAACGAGTCGAACGAGTCGAACGAGTCAAACGAGTCGAACGAGTCAAACGAGTCGAACGAGTCGAACGAGTCAAACGAGTCAAACGAGTCAAACGAGTCAAACGAGTCAAACGAGTCAAACGAGTCAAACGAGTCAAACGAGTCAAACGAGTCAAACGAGTCAAACGAGTCAAACGAGTCAAACGAGTCATACGAGTCAAACGAGTCATACGAGTCAAACGAGTCAAACGAGTCAAACCAGTCAAACGAGTCAAACGTGTCAAACGAGTCAAACGAATCAAACGGGTCGGACAGGACAATCGAGTCAAGCGAGTTAAACGAGCCAAACGAGTCAAACGAGTCAAACGAGTCAAACGAGTGAAACGAGTCAAACGAGTAAAACGAGTCAAACGTTTCAAACGAGTCAAACGAGTCAAACGAGTCAAACGAGTCAAACGAGTCAAACGAGTCAAACGAGTCAAACGAGTCAAACGGATCGAACAGGACAATCGAGTCAAGCGAGTCGAACGAGTCAAACGAGTTAAACGAGTCAAACGAGTCAAACGAGTCAAACGAGTCAAACGAGTCAAACGAGTCAAACGAGTCAAACGAGTCAAACGAGCCAAACGAGTCAAACGAGTCAAACGAGTCAAACGGATCTAGCAGGACAATCGAGTCAAGCGAGTCGAACGAGCCAAACGAGTCAAACGAGTCGAACGAGTCAAACGAGTCAAACGAGTCAAACGAGTCAAACGAGTCAAACGAGTCAAACGAGTCAAACGAGTCAAACGGGTCAAACGGGTCGAACAGGACAATCGAGTCAAACGAGTCAAAAGAGTCATACGAGTCAAACGAGTCAAACGAGTCAAACGAGGCAAACGCGTCAAACGAGTCAAACGAGTCAAACGAGTCAAACGAGTCAAACGAGTCAAACGAGTCAAACGAGTCAAACGAGTCAAACGAGTCAAACGAGTCATACGAGTCAAACGAGTCATACGAGTCAATCGAGTAGAACGAGTCGAACGATTCGAACGATTCGAACGAGTCGAACGAGTCAAACGAGTCAAACGAGTCAAACGAGTCAAACGAGTCAAACGGGTCAAACGAGTGAAACGACTCAATCGAGTCAAACGAGTCAATCGAGTCAAACGAGTCAATCGAGTCAAACGAGTCGAACGAGTCAAACGAGTCGAACGAGACGAACGGGTCGAACAGGACAATCGAGTCAAGCGATTTGAACGAGCCAAACGAGTCAAACGAGTCAAACGAGTCAAACGAGTCAAACGAGTCAAACGAGTCAAACGAGTCAAACGATTCAAACGAGTCAAACGACCCAAACGACCCAAACGACCCAAACGACCCAAACGACCCATACGACCCAAACGACCCATACGACCCAAACGACCCAAACGACCCAAACGACCCAAACGACCCAAACGACCCAAACGACCCAAACGACCCAAACGACCCAAACGACCCAAACGAGTCAAACCAGTCAAACGAGTAAAACGAGTCAAACGAGTCTAACGAGTCAAACGAGTCAAACGAGTCAAACGGGTCAAATCGACTCAAACGAGTCAAACGAGTCAAACGAGTCAAACGAGTCAAACGAGTCAAACGAGTCAAACGGGTCGAACAGGACAATCGAGTCAAACGGGTCGAACAGGACAATCGAGTCAAGCCAGTTGAACGAGTCAAACGAGTCAAACGGGTCAAACGAGTCAAACGAGTCAAACGAGTCAAACGAGTCAAACGAGTCAAACCAGTCAAACGAGTCAAACGAGTCTAACGAGTCAAACGAGTCAAACGAGTCAAACGAGTCGAACGAGTCGAACGAGTCAAACGAGTCGAACGAGTCAAAATGGTCATACGCGTCGAACAGGACAATCGAGTCAAGCGAGTCAAACGAGTCAAACGAGTCAAACGACTCAAACGAGTTAAATGAGTCAAACGGGTCAAACGGGTCGAACAGGACAATCGAGTCAAGCGAGTTAAACGAGTCAAACGAGTCAAACGAGTCGAACGAGTCAAACGAGTCAAACGAGTCAATCGAGTCAAACGAGTCAAACGAGTCAAACGGGTCAAACGCGTCAAACGAGTCAAACGAGTCAAACGAGTCAAACGAGTCAAACGAGTCAAACGAGTCAAATGTGTCAAATGGGTCAAACGAGTCAAACGAGTCAAACGAGTCAAACGAGTCAAACGAGTCAAACGAGTCAAACGAGTCAAATGTGTCAAATGGGTCAAACGGGTCGAACAGGACAATCGAGTCAAACGAGTCAAACGAGTCAAACGAGTGAAACGAGTCAATCGAGTCAAACGAGTCAAACCAGTCAATCGTGTCAAACGGGTCAAACGGGTCGAAGAGGACAATCGAGTCAAGCGATTTGAACGAGCCAAACGAGTCAAACGAGTCAAACGAGTCAAACGAGTCAAACGAGTCAAATGGGTCAAACGGGTCGAACGAGTCAAACGAGTCGAACGAGTCGAACGAGTCGAACGAGTCAATCGAGTCCATCGAGTCGAACGAGTCGAACGAGTCGAACGAGTCGAACGAGTCGAACGAGTCGAACGAGTCGAACGAGTCGAACGGGTCGAACGGGTCGAACGGGTCGAACGGGTCGAACGGGTCGAACGGGTCGAACGGGTCGAACGGGTCGAACGGGTCGAACGGGTCGAACGGGTCGAACGGGTCGAACGGGTCGAACGGGTCGAACGGGTCGAACGGGTCGAACGGGTCGAACGGGTCGAACGGGTCGAACGGGTCGAACGGGTCGAACGGGTCGAACGGGTCGAACGGGTCGAACGGGTCGAACGGGTCGAACGGGTCGAACGGGTCGAACGGGTCGAACGGGTCGAACGGGTCGAACGGGTCGAACGGGTCGAACGGGTCGAACGGGTCGAACGGGTCGAACGGGTCGAACGGGTCGAACGGGTCGAACGGGTCGAACGGGTCGAACGGGTCGAACGGGTCGAACGGGTCGAACGGGTCGAACGGGTCGAACGGGTCGAACGGGTCGAACGGGTCGAACGGGTCGAACGGGTCGAACGAGTCGAACGAGTCGAACGAGTCGAACGAGTCGAACGAGTCGAACGAGTCAAACGAGTCGAACGAGTCAAACGAGTCAAACGAGTCAAACGAGTCAAACGAGTCAATCGAGTCAATCGAGTCAAACGAGTCAAACGAGTCAAACGACTCAAACGAGTCAAACGAGTCAAACGAGTCAAACGAGTCAAACGAGTGAAACGAGTCAAACGAGTGAAACGAGTGAAACGAGTGAAACGAGTGAAACGAGTGAAACGGATCGAACAGGGCAATCGAGTCAAGCGAGTCGAACGAGTCAAACGAGTCAAACGAGTCGAACGAGTCGAACGAGTCGAACGAGTCAAACGAGTCGAACGAGTCAAACGAGTCGAACGAGTCGAACGAGTCAAACGAGTCAAACGAGTCAAACGAGTCAAACGAGTCAAACGAGTCAAACGAGTCAAACGAGTCAAACGAGTCAAACGAGTCAAACGAGTCAAACGAGTCAAACGAGTCATACGAGTCAAACGAGTCATACGAGTCAAACGAGTCAAACGAGTCAAACCAGTCAAACGAGTCAAACGTGTCAAACGAGTCAAACGAATCAAACGGGTCGGACAGGACAATCGAGTCAAGCGAGTTAAACGAGCCAAACGAGTCAAACGAGTCAAACGAGTCAAACGAGTGAAACGAGTCAAACGAGTAAAACGAGTCAAACGTTTCAAACGAGTCAAACGAGTCAAACGAGTCAAACGAGTCAAACGAGTCAAACGAGTCAAACGAGTCAAACGAGTCAAACGGATCGAACAGGACAATCGAGTCAAGCGAGTCGAACGAGTCAAACGAGTTAAACGAGTCAAACGAGTCAAACGAGTCAAACGAGTCAAACGAGTCAAACGAGTCAAACGAGTCAAACGAGTCAAACGAGCCAAACGAGTCAAACGAGTCAAACGAGTCAAACGGATCTAGCAGGACAATCGAGTCAAGCGAGTCGAACGAGCCAAACGAGTCAAACGAGTCGAACGAGTCAAACGAGTCAAACGAGTCAAACGAGTCAAACGAGTCAAACGAGTCAAACGAGTCAAACGAGTCAAACGGGTCAAACGGGTCGAACAGGACAATCGAGTCAAACGAGTCAAAAGAGTCATACGAGTCAAACGAGTCAAACGAGTCAAACGAGGCAAACGCGTCAAACGAGTCAAACGAGTCAAACGAGTCAAACGAGTCAAACGAGTCAAACGAGTCAAACGAGTCAAACGAGTCAAACGAGTCAAACGAGTCATACGAGTCAAACGAGTCATACGAGTCAATCGAGTAGAACGAGTCGAACGATTCGAACGATTCGAACGAGTCGAACGAGTCAAACGAGTCAAACGAGTCAAACGAGTCAAACGAGTCAAACGGGTCAAACGAGTGAAACGACTCAATCGAGTCAAACGAGTCAATCGAGTCAAACGAGTCAATCGAGTCAAACGAGTCGAACGAGTCAAACGAGTCGAACGAGACGAACGGGTCGAACAGGACAATCGAGTCAAGCGATTTGAACGAGCCAAACGAGTCAAACGAGTCAAACGAGTCAAACGAGTCAAACGAGTCAAACGAGTCAAACGAGTCAAACGATTCAAACGAGTCAAACGACCCAAACGACCCAAACGACCCAAACGACCCAAACGACCCATACGACCCAAACGACCCATACGACCCAAACGACCCAAACGACCCAAACGACCCAAACGACCCAAACGACCCAAACGACCCAAACGACCCAAACGACCCAAACGACCCAAACGACCCAAACGAGTCAAACCAGTCAAACGAGTCAAACGAGTAAAACGAGTCAAACGAGTCAAACGAGTCAAACGAGTCAAACGAGTCGAACGAGTAAAACGAGTCGAACGAGTCGAACGAGTCGAACGAGTCGAACGAGTCGAACGAGTCGAACGAGTCGAACGAGTCGAACGAGTCGAACGAGTCGAACGAGTCGAACGAGTCGAACGAGTCGAACGAGTCGAACGAGTCGAACGAGTCGAACGAGTCGAACGAGTCGAACGAGTCGAACGAGTCGAACGAGTCGAACGAGTCGAACGAGTCGAACGAGTCGAACGAGTCGAACGAGTCGAACGAGTCGAACGAGTCGAACGAGTCGAACGAGTCGAACGAGTCGAACGAGTCGAACGAGTCGAACGAGTCGAACGAGTCGAACGAGTCGAACGAGTCGAACGAGTCGAACGAGTCGAACGAGTCGAACGAGTCGAACGAGTCGAACGAGTCGAACGAGTCGAACGAGTCGAACGAGTCGAACGAGTCGAACGAGTCGAACGAGTCGAACGAGTCGAACGAGTCGAACGAGTCGAACGAGTCGAACGAGTCGAACGAGTCGAACGAGTCGAACGAGTCGAACGGGTCGAACGGGTCGAACAGGACATTCGAGTCAAGCGAATTAAACGAGTCGAACGAGTCAAACGAGTCGAACGAGTCAAACGAGTCAAACGAGTCAAACGAGTCAAACGAGTCAAACGAGTCAAACGAGTCAAACGAGTCAAACGAGTCAAACGAGTCAAACGAGTCAAACGAGTCAAACGAGTCAAACGTGTCAAATGGGTCAAACGGGTCGAGCGGGACGAACAGGACAATTGTGTGAAACGAGTCAAACGTGTCAAATGGGTCAAACGGGTCGAACAGTACAATCGAGTCAAACGAGTCAAACGAGTCAAACGAGTCAAACGAGTCAAACGATTCAAACGAGTCGAACGAGTCGAACGAGTCGAACGAGTCGAACGAGTCGAACGAGTCGAACGAGTCGAACGAGTCGAACGAGTCGAACGAGTCGAACGAGTCGAACGAGTCGAACGAGTCGAACGAGTCGAACGAGTCGAACGAGTCGAACGAGTCGAACGAGTCGAACGAGTCGAACGAGTCGAACGAGTCGAACGAGTCGAACGAGTCGAACGAGTCGAACGAGTCGAACGAGTCGAACGAGTCGAACGAGTCGAACGAGTCGAACGAGTCGAACGAGTCGAACGAGTCGAACGAGTCGAACGAGTCGAACGAGTCGAACGAGTCGAACGAGTCGAACGAGTCGAACGAGTCGAACGAGTCGAACGAGTCGAACGAGTCGAACGAGTCGAACGAGTCGAACGAGTCGAACGAGTCGAACGAGTCGAACGAGTCGAACGAGTCGAACGAGTCGAACGAGTCGAACGAGTCGAACGGGTCGAACGAGTCGAACGGGTCGAACGGGTCGAACGGGTCGAACGGGTCGAACGGGTCGAACGGGTCGAACGGGTCGAACGGGTCGAACGGGTCGAACGGGTCGAACGGGTCGAACGGGTCGAACGGGTCGAACGGGTCGAACGGGTCGAACGGGTCGAACGGGTCGAACGGGTCGAACGGGTCGAACGGGTCGAACGGGTCGAACGGGTCGAACGGGTCGAACGGGTCGAACGGGTCGAACGGGTCGAACGGGTCGAACGGGTCGAACGGGTCGAACGGGTCGAACGGGTCGAACGGGTCGAACGGGTCGAACGGGTCGAACGGGTCGAACGGGTCGAACGGGTCGAACGGGTCGAACGGGTCGAACGGGTCGAACGGGTCGAACGGGTCGAACGGGTCGAACGAGTCGAACGAGTCGAACGAGTCGAACGAGTCGAACGAGTCGAACGAGTCAAACGAGTCGAACGAGTCAAACGAGTCAAACGAGTCAAACGAGTCAAACGAGTCAAACGAGTCAATCGAGTCAATCGAGTCAAACGAGTCAAACGAGTCAAACGACTCAAACGAGTCAAACGAGTCAAACGAGTCAAACGAGTCAAACGAGTCAAACGAGTCAAACGAGTGAAACGAGTCAAACGAGTGAAACGAGTGAAACGAGTGAAACGAGTGAAACGAGTGAAACGAGTGAAACGAGTGAAACGGATCGAACAGGGCAATCGAGTCAAGCGAGTCGAACGAGTCAAACGAGTCGAACGAGTCGAACGAGTCGAACGAGTCGAACGAGTCAAACGAGTCGAACGAGTCAAACGAGTCGAACGAGTCGAACGAGTCAAACGAGTCAAACGAGTCAAACGAGTCAAACGAGTCAAACGAGTCAAACGAGTCAAACGAGTCAAACGAGTCAAACGAGTCAAACGAGTCAAACGAGTCAAACGAGTCATACGAGTCAAACGAGTCATACGAGTCAAACGAGTCAAACGAGTCAAACCAGTCAAACGAGTCAAACGTGTCAAACGAGTCAAACGAATCAAACGGGTCGGACAGGACAATCGAGTCAAGCGAGTTAAACGAGCCAAACGAGTCAAACGAGTCAAACGAGTCAAACGAGTGAAACGAGTCAAACGAGTAAAACGAGTCAAACGTTTCAAACGAGTCAAACGAGTCAAACGAGTCAAACGAGTCAAACGAGTCAAACGAGTCAAACGAGTCAAACGAGTCAAACGGATCGAACAGGACAATCGAGTCAAGCGAGTCGAACGAGTCAAACGAGTTAAACGAGTCAAACGAGTCAAACGAGTCAAACGAGTCAAACGAGTCAAACGAGTCAAACGAGTCAAACGAGTCAAACGAGCCAAACGAGTCAAACGAGTCAAACGAGTCAAACGGATCTAGCAGGACAATCGAGTCAAGCGAGTCGAACGAGCCAAACGAGTCAAACGAGTCGAACGAGTCAAACGAGTCAAACGAGTCAAACGAGTCAAACGAGTCAAACGAGTCAAACGAGTCAAACGAGTCAGACGAGTCAAACGGGTCAATCGAGTCAAACGAGTCAAACGAGTCAAACCAGTCAAACGAGTCAAACGTGTCAAACGAGTCAAACGAATCAAACGGGTCGGACAGGACAATCGAGTCAAGCGAGTTAATCGAGCCAAACGCGTCAAACGAGTCAAACGAGTCAAACGAGTGAAACGAGTCAAACGAGTAAAACGAGTCAAACGAGTCACACGAGGCAAACGTGTCAAACGGGTCAAACGGGTCGAACGAGTCAAACGAGTCAAACGAGTCGAACGAGTCAAACGAGTCAAACGAGTCAAACGATTCAAACGAGTCAAACGAGTCAAACGTGTCAAACGAGTCAAACGAGTCAAACGAGTGAAACGAGTCGAACGAGTGAAACGAGTCGAACGAGTGAAACGAGTCGAACGAGTGAAACGAGTCGAACGAGTGAAACGAGTCGAACGAGTGAAACGAGTCGAACGAGTCAAACGAGTCGAACGAGTCAAACGAGTCGAACGAGTCAAAATGGTCATACGCGTCGAACAGGACAATCGAGTCAAGCGAGTTAAACGAGCCAAACGAGTCAAACGAGTCAAACGAGTCAAACGAGCCATACGAGTCTGTTGGAAATTCAACTAGTACATCACTCCGCCGCTCTCATGATCTCAGCAGCACCTCCCGGGCGCAGCGCTCATGGCGGATCCTCAATCGATATTCTGATCACGATCCTGTCGCGTAGCTCATCAACCAATCACGCGTCTCCACGTCAGTCAAGCTGCGGGAAGACGCGATCATCCATCTGGTTCTTGCATTCGAATTCACTACGCGTAACAGCCAGTCTCGTGGTTTTTAAAAACGAGTTTGTTAACGAGTGAAATCACGTCTCAGACTTTCAAAATTGTTTAGCTCAGCTCAATTCTCATCACTACTCATTCACGTCAATCCAGTTTCTCAGTTTCGTGATCAGATCATCGATCAACCGTGGGTCGCGCGTGTGAACCACCACGTGGCCAACGCGACCAGTTCTCTCAAAATTCAACCTCACCTTTGCTCACGTGCATGCACTGCACACTCTTTCTTCCCTGTACTCAACTCAGTGACTTAAATAAAATCAGTACAACAGTGGTGCAACCACACACAAACATTCAGACTCTCAATAGAACATAACCTCTCCTACGACACCGGCAAAACTTTCTCACTCTTTATTTTACATTGTGGTCCTTCGAGCCGGAGTGTGTAGTGCGTGCAGTGCTCACCGCTCATCACTCACCGCTCATCACTCACCACTCATCACTTACCACTCATCGCTCACCGCTCAACGCTCACCATGGCTGGCGATGAACCCACCACAAAGTCCGGGTCGACGTCGAGACCAGGCTCACCGAGCCCACCAACCACTCTCACTGTTCCTACGGACGCTCCTGCACCGCACAAGACGACAAGATCATCGTCACCATCAACGGTGCCTGCAGAGCTCATTCTCAAGGCGCGATCGCAGGTTTGTAGATTCGAGACTCTGCAGGATATTCAGTCAGACTTGCCTCAACAGGCTCACTTAACATCCCTCGACGAGGTGCAACTTCTCCTGGATCAAGTGGAGGAGGTTCACAAGGCTTTTGTCGCTGAACATGAACATTTTGAGTTGACATGGCCGGTGAAGTGTCTGGACCATGACTACTTTGCCTCCAAACTCATGGTGCAGGAGTCGAAGTTGGTACTCACCATTAAACGTGCGCTCAGTCGACTCAGAGAATCCTTCCCAAAGCAAGCTCAACCGGTCATCGACCCAGTAACATCTTCTCAGTCGCGCGCCTCGAAGCTGCCGGTCATAGCGCTGCCAACGTTCTCAGGCAGCTATGTGGAGTGGCCGCATTACAGCGAGCTCTTCACCTCACTTATCATCAAAGATCAGCAACTCATGGAGATCGACAGGTTACATTACCTGAGATCAAGTCTCAGTGGTGAACCGGAGCGTTACGTAAGTAACTTTCCACTCAGAGGCGACTCATTCCAGGCTTGCTGGGAGTATTTAACGAGGCGGTTCTCAAACAAGCGAGTCCTCATCGAGGAGCAGCTTGACAAATTACTCACTCTTCCACCCATCTCATCGAGAAACTCTCAATGCCTCAATGACCTGATGGCCATTGTCACAAAAGTTAAGACGTCTCTCGAATCATTGAATGCAGCGCAGGACATGTTCAATAGCCTTCTGGTTCATCGAGCCACCGCCTGCCTCGATAAGAACACCAGAGAGGCATGGGAGACGTCAGTGGGAAAGGCCACCGAGTACCCTCGTTTCGAAGACTTAGTGAGCTTCGTCGAAGCGAAGGCAGTGGCACTGGAAAGGCTTGAGGCAGCGGCTCATACTAAACAGGTAAAAAAGCCAACGGCATCTACCTCTCACTCAAACTATCAACCTCAACGCAAGGGAGCAGCTCATGTCTCAACTCAACCTAAGAGCATCCTCAAGAATGCGACTTACCCTTGCGATTGTTGTTATGGAGATCACTTTGTGGTGATGTGTCCCGAGTTTAGGGAAAAGTCAGTTGAGCGCCGACGAAGGTTCGTCACTCAGTATTCATTGTGTCGAAACTGTTGTGGGAGACATCAAACTGATGAGTGCAAGTCTGCTCATCGGTGCAAGACGTGCGGCGACAAGCACCACACGATGTTGCACTTGGAGAAGAAACCTCCGCATCAAGAGTCTCGCAATGCTCCCACAACCTCATCATCTCAAGGAACACCTCACGCTGAAGTGAAAGACAAAGACGAGACTCACCATCATTGAGACGTCGGTGCAGTCGTCACCCCCTCATCCTCAACCACTCACCTTCGCTCACGCTCAACAGGTCCAAAATTCTTCTCACACTCAACCAAGGCTCACTTCTCATCATTCTCAACCACACTGTTGGCAACAGCCAACGCACAGCTCATCTCACCTGTGTTCTCGGCACCTGTTCGAATGCTCATCGATTCAGGTTCCGAGCTCACCTTCATTAAGGAGGATATCGTTACTCAACTCAGGATTCAACGCATTCACTCATCCATTCAAATCAGTGGCATTGGAGGAAGCGAATCAACTCAGACTCGGGGAGTCGTGTTGATTACATTGCGGTCAAATTTCAACAACTCAACGGTAAACATCCAAGCTCACATACTCAGGGCGTTGACGTCAAATTTGCCATCAGTTGAAGCACCTCGTCAAGACTGGCCACATCTCGACGGCATCAATTTGGCTGATCCAGATTTTCTCACATCAAGGCCCATCGACATTGTGATCGGCGCTGATACGTATGGACAAATCGTCAAACCCAACCTCCGCAAAGGAGACTCCTCAATGCCAATTGCCCAGTTATCAATGTTTGGGTGGTTGTGAGGGATCCCTCATTCTGGGACCAGTCACTGTGAACTCTGCTCAATTCTCTACTTCACATCATTCTGCCGTTGTGCACCACAGTGATAAGGCAATACAAGATCTATTGTCGAAGTTTTGGGTCCAAGAAGAACTTCCCATGGAATCACCTGATCAACTCACCCATGATGAAAAGGAGTGTGAGGATCACTTTCGAGCGACCCACACCCGTGACTCAACAGGACGGTACATCGTACGCATCCCGCTCAAATCATCTCCTCAACTGCTGGGCAACTCATACCAAACAGCTCATGCGTGCTTGAAGCGTACACTCAACAAGCTCAACCGAGACTGTGAATATCGCGATCTCTATCAAGGCTTCATGCGGGAATATGAGGAGCTTCATCACATGGTGAGGGCACCATTCATTTCACCTAATACTCACTCAATCTTTTATCTTCCTCATCATGGAGTATTCAAGGCCGATAGTCAAACCACAAAATTGAGAGTCGTGTTCAATGGCTCAAGCCCGACAACGTCAGGGCACTCGGTCAACGATCTCATGCATACTGGTGCTAATCTACTCCTTAACATCACTGACGTTCTGCTTTGGATTCGTCAACACAAATACATCTTCGCGACGGATGTCACTAAGATGTATCGACAAGTCAAGGTGCATGTAGATGATCAGGATCTGCAAAGAGTGCTGTGGATTGATGAAGAAGGCAGGGAGGTGCCCTACAAGCTCACTACAGTCACATATGGGACGAAGGCTGCTCCATTCCTGGCGGTACGCTCACTACTTCAATTGGTGGAAGACGAAGGCCATCGGTTCCCGTTGGCTGTCCCATCAATCACTCACGCCAGATATGTTGACGACATCTTTGGCGGCGCCGACACAGGTGAGACACTCATTACAATAGCTCAACAATTAAAGGACCTGTGCAACGAGGGAGGTTTTCCACTTGCCAAGTGGCATTCTACGCACCCCCCATTGCTTGAATCAATTTCTCACGTCTCAAGAGCCCATGGCTCTATCGTATCACTTGACGACTGCAAGACCAAAATTCTCGGATTACATTGGAATGTTATCAACGACAACTTTTCATTTTCAACAAAATCAAGATCCAACTCAAAGCTCTCTAAACGTCTCATTCTCTCAGAAGTAGCGCAAATATTTGACCCGCTAGGTTTTTTATCACCAGTCATCATTCGGGCAAAAACATTATTGCAAGAGTTATGGCTACACAAACTTAGTTGGGATGATCCACTGCCATCCCAAGTCACAGCTCATTGGCTCGACATCAGAGAAGATCTCACAGGCCTGGCCAGGCTTTCAATTCCAAGGTGGTTCAACACCTTTTCCGACTCAACAGTGGAATTACATGGATTCTCTGATGCCTCTCAACTCGCCATGGCAGCGGTAATTTACATTACCGTAACATCACCGTCCACAAATCTCAAAGTGTCGACACTAGCGTGCTCCAAGACAAAGGTGGCACGACTCAAGAAGCTCACCATCCCAAGGCTCGAGCTTACTGCAGCATTAATGCTTGCAAAGCTCACAAAGTATGTTCAAGCTACTCTTCAGCTCAATATTGCTACTACCAATCTGTGGACGGACTCTCAAGTGACACTCATATGGGTCAAATCTCACGCATCACGTTGGAAGGACTACGTCAGGAATCGTGTCGCTCAAATTCAAGAACTCACCCCAAAAGCTCAATGGAGACACGTTCCAGGAACATCTAATCCAGCGGACTGCGCCTCAAGAGGCTTAACAACATCTCAGCTTGAACATCACCCGCTATGGTGGACGGGACCATCATGGCTTTCTCAACCCAGTGACTCATGGCCATCACAATCATCCTTGAAGGACGACTCAAGTGCACTAGAGGCTCGTCCTGGCATCGCCACTCTGCTCAACATTAAAGAAATCAAATACCACTGGGACCTCATCTATAAATACTCCTCTCTTAACAAGCTCATTCGCATTACATCAGTTTGTTTCAGAATTCTCTCCAAACTGAAGGGATCGACGATCTCACTGCCAATCATTGCTCAGTCTCCAGAGGACATCGAGAAGGCCAGGATCTTTTGGATCACGGCCACGCAAGCCCTCTATTTCAATTATGAATTGAGAATGCTCAGCTCCAGCTCTAAATTACCATCATCTCATGCCTTCAATCGACTCACTGCATTCATCGACGAGAAGGGAGTTATTCGGGTTGGAGGCCGACTCACCAACGCTTACATGGGTTATGGAAGTAAGCACCCAGCAATATTACCTCGCCACTCACGTCTGACTCATCTGATTATAGATCATGCTCACAAAGCCACTCTTCATGGTGGAACTCAGCTCACGCTCGCTCACATCAGACAAAATTATTGGATCATCGGAGGACGTGCCCCAGTGAAGTCTCATGTGTTACGTTGTGTTGTGTGTGCTCGGCAAAGGGGGATCCGTGCCCATCAGCTGATGGGCCAACTACCTCTTTCACGAGTCACACCCTCACAACCATTTACTCACACTGGACTCGACTATGCTGGTCCAATCACTCTCAAGACGTGGAAGGGGCGAGGCTCCAAGACTCACAAGGGCTGGATCTGCGTGTTCGTTTGCCTCACCACATCAGCTGTTCACTTGGAGCTGGTGACAGATTACTCCACAGAAGGATTCATCGCAACGTACAGGCGTTTCATCTCAAGGAGAGGCATTCCACGCCGGCTTTATTCCGACTGTGGAACCAACTTCGTTGGAGCTGACTCTGTTCTCAAGAAAATGTTTACTCAGGGCTCTCAAGAATATCATCAACTCAATCAGCTGTTTGTCACCGACAACACTGAGTGGTGTTTTAATCCCCCAGCCGCGCCCCACATGGGGGGCAAATGGGAAGCGGTCGTGAAGTCCACGAAACATCATCTTCGACGAACCGTCAGTGAGACAGTACTCACCTACGAAGAATTCAGCACACTTCTTACTCAAATTGAAGCATTGCTCAACTCACGACCGCTCGAGCCCCTGAGTGATGATCCTGAGGATATTTCAACACTCACGCCAGCTCATTTCCTCATTGGACACTCACTCTCTGCTCTACCCGAACCTTCTGTGGAGCATTCGACACCTTCGCCATCTGCAAGATGGCAACTCATTCAAAAGAAGACTCAACAGTTCTGGACTCAATGGTCGTCTCACTATCTACAAAGGCAGCTCTCAATTTCGAAGTGGCATCATCCATCCAATGACATAAGAGTCGGCTCCCTGGTGCTCATCACCGATGAGCGATTTCCTCCAAGCAAGTGGCCACTTGCTCGGGTTCTCACCGTGCACCCAGGGAAGGATGGGCTCACCCGAGTCGTGTCTCTCAAGACAGCGACCACTGTTCTCACCAGACCAATCGCAAAATTGGCAGTGTTGCCTGTTTTAGATTCATCATCAACATCTTCAACCAGCTGTTGATGGGGGGAGCATGTTGGAAATTCAACTAGTACATCACTCCGCCGCTCTCATGATCTCAGCAGCACCTCCCGGGCGCAGCGCTCATGGCGGATCCTCAATCGATATTCTGATCACGATCCTGTCGCGTAGCTCATCAACCAATCACGCGTCTCCACGTCAGTCAAGCTGCGGGAAGACGCGATCATCCATCTGGTTCTTGCATTCGAATTCACTACGCGTAACAGCCAGTCTCGTGGTTTTTAAAAACGAGTTTGTTAACGAGTGAAATCACGTCTCAGACTTTCAAAATTGTTTAGCTCAGCTCAATTCTCATCACTACTCATTCACGTCAATCCAGTTTCTCAGTTTCGTGATCAGATCATCGATCAACCGTGGGTCGCGCGTGTGAACCACCACGTGGCCAACGCGACCAGTTCTCTCAAAATTCAACCTCACCTTTGCTCACGTGCATGCACTGCACACTCTTTCTTCCCTGTACTCAACTCAGTGACTTAAATAAAATCAGTACAACAGTGGTGCAACCACACACAAACATTCAGACTCTCAATAGAACATAACCTCTCCTACGACACCGGCAAAACTTTCTCACTCTTTATTTTACAGAGTCAAACGAGTCAAACGAATCAAACGAGTCAAACGAGTCAAACGAGTCAAACGAGTCAAACGAGTCGAACGAGTCAAACGAGTCGAACGAGTCAGACGAGTCGAACGAGTCAGACGAGTCGAACGAGTCAGACGAGTCGAACGAGTCAGACGAGTCGAACGAGTCAGACGAGTCGAACGAGTCAGACGAGTCGAACGAGTCAGACGAGTCGAACGAGTCAGACGAGTCGAACGAGTCAGACGAGTCGAACGAGTCAGACGAGTCGAACGAGTCAGACGAGTCGAACGAGTCAGACGAGTCGAACGAGTCAGACGAGTCGAACGAGTCAGACGAGTCGAACGAGTCAGACGAGTCGAACGAGTCAGACGAGTCGAACGAGTCAGACGAGTCGAACGAGTCAGACGAGTCGAACGAGTCAGACGAGTCGAACGAGTCAGACGAGTCGAACGAGTCAGACGAGTCGAACGAGTCAGACGAGTCGAACGAGTCAGACGAGTCGATCGAGTCAGACGAGTCGATCGAGTCAGACGAGTCGATCGAGTCAGACGAGTCGATCGAGTCAGACGAGTCGATCGAGTCAGACGAGTCGATCGAGTCAGACGAGTCGATCGAGTCAGACGAGTCGATCGAGTCAGACGAGTCGATCGAGTCAGACGAGTCGATCGAGTCAGACGAGTCGATCGAGTCAGACGAGTCGATCGAGTCAGACGAGTCGATCGAGTCAAACGAGTCGATCGAGTCAAACGAGTCGATCGAGTCAAGCGAGTCGAGCGAGTCAAGCGAGTCGATCGAGTCAAGCGAGTCGATCGAGTCAAGCGAGTCGATCGAGTCAAACGAGACGATCGAGTCAAACGAGTCGATCGAGTCAAACGAGTCGATCGAGTCAAACGAGTCGATCGAGTCAAACGAGTCGATCGAGTCAAACGAGTCGATCGAGTCAAACGAGTCGATCGAGTCAAACGAGTCGATCGAGTCAAACGAGTCGATCGAGTCAAACGAGTCGATCGAGTCAAACGAGTCGATCGAGTCAAACGAGTCGATCGAGTCAAACGAGTCGATCGAGTCAAACGAGTCGATCGAGTCAAACGAGTCGATCGAGTCAAACGAGTCGATCGAGTCAAACGAGTCGATCGAGTCAAACGAGTCGATCGAGTCAAACGAGTCGATCGAGTCAAACGAGTCGATCGAGTCAAACGAGTCGATCGAGTCAAACGAGTCGATCGAGTCAAACGAGTCGATCGAGTCAAACGAGTCGATCGAGTCAAACGAGTCGATCGAGTCAAACGAGTCGATCGAGTCAAACGAGTCGATCGAGTCAAACGAGTCGATCGAGTCAAACGAGTCGATCGAGTCAAACGAGTCGATCGAGTCAAACGAGTCGATCGAGTCAAACGAGTCGATCGAGTCAAACGAGTCGATCGAGTCAAACGAGTCGATCGAGTCAAACGAGTCGATCGAGTCAAACGAGTCGATCGAGTCAAACGAGTCGATCGAGTCAAACGAGTCGATCGAGTCAAACGAGTCGAGCGAGTCAAGCGAGTCGAACGAACCAAACGAGTCGAACGAGTCAAACGAGTCAATCGAGTCCAGCGAGTCAAACGACTCAACCGAGTCAAACGAGCCAAACGAGTCAAACGAGTCAAACGAGTCAAATGGGTCAAACTGGTCGAACAGGACAATCGAGTCAATCGAGTCAAACGAGTCAAACGAGTCAAACGAGTCAAACGAGTCAAACGAGTCAAACGGGTCAAACGGGTCGAACAGGACAATCGAGTCAAGCGAGTTGAACGAGCCAAACGAGTCAAACGAGTCAATCGAGTCAAACGAGTCAAACGAGTCAAACGAGTCAAACGGGTCGAACAGGACAATCGAGTCAAGCGAGTTGAACGAGCCAAACGAGTCAAACGAGTCAATCGAGTCAAACGAGTCAAACGAGTCAAACGAGTCAAACGGGTCGAACAGGACAATCGAGTCAAGCGAGTTGAACGAGCCAAACGAGTCAAACGAGTCAAATGAGTCGAATGGGTCAAACGGGTCGAACAGGACAATCGAGTCAAACGAGTGGAACGAGCCAAACGAGTTGAACGAGCCAAACGAGTCAAACTAGTCAAACGAGTCAAATGGGTCAAACGGGGCGAACAGGACAATCGAGTGAAACGAGTGAAACGGGTCAAACGAGTCAAACGAGTCAAACGAGTCAAACGAGTGAAACGAGTCAAACGAGTCAAATGAGTCAAACGAGTGAAACGAGTCAAACGAGTGAAACGAGTGAAACGAGTGAAACGAGTCAAACGTGTGAAACGAGTCAGACGAGTGAAACGAGTCAAACGAGTCAAACGAGTCGAATAGGACAATCGAGTCATGCGAGTTGAACGAGCCAAACGAGTCAAACGAGTCAAACGAGTCAAATGGGTCAAACGCGTCGAACAGGACAATCGAGTCAAACGAGTTGAACGAGCCAAACGAGTAGAACGAGCCAAACGAGTAGAACGAGCCAAACGAGTCGAACGAGCCAAACGAGTCAAACGAGTCAACGAGTCAGACGAGTCGAACGAGTCGGACGAGTCGAACGAGTCGGACGAGTCGAACGAGTCGGACGAGTCGAACGAGTCGGACGAGTCGAACGAGTCGGACGAGTCGAACGAGTCGGACGAGTCGAACGAGTCGGACGAGTCGAACGAGTCGGACGAGTCGAACGAGTCGGACGAGTCGAACGAGTCGGACGAGTCGAACGAGTCGGACGAGTCGAACGAGTCGGACGAGTCGAACGAGTCGGACGAGTCGAACGAGTCGGACGAGTCGAACGAGTCGGACGAGTCGAACGAGTCGGACGAGTCGAACGAGTCGGACGAGTCGAACGAGTCGGACGAGTCGAACGAGTCGGACGAGTCGAACGAGTCGGACGAGTCGAACGAGTCGGACGAGTCGAACGAGTCGGACGAGTCGAACGAGTCGGACGAGTCGAACGAGTCGGACGAGTCGAACGAGTCGGACGAGTCGAACGAGTCGGACGAGTCGAACGAGTCGGACGAGTCGAACGAGTCGGACGAGTCGAACGAGTCGGACGAGTCGAACGAGTCGGACGAGTCGAACGAGTCGGACGAGTCGAACGAGTCGGACGAGTCGAACGAGTCGGACGAGTCGAACGAGTCGGACGAGTCGAACGAGTCGGACGAGTCGAACGAGTCGGACGAGTCGAACGAGTCGGACGAGTCGAACGAGTCGGACGAGTCGAACGAGTCGGACGAGTCGAACGAGTCGGACGAGTCGAACGAGTCGGACGAGTCGAACGAGTCGGACGAGTCGAACGAGTCGGACGAGTCGAACGAGTCGGACGAGTCGAACGAGTCGGACGAGTCGAACGAGTCGGACGAGTCGAACGAGTCGGACGAGTCGAACGAGTCGGACGAGTCGAACGAGTCGGACGAGTCGAACGAGTCGGACGAGTCGAACGAGTCGGACGAGTCGAACGAGTCGGACGAGTCGAACGAGTCGGACGAGTCGAACGAGTCGGACGAGTCGAACGAGTCGGACGAGTCGAACGAGTCGGACGAGTCGAACGAGTCGGACGAGTCGAACGAGTCGGACGAGTCGAACGAGTCGGACGAGTCGAACGAGTCGGACGAGTCGAACGAGTCGGACGAGTCGAACGAGTCGGACGAGTCGAACGAGTCGGACGAGTCGAACGAGTCGGACGAGTCGAACGAGTCGGACGAGTCGAACGAGTCGGACGAGTCGAACGAGTCGGACGAGTCGAACGAGTCGGACGAGTCGAACGAGTCGGACGAGTCGAACGAGTCGGACGAGTCGAACGAGTCGGACGAGTCGAACGAGTCGGACGAGTCGAACGAGTCGGACGAGTCGAACGAGTCGGACGAGTCGAACGAGTCGGACGAGTCGAACGAGTCGGACGAGTCGAACGAGTCGGACGAGTCGAACGAGTCGGACGAGTCGAACGAGTCGGACGAGTCGAACGAGTCGGACGAGTCGAACGAGTCGGACGAGTCGAACGAGTCGGACGAGTCGAACGAGTCGGACGAGTCGAACGAGTCGGACGAGTCGAACGAGTCGGACGAGTCGAACGAGTCGGACGAGTCGAACGAGTCGGACGAGTCGAACGAGTCGGACGAGTCGAACGAGTCGGACGAGTCGAACGAGTCGGACGAGTCGAACGAGTCGGACGAGTCGAACGAGTCGGACGAGTCGAACGAGTCGGACGAGTCGAACGAGTCGGACGAGTCGAACGAGTCGGACGAGTCGAACGAGTCGGACGAGTCGAACGAGTCGGACGAGTCGAACGAGTCGGACGAGTCGAACGAGTCGGACGAGTCGAACGAGTCGGACGAGTCGAACGAGTCGGACGAGTCGAACGAGTCGGACGAGTCGAACGAGTCGGACGAGTCGAACGAGTCGGACGAGTCGAACGAGTCGGACGAGTCGAACGAGTCGGACGAGTCGAACGAGTCGGACGAGTCGAACGAGTCGGACGAGTCGAACGAGTCGGACGAGTCGAACGAGTCGGACGAGTCGAACGAGTCGGACGAGTCGAACGAGTCGGACGAGTCGAACGAGTCGGACGAGTCGAACGAGTCGGACGAGTCGAACGAGTCGGACGAGTCGAACGAGTCGGACGAGTCGAACGAGTCGGACGAGTCGAACGAGTCGGACGAGTCGAACGAGTCGGACGAGTCGAACGAGTCGGACGAGTCGAACGAGTCGGACGAGTCGAACGAGTCGGACGAGTCGAACGAGTCGGACGAGTCGAACGAGTCGGACGAGTCGAACGAGTCGGACGAGTCGAACGAGTCGGACGAGTCGAACGAGTCGGACGAGTCGAACGAGTCGGACGAGTCGAACGAGTCGGACGAGTCGAACGAGTCGGACGAGTCGAACGAGTCGGACGAGTCGAACGAGTCGGACGAGTCGAACGAGTCGGACGAGTCGAACGAGTCGGACGAGTCGAACGAGTCGGACGAGTCGAACGAGTCGGACGAGTCGAACGAGTCGGACGAGTCGAACGAGTCGGACGAGTCGAACGAGTCGGACGAGTCGAACGAGTCGGACGAGTCGAACGAGTCGGACGAGTCGAACGAGTCGGACGAGTCGAACGAGTCGGACGAGTCGAACGAGTCGGACGAGTCGAACGAGTCGGACGAGTCGAACGAGTCGGACGAGTCGAACGAGTCGGACGAGTCGAACGAGTCGGACGAGTCGAACGAGTCGGACGAGTCGAACGAGTCGGACGAGTCGAACGAGTCGGACGAGTCGAACGAGTCGGACGAGTCGAACGAGTCGGACGAGTCGAACGAGTCGGACGAGTCGAACGAGTCGGACGAGTCGAACGAGTCGGACGAGTCGAACGAGTCGGACGAGTCGAACGAGTCGGACGAGTCGAACGAGTCGGACGAGTCGAACGAGTCGGACGAGTCGAACGAGTCGGACGAGTCGAACGAGTCGGACGAGTCGAACGAGTCGAACGAGTGTTACGTGAGGGCGTTGAATTTAAAGTGACCGAGCGGTTGAGTCTAATTTTTCTCACGCAACGCTTAACAAATTAAAGATTTATTTATTACGCGAAAATTCAGGATTGTTTTGGGAGTAGGGCTTTTATCTACGACCAATACAGGTTGTCCCGTCTGGATGTGGTACTTTGAGACTGGTTCGAAAGAAAATGAGACGATATTTGAGTAAATATTACCATGTATTACAAAATAAGCAAAAGGAAATGTTTAAAAGGTAGAACATAAATTGGGGAATTTACATGGTATGCGTTTAGCGATATAAATGTACAAAATACGGTTTGTAGAATTTTGCAATCGGATACAAGAATCTAATTGGCTTCGAAAGTTACAATTACGATTTGACATGGACGTCAGATAATAGTTAACGGACAATAATTGATCGAGGGTAACCCGTAACCATTAAGTGGTTGGATCAGTTATTGTATGTACGTTCGGTTTTATACATTCACGGTGAATATTTCAGAAAAGGTTATGCGATCGGTGATTATAATTAAATGAAAACAGAAAATTTGCAAAAACGCGGTACACGCCGAAGGGAAGGTAACAGTTGACTGAGGGAAAATCCCGTAACCTCCGTGGTTGGGTCAATTATTACTTCCGTACAATGTCATGAATAAGTAGGTACTTGAATCACTCACCGACTCAGGTAGTACAAGGCTTAAATTTGGAACTAACGAACCGGAGCGGTTTGCCTCTCTCTCTCTCTCTCTCTTACGCTCTATCTCGCTCTCTCTGATGGACTGGAGAGGTTCTACGGCCGGGTGAGGCGCACGTAGAATTCACACACACGCAATTCACTTGTTCGGCGGATTATAATTATAAATACGACGGAAAAATATAAGGTTTGAACAAAAGGAAAAATGGTTGGAATAAGTAAAACACTGAAAGAGTCTTTACGGGGACTGAGTCTTTCCGTTGATATATCACACAGAACTCTAGCTCACGATGCCTATTATACAATACGCAAAATGTCTCTCGGACAGAACGTCAACGCTACTCGCGATTTGCCAGCCGACTGCGACGAACGTTCGCAGGGTAGGCCCGAGCATTCGGGCCTTTGCGTCAAATTCGCTGACGCCGCACCTCATGCACACGGGCCCAACCGTCGCCACCCAGAACGTTCCCAGCATCCAAGTCGCTATCGCGTCCGGCGTTCTAAGAACGCTGACGGTGTCGGAAGGTTTTCTCACGGAAGAACGCAGCGGCGTAACGGTTCATATAAAATTATTATTATCATATGGTTTGTAGGTCATTGACAATTGATCGAGGGAAACTCCCACAACACTCAATGGTAGGATCAAATGTCAATGATGGTGTATAAAAATTTTGACAGGGGAGAAAAAATATAAAGTAGCCTACTACAATGCGTCGAAAGGCTTATCACGGCGCGCATTCTAGGAACGTCGACGGCGTTGGGAGATTGCTGACGACAATCTTCCAAAGTATGCCGTGGCGTGACAGGCTTCAATCGGAATTAAATTATAACCATTAAGAATATTCACGGATAATCGACTACTGATTGAGGGGAATCCCCATAACACGTGATGGTTGAACCAGTCGTCGACATCCGTGTAGCAAGATATGATGTGAATTTTAGCAAAAATTTAGAGATGAATTGAAAAATAACCGGCACGTAACACCCTCCCCCCCTTGGAATCATCGTCCCCGATGATAACTAGTTATAAGGACACTTGGAGTGCCGCGTATAATTCAAGAAAACATGGAGTAGCTGCCTGTCACGCCGACGACGTACTGCGCTTGTTCCTCCGACACGAATTTCGACTCGGTGATTGTGAGGATCGCCTCGCAGGGCGGAGTACACGCAATCTACGAAAGGACGCCCTATGTGAACGCAGCCTTCCAGATCTATTGTCGTTATTGTACTGCTATTTCTGATGAGACCGCAGACGTTCTCATCTGTTATGCCCTGATTATCCCTACACGTTAACTCTCTGAGCGACGGCATGTCTTTGAGAAACTCAGCACCGACGTCCGGGTACAGTAGGCTGATCTGTAGTTCGCTACAATGATTCAGGGCACTGAGTGTTTCGAGGCTAAACTGCCCTCTGATGTTAGTGCACCCCGTGATATCCAATTTGATAATATGTTTCATGTGGCGACCCACTTCGCCGATGAAGGCGCTGTCTACCCAGCCGCAGAACGCAACCCCAAGCTCGGTGACCAAGGGATAGCGAGAAGGGAGGCTGACCGCCATCTCGACGGGACCGAGGTCAAACTCGAAAAAGTCTGCTGCCTCTTCCTGCTCGGATTCCGCATCCTCCTCCTGCATCCCCCCGTGACCGGGCCGGGTGTTACACCCCACGAACTTCATCGACTCCATGGATCGAGGTAACATGGTGTTTTCAATTAATGTCTGTAAAATATTAGAGTGGAAGTTTTTGGGCTTGGATAAACAAAAATGTGATAACATTTTGAAATGTGAAATGGCTGCGGCGATATATTCGCCTCTAGCCGTAGAATCTCTTAGACTCAGCCTTACTAGGTCCACTGTTATTTGTAACAGGGACCTTCCAGAGAAATCGGTGCCCTTGGCGCTGAATCTTTGTAGATTCTTATTAGTTTGGAAAATCCTTCCTAGTTCAATGTCGCTGCAGTTCGTGCAACTTCCAATTGATAGGTCTCTCAGGGAGGTAACGCGTGCTGCCAGCTCCCGAAAGGCTGATGGTCGGGCGTTGACGGCCGTTACATCCAGCCCTTCCAGTGCTGGACAATTCTTAGCAATCAAGGCCAACAGCTGAGGTCGCAGATCTTCAGCGGCTTGGTCATCGTCTAAAACAATAATCTTTAAGTAAGGGGCACATCGAACCAATACACAATAGAAGGCTTCCGTTTTAATGCGCCTCCATCCTTGCATCCCAGGCCATCTCCAATTGTCTAGATCGAGACGTTGCGTTTTCCGGAAGGAGTCGTGTACTCCTACTCTCCACGTCTTCGATACCTGCTCCATGCGGGCGCAATCCGCGAAAGGCAGGTATGCCGCTATTCGCGCAATCACTTCTACCGGCAGGAGTGCTGAACGGACCGGTTCGTACCCCGGGAAAGGGTTGTCCCATTCAGGATTGAAGTTGGATGGCCCGGTGCTCGAGGATGGCAAGTTGAAACTATGCCATGCGTCGGCGACCATGATCCGGAGCCTCCGCTTGTGAAGCGTGATGGGTTTTGAGATTGCGTCGTTCACCACCTGGGCTGCTTGCTGCGAAGTGGCGAATGTGATAAAAGCCACGTTCCCACTAGGTTGGACCCTTAAGACGACGTGTTCTGCTCCGTGTGGATGGAAAATTTTTAAGAGGTCTTTTTGTTTCGTGAACCGCGCTAAGCGGCACACGAAGATCCTTCGTGAGCGTCCGTGATCGTTGATGGCTGGGTCAGACATCTCTATTCGGGTGGCAATGATGAAGTGACAGGCGCGATCGAATGAGCATCTGTGGTAGGCGTATCTGCGGTAGGCGTGATCGAATGGCAGTCGGCTGGCAAATCGCTTTCCACTCTTACAATGACATTGCTTGGTCCGACCGTTGTCTCTGGCGAAGTCTCAGGTCTCCTCTTCCTACAGGGCAACAGAAACCGCACTCTCCCGACACTACTTCGGAAGCTGTATAGCAGAATTCCCAGAGTTAAAATAGATGATAATGCCAGTCCTCCGTGCAATAGATGGGTACTGAATCTTTTATTTCGGTGATGTCGTCCTATCTCGTCGAGTTTTCCTTCTACTTCGGACATAGTATCTTCGACAATAGTGGGTGTGTTTTTATAGCTTGTATCTAATGGTCGAATGTCATGATATTTGTAAATTTGGGGTAGAAGTTCTGAAATATTTAGTAGTAAATTCGGTTGGTAAAGGTACTGTTCTCGATCCTCCAAATGTTGAATTCCAATTAGGGTCACATGAGCGGTTTTAGCAATACATCCTTGTTTAAGCTGTAAAATACCAGTGCCCTCCATGGTTACTAATTCGTCCTTCATTCCACCACATATAATTTGCAATGTCTCCGGTGACTCTAAGGAATATAACCATCCTTGAGTTGATTTCAACCGGGCCCAGAACGGGGTGTGCTGAGATCTTATTCGCACATCGCAATATTTGAATGCTTGGACGGTAGGCCGCAACAATAGCAAAACTTTGCAAGCGTCATTGGACGAAACTTCGGACAACGGTTGATCCAACGGGCATAGGTGCACATAAGATGTTCTGTGACAGTTGTTAATATATAACTCATCTATGTTGAAGTAAAACCGATGATCATTGCTTATTGCCAAATATGGGGTTCCTGGATGGACGTAGCTTGATCCTGTCGAATTTTTAGTAAATTTTTGTGGGATAGGCCAAGAGTATGTGCGGTAGAGGTGGTATGCTACTCCGTCTACCAAAGGCAAGTATAGTATCAGTAGAAGTCTGCCTTTGTGGTAGCTGATCTTTTTACTGGATAATCTAATTAGTTCTTCTATTCCCTGGTATCCTTGCGGTGTCGGGAGGTCGTATGAATTTTGTGTATTTCTAATGTCTGATACAATACGTTGAAGTTTTAATTTATCCAATAGTGAGCTATGTAATTCTCCTGCCTTTGCGGCATGTATTGCAGCAAGAAATTTCTCGGTCACTTTTATATATTGGTCCAAGGACAGTTCCAGGTTATGTGCATAGTGTGTCAACCAGTATGATACCCGAGTGTAGTTTAGCGATTTATCTATGTCACCTATTGCTGTAGAGAGTTGGTTGATCTGAACTCTGTTTTTGTTCATCAGTCTTGAATTTTGGTCTAATGCTTCATGGTATTTGTGGAGCTTACTGGTAATAATATGCGTTTGATTTTTTTATGAGATGAGTTATTTCTTGTTGATCTCGGTATAGTTGATCAATTTCCGAATTGAAGTATTCTGCATCATCCGTTGTTAGTGTGCCAAAGAGAGTGCGGCTTAGCGATCCGATGAACCCAAGAGGAACACTCCTCCGTACGATGGTCTTGGGGCTGATAAACTCCTCCGGAACTTGAATCGCCGAGATTGTCTCCTTTAGCTCCATACGCAGCGCCAAAGCTTCTTCCGCCTTTCCATTAAGGTAACTGACACGCAAGATGCTATTGCAATCGCTTGCCAGCAGTACGGAGACGCAGTAGTTGTAGGTTTCATTTAATTTTTCATAACCCATTGGAAATTGGGTTCCTAATTTATGGGCGTCGAGGAAAATCGTGACCCGCCAGTCGGCGGTCATCAGTCTCATAGTATGTAATTTTTCAAAATACAGTCCAGGACTAGCGTGTATTCTTGAAATTTCATACGTCTTCTGACATTGCCCTTGTATTAGTGAGATCCAGGTCATCACAGAGAGGAGCGTTACCAACTTCATTTTGCCAACTGAAAATAGAGCTCTTCGTACAGGGAAGTCTCTATTTACTAACGTGAACGCCCGCATGTTGTTTTACATACCGAAAGGTAATATCATAACGATTCTGATTGGAACATACGGAACATACGGAACATAGGGAACATACGGAACATAGGGAACATACGGAATATACGGAGGGTTTGTACAAATACCCCAAGTACGATGTATTGACAATGGAGCAATCCTAACCGAAGTGAATGCATCTCAGTTGTTGCACAGGGTATGCACACTTAAAATCCGGAAAGCGTTAAGTGTTATGTTGGAATTTTTGTTCCGGTTCAATGTACTGAGCACCCTGGTGGTGTAACAATAGCTTATCGGCGTGTTTTACAAATCGTTCGCCAGACTTCTTTTGCAAAATAATATTATTCTTTTCGAGAATTCCAACAATTTTGTAGGGACCGTGATATCGACTACCAAATTTTCCTTTTCTGACTTCTACCAAAACGCGTGCCATGTCGCCAATTTTACCTTGAAATGGTCGCGCTTTTTCATCGTAGTGTAATTTTGATTTGTGTTTAGCCGATATCAAATTTTGTGCAGCCAAGGTCTGCATTTCAGTTAATCGCGTTAACAAATCTCGGAGATATCCATTATACGTCAATAAGGATTCGTCTGTAGGGAATGCACTAGGACAGCGTGCTATTTCGCCAAACACCAATTCGTGTGGGGTAAAATTTGTTGCCTCGTGAACGGACGTGTTATATGAAAATATTGCAAACGGTACTATTTTATCCCAATCATCAAAGTCATTTAGATAATGTTTTATGTATTCAGTCAAGACTATATGACTACGTTCTAGAGCACCATTTGTTTGTGGACGGTACCCAGAAGTAGTAACGTGATTAATTTTGAATACTTTTGCCAATTCTTTTAATACTTTGTTAATGAAGCTAGTGCCTTGATCAGTTAAGATCGCGCGTGGAGCCCCATATTGTAAAACCAGATGCGTGACCAGCGCGTGAGCTACAGTTTCTGCTTTTATATCCGGTACAGGAACTGCAATGCAGTATTTTGTAAGATTATCCTGCATAGTTAGAATGTGCCGATTACCGCTAGGAGTCAATGGAAGAGTTCCCACAGTATCTAAAGATATTTTATCAAATGGCCTTAATGGTGTATCAGTTATAAGCATTGGTTCACGAGTTTTTGTCCTAACAAGTTTGTTTTCCTGACAACTATTGCATGTTCTGATAAAATTTGGAATGTCGTTACGCATCGATGGCCAATAAAATCTTTCGCGAATTCTTTGATATGTTTTTGTTACGCCCTTATGCCCTCCTATTAAACTTTCGTGTAATTCCGAAATGATTTTCAGACGGAGTTCTTCGGGCGGTACCTGTACGTTTCCGGTACACAGAGTTACTTTGATTTCACTATCCGCAAAAACATTTAATAAGATACCAGCTAGTGTACCTTGCGGAAGTGTATCCGTAAATTCACCGGATTTCGAAATTCTAAAGGTTTTTATACCTGATTGTAAAAGTGTATTTCTTAAATTTTTCAAAGCATTACCTAATTTTGCGATGGAAGTATCATCATAATGCTTTTCTTTGATTACTACACTAAAAATTTTGTATTTACCTCGCGGCGTAACGAGTACCTGGCCTTCTTTTGGCTTTGCATTCCGCAGATTTTCAATGCTTATGGCCCCTATATCTGCGAGCAATTTACTTATTGGGGTTACCAATTCTACATCGGAAGAAATGAAGTGAACGTAATTTTCGCGAATGTTTGTTAAATTGTTTCGAGTGAAATTAATATTTCCTCCGCGTGTGCTTCGGGAGAAAGTCGGTAATATGTCCGGAAGTATACTTTCTGTTATTTGAATTCCTGGCCGATACTGATCAATTTTCGTGTGGTTCCTCGATTCAGGAATAAATGAACGTTTGGGGGTGGAGAATGGGTCGGAAGATATGGTTTCTGGTTTTGAATAAGGTGTGGATAATGCAAGCGGTCTGTTTGATGGTAATGGGGTTGGTATCATGGATCGGCGCGGTGAACGATGAATTAGTGTATTATCAAATCCTGAGGCAGTGTTTGGTTCTTCTTCTTCTTGAATGGATTCTAAAGGTGGTCTCCCTATTTCATCTTTTGAAGGTCCTGTATCAGTAGCTGTTGCTTCTACACTATCTTGTCCTCGCGTTTTATATTGAACCCACAAGTCTTCTGCGCGTTTATCCAATTCTTCCCGGAATGAATTTTCTGTATCCGGTTCTAGTTCATCGGATGATTTTTGAAGAATGTCGCTATGCTCCTGCAGCGATTGGTCAAAACGGTTAAAAGATTCCTGAAGTTCCTGTAGCCCAATGGGTTGAGTAGTGTCGAGGTGGATCTCGTTATCGTCACTATCATTGGATGGAGGTGCAACCTCTATTGTTATGCCTTCGGCAGGTGTAGGAGCCGCGGCAGCTTCATCCTCTGTAGTGTCCACAACCTCGGACTGGTCTTCAGATTGTACTTCTTTAGAAAGGGCGCGTTGAAATTCTTGAACCAATGTTGGTGATTTGAGATTAGGTAACACGCTTTTTCGACCTCGGAATACCGGTGGATCGGTAGGCGGTTCATCTTCGGAATTTTGTGAAGACTCTGTAGTAGTTAATTCCGCGTAATTAATGGGAGGTTTTGGATCGACAGTTGGAACTGTGGAACGCGTTCTTGTTGAAACAGCATTTTTATCTAATGGAAAGGTACGTTTACCTCTCTTGATGATTGGTTTAACTATAGATTTTGGTTCTGCAGGCACGGATCTAGAAGTGCTCGGAGCTGGTAGCTTTTTATTCGCGGGTGGTCTTTTAATAGGCAGAATTTTTGGAATACTACATTCCGAATCACTTTCGGATGTGTCTTTAGAACTGGATTCTGAACTAGTATTAAATTTTGTTACTGGGTTTCGAGATAATGCATCTGCGTTGGAATTTAGACGTCCAGTTTTATGTACAAATTCGTATTCGTAATCATGCAATTTTAATCTCCAACGTACTAATCGTTGTCCCGGATCTTTTATTGAGTCTATCCATTTTAAAGGCTCATGGTCACTAACCAAAGTAAATTTTCTTCCGTAAAGGTATGGTCGAAAATGTAGTATTGCAAAAAGAACTGCTAGGCATTCCTTTTCAGTGGTAAAATAATTTTGTTCTGGATTCGTTAAATTTCTCGAAAGGTAAGCTACAGGCAAATCATGTCCGTCCACATTTTGACTGAGTACGGCGCCTATTGCGTAATCGGATGCATCAGTAGTTAATGTAAATGGTTTATTGAAATCGGGATATTGCAATATGGGACTCCTGCACAAAGCTTTACGTAAAATTTGGAAACTATTTTTGTGTTCTTTCTTCCACACGAAAGTGGCGTTCTTTTTTAATAATTCGGTTAATGGTTTGGCTTTGGCTGCAAAATCTTTGATAAATCGGCGATAATAACCGGCTAGTCCAAGAAATTGTCGTACATTTTTTTGATTTTTAGGACGAGGAAAATGTTTTACTGCCATTAATTTCTTAGGGTCAGGTCTTACTCCTGATCGACTGATAATGTGGCCTAAATATGTGACTTCGGTTTTTAAAAATTCACACTTGTCTGGCTGAAGAGTTAATTTAGCATCATTTAATCGTGTGAATAACCGTCGGACTTTCTTTCCGTGATCTTCCAAATTTTTCGCGTAAACGACGATGTCATCAAGGTAGACAAATACTTCCACACCCTGTAATCCGCGCAATACCTGATCCATCAGCCGTTGAAACGTCGCGGGAGCATTCTTAAGCCCTTCAGGCATACGAATATATTCGTAATGACCGTTAGGTGTAGTAAAGGCTGTTTTAGCGCGATCTCGTGGATCCATTTCGATTTGTTGGAATCCACTGGCGAGATCAAAGGTTGAAAAGTATCTCGCTTCGCCTAAATGATCTAGAATCTCCGTGATGTTAGGCAGGGGGTATGCGTCACCTATTGTTTTTTCATTGAGGTTCCGAAAATCAATAACTAATCTCCACCTTAGATTTCCCTCGGAATCAGGTTTCTTTGGTACTATCCAGAGTGGTGAATTGTATGGAGAATTTGAAAGTCCAATAATTTCCTCTGTTAATTTACTAGAAATTTGGCGAGCTATTTCTTTTTGGTGAACTCGCGGAAATCGATATTGCCTAGTGTTAATGGGCAAATCGTCTATTGTAGGTATTCGATGTTGTATTAAAGGAGTGGATTCTAATTTGTCACCTGGTAGACGAAATCGTTCCGGAAATTCTTCGATTATTCTAATTACGTGATCTCTTTCCTCGTCATTTAAATGGTCTAAACGCAATTTTGATAAAATTTGAGTTACACGGTCCGGTGATACCGGTGACTCCTGCTGTTCAGAGTCAGAATCGAAGTATTCGCGTTCTTCCGGAAAATTATGGTATTCGAACGGTAAAATTTCTTGAGGCGGTATTTCTATTTGAATGTCCTTGTCCAAGGTATTAATTGCGAGAACATGGCACACGTTATTTTTAATTTTTACTATTGCTTCTCCAATATAAAGTCCATCTATTGTTTTGAGTAATGGTAAATATCCTTCTTTCAAATCACTGTTGATGGTGTCTATGGCGATTGCTTGTCGGGTACGACTGCTAATACGATAAACACGCGGCGTACTATTTTTCTGAGGTGCTTCCTCTGGAGGAGCCTCACCAATAAAATGGATCGGTCGAATTGGTTGACTTTGTGTAACTATAGTATTATGTGCAAAAGAAATTTCGGCTTTTTCTTGTCTCAAATAGGCTTTTCCTAAAATACCGTCACTATGTATCGGAAAATTTGATGTTACTACATGAAATAGGATTGGTTGATCCAAAATTGATACTATTGTGGTTCCTAATGTTTCCATTCTTTCGTCTGTAATTCCTCTCATTTCGATAGAATCACGTACATCGGCGGTTACATCCTCGTGCAATGCGTTTAATTTTATTACATTTATGTCTGCACCCGTATCAATCAAAAACGTTGCAGTTTTATATCGTAATTGTTCCGCGGTTAATTTTACAACAGGCGATTCGTCGTTACAACCCAAATTTAATATTGTTGATCCCTTTCCAGAAATCTTACTGTCGGACGACGCTCTGAGTTTTGATTGTTCGACGGGCGACGCTCGGAATTTTGATTGTTCAACGGCCGACGCTCGGAATTTTGGTAACTCGTCGTCGCGTCTGTTCGAGGAGTTACTCGGGAGTTTAAATCTGAATTATTACGTGGTTCTGACGAATTCTGATTCGGTGAATATGGACGATTCTGATTCGGTGAGTACGGCCTAGACTCGCGAAATCCTACGGAATTTCGTGAATCGGGATTCAAATTTCGTGAGCTAGATTGAAAATTTGAATTTTGATGTGCGACTTGAGTCGCCTGAGGAGTTGGACTCGTACTTCGTGCCAATTGTGGAGCCGTCGGAGATTGTGCGTATGGCAAATTTGATGGAAAACGCGGATCCTGTGGATACGGTGAATAGTAAGGTGGATAAGGCATTTGGTAAAAAGGTGGATAAGGCATGTAAGGATACGGAGAATAAGCGGGATACCCATGTTGTTCTGGATATCTACTCGATTCCGTGTTACTACGCGGTGGTTTAAGAATACTTGTCGGAAATTTTGAATAATCCGAATTTCCAGTCGCGTTTGGACTCGGGCTTCGCGAGCGAGAGTCTCCGAAATTTTGGTTTCGCGAATCGCGATAAGTGAATAAGCTTTGACGCGAATTACTTTGATTAGGCGAATCTGGACGGGGATTTAGACGAGATTTAGACTCGTCCTGTCTTGAAAGAAACAATCTGTTCGGATCTCCGGTTGGTATTACTCCAGACCTCATTCGCGTTTCGACTCGCGTCGCATGTTTTACCGCGTCATCTAGAGTTTTGGGATCCCGCGCGTCTACGGCCCTGGCAATCTCGTCGGGCAAGCCGCGAATAAATGCTTCTAACGCGCATTCTTTAATCGGGCGCATCATCTTATCCGCGTCCGCGCCATACGAATTCTCCAGCGCAAGTCGAGCCCCGCTAACCAAAATATTAAGCCGATCATGAAAATCATTTACTGTTTCACTTCTACGCATGCGGATGTTTTCAATCTCATGATGGTAGTATGGATAATCTTTCCCGGGAGCGAATCTGTTTTTCAAATGTTTAATTAATTCGTTTACGGTATTAAAGGTTTTCCCAAAAGTGCTATCGCGTGCAGCTCCTTGTAATTTTCCAAGGACTGCTTTAACGAACGGGCCTTCCGACGCAGGAGGTACAAAAACTGCGCCGTTTTGCACATCTTGTAAGAAATCTTTCAAAGGTATATATCTCCCGTTGAAGAAAGGAATATTCAACGTCCCGTGCTGTAAAGCAAAGCATTCCGCCATAGACGTCATCATCGCGTTTGTGACGGATAGATTCACGGATGACGCGATTAACCATTTTGTTAAAATTTTTAATTTACAAATATATAAATAAGCTGGAAATAAATTAGAAGCCGATATCACGGTATTTTCTAAAACCTTCAAGAAAACAGAAACAAATGCAAGGCGTACCGATTAAATCACATATACTGTGACGTCCCACGAATTTTCGCGCGCAATTATTCTAACAATTTCATAACCCACTCTACAACTCCACCCGAATCTCATCAAACCACGACTCTTACCCCTTGTCCCGATCAATGACCGCCTTGGCGATGTTCCTTAGCGGTCCCCATCTCAAGACGATCAACCATCGAATCTATACAAGTCCCTCGCCCCACAAATCTCTTAAATCGAGACCACGTCTCACACCCTCTAAATGACCAAAGCAGTCAAAACCACCAACGTTCCTTTCCTATTAAAACAACCAAAATCCATCCGAGGAGTTGAGCCCCTCAAATTCACGTGTATAAAAACCCCGGAAGGATAATCGCGAGGATTATCTGGCGTACGTGCCGAAAATGCGAATCCAAATATAGACCAACCTTTGGCCCTTACAAAAACCCCGGAAATGTTTCTGCTACGCATAAGGGTAACTATGTCAAGGTGCATACTGCGCACCCCCCTTCATACTGAAAAGATTGTAACTAGTATAAATACAAGGAACCGCGAGAGCTCCTTCTTCTTAGACGACAATAACAGCGTAAGCTTCGTCTGCGTTAATCATTAAAGTTTTACTGAAACCAAACTCAGCGTTAGTATAACGCATATTATAAATTCTGTGCTCTACGACAACTACTGTAAGCATTTTTCATTAACCATTATTAATACGGTATATCATCCCCATCATATTATTGTGTATTTCTATTCTTATTGCTTTGTCTTAACTACGCTGATTGCGTGCACTTATTATATTGTCCTGTTACGTTTATTGCTCTTATTGCTAGCGTAACAAATCTTCATGCTTTATTCAAACTATATTTGACTTATAAACTTGTATCTCACATTCATACTCTCGTTTCATTGTAATAACCACTGATATAATCATTACGTGCTATTGATTATCGTACCACGCATTACTATAAAGACCTACCACTATCGCTTTACAGTGCATGGCTTAGTCGTGGTTTATCTGAATAAACAATCTTACTTTAAATCACGCTTAGCTTTATTGTATCGATCCCACGGCTACGAAGATCCATACATCCTAACGAGCTGCCGCGACAGCTGATCACGGGCAACGACCGCGGAAAGTATCTCTGTGTTTACTAACTTACTTTTACATAGATTTCGCTCAACCGTATGACTAGCCGAATTTCACAGAGTTATTACGTGTCTTTTATAATAAAGCCACGATAAAACCGATTTCCAACCCAAACCAAAACAAATGCTCTAACGGGTGTCTCCCCAATACCAACCAGTTATTAAGCCTTCCCTGGTCGTTTAGTGTGCAGAATTAACATTCTCGCCTGCCGTTCGAGACGATTAGTGTGCAGAATTTCACATTCTCGCCTGACTGTTCCGAGTGGTTAGTGTGCAGAATTTCACATTCTCGCCTGACAGTTCCGAGTGGTTAGTGTGCAGAATTTCACATTCTCGCCTGATTTCCCCAAAAATCCTCAGTCTCCTGAATTTCACATTCTCGCCTGCCGTTCGAAACGATTAGTGTGCAGAATTTCACATTCTCGCCTGACGTTCGAAGGAACTTGTGTGCAGAATTTCATCATTTCACACCTGACTCCCTCGCCTCCCGGTGCGCTAGAATATAGATTCGCGCCTGGGTTTTATTTTATTTCCATTATGTCATTTGTCCCCTAAGTCCTTAACCCGGGACGTGACAATACAAATTTACATACATTGCTTTTCTCTCGAACGTCTCAGGAAATACCACAATGGACGGAGTTTCGACAAAAGCAGTAAAGTATCCCACTTCTGACACCAGTTTAGCTGTTACGTGAGGGCGTTGAATTTAAAGTGACCGAGCGGTTGAGTCTAATTTTTCTCACGCAACGCTTAACAAATTAAAGATTTATTTATTACGCGAAAATTCAGGATTGTTTTGGGAGTAGGGTTTTTATCTACAACCAATACAGGTTGTCCCGTCTGGATGTGGTACTTTGAGACTGGTTCGAAAGAAACTGAGACGATATTTGAGTAAATATTACCATGTATTACAAAATAAGCAAAAGGAAATGTTTAAAAGGTAGAACATAAATTGGGGAATTTACATGGTATGCGTTTAGCGATATAAATGTACAAAATACGGTTTGTAGAATTTTGCAATCGGATACAAGAATCTAATTGGCTTCGAAAGTTACAATTACGATTTGACATGGACGTCAGATAATAGTTAACGGACAATAATTGATCGAGGGTAACCCGTAACCATTAAGTGGTTGGATCAGTTATTGTATGTACGTTCGGTTTTATACATTCACGGTGAATATTTTAGAAAAGGTTATGCGATCGGTGATTATAATTACATGAAAACAGAAAATTTGCAAAAACGCGGTACACGCCGAAGGGAAGGTAACAGTTGACTGAGGGAAAATCCCGTAACCTCCGTGGTTGGGTCAATTATTACTTCCGTACAATGTCATGAATAAGTAGGTACTTGAATCACTCACCGACTCAGGTAGTACAAGGCTTAAATTTGGAACTAACGAACCGGAGCGGTTTGCCTCTCTCTCTCTCTCTCTCTCTTACGCTCTATCTCGCTCTCTCTGATGGACTGGAGAGGTTCTACGGCCGGGTGAGGCGCACGTAGAATTCACACACACGCAATTCACTTGTTCGGCGGATTATAATTATAAATACGACGGAAAAATATAAGGTTTGAACAAAAGGAAAAATGGTTGGAATAAGTAAAACACTGAAAGAGTCTTTACGGGGACTGAGTCTTTCCGTTGATATATCACACAGAACTCTAGCTCACGATGCCTATTATACAATACGCAAAATGTCTCTCGGACAGAACGTCAACGCTACTCGCGATTTGCCAGCCGACTGCGACGAACGTTCGCAGGGTAGGCCCGAGCACTCGGGCCTTTGCGTCAAATTCACTGACGCCGCACCTCATGCACACGGGCCCAACCGTCGCCACCCAGAACGTTCCCAGCATCCAAGTCGCTATCGCGTCCGGCGTTCTAAGAACGCTGACGGTGTCGGAAGGTTTTCTCACGGAAGAACGCAGCGGCGTAACGGTTCATATAAAATTATTATTATCATATGGTTTGTAGGTCATTGACAATTGATCGAGGGAAACTCCCACAACACTCAATGGTAGGATCAAATGTCAATGATGGTGTATAAAAATTTTGACAGGGGAGAAAAAATATAAAGTAGCCTACTACAATGCGTCGAAAGGCTTATCACGGCGCGCATTCTAGGAACGTCGACGGCGTTGGGAGATTGCTGACGACAATCTTCCAAAGTATGCCGTGGCGTGACAGGCTTCAATCGGAATTAAATTATAACCATTAAGAATATTCACGGATAATCGACTACTGATTGAGGGGAATCCCCATAACACGTGATGGTTGAACCAGTCGTCGACATCCGTGTAGCAAGATATGATGTGAATTTTAGCAAAAATTTACAGATGAATTGAAAAATAACCGGCACGTAACACCAGTCAAACGAGTCAAACGAGTCAAACGAGTCAAACGAGTCAAACGAGTCAAACGAGTCAAACGAGTCAAACGAGTCAAACGAGTCAAACGAGTCAATCGAGTCAAACGAGTCAAACGAGTCAATAGAGTGAAACGAGTCAATAGAGTGAAACGAGTCAATAGAGTCAAACGAGTCAATAGAGTCAAACGAGTCAATACAGTCAAACGAGTCAATAGAGCCAAACGAGTCAATAGAGTCAAACGAGTCAATAGAGTCAAACGAGTCAATAGAGTCAATAGAGTCAATAGAGTCAAACGAGTCAATAGAGTCAAACGAGTCAATAGAGTCAAACGAGTCAATAGAGTCAAACGAGTCAATAGAGTCAAACGAGTCAATAGAGTCAAACGAGTCAATAGAGTCAAACGAGTCAATAGAGTCAAACGAGTCAATAGAGTCCAACGAGTCAAACGAGTCAAACGAGTCAAACGAGTCAAACGAGTCAAACGAGTCAAACGAGTCAATCGAGTCAAACGAGTCAAACGCGTCAAGCGCGTCAAACGAGTCGAACGAGTCGAACGAGTCGAACGGGTCGAACAGGACAATCGAGTCAAACGAGTCAAACGAGTCAAACGAGTCAAACGAGTCAAACGAGTCAAACGAGTCAAACGAGTCAAACGAGTCAAACGCGTCAAACGACTCAAACGAGTCAAACGAGTCAAACGAGTCAAACGAGTCAAACGAGTCAAACGAGTCAAACGAGTGAAACGAGTGAAACGAGTCAAACGAGTCAAACGAGTCAAACGAGTCAAACGAGGCAAACGAGTCAAACGAGTCAAACGAGTCAAACGAGTCATACGAGTCAAACGAGTCATACGAGTCAATCGAGTCGATCGTGTCAATCGAGTCGATCGAGTCAATCGAGTCGATCGAGTCGAACGAGTCGATCGAGTCGATCGAGTCGAGCGAGTCAAGCGAGTTGAACGAACCAAACGACTCAACCGAGTCAAACGAGTCAAACGAGTCAAACGTGTCAAACGGGTCAAACGGGTCGAACAGGACAATCGAGTCAAACGAGTCAAAAGAGTCATACGAGTCAAACGGGTCAAACGAGTCAAACCAGTCAAACGAGTCAAAAGAGTCAAACGAGTCAAACGAGTCAATCGAGTCAAACGAGTCAAACGCGTCAAACGACTCAAACGAGTGAAACGAGTGAAACGAGTGAAACGAGTGAAACGAGTCAAACGAGTCAAACGAGTCAAACGAGTGAAACGTGTTAAACGAGTGAAACGAGTCAAACGAGTCAAACGAGTCAAACGAGTCAAACGAGTCAAACGAGTCAAACGAGTCGAACGAGTCAAACGAGTCGAACGAGTCAAACGAGTCGAACGAGTCAAACGAGTAGAACGAGTCAAACGAGTCGAACTAGTCAAACGAGTAAAACGAGTCGAACGAGTCAAACGAGTCAAACAAGTCAAACGTGTCAAATGGGTCGAACAGGACAATCGAGTCTAGCGAGTTAAACGAGCCAAACGAGTCAAACGAGTCAAACGAGTCATACGAGTCAAACGGGTCGAACAGGACAATCGAGTCAAGCGAGTTAAACGAGCCAAACGTGTCAAACGAGTCAAACGAGTCAAACGAGTCAAACGAGTCAAACGAGTCAAACGGGTCAAACGAGTCGAACGAGTCGAACGAGTCGAACGAGTCGAACGAGTCGAACGAGTCAAACGAGTCAAACGAGTCAAACGAGTCAAACGTGTCTAACGAGTCAATCGAGTCAAACGAGTCAAACGAGTCAATCGAGTCGAACGAGTCAAAAGGGTTAAACGAGTAAAACGAGTCAAACGAGTCAAACGAGTCAAACGAGTCAAACGAGTCAAACGAGTCGAACGAGTCAAACGAGTCGAACGAGTCGAACGAGTCGAACGAGTCGAACGAGTCAAACGAGTCAAACGAGTCAAACGAGTCAAACGAGTCAAACGTGTCTAACGAGTCAATAGAGTCAAACGAGTCAATCGAGTCGAACGAGTCAAAAGGGTTAAACGAGTAAAACGAGTCAAACGAGTCAAACGAGTCAAACGAGTCAAACGAGTCAAACGAGTCAAACGAGTCAAACGAGTCAAACGAGTCAAACGAGTCAAACGAGTCATACGAGTCAAACGGGTCAAACGGGTCAAACGAGTCAAACCAGTCAAACGAGTCAAAAGAGTCAAACGAGTCAAACGAGTCAATCGAGTCAAACGAGTCAAACGCGTCAAACGACTCAAACGAGTCAAACGAGTGAAACGAGTCAAACGAGTGAAACGAGTGAAACGAGTGAAACGAGTGAAACGAGTCAAACGAGTCAAACGAGTGAAACGAGTCAAACGAGTCAAACGAGTCAAACGAGTCAAACGAGTCAAACGAGTCAAACGAGTCAAACGAGTCAAACGAGTCAATCGAGTCAAACGAGTCAAACGAGTCAAACGTGTCAAACGGGTCAAACGGGTCGAACAGGACAATCGAGTCAAACGAGTCAAAAGAGTCATACGAGTCAAACGGGTCAAACGAGTCAAACCAGTCAAACGAGTCAAAAGAGTCAAACGAGTCAAACGAGTCAATCGAGTCAAACGAGTCAAACGCGTCAAACGACTCAAACGAGTCAAACGAGTGAAACGAGTGAAACGAGTGAAACGAGTCAAACGAGTCAAACGAGTCAAACGAGTGAAACGTGTTAAACGAGTGAAACGAGTCAAACGAGTCAAACGAGTCAAACGAGTCAAACGAGTCAAACGAGTCAAACGAGTCAAACGAGTCAAACGAGTCAAACGAGTCAAACGAGTCGAACGAGTCAAACGAGTAGAACGAGTCAAACGAGTCGAACTAGTCAAACGAGTAAAACGAGTCGAACGAGTCAAACGAGTCAAACAAGTCAAACGTGTCAAATGGGTCGAACAGGACAATCGAGTCTAGCGAGTTAAACGAGCCAAACGAGTCAAACGAGTCAAACGAGTCATACGAGTCAAACGGGTCGAACAGGACAATCGAGTCAAGCGAGTCGAACGAGTCAAACGAGTCGAACGAGTCAAACGAGTCGAACCAGTCAAACGAGTCGAACGAGTCAAACGAGTCGAACGAGTCAAACGAGTCGAACGAGTCAAACGAGTCCAATGGGTCAAACGGTTCGAACAGGACAATCGAGTCAAACGAGTGAAACGAGTCAAACGAGTCAAACGGGTCAAACGGGTCGAACAGGACAATCGAGTCAAACGAGTCAAACGAGTCAAACGAGTCAAACGAGTCAAACGAGTCAAACGAGTCAAACGAGTCAAACGAGTCAAACGAGTCAAACGAGTCAAACGAGTCAAACGAGTCAAACGAGTCAAACGAGTCAAACGAGTCAAACGAGTCAAACGAGTCAAACGAGTCAAACGAGTCAAACGAGTCAAACGAGTCAAACGAGTCATACGAGTCATACGAGTCAAACGAGTCAAACGAGTCAAACCAGTCAAACGAGTCAAACGAGTCTAACGAGTCAAACGAGTCAAACGAGTCAAACGAGTCAAACGAGTCGAACGAGTCAAACGAGTCGAACGAGTCAAAATGGTCATACGCGTCGAACAGGACAATCGAGTCAAGCGAGTCAAACGAGTCAAACGAGTCAAACGACTCAAACGAGTTAAATGAGTCAAACGGGTCAAACGGGTCAAACGAGTCAAACGAGTCAAACGAGTCAAACGAGTCAAACGAGTCAAACGAGTCAAACGAGTCAAACGAGTCAAACGAGTCAAACGAGTCAAACGAGTCAAACGAGTCAAACGAGTCAAACGAGTCAAACGAGTCAAACGAGTCAAACGAGTCAAACGAGTCAAACGAGTCAAACGAGTCAAACGAGTCAAACGAGTCAAACGAGTCAAACGAGTCAAACGAGTCAAACGAGTCAAACGAGTCAAACGAGTCAAACGAGTCAAACGAGTCAAACGAGTCAAACGAGTCAAACGAGTCAAACGAGTCAAACGAGTCAAACGAGTCAAACGAGTCAAACGAGTCAAACGAGTCAAACGAGTCAAACGAGTCAAACGAGTCAAACGAGTCAAACGAGTCAAACGAGTCAAACGAGTCAAACGAGTCAAACGAGTCAAACGAGTCAAACGAGTCAAACGAGTCAAACGAGTCAAACGAGTCAAATCAGTCAAACGAGTCGAACGAGTCAAACGAGTCAAACGAGTCAAACGAGTCAAACGTGTCAAACGGGTCAAACGGGTCGAACAGGACAATCGAGTCAAGCGAGTTGAACGAGCCAAACGAGTCAATCGAGTCAAACGAGTCGAACGAGTCAAACAAGTCAATCGAGTTAAACGAGTCAAAAGGGCCCTTTACACGGACGTTCCGGCGCGCGGTCCGGCGCGCCTCGCGCCGCGCGACACGCCAATGTACGTGAAGCCGGATCGCGGCGTTCCTTCGCGCGGGCCAGGAGGTCGTACCCGTCACTACTTAGAGACAGCGAGTTCGGGCTCCCATTTCTACGTCGACTTCACATGCTTTTTACACGATCCACCGCAGTAGTGTATTGTGTACTACCTGTTCGATGTATATCATCGATAAATTCTGGAAATGGTTTATGACTGAGTTATAACGACTGTAACATTTTACAAGGGTACATTAAAAAATGTCCAAATGTTTCCCCGACAATGCGATGGCAAATGAAATTGCAGTTAACACATTCCCTGCTGTGACGATCATAATTATTACTATTGACGGCAATAATCACCATGTCATTGCTCGTTTTAATATAAAAACTATTATTGATAGACGATAAATACACTTAAGGGGGGCATTCTTCTGATTGCTCGTGATGCAGGTAAAATTTTTCACTAACGCTCTTGCGTGGCGCGTTCGAAAAGGTGTGGCGCGCCAGAAAGCACCACAGTCCTGCCCGCGCGCCAGAAAACACCACGATCCTGCCCGCGCGCCAACCTCGACTCCAGAAGAGTTTACATAAGAGACAGAAAAGGTAGTTGGAAAAGGAAAACGGCACTTGAAACCAAGGGCCCGGCACGCGCTTCAGGATTTCCAACGGCACGGAAATCCTGGACCGCGTGCCGAGCCGGCAGCCGATCCTGGCAACCAAGACCCAGAGGCAACGCCGTCGATAAGCCGTGTCTCGATGATGGGTTTCGAGGACTTCGACCCTCGTGACCAGGGGGGGCCGTACAATGTTATCCCCTAAGACGTGGCGAATCGAAAACTCTACATTTCTCACCGGATCTTGGCGAAAGCGACGTGAATCGTTTCCTTGTGTTTTCCCGATGAAAATGGTCCAAAAACGACACAAATCGGATTGTAATTAAGGAATCTTCATAATAAATTGATTTCCATAACTTCGTTAAAAATAGCCCGATTTACATGAAATTTGGTATAATTTTCATTTGAAAAACGTAAGGAATCCATCGATATCACTTCCATATCGATACGATGAAGAATAATGAATCCAGTTTTTCTGAAACAGGTATGAATCCTTGGCCGACCGCAGCGAATCGAGGTCGGCGACTCACAGTCGAGGGTGAAATATTCATTACAGCGTATTAAGAAATTCGTTATTCTTCGTCGCATCGATATAAAATTAACACTAATGGATTCCTGGCGTTCTCCCAATTAAAATTATCACAAATATCATGCAAATCGGACTACTTTTACACAAACAATACAAATTATAAAAGGAGTAGGCATTCCGTGGTCGATGACCAGAACGATAACCAGAACGAGCAAAGAACCTTATAAAAAGAGAATAAATATAAGGAAAGTAACCGTAATAAACGTACTAATGGACTAATTTTTGTACCTATTTAAAAATTATATGAAAAAACTATATACTTAGTGTTCCGTGTTGCGGGACAAAAGCGGGCTCAGAGCGAAGCGGAAATTCGTTTCTCGTTTACAGCGGGCGATTTAACAATTTACGAAGCCAAATTCATTCATTCGTTTACAACTAGGCAATTGCTTGTTTCCGAAGGTTTCGTCGGGAAGCATTTGTCTGCCAGATGTCGAAAAGGGGCAATCGACAATATCGACATCGTGCCGTTTTTCAAGGGTTTCGACTTTCTTCGCTCTGAGTTAATGAGTATATTGCTCCATCGGCGGATTCCATCGCTGACCCGCGGGACAATACGGTTATAAACCGTGACCATGTCGAGACTCTGGCCGATCCATCTGGGTAGTTTTGGTAAGCAGATGTCTAATTTTCACCCTCTACGCTGTGAAGAGGGAGAGGGGGGGTTCCTCCTACACCGTCGAACTCATAGAGAGAAGGTCCCTCCTCTCCAAGGAAAATTTAGCCAATCAGCAAGGTTCTTTGCTCGTTCTGGTCATCGTTCGGACCACGAAATCCGAGCATTCTTCATAAAACAAAGTTTTCACAACTATTTTGATTACCGTACGGATCACAGAGTCTACATCGATCTAATCATGATTTTGGATAAGTTACACTCTTGTCGGGCTCCTGGTTGAGCCAGGAATCATTGGTGTCACTTCCATATCGATACGATTAGAGAGTGCGTTTAAGAAATGCCTACTCCTTTTATAATTTGTATTGTTTGTGTAAAAGTAGTCCGATTTGCATGATATTGTGATAATTTTAATTGGGAGAACGCCAGGAACACACGGGTACACGGATACTACGATCCGTGAATTTCGCAACACGTATACACGTGTATCTTCAATACACGTTCTACGCCGGGATCTCTAGTACGAAATGAACGCGATTTAAGAAAGGGTCAAAACTGATTTGACTGATAACTATGCGGGTGGTTAATTTCCGCATATTTAAAAAACAGAACTTGACCATCGTATCTTTAAAAATAATAATGTAAGAAAAAATTGTTTGGCCTAATAAAATTGCCTCATCGAACCATGGAATCCCATATAAACATTGTTTTTCTATCTCGAATACGTTAGGAAATATCCAACTGTTTACTGTTCCCGCGGACACCCTGTATGTACCTTTTTATTACTTTCTGCCGTTTGTTCTTCCATCTACATACATACTTAGTTTCAAGGGTTCGCACAGGCCTGGTCATCGTCAGAAACATTTGGCGGCCAGGCGTTTGCGAACCGAAGGACACTTTTCTTATCCCACGCTTTCTCTTCACCCTGTCTACGTTTTTCTCTGTTTTGCCCCTTTCATCCCCGTTTTTGGGCTGTCACTATCTTTCTTCTTCGCTATCTCTAACTCTGTCCAGTCGTTCCTTTTTAGCCGGCGAAAATTCAGGAAGCGGTCACTTGTTCTCGAACCGGCTTACAAACTCCACGTATCGCGCACGCATTATTTCATTTTTACTGTTAATTGTTATTATTATTTGTTACTGTTAAGTGTTACTATTACTTGTTACTATTAATTTTTACTGTTAATTGTTACCATTAATTGGTACTGTTAATTGTTCTTGTTAATTGTTACATTTAATTGTTGCTTATAATTGTTTCTTTTAATTGTAAATTAATAAGTTGGGTTAGGTGATTACGTGTGTTCGTTACACCGAACCAACTGCAGAATCAGTGACGTGCGTGACAAAAAAAAACAGTACTACCCACAGTTCTGCGTGGTGTGTGGAGATTCCGGCAGTGATCAGTTCGACATTGTGATGTTGGCGATAAACGACAATCGTCGCCGGAACTTGGTCATTGCTGCTGCTGCTACTGCTGCTGCTGTATATTTAACAGAAGCAGAGCGGAGAAGAGACAGAAGAAGGAAGCGCCGTGTTTGGGTGAAACAATACCGAGCAAATTCAAATGATGGAGCCCTTGTTCGAGAGCTGAGACAGGAGTACCAAGAGGATTACCGAAATTATTTGCGGATGGATTCTCAAGCGTTCGATGAACTGTTGAAACTAGTTGAAAACAGAATCGCGAAGCAGGACACAGTCATGAGACGGAGCATCAGTGCAGAGCAACGTCTCATCGCCACGTTACGATTTTTGGCTACTGGACGATCTTACGAAGATTTAAAATTTAGTACGGGGATATCAGCTCCTTCATTATCCAAGATAATTCCCGAGACTTGCAAAGTACTATATCAGGTCCTACGGACTGAATTCTTAAAGGTAAGGGTTACAAATTAATAATACGCATACAAAGAATAACAATAATGCTGCATTAGAGGCGCTCCGTTGGAAAAGTTTCTGAGCGGCGTGCACCATTGCGTCGCTCTATTTTTCCTATTCTCAATTTCAGAGAAAACGATAATACCGTTAAGGAACTAGTTGGATGGCGTCTTTAATACTTCGGTGCATGTTCGGTAAAATTCGCATGCATCTTGTTCTGGCTTTCTTTTCTTGCCACCTTTCCTAGTAGCCTTATCTAGCCGATTGTTCGTGACAGGCACTTCTTCTTCCTTCAAACAAAAAAAATTAATAAAATAAGAAATAGGAAAGAAATTAAAAAACAATAAGTCCGTGTCTGTCTGTCGGTATGCCCGCCTGTTGTTCGTGAAACTTGTGTGGTGCGCAGGTCACGCCACAGACGTTTCGTTGTCAACATCATCTCTGTGCGCGCTTCCTATTTCATTTTTTTATTTCTGTATGTATTTTTTGTCATAGTTCCCGAATACCAAGGACGAGTGGAAAAAGATAGCAGAAGGGTTCCATAACAAATGGGATTTTGTCAACTGCGGAGGTGCTATGGATGGAAAACACATCCGAATTGTTCCACCACCGGATTCTGGAGCATTTTATTATAATTATAAAAATTATTATAGTATCGTCCTAATGGCGTTAGTCGATTCTAATTACGAATTCATTTTTGTCGACGTCGGCAAAAATGGAAGGATATCGGATGGGGGTGTTATCGAACATACGGAATTTATGAGACGTTTAAATAACGGGCAGTTGAATTTGCCGGATAATACTGAAACAGTACAAAATTTAAACTTCGCCTTTTTAGGCGATGAAGCGTTTGCTTTGACTAACAATTTTTTAAAGCCTTATGCGCAAAGGGAAGTGGACCATGACAAAAGAATTTTTAATTATAGATTGTCGCGAGCTAGGAACGTAGTCGAAAATACATTCGGTATATTATCCTCGAGATTTCGAGTCTTACATACCGCCATCAATATGAAGGTGGAAAATATATCATATGTCGTATTGGCTACATGCGTTCTGCATAATTTCTTACGGAGACGGAGTACATCATATTTAACTAACAACAGGAGTATGCAAGTGGGGGATTGGCAGAATAATGCAATACAGATGCATAATTTGCAACCCGCCATTCCCAGGAATATTAACAACTCTGCGAAACAAAATAGAGACCGCTATAAAGAATATTTTGTAGGAGAAGGAAGTGTTCCGTGGCAGGAAGACATGTTGAATGTGTATAGAGCGTAAGTGGTTCATGTATTAAGGGGTCACGCCTATCAGTCAGGTCTGAAAACACAAGTATTTTAGGTTTTTTGCAAAGACTTGAAGACTTGTTTAAATAAACGGTTGTGTATTCGAAAATATATATTTTAAAGTTCTTGTTGTTTTTTGCAATGCAATATATAAATAAATAAAGGATTAATAGGCGATCTCCCAACAGCGTTTTTTATTTAAGTACTTTAGGGTGACTGCGACTGTAGGTTTGATCTGGTTCATCAGAAATAACAAATTTGTTCAAATTCAGTTAGTATATTCAATTATTAATCGTGGCTTTTTAAATTTCGTTGCGTAGTTTTTATTTTATAGATGGAAAATGATTTAAGATGATAAGAAATGAGAGCGATTCTGTGGCGAAAGTCGATACTTTTACTATGAAACAGTCGCGATTTTGTAGGAAATTCAATTTTCGGGATAATGAACGTTTAAGCACTAGATAATTTAATATACTAACTAAATTTGGTCGATTTTTTATTTCTGATGAAACAGTTCATAGCTACATTCACGGTCATCCTAATGTGCTTAAATAAAAAAACCTTGTCGGGAGATCGCCGATAAAACCTTTATTTATTTATATATGGCATTGCAAATAAAAATAAAAGAACTTTCAAATATATACTTTCGAATACACAGCCGTTTATTTAAAAAGGTCTTCAAGTATTTGCAAAAAAAAATACTTGCCTTTCAGACCTCACAGGTAGGCATGACCCCTTAATAGACTGTGTCATTGTCACGTCCCGGGTTAAGGACTTAGGGGACAAATGACTTAATGGAAATAAAATAAAACCCAGGCGCGAATCTATATTCTAGCGCACCGGGAGGCGAGGGAGTCAGGCGTGAAATGATGAAATTCTGCACACAAGTTCCTTCGAACGTCAGGCGAGAATGTGAAATTCTGCACACTAATCGTTTCGAACGGCAGGCAAGAATGTGAAATTCAGGAGACTGAGGATTTTTGGGGAAATCAGGCGAGAATGTGAAATTCTGCACACTAACCACTCGGAACTGTCAGGCGAGAATGTGAATTCTGCACACTAACCACTCGGAACAGTCAGGCGAGAATGTGAAATTCTGCACACTAATCGTCTCGAACGGCAGGCGAGAATGTTAATTCTGCACACTAAACGACCAGGGAAGGCTTAATAACTGGTTGGTATTGGGGAGACACCCGTTAGAGCACTTGTTTTGGTTTGGGTTGGAAATCGGTTTTATCGTGGCTTTATTATAAAAGACACGTAATAACTCTGTGAAATTCGGCTAGTCATACGGTTGAGCGAAATCTATGTAAAAGTAAGTTAGTAAACACAGAGATACTTTCCGCGGTCGTTGCCCGTGATCAGCTGTCGCGGCAGCTCGTTAGGATGTATGGATCTTCGTAGCCGTGGGATCGATACAATAAAGTTAAGCGTGATTTAAAGTAAGATTGTTTATTCAGATAAACCACGAGTAAGCCATGCACTGTAAAGCGATAGTGGTAGGTCTTTATAGTAATGCGTGGTACGATAATTAATAGCACATAATGATTATATCAGTGGTTATTACAATGAAACGAGAGTATGAATGTGAGATACAAGTTTATAAGTCAAATATAGTTTGAATAAAGCATGCAGATTTGCTACGCTAGCAATAATAAGTGCACACAATCAGCGTAGTTAAGACAAAGCAGTAAGAATAGAAATACAAAATAATATGAAAGCAAAAAGAATAGTAATATGATAAGCAATAAGAATAGAAATACACAATAATATGATGGGGATGATATACCGTATTAATAATGGTTAATGAAAAATGCTTACAGTAGTTGTCGTAGAGCACAGAATTTATAATATGCGTTATACTAACGCTGAGTTTGGTTTCAGTAAAACTTTGATGATTAACGCAGACGAAGCTTACGCTGTTATTGTCGTCTGAGAAGAAGGAGCTCTCGCGGTTCCTTGTATTTATACTAGTTACAATCTTTTCAGTATGAAGGGGGGTGCGCAGTATGCACCTTGACATAGTTACCCTTATGCGTAGCAGAAACATTTCCGGGGTTTTTGTAAGGGCCAAAGGTTGGTCTATATTTGGATTCGCATTTTCGACACGTACGCCAGATAATCCTCGCGATTATCCTTCCGGGGTTTTTATACACGTGAATTTGAGGGGCTCAACTCCTCGGATGGATTTTGGTTGTTTTAATAGGAAAGGAACGTTGGTGGTTTTGACTGCTTTGGTCATTTAGAGGGTGTGAGACGTGGTCTCGATTTAAGAGATTTGTGGGGCGAGGGACTTGTATAGATTCGATGGTTGATCGTCTTGAGATGGGGACCGCTAAGGTACATCGCCAAGGCGGTCAGTGATCGGGAAAAGGGGTAAGAGTCGTGGTTTGATGAGATTCGGGTGGAGTTGTAGAGTGGGTTATGAAATTGTTAGAATAATTGCCCGCGAAAATTCGTGGGACGTCACACCTCCCCCCTTATATGAAGAAATGCGTGCATTTCTTCTCCGTAAGGAGCAGGGTGGCTTTGATTTGAACTTTTTTTTTTTTTTTTTTTTTTTTTTGTGTTTGATTTGAACTTTGTAGAAGAAGAATTTTGTAGAATTGAGGATTAAATGAATTTAATTGAAACTGTTGCTTATGCAAAAGGAAAAGAAAAAAAAATAAACGATATATATATAAATTTAATTATCTCCAACGGGAGTAAGGGGGGTCTATTTACAGGGAACTATTTACAAGGTTGGTGAAAAGGAACTTTTTTTTTTTTTTTTTTTTTTTGTGTAGGGCTGAGGGAAAGGAAGGTCTGGTGGGATAGGAACTATTTACAGGGAATTGTGGGGATATATATATATATAAGGAATTTTAGGGGGGGTAGGAATAGGAGAGGGTGGAAAAGGTGACATCCTCCAGGATGCATGTGAGGTCCTGACCACTTTGATAGAGGTCATCGAACCATCTTAGGAACTCGGGCGTCAGCTCCGTATGGTCCGGGACCTCCGTCGCTGGCCCCGTGTCCAGGATTTCCACCACACCTGGAGGTGGAGGGATGGTGGAAGGGATTGGGAAATTTGGGATTTGGGGAGGAGGGGTGAGTCCTCTTTGTGGGAAGCGTTGTGGGGGTGGAGGCGTGATCGCCTCCATGAGGGCCTCCCAGTCGATGGGCGAAGGAGGGGGGGGGGGAGTCCTCTATCGTATGTACTTCCACCAGAGGGTCTGCCTCCCGGATGACGACGTCGGCGACGACCCTCGGGAGGAGATGGGAAGTAGTTCCTTCCTCCTGCATGGCCCCGCGGCGCTGCCACCGCATGCGGGCGAGCCTCCTTTTCCGGCCCCCCCCGAAATTGTGGGGTTGGCCAACTAGATTTTTCTTCCTGTGGGGCATCCTGTGCGTACTTTTACGATCTAAGGAGAAAAACTTTGAATATTTGTTCCGATGTGGCTTGGTCAACCGGGGTTCTCGCGCATGTGACCAAGACGCGCTTTGTTTGCATGAATGATTTTGGTTTTTCCCTTCCATGATATTTTTAGGTTTTGCGAGGGAATTACTTCCAATGTAGTATGTGGACCAGAATATTGGTCGCCAAATTTGCCCCTTTTTGGTTCTATCAAAACAAAGACAGGGTCACCCGGTTTGAAGGTCTCCTCGTTTATATGTTTATCATAATATCTTTTGTAACGAAGCTTGGACTGATTTAACCTTTCAGCTGCAGCGGTCTGCAGTTCCTGTACCCTCGTGCTTAATTTGGAAAGGTAATGGTTATAAGTTTCATTTTCAAAATCTTCGGGCACCCGTTTCTGACTGGGTACCCGGGCTATTTTACCGAATACCAGCTCGTGTGGGGTGTAACCAGTCCCCTCATGGACGCTGGTATTATAAGAGAACGCGGCCATTTCAGTCCATTCATCCCAGTCACTGCTCCTACTTATAAACATCTTTAAATATTCGGTTAACACGAGGTGCGATCGCTCTAGAGACCCATTTGTTTGTGGGTGAAAGGCTGTGGTTCGAAATTGTTCAATTTTAAATTTTTGCGCGATTGCTTTCATGAAATTACCGGTAAGATTTGCTCCTTGGTCAGTGAGGATGGCTCTAGGAGCGCCGAATTGACAAATAAATCGTTTTATGAATGCATCTGCGATTTTTATTGACGTAGATTGTTTAAGGGGCTCGCACACGAAGTATTTCGTTAGTAAATCTTGCATTGTTAGGATATAGGTATTTCCTGTTCTCGTAGTAGGTAACGGCCCCACTATATCCAATGCAACTTTATCGAAGGCGTTTCCAGGTGTGTCGGTAAGGATCATGGGTTGTCTGGTTTTAATGCGAACGAGTTTTTTCCGTTGACAGTCCGCGCAGTTTCGGACGAAATCTTCCACGGCTTTCTTCATGCCCTTCCAAAAGTAATGGTGACGAATGCGATTATATGTTTTGGTTACTCCTTTATGGCCGGCTAATGCGGATGCATGGTTTTCCACAATAATGTTTCGTCGTTCCGCATCCTTCGGGATGCGGACTATTTGTAAACATATTGTGACACTGATGTCCTCCTCGTCGACGGCTTCGAGAATATTTGTAATAATATCTCGCCAGCTTAGTTGATCGATATTTGTAGTTTTAGCTATACTGAAAGAGTATATTATGAGTTCACGTATTACGTCTTTAAAGGAAGAAAGGGCCTCGCCCCATGTCGTGGTGGTTAAAGGTGTACTTTGCGTTTCCTTAATAACTAACCCGATAAGAATTTGTCCCTTAATAAAAATTACGTGAGCTCTGCCCAGTGTGAGGTTGTTTGTTATTGACAGGATTCCCGTTTCTTGCAGGTGTTTCGCTCCATCGTCGCAGGCTTTCCCATCGGCGCTTAAAAAGAACACGAGCGTCTCCTTGCGTAGGGACAACGGGTCGCGACTGATAATTGGCATTATCCTGAAGTCCCTATCAGGGTCTGCTTCGTAGGCTGTTTCCGGAGGCTCGTTCGTCTCGATTATTGAAGATTCCGAGTCAGACGTTGATGCGTGTGAAGCGTTAGATGCCACATCGGAATCTGAGTCGTCTTGTTCCGGCGGTGTTGGCGATTGTGGAGGTGAAATATCAGAATATGGCTCATCCGCAGGTTCTCCTTCGGTTGCCTGGGTTTCCTCTTCTATAGAGTTCCCCGGTTCTGGTAAATTCAGCGGGGGGGAATCCGGTGGCGCTATTGTAGGCGTCGGGTCCTTGCGTACTTTTCGGTGCGGTTGGATCCTCGTAGGCGCCTTTCTCAGGCGAGTTCCACTCGCGGGTTTTGGTGTGGAGGTGGACGCTTGGGAGCCCCGAGGCCTCCCTGGTCTTCGTTTGGCCGGGGGCAGATCTTCCCAGTCATCGTCGGCTTCCTCTCGTGGTCGTACGGGGCATATCTTCGCCGAAGGGGGGTTACGAGACAGGGCGTCAGCAAGTTTATTGCTTTTTCCCGGTTGGTAGCGAATTTCATAATCGTACTCGGCTAATTTTAGGCGCCACCTAACGAGGCGCGACGTTGGGTCCTTTACATTGTGTAACCAAATCAAAGGGCGATGGTCGGTATATAAAACGAATTTCCTTCCATAAAGGTAAGGACGGAAGTACCTGGTGCAATAGACGATGGCTAAAAGTTCCTTTTCGATAGTAGAATAGTTGGTTTCTGCTTTGTTTAGGAGGCGGGATGCGTAAGCAATCGGTAACTCCTTTTCAGCGATAGTCTGACTCAATATCCCTGCTATTGCATATTCAGAGGCGTCAGTGGTTACGTGAAATTCTAGTTCAAAATTAGGGTATTGTAGGATAGGTTCCTTTTGTAATGCTGACCTTAAATGGTCGAACGCTGTTTGCTGGGACGGTCCCCAGCAAAAGGCTATGTCCTTTTTCAAAAGTTGGGTTAACGGGTGAGCCTTTCTAGAAAACTCCGGGATAAATTTTCTATAATATCCGGTTAATCCGAGGAATTCTTTGATTCCTTTAGGTGTGCGAGGAGCTGGGTAGTTTCGGATGGCTTCGATTTTTTGTTGGTCCGGTTTTACACCCCCCTCGGTAATTACATGGCCTAAGTATGCAACTTCTTTATGTAGGAATTTACATTTGGAAGGTTGCAGTTTAAGGTTCGCTTCGCGGAGGCGATAGGCGAGTTTCTTGAATTTGATTAAATGTTCGGTGAGGGAACTTGCGTAAATGACGATGTCGTCCAAATACACGAACATTTCTGTGCCTTGGAGTCCTGTAAGAGTGTGGTCCATCAGGCGTTGGAATGTAGCTGGTGCGTTACAAAGCCCAAATGGCATCCTAACAAACTCGTAATGTCCATAAGGCGTGGAGAACGCTGTTTTTGGTGCGTCTTCCGGCTTCATGGGTATTTGGTGAAATCCTGAAGCGAGGTCGAATACTGAGAAGTATTTAGCTCCTCCTAGTTGGTCCAATATTTCGTTGATGTTCGGAAGTGGATAGGCGTCAGAAACGGTCTTTTTGTTTAAGTCTCTGAAGTCGATTACCATCCTCCATAGAAGTTCTCCATTGGGTCCTGGCTTCTTGGAGACGATCCAGATGGGTGAATTGTAGGGTGATAGTGATGGCTTGATAATTTCGCTTTCCAGCATCTTTTGTACTTGCTTGTTGATTTCTTCCTTGTGTACCGGAGGGAAGCGATACTGCTTCGTATTAACCGGTGCCGGGTCCGTTGTTTGGATTCCGTGTTCAATAGCGTTCGTATGACCTAACTTCTCATCTGGCAGGTGGAAGAGGTCGTGGTTTTGTTTTATTATTTCTTGGACGTGGCGCTGTTCTTCTGGGTTCATGTGTTCCGTGGAGATCGATTTTAGCACTTGTTCCGCCCTTGAAGGAGGTTCTTCAGACATTTCCAGTGGTTCCGCGGTAAACGTTTTCGCGAGAGGCATTTTTGTCTCTCTCCGTCGTTTCTGCTTATGTTCTGGGATTATCCTGTCGTACTCTTCCAATTCAACGGTAGGTATCGTAATTGCTATATCTGTCTCGTTGGAGTTTATCACTTGTAAATATGCTTTACCGTCCTGATTCCGGACAAGCGCGTTACCGGCGTGGATGCCTGTGCCCAGGTCTAGCAAGGGCAAATATCCTTCCTTCATATCTGTATTAGATACGCGGACGAAGAAGGTTGTTCTTGATCTTGCGAGTAACACTAATTGGTTCTTATTTATAAAAGGGATTGTTTTTCCTTGAAGGTCCAGCTGGTTTTTTAGGTAATTAATCGTGGCCTTCCTGTCCGTTAGGAATTCGGCTCCAAGTATACCTTGTGTTTTAATGGGGAAATCCTTTGGGACTACGTGGAACGTGGTATCTTTGCCCAAAAGATCTATTTTGATTGTCCCGAGGGTGGGGACAGGGTCCGTAGAAATCCCTTTAAGCAGTAGTTTATTCCCTACGTTGACGTCTTGGATCCTTTTTACGACTTGAATCTTTAATAAGTTCAGCTCTGATCCGGAGTCGATCATTAAATCGGCGTCTTCTTCGAAATCTGGGGAGTTAATTATTACAGCCGGGGCTTCATTTACCGGGTTTACCTGCGCGGTGGCGATTTTATTCCTGAAACCCTCTATTCCCTCTGTACGTTTATCGGACGCGCTCCCGCTTAGCCTGTCCCACGGTACGCGTCCATAGGTACCCGTGGAGGCGGGGCGTTTCCCGAATTCGTCTCCTGGAAGGTTCCAGGGTTCCTTGTATTATAGTTATATATACGCTTCCTACATTCCGAAATCAGGTGTCCGGGCTTCTTACAATATCCACAGATTCGCAGCTCCGTAGGCCTAGGGGGTGGAGGTCGAGTCCTGTCCCAGTATGGGAGTGGTGGGCTTGAAGTTTTATTCCTATATTCCTCAGCAAGGGTTGGGGGTTGCCTCTCGGAGGGTAGAGTTGTCGGTCCTTGGTTGCTGCGACAGACCCGGGCGTCGTGACCGGTCTTGTTGCAGAGCTGGCACGTCAACTTGGGAGTCTTCGGTTCTAAGAACCTGATGCGGTCCCTTTCCATCTCCTTATCCACCCGAATGGCCAGGTTGAACGCTTCGTCGAGCGTTTCGAACGGGTGTTGCAGTAGATTTGTTCTTACGTGAGGTGGAAGTCCATCGACGAATGAGTCCAACGTCAGGCGATCTAAATCCTCGGGGCGATTCCTCGCGAGACCTCGGTAGTATTCCCTATCCTCTTCTAAAATTGCGAAGCGGAGGTCTTTAACGCGGGAGATATATTCTAACACGTGTTCGTTGGCTCCTTTCATAACGTTCGCAAGCTCCCCGCGATAATGGTCAGTCGTTTTTGCGGGGGAGAAGGTTAATTTAAGTTGTTTGATCAAGTCTTTTACGGTATCGAAGACCCGATCCTCAACGGCCAAGGAGGCATGGTCCTGCAATTTATTTCGTAATAACCTAGCCAACTGGGGTTCGGCTTGTAAGGGAACCAGAGCCTTAGCTCTATTACAGGCTCTCGCGAATTGCACAACGGGTATGTTCTCTCCGTTAAACATAGGGACAGTCTCTATGGCGTCCTTTAAGCTGATTTGGGGGGATGGACCGTGGTCACTATCGCGGTCATAGTTTAAAATTGGTTTCCTATCAAATCGGGAGGAACCAGGGGTGGCAAAATTGGTTGCTAGTGGCGGGGGTACAAGAAGTCTGTCTACTGTATCGCGAATGGCTTGGATTTCATCGGAGAGACCCTCCAACGTGAGGCCGTCCGAACCGGTGGCTACGCCCGAACGCGTTTTGGATTGCGGGTTTACGACACATTTTGCGTGCAAGCGCTCGATTTCCGCCTGCTTTTCCCGCAATAATTGTACCTGATTCATTAATTCGGTGGTCGCGGTGTCTATTCTGTCCATGGAAGGGTCCGCGTCTTGGTCCATTGCGCGAGATTCGTTGGTGTCGTCGTACACGGACATAGTTATTTTTATTGTTTCTGTTTTATTTAGAAATTATGGGGTTTTCACTACGCTTAGGCGTCCGGCAGCCGTTGTCTAAACCCTACGGTGCTCTTGACCCTGGTACGCGTTAAAATTGTTACGTGTCTTATGCGAGAGACGATTTTTCCTGGTGCACGCGGCACATTCGTTAATGGGGCGTGCTCTGAGTAAGTGATCTCTACAACGGGGACACTCGGGGAATATGTCGTTTGGTTGGTAGTAGTGTACTTGATAAATCTCGTCTACCTCCACCGGGTCCAAATCGAAACACTTTAGGCAAATATCTTCGCCTTCCGTGGTCGTTGCTACACCCCCAGAAACACAAACCAATGCGTTTGAGTCTAACAATACGCCTCTAAATCTGCGGCTTGGGTAATATAATGTATTTAGATTTTGGTGTTGATCACACATGCTAATTGAAGAATATAATGGGTGTTCTATCTTTATAAGTAACGATTGTCGAACCGTAGGTAACTTTTACTCGTGAGGAGATAACTTTCTGAGCACTCGATGCAGTTTCTTATGGGGCGTTCTCGAATTAATGAGTTTCCGCACCGAGGGCAATAGACGGGAGTTCTATACGTATAATAATAATGCGTCCAGAATATTTCTACGGTGTCTGCGGGCGCTAGGTCAGAACACGTTAGGCAAACCTCGTTTCCGTCTCTGGTGGTAGCGATTCCTCCAGAAATGCAGGTCAGCGCATTCAAAAATGCCGAAATGCTCTGTAATCTGCGGCTCCGGTAGGACGATTCACCTCTATTTGGGCGTTGAATGCACATGCTAGATATCGGGTCTTTGTGGGCACCGTATGTTCAAGAATTTATTCTTTCAACAGTATACGTGTCCCACCGCTGTCACCAAAATTATGTCACGTCCCGGGTTAAGGACTTAGGGGACAAATGACTTAATGGAAATAAAATAAAACCCAGGCGCGAATCTATATTCTAGCGCACCGGGAGGCGAGGGAGTCAGGCGTGAAATGATGAAATTCTGCACACAAGTTCCTTCGAACGTCAGGCGAGAATGTGAAATTCTGCACACTAATCGTTTCGAACGGCAGGCAAGAATGTGAAATTCAGGAGACTGAGGATTTTTGGGGAAATCAGGCGAGAATGTGAAATTCTGCACACTAACCACTCGGAACTGTCAGGCGAGAATGTGAATTCTGCACACTAACCACTCGGAACAGTCAGGCGAGAATGTGAAATTCTGCACACTAATCGTCTCGAACGGCAGGCGAGAATGTTAATTCTGCACACTAAACGACCAGGGAAGGCTTAATAACTGGTTGGTATTGGGGAGACACCCGTTAGAGCACTTGTTTTGGTTTGGGTTGGAAATCGGTTTTATCGTGGCTTTATTATAAAAGACACGTAATAACTCTGTGAAATTCGGCTAGTCATACGGTTGAGCGAAATCTATGTAAAAGTAAGTTAGTAAACACAGAGATACTTTCCGCGGTCGTTGCCCGTGATCAGCTGTCGCGGCAGCTCGTTAGGATGTATGGATCTTCGTAGCCGTGGGATCGATACAATAAAGTTAAGCGTGATTTAAAGTAAGATTGTTTATTCAGATAAACCACGAGTAAGCCATGCACTGTAAAGCGATAGTGGTAGGTCTTTATAGTAATGCGTGGTACGATAATTAATAGCACATAATGATTATATCAGTGGTTATTACAATGAAACGAGAGTATGAATGTGAGATACAAGTTTATAAGTCAAATATAGTTTGAATAAAGCATGCAGATTTGCTACGCTAGCAATAAGAGCAATAAACGTAACAAGACAATATAATAAGTGCACACAATCAGCGTAGTTAAGACAAAGCAGTAAGAATAGAAATACAAAATAATATGAAAGCAAAAAGAATAGTAATATGATAAGCAATAAGAATAGAAATACACAATAATATGATGGGGATGATATACCGTATTAATAATGGTTAATGAAAAATGCTTACAGTAGTTGTCGTAGAGCACAGAATTTATAATATGCGTTATACTAACGCTGAGTTTGGTTTCAGTAAAACTTTGATGATTAACGCAGACGAAGCTTACGCTGTTATTGTCGTCTGAGAAAAAGGAGCTCTCGCGGTTCCTTGTATTTATACTAGTTACAATCTTTTCAGTATGAAGGGGGGTGCGCAGTATGCACCTTGACATAGTTACCCTTATGCGTAGCAGAAACATTTCCGGGGTTTTTGTAAGGGCCAAAGGTTGGTCTATATTTGGATTCGCATTTTCGACACGTACGCCAGATAATCCTCGCGATTATCCTTCCGGGGTTTTTATACACGTGAATTTGAGGGGCTCAACTCCTCGGATGGATTTTGGTTGTTTTAATAGGAAAGGAACGTTGGTGGTTTTGACTGCTTTGGTCATTTAGAGGGTGTGAGACGTGGTCTCGATTTAAGAGATTTGTGGGGCGAGGGACTTGTATAGATTCGATGGTTGATCGTCTTGAGATGGGGACCGCTAAGGTACATCGCCAAGGCGGTCAGTGATCGGGAAAAGGGGTAAGAGTCGTGGTTTGATGAGATTCGGGTGGAGTTGTAGAGTGGGTTATGAAATTGTTAGAATAATTGCCCGCGAAAATTCGTGGGACGTCACATCATACAGGATATTATGTGCAGCGTGTGTCTAAGAAGGAGATGTTTCTAGGATGTACGCCTTCGATTGCTTTAGTTTTTGGATGTGTTGTAGAACAGCAAAAAATAAGAAAAACGTGTTTTTATTATATCGTCTCGTTTGCACATGTAGATGGTGTAACCACCCCTCATAGTCCATTAGAAGAGGTACAAAAGATTCTATTGTTAGTTTCAGAAATATTATCATATTAAAATTGTTTTGAATAAAACCTGATATAGATTTCATTTGCGTCATACGTTGCTGTATGCATGATGTTCTTGTCGTCAGTTACTTTTGTACCTCCTTTTGTGAACTTCGTAGGGTTCTTTTACTCCATAAATATGTAATTGCGCCAATATAAGAAAAACTGTATTTCTTATTTTTTGCTCCTGTAAAAAATATCCAAAAACCAATATAATCGGAGGCGGATACCAAAAAAGCCTCACCTTCCGAATGAGTGCTGGGGAACGAATGAAGCAGGGAGAGAGAGAGGGAGGGAGAGAGAGAGAGAGAGAGCGAGAGAGAGAGAATGGATGGCGAATGGTAAGGAGAACGAGCGTGATGTAATAGTGACGTGAGGGCGTGATACGATAATTATTGTCAAAAGGAGCGAGAGCAGGTGACAGAGTGGGAGAGGAAGGATTGTATGGACGGGAATAAGGAGAGGGTGAGAGAGCGTAATGAAGTCGAGCGAGTATCGTGTAGGTAATTGTACAGTTGTGCTATTTCAATTACACCGTAATTTCATTACATTGTACTTCAATTACATAATAATTAAATTACGCCGTAATTGAATTACATAATTCTAACTTTTCAATTAATTCAATTGCTAATTAGTGTAATGATCTGAAGATCTGAGATAAATGTTTATATTTATCTTTCATGTCTATAATCGGGTAACAGACACCGGGTAGCGATAATCCTTTTCTTTTATTTACCCTTCTCTCATTTGTTGTACAAGCGAATTAAATGTGTTAAATAGTATTAATATACATATACGTTAATAATAATCATTTGTGTACACTGTACAGAGTGTTAAAAAACTAATGTTCACTAGTCTGGTGGGTGAATGTACACCTGTGGACCGGTAGAGATTTGTAAACAAATCTTGCTACGAATTTGTTTATTACATTGGAAATTAATGTTTCAACGATTCGATTGTGTAGAGTTGCACGCAGAGGTATGGGCATACCACAACTGTGCCCGTTTGGTAGTATTTACCCAAACGGTGGGGCCTGCCACAGTGCGTACCCCCAAACGTAAACAAATACAATACGACGTTTAAAGGGACAGAAAATAGTGCAAGGTGCATTGACCTAGTTAGGCCCACCAGGCCACTGTGCCAGACCCCACCATTCGGGTAGAAACTATCAAAGCGGCAGAGTACTTAGTAGTAGGTCCATGCCTCTACGTGCAACTCTACACAATCTAATCGTTCAAACATTAATTTCAATGTAATAAACAATTTCGTAGCAAGATTCGTTTACAAATCTCTACCGGTCCACAGATGTACATTCACCCACCAAACCAGTGAACATTACTTTTTTAACACCTTGCATATTGTCAGTCTGCGCATGTGTTAATATTACTGTTTCAATATGATGTAATTGAATTACTTTGTAATTATAATTTATGGAGTAATCAATTGTAATTCTGCACAACTCTGTACAATTGTAATACATAGTCAATCCAAGAGTGTGAAATCGGTATAATAGAAAATAAACTATAATTTCATAAATGTTTACATTCCTTTTCTTATGCCAATGCAAAATTGTCAATAAAATATTATTCATTAGACATTCTGTTTCTTGTTTACTTTCAGCCCTACATTAAAATGATTTTTCTTCGTAGTTAGTACTTTTGGCCCGTATTCGTAATAATAATAAAATAAACAAATAAAGTTACTCAATCATCAGGCTGAGTTCCACTTTCAGCGGGGACCGTTTCAATCATTACTGCCTCTGCATCTTCTAAATTAGTTATGGCTGTATTGTCTCCTTCCACCTCGGAAGGTTCCTCCAGGAAAGATGTTCCTGGATCTGCTTCATCCATATTGGACATACTGGTGCTTGGGGTCTCCTGATCTACCGTAAATGACATCTGCTCGTAATACCATAAGGTAGGGACGTATGTATATCTGTTCTGTCCCCTTGCCGGAACGTTTCGACTCTGCCACTTTTTTTAACTCTTTCCGGAAAATTCCACGAAGACTTTATATGTTTTTACGGATGAATTCCTTATCGGCTTCCGGAAAGTGTGGTTTCACCAAGTCGATGAACCTGTCGTACGATTCCGTTTTTAAATACCTATTTGAATACTATTTGGTTTTTATTTTCCACAGCCAAGGCATTTGCCTGTATAAATCAATAGATTCAGTTGTCAATTTCTTGCCCCAGGAGTCTTTCATTTTCTTAATGTGTGATTATTATTATATTTAATATGACACGGTACACTCACAAGTCACTGAACTATCTAATGTTCAAACACTTTGACTTTTCGTTTCATTCTGCCTCTGTTCCGTGTTTTCCCTTAAGGGGGGTTTGCGCCTTGTTGGGCTGAAAAATAGGTAATTCTTTGTGAATTTTTTCTATAAAAACGGTTCGTCAAATTAATTTGAGCTTTGGCAGGCCGTCTTATTGTATCTTGAACTATTGTTCTGAATTTTTGTGTGACAGTGAAAAAAAAACATGGCAGATACAAAAAGAGCGTTGGAAAATAATCGGGTGATCCTGGCGTTGACGAAAAGTACTGTAAAGTTTATCCGAAACAAAAAAAAGAGATTCTTAATCTATATGAATGTGGCTATCGGTGGTAGTAGATGTATTGCCGTATCTGTTACCATTCCTTTTTTATTTAAAGAAGTTTTCCAGATTTTGCGGCAAAACCTGTTTCAGACTCAAATCAGGACGCTTCACCTTTTTCAAAAGGCTGTCATTTTAACATTTTTTTATATGTATTAATAAATCTACTACCACCGATAGCCACATTCATATAGATTAAGAATCTCTTATCTTTTGTGTGTTTCGGATAAACCTTACAGTACTTTTCATCAACGCCAGGACCACCCGATTATTTTTCAACGCTCTTTTTGTATCTGCCATGTTTTTTCACTGTCATACAAAAATTCAGAACAATAGATCAAGATACAATAAGACGGCCTGCCAAAGCTCAAATTAATTTGACGAACCGTTTTTATAGAAAACATTCACAAAAAATTACCTATTTTTCGACCCAACAAGGCGCAAACCCCCCTTAACACGTAAACATTGGATCCTCCCTCCGTAGCTGAAATTCCGGGTGGAGGTGGTTACGCCAAAATCTAATTGGTGAAGGTGTGACAGAAGGTGCTGGTGACCATTCGCCTGGGACTCTTAATTAAGGCCTAGGCCAGCAATAAAAATTAAAAAGGCCATCGGTGAAGGCGTCGCGGACAGTCCCAGGATTATGGCAATTAGAATTGGCGATCCAGGTGTTCGCCAGGCGCAGGGAATAAACATAAATACCCCAAGTCTCAACAGTCATGGTTAAAGGTGATAAATATGTAGTCGTGGGAGCAGGGTAAATAGAATATCTTTTTTTCAGCCATTAATAAACTAATTTCAGTTTCATTATAAGTATGTGGAAATACGCGTGGTTACATTGCACACCTTGCAATCAATCCGCCGCGTTCATCAGCAATCCACTGCTAATATATTTTTATAAACAATTGATCTACATATACAGCTTCAACCACCGCGCTGTTGTACTAAAAAATCACACGCGATTACACGCGATAAGCGTTAAAGACACTTGGAGGGGGCACCCGGGGACAGAAGGAGTAGTTTGCGCGTGGTCTCGCCTGCGCCATCCTCTTTTCAAATTACACGCGGATCTCTTATCGCGCGAGTCTATACACGCGCCCGAATATAAAAACAGATGGACGCATAACGATTGGGTGCAAAAGAAGGTTCGCCATAGGGAGGAAATATTACTATGCAGAGGTGGAAACTTCACGTATGCATCCTTACAGGTACGATTGGTCATAATACAATCTCCGTCCTGTGGCTTACCTTATCTCGCGGCGCATACGTGGAGCTAGTTTTTGTTTTGATATTCTAACGCGTGTTTATACTCAAGAGATAAGGGAGCCGTGTTCAATTTTAAAGGAGGGCGATGCAGGCGGAACCACGTGCGGACAGCGGACTACCCCTTTTCTTCCTGTGTCTCTCCGCGATACGTATTGATGGTGGACTTGGTGGGTAATACTTCTTAATTGCTATATTGGTGGCATCTTTCTCACGTGCGTCGGGACAAAAGGGGGCTCAGAGCCAGGCGAAAATTCATTCCTTCTTTACGATCGATAATTTATTATTTTTCCAAGAACGTTTCGACAACATCTGTTTGCCAAATTTGTAAAGGTCAAGAAAAAACGTGGTGACATTGTTCAGTCTGAGTTAATCCGTATATTGCTCTGTCGGTGGGTAGTGCGTACGATGACTTTGAACGCGCAGGTACCGTCGTCAACCGGCAACTCGCGGGACAAAACGGCCATAAACCGCGACCCTAGCGAGACTCTGACCGATCAATGTGGCTAGTTTTGGTAAGCAGATGTCTAGTTTAAAACCTCTACGGTATCGGGAGGGAGGGGAGGGTCCCTCCTACACCGTCGAATTCACAGAAGGAAGGTCCCTCCTCTCCAAGGAAAATTTGGCCAATCAGCACGGTTCTTTACTCGTTCTGGTCATCGTTCGGACCACGGAATCCGAGCAGCCTTCATAAAACAAAGTTTTCACAATTATTTTGTTCACGGTACAGATCACAGAGTCTACATCGATCTAATCGTGGTTTTGGATAAGTTACACTCTCGTCGGGCTCCAAGGTGAGCCAAGAATCATTGGGGTCCCTTCCATATCGATACGATAAGAGAGTGTGGTAAAAAGATGCCTACTCCTTTTAAGATTTGTATTGCTTGTGTAAAAGTACTCCGATTTGCATCACATTTGACATGATTTTAATTGGGAGAACGCCAGGAATCCATTGGTGTTACTTTTATATCGATACGATAAAGAATAAAGAATTTCTTAATACGCTGTAATGAATATTTCACCCTCGACTGTGGGTCGCCGACCTCGATTCGCTGTGGTCAGCCGAGGATTCATACCTGTTTCAGAAAAACTGTATTCTTTATTCTTTATCGCATCGATATGGAAGTGATGCCGATGGATTCCTAATGTTTCTCAAATGAAAATTATAACAAATTTCATATAAATCGGACTATTTTTAACATGGACTATTTTTAACGAAGCTAGCGAGTACTTTGGGTATGGAACTGCTTAAAATTCATGAAAAAAAAATGGTATCACGGATACAAGACACAGGAAGAAAAGTGGTAGTCCGCTGACCGCGCGTGGTTCCGCCTGCGCCGTCCTGCCTTCAAATTAAACACGGATCCCTTATCGTTCGAGTATAAACACGCGTTGGAATATCAAAACAAAAACTAGCTCCACGTATGCGTCGCGAGAGAAGGTAAGCCGTAGGACGGAGATTGTATTATGACCAATCGTCGTACTTGTAAGGATGCATACGCGAAGTTTCCACCTCTTTATAGTAATATTTCCTCCCTATGGCGAACCTTTTCTTGCACCCAATCGTTGCGCGTCCTTCTGTTTTTATATTCGGGCGCGTGTATATACTCTCGCGATAAGGGATCCGTCTGTAATTTATAGGGAGGACGGCGCAGGCGGGACCCCACGCGCGCAAAGTACCTGTTCCCGGGTCCCTACGCGAAGTGTATTGGCCCTCGTCGCGAGTAATCGCGTGTAATTTTTTAGTACAACAACGCGTGGGTGACATTGTATAGATCTATAGATTAAGAGGTTGTTTTACATCAGGTGTTTATGAAAATATACTAGCAGCGGCTTACTGATGAACGCGGCGGATTGATTGCAAGGTATTCAGTGGAACCACGTGTATTTCCATAAAACTGAATTTAGTTTATCAATGTCTGAAAACAAGATATTCTAATTACCCCGCTCCTACGCCTACATATTCATCTTTTTTAAGCATGACTCTTAAGACTCGGTATATTTTAGTTTATATCCTGCGCCTGGCGAACACTTGGCAATTCTAATTGCCATACTCCTGGGACTCTCCGCAATGCCGTCACTGATGGGCTTCAGCCCATGACGTCTTTATTGCTGGACTAAACCTTCAGAATCCCAAGACAGTGGTCAAATAAGGAAATAACTCGCGGAGCTTCCACATCTGGCTGCCAAACGTAAACTAAAGACGTATTTACAACCCCTGATTTTTATTACCCGACCGCTGTTCGGGAAGAAGGACGAAAGCGTTTTGCATGTCCTCCTGGGCTCAAATCAGCCCCTTTTGTCACGCCTTAACCAATTATATTTTGCTATAACCACCTCCACTCGGAATTTGACCTGTGGAGGGAGGAACCAATGCTTACGTTTTAAGTGAAAACACGGAGAAAAGGCAGAATCAAACGAAAATTCGAGGTGTCAATACGTGTTCGTATACTTCGGCTACTTTAGTGACGTACTGTGTGATTGCTGTGAAAATTATGGCAGACGAATCAAAGTGGAGTCACAACGCATTGACAGAGCTGCTTACTTTATACAGAAGAATGCCTTGTCTTTGGAAAGTGAAATCAGTGGATTACTTAAATCGCAATTTACGCAAGAAGTGCTACGATGAACTCATTGCATATTGCAAGCCCATATTCCCGCAAGCAGACAGGGATTTTGTTTAAAAAAAAATTCAAAAGCTCCGTGGGTCATTTAGAAAAGAATTTCGAAAAGTAGAGGCATCGAAACGGTCTGGGAAGGGGGCTGAAGATGTTTATGTGCCATCATTATGGTATTACGAGTTATTAGCATTTACCAAGGACCAAGATACCCCCAGTGCGAGCGTATCTAATATTGAAGAGGATTCTAATCAGCCCCTGGACGAGGTGGAAGCGAGGCGGGACGAACCCGAAGTCGAAGATATTGAGGTTGAAGCTGCAGATGCAGATGCAGATGACATAGACGCTACTGATACACAGCCTCACAGTCAAGTAAGTTTATTTATGACCTTATTTATTTCATTACTACACTCCTCAAACAAAAAAAAATAAGCGACGACCTTCCTGTGTAAAATCAGTATTCATTGGTGGTTGTAGGTACGTTTTTTTGCCCGAGTTATTCAAGTTTGAAGCAAAAAATTTCCCTTTCGCTTTAATTGCTCCTACAAACCCAGGAAATCATTGTAGAACGTTCAACAATAAAGCAATAGAAAGATCAGTCATTCCTCTTTAAGACGCATCGTTTGGTTTTTTTCATTTCAATTAACATTTCGGTGAACCATGTCCTTTCTAAAATACGTTTAAAAATTGCACTTTTATTTTCTCTTCAAGTGAGTACTCTAGTGTACAGACCGCGCAATATAACTTTGCCTCCGAGTGGCCACTGAGTAGGCCGTACGTGCGGAAGAGTCTAACCGTCGGCATTCTTTTAATTCCATTCGAAAAGCATACAAATCTTTTTTTTAAATGTTGTCACTGCAAATTTTTATTCTTTTATTCCTTGGTGGGGTCTAGCATTTTCGGCATTTTTTTTAGGAAGATAATGAATTAAACAGAAAATTCAATATGAAGCCTGTTATTGTACAACTCTCGCCGGACATAATCCGATTTTTTTCCCTACAAAATGGCGACGGCAGAGCCATGATATGCAAGATCTTGAGGAGCGACGTTTTTCACGGTGTTCAATCTTACGGCTATACCGTTTGACTTAGAACAAAAAACCAAAAAGTTTTGCGATATCTTGAACATATTCTTTGCAATTGACTCTTTTATAAAAAAATTGCACTTTTTCTTCCAATGTTCACCATTTCGTGACAAATGAATGTTTCTGGATTTCCATACGTACTTCTCTAGTTTTAGACATGCAGAAAATAGATCTTTTTTGTTTTTTGTTCCAAGTCAAACGGTATAGCCGTAAGATTGAACACCGTGGAAAACGTCGCTCCTCAAGATCTTGCATATCATGGCTCTGCCGTCGCCATTTTGTAGGAAAAAAAAATCGTATTATTTCCGGCGAGAGTTGTATAATAACAGGCTTCATATTAAATTTTCTGTTTATTTCATTATTTTCCTAAAAAAATGACGAAAATGACTGCAATTTTGCTTCGTCCAAGGTGACCTAACCTCTTAATACATCAAACACTTACGCTCTATACACATTCAACATATCTTCCGGCCACGGAATACTTCCTTCTCCTACAAAATACTCTTTGTAACGGTCCCTATTTTGTTTCGTAGAGTTATTTATATTCCTATGATCAACGGGTTGCAAATTATCCATCTGTTCAGCATCGTTTTAACAATTCCCCTTCTGCACACTCCTGTTGTTCGTTATATATGCTGCACTCCGTGTCCGTAAGAAATTATGGAGGACGCAAGTAGCCAATACGACATATGATATATTTTCCACCTTCATATTGATTGCTGTATGTAACACTCGAAATCGCGAGGATAATAAAACCGAATGTAGTTTCGACTACGTTCCTAGCTCGCGATAATCTATAATGATATATTCTTGTATCTTGGCCCAGCGCCCTTTGCGCATAAGGCTTTAAAAAATTGTTAGTTAAAGCAAACGCTTCATCGCCTAAAAAGACGAAGTTTAAATTTTCTACTGTTTCAGGATTATCCGTCAAATTCAATTGCCCGTTATTTAAACGTTTCATAAATTCCGTATGTTCGAGAACACCACCATCCGATATCCTTCCATTTTGCCCGACGTCGATAAAAATAAATTCGTAATTAGAATCGACTAACGCCATTAGGACGATACTATAGTAATTTTTGTAATTATAATACAAAGCCCCTGAATCCGGTGGTGCAATAATTCGGATGTGTTTTCCATCCATAGCACCTCCGCATTTGACGAAATCCCATTTGTTAGGAAACCCTTCCGCTATTTTTTTACATCCGTCCTTGGTATTCGGGAATTATGAAAAAACAAAATACAATACAAAAATAAACAAAATTTAATTATTTTGTTACTTGTTATTTTATTAACTTATTTCTGTTTTTTTGTAAAGGAAGAAGAAGTACGACTGTGTGAAAGTACAAATAAAAGGCCGGCTGGCGAAATGAATCGCTGCGCCAAGAAAAAAAAAAGGATGACAGCGTAATCGAAGCTCTCAAAACTTGCGCTGTCGCATTGACGAACCCCACCACCACCAGAATCGAGATCTCGGAGTACGAGGCCGCAGGCATAAAAGTTGCCAAACAACTGGAACGAATGGACCCGGAGCAGGCCATATATGCGGACAGCATAATAACAGCCGTATTGAGAAGAGGACTGTTAAATACTTTAAAGCCTCACACAGCTTTGTGTGACAACGAATGTAATCTCTATGCCCTGCCGATCCGGGATACAATGAATGTCAACACTGATAATCTTCAAGGACATCATAGTAGGAGTTATTAGATTTTTATAGATACAAGCGCGAATTCATATGAAAATCTGTGTATTTTGTTGTATTTAAACAATTGTCTGGCGCTCTGATTGAAAAGTTGCTGTGCGGTGTGCAGCATACCTAGCGGCTGTTCTATTTAGCTGAAACAAAATACCAAAAAGAATTTTGTTTTTTAGGAAATTGCGCAAGTAATGAACCTTGGAACGCAGTAAAAGTTGCCGTTATTTGTTTAATTTTCCAGTTTTTATCCTCCCAATCGACGTTCATTATTTGCGCAGTTTCCTGAAGAACAAAACTCTTTTTGGTGTGTTGTATCAGATAAACAGAACTGTTGCTATCTTGCACGCCGCACAGCAACTATTCAAACGGATCGTCTGAAAATAGTTTAAATATAGGGGAAAGGTGGGATAGTTGATCACAGTTTTGCTTTTTTATTCAAATAATAATAATGGTTTGCTTTATTTGTATATAATTATGTAAGTTGTAATTCTTAGTGTATTCTCAATATACTTGTTCAAATTCAAGAGCTGAAAACTAATTTTAATGAGTGAAATTCAACATTTTCTGGCAGTGACGGTATGCACAAGTATCCCCCACTGAAGGGGAGACTTGATCACAAGATTTGGGAGACTTGATCAGTGTACTTTAACAGTAAATAACACATTAACTTTCTAAAATATATTTATTATCTTCGTCAATAACATGAAAGAAAGAGAATATCATAAAAAGAAAGTAAACTATAACTAACTTGAAAGAATTACTGAAAAAATAAACCAAAGAATTAAACTGTATGACATAAAATAACATAAATGCATTCTTAAAAGACATTTCACTTAGATATCACCTGATTAAGATGGTGATGAAGGAAATATTTTTCTTCTCACTTTCTTTGCCGAATTTTTCTGTTTCATTAGCCGTTCCATGGTTATTTTTGGGGCATTTTCAGCTGTTCAAGTATCCCACCTCACAGACTGATCAAGTATCCCTCAATGCACTCGATATGAAAAAGATGAAAAATGAAACTTACCTTAAATATTTAGATTAATCAATAAATAGCATTAATAGACCAGAAATTGCTGTTTTTACTTAATATATTTCAAATCGTTGAAAATGCAACATTTACTCGAAAAGGAGGAAGAACAAGCAGACTGAAATATTTACTTTTTGGCTGCAAATAAGATCGAAGCTTCTAACAACATCATTCTATGCTACCAAAAGAAAACTGCTACGTGAAGTGTTGCGATAATGCAAACATTACCGCGATAGCGTGACAGGAGGCACAAATTGCCAATATATTAATTAAAAAACTGATGTGATCATGTATCCCCGCTGATCAACTATCCCACCTTTCCCCTATACAATACACAAATTTTCATATGAATTCGCGATCGTGGATTAGCCTTTCCCCGTTAATAACGATACTATATACTATTATTATACATTATACATTATTGTTAGTCTACATGTATTATTATTATTAGTCTACACGTATTATTACGCATTATTACAGTGCTTTGCACGTCTCATAAATTATTTTGGATAGCGAAGGAGCTGATATTCCTGTTATAAATTTTAAATGTTCATAATTTTATGATAACAGTGCGCATATGAATTTTGTAAGCCGCTCCATTTTAAGCTGTATAACTGTGGATATAACCACTATTTTTACATAAACCACTATTTTTACATACAATTTTGTTTCATATTCCCTAAACATTGACAAGTGAAGCCACAAAGCTAGAAATAAATATATTTAATTGGTTGGTTTTAAAAAATTCGCGTTCACTTTCTACCGCTTCTAGCGGCTCGTAGAGGCTTGGCTGCCAGGCTAGGCGCGCGCTCCAGGATTTCCGGTCGCACGGAAATCCTGAAGCGCGTGCCGATCCCTTGGTTTCAAGTGCTGTTTTCCTTTTCCAACTACCTTATCTGTCTCTTATGTAAACTCTTCTGGAGTCAAGGTTGGCGCGCGGGCAGGACCGTGGTGTTTTCTGGCGCGCGGGCAGGACTGTGGTGCTTTCTGGCGCGCCACAACCCTTTCGAACGCGCCACGCAAGAGCGTGTGTGAAAAATTTTACCTGCCTCACGAGCAATCAGAAGACTACCCCCTTTCTTCAAAACATCTTGCATATTACATCTCTTCATCATTTATCTTATGTGTATTTATCGTCTATCAATATTAGTTTTTATATTAAAACAAGCAATGACAAGGTGATTATTGCCGTCAATAGTAATAATTATGATCGTCATAACAGGGAATGTGTTAACTGCAATTTCATTTGCCATCGCATTGTCGGGGAAACATTTGGACATTTTTTAATGTACCATTGTAAAATGTTACAGTCGTTATAACTCAGTCATAAACCATTTCCAGAATTTATCGATGATATACATCGAACAGGTAGTACACAATACACTACTGCGGTGGATCGTGTAAAAAGCATGTGAAGTCGACGTAGAAATGGGAGCCCGAACTCGCTGTCTCTAAGTAGTGACGGGTACGACCTCCTGGCCCGCGCGAAGGAACGCCGCGATCCGGCTTCACGTACTTTGGCGTGTCGCGCGGCGCGAGGCGCGCCGGACCGCGCGCCGGAACGTCCGTGTAAAGGGCCCTAATCGAGTCAAACGAGTCAAACGAGTCAAACGAGTCAAACGAGTCAAACGAGTCAAACGAGTCAAACGAGTCAAACGAGTCAAACGGGTCGAACAGGACAATCGAGTCAAACGAGTCAAACGAGTCAAACGAGTCAAACGAGTCAAACGAGTCAAACGAGTCAATCGAGTTAAACGAGTCAAACGAGTCAAACGAGTCAAACGAGTCAAACGAGTCAAACGAGTCAAACGAGTCAAACGAGTCAAACGAGTCAAACGAGTCAAACGAGTCCAACGAGTCAAACGAGTCAAACGAGTCAAACGTGTCAAACGAGTCAAACGAGTCAAACGTGTCAAACGAGTCAAACGAGTCAAACGAGTCCAACGTGTCAAACGAGTCAAACGAGTCAAACGAGTCAAACGAGTCAAACGAGTCAAACGAGTCAAACGAGTCAAACGAGTCAAACGAGTCAAACGAGTCAAACGAGTCCAACGAGTCAAACGAGTCAAACGAGTCAAACGAGTCAAACGAGTCAAACGAGTCAAACGAGTCAAACGAGTCAAACGAGTCAAACGAGTCAAACGAGTCAAACGAGTCAAACGAGTCAAACGAGTCAAACGAGTCAAACGAGTCAAACGAGTCAAACGAGTCAAACGAGTCAAACGAGTCAACCGAGTCAAACGAGTCAAACGAGTCAAACGAGTCAAACGAGTCAAACGAGTCAAACGAGTCAAACGAGTCAAACGAGTCAAACGAGTCAAACGAGTCAAACGAGCCAAACGAGTCAAACGAGTCAAACGAGTCAAACGAGTCAAACGAAGCAAACGTGTCAAACGGGTCAAACGGGTCGAACAGAACAATCGAGTCAAACGAGTCAAACGAGTCAAACGAGTCAAACGAGTCTAACGAGTCAAACGAGTCAAACGGGTCAAGCGAGTCAATCGAGTCAAACGAGTCCAACGAGTCAAACGAGTCAATCGAGTCAAACGAGTCAAACCAGTCAAACGAGTCAAACGAGTCAAACGAGGCAAACGTGTCAAACGGGTCAAACGGGTCGAACAGGACAATCGAGTCAAACGAGTCAAACGAGTCAAACGAGTCAAACGAGCCAAACGAGTCAAACGAGTCAAACGAGTCAAACGAGTCGAACAGGACATTCGAGTTAAGCGAGTGAAACGAGCCAAACGAGTCAAACGAGTCAAACGAGTCAACCGAGTCGAACGAGTCAAACGGGTCAAACGAGTCAAACGAGTCAAACGAGTCAAACGGGTCGAACAGGACAATCGAGTTAAGCGAGTTAAACGAGCCAAACGAGTCAAACGAGACAAACGAGTCAAACGAGTCAAACGAGTCAAACGAGTCAAACGAGTCAAACGACACAAACGAGTCAAACGACACAAACGAGTCAAACGACACAAACGAGTCAAACGACACAAACGAGTCAAACGACACAAACCAGTCGAACGAGTCGTACGAGTCAAACGAATCATACGAGTCAAACGGGTCAAACGAGTCAAACGAGTCAAACGAGTAAAACGAGTCAAACGAGTCAAACGAGTCAAACGAGTCAAACGAGTCAAACGAGTCAAACGAGTCAAACGAGTCAAACGAGTCAAACGAGTCAAACGAGTCAAACGAGTCAAACGAGTCAAACGAGTCAAACGGGTCGAACAGGACAATCGAGTTAAGCGAGTGAAACGAGCCAAACGAGTCAAACGAGTCAAACGAGTCAAACGAGTCGAACGAGTCGAACGAGTCAATCGAGTCACACGAGACAAACGAGTCAAACGAGTCAAACGAGTCAAACGAGTCAAACGAGTCAAACGAGTCAAACGAGTCAAACGAGTCAAACGAGTCAAACGAGTCAATCGATTCAAACGAGTCAAACGAGTCAAACGAGTCAAACGAGTCAAACGAGTCAAACGAGTCAAACGAGTCAAACGAGTCAAACGAGTCAAACGAGTCAAACGAGTCAAACGAGTCAAACGAGTCAAACGAGTCAAACGAGTCAAACGAGTCAAACGAGTCAAACGAGTCAAACGAGTCAAACGAGTCAAACGAGTCAAACGAGTCAAACGAGTCAAACGAGTCAAACGAGTCAAACGAGTCAAACGAGTCAAACGAGTCAAACGAGTCAAACGAGTCAACCGAGTCAAACGAGTCAAACGAGTCAAACGAGTCAAACGAGTCAAACGAGTCAAACGAGTCAAACGAGTCAAACGAGTCAAACGAGTCAAACGAGTCAAACGAGTCAAACGAGTCAAACGAGTCAAACGAGTCAAACGAGTCAAACGAGTCAAACGGGTCGAACGGGTCGAACAGGACAATCGAGTCAAGCGAGTTGAACGAGCCAAACGAGTCGAACGAGTCAAACGAGTCAAACGGGTCAATCGGGTCGAACAGGACAATCGAGTGAAACAAGTCAAACGAGTCAAACGAGTCAAACGAGTCAAACGAGTCAAACGAGTCAAACGAGTCAAACGAGTCAAACGAGTCAAACGAGTCAAACGAGTCAAACGAGTCAAACGAGTCAAACGAGCCAATCGAGTCAAACGAGCCAAACGAGTCAAACGAGTCAAACGAGTCAAACGAGTCAAACGAGTCAAACGAGTCAAACGAGTCAAACGAGTCAAACGAGTCAAACGAGTCAAACGAGTCAAACGAGTCAAACGAGTCAAACGAGTCAAACGAGTCAAACGAGTCAAACGAGTCAAACGAGTCAAACGAGTCAAACGAGTCAAACGAGTCAAACGAGTCAAACGAGTCAAACGAGTCAAACGAGTCAAACGAGTCAAACGAGTCAAACGAGTCAAACGAGTCAAACGAGTCCAACGAGTCAAACGAGTCAATCGAGTCAAACGAGTCAAACCAGTCAAACGAGTCAAACGAGTCAAACGAGGCAAACGTGTCAAACGGGTCAAACGGGTCGAACAGGACAATCGAGTCAAACGAGTCAAACGAGTCAAACGAGTCAAACGAGCCAAACGAGTCAAACGAGTCAAACGAGTCAAACGAGTCGAACAGGACATTCGAGTTAAGCGAGTGAAACGAGCCAAACGAGTCAAACGAGTCAAACGAGTCAAACGAGTCAATCGATTCAAACGAGTCAAACGAGTCAAACGAGTCAAACGAGTCAAACGAGTCAAACGAGTCAAACGAGTCAAACGAGTCAAACGAGTCAAACGAGTCAAACGAGTCAAACGAGTCAAACGAGTCAAACGAGTCAAACGAGTCAAACGAGTCAAACGAGTCAAACGAGTCAAACGAGTCAAACGAGTCAAACGAGTCAAACGAGTCAAACGAGTCAAACGAGTCAAACGAGTCAAACGAGTCAAACGAGTCAAACGAGTCAAACGAGTCAAACGAGTCAAACGAGTCAAACGAGTCAAACGAGTCAAACGAGTCAAACGAGTCAACCGAGTCAAACGAGTCAAACGAGTCAAACGAGTCAAACGAGTCAAACGAGTCAAACGAGTCAAACGAGTCAAACGAGTCAAACGAGTCAAACGAGTCAAACGAGTCAAACGAGTCAAACGAGTCAAACGAGTCAAACGAGTCAAACGAGTCAAACGAGTCAAACGAGTCAAACGAGTCAAACGAGTCAAACGAGTCAAACGAGTCAAACGAGTCAAACGAGTCAAACGAGTCAACCGAGTCAAACGAGTCAAACGAGTCAAACGAGTCAAACGAGTCAAACGAGTCAAACGAGTCAAACGAGTCAAACGAGTCAAACGAGTCAAACGAGTCAAACGAGTCAAACGAGTCAAACGAGTCAAACGGGTCGAACGGGTCGAACAGGACAATCGAGTCAAGCGAGTTGAACGAGCCAAACGAGTCGAACGAGTCAAACGAGTCAAACGGGTCAATCGGGTCGAACAGGACAATCGAGTGAAACAAGTCAAACGAGTCAAACGAGTCAAACGAGTCAAACGAGTCAAACGAGTCAAACGAGTCAAACGAGTCAAACGAGTCAAACGAGCCAATCGAGTCAAACGAGCCAAACGAGTCAAACGAGTCAAACGAGTCAAACGAGTCAAACGAGTCAAACGAGTCAAACGAGTCAAACGAGTCAAACGAGTCAAACGAGTCAAACGAGTCAAACGAGTCAAACGAGTCAAACGAGTCAAACGAGTCAAACGAGTCAAACGAGTCAAACGAGTCAAACGAGTCAAACGAGTCAAACGAGTCAAACGAGTCAAACGAGTCAAACGAGTCAAACGAGTCAAACGAGTCAAACGAGTCAAACGAGTCAAACGAGTCAAACGAGTCAAACGAGTCAAACGAGTCAAACGAGTCAAACGAGTCAAACGAGTCAAACGAGTCAAACGAGTCAAACGAGTCAAACGAGTCAAACGAGTCAAACGAGTCAAACGAGTCCAACGAGTCAAACGAGTCAAACCAGTCAAACGAGTCAAACGAGTCAAACGAGTCAAACGAGGCAAACGTGTCAAACGGGTCAAACGGGTCGAACAGGACAATCGAGTCGAACAAGTCAAACGAGTCAAACGAGTCAAACGAGCCAAACGAGTCAAACGAGCCAAACGAGTCGAACGAGTCGAACGAGTCGAACGAGTCGAACGAGTCGAACGAGTCGAACGAGTCGAACGAGTCGAACGAGTCGAACGAGTCGAACGAGTCGAACGAGTCGAACGAGTCGAACGAGTCGAACGAGTCGAACGAGTCGAACGAGTCGAACGAGTCGAACGAGTCGAACGAGTCGAACGAGTCGAACGAGTCGAACGAGTCGAACGAGTCGAACGAGTCGAACGAGTCGAACGAGTCGAACGAGTCGAACGAGTCGAACGAGTCGAACGAGTCGAACGAGTCGAACGAGTCGAACGAGTCGAACGAGTCGAACGAGTCGAACGAGTCGAACGAGTCGAACGAGTCGAACGAGTCGAACGAGTCGAACGAGTCGAACGAGTCGAACGAGTCGAACGAGTCGAACGAGTCGAACGAGTCGAACGAGTCGAACGAGTCGAACGAGTCGAACGAGTCGAACGAGTCGAACGAGTCGAACGAGTCGAACGAGTCGAACGAGTCGAACGAGTCGAACGAGTCGAACGAGTCGAACGAGTCGAACGAGTCGAACGAGTCGAACGAGTCGAACGAGTCGAACGAGTCGAACGAGTCGAACGAGTCGAACGAGTCGAACGAGTCGAACGAGTCGAACGAGTCGAACGAGTCGAACGAGTCGAACGAGTCGAACGAGTCGAACGAGTCGAACGAGTCGAACGAGTCGAACGAGTCGAACGAGTCGAACGAGTCGAACGAGTCGAACGAGTCGAACGAGTCGAACGAGTCGAACGAGTCGAACGAGTCGAACGAGTCGAACGAGTCGAACGAGTCGAACGAGTCGAACGAGTCGAACGAGTCGAACGAGTCGAACGAGTCGAACGAGTCGAACGAGTCGAACGAGTCGAACGAGTCGAACGAGTCGAACGAGTCGAACGAGTCGAACGAGTCGAACGAGTCGAACGAGTCGAACGAGTCGAACGAGTCGAACGAGTCGAACGAGTCGAACGAGTCGAACGAGTCGAACGAGTCGAACGAGTCGAACGAGTCGAACGAGTCGAACGAGTCGAACGAGTCGAACGAGTCGAACGAGTCGAACGAGTCGAACGAGTCGAACGAGTCGAACGAGTCGAACGAGTCGAACGAGTCGAACGAGTCGAACGAGTCGAACGAGTCGAACGAGTCGAACGAGTCGAACGAGTCGAACGAGTCGAACGAGTCGAACGAGTCGAACGAGTCGAACGAGTCGAACGAGTCGAACGAGTCGAACGAGTCGAACGAGTCGAACGAGTCGAACGAGTCGAACGAGTCGAACGAGTCGAACGAGTCGAACGAGTCGAACGAGTCGAACGAGTCGAACGAGTCGAACGAGTCGAACGAGTCGAACGAGTCGAACGAGTCGAACGAGTCGAACGAGTCGAACGAGTCGAACGAGTCGAACGAGTCGAACGAGTCGAACGAGTCGAACGAGTCAAACGGGTCGAACAGGACAATCGAGTCAAACGAGTCAAACGAGTCAAACGAGTCAAACGGTTTGAACAGGACAATCGAGTCAAGCGAGTTAAACGAGCCAACCGAGTCAAACGAGTCAAACGAGTCAAACGAGTGTTACGTCCCTACTTCCTTATTTAAGCGCGATTTCTAGGGAATTTATATTTTCTATCCGCTTTTGAACTAATCCTGGGACTTAACGCTCTGGGATAGTTGAGAATGATTGTTACGCGTATTATTGAACATACTTACTTTCTATAATGCGATGTGTCGCCAGGGGATGGGAGCGTTCGGAATGCCGTTAATTTCTAGAGCTGCGTTGGATTTCTGTTGGGCCCAATCGCCGCAGTAGATCGTGATTCCCTTAACCCTTGGCTTGATGTTTTTTATTACGGGAGTTGGGGTGACTCCCAACGAGGATCCTATTGCTGGGCGCACTTATAATTATAGTTTATTCTTCGTAGTTGTACCTTTCGCCCGGCACGATTGCTTTTAGGCATCTGGGAATTAATTAAATCTTTTAGTTTTGTTCAAATGGAACTCGGTTTACGCTTACACTCCAGAGGACACTGGTGGGCAGCTGTCTGCGCGCCAGTGATTCTAAAGAATCAGCTCAAACCATAGTTCGTTAATTATTCATTTTTTTTATGAATTGATGGATCGATTCGTATTAAATTGACCGCGTATACAGATTGATCTCTAGTATCTAGTGACATAGTGGGCAGCTGACTGCTCGCCAATGACACTTTCAACAGAGGAGAATCTGGATTTCTTTATTCTCATTTCTACGGTAACTCAAAAAACACTCAGAATGCCCAAAAGCTTAGGAAGGCTAGTAAAACACTTGGAACGCGTTAAATATGATTTTATCGCCTTTACTAATAATAAAAACTTCACTTACAACTTTTACACTTTGAAAAATAAAACGTGGACACTGAAGCGAATGTTTTAGATGATTCCGGTAATTATTATGGTAATGAGCTCCGCGGGTGGTCAGTCCCTTTTTATAGGGCAATTGGTCACTCCTACTCTAGGATTTGTCACATGACAAATCATAGGTGGGATAGCCCACCCCACAGCCTCCACCTGGGATCTTCCAGGGAGAATCTTCCCATCGCGCTATCTGAGAATCTGTTTACGATTTAGTCACGTTCCTCCGTGGCCTTTTATGTGTCTTTCCTCGCGACTAATATGTATTATTTTTAGATTCCCAGCGGCGACGATAGCAAGATTCTTTATACATATTTGGATTTATATGTTTATTATATTTTTTGTACGGTTGATACCGTGCGGCTTACGTACTAGGGTCTGAAGTTAAATACATGATATGGGTATCGGTGATCGAGTATCGGGAAATAAATGGGAGGGCAATCTTCTGGCGAGGACCAGGGGCACAGCTCTGCGAAGGTGGTGTCGACTCCGCTGGTTGATAAGGCCCTCCGTCCCATGCTGAACGTCAGCTGGTGTTGACTGGGCCTCTTTCGTGTGCGTGCGGTCAACGAGCTGGTGTACTGCTGACTGTCCGCTACCTCCTTGATGCTGTTTGTCCTGTTCGCTGTTGCCGTTCGAATATCCCTTGCTCGATCTCTTCTTATTGTAACTTATTATGATAATGCCTTGTCGGCAATTTGTTGCACAATATTTAGTATGATGTTTTCATACGAGGTTGTTATATTACCTCAGAGTACGGAATAGTAAATAAAATGAATTAAAGGTTAAATAATATTTGATTCTACGTCGCGGGACGTGACACCTCCCCCTTTAGAAAGCAAATTTCCAGAAGAAATTTGTTTTAATTCTTGGATGGCTTCTTTGAATTCTCTTGCCGCTGGAGTCGGTTGTCGTCCCTCGTCAGTTGTTGCTGGTTGATCTGCATTCTGCGATGATGGTTGTTTTTTCTTGGCCAAATATAATATTAAAGTTGTTATGGAGGTCCAAATTGCTCCTGACAAGTGTAATCCGCATCCGTAGACTGCATGTATTTGATATCCGTGTATAATGGTATCAAATATTGTTTTTATTAGTTTAATGATAATAAAAACTCCAAGGAGTCCTGCGGTGACTGTTCCAAATTTAAGGAATCCGTTCCAGAATTTGGCTGCTGCATTCTCGGCTAATGTGGTGATGGTTTCTTCGTCCATAATTCCCATTATTGAAATTGATCCTGCGGGAATATTTTTCCCGGATACTCCTCTGGCGAGTGTGTTTAATACGGCTGCCTTTTCAGCAGGGAACATAATGTGGTCCCTTAAATTTTCCAGTTCCTTCTGTGTATATATCCCGCTGGTTGCGAGATCCGAAGGAGATGTGTAGTGCCAACTGAGTTTTGTTTTTGGATGTAATAATTGAGGTGGACGGACTTCAATCGGATGTGGTGAAATTCTGTGCCATGCTTGGTCGATTTCATACATGACTGGTAGAATGGGACTACATTCTCTATGTGTCCCTTGAGTGGTTAAAATATGTGTCTTCGGTGTTAAGAACATTGAATTATTTTTTAACCATACAGGCAATTCTATATAGCATTCATCTGTTTGGCGTATTTTAACTTGAACAGAAATGCATTTTATAATGTGAATCACTTCGCCAGCTACTAGTGCCATATGTCCCGGTGTTTTCGTGACTATATTAGCAAATTCGTCTGGTTTCAGCGTAGCAATTATCAGAGCATTGTTTAATATTTGTTGTTCCAATAAGCATTTTTGTAAAATGATGTCTCTGTATAGGGTTTCCAATTCAGTTCTTATATGTTTCTCCACGTAGACAGATTTGGAATTCACGTACGTGAAAATATCTAAATTTTCTACTGGGATTTTGTGTAAAGATGCAAAAATTCTTTCCTTCGTTGTTTCCAAGATAAATAACTTTGGACGTTCCGTTTGTATGAGCGTATAACCACATAGATGTTGCTCTCCTATTGGAGTTAAAGCGAACGTAATATCTTGTGTAGTCAATGCATATACGGAAGGTGATTTTTCTTCGGCTTGGCTGGTATCGGTAATTTTGGATGCCAGCCCTTCGTAGAGTACATCATAGCGATCGAATTTGCAAGTCGATGGTGGAAAGGAGTGCCAGAACGTGTGTCCGTCCTCGTTGTCCAAGCAAAATCCGTTTTGAAAATAGCATATAGTTCCAGATTTCAATATGATTTTGTTATGCTCCAGTCGTACTGGTACTAGAGCAGGTTTGAGTGTTATTTTCGCCATTGCTTGTACTACTACTTTTTCCCATGATCCATAAGGGTCGGAAAATTGTGCTCCGGTACATTTTCCATCTGCGGTGAGTGATCCGGCCATGGTGAATGTCCGGGTTGATGTTTGGTTCATTTTGAGTCCCACCAAATAGACGTTGTTACCAATGACGGTGGATCCGTATCCATGCATATCTCGGCATTGACGTTCGGTTAAATCTTCGAGGTATTCATTTAATCCGTTGTGTACTGCGGAAATGTGTGAATGCATTCCGCAATAATAAATGGTTCTTGAAATTATCAGCTTGCATTGGATGACTTCCACGTAGTTGAAGTCCGAGAGTTGCAGAAGTTGAATGTAGATTTCCTTTGTAGTTGTGGAGATTGGGTTGATTTCGCAATCTCCTACTGAATTTAATGAGACGGTTGTCACGTTTAAATGTTGCCCATTGCAATCGTATCCAATGAGGGCCCAAACGAGATTTACGTTGATTAGAATTATCCATGGTAAAATCATGATAATTCCCCTTTTAATAAAAAAATAAAATAAAATTTGTTTTGATCTATCGTTATTTTAACAACGATTCATAATATTCCCTTTAGTATTTCGTACTCTAAGTATTTGATCGTTTAATTACTTTGTATACGATTTTGTTTTAATTACTAATCAACCTGGATTGGACCTAATATATGCAAGTTTAAGTTTATTTATATGTACTGTACGGGTTGTCCCATCAGATAATATTTTGACATTCTGATTTGGTAACAATTCAAGTACTTTATACGGTCCTGAGTACTGATCTGCGAACTTCGTCCTCCGAGGTTCTTTCATGAGATATACTAAGTCTCCTGCTTTAAAATTTTGCGGATTAATTTTCCGATCATAATACTGTTTAGATTTGGCTTTTGCCTTTATCAAATTTTCTCGGGCTTGAGTTTGCAGATTAGTTATTTTGCGAAATAAATCTCTAAGATATTCGGCATATGTGGGTTCCAAATCTTCACCAATAGGTTTTTCGCTCGAAGGTTCTCGTGCAATGCATCCGAAAACTAATTCATGCGGTGAAAATTTAGTACCCTCGTGTACTGCGGTATTATATGAAAACATTGCTAAATCTATCCAATCGTCCCAATTTTCGTCGTTCGTCGTATATTGTTTTAAATATTCGGTTAATACGTGATGCGATCTTTCTATCGAACCGTTACTCTGTGGATGATAGGCTGTAGTAACATAACGCTTAATTTTGAATCGTTTAGCGACGATTTTTATTAAATTTGAAGTGAAATTTGTTCCTTGATCGGTTAAAATAGCTTTAGGTGATCCGAATCGGCAAATAAACCGTTTTATAAATACATCCGCTATATCGGCAGAGGTGGTTCGAGCTAAAGGTATCGCTATTGAATATTTTGTTAACAAATCTTGTATTGTTAATATGTGTGTTCTTCCTTTTCTAGTTTTTGGTAATGGTCCAACAATGTCCATACTGATTTTGTCGAACGCTTTGCCTGGAGTGTCTGTCAAGACCATTGGTTGTTTTGTTTTTATTCTCGTCAATTTCCTCATTTGACAGTCTTGACATTCTCTAATGAATTTTTGAATTTCCTTTTTCATATTCTCCCAATAATAGTTTTGACGTATTCTGTGGTAGGTTTTTGTAACTCCCTTGTGTCCTCCACTGGACGACGTATGTTTTTCTTTTATTATGTGTTCCCTCAGATTTTCGGGTGGTGTTACTACATCACCCGTACAAATTGTAATTGTTATTGGTAGTTCTTTGAAGACGTCTTTTAGTCTGTTTATAATATATTTCCATGGTACGTCCTCTATATTATGAGTTCTACTTATGGAGAATGATTGTAGGTTAAATTCCGTAACTGTGTCCCATAAAGACACTAGACTATTTAAAATGTTATCAGGTCGTATAGGAGTTCTTGAATCTTCTTTGATTGGTAGACTTATTATATATTTCGTTCCATCTGGTACTGACCGTGCCCTTTCTAGGGTAAGTTCTACATGATTTGGTAGCAAATTTTCTGTTTCTAATTCTTTGGCACCTCTATCAATTGGATTTCCATCCAATCCAATGAAAATGACTCTATTATCTTTTATTTTTGCCAAAGAATCTCTAGATTCTCTTATCACTAATTGGTTTTGATGAGGACTGGTTTAGGAAAATTCTCTGCTGCTTCAATCTTCTTCGGATCTGGTTTTACTCCATGTTCGTCAATTATGTGTCCTAAGTACATCACTTCACGTCGTAAGAATTCGCATTTATCCGGTTGAAGCATTAATTTTGCATCTCGTAGTCTTTTCATTAATCTTGTAAATTTTATTTCGTGTTCACGAAGAGATCTGGAATATATTACAATGTCATCCAGATAAACAAAAAGTTCGGTTCCTTGAAGTCCCGATAGAACATTATTCATGAGGCGTTGAAATGTTGCAGGTGCATTTTTCAAACCAAAGGGCATTCTTGTAAACTGATAATGTCCATATGGTGTAGAAAATGCTGTCTTGTGTGCGTCTTCTGGTGCCATCTTAATCTGATGAAACCCTGATGCTAAGTCGAATGTAGAGAAATATTTTGCACTCCCTAATTGATCTAATATCTCAGTAATATTTGGTAGGGGATACGCATCGCCTATCGTCTTTTCATTTAATTTTCGATAATCGATTACTAATCTCCATCGTTTTTTACCTTTTGAATCTGGTTTTTTAGGAACGATCCATAATGGAGAATTATATGGAGATGTGGATGATTCTACCACACCAGTTTCCAATAGTTCTTTTATTTGTTGATTTATTTCGTCTTTATGAATTGGTGGATATCGATACTGCCGAGTATTTATCGGTATATCATCCGTAGTATGAATTCTATGTTGTATACTATCTGTTCCTTCCAAAGTTTCTCCTGTTAAATGAAATCGATCTTCATTTTCCTTTATTAGTTGCATCACATTTTCCTTTTCTTCCTCGTTTAAGTGATCTAATCGCAGTAGTTTCAAGATTTCCTCAAATCGATTTTCCTTCGATATCTTTGTCGTATTACATCGTTTAGTGGGACGTTCTTCAAATGGAAGTATTTCGATTGTAGGTACCACAATGTGATAATCTTCATCCGTACTATTTACTATTCTCATATGAGCTTTTCCTTCTCGATTTGTTACTAATGCATTTCCCAAATAGATTCCTTCTTTTATGTGTAATTTTCCTACGTATCCTTCACGCAGTTCTGGATTTGCAATATTAATGTGGAAAGGGACTGAACTTCTTTTTGGCACGAATATCTTCTCGTATGTATTAAAGGGAATATAGGTTTTTCCCCACTTGATTTGCTTTTTTGCATAATCGATGCTAGCTTCTTGATGTAACAGAAATTCGGATCCTAAGATTCCGTCTTCATCGTCAAACAGTGTGTCGTTTACCACGTGGAAATTCACTGGATGATTCGCAATCATTATTGATGCAGTCCCTAAGGTAGCTTGATTCGAATCGATTATTCCACGGATATATATGATTTCTTGAGTGTTGACGATTGTCGATGCTGTTACCATTGATTTCTTGATGAGGTTGACGTCGGATCCCGAATCAACCATTAATCGTGCCTTCCCTTCCAGATTAGGAGATGCTATTAGTATTGTTGGAATATTTCGTACGGTATTTATTGGAACAGTTACTGTTCGTCTATTTCTTCGTCTTCTTCCTCCATTGAGTCCCTCTTGGTTTGTTTTTCCTTCACTGACTTTTCCTCGATTTCCAACGTCGGTTTCCAGGGCGTTGATTTTCCTGATGGTTTTATTTCTCCCGCTTTTGGGACTTCTATTTTCATTATTTTCTGGCGCTGTGGAGGGTTCCCACTCCGGATTGCGCCGGACGTTTCCGGATGGCCCTGCTCGTTTCCCTGGTTCATTCTTGAATACGGGACTATTTCTCCTGACTCTATTTTAGCCTTGAACTTGAAACAATCCTTAATCAAATGTCCCGGTTTCTTACAATAATTGCAAGAAATTTCTAATTGATTCGGTGGTGAAGCTGCTGCCCCGTTGTTTCGCGATGAATTTGATTGCCACGCGTTATTTCGCGTAGGATTGCTTTGCCATCCACTATTTCGCGGTTGGTTATTTTGCCATTTTGGTATGGCTCCTTCGTATCTAGGGGGACCGAAGTTTGGTTTATTTTGGGGTACCGACGGGTACCCTCTCTGATCGCGGGACACGGGTTGTTGACGGTTATACGAACTTGTCTTCATTCTTTCGTCTTCAATTTTGACTTCTTTATCTATTTCAACGGCTAGAGCATAGATCTCATCCAGCTCTAGTTCTTGACTCTCCTGTCTCAAGCGTAAAGAAATTTCTCGAGGTAATCCTTTAATAAAAGCTTCCTGTGTGTCCGTATTAATGTTTTCTTGAATTGTAGCGGATATTTCCTCATGATCTCGTTTTTCTCCGTCCATTATAGCTAAACGCAAATCTTGAACGCGAGTTATATAATCGAGAATATTTTCTCCTGGTTTTTTAAACGTATTCCCCAATTCGCCTTTATACTGATTAACATTTTTACACGGCGCGAAGTACTGTTTCAATTTATTTCCGAATTCGTCTAAAGTAGTTAGATCGGAGTCGCCTATCGCAATTAAAGCATGTCCGCGTAATTTGTTCATTAGTAATTTTGTTAATTGCATTTCTTGCTGAGGGGCTAACATTGATTTTGCCCGTTCACATGCTTTTAAAAATTGAAAAACAGATGGTCGATAGCCATCAAATAAAGGAACTGCTTCTAACGCGAGTTTAATTGGAATTTTTCCGTCCGTCGGATCCTGTTTAGGTTTAGAGTCGCGAATTTCCAATTCACGCGATACTGGACGTTTTTCGACCGGATGTGGGGTAATTATTTCAGATTTGATACTGTGAATGTCTTCGGCGCCTTTTTTCTCTAGTCTTTTCACTCTTGCTGTTATTGTTTCTAAATGCTCGAATTTTTCATCCCACAATGTTAATATTGTGAGGAGTTGAGATAAAGTTTCGGCAGGGGATAAATCACTCCTAGCTTCTAAAGCTGACTTTGCTTGTCGAATTATTTCTGTTTGCCTTCGCAATTCCTCCTCGTCGTCGTTTTCACCGTGGTCCGACATGATTCTTGATTTTACACGCTTGATTTTACTGATTTGACTTCTCAACTATTGCGGATTATCCCACCGCTGCCACCATTTTTATTAAGCTATTTTTATTGTTACGTCCCTACTTCCTTATTTAAGCGCGATTTCTAGGGAATTTATATTTTCTATCCGCTTTTGAACTAATCCTGGGACTTAACGCTCTGGGATAGTTGAGAATGATTGTTACGCGTATTATTGAACATACTTACTTTTTATAATGCGATGAGTCGCCAGGGGATGGGAGCGTTCGGAATGCCGTTAATTTCTAGAGCTGCGTTGGATTTCTGTTGGGCCCAATCGCCGCAGTAGATCGTGATTCCCTTAACCCTTGGCTTGATGTTTTTTATTACGGGAGTTGGGGTGACTCCCAACGAGGATCCTATTGCTGGGGCGCACTTATAATTATAGTTTATTCTTCGTAGTTGTACCTTTCGCCCGGCACGATTGCTTTTAGGCATCTGGGAATTAATTAAATCTTTTAGGTTTGTTCAAATGGAACTCGGTTTACGCTTACACTCCAGAGGACACTGGTGGGCAGCTGTCTGCGCGCCAGTGATTCTAAAGAATCAGCTCAAACCATAGTTCGTTAATTATTCATTTTTTTTATGAATTGATGGATCGATTCGTATTAAATTGACCGCGTATACAGATTGATCTCTAGTATCTAGTGACATAGTGGGCAGCTGACTGCTCGCCAATGACACTTTCAACAGAGGAGAATCTGGATTTCTTTATTCTCATTTCTACGGTAACTCAAAAAACACTCAGAATGCCCAAAAGCTTAGGAAGGCTAGTAAAACACTTGGAACGCGTTAAATATGATTTTATCACTTTTATTAATAATAAAAACTTCACTTACAACTTTTACACTTTGAAAAATAAAACGTGGACACTGAAGCGAATGTTTTAGATGATTCCGGTAATTATTATGGTAATGAGCTCCGCGGGTGGTCAGTCCCTTTTTATAGGGCAATTGGTCACTCCTACTCTAGGATTTGTCACATGACAAATCATAGGTGGGAGAGCCCACCCCACAGCCTCCACCTGGGATCTTCCAGGGAGAATCTTCCCATTGCGCTATCTGAGAATCTGTTTACGATTTAGTCACGTTCCTCCGTGGCCTTTTATGTGTCTTTCCTCGCGACTAATATGTATTATTTTTAGATTCCCAGCGGCGACGATAGCAAGATTCTTTATACATATTTGGATTTATATGTTTATTATATTTTTTGTACGGTTGATACCGTGCGGCTTACGTACTAGGGTCTGAAGTTAAATACATGATATGGGTATCGGTGATCGAGTATCGGGAAATAAATGGGAGGGCAATCTTTTGGCGAGGACCAGGGGCACAGCTCTGCGAAGGTGGTGTCGACTCCGCTGGTTGATAAGGCCCTCCGTCCCATGCTGAACGTCAGCTGGTGTTGACTGGGCCTCTTTCGTGTGCGTGCGGTCAACGAGCTGGTGTACTGCTGACTGTCCGCTACCTCCTTGATGCTGTTTGTCCTGTTCGCTGTTGCCGTTCGAATATCCCTTGCTCGATCTCTTCTTATTGTAACTTATTATGATAATGCCTTATCGGCAATTTGTTGCACAATATTTAGTATGATGTTTTCATACGAGGTTGTTATATTACCTCAGAGTACGGAATAGTAAATAAAATGAATTAAAGGTTAAATAATATTTGATTCTACGTCGCGGGACGTGACACGAGTCAAACGAGTCAAACGAGTCAAACGAATCAAACGAGTCAATCGAGTCAAACGGGCCGAACAGGACATTCGAGTCAAACGAGTCAAACGAGTCAAACGAGTCAAACGAGTCAAACGGTTTGAACAGGACAATCGAGTCAAGCGAGTTAAACGAGCCAAACGAGTCAAACGAGTCAAACGAGTCAAACGAGTCAAACGAGACAAACGAGTCAAACGAGTCAAACGAGTCAAACGAGTCAAACGAGTCAAACGAGTCAAACGAGTCAAACGAGTCAAACGAGTCAAACGAGTCAAACGAGTCAAACGAGTCGAAAGAGTCAAACGGGTCGAACAGGACAATCGAGTCAAACGAGTCAAACGAGCCAAACGAGTCAAACGAGTCAAACGGGTCGATCAGGACAATCGAGTCAAGCGAGTTAAACGAGCCAAACAAGTCAAACGAGCCATACGAGTCAAACGAGTCAAACGAGTCGAAGGAGTCAAACGAGTCGAACGAGTCAATCGAGTCGAACGAGTCAAACGAGTCGAACGAGTCAAACGAGTCGAACGAGTCAAACGAGTCGAACGAGTCAAACGAGTCAAACGAGTCAAACGAGTCAAACGAGTCAAACGAGTCAAACGAGTCAAACGAGTCGAAAGAGTCAAACGGGTCGAACAGGACAATCGAGTCAAACGAGTCAAACGAGCCAAACGAGTCAAACGAGTCAAACGGGTCGATCAGGACAATCGAGTCAAGCGAGTTAAACGAGCCAAACAAGTCAAACGAGCCATACGAGTCAAACGAGTCAAACGAGTCGAAGGAGTCAAACGAGTCGAACGAGTCAATCGAGTCGAACGAGTCAAACGAGTCGAACGAGTCAAACGAGTCGAACGAGTCAAACGAGTCGAACGAGTCAAACGAGTCAAACGAGTCAAACGAGTCAAACGAGTCAATCGAGTCAAACGGGCCGAACAGGACATTCGAGTCAAACGAGTCAAACGAGTCAAACGGTTTGAACAGGACAATCGAGTCAAGCGAGTTAAACGAGCCAAACGAGCCAAACGAGTCAAACGAGTCAAACGAGTCAAACGAGTCAAACGAGTCAAACGAGTCAAACGAGTCAAACGAGTCAAACGAGTCAAACGAGTCAAACGAGTCAAACGAGTCAAACGAGTCAAACGAGTCAAACGAGTCAAACGAGTCAAACGAGTCAAACGAGTCAAACGAGTCAAACGAGTCAAACGAGTCAAACGAGTCAAACGAGTCAAACGAGTCAAACGAGTCAAACGAGTCAAACGAGTCAAACGAGTCAAACGAGTCAAACGAGTCAAACGAGTCAAACGAGTCAAACGAGTCAAACGAGTCAAACGAGTCAAACGAGTCAAACGAGTCAAACGAGTCAAACGAGTCAAACGAGTCAAACGAGTCAAACGAGTCAAACGAGTCAAACGAGTCAAACGAGTCAAACGAGTCAAACGAGTCAAACGAGTCAAACGAGTCAAACGAGTCAAACGAGTCAAACGAGTCAAACGAGTCAAACGAGTCAAACGAGTCAAACGAGTCAAACGAGTCAAACGAGTCAAACGAGTCAAACGAGTCAAACGAGTCAAACGAGTCAAACGAGTCAAACGAGTCAAACGAGTCAAACGAGTCAAACGAGTCAAACGAGTCAAACGAGTCAAACGAGTCAAACGAGTCAAACGAGTCAAACGAGTCAAACGAGTCAAACGAGTCAAACGAGTCAAACGAGTCAAACGAGTCAAACGAGTCAAACGAGTCAAACGAGTCAAACGAGTCAAACGAGTCAAACGAGTCAAACGAGGCAAACGAGGCAAACGAGTCAAACGAGTCAAACGAGTCAAACGAGTCAAACGAGTCAAACGAGTCAAACGAATCAAACGAGTCAATCGAGTCAAACGGGCCGAACAGGACATTCGAGTCAAACGAGTCAAACGAGTCAAACGGTTTGAACAGGACAATCGAGTCAAGCGAGTTAAACGAGCCAAACGAGCCAAACGAGTCAAACGAGTCAAACGAGTCAAACGAGTCAAACGAGTCAAACGAGTCAAACGAGTCAAACGAGTCAAACGAGTCAAACGAGTCAAACGAGTCAAACGAGTCAAACGAGTCAAACGAATCAAACGAGTCAAACGGGTCGAACAGGACAATCGAGTCAAGCGAGTTGAACGAGCCAAACGAGGCAAACGAGTCAAACGAGTCAAACGAGTCAAACGAGTCCTACGAGTCAAACGAGTCGAACAGGACAATCGAGTCAAGCGAGTTGAACCAGCCAAACGAGTCAAACGAGTCAAACGAGTCAAACGAGTCAAACGAGTCAAACGGGTCGAACAGGACAATCGAGTCAAGAGAGTTGAACGTGCCAAATGAGTCAAACGGGTCAAACGGGTCGAACAGGACAATCGAGTCAAGCGAGTTGAACGAGCCAAACGAGTCAAACGAGTCAAACGAGTCAAACGAGTGAAACGAGTGAAACGAGTCAAACGAGTGAAACGAGTCAAACGAGTGAAACGAGTCAAACGAGTGAAACGAGTCAAACGAGTGAAACGAGTCAAACGAGTCAAACGAGTGAAAGCTTGTCAAACGAGTCAAACGAGTCAAACGAGTCAAACGAGTCAAACGAGTCAAACGAGTCAAACGAGTCAAACGAGTCAAACGAGTCAAACGAGTCAAACGAGTCAAACGAGTGAAAGCTAGTCAAACGAGTCAAACGAGTCAAACGAGTCAAACGAGTCAAACGAGTCAAACGAGTCAAACGAGTCAAACGGGTCGAACAGGACAATCGAGTCAAGCGAGTTGAACGAGCCAAACGAGTCAAACGGGTCAAACGGGTCGAACAGGACAATCGAGTCAAACGAGCCAAACGAGTCAAACGAGTCAAACGAGTCAAACGAGTCAAACGAGTCAAACGAGTCAAACGGGTCGAACAGGACAATCGAGTCAAGAGAGTTGAACGTGCCAAACGAGTCAAACGGGTCAAACGGGTCGAACAGGACAATCGAGTCAAGCGAGTTGAACGAGCCAAACGAGTTAAACGAGTCGAACGAGTCAAACGAGTCGAACGAGTCAAACGAGTCAAACGAGTCAAACGAGTCAAACGAGTCAAACGAGTGAAACGAGTCAAACGAGTCAAACGAGTCAAACGAGTCAAACGAGTCAAACGGGTCGAACAGGACAATCGAGTCAAGCGAGTTGAACGAGCCAAACGAGTTAAACGGGTCAAACGGGTCGAACAGGACAATCGAGTCAAACGCGTCAAACGAGTCGAACGAGTCGAACGAGTCGAACGAGTCGAACGAGTCGAACGAGTCGAACGAGTCGAACGAGTCGAACGAGTCGAACGAGTCGAACGAGTCGAACGAGTCGAACGAGTCGAACGAGTCGAACGAGTCGAACGAGTCGAACGAGTCGAACGAGTCGAACGAGTCGAACGAGTCGAACGAGTCGAACGAGTCGAACGAGTCGAACGAGTCGAACGAGTCGAACGAGTCGAACGAGTCGAACGAGTCGAACGAGTCGAACGAGTCGAACGAGTCGAACGAGTCGAACGAGTCGAACGAGTCGAACGAGTCGAACGAGTCGAACGAGTCGAACGAGTCGAACGAGTCGAACGAGTCGAACGAGTCGAACGAGTCGAACGAGTCGAACGAGTCGAACGAGTCGAACGAGTCGAACGAGTCGAACGAGTCGAACGAGTCGAACGAGTCGAACGAGTCGAACGAGTCGAACGAGTCGAACGAGTCGAACGAGTCGAACGAGTCGAACGAGTCGAACGAGTCGAACGAGTCGAACGAGTCGAACGAGTCGAACGAGTCGAACGAGTCGAACGAGTCGAACGAGTCGAACGAGTCGAACGAGTCGAACGAGTCGAACGAGTCGAACGAGTCGAACGAGTCGAACGAGTCGAACGAGTCGAACGAGTCGAACGAGTCGAACGAGTCGAACGAGTCGAACGAGTCGAACGAGTCGAACGAGTCGAACGAGTCGAACGAGTCGAACGAGTCGAACGAGTCGAACGAGTCGAACGAGTCGAACGAGTCGAACGAGTCGAACGAGTCGAACGAGTCGAACGAGTCGAACGAGTCGAACGAGTCGAACGAGTCGAACGAGTCGAACGAGTCGAACGAGTCGAACGAGTCGAACGAGTCGAACGAGTCGAACGAGTCGAACGAGTCGAACGAGTCGAACGAGTCGAACGAGTCGAACGAGTCGAACGAGTCGAACGAGTCGAACGAGTCGAACGAGTCGAACGAGTCGAACGAGTCGAACGAGTCGAACGAGTCGAACGAGTCGAACGAGTCGAACGAGTCGAACGAGTCGAACGAGTCGAACGAGTCGAACGAGTCGAACGAGTCGAACGAGTCGAACGAGTCGAACGAGTCGAACGAGTCGAACGAGTCGAACGAGTCGAACGAGTCGAACGAGTCGAACGAGTCGAACGAGTCGAACGAGTCGAACGAGTCGAACGAGTCGAACGAGTCGAACGAGTCGAACGAGTCGAACGAGTCGAACGAGTCGAACGAGTCGAACGAGTCGAACGAGTCGAACGAGTCGAACGAGTCGAACGAGTCGAACGAGTCGAACGAGTCGAACGAGTCGAACGAGTCGAACGAGTCGAACGAGTCGAACGAGTCGAACGAGTCGAACGAGTCGAACGAGTCGAACGAGTCGAACGAGTCGAACGAGTCGAACGAGTCGAACGAGTCGAACGAGTCGAACGAGTCGAACGAGTCGAACGAGTCGATCGAGTCAAACGAGTCAAACGAGCCAAACGAGTCAAACGAGTCAAACGGGTCGATCAGGACAATCGAGTCAAGCGAGTTAAACGAGCCAAACAAGTCAAACGAGCCATACGAGTCAAACGAGTCAAACGAGTCGAAGGAGTCAAACGAGTCGAACGAGTCAATCGAGTCGAACGAGTCAAACGAGTCGAACGAGTCAAACGAGTCGAACGAGTCAAACGAGTCGAACGAGTCAAACGAGTCAAACGAGTCAAACGAGTCAAACGAGTCAATCGAGTCAAACGGGCCGAACAGGACATTCGAGTCAAACGAGTCAAACGAGTCAAACGGTTTGAACAGGACAATCGAGTCAAGCGAGTTAAACGAGCCAAACGAGCCAAACGAGTCAAACGAGTCAAACGAGTCAAACGAGTCAAACGAGTCAAACGAGTCAAACGAGTCAAACGAGTCAAACGAGTCAAACGAGTCAAACGAGTCAAACGAGTCAAACGAGTCAAACGAGTCAAACGAGTCAAACGAGTCAAACGAGTCAAACGAGTCAAACGAGTCAAACGAGTCAAACGAGTCAAACGAGTCAAACGAGTCAAACGAGTCAAACGAGTCAAACGAGGATCAAACGAGTCAAACGAGTCAAACGAGTCAAACGAGTCAAACGAGTCAAACGAGTCAAACGAGTCAAACGAGTCAAACGAGTCAAACGAGTCAAACGAGTCAAACGAGTCAAACGAGTCAAACGAGTCAAACGAGTCAAACGAGTCAAACGAGTCAAACGAGTCAAACGAGTCAAACGAGTCAAACGAGTCAAACGAGTCAAACGAGTCAAACGAGTCAAACGAGTCAAACGAGTCAAACGAGTCAAACGAGTCAAACGAGTCAAACGAGTCAAACGAGTCAAACGAGTCAAACGAGTCAAACGAGTCAAACGAGTCAAACGAGTCAAACGAGTCAAACGAGTCAAACGAGTCAAACGAGTCAAACGAGTCAAACGAGTCAAACGAGTCAAACGAGTCAAACGAGTCAAACGAGTCAAACGAGTCAAACGAGTCAAACGAGTCAAACGAGTCAAACGAGTCAAACGAGTCAAACGAGTCAAACGAGTCAAACGAGTCAAACGAGTCAAACGAGTCAAACGAGTCAAACGAGTCAAACGAGTCAAACGAGTCAAACGAGTCAAACGAGTCAAACGAGGCAAACGAGGCAAACGAGTCAAACGAGTCAAACGAGTCAAACGAGTCAAACGAGTCAAACGAGTCAAACGAATCAAACGAGTCAATCGAGTCAAACGGGCCGAACAGGACATTCGAGTCAAACGAGTCAAACGAGTCAAACGGTTTGAACAGGACAATCGAGTCAAGCGAGTTAAACGAGCCAAACGAGCCAAACGAGTCAAACGAGTCAAACGAGTCAAACGAGTCAAACGAGTCAAACGAGTCAAACGAGTCAAACGAGTCAAACGAGTCAAACGAGTCAAACGAGTCAAACGAGTCAAACGAGTCAAACGAGTCAAACGAGTCAAACGGGTCGAACAGGACAATCGAGTCAAGCGAGTTGAACGAGCCAAACGAGGCAAACGAGTCAAACGAGTCAAACGAGTCAAACGAGTCCTACGAGTCAAACGAGTCGAACAGGACAATCGAGTCAAGCGAGTTGAACCAGCCAAACGAGTCAAACGAGTCAAACGAGTCAAACGAGTCAAACGAGTCAAACGGGTCGAACAGGACAATCGAGTCAAGAGAGTTGAACGTGCCAAATGAGTCAAACGGGTCAAACGGGTCGAACAGGACAATCGAGTCAAGCGAGTTGAACGAGCCAAACGAGTCAAACGAGTCAAACGAGTCAAACGAGTGAAACGAGTGAAACGAGTCAAACGAGTGAAACGAGTCAAACGAGTGAAACGAGTCAAACGAGTGAAACGAGTCAAACGAGTGAAACGAGTCAAACGAGTCAAACGAGTGAAAGCTTGTCAAACGAGTCAAACGAGTCAAACGAGTCAAACGAGTCAAACGAGTCAAACGAGTCAAACGAGTCGAACGAGTCGAACGAGTCGAACGAGTCGAACGAGTCGAACGAGTCGAACGAGTCGAACGAGTCGAACGAGTCGAACGAGTCGAACGAGTCGAACGAGTCGAACGAGTCGAACGAGTCGAACGAGTCGAACGAGTCGAACGAGTCGAACGAGTCGAACGAGTCGAACGAGTCGAACGAGTCGAACGAGTCGAACGAGTCGAACGAGTCGAACGAGTCGAACGAGTCGAACGAGTCGAACGAGTCGAACGAGTCGAACGAGTCGAACGAGTCGAACGAGTCGAACGAGTCGAACGAGTCGAACGAGTCGAACGAGTCGAACGAGTCGAACGAGTCGAACGAGTCGAACGAGTCGAACGAGTCGAACGAGTCGAACGAGTCGAACGAGTCGAACGAGTCGAACGAGTCGAACGAGTCGAACGAGTCGAACGAGTCGAACGAGTCGAACGAGTCGAACGAGTCGAACGAGTCGAACGAGTCGAACGAGTCGAACGAGTCGAACGAGTCGAACGAGTCGAACGAGTCGAACGAGTCGAACGAGTCGAACGAGTCGAACGAGTCGAACGAGTCGAACGAGTCGAACGAGTCGAACGAGTCGAACGAGTCGAACGAGTCGAACGAGTCGAACGAGTCGAACGAGTCGAACGAGTCGAACGAGTCGAACGAGTCGAACGAGTCGAACGAGTCGAACGAGTCGAACGAGTCGAACGAGTCGAACGAGTCGAACGAGTCGAACGAGTCGAACGAGTCGAACGAGTCGAACGAGTCGAACGAGTCGAACGAGTCGAACGAGTCGAACGAGTCGAACGAGTCGAACGAGTCGAACGAGTCGAACGAGTCGAACGAGTCGAACGAGTCGAACGAGTCGAACGAGTCGAACGAGTCGAACGAGTCGAACGAGTCGAACGAGTCGAACGAGTCGAACGAGTCGAACGAGTCGAACGAGTCGAACGAGTCGAACGAGTCGAACGAGTCGAACGAGTCGAACGAGTCGAACGAGTCGAACGAGTCGAACGAGTCGAACGAGTCGAACGAGTCGAACGAGTCGAACGAGTCGAACGAGTCGAACGAGTCGAACGAGTCGAACGAGTCGAACGAGTCGAACGAGTCGAACGAGTCGAACGAGTCGAACGAGTCGAACGAGTCGAACGAGTCGAACGAGTCGAACGAGTCGAACGAGTCGAACGAGTCGAACGAGTCGAACGAGTCGAACGAGTCGAACGAGTCGAACGAGTCGAACGAGTCGAACGAGTCGAACGAGTCGAACGAGTCGAACGAGTCGAACGAGTCGAACGAGTCGAACGAGTCGAACGAGTCGAACGAGTCGAACGAGTCGAACGAGTCGAACGAGTCGAACGAGTCGAACGAGTCGAACGAGTCGAACGAGTCGAACGAGTCGAACGAGTCGAACGAGTCGAACGAGTCGAACGAGTCGAACGAGTCGAACGAGTCGAACGAGTCGAACGAGTCGAACGAGTCGAACGAGTCGAACGAGTCGAACGAGTCGAACGAGTCGAACGAGTCGAACGAGTCGAACGAGTCGAACGAGTCGAACGAGTCGAACGAGTCGAACGAGTCGAACGAGTCGAACGAGTCGAACGAGTCGAACGAGTCGAACGAGTCGAACGAGTCGAACGAGTCGAACGAGTCGAACGAGTCGAACGAGTCGAACGAGTCGAACGAGTCGAACGAGTCGAACGAGTCGAACGAGTCGAACGAGTCGAACGAGTCGAACGAGTCGAACGAGTCGAACGAGTCGAACGAGTCGAACGAGTCGAACGAGTCGAACGAGTCGAACGAGTCGAACGAGTCGAACGAGTCGAACGAGTCGAACGAGTCGAACGAGTCGAACGAGTCGAACGAGTCGAACGAGTCGAACGAGTCGAACGAGTCGAACGAGTCGAACGAGTCGAACGAGTCGAACGAGTCGAACGAGTCGAACGAGTCGAACGAGTCGAACGAGTCGAACGAGTCGAACGAGTCGAACGAGTCGAACGAGTCGAACGAGTCGAACGAGTCGAACGAGTCGAACGAGTCGAACGAGTCGAACGAGTCGAACGAGTCGAACGAGTCGAACGAGTCGAACGAGTCGAACGAGTCGAACGAGTCGAACGAGTCGAACGAGTCGAACGAGTCGAACGAGTCGAACGAGTCGAACGAGTCGAACGAGTCGAACGAGTCGAACGAGTCGAACGAGTCGAACGAGTCGAACGAGTCGAACGAGTCGAACGAGTCGAACGAGTCGAACGAGTCGAACGAGTCGAACGAGTCGAACGAGTCGAACGAGTCGAACGAGTCGAACGAGTCGAACGAGTCGAACGAGTCGAACGAGTCGAACGAGTCGAACGAGTCGAACGAGTCGAACGAGTCGAACGAGTCGAACGAGTCGAACGAGTCGAACGAGTCGAACGAGTCGAACGAGTCGAACGAGTCGAACGAGTCGAACGAGTCGAACGAGTCGAACGAGTCGAACGAGTCGAACGAGTCGAACGAGTCGAACGAGTCGAACGAGTCGAACGAGTCGAACGAGTCGAACGAGTCGAACGAGTCGAACGAGTCGAACGAGTCGAACGAGTCGAACGAGTCGAACGAGTCGAACGAGTCGAACGAGTCGAACGAGTCGAACGAGTCGAACGAGTCGAACGAGTCGAACGAGTCGAACGAGTCGAACGAGTCGAACGAGTCGAACGAGTCGAACGAGTCGAACGAGTCGAACGAGTCGAACGAGTCGAACGAGTCGAACGAGTCGAACGAGTCGAACGAGTCGAACGAGTCGAACGAGTCGAACGAGTCGAACGAGTCGAACGAGTCGAACGAGTCGAACGAGTCGAACGAGTCGAACGAGTCGAACGAGTCGAACGAGTCGAACGAGTCGAACGAGTCGAACGAGTCGAACGAGTCGAACGAGTCGAACGAGTCGAACGAGTCGAACGAGTCGAACGAGTCGAACGAGTCGAACGAGTCGAACGAGTCGAACGAGTCGAACGAGTCGAACGAGTCGAACGAGTCGAACGAGTCGAACGAGTCGAACGAGTCGAACGAGTCGAACGAGTCGAACGAGTCGAACGAGTCGAACGAGTCGAACGAGTCGAACGAGTCGAACGAGTCGAACGAGTCGAACGAGTCGAACGAGTCGAACGAGTCGAACGAGTCGAACGAGTCGAACGAGTCGAACGAGTCGAACGAGTCGAACGAGTCGAACGAGTCGAACGAGTCGAACGAGTCGAACGAGTCGAACGAGTCGAACGAGTCGAACGAGTCGAACGAGTCGAACGAGTCGAACGAGTCGAACGAGTCGAACGAGTCGAACGAGTCGAACGAGTCGAACGAGTCGAACGAGTCGAACGAGTCGAACGAGTCGAACGAGTCGAACGAGTCGAACGAGTCGAACGAGTCGAACGAGTCGAACGAGTCGAACGAGTCGAACGAGTCGAACGAGTCGAACGAGTCGAACGAGTCGAACGAGTCGAACGAGTCGAACGAGTCGAACGAGTCGAACGAGTCGAACGAGTCGAACGAGTCGAACGAGTCGAACGAGTCGAACGAGTCGAACGAGTCGAACGAGTCGAACGAGTCGAACGAGTCGAACGAGTCGAACGAGTCGAACGAGTCGAACGAGTCGAACGAGTCGAACGAGTCGAACGAGTCGAACGAGTCGAACGAGTCGAACGAGTCGAACGAGTCGAACGAGTCGAACGAGTCGAACGAGTCGAACGAGTCGAACGAGTCGAACGAGTCGAACGAGTCGAACGAGTCGAACGAGTCGAACGAGTCGAACGAGTCGAACGAGTCGAACGAGTCGAACGAGTCGAACGAGTCGAACGAGTCGAACGAGTCGAACGAGTCGAACGAGTCGAACGAGTCGAACGAGTCGAACGAGTCGAACGAGTCGAACGAGTCGAACGAGTCGAACGAGTCGAACGAGTCGAACGAGTCGAACGAGTCGAACGAGTCGAACGAGTCGAACGAGTCGAACGAGTCGAACGAGTCGAACGAGTCGAACGAGTCGAACGAGTCGAACGAGTCGAACGAGTCGAACGAGTCGAACGAGTCGAACGAGTCGAACGAGTCGAACGAGTCGAACGAGTCGAACGAGTCGAACGAGTCGAACGAGTCGAACGAGTCGAACGAGTCGAACGAGTCGAACGAGTCGAACGAGTCGAACGAGTCGAACGAGTCGAACGAGTCGAACGAGTCGAACGAGTCGAACGAGTCGAACGAGTCGAACGAGTCGAACGAGTCGAACGAGTCGAACGAGTCGAACGAGTCGAACGAGTCGAACGAGTCGAACGAGTCGAACGAGTCGAACGAGTCGAACGAGTCGAACGAGTCGAACGAGTCGAACGAGTCGAACGAGTCGAACGAGTCGAACGAGTCGAACGAGTCGAACGAGTCGAACGAGTCGAACGAGTCGAACGAGTCGAACGAGTCGAACGAGTCGAACGAGTCGAACGAGTCGAACGAGTCGAACGAGTCGAACGAGTCGAACGAGTCCAATGGGTCAAACGGGTCGAACAGGACAATCGAGTCAAACGAGTGAAACGAGTGAAACGAGTGAAACGAGTGAAACGAGTCAAACGAGTGAAACGATTGAAACGAGTCAAGCGAGTGAAAAGAGTCAAGCGAGTGAAACGAGTCAAGCGAGTGAAACGAGTCAAACGAGTGAAACGAGTCAAACGAGTGAAACGAGTCAAACGAGTGAAACGAGTCAAACGAGTCAAACGAGTCAAACGAGTCAAACGAGTCAGACGAGTCAAACCAGTCAAACGAGTCAAACGAGTCAAACGGGTCAAACGGGTCGAACAGGACAATCGAGGCAAACGAGTCAAACGAGTCAAACGTGTCCAACGAGTCATACGAGTCAAACGAGTCAAACGAGTCAATCGAGTCAATCGAGTCAAACGAGTCAAACGAGTCAAACGAGTCAAACGAGTCAAACGAGTCAAACGAGTCAAACGAGTCAAACGAGTCAAACGAGTCAAACGAGTCAAACGAGTCAAACGAGTCAAACGAGTCAAACGAGTCAAACGAGTCAAACGAGTCAAACGAGTCAAACGAGTCAAACGAGTCAAACGAGTCAAACGAGTCAAACGAGTCAAACGAGTCAAACGAGTCAAACGAGTCAAACGAGTCAAACGAGTCAAACGAGTCAAACGAGTCAAACGAGTCAAACGAGTCAAACGAGTCAAACGAGTCAAACGAGTCAAACGAGTCAAACGAGTCAAACGAGTCAAACGAGTCAAACGAGTCAAACGAGTCAAACGAGTCAAACGAGTCAAACGAGTCAAACGAGTCAAACGAGTCAAACGAGTCAAACGAGTCAAACGAGTCAAACGAGTCAAACGAGTCAAACGAGTCAAACGAGTCAAACGAGTCAAACGAGTCAAACGAGTCAAACGGGTCGAACAGGACAATCGAGTCAAGCGAGTTGAACGAGCCAAACGAGCCAAACATGTCAAACGAGTCAAACGAGTCAAACTAGTCAAACGAGTCAAACGAATCATACGAGTCAAACTTGTCAATCGAGTCAAACGAGTCAAACGAGTCAAACGAATCAAACGAGTCAAACGAGTCAATCGAGTCAAACGAGTCAATCGAGTCCAATGAGTCAAACGACTCAAACGAGTCAAACGAGTCAAACGAGTCAAACGAGTCAAACGAGTCAAACGAGTCAAACGAGTCAAACGAGTCAAACGAGTCAAACGAGTCAAACGAGTCAAACGAGTCAAACGAGTCAAACGAGTCAAACGAGTCAAACGAGTCAAACGAGTCAAACGAGTCAAACGAGTCAAACGAGTCAAACGAGTCAAACGAGTCAAACGAGTCAAACGAGTCAAACGAGTCAAACGAGTCAAACGAGTCAAACGAGTCAAACGAGTCAAACGAGTCAAACGAGTCAAACGAGTCAAACGAGTCAAACGAGTCAAACGAGTCAAACGAGTCAAACGAGTCAAACGAGTCAAACGAGTCAAACGAGTCAAACGAGTCAAACGAGTCAAACGAGTCAAACGAGTCAAACGAGTCAAACGAGTCAAACGAGTCAAACGAGTCAAACGAGTCAAACGAGTCAAACGAGTCAAACGAGTCAAACGAGTCAAACGAGTCAAACGAGTCAAACGAGTCAAACGAGTCAAACGAGTCAAACGAGTCAAACGAGTCAAACGAGTCAAACGAGTCAAACGAGTCAAACGAGTCAAACGAGTCAAACGAGTCAAACGAGTCAAACGAGTCAAACGAGTCAAACGAGTCAAACGAGTCAAACGAGTCAAACGAGTCAAACGAGTCAAACGAGCCAAACGAGTCAAACGAGCCAAACGAGTCAAACGAGTCAAACGACTCAAACGAGTCAAACGAGTCAAACGAGTCAAACGAGTCAAACGAGTCAAACGAGTCAAACGAGTCAAACGAGTCAAACGAGTCAAACGAGTCAAACGAGTCAAACGAGTAAAACGAGTCGAACGAGTCGAACGAGTCGAACGAGTCGAACGAGTCGAACGAGTCGAACGAGTCGAACGAGTCGAACGAGTCCAACGAGTCGAACGAGTCCAACGAGTCCAACGAGTCGAACGAGTCGAACGAGTCGAACGAGTCGAACGAGTCGAACGAGTCCAACGAGTCCAATGGGTCAAACGAGTCAAACGAGTCCAATGGGTCAAACGGGTCGAACAGGACAATCGAGTCAAACGAGTGAAACGAGTGAAACGAGTCAAACGAGTGAAACGATTGAAACGAGTCAAGCGAGTGAAAAGAGTCAAGCGAGTGAAACGAGTCAAGCGAGTGAAACGAGTCAAACGAGTCAAACGAGTCAAACGAGTCAAACGAGTCACACGAGTCAAACGAGTCAAACGAGTCAAACGAGTCAGACGAGTCAAACCAGTCAAACGAGTCAAACGAGTCAAACGGGTCAAACGGGTCGAACAGGACAATCGAGGCAAACGAGTCAAACGAGTCAAACGTGTCCAACGAGTCATACGAGTCAAACGAGTCAAACGAGTCAATCGAGTCAATCGAGTCAAACGAGTCAAACGAGTCAAACGAGTCAAACGAGTCAAACGAGTCAAACGAGTCAAACGAGTCAAACGAGTCAAACGAGTCAAACGAGTCAAACGAGTCAAACGAGTCAAACGAGTCAAACGAGTCAAACGAGTCAAACGAGTCAAACGAGTCAAACGAGTCAAACGAGTCAAACGAGTCAAACGAGTCAAACGAGTCAAACGAGTCAAACGAGTCAAACGAGTCAAACGAGTCAAACGAGTCAAACGAGTCAAACGAGTCAAACGAGTCAAACGAGTCAAACGAGTCAAACGAGTCAAACGAGTCAAACGAGTCAAACGAGTCAAACGAGTCAAACGAGTCAAACGAGTCAAACGAGTCAAACGAGTCAAACGAGTCAAACGAGTCAAACGAGTCAAACGAGTCAAACGAGTCAAACGAGTCAAACGAGTCAAACGAGTCAAACGAGTCAAACGAGTCAAACGAGTCAAACGAGTCAAACGAGTCAAACGAGTCAAACGAGTCAAACGAGTCAAACGAGTCAAACGAGTCAAACGAGTCAAACGAGTCAAACGAGTCAAACGAGTCAAACGGGTCGAACAGGACAATCGAGTCAAGCGAGTTGAACGAGCCAAACGAGCCAAACATGTCAAACGAGTCAAACGAGTCAAACGAGTCAAACGAGTCAAACGAGTCAAACGAGTCAAACGAGTCAAACGAGTCAAACGAGTCAAACGAGTCAAACGAGTCAAACGAGTCAAACGAGTCAAACGAGTCAAACGAGTCAAACGAGTCAAACGAGTCAAACGAGTCAAACGAGTCAAACGAGTCAAACGAGTCAAACGAGTCAAACGAGTCAAACGAGTCAAACGAGTCAAACGAGTCAAACGAGTCAAACGAGTCAAACGAGTCAAACGAGTCAAACGAGTCAAACGAGTCAAACGAGTCAAACGAGTCAAACGAGTCAAACGAGTCAAACGAGCCAAACGAGCCAAACGAGCCAAACGAGCCAAACGAGCCAAACGAGCCAAACGAGTCAAACGACTCAAACGACTCAAACGAGTCAAACGAGTCAAACGAGTCAAACGAGTCAAACGAGTCAAACGAGTCAAACGACTCAAACGAGTCAAACGAGTCAAACGAGTCAAACGAGTCAAACGAGTCAAACGAGTCAAACGAGTCAAACGAGTCAAACGAGTCAAACGAGTCAAACGAGTCAAACGAGTCAAACGAGTCAAACGAGTCAAACGAGTCAAACGAGTCAAACGAGTCAAACGAGTCAAACGAGTCAAACGAGTCAAACGAGTCAAACGAGTCAAACGAGTCAAACGAGTCAAACGAGTCAAACGAGTCAAACGAGTCAAACGAGTCAAACGAGTCAAACGAGTCAAACGAGTCAAACGAGTCAAACGAGTCAAACGAGTCAAACGAGTCAAACGAGTCAAACGAGTCAAACGAGTCAAACGAGTCAAACGAGTCAAACGAGTCAAACGAGTCAAACGAGTCAAACGAGTCAAACGAGCCAAACGAGTCAAACGAGCCAAACGAGTCAAACGAGTCAAACGAGTAAAACGAGTCAAACGAGTCAAACGAGTCAAACGAGTCAAACGAGTCAAACGAGTCAAACGAGTCAAACGAGTCAAACGAGTCAAACGAGTCAAACGAGTCAAACGAGTCAAACGAGTCAAACGAGTCAAACGAGTCAAACGAGTCAAACGAGTCAAACGAGTCAAACGAGTCAAACGAGTCAAACGAGTCAAACGAGTCAAACGAGTCAAACGAGTCAAACGAGTCAAACGAGTCAAACGAGTCAAACGAGTCAAACGAGTCAAACGAGTCAAACGAGTCAAACGAGTCAAACGAGTCAAACGAGTCAAACGAGTCAAACGAGTCAAACGAGTCAAACGAGTCAAACGGGTCGAACAGGACAATCGAGTCAAGCGAGTTGAACGAGCCAAACGAGCCAAACATGTCAAACGAGTCAAACGAGTCAAACTAGTCAAACGAGTCAAACGAATCATACGAGTCAAACTTGTCAATCGAGTCAAACGAGTCAAACGAGTCAAACGAATCAAACGAGTCAAACGAGTCAATCGAGTCAAACGAGTCAATCGAGTCCAATGAGTCAAACGACTCAAACGAGTCAAACGAGTCAAACGAGTCAAACGAGTCAAACGAGTCAAACGAGTCAAACGAGTCAAACGAGTCAAACGAGTCAAACGAGTCAAACGAGTCAAACGAGTCAAACGAGTCAAACGAGTCAAACGAGTCAAACGAGTCAAACGAGTCAAACGAGTCAAACGAGTCAAACGAGTCAAACGAGTCAAACGAGTCAAACGAGTCAAACGAGTCAAACGAGTCAAACGAGTCAAACGAGTCAAACGAGTCAAACGAGTCAAACGAGTCAAACGAGTCAAACGAGTCAAACGAGTCAAACGAGTCAAACGAGTCAAACGAGTCAAACGAGTCAAACGAGTCAAACGAGTCAAACGAGTCAAACGAGTCAAACGAGTCAAACGAGTCAAACGAGTCAAACGAGTCAAACGAGTCAAACGAGTCAAACGAGTCAAACGAGTCAAACGGGTCGAACAGGACAATCGAGTCAAACGAGTCAAACGTGTCAAACGAGTCAAACGAGTCAAACGAGTCAAACGAGTCAAACGAGTCAAACGAGTCAAACGAGTCAAACGAGTCAAACGAGTCAAACGAGTCAAACGAGTCAAACGACTCAAACGAGTCAAACGAGTCAAACGAGTCAAACGAGTCAAACGAGTCAAACGAGTCAAACGAGTCAAACGAGTCAAACGAGTCAAACGAGTCAAACGGGTCGAACAGGACAATCGAGTCAAGCGAGTTGAACGAGCCAAACGAGCCAAACATGTCAAACGAGTCAAACGAGTCAAACGAGTCAAACTAGTCAAACGAGTCAAACGAATCATACGAGTCAAACTTGTCAATCGAGTCAAACGAGTCAAACGAGTCAAACGAGTCAAACGAGTCAAACGAGTCAATCGAGTCAAACGAGTCAATCGAGTCCAATGAGTCAAACGACTCAAACGAGTCAAACGAGTCAAACGAGTCAAACGAGTCAAACGAGTCAAACGAGTCAAACGAGTCAAACGAGTCAAACGAGTCAAACGAGTCAAACGAGTCAAACGAGTCAAACGAGTCAAACGAGTCAAACGAGTCAAACGAGTCAAACGAGTCAAACGAGTCAAACGAGTCAAACGAGTCAAACGAGTCAAACGAGCCAAACGAGTCAAACGAGTCAAACGAGTCAAACGACTCAAACGAGTCAAACGAGTCAAACGAGTCAAACGAGTCAAACGAGTCAAACGAGTCAAACGACTCAAACGAGTCAAACGAGTCAAACGAGTCAAACGAGTCAAACGAGTCAAACGAGTCAAACGAGTCAAACGAGTCAAACGAGTCAAACGAGTCAAACGAGTCAAACGAGTCAAACGAGTCAAACGAGTCAAACGAGTCAAACGAGTCAAACGAGTCAAACGAGTCAAACGAGTCAAACGAGTCAAACGAGTCAAACGATTCAAACGAGTCAAACGAGTCAAACGAGTCAAACGAGTCAAACGAGTCAAACGAGTCAAACGAGTCAAACGAGTCAAACGAGTCAAACGAGCCAAACGAGTCAAACGAGCCAAACGAGTCAAACGAGTCAAACGAGTCAAACGAGTCAAACGAGTCAAACGAGTCAAACGAGTCAAACGAGTCAAACGAGTCAAACGAGTCAAACGAGTCAAACGAGTCAAACGAGTCAAACGAGTCAAACGAGTCAAACGAGTCAAACGAGTCAAACGAGTCAAACGAGTCAAACGAGTCAAACGAGTCAAACGAGTCAAACGAGTCAAACGAGTCAAACGAGTCAAACGAGTCAAACGAGTCAAACGAGTCAAACGAGTCAAACGAGTCAAACGAGTCAAACGAGTCAAACGAGTCAAACGAGTCAAACGAGTCAAACGAGTCAAACGAGTCAAACGAGTCAAACGAGTCAAACGAGTCAAACGAGTCAAACGAGTCAAACGAGTCAAACGAGTCAAACGAGTCAAACGAGTCAAACGAGTCAAACGAGTCAAACGAGTCAAACGAGTCAAACGAGTCAAACGAGTCAAACGAGTCAAACGAGTCAAACGAGTCAAACGAGTCAAACGAGTCAAACGAGTCAAACGAGTCAAACGAGTCAAACGAGTCAAACGAGTCAAACGAGTCAAACGAGTCAAACGAGTCAAACGAGTCAAACGAGTCAAACGAGTCAAACGGGTCGAACAGGACAATCGAGTCAAACGAGTCAAACGTGTCAAACGAGTCAAACGAGTCAAACGAGTCAAACGAGTCAAACGAGTCAAACGAGTCAAACGAGTCAAACGAGTCAAACGAGTCAAACGAGTCAAACGAGTCAAACGAGTCAAACGACTCAAACGAGTCAAACGAGTCAAACGAGTCAAACGAGTCAAACGAGTCAAACGAGTCAAACGAGTCAAACGAGTCAAACGAGTCAAACGAGTCAAACGAGTCAAACGAGTCAAACGAGTCAAACGAGTCAAACGAGTCAAACGAGTCAAACGAGTCAAACGAGTCAAACGAGTCAAACGAGTCAAACGAGTCAAACGAGTCAAACGAGTCAAACGAGTCAAACGACTCAAACGAGTCAAACGAGTCAAACGAGTCAAACGAGTCAAACGAGTCAAACGAGTCAAACGAGTCAAACGAGTCAAACGAGTCATACGAGTCAAACGAGTCAAACGAGTCAAACGAGTCAAACGAGTCAAACGAGTCAAACGAGTCAAACGAGTCAAACGAGTCAAACGAGTCAAACGAGTCAAACGAGTCAAACGAGTCAAACGAGTCAAACGAGTCAAACGAGTCAAACGGGTCGAACAGGACAATCGAGTCAAGCGTGTTGAACGAGTCAAACGAGTCAAACGCGTCAAACGAGTCAAACGAGTCAAACGGGTCAAACGGGTCGAACAGGACAATCGAGTCAAACGGGTCGAACAGGACAATCGAGTCAAACGAGTCAAACGGGTCGAACAAGACAATCGAGTCAGGCGAGATAAACGAGCCAAACGAGTCAAACGAGTCAAAGGAGTCAAACGAGTCAAACGAGTCAAACGAGTCAAACGAGTCTGTTAGCAATTTGACGGAGCACGCGCGTTTGGAACGTGGGATTAATCCGCTCTTAGGATTATTGAACGTAGATTTAGAACACTTGAACTAATCTGTATTTATACTATGTACAGTACACTAAGGTGTGAATAAACGGCCGGAATATCTGATTTACACTAATTAAGCGTCGTTATTAAGCGTTTATTAAGCAAGCAGGTGGCGGTAAGCGTTTACAAGCACAGTGAATAAAGCAATAGCGTAGTCCAGTACGACGTTTCGAACTTTCGCGAACACGCGGTAGCAAACCGTTACAATTAGTCACGTAAGCAAGCAGATTAATTAATGCTACGACGGTCGCGAGAGAAGAGAGCGACGATCAGCCGCGATTCCGCGAATCGAGAGCGGTCCCCTTCCATCGATCGCCGATCGATGGAAGGGGGAGAGGATCGATTCCTCGCAGGAGCCTGGGCGCCACGCCGGAGTGATCGCGTTCGAACGATCGAGTCCGGGAGATGGCGATACTAGTATGATTTTCTGAACATCCCGCCCGCCTTCGTCCATCGACGAAATGATCCGCTGATCCTACTGCGATGAGTGAGACAGGCGGCGTGACCAGGCCCGCGAAGGATCGTCCTCTCGTCAGTGTATTAGTGTGAAGCGGCGGCCATCGTCGCAGTTGGCTCATCGTCCTGTGCAAACGGTAAGTATATTAGTTTGGTGATAGGTCGTACAAATTCTGATCGCGCAGTCTTAATACGAGCGACGCGTGTAAGGCCGTCACTCCCAGGGTTCAAGCTTATAATACGGGCCAGTGGCCATTTGTTAGGCGGCAGCAGTTCGTTCTTCAACAAGCACATATCTCCCACTCGTGGCTGTGGATGAAGCCGCATCCACTTATTACGGGCTTGGAGAGATTGCAGGTACTCCCGTGACCAACTGCGCCAAAACTGCAGTCGCATGTGCTGCAGTAAATGCCAGCGGGACAGACGTGATACCCTAACATCCTCTACAGGCGGATCCGGGACGGCCAGCAGCGCATCGCCTATGAGGAAATGCCCAGGAGTGAGCGCCGTGAGGTCCCCGGGATCATCCGTGAGCGGCTGTAATGGTCGCGAGTTCAAGCATGCCTCGATCTGGGTCAGGAGAGTCGTCATTTCCTCGAACGTTAGATGCTGCTCGCCGACGACTCTCCGAGGGTGATGCTTCGTGGATTTGACGGCAGCCTCCCAAATTCCACCGAAATGTGGGGCCGAGGGTGGGTTAAACAGCCAGTCGATGCCGTCTCGCAAGAGGTGGGACCGTATAACCTCACTTTCTTGGCGTTGTCTCAGGAGGTCCCGCAGTTCTCTGGCGGCGCCCACGAAGTTGGTTCCCTGATCGCTGCGGATAACGGTACAGAGGCCGCGCCTAGAAGTAAAACGACGTAGCGCCGCAAGAAATGACTCAGTACTATAATCGGAAACCAATTCCAGGTGAGCTGCTCGAGTAGCGAGACAGATAAACACGGCGACATAACCCTTATGTGTTCGTTGTCCTCTACCCCGAGAAGCCAGCAGAGTGAAAGGGCCGGCGTAATCCAGGCCCACCTGCAAGAAGGGTCGCGCAGGAGTGACTCGACACGACGGTAAATCTCCCATCAGTTGCTGGCCCGTTGCAGCGCGCCAACGAACGCAAGTGACACATCTGTGGATGTGGGTCTTGACTCTTTGTCGCCCTTGCAGGACCCAATACCTTTGACGTAATGCAGCCAAGGTAAGCTGTGTCCCGCCGTGCAGCGTCCTCTGATGAGCCTCGTCAATAAGCAGTCCCGTGAAGTGTCCTTCCTTGGGCAAGATGACGGGGTACTTCTCCCAGCTCGGCAATTGGGAGTGCTTCAGTCTCCCGCCCACTCGTAGCAGCCCTTGTGAATCCAGGCATGGCGTAAGGCGTAGAAGCTTGCTGCGACTGCCTATGGGAACTCCCTGTTGTAGCTGCCGCAGGTCGCCAGGGAATGTCTGACGTTGGATCAGCTTGATCCAGTGAGTGCGTGCGGCTTCCAATTCCATGGGGGCCAGGCAGGGACCAGTGCCACCTCGCGCATGACGCCGCACTGGCCAGCGTAGGCACCAGGCTGTAATTCTCAAAAGTCTCTGTAAGAACGAATAAGCATTTAAAAAGTAGTTCTGAGTGGTCTCGTCCTTGTTTGTAGCTAGGTTAGACACCGCTCTAGCCTCCAGATCTGTATATTCCTCTGCCTCCGTGGCACTGATTGTCCAATGGTTAGGCTGCGTCAGCCAATCCGGGCCCATCCACCAGAGTGCGAAGGCAGGAAATTGATTTGGGGGCAACCCTCGTGATGCACAGTCGGCACGGTTCTCACTGCCCGCCACATGATGCCAGCAGGCATCAGGAAGTTCCCGCTGTACGTCCGCCACCCGATTAGCCACATAGGTTTTCCATCGGGAAGGGTGGCCTCGTATCCAATCTAGGACGATCCTAGAGTCACTCCAGAGGTGAGTCTCGACGTCGTCCAATTCCAACGCGCTTCTGGTAACTGCAACGAGACGACTCAATAGGACGGCCGCGCATAGTTCCAGCCTGGGTAGTGTGACTCGTTGCAGGGGAGCCACCTTTGTCTTGGCGGTAATCAAGTGCGCCTGGGCCACGTCGTCAGAATCCACGGTCAGCAGGTAAACCACGGCGGCGAAGGCCTTTCGGAGGCGTCAGCGAATCCATGGAGCTCTAGGCGCTTGATAGTAGGGTGCAATCCAACCCAACGGGGTACCCGGACCTCATCAAGGCAAGGTAGTTCTCTCAGGAACTGTGTCCACTCCGTAGCCTCTGCGGGGGGCAGCGGTGCGTCCCAGTCGATTTTCAGTAACCACAATGATTGCAGGAAGATTTTAGCGGTCACGGTGACTGGCGCGAGAAAACCAAGTGGGTCGAAAATGCGGGCTATACGAGAGAGGACTGTACGACGGGTTACTTGCGTGCATGGAGTCCTGGGCAGCACCTGGACTCGGAAGCAGTCGTCTCGCACGCTCCAATGGACACCTAAGGCCGTGTGGATGGTGTCCTCCTCCCATCTAACCGCCGAGATCGCCGCCTCACCAGGAACGTTCTCCATTAAGGTCGGTGTGTTCGAGGCCCACTTCCTAAGATTAAATCCGCCCGCCCTGCAGAGTTGACGTAGTTCCCTCTGAAGGCTGCGTGCCTCACTTTCTGAGTCGGCCCCGGTGAGAACGTCGTCCATATATACATCTCGTCGCAGGATTGCAGCCGCACGCGGGAATTGCGCCTGCTCGTCCAGTGCGAGTTGGTGCAACGTGCGTATGGCCAGGTATGGGGCGCAAGCGAGGCCGTAAGTGACGGTGTTTAACTCGTAGTCGCTCACGGTCTCCTCGCCATGCCGGCGCCAGAGGAGCCTCTGGAATCGACGATCATCGGGGTGGACCAGTACCTGCCTAAACATCTTCTCCACATCGGCCGTCAAGCAGATCCTGTGGACTCGCCATCGGAGCAACACCTGAGGTAGACTCGGTAATAAGTTGGGTCCGATCATCAGGAGATCGTTCAGGGATTTCCCTGAGCTGGTAGCGTAGGATCCGTTGAACACCACGCGGAGTTTGGTGGTGGTACTGCTTGCCTTCAGGACGCCATGGTGCGGCAGGTAGAAACTCCCGCCGTCTAAATGAGAAGGACAAGTCTTAGTCATATGAGAGAGCGTCTCGTACTCACTCATAAACGCATGGTAGGCCTCTTTGAATTCCAGATTCCGGTTGCATTTGGTCTCCATGCGCTGTAGCATGCGAGCGGCCCCGGCCCGAGACTCGCCCAAACTCTCCGTCATCTTGAATGGGAGTCGCACCATGTAACGTCCCGAGGGCAGGCGTCGATGAGTCTTCACGAAGTGATCCTCGAACTCCTGGTCCTCGGATGTGAGCGTTGGAGGCAGCTTCACCTCCTCCTGTTCCCAAAATCGCTGGACCATTGGAGCGAGGTCGCCGTCCGTCGCACACTTCAGCGTGACGAGCCCGCCTGAAGTGAGTGAATCACCCTGCTTCCCTGAGGCAACAAGACCGGATACTATCCATCCTAACGCAGTTTTTTGGGCAATAGGTGCGCCTACTCGCCCCTTCCGGAAGCCAGCCTCTAAGATCAGGGAGTAAACATCAGCACCCTACAGCACGTCGATCTGGGTGCCGTCCGCAAAGTCTGGGTCAGCCAAGGGGAGTCCATGCAGGTGAGTCCAAGACGCCTCCTTTGATCCAATGCGGGGCGCGTAGGCCGTGATCCGGGGCAATACCAACGCTGTGGTCGTTTGTCGTGGTCCGCCTCCAACATGTGGCGCGAAATCTAATCGGACACTCCCCCGTACACGTTCTGTCCGTTGGTTGCCTATACCAATGACCTGGACGTTCGAGGGCCTCCGTGTCAACCTCAGCAACTGCGCCAGCGTCTCACTAACCAAAGAGACTTCACTGCCCTGATCGATTAGTGCCCGTACGCGTTTCGGCTCACCATCCGGAGAAAACACTACTATTCGAGCAGTAGCTAAAAGCACGGTCGGGAGGCACTCCTTTGGTGTGGACCTTCCCGCGTTGACCGAGAAATCATGTTGGTGGGGTGGATCAGAGCTGTCGACCCCGGTGTGGATCGAAGTGTGATGCTTCTGATTACACTCCTGGCACCGCTTATCTGATTTACAGTCAGTGGCCCAATGTCTGCCCAGACAATTAAAGCAGAGCTGCTTTGCCAGGAGCATGTCGCGACGCTCGCTGGCGCTTTTAGATTTATACTCCGCACAGAATAATATGAAATGGTCTGCACCGCAAAGGCTGCACTGCTCAGGTGAGCGCTTATACTTACTCACCTGATGCACCTTGGGTGTTTTCTTTAATTCTGCAGAGCGAGTCGTCCGTCCCTCAGATTTGGGGTTTTCCTTCTCCAATGCCACGACGATGTGAATTCGGGACACCAGGAAGGCTCGAAGTTCGGCGAAGGTCGGAGGATGCTTCTGCTTTCCCAGGCTGGTTTCCCACTCACGCCTCGACTGAGAGTCCAGCCTCTCCACCACCAGATGCACTAACCAGTCCCCCGAAGCATCGAAGGGACGTTTCAGGGCTGCTAGGGCTGTGACGCGGTCGCACAGGTCGAAGACGAAACGCTTGAGCTCCGAGCTCGATTCGTGTTTGATGGTCGGTAAGTCAAAAATGGCCGTCATCTGTGCCTTTACCTGTAGTCGCTCGTTCTCATATTGCTCTTCTAACAAGGCCCAGGCATTCTCAAAATTCTCCTCGAGGACCGGCAGATTTCTGAGGACAAGGAGTGCATCGTCGCTCAAACAGCCTCGCAGATAATGTAAGCGTTCCACCTCCGAGAGCGTAGTATCCTTCACCACGAGCGATCAGAACAGATCACGAAAGCCAGGCCACGCATCGTACTGGCCGTCGAACGTGGGCAACGGAATACGCGGCAGTGAAGCGCGTGATCGAGTGGTCGTTTCGGAAGGTGTCGACGCAGCTCCTGACGACCCCGCAACACTTTCTCGACCCTTGGCCCCTCTGGAAAGCTCCTTTAATTTTTCCAAAAACAGCGCCTCCTCTACTAGGAACACTTCCTCCGTAAGGGTGAGGTGATCGTCCTGGAAATAAGCCTGTTCCTGCAACTCGGGGTCCTCTAGGTTGAGAAGTTCATCGTGCTGCTGCTCGAATTTCTGCCAATTCCGCCGCAGTTGTTCCAATCGCGTCTCCACCGCGGTAATCGTAATTTTACTCACACCCAACTTCTTTAGATTGTCAAACGCCCGAGTGATTCGACCGTTAAGCTCCAGTTGACTTGTTAGCAGGTAAGCCATTGTTGTAGCGTATGGAGGTCACGCCCGACGGTTACGAAGGCTCAAGCACAATCCCGAAAGTTCCAGAAACAGCAGACTCCAACGGCGCGGATCCGGCTCGAAGGACCAAAAATGTTAGCAATTTGACGGAGCACGCGCGTGTGGAACGTGGGATTAATCCGCTCATATATTATTGAACGTAGATTTAGAACACTTGAACTAATCTGTATTTATACTATGTACAGTACACTAAGGTGTGAATAAACGGCCGGAATGTCTGATTTACACTAATTAAGCGTCGTTATTAAGCGTTTGTTAAGCAAGCAGGTGGCGGTAAGCGTTTACAAGCACAGTGAATAAAGCAATAGCGTAGTCCAGTAGGACGCTTCGAACTTTCGCAAACACGCGGTAGCAAACCGTTACAATTAGTCACGTAAGCAAGCAGAGCAATTAATGCTACGACGGTCGCGAGAGAAGAGAGCGACGATCAGCCGCGATTCCGCGAACCGAGAGCGGTCCCCTTCCATCGCCGATCGATGGAAGGGGGAGAGGATCGATTCCTCGCAGGAGCCTGGGCGCCGCGCCGGAGTGATCGCGTTCGAACGATCGAGTCCGGGAGATGGCGATACTAGTATGATTTTCTGAACAGAGTCAAACGAGTCACTCGAGTCAAACGAGTCAAACGAGTCAAACGAGTCAAACGTGTCAATCGGGTCGAACAGGACAATCGAGTCAAGCGAGTCAAACAGGTCAAACGAGTCAAACGAGTCAAACGAGTCAAACGAGTCAAAAGTGTCAAACGAGTCAAAAGTGTCAAACGAGTGAAGCGGGTCGAACAGGACAATCGAGTCAAGCGAGTTGAACGAGCCAAACGAGTCAAACGAGTCAAACGAGTCAAACGAGTCAAACGAGTCAAACGAGTCAAACGAGTCAAACGAGTCAAACGTGTCAAACGAGTCAAACGGGTCAAACGGGTCGAACAGGACAATCGAGTCAAACGAGTCAAACAAGTCAAACGAGTCAAACGAGTCAAACGACTCAAACGAGTCAAACGAGTCAAACGAGTCAAACGAGTCAAACGAGTCAAACGAGTCAAACGAGTCAAACGAGTCAAACGAGTCAAACGAGTCAAACGAGTCAAACGAGTCAAACGAGTCAAACGAGTCAAACGAGTCAAACGAGTCAAACGAGTCAAACGAGTCAAACGAGTCAAACGAGTCAAACGAGTCAAACGAGTCAAACGAGTCAAACGAGTCAAACGAGTCAAACGAGTCAAACGAGTCAAACGAGTCAAACGAGTCAAACGAGTCAAACGAGTCAAACGAGTCAAACGAGTCAAACGAGTCAAACGAGTCAAACGAGTCAAACGAGTCAAACGAGTCAAACGAGTCAAACGAGTCAAACGAGTCAAACGAGTCAAACGAGTCAAACGAGTCAAACGAGTCAAACGAGTCAAACGAGTCAAACGAGTCAAACGAGTCAAACGAGTCAAACGAGTCAAACGAGTCAAACGAGTCAAACGAGTCAAACGAGTCAAACGAGTCAAACGAGTCAAACGAGTCAAACGAGTCAAACGAGTCAAACGAGTCAAACGAGTCAAACGAGTCAAACGAGTCAAACGAGTCAAACGAGTCAAACGAGTCAAACGAGTCAAACGAGTCAAACGAGTCAAACGAGTCAAACGAGTCAAACGAGTCAAACGAGTCAAACGAGTCAAACGAGTCAAACGAGTCAAACGAGTCAAACGAGTCAAACGAGTCAAACGAGTCAAACGAGTCAAACGAGTCAAACGAGTCAAACGAGTCAAACGAGTCAAACGAGTCAAACGAGTCAAACGAGTCAAACGAGTCAAACGAGTCAAACGAGTCAAACGAGTCAAACGAGTCAAACGAGTCAAACGAGTCAAACGAGTCAAACGAGTCAAACGAGTCAAACGAGTCAAACGAGTCAAACGAGTCAAACGAGTCAAACGAGTCAAACGAGTCAAACGAGTCAAACGAGTCAAACGAGTCAAACGAGTCAAACGAGTCAAACGAGTCAAACGAGTCAAACGAGTCAAACGAGTCAAACGAGTCAAACGAGTCAAACGAGTCAAACGAGTCAAACGAGTCAAACGAGTCAAACGAGTCAAACGAGTCAAACGAGTCAAACGAGTCAAACGAGTCAAACGAGTCAAACGAGTCAAACGAGTCAAACGAGTCAAACGAGTCAAACGAGTCAAACGAGTCAAACGAGTCAAACGAGTCAAACGAGTCAAACGAGTCAAACGAGTCAAACGAGTCAAACGAGTCAAACGAGTCAAACGAGTCAAACGAGTCAAACGAGTCAAACGAGTCAAACGAGTCAAACGAGTCAAACGAGTCAAACGAGTCAAACGAGTCAAACGAGTCAAACGAGTCAAACGAGTCAAACGAGTCAAACGAGTCAAACGAGTCAAACGAGTCAAACGAGTCAAACGAGTCAAACGAGTCAAACGAGTCAAACGAGTCAAACGAGTCAAACGAGTCAAACGAGTCAAACGAGTCAAACGAGTCAAACGAGTCAAACGAGTCAGACGAGTCAAACGGGTCAAACGGGTCAAACGGGTCGAACAGGACAATCAAGTCAAACGAGTCAAACGAGTCAAACGAGTCAAACGAGTCAAACGAGTCAAACGAGTCAAACGAGTCAAACGAGTCAAACGAGTCAAACGAGTCAATCGAGTCACACGTGTCAAACGAGTCAAACGAGTCAAACGAGTCAAACGAGTCTAACGAGTCAAACGGGTCAAACGGGTCAAACGAGTCAAACGAGTCAAACGAGTCAAACGAGTCAAACGAGTCAAACGTGTCAAACGAGTCAAACGAGTCAAACGAGTCAAACGAGTCAAACGAGTCAAACGAGTCAAACGAGTCAAACGAGTCAACCGAGTCAAACGAGTCAAACGAGTCAAACGAGTCAAACGAGTCAAACGAGTCAAACGAGTCAAACGAGTCAAACGAGTCAAACGAGTCAAACGGGTCAATCGGGTCAAACGGGTCGAACAGGACAATCAAGTCAAACGAGTCAAACGAGTCAAACGAGTTAAACGAGTCAAACGGGTCGAACAGGACAATTGAGTCAAGCGAGTTAAATGATCCAAACGAGTCAAACGAGTCAAAAGAGTCAAACGAGTCAAACGAGTCAATCGAGTCAAACGAGTCAAACGCGTCAAACGACTCAAACGAGTCAAACGAGTGAAACGAGTCAAACGAGTCAAACGAGTCAAACGAGTCAAACGAGTCATACGAATCAAACGAGTCAAACGAGTCAAACGAGTCAAACGAGTGAAATGTGTTAAACGAGTGAAACGAGTGAAACGTGTCAAACGGGTCAAACGGGTCGAACAGGACAATCGAGTCAAACGAGTCATACGAGTCAAACGGGTCAAACGGGTCAAACGAGTCAATCCAGTCAAATGAGTCAAACGAGTCAATTCAGTCAAACGAGTCAAACGAGTCAAACGAGTCAAACGTGTCAAACGAGTCAAACGAGTCAAACGAGTCAAACGAGTCAAACGAATCAAACGAGTCAAACAAGTCAAACGAGTCAAACGAGTCAAACGAGTCAAACGAGTCAAACGAGTCAAACGAGTCAAACGAGTCAAACGAGTCAAACGGGTCAAACGGGTCGAACAGGACAATCGAGTCAAACGAGTCAAACGAGTCAAACGAGTCAATCGAGCCAAACGAGTCAATCGAGGCAAACGAGTCAAACGAGTCAAACGAGTCAAACGAGTCAAACGAGTCAAACGAGTCAATCGAGTTAAACGAGTCAATCGAGTTAAACGAGTCAAACGACTCAATCGAGTCAAACGAGTCAAACGAGTCAAACGAGTCAAACGAATCAAACGAGTCAAACGAGTCAAACGAGTCAAACGAGTCAAACGAGTCAAACGAGTCAAACGAATCAAACGAGTCAATAGAGTCAAACGACTCAAACGAGTCAAACGAGTCATACGAGTCAAACGAGTCAAACGAGTCAAACGAGTCAAACGAGTCAAACGAGTGATACGAGTCAAACGAGTCAAACGAGTCAAACGAGTCAAACGAGTCAAACGAGTCAAACGAGTCAAACGAGTCAAACGAGTCAAACGAGTCAAACGAGTCAAACGAGTCAAACGAGTCAAACGAGTCAAACGAGTCAAACGAGTCAAACGAGTCAAACGAGTCAAACGAGTCAAACGAGTCAAACGAGTCAAACGAGTCAAACGAGTCAAACGAGTCAAACGAGTCAAACGAGTCAAACGAGTCAAACGAGTCAAACGAGTCAAACGAGTCAAACGAGTCAAACGAGTCAAACGAGTCAAACGAGTCAAACGAGTCAAACGAGTCAAACGAGTCAAACGAGTCAAACGAGTCAAACGAGTCAAACGAGTCAAACGAGTCAAACGAGTCAAACGAGTCAAACGAGTCAAACGAGTCAAACGAGTCAAACGAGTCAAACGAGTCAAACGAGTCAAACGAGTCAAACGAGTCAAACGAGTCAAACGAGTCAAACGAGTCAAACGAGTCAAACGAGTCAAACGAGTCAAACGAGTCAAACGAGTCAAACGAGTCAAACGAGTCAAACGAGTCAAACGAGTCAAACGAGTCAAACGAGTCAAACGAGTCAAACGAGTCAAACGAGTCAAACGAGTCAAACGAGTCAAACGAGTCAAACGAGTCAAACGAGTCAAACGAGTCAAACGAGTCAAACGAGTCAAACGAGTCAAACGAGTCAAACGAGGCAAACGAGTCAAACGAGTCAAACGAGTCAAACGAGTCAAACGAGTCAAACGAGTCAAACGAGTCAAACGAGTCAAACGAGTCAAACGAGTCGAACGAGTCAAAATGGTCAAACGCGTCGAACCGGACAATCGAGTCAAACGAGTCAAACGAGTCAAACGAGTCAAACGAGTCAATCGAGTCAAACGAGTCAAACGAGTCAAACGAGTCAAACGAGTCAAACGAGTCAGACGAGTCAAACGGGTCAAACGGGTCAAACGGGTCGAACAGGACAATCAAGTCAAACGAGTCAAACGAGTCAAACGAGTCAAACGAGTCAAACGAGTCAAACGAGTCAAACGAGTCAAACGAGTCAAACGAGTCAAACGAGTCAAACGAGTCAAACGAGTCAAACGAGTCAAACGAGTCAAACGAGTCAAACGAGTCAAACGAGTCAAACGAGTCAAACGAGTCAAACGAGTCAAACGAGTCAAACGAGTCAAACGAGTCAATCGAGTCAAACGAGTCAAACGAGTCAAACGAGTAAAACGAGTCAAACGAGTCAAACGAGTCAAACGAGTCAAACGAGTCAAACGAGTCAAACGAGTCAAACGAGTCAAACGAGTCAGACGAGTCAAACGGGTCAAACGGGTCAAACGGGTCGAACAGGACAATCAATTCAAACGAGTCAAACGAGTCAAACGAGTCAAACGAGTCAAACGAGTCAAACGAGTCAAACGAGTCAAACGAGTCAATCGAGTCACACGAGTCAAACGAGTCAAACGAGTCAAACGAGTCAATCGAGCCAAACGAGTCAATCGAGGCAAACGAGTCAAACGAGTCAAACGAGTCAAACGAGTCAAACGAGTCAAACGAGTCAATCGAGTTAAACGAGTCAATCGAGTTAAACGAGTCAAACGACTCAATCGAGTCAAACGAGTCAAACGAGTCAAACGAGTCAAACGAATCAAACGAGTCAAACGAGTCAAACGAGTCAAACGAGTCAAACGAGGCAAACGAGTCAAACGAATCAAACGAGTCAATAGAGTCAAACGACTCAAACGAGTCAAACGAGTCATACGAGTCAAACGAGTCAAACGAGTCAAACGAGTCAAACGAGTCAAACGAGTGATACGAGTCAAACGAGTCAAACGAGTCAAACGAGTCAAACGAGTCAAACGAGTCAAACGAGTCAAACGAGTCAAACGAGTCAAACGAGTCAAACGAGTCAAACGAGTCAAACGAGTCAAACGAGTCGAACGAGTCGAACGAGTCGAACGAGTCGAACGAGTCGAACGAGTCGAACGAGTCGAACGAGTCGAACGAGTCGAACGAGTCGAACGAGTCGAACGAGTCGAACGAGTCGAACGAGTCGAACGAGTCGAACGAGTCGAACGAGTCGAACGAGTCGAACGAGTCGAACGAGTCGAACGAGTCGAACGAGTCGAACGAGTCAAACCAGTCAAACGAGTCTAACGAGTCAAACGAGTCAAACGAGTCAAACGAGTCAATCGAGCCAAACGAGTCAATCGAGTCAAACGAGTCAAACGAGTCAAACGAGTCAAACGAGTCAATCGAGTTAAACGAGTCAATCGAGTTAAACGAGTCAATCGAGTCAAACGAGTCAAACGAGTCAAACGGGTCGAACAGGACAATCGAATCAAGCGAGTTGAACGAGCCAAACGAGTCAAACGAGTCAAATGAGTCAAACGTGTCAAATGGGTCAAACGGGTCGATCGGGTCGAACAGGACAATCGAGTCAAGCGATTTGAACGAGCCAAACGAGTCAAACGAGTCAAACGAGTCAAATGGGTCAAAGGGGTCGAACAGGACAATCGAGACAAACGAGTCAAACGAGTCAAACGAGTCAAACGAGTCAAACGAGTCAAACGAGTCAAACGAGTCAAACGAGTCAAACGAGTCAAACGGGTCGAACAGGACAATCGAGTTTGACTCGTTTGACGCGTTTGACTCGTTTGACTCGTTTGTCTCGTTTGACTCGTTTGACTCGTTCGACTCGTTTGACTCGTTTGGCTCGTTCAACTCGCTTGACTCGATTGTCCTGTTCGACAAGTTTGACTCGTTTGACTCGTTTGACTCGTTCAACTCGCTTGACTCGATTGTCCTTTTCTACCCGTTTGACCCGTTTGACTCGTTTGACTCGTTTGACTCGTTTGACTCGTTTGACTCGTTTGACTCGTATGACTCGTTTGACTCGTTTGACTCGTTTGACTCGTTTGACTCGTTCGACTCGTTTGACTAGTTTGACTCGTTTAACTCGCTTGACTCGATTGTCCTGGTCGACACGTTTGACTCGTTTGACTCGTTTGACTCGTTTGACTCGTTTGACTCGTTTGACTCGTTTGACTCGTTTGACTCGTTTGACTCGATTGTCCTCTTCGACCCGTTCGACCCATTTGACACGTTTGACTCGTTTGACTCGTTTGACTCGTTTCACTCGATTGTCCTGTTCGACCCGATCGACCCGTTTGACCCATTTGACACGTTTGACTCGTTATTCTCGTTTGACTCGCTTGACTCGTTTGACTCCTTTGACTCGTTTGACTCGTTTGGCTCGTTTTATTCGTTTGACTCGTTTGACTCGTTTGACTCGTTTGACTCGTTTGACTCGTTTGACTCGTTTGACTCGTTCGACTCGTTTGACTCGTTCGACTCGGTTAACTCGCTTGACTCGATTGTCCTGTTCGACACGTTCGACTCGTTCGACTCGTTCGACTCGTTCGACTCGTTCGACTCGTTCGACTCGTTCGACTCGTTCGACTCGTTCGACTCGTTCGACTCGTTCGACTCGTTCGACTCGTTCGACTCGTTCGACTCGTTCGACTCGTTCGACTCGTTCGACTCGTTCGACTCGTTCGACTCGTTCGACTCGTTCGACTCGTTCGACTCGTTCGACTCGTTCGACTCGTTCGACTCGTTCGACTCGTTCGACTCGTTCGACTCGTTCGACTCGTTCGACTCGTTCGACTCGTTCGACTCGTTCGACTCGTTCGACTCGTTCGACTCGTTCGACTCGTTCGACTCGTTCGACTCGTTCGACTCGTTCGACTCGTTCGACTCGTTCGACTCGTTCGACTCGTTCGACTCGTTCGACTCGTTCGACTCGTTCGACTCGTTCGACTCGTTCGACTCGTTCGACTCGTTCGACTCGTTCGACTCGTTCGACTCGTTCGACTCGTTCGACTCGTTCGACTCGTTCGACTCGTTCGACTCGTTCGACTCGTTCGACTCGTTCGACTCGTTCGACTCGTTCGACTCGTTCGACTCGTTCGACTCGTTCGACTCGTTCGACTCGTTCGACTCGTTCGACTCGTTCGACTCGTTCGACTCGTTCGACTCGTTCGACTCGTTCGACTCGTTCGACTCGTTCGACTCGTTCGACTCGTTCGACTCGTTCGACTCGTTCGACTCGTTCGACTCGTTCGACTCGTTCGACTCGTTCGACTCGTTCGACTCGTTCGACTCGTTCGACTCGTTCGACTCGTTCGACTCGTTCGACTCGTTCGACTCGTTCGACTCGTTCGACTCGTTCGACTCGTTCGACTCGTTCGACTCGTTCGACTCGTTCGACTCGTTCGACTCGTTCGACTCGTTCGACTCGTTCGACTCGTTCGACTCGTTCGACTCGTTCGACTCGTTCGACTCGTTCGACTCGTTCGACTCGTTCGACTCGTTCGACTCGTTCGACTCGTTCGACTCGTTCGACTCGTTCGACCCGTTCGACCCGTTTGACACGTTTGACTCGTTTCACTCGTTTCACTCGATTCACTCGTATCACTCGTTTCACTCGTTTGACTCGTTACACTCGTTTGACTCGATTGTCCTGTTCGACCCGTTTGACCCATTTGACTCATTTGACTCGTTTGACTCGTTTGGCTCGTTCAACTCGCTTGACTCGATTGTCCTGTTCGACCCGTTTGACTCGTTTGACTCGTTTGACTCGTTTGACTCGTTTGACTCGTTTGATTCGTTTGACTCGATTGACTCGTTTGACTCGATTGACTCCATTGTCCTGTTCGACTCGTTTGACCCGTTTGACTCGTTTGGCTCGTTCAACTCGCTTGACTCGATTGTCCTGTTCGACACGTTTGACTCGTTTGACTCGTTGGCCTCGTTTGACTCGTTTGACCCGTTTGACTCGATTGACTCGTTTGGCTCGTTTGACTCGATTGTCCTGTACGAACCGTTTGACCCGTTTGACACGTTTCACTCGTTTCACTCGATTGACTCGTTTGAGTCGTTTGACTCGTTTGACTCGATTGTCTCGTTTGACTCGTTTGACTCGTTTGACTCGATTGTCCTGTTCGACTCGTTTGACTCGTTTGACTCGTTTGACTCGGTTGACTCGATTGTCCTGTTCGATCCGTTCGACCCGTTTGACCCTTTTGACTCGTTCGACTCGATTGACTCGTTAGACACGTTTGACTCGTTTGACTCGTTCGACTCGTGCGACTCGTTCGACTCGTGCGACTCGTTCGACTCGTTCGACTCGTTCGACTCGTTCGACTCGTTCGACTCGTTCGACTCGTTCGACTCGTTCGACTCGTTCGACTCGTTCGACTCGTTCGACTCGTTCGACTCGTTCGACTCGTTCGACTCGTTCGACTCGTTCGACTCGTTCGACTCGTTCGACTCGTTCGACTCGTTCGACTCGTTCGACTCGTTCGACTCGTTCGACTCGTTCGACTCGTTCGACTCGTTCGACTCGTTCGACTCGTTCGACTCGTTCGACTCGTTCGACTCGTTCGACTCGTTCGACTCGTTCGACTCGTTCGACTCGTTCGACTCGTTCGACTCGTTCGACTCGTTCGACTCGTTCGACTCGTTCGACTCGTTCGACTCGTTCGACTCGTTCGACTCGTTCGACTCGTTCGACTCGTTCGACTCGTTCGACTCGTTCGACTCGTTCGACTCGTTCGACTCGTTCGACTCGTTCGACTCGTTCGACTCGTTCGACTCGTTCGACTCGTTCGACTCGTTCGACTCGTTCGACTCGTTCGACTCGTTCGACTCGTTCGACTCGTTCGACTCGTTCGACTCGTTCGACTCGTTCGACTCGTTCGACTCGTTCGACTCGTTCGACTCGTTCGACTCGTTCGACTCGTTCGACTCGTTCGACTCGTTCGACTCGTTCGACTCGTTCGACTCGTTCGACTCGTTCGACTCGTTCGACTCGTTCGACTCGTTCGACTCGTTCGACTCGTTCGACTCGTTCGACTCGTTCGACTCGTTCGACTCGTTCGACTCGTTCGACTCGTTCGACTCGTTCGACTCGTTCGACTCGTTCGACTCGTTCGACTCGTTCGACTCGTTCGACTCGTTCGACTCGTTCGACTCGTTCGACTCGTTCGACTCGTTCGACTCGTTCGACTCGTTCGACTCGTTCGACTCGTTCGACTCGTTCGACTCGTTCGACTCGTTCGACTCGTTCGACTCGTTCGACTCGTTCGACTCGTTCGACTCGTTCGACTCGTTCGACTCGTTCGACTCGTTCGACTCGTTCGACTCGTTCGACTCGTTCGACTCGTTCGACTCGTTCGACTCGTTCGACTCGTTCGACTCGTTCGACTCGTTCGACTCGTTCGACTCGTTCGACTCGTTCGACTCGTTCGACTCGTTCGACTCGTTCGACTCGTTCGACTCGTTCGACTCGTTCGACTCGTTCGACTCGTTCGACTCGTTCGACTCGTTCGACTCGTTCGACTCGTTCGACTCGTTCGACTCGTTCGACTCGTTCGACTCGTTCGACTCGTTCGACTCGTTCGACTCGTTCGACTCGTTCGACTCGTTCGACTCGTTCGACTCGTTCGACTCGTTCGACTCGTTCGACTCGTTCGACTCGTTCGACTCGTTCGACTCGTTCGACTCGTTCGACTCGTTCGACTCGTTCGACTCGTTCGACTCGTTCGACTCGTTCGACTCGTTCGACTCGTTCGACTCGTTCGACTCGTTCGACTCGTTCGACTCGTTCGACTCGTTCGACTCGTTTGACTCGTTTGACTCGTTTGACTCGATTGTCCTCTTCGACCCGTTCGACCCATTTGACACGTTTGACTCGTTTGACTCGTTTGACTCGTTTCACTCGATTGTCCTGTTCGACCCGATCGACCCGTTTGACCCATTTGACACGTTTGACTCGTTATTCTCGTTTGACTCGCTTGACTCGTTTGACTCCTTTGACTCGTTTGACTCGTTTGGCTCGTTTTATTCGTTTGACTCGTTTGACTCGTTTGACTCGTTTGACTCGTTTGACTCGTTTGACTCGTTTCACTCGATTGTCCTGTTCGACCCGATCGACCCGTTTGACCCATTTGACACGTTTGACCCATTTGACACGTTTGACTCGTTATTCTCGTTTGACTCGCTTGACTCGTTTGACTCCTTTGACTCGTTTGACTCGTTTGGCTCGTTTTATTCGTTTGACTCGTTTGACTCGTTTGACTCGTTTGACTCGTTCGACTCGTTTGACTCGTTTGACTCGTTTGACTCGTTCGACTCGTTTGACTCGTTCGACTCGGTTAACTTGCTTGACTCGATTGTCCTGTTCGACACGTTCGACTCGTTCGACTCGTTCGACTCGTTCGACTCGTTCGACTCGTTCGACTCGTTCGACTCGTTCGACTCGTTCGACTCGTTCGACTCGTTCGACTCGTTCGACTCGTTCGACTCGTTCGACTCGTTCGACTCGTTCGACTCGTTCGACTCGTTCGACTCGTTCGACTCGTTCGACTCGTTCGACTCGTTCGACTCGTTCGACTCGTTCGACTCGTTCGACTCGTTCGACTCGTTCGACTCGTTCGACTCGTTCGACTCGTTCGACTCGTTCGACTCGTTCGACTCGTTCGACTCGTTCGACTCGTTCGACTCGTTCGACTCGTTCGACTCGTTCGACTCGTTCGACTCGTTCGACTCGTTCGACTCGTTCGACTCGTTCGACTCGTTCGACTCGTTCGACTCGTTCGACTCGTTCGACTCGTTCGACTCGTTCGACTCGTTCGACTCGTTCGACTCGTTCGACTCGTTCGACTCGTTCGACTCGTTCGACTCGTTCGACTCGTTCGACTCGTTCGACTCGTTCGACTCGTTCGACTCGTTCGACTCGTTCGACTCGTTCGACTCGTTCGACTCGTTCGACTCGTTCGACTCGTTCGACTCGTTCGACTCGTTCGACTCGTTCGACTCGTTCGACTCGTTCGACTCGTTCGACTCGTTCGACTCGTTCGACTCGTTCGACTCGTTCGACTCGTTCGACTCGTTCGACTCGTTCGACTCGTTCGACTCGTTCGACTCGTTCGACTCGTTCGACTCGTTCGACTCGTTCGACTCGTTCGACTCGTTCGACTCGTTCGACTCGTTCGACTCGTTCGACTCGTTCGACTCGTTCGACTCGTTCGACTCGTTCGACTCGTTCGACTCGTTCGACTCGTTCGACTCGTTCGACTCGTTCGACTCGTTCGACTCGTTCGACTCGTTCGACTCGTTCGACTCGTTCGACTCGTTCGACTCGTTCGACTCGTTCGACTCGTTCGACTCGTTCGACTCGTTCGACTCGTTCGACTCGTTCGACTCGTTCGACTCGTTCGACTCGTTCGACTCGTTCGACTCGTTCGACTCGTTCGACCCGTTCGACCCGTTTGACACGTTTGACTCGTTTCACTCGTTTCACTCGATTCACTCGTATCACTCGTTTCACTCGTTTGACTCGTTACACTCGTTTGACTCGTTTCACTCGTTTCACTCGATTCACTCGTATCACTCGTTTCACTCGTTTGACTCGTTACACTCGTTTGACTCGATTGTCCTGTTCGACCCGTTTGACCCATTTGACTCATTTGACTCGTTTGACTCGTTTGGCTCGTTCAACTCGCTTGACTCGATTGTCCTGTTCGACCCGTTTGACTCGTTTGACTCGTTTGACTCGTTTGACTCGTTTGACTCGTTTGATTCGTTTGACTCGATTGACTCGTTTGACTCGATTGACTCCATTGTCCTGTTCGACTCGTTTGACCCGTTTGACTCGTTTGGCTCGTTCAACTCGCTTGACTCGATTGTCCTGTTCGACACGTTTGACTCGTTTGACTCGTTGGCCTCGTTTGACTCGTTTGACCCGTTTGACTCGATTGACTCGTTTGGCTCGTTTGACTCGATTGTCCTGTACGAACCGTTTGACCCGTTTGACACGTTTCACTCGTTTCACTCGATTGACTCGTTTGAGTCGTTTGACTCGTTTGACTCGATTGTCTCGTTTGACTCGTTTGACTCGTTTGACTCGATTGTCCTGTTCGACTCGTTTGACTCGTTTGACTCGTTTGACTCGGTTGACTCGATTGTCCTGTTCGATCCGTTCGACCCGTTCGACCCTTTTGACTCGTTCGACTCGATTGACTCGTTAGACACGTTTGACTCGTTTGACTCGTTCGACTCGTGCGACTCGTTCGACTCGTGCGACTCGTTCGACTCGTTCGACTCGTTCGACTCGTTCGACTCGTTCGACTCGTTCGACTCGTTCGACTCGTTCGACTCGTTCGACTCGTTCGACTCGTTCGACTCGTTCGACTCGTTCGACTCGTTCGACTCGTTCGACTCGTTCGACTCGTTCGACTCGTTCGACTCGTTCGACTCGTTCGACTCGTTCGACTCGTTCGACTCGTTCGACTCGTTCGACTCGTTCGACTCGTTCGACTCGTTCGACTCGTTCGACTCGTTCGACTCGTTCGACTCGTTCGACTCGTTCGACTCGTTCGACTCGTTCGACTCGTTCGACTCGTTCGACTCGTTCGACTCGTTCGACTCGTTCGACTCGTTCGACTCGTTCGACTCGTTCGACTCGTTCGACTCGTTCGACTCGTTCGACTCGTTCGACTCGTTCGACTCGTTCGACTCGTTCGACTCGTTCGACTCGTTCGACTCGTTCGACTCGTTCGACTCGTTCGACTCGTTCGACTCGTTCGACTCGTTCGACTCGTTCGACTCGTTCGACTCGTTCGACTCGTTCGACTCGTTCGACTCGTTCGACTCGTTCGACTCGTTCGACTCGTTCGACTCGTTCGACTCGTTCGACTCGTTCGACTCGTTCGACTCGTTCGACTCGTTCGACTCGTTCGACTCGTTCGACTCGTTCGACTCGTTCGACTCGTTCGACTCGTTCGACTCGTTCGACTCGTTCGACTCGTTCGACTCGTTCGACTCGTTCGACTCGTTCGACTCGTTCGACTCGTTCGACTCGTTCGACTCGTTCGACTCGTTCGACTCGTTCGACTCGTTCGACTCGTTCGACTCGTTCGACTCGTTCGACTCGTTCGACTCGTTCGACTCGTTCGACTCGTTCGACTCGTTCGACTCGTTCGACTCGTTCGACTCGTTCGACTCGTTCGACTCGTTCGACTCGTTCGACTCGTTCGACTCGTTCGACTCGTTCGACTCGTTCGACTCGTTCGACTCGTTCGACTCGTTCGACTCGTTCGACTCGTTCGACTCGTTCGACTCGTTCGACTCGTTCGACTCGTTCGACTCGTTCGACTCGTTCGACTCGTTCGACTCGTTCGACTCGTTCGACTCGTTCGACTCGTTCGACTCGTTCGACTCGTTCGACTCGTTCGACTCGTTCGACTCGTTCGACTCGTTCGACTCGTTCGACTCGTTCGACTCGTTCGACTCGTTCGACTCGTTCGACTCGTTCGACTCGTTCGACTCGTTCGACTCGTTCGACTCGTTCGACTCGTTCGACTCGTTCGACTCGTTCGACTCGTTCGACTCGTTCGACTCGTTCGACTCGTTCGACTCGTTCGACTCGTTCGACTCGTTCGACTCGTTCGACTCGTTCGACTCGTTCGACTCGTTCGACTCGTTCGACTCGTTCGACTCGTTCGACTCGTTCGACTCGTTCGACTCGTTCGACTCGTTCGACTCGTTCGACTCGTTCGACTCGTTCGACTCGTTCGACTCGTTCGACTCGTTCGACTCGTTCGACTCGTTCGACTCGTTCGACTCGTTCGACTCGTTCGACTCGTTCGACTCGTTCGACTCGTTCGACTCGTTCGACTCGTTCGACTCGTTCGACTCGTTCGACTCGTTCGACTCGTTCGACTCGTTCGACTCGTTCGACTCGTTCGACTCGTTCGACTCGTTCGACTCGTTCGACTCGTTCGACTCGTTCGACTCGTTCGACTCGTTCGACTCGTTCGACTCGTTCGACTCGTTCGACTCGTTCGACTCGTTCGACTCGTTCGACTCGTTCGACTCGTTCGACTCGTTCGACTCGTTCGACTCGTTCGACTCGTTCGACTCGTTCGACTCGTTCGACTCGTTCGACTCGTTCGACTCGTTCGACTCGTTCGACTCGTTCGACTCGTTCGACTCGTTCGACTCGTTCGACTCGTTCGACTCGTTCGACTCGTTCGACTCGTTCGACTCGTTCGACTCGTTCGACTCGTTCGACTCGTTCGACTCGTTCGACTCGTTCGACTCGTTCGACTCGTTCGACTCGTTCGACTCGTTCGACTCGTTCGACTCGTTCGACTCGTTCGACTCCAGAAACTCTCAGCGTGACGGATTTAATATTCGCGCCTAAATTCCTCCCAAATTCGCAGTGTGACGAATTTAACATTCGCGCCTAAGTTCCTTTCAAACCCTCAGTGTGACGAATTTAATATTCGCGCCTAAGTTCCTTTCAAACCCTCAGTGTGACGAATTTAATATTCGCGCCTAAGTTCCTCTCAAACCCTCAGTGTGACGAATTTAACATTCGCGCCTAAGTTCCTTTCAAACCCTCAGTGTGACGAATTTAATATTCGCGCCTAACGTCCCTCAAAACATCAGAGTGCTGGATTTTAGATTCGCGCCTGAGTCCCTCAAAACCTCAGGGTGCTGGATTTTAGATTCGCGCCTGAGTCCCTCAAAACCTCAGAGTGCTGGATTTTAGATTCGCGCCTGAGTCCCTCAAAACCTCAGAGTGCTGGATTTTTTATTCGCGCCTGAGTCCCTCAAAACCTCAGAGTGCTGGATTTTTGATTCGCGCCTGTCTTTCTCCTTCCCCATAGTCATCGTTCCTGAAAGACCTCACCCGGGACGTGACATATTTTTGGTGACAGCGGTGGGACGCGTCAACTGTCGATAGGAATAAAACCCCTAACAAACGGTACCCACAATTGCCTATTAAGCATGTACACAGAATACGTTAGTCCGTGGAAACCAGCCTACAGAAGCCGCCAATTTCAAAATTCGACGGCGTCCATACAGTGGATGATCTGTGTTTCCGGGACCATTGTAGCAAGTAACGAAGACGACGAAATTGCTTAGACTGTTCCCTACGAGACCCAACAAATACGGTGATAACGTATCAAATCCATTTTTTAAATACGCCCCATACATTCCCTAATTGCCCGCGGTGCAATAACTTTCTGTTACAAATACGTCCTGCAACCAATTGTGCCAAGTGCACCGAATGGTATTTCCTTTCGAATAGGAACTAAAGTCGACATCTAACATGAGCGATACCCGTCAAAATCAAAATACGTTATATTACCCAAGCCGTAGACTACGGGCCGTATTATCAGACTCAAATAAACTGATTTGTGTTTCTGGAGGCGTAGCAACGACCACGGAAGGCAGAAAAATTTGCCTAAACTATTTTAATTCAAACCCGGGTAGAGAATACCATAGATTTTGAGTAGCTACTGCCGGACGCTCAAACATAGGAAACCTCCTAAACCACCCTAAAATAACAGATTTTACTAAATTTAAAATGTCTGAACACGGCGATATCGACGACCCCCACGTGATAGACCAAGACGCGGGACCTTCCAAAAATGCTATAGAAATCGCGACCGCCGAAATAATGGAACAATTACGAAAATTGGGTGAGAAACGAGCCGGAACCGACAATTTGCACACGAGATTTGCGGAAAGTAAAACGCATACGGGCGTAGGCACCGGACCGTCCGAACCCATGTTTAGGGGTCTTTCCGATAGAACACAGAGTATCGAGGCAGTGATGAAGAGACTCCTTGCACCCCCGCTAGATACAAATAATTTTTCCACACCGGGTTCCTCCCGTTTTGATAGAAAACCGGTGTTGAATTTCAATAAAACTCCTGAGGCAATGAATAGTAATAATATTCCGGACCAGGGTCCATCGCCCCAGATAAAATTAAAGGACGCAGTAGAAACAGTCCCAAAATTTAACGGTCACAACATATCCATTTTACAATTCGCGAGAGCCTGCAATAGGGCTAAGGCTCTGGTTCCCTCGCATGCTGAACCTCAGCTAGCGAGGTTGTTGACGAATAAGCTGCAAGACCATGCGTACTTGGCGGTTGAGGATCGGGTCTTTGATTCCGTAAATGATTTGATAAAACAACTTAAACGTACCTTCTCCCCTGCAAAAACGTCGGACCACTATCGCGGAGAACTCGCCAACGTAATCAAAGGAACCAACGAACACATATTAGATTACATCTCACGCGTCAAGGACCTCCGATTCGCTATTTTGGAAGAGGACAAAGAATACTATCGCGACTTTACACTGAATCACCTCGAGGACCTAGATCGTCTAACGTTAGACTCGTTTGTGGATGGCCTTCCTCCACATATACGAACAAGATTTCTCCAACATAATTTCGAAACGCTCGATGAAGCTTTTGAATTAGCTGTACTCGTAGATAAGAAAATCGACAGGGATCGACAGAGGTTTTCAGAACAAAAGGCCCCCAAATTAACGTGTCAACTCTGTAATAAAACAGGACACGATGCGCGGACCTGCAGAACTAATCAAGATACCGCTCCACAAACATTCGAAAGGTATCCTCCAAATCGCGTTGCAGGATATGGTAGTCAGGCATCTAACCCTTTTCCCCCTTACTGGGACAAAACCCGACCTCCTCCCTCAAGACCTACAGAATTGCGTATCTGTGGATACTGCAGAAAGCCCGGACATCTGATCTCTGAATGTAGGAAACGAATATTTAATCGCAATGAGGGAAACCCTGGAACCTCCCAGGAACGAGATTCGGGAAACGCTCTGCCCCTACGGTCAACAGCGGACGCGTACCGTGGAACGGGCCAAGCAGCAACGCGTCCGATAACAAAACTAGAATCGCTACCGCATGGGTGAATGCCGTCAAAGAAGCCCCGTCTGTAATTATTCAATCACCGGATTTTATAATGGCCCTAGAATTAATGATTGACACCGGTTCTGAAGTCAATCTATTAAAAATCCAAACAATAAAACAACCTCGAGATATAAATACCGACCAACAGGTGCAATTAAGAGGGATCGCTAAAGACCTCGTCTACACCCTTGGAACAATAACCATAACACTATTGGGCAACAACGTCACGTTTCACGTAGTTGAAAATGATTTCCCAATCAAACCACACGGAATACTAGGAACTGAATTCTTTATAAAGCAGAGTGCTTCAATTCATTATTCAAAGAAACAGTTGGAGTTCAAAGGGAACTCTATTCCGTTTGTAAATAGAGATCAACTCGTATTACCCGCCAGGTCAAAAACAGTCTGTTTTATAAATATATCAAATTCAGACATAAAAGAAGGATATTTACCTAGATTAGATTTAGGCACTGGAATTCATGCAGGGAATGCTCTTGTCCGTAATCAGGACGGCAAAGCGTACCTACAAATTATAAATTCTAATGAAATGGACACAACGATCACTATGCCTACTGTTGAATTGGAAGAATTTGAAATTGTGATTCCAGAACCCAAACAAAGACGACCGAAAGAGACTAAGACGTCTAAACGCGTCACTCCTATCCCAACCCTAACGAAAATCAAGCCCCTCTTTCCCCAGGATCCGTCGATCCATCATTCAGAGGTACCCGCGAAGGTACACTCGCTCTCATCCCCAGGGCATTATGCCGAAACAACCCTTCCCTTAAAACTTCAAGAGTCTCTAACTATGGCGTCGGGTGAGGAAGTATCAACAATTTCTGAAAAACTTGCAACAAGAATGGAACAAGTGTTCAAATTAATTTCAACGGAACATATGAATCCGGAGGAAAAACTTCATGTCCAAGGAATTTTATATAAATACCATGACCTCTTCCATCTACCAGACGAGAAGTTAGGCCATACAAACGCTATCCAGCATGGGATCCAGACAATGGACCCAGTGCCTGTAAATACTAAACAATATCGCTTCCCTCCTGTACATAAGAAGGAAATAGACAAACAAGTAAAGAATTTACTAGAAAACGACATTATAAAGCCATCATTATCACCCTACAATTCACCTATTTGGATCGTCTCCAAAAAACCAGGACCCAATGGGGAACTCTTGTGGAGAATGGTAATTGACTTCAGGGATTTAAACGAAAAAACCGTTCCTGATGCATACCCTCTTCCAAACATTAACGAAATATTAGACCAATTAGGAGGAGCAAAATACTTCTCCGTATTCGACCTTGCTTCTGGATTTCACCAAATCCCTATGAAGCCGGAAGATGCACCTAAAACGGCTTTTTCTACACCTCATGGACATTATGAGTTTGTCAGAATGCCGTTTGGGCTATGTAATGCACCAGCAACTTTCCAACGCCTAATGGATCACACACTTACGGGACTTCAGGGCACGGAAATGTTTGTTTACTTGGACGATATCGTCCTTTATGCGAGTTCCCTCACGGAACACCTGATTAAATTTAAAAAACTTGCTCAACGCCTAAGAGAAGCAAATCTTAAACTTCAGCCTTCCAAATGTAAATTCCTACACAAGGAAGTCGCATATTTAGGTCACATAATCACCGAGCAAGGGGTAAAACCCTATCTGGGAAAAATTGAAGCCGTCCGAAACTACCCGGCACCAAGTACACCAAAAGGAATCAAACAATTCCTTGGACTAACCGGATATTATAGGAGGTTTATCCCGGACTTTTCTAAAATAGCTCGTCCGTTAACCCAACTATTAAAGAAAGACACAATATTCGGGTGGGGACCGTCCCAGAAAACGGCTTTTGACCACTTAAGGTTAGCATTGCAGAAAGAACCTATCCTGCAATACCCGAATTTTGACCTGGAATTCCATGTTACCACCGACGCTTCTGAATTTGCTATAGGAGGAATATTGAGTCAAAATATCGCGGGAAAAGAGTTACCCATCGCTTATGCTTCTCGGCTCCTGAACAAAGCAGAGATAAACTACGCAACCATAGAAAAAGAACTTCTAGCCATTGTTTATTGTGTCAGGTACTTCCGACCTTATTTATACGGAAAGAAATTTATATTATATACTGACCACCAACCCCTAATTTGGTTACATAGGGTAAAAGATCCAACGTCACGTCTCGTTAGGTGGCGTTTAAAGTTAGCAGAATACGACTACGAAATTCGCTATCAATCAGGGAAAAGCAATAAACTTGCTGACGCCCTGTCTCGTAATCCTCCTGTAAAGAGAACATGTCCCATACGACCACGAGAGGAAACCAATGATGATTGGGTGCCTAGTAAAAAGCCTCGAACTACTAAGGAAACTAACAACCGCCCAAAGGCGAAGCCCACGAGGATCCAACCACACCGAAAGGTGCGCAAAACTCCAACACCTGTAATAATACCACCGGACGTCTCCCCAGTAAATGCACCAGAACCCATGAGTGGCATAGAAAAGGAAGACCAGGAAAAAGAAGAAGAACAAGAATTTAATATTCCACATCAAATCGTTTCACCTCCGCAATCTCCAACACCACAGGAACAGGAAGACCCTGATTCCGAAATCGAATCCAACGCATCAGACGGATCAACAACAGACTCAGAATCGTCGTTAATCGAGCTGAACGATTCTCCGGAAGAGACATACGAAGCGGACCCCGATAGGGACATTCGAACAATACCAATGATCAGTCGCGACCCGTTGTCTTTACGAAAAGAAACGCTTATCTTCTTCTTAAGCGCCGATGGGAAACCTTGCGACAATGGAGCCAAACAACTACTAGAAACTGGAGCATTAGAAGAAGCGAACGAACTCACTTTGGGAAAGACCCATGTAACAAGTAACAAAGGACGAATTCTCATCGGGTTAGTCATAAAAGAAACGCAGAATACTCCCCTAACCACGACAACTTGGGGTGAAGCTCTATCTTCCTTTAAAAACATAATCAAGGAACTCGTAATATACTCATTTAGTATAGCTAAAACAGCAAATATCGACCAATTAACCTGGCAAGACATCATTATGGACATTCTCGAAACCGTCGACGAGGAAGACATTGAAGTCACGGTATGTTTACAAATAGTTCAAATCCCCGAGGAATCAAAAAGACAAAATATTATTACAGAACATCACGCATCGGCATTAGCTGGACATAAAGGAGTAACCAAAACATATAATCGTATTAGACACTACTACTTTTGGAAAGGAATGAAGAAAGCCGTAGAAGATTATATTAGAAAATGCGAGGATTGTCAGCGGAAGAAACTCGTCCGTGTCAAGACCAAACAACCAATGATTCTTACTGACACGCCTGGACGAGCCTTTGACAAAGTTGCGTTAGATATAGTGGGACCGTTACCTACTACTAGAGAAGGAAATACCTATGTATTAACAATCCAAGATTTATTAACAAAATATTTCGTGTGCGTACCCCTTAAACAGTCCACGTCAATAAAAATCGCAGATGCGTTCATAAAGAAATTTATCTGTCAATTCGGAGCTCCTAGAGCCATTCTCACCGACCAAGGAGCAAATTTCACCAGTAAATTCATGAAGGCTATCGCGCAAAAATTTAAAATCGAACAATTTCGAACCACAGCCTTTCACCCACAGACAAACGGCTCTTTAGAGCGATCGCACATCGTCCTAACGGAATATCTAAAAATGTATATCAGTAAATATGATGACTGGGACGAATGGACCGATTTGGCCGCGTTCTCTTATAATACCAGCGTCCATGAGGGCACTGGTTACACTCCACACGAGTTAGTATTTGGGAAAATAGCCCGGGTACCCAGCCGGAAAAGAGTACCCGAAGACTTCGAAAACGAAACCTATAATCAGTACCTCTCGAACTTGAGTACGAGGGTGCAGGAATTACAAACCGCCGCTGCGGAAAAGTTAAACCAATCAAAACTTCGATATAAAAAGTATTATGATCGACATATAAACGAAGAGACTTTTAAACCGGGTGACCCAATTTTCGTCCTTATAGAACCGAAAAAAGGAAAATTCGGAGATCAATACTCGGGCCCTCACACCATATTAGAAGTGATCCCCTCGCAAAATTTAAAAATATCGTGGAAGGGCAAAACGAAAATCATACACGCGAACAAAGCGCGTCTTGGTCGGTTGCGCGAGAGTCCCGGTTGACCCCAAGTCAACACACGAACAAAATACTCTAATTAATTTTTCTACCATAGATCGTTGTTACTGCAACATTTTGCAACCGGCATTTAATACGCGGCTATACCGTCCAGAGGGAAGGAAGGAAAACCATATCCCTCCTCCCTAAAATCATCTCAGATATCATCAACAGGAAGGCGTCTCCGCAGACAGTAATCACCATCGATGACTCCCTCCCCATCAACATCAATCAACGGAAAGCAGCTCCAAGAAGCCACTACCCCTTCGCCCCGTATAGATCCCTCTACCAAAATAGGCTTTATCTTTTATTTTCTTTCGCCAAATAGGCTATATATTTTATTTTTTTTGTTATTTCCAAAAACACATTTTATTTTTATTTTTCTCCTCATTTCAAAACACCATAACCCTGTGTAAAGAAATGTACCCATTTCTTCATATAAGGGGGGAGGTGTGACGTCCCACGATTTTTCGCGCGTTCATATTCCAAATTCCATTAGTAAACCTCAAAATCACTCCACCAAAGTCTATCAAACTCAGCTCCTACCCCATCTCCTCAATCACCGATCACCTTGATGTTGCACCTTAGCGGTCACCAACACAAGATGATCAATACGACGTCCACCTCGCTGATGTACCTTAGTGGTCCCCATCACGAGATGATCGTTACAAAACCCTCTTCGCCTATTCGTCCTACAAGGCACGAATCATTCCCTCAAAAACGAATTCAAACAAGTCCCTCGTTACAAATCCCTCTTAAATCGAGACCACGTCTCAATCCCCCCTCTACGTCTCGCAGAGTCCAAGCCACTCTAACCCCTTTCCTATAAAATACCCGAAATCCATCCGATGAGTTGAGTATCTCCTTTTACAGTTATAAAAACCCCAGAAACCTAATTAAGACGCATATTTGGCGTACGTGACATAAATATGTCTATTAATAGCCACACCGTTTATAAAAACCCTGGAAGTCCTACTGCGTATTATCCCGAAATATGTCAAGGTCTTTACCGCGCGTACCCCCGCAATGCTCCTGTAGAAATACATAAATACGAGGTCCTAAGAGGCCGGGTCCTCTTTGATCAGTGATCTTTCATCGATCCTCTCTTAGTGTTACATTTCTCTTTACAAAGTATTATTAAACAAAGTGTTAAAATACCTAAACTCAGTGTACTACGGCAACTACCGTAAGCGAATATTATTATCATTTATTGTTCAACGGCATATCACCCTCATCTATATTATTTTATATTGCTAATGCTTATTGATTTCATTATTATATTCTTTACTAACGCTTATTGCTTTCTATATCATATTTACTCATATTTCTTTATATTAATAACGTTTATTCCACCTATTGCTTATTGCGTTTATTTAATATTTCGTTAAATACTTTTTTCTATATATATATTTTCATTACTGTTCGAAAATGAGACCGATGGTCACGCTGGTGAAAGTGAGAATGAGATTCGACGGTGAAGGGGCGAAAATTATGCAATGTAAATTTATGAGCGAGTCTCTGTCAATTTATTTAAACTACACTGTGAGCTGGTGAGATCGTGAGTAATTGAGCACAAGGTGAGCGTTTGAGCGTGATATGCGCGTTTTCACAATTTCTTTTTGATACCACACGTGTGCGACTCGAGAAGAAGAACGTTAGTGAATAATGACAGGACTTCCGTCCGTGCGTCGCGTCGGTTCCGCTGGAACATCGATGAGGCGCGCTGATTGGCTGATCGATCCACGCTGATTGGCGGATCGCGCTCGATCCGCGTCTCTGAGTGGTGGATCGATCGTTGATCTGCGTTGCAATCATGCTTCCGCGAGGTGCTGCCATGAGCGTGAGTGTGGCGTTGAGATGAACTAGGTGAATCTCAAACATACTCCCCCCATCAACAGCTTGAAGAAGATGTTGATTGTTAATCTGAAACAAGCACGCCGCCAACCTCGCGATTGGCTTGATTAAATTTGTTACAGCTGATGGTGGTTGAGCTGATCCACCCCTTTCAGTATGAACTGGGTGGTGAGCGTCAGTGAGCTGATCTTGAGTCACTGAGGATGTCAATTCAGCTGGGCAGCTGTTGTCATAGCGATGTTATTGAATGATGAGACCAGCAAGTCGATTGCATATCACCCTTGCATGAGGTGCACCCTGGCTCAGAGTGCAAGTATTGTAAGCTCAACAGCTGCCTCCGGTGTTGATGCCAAACCTTGTCCTTCTCACGTCTGGGTTGTTGTTAAATGCAATGACGTGAGAGTTACATTGAACTGCATTGCATGTGAGATCGATGTATGATTGTGTTACTACACAGAGCGCAGTTGAGATGGGTAGAATCTTGGTGGTGAGCAACGAGCCATGTTCGAACAATCAGCTAATTCCGATGTAGGCGATGAGTTTTATTGATGGTGAGCATTTGTGAGCAGCTGTGGGGGTGCCGCTCTTGAAAGAGGTAGTTGGCCCATCATATGATGGACACGGATCCCCCTTTGTCGAACACACCCCACACAACGCTGAAAATGACCTTTCACTGGAGCTCGTCATCTGATGCTCCAGAGTCTAGCCAGATGGAGGTGAAACTACGCTGAGTTCGTCCATGGAACCGTCAATAGTGAGCGTGGTCCTCCTTCGGATCCGACAGACGAGAGAGGCGAGGTACAAGTATTAATTGTTACCCGTTTATGAATGATGGAGGCGTTGCAAATGACCGATGGCTTCTGCAGGTGAGGCACGCCACCACGTGTTTGTCTCATGGTGTTGATGAGATATGGTTGAGTTCGCCTCCAATGCGCATTATTCCTTGGTCCTTGACGAAGGTAGTGAGTTGAATGACAGAGTTGCTGAAGGTTGAGAGGACTTGAAGTGCGAGCTTTGCATTCGGTCGTTATGCAGATTGATGTGTGGCTTGCTCTGCAGGCTTGCTGCCTTTCCTGGTGACAGCGCTGAGGTGAAAAGAGTTGCTTCGTGTGCAGCCTCCTCAACCTTGAGTCAAATCTGAAACAAACTGGGGTGAGGTGAGAAAGTGAATGCTGATTTGCAGGTGAATTCAAATGATACTTGAATGGTTGATGTGGAACCCCACGGTTGTAAGTCGTGAGGGCACAGGTGATGTGGAGAAGTGTGACCTTATGTGGAACCCCAAGGTTGTAAGTCTTGAGGGCACAAGTCATTTTGAACAGGTGTGACTTAGTGCAGGGTCTTGGACTGGCTCCATGTCATTGTGAATGTACCGAGCGTGAGATCTCCTCTTGTGGTGATCTGTGATTAGTTTGGCATTTCTGCCCGTCCAGACTCCTTAACACAGATGCCATGCCAGTACGGCAGAGTTGTAAATTCTGCCTTGCACCGAGATGACAAAGGTAGCCGTAACATCATGATCCGTGGTGAGCAAGTTGAGAGTCCTGGGTTGAGGCAGCGACAATATTCAAGCTGCGAAGTGGGTGAGGTCGAGATGTGCGCGTAACGTTGTGGTGCGTGGAATTTCTCCATTGCACGTGACAGGTGATTTTGTCATTGTGAGACCTTCCAGTGTGATGTTCGCGAAGTGATCCATACGTGTATGTAGATTAGAGATCCGTCCACACTGGAGTAGTAGCAGAGTTGAATTGAGGGTTGATTGAACATTACTGGCGCGCCGTGCCAGCATTGCTGCGGTAGTGATTAATGTGTGGATTTGAGATAAGTACACGATGCTGCCTTGGCCTTGGCGCACACGAGAGATTGCCTTTCAGAAGGCGTTGAGTGTCCTGGTGCTGTGCTGCTTCTGAGAAGAGATGACAATTGTTTAGATTAACATTAGAACATCTGGGAAGAGGACGGATTTTTCATCACCACGTCCAGGTGATTAAAAGTTGAGAGCTCTCTTCAACAGCCTCGCATGGATAATATTCATCGTTACGGATGACTGTTGAGAGTGATTCGACAACACATAATTGTACGAATCAGCACATGAGCAGAGTCCTTCCAATCTTCTTAATTGGGTAAGGTTGAGAGTTCACGTCGCCTTGCTTTGATGAGAATCGAGTTTTGAGAATACAACCTTGATTGTCGTTGACTGAGGTTGCAGTTAAAGGTGATGTGATGATGTTGTTGCAGCTTCAATCTCCTTTTGGGTGGCTGAATATTACTTGTGCGTTGAGACATTGTGATTTGTGGACGTTGAGGACACGGTAATGTAATTACCGCAGTCTAGACTTGTTGATGAACATCGGAGAAGCAGAGTAATTCCACTGATGAGTCGCTGACTTGGAAGGTGATTTGAAGTGATAATTGTGATGGAGCGTTGAGCGATGATGTAAACTTCAATGCTGGCATTGAAGTTGAGGACGAGAGATTGATGTTGGGTGAGAATGTTCTTTTGAACTTGAATGCTCTGTCGGGCAGTCGTTGATTGAAATGATTGGGAGTCTCCCATTTGTGAATCCACTCCTGAAGAGTGGAATTATTCATTGAGAAGTGTGTTGAGACGCTGCCCGCGTCGCAAAGGTCCTTGTACTGGATGAGCTGTACCAATGAGTTCGTCAGCTGTTTCAGCATTGCCAGATGCGTCTTCGATGCATCGAGCATGCATTATAGGTGCCTAGATTTGAGCAGCTATTGATGTTAGATGAAGTGAATGGTGATCTTACCATGTGGATGAGATCTTCGAATTCCTTCTTGAATTCATGATGGCTGATACGATACTCATTGGTCTTCGTTGAAGTTGATGAGCATGCCTGTATACAGGCACGGGAGCTGATGACTGAGTTGTCCGTTCATCTTCGAATGAGTTGAAAGAGATAATCTCGTTGTATCTTCCTGAAGAATGACGAGTGTGTATCGCACCGACGGTGATCCTCACACTCCTGTTCTTCAGGGGTGAATTGTGCGTGATGTATCATTAGGTTGCTCTTCGTGGATCCAATTGAGGAACACCTTCATTGGCCCAAGAACGAAACACTCCAAGAATGATAGCTGGGTGCCAGTCCACAATCAATTGAGGTTGCACCCTGTGATAATGAAGATGAATGAACTGACGTAGAATTTTTGTCTGTTGAGCGGTGAGCTGATTTGCAAAGCACTGGTGAATAAATTCACACGTTAAAGTTACTGAGACTGCTTCGCGTACGACACGTCCTTTCATTTACACGATGTGAACAGGATTGAATTTGAATATGGATGATGACGTCCATCACGCGGCGTCTTGAGTCTCCTTTCAGCTCGACCAACGTGGGGACGCGTGATTGGTGAATCAGTGGGTCTGAACTTGCAAGTCCTACTTCCACTTTGAGGCTCTTGATCAGTGGCCATCTTGAGGCCATTCGAAGTTGAGTAAATTTCGGAGCACTCAATGTCAACGATGTTGACGGATGAAGGCTGAGCTGAGCGTTGAGATGATTGATGCGAAACTTCAAGACGTAGGTGAGCTCGAAGCTCACTGAGAATACGAATTCGAAGCTGCTTGGAAGTTGAGACTGGCGCAGATGATTTGACGTCACTGACAGTGACGTTTATTGTTCTGCAAGCAAGCGTACCTCGTCGAGGAGCGAGCCGTGAGTGAATGTACGTGAGAATGATGCCATCAAGTGGCTTGTAAAGTATTGAAACGACCCACCTGGGTTTGATATTGAAGATGGTGAGTCCTGCGCCTTGAATTTGTGAGCTGAGATCCCCTCGTTGAGGGTGCTGAGGTGAGATGTGAGCCATTGAGGGTGAGTGTGAGAGAGCATGGAGATGCAATGGAGTTTACCCCTTGCGTTGCGCAGCAGCTGTCGCCTGAGATGGTGGTTGAGCGGTCGACAGATGCAGCATGGTGTGATGAGGAGCTCCGCACACCTTACATCGTATTGCTGATCTGCATCTTGAGACGTCGTGCCTGCCACAGCAATTGCGGCAGAGCACATTGGCGGTGATAAGCTTCCTTCTTTCAATCACAGGCATCTGGCGGAACTTCGGGCACATCACTATAAAGTGAGATGCCTCGCAGCAATCGCACAGATGTTCGGAAGATGCCATTGAGCGGTGAGCGTGAGGTCTTGAAGAAGAAGCTTCCCCTTTGCTGCTGCTTGCGCCTGATGTTGAGCGGCTTTAACTCGGTTGAGTTGCGGGAGACTCTACAGCCTCACCTTGAATGAGCGCTTGAGACCTCTGGCTCAGAAAATCTTCAAGCTGCTCAAGTGATGGGAAGTGTGGTGAGACCTCCAACGAGTCTTCCCACGCCTTGCGTGTTTCTCCATCCAGGGCGAGCCAGAGGTGACGCACCAGCATGCAATCACCCACGCTGGCTGTCACACCCCATGAGGTGAGCGCCTTTCTCATGTTATCGATGAGTGAGAACATGACCCTTGGAGAATCCGCCTTGGATGGTGTGTGAGGAGTGGCCATGGTCAGCTCGTCGAGCTGGTCCGCAATGAGCTTTCGCTTGTTGAGATAATGAGCAGAGAGAAGATCCCAGGCTGAGAGAAAGGTGAGACTGGTGGCTGGCATCTCTTCCACCAGTTGAGCTGACGATGAGTCGAGGCTTGAGCGCAGGTATTGCAACCTCTCGACATCGGTGAGGTTGCAATCCTGGTGAATGAGTTGCGTGAACCTCTCGCTGAAAGCAGGCCACTCCTTGTAGTTCCCTCCGAAGGAGGGGACAGTGAGTGCTGGGAGCTTGTTCGGTTGCTCCTGGTTGTTGAGGCCCGTACCGACAGTGAAACTTCTCAGTTCCTTTTCAAGGCGGCTGAGTGTGAGTCTTAACGTGAGCGTGAGCTTGCCCTCCTTGAAAAGCAGGTGTGAGCTGAAGTATTCGTGATCCATGAGGCTCTCAGGCCACTTCATCTCCAGGTACTTATGCTCCCGGAGGAAGGACTGATGGAGCTCCTCCACCTGGGCCTTGTACACGTTCACCTCGGTGAGAGTGAGGTTAGGGGCGCACTTAGGCAGCCCCGCCTTGAGCGATTTGAGAGAGTTGTACCATTTGAGAGAGTTGTACCTGCTCGATTGAGACTTGTACTTGAGCATGAGTTGGGAGGGCAACTCACATATGGGCTTGCTGACGATTGCCATGGCTGCATCAAGGGCTGCGTCGATAATGGCGCTTGCAGCGACCGTTGCCTCGTTGCAGATCATGATGCTTGAGAAGTGGTGAGAGTGAGCTTGAGAAATGATGTCGAGTATTACACTGCACTGTATTACGTCACTACCGTCGATCCGGCTCGAAGGACCAAAATGTTCGAAAATGAGACCGATGGTCACGCTGGTGAAAGTGAGAATGAGATTCGACGGTGAAGGGGCGAAAATTATGCAATGTAAATTTATGAGCGAGTCTCTGTCAATTTATTTAAACTACACTGTGAGCTGGTGAGATCGTGAGTAATTGAGCACAAGGTGAGCGTTTGAGCGTGATATGCGCGTTTTCACAATTTCTTTTTGATACCACACGTGTGCGACTCGAGAAGAAGAACGTTAGTGAATAATGGCAGGACTTCCGTCCGTGCGTCGCGTCGGTTCCGCTGGAACATCGATGAGGCGCGCTGATTGGCTGATCGATCCACGCTGATTGGCGGATCGCGCTCGATCCGCGTCTCTGAGTGGTGGATCGATCGTTGATCTGCGTTGCAATCATGCTTCCGCGAGGTGCTGCCATGAGCGTGAGTGTGGCGTTGAGATGAACTAGGTGAATCTCAAACAATTACTATTTTTATCATATTTCTCAATACATTATATTCTAAAGCTTATTGCGATCATTCACATTTATCTACGCTTAATATAATTTCATTTGGTTATATCTATGAACCTCATATTCATATTTTCTTATTGTGATTTATATAAATGTTATGTGTTAACACTCAAACCTCACGCATTGTCATAAAAGCTTAACAAGGCTAATAAACCGCTTTGTTTTCAACCTCGTTTCGAATTATTGTGTGTATCCTCGAATCATAAAGATTCCCAGCGAAACCAAGCTGCCGCAACAGCTGATTCGCGAGAGCGCTTCCAGTATTTGTAAACACATTGCTGTACGAAACGTGCAGATCCATAGAAAAACTAAGCGTGGTTTCTTTTGCACGAATGCAACGGTAAATCCTATTACCAGAACCAAACCAAACACGAAGTGCCATAACGGGTGTTCACCAAGTGTATACTTACCTTCCCTGGTCGATTTGAGTGACGAATTTAATATTCGCGCCTGATCACCTCCAGAAACTCTCAGCGTGACGGATTTAATATTCGCGCCTAAATTCCTCCCAAATTCGTAGTGTGACGAATTTAACATTCGCGCCTAAGTTCCTTTCAAACCCTCAGTGTGACGAATTTAATATTCGCGCCTAAGTTCCTTTCAAACCCTCAGTGTGATGAATTTAATATTCGCGCCTAAGTTCCTCTCAAACCCTCAGTGTGACGAATTTAACATTCGCGCCTAAGTTCCTTTCAAACCCTCAGTGTGACGAATTTAATATTCGCGCCTAACGTCCCTCAAAACCTCAGAGTGCTGGATTTTAGATTCGCGCCTGAGTCCCTCAAAACCTCAGAGTGCTGGAGTTTAGATTCGCGCCTGAGTCCCTCAAAACCTCAGAGTGCTGGATTTTAGATTCGCGCCTGAGTCCCTCAAAACCTCAGAGTGCTGGATTTTTGATTCGCGCCTGTCTTTCTCCTTCCCCATAGTCATCGTTCCTGAAAGACCTCACCCGGGACGTGACACTCGTTTGACTCGTTTGACTCGTTTGACTCGATTGTCCTGTTCGACCCGTTTGACTCGTTTGACTCGTTTGACTCGTTTGACTCGTTTGACTCGTTTGACACGTTTGACACGTTTGACTCGTTCGACACGTTTGACTCGTTCGACACGTTTGACTCGTTCGACTCGTTTGACTCGTTCGACTCGTTTGACTCGTTCGACTCGTTTGACTCGTTCGACTCGTTTGACTCGTTCGACTCGTTTGACTCGTTCGACTCGTTTGACTCGTTCGACTCGTTTGACTCGTTCGACTCGTTTGACTCGTTCGACTCGTTTGACTCGTTCGACTCGTATGACTCGTTCGACTCGTATGACTCGTTCGACTCGTTTGACTCGTTCGACTCGTTTGACTCGTTCGACTCGTTTGACTCGTTCGACTCGTTTGACTCGTTCGACTCGTTTGACTCGTTCGACTCGTTTGACTCGTTCGAATCGTTTGACTCGTTCGACTCGTTTGACTCGTTCGCCTCGTTTGACTCGTTCGCCTCGTTTGACTCGTTCGCCTCGTTTGACTCGTTCGCCTCGTTTGACTCGTTCGCCTCGTTTGACTCGTTCGCCTCGTTTGACTCGTTCGCCTCGTTTGACTCGTTCGACTCGTTTGACTCGTTCGACTCGTATGACTCGTTCGACTCGTATGACTCGTTTGACTCGTTTGACTAGATTGACTCGTTTGACTCGTTTGACTCGATTGTACTGTTCGACCCGTTCGACTCGTTTGACTCGTTCGACTCGTTTGACTCGTTCGACTCGTTTGACTCGTTCGACTCGTTTGACTCGTTCGACTCGTTTGACTCGTTTGGCTCGTTTAACTCGCTTGACTCGATTGTCCTGTTCGACCCGTTTGACTCGATTGTCCTGTTCGACCCGTTTGACTCGTTTGACTCTTTTGACTCGTTTGACTCGTTTGACTCGTTTGTCTCGTTTGACTCGTTTGACTCTTTTGACTCGTTCGACTCGTTTGACTCGTTTGACTCGTTTGACTCGTTTGACTCGTTTGACTCGTTTGACTCGTTTGACTCGTTTGACTCGTTTGACTCGTTTGACTCGTTTGACTCGTTTGACTCGTTTGAGTCGTTTGACTCGATTGTCCTGTTCGACCCGTTTGACCCATTTGACTCGTTTGACTCGTTTGACTCGTTTGGCTCGTTCAACTCGCTTGACTCGATTGTCCTGTTCGACCCGTTTGACTCGTTTGGCTCGTTCAACTCGCTTGACTCGATTGTCCTGTTCGACCCGTTTGACTCGTTTGGCTCGTTCAACTTGCTTGACTCGATTGTCCTGTTCGACCCGTTTGACTCGATTGTCCTGTTCGACCCGTTTGACTCGTTTGACTCTTTTGACTCGTTTGACTCGTTTGACTCGTTTGTCTCGTTTGACTCGTTTGACTCTTTTGACTCGTTCGACTCGTTTGACTCGTTTGACTCGTTTGACTCGTTTGACTCGTTTGATTCGTTTGACTCGTTTGACTCGTTTGACTCGTTTGACTCGTTTGACTCGTTTGAGTCGTTTGACTCGATTGTCCTGTTCGACCCGTTTGACCCATTTGACTCGTTTGACTCGTTTGACTCGTTTGGCTCGTTCAACTCGCTTGACTCGATTGTCCTGTTCGACCCGTTTGACTCGTTCGACTCGTTCGACTCGTTCGACTCGTTCGACTCGTTCGACTCGTTCGACTCGTTCGACTCGTTCGACTCGTTCGACTCGTTCGACTCGTTCGACTCGTTCGACTCGTTCGACTCGTTCGACTCGTTCGACTCGTTCGACTCGTTCGACTCGTTCGACTCGTTCGACTCGTTCGACTCGTTCGACTCGTTCGACTCGTTCGACTCGTTCGACTCGTTCGACTCGTTCGACTCGTTCGACTCGTTCGACTCGTTCGACTCGTTCGACTCGTTCGACTCGTTCGACTCGTTCGACTCGTTCGACTCGTTCGACTCGTTCGACTCGTTCGACTCGTTCGACTCGTTCGACTCGTTCGACTCGTTCGACTCGTTCGACTCGTTCGACTCGTTCGACTCGTTCGACTCGTTCGACTCGTTCGACTCGTTCGACTCGTTCGACTCGTTCGACTCGTTCGACTCGTTCGACTCGTTCGACTCGTTCGACTCGTTCGACTCGTTCGACTCGTTCGACTCGTTCGACTCGTTCGACTCGTTCGACTCGTTCGACTCGTTCGACTCGTTCGACTCGTTCGACTCGTTCGACTCGTTCGACTCGTTCGACTCGTTCGACTCGTTCGACTCGTTCGACTCGTTCGACTCGTTCGACTCGTTCGACTCGTTCGACTCGTTCGACTCGTTCGACTCGTTCGACTCGTTCGACTCGTTCGACTCGTTCGACTCGTTCGACTCGTTCGACTCGTTCGACTCGTTCGACTCGTTCGACTCGTTCGACTCGTTCGACTCGTTCGACTCGTTCGACTCGTTCGACTCGTTCGACTCGTTCGACTCGTTCGACTCGTTCGACTCGTTCGACTCGTTCGACTCGTTCGACTCGTTCGACTCGTTCGACTCGTTCGACTCGTTCGACTCGTTCGACTCGTTCGACTCGTTCGACTCGTTCGACTCGTTCGACTCGTTCGACTCGTTCGACTCGTTCGACTCGTTCGACTCGTTCGACTCGTTCGACTCGTTCGACTCGTTCGACTCGTTCGACTCGTTCGACTCGTTCGACTCGTTCGACTCGTTCGACTCGTTCGACTCGTTCGACTCGTTCGACTCGTTCGACTCGTTCGACTCGTTCGACTCGTTCGACTCGTTCGACTCGTTCGACTCGTTCGACTCGTTCGACTCGTTCGACTCGTTCGACTCGTTCGACTCGTTCGACTCGTTCGACTCGTTCGACTCGTTCGACTCGTTCGACTCGTTCGACTCGTTCGACTCGTTCGACTCGTTCGACTCGTTCGACTCGTTCGACTCGTTCGACTCGTTCGACTCGTTCGACTCGTTCGACTCGTTCGACTCGTTCGACTCGTTCGACTCGTTCGACTCGTTCGACTCGTTCGACTCGTTCGACTCGTTCGACTCGTTCGACTCGTTCGACTCGTTCGACTCGTTCGACTCGTTCGACTCGTTCGACTCGTTCGACTCGTTCGACTCGTTCGACTCGTTCGACTCGTTCGACTCGTTCGACTCGTTCGACTCGTTCGACTCGTTCGACTCGTTCGACTCGTTCGACTCGTTCGACTCGTTCGACTCGTTCGACTCGTTCGACTCGTTCGACTCGTTCGACTCGTTCGACTCGTTCGACTCGTTCGACTCGTTCGACTCGTTCGACTCGTTCGACTCGTTCGACTCGTTCGACTCGTTCGACTCGTTCGACTCGTTCGACTCGTTCGACTCGTTCGACTCGTTCGACTCGTTCGACTCGTTCGACTCGTTCGACTCGTTCGACTCGTTCGACTCGTTCGACTCGTTCGACTCGTTCGACTCGTTCGACTCGTTCGACTCGTTCGACTCGTTCGACTCGTTCGACTCGTTCGACTCGTTCGACTCGTTCGACTCGTTCGACTCGTTCGACTCGTTCGACTCGTTCGACTCGTTCGACTCGTTCGACTCGTTCGACTCGTTCGACTCGTTCGACTCGTTCGACTCGTTCGACTCGTTCGACTCGTTCGACTCGTTCGACTCGTTCGACTCGTTCGACTCGTTCGACTCGTTCGACTCGTTCGACTCGTTCGACTCGTTCGACTCGTTCGACTCGTTCGACTCGTTCGACTCGTTCGACTCGTTCGACTCGTTCGACTCGTTCGACTCGTTCGACTCGTTCGACTCGTTCGACTCGTTCGACTCGTTCGACTCGTTCGACTCGTTCGACTCGTTCGACTCGTTCGACTCGTTCGACTCGTTCGACTCGTTCGACTCGTTCGACTCGTTCGACTCGTTCGACTCGTTCGACTCGTTCGACTCGTTCGACTCGTTCGACTCGTTCGACTCGTTCGACTCGTTCGACTCGTTCGACTCGTTCGACTCGTTCGACTCGTTCGACTCGTTCGACTCGTTCGACTCGTTCGACTCGTTCGACTCGTTCGACTCGTTCGACTCGTTCGACTCGTTCGACTCGTTCGACTCGTTCGACTCGTTCGACTCGTTCGACTCGTTCGACTCGTTCGAATCGTTCGACTCGTTCGACTCGTTTGACTCGTTCGCCTCGTTTGACTCGTTCGCCTCGTTTGACTCGTTCGCCTCGTTTGACTCGTTCGCCTCGTTTGACTCGTTCGCCTCGTTTGACTCGTTCGACTCGTTTGACTCGTTCGACTCGTATGACTCGTTCGACTCGTATGACTCGTTTGACTCGTTTGACTAGATTGACTCGTTTGACTCGTTTGACTCGATTGTACTGTTCGACCCGTTCGACTCGTTTGACTCGTTTGACTCGTTCGACTCGTTTGACTCGTTCGACTCGTTTGACTCGTTCGACTCGTTTGACTCGTTTGGCTCGTTTAACTCGCTTGACTCGATTGTCCTGTTCGACCCGTTTGACTCGATTGTCCTGTTCGACCCGTTTGACTCGTTTGACTCTTTTGACTCGTTTGACTCGTTTGACTCGTTTGTCTCGTTTGACTCGTTTGACTCTTTTGACTCGTTCGACTCGTTTGACTCGTTTGACTCGTTTGACTCGTTTGACTCGTTTGACTCGTTTGACTCGTTTGACTCGTTTGACTCGTTTGACTCGTTTGACTCGTTTGACTCGTTTGAGTCGTTTGACTCGATTGTCCTGTTCGACCCGTTTGACCCATTTGACTCGTTTGACTCGTTTGACTCGTTTGGCTCGTTCAACTCGCTTGACTCGATTGTCCTGTTCGACCCGTTTGACTCGTTTGGCTCGTTCAACTCGCTTGACTCGATTGTCCTGTTCGACCCGTTTGACTCGTTTGGCTCGTTCAACTCGCTTGACTCGATTGTCCTGTTCGACCCGTTTGACTCGATTGTCCTGTTCGACCCGTTTGACTCGTTTGACTCTTTTGACTCGTTTGACTCGTTTGACTCGTTTGTCTCGTTTGACTCGTTTGACTCTTTTGACTCGTTCGACTCGTTTGACTCGTTTGACTCGTTTGACTCGTTTGACTCGTTTGATTCGTTTGACTCGTTTGACTCGTTTGACTCGTTTGACTCGTTTGACTCGTTTGACTCGATTGTCCTGTTCGACCCGTTTGACCCATTTGACTCGTTTGACTCGTTTGACTCGTTTGGCTCGTTCAACTCGCTTGACTCGATTGTCCTGTTCGACCCGTTTGACTCGTTCGACTCGTTCGACTCGTTCGACTCGTTCGACTCGTTCGACTCGTTCGACTCGTTCGACTCGTTCGACTCGTTCGACTCGTTCGACTCGTTCGACTCGTTCGACTCGTTCGACTCGTTCGACTCGTTCGACTCGTTCGACTCGTTCGACTCGTTCGACTCGTTCGACTCGTTCGACTCGTTCGACTCGTTCGACTCGTTCGACTCGTTCGACTCGTTCGACTCGTTCGACTCGTTCGACTCGTTCGACTCGTTCGACTCGTTCGACTCGTTCGACTCGTTCGACTCGTTCGACTCGTTCGACTCGTTCGACTCGTTCGACTCGTTCGACTCGTTCGACTCGTTCGACTCGTTCGACTCGTTCGACTCGTTCGACTCGTTCGACTCGTTCGACTCGTTCGACTCGTTCGACTCGTTCGACTCGTTCGACTCGTTCGACTCGTTCGACTCGTTCGACTCGTTCGACTCGTTCGACTCGTTCGACTCGTTCGACTCGTTCGACTCGTTCGACTCGTTCGACTCGTTCGACTCGTTCGACTCGTTCGACTCGTTCGACTCGTTCGACTCGTTCGACTCGTTCGACTCGTTCGACTCGTTCGACTCGTTCGACTCGTTCGACTCGTTCGACTCGTTCGACTCGTTCGACTCGTTCGACTCGTTCGACTCGTTCGACTCGTTCGACTCGTTCGACTCGTTCGACTCGTTCGACTCGTTCGACTCGTTCGACTCGTTCGACTCGTTCGACTCGTTCGACTCGTTCGACTCGTTCGACTCGTTCGACTCGTTCGACTCGTTCGACTCGTTCGACTCGTTCGACTCGTTCGACTCGTTCGACTCGTTCGACTCGTTCGACTCGTTCGACTCGTTCGACTCGTTCGACTCGTTCGACTCGTTCGACTCGTTCGACTCGTTCGACTCGTTCGACTCGTTCGACTCGTTCGACTCGTTCGACTCGTTCGACTCGTTCGACTCGTTCGACTCGTTCGACTCGTTCGACTCGTTCGACTCGTTCGACTCGTTCGACTCGTTCGACTCGTTCGACTCGTTCGACTCGTTCGACTCGTTCGACCCGTTCGACTCGTTCGACTCGTTCGACTCGTTCGACTCGTTCGACTCGTTCGACTCGTTCGACTCGTTCGACTCGTTCGACTCGTTTGACTCGTTCGACTCGTTTGACTCGTTTGGCTCGTTTAACTCGCTTGACTCGATTGTCCTGTTCGACCCGTTTGACTCGATTGTCCTGTTCGACCCGTTTGACTCGTTTGACTCTTTTGACTCGTTTGACTCGTTTGACTCGTTTGTCTCGTTTGACTCGTTTGACTCTTTTGACTCGTTCGACTCGTTTGACTCGTTTGACTCGTTTGACTCGTTTGACTCGTTTGACTCGTTTGACTCGTTTGACTCGTTTGACTCGTTTGAGTCGTTTGACTCGATTGTCCTGTTCGACCCGTTTGACCCATTTGACTCGTTTGACTCGTTTGACTCGTTTGGCTCGTTCAACTCGCTTGACTCGATTGTCCTGTTCGACCCGTTTGACTCGTTTGGCTCGTTCAACTCGCTTGACTCGATTGTCCTGTTCGACCCGTTTGACTCGTTTGGCTCGTTCAACTCGCTTGACTCGATTGTCCTGTTCGACCCGTTTGACTCGATTGTCCTGTTCGACCCGTTTGACTCGTTTGACTCTTTTGACTCGTTTGACTCGTTTGACTCTTTTGACTCGTTCGACTCGTTTGACTCGTTTGACTCGTTTGACTCGTTTGACTCGTTTGATTCGTTTGACTCGTTTGACTCGTTTGACTCGTTTGACTCGTTTGACTCGTTTGAGTCGTTTGACTCGATTGTCCTGTTCGACTCGTTTGACCCATTTGACTCGTTTGACTCGTTTGACTCGTTTGGCTCGTTCAACTCGCTTGACTCGATTGTCCTGTTCGACCCGTTCGACTCGTTCGACTCGTTCGACTCGTTCGACTCGTTCGACTCGTTCGACTCGTTCGACTCGTTCGACTCGTTCGACTCGTTCGACTCGTTCGACTCGTTCGACTCGTTCGACTCGTTCGACTCGTTCGACTCGTTCGACTCGTTCGACTCGTTCGACTCGTTCGACTCGTTCGACTCGTTCGACTCGTTCGACTCGTTCGACTCGTTCGACTCGTTCGACTCGTTCGACTCGTTCGACTCGTTCGACTCGTTCGACTCGTTCGACTCGTTCGACTCGTTCGACTCGTTCGACTCGTTCGACTCGTTCGACTCGTTCGACTCGTTCGACTCGTTCGACTCGTTCGACTCGTTCGACTCGTTCGACTCGTTCGACTCGTTCGACTCGTTCGACTCGTTCGACTCGTTCGACTCGTTCGACTCGTTCGACTCGTTCGACTCGTTCGACTCGTTCGACTCGTTCGACTCGTTCGACTCGTTCGACTCGTTCGACTCGTTCGACTCGTTCGACTCGTTCGACTCGTTCGACTCGTTCGACTCGTTCGACTCGTTCGACTCGTTCGACTCGTTTGACTAGATTGACTCGTTTGACTCGTTTGACTCGATTGTACTGTTCGACCCGTTCGACTCGTTTGACTCGTTCGACTCGTTTGACTCGTTCGACTCGTTTGACTCGTTCGACTCGTTTGACTCGTTTGGCTCGTTTAACTCGCTTGACTCGATTGTCCTGTTCGACCCGTTTGACTCGATTGTCCTGTTCGACCCGTTTGACTCGTTTGACTCTTTTGACTCGTTTGACTCGTTTGACTCGTTTGACTCGTTTGACTCGTTTGACTCGTTTGACTCGTTTGACTCGTTTGACTCGTTTGACTCGTTTGACTCGTTTGACTCGTTTGACTCGTTTGACTCGTTTGACTCGTTTGACTCGTTTGACTCGTTTGACTCGTTTGACTCGTTTGACTCGTTTGACTCGTTTGACTCGTTTGACTCGTTTGACTCGTTTGACTCGTTTGACTCGTTTGACTCGTTTGACTCGTGTAAGCCGAACGACGGCGGCAGCGTGGAAAAAACGCATGTATGTGTGCCCAGACGACTGCTGACCTTCGGCAACAAGGCATTGTCGAACGTAGCCAAAACCGCGACGTCGAGTCTGCGACAGAAGAACGCGACGATCGGCGGACGCGAACGGGCAGTCTCGAAGAACCGCTCGTACGGAGCAGACGCTGTATCATATTCAATAAATATACCTATTCCTTTTTCGTACTCTAGACACCGAACTCTTTCCTTAACCCTTCTACAAGTCAGAAGTGGGATCTAGCCAACGTGATAGTCAGTGGCGAGGATCGCGCGGTTACGTTTACGCGAAGTTTGCTTACGCGAAGAGCGAGGAAAAATGAGTTGCCCGCTAACGGTGGTCGAGCTTAAGGAGAAGCTGAAGTCGATGGACTTGCCATCGACCGGTACGAAGTGCGAGCTAGTGAAACGCCTGCTGAGTGTCGGCGTCGCGCCCGAAGATCTACGTATGACGGAGGACGCGGCGAGAGAAGCGCAGGAGAATCGGAACGTGGAGACTCAGAGTCAACCAGGTACGAGAACGCCGACGGAAGAAATGGCTTCTCGAGAGCTGGACGTGTTGAGAAGGGAACGAGACGTGGCTACGCAGGAAGCCGAGCTACTCAGAGGGGAACTGGCCTTGCTACGAGCGACCCCCAGGTCGGAGGCAAGCCCCAGGCCGGAGGCAACCCCCAGGTCGGAGGAGAGCCCCATGTCGGAGGCAAACCCCGGGTTGGAGGCACGCGCACCCGAACGAACGACGGTGAAGAAGTGGCAGGAGCTGAAGGATATGGTCGGCGAGTATGGTGGAAGCAGCCTGGACTTCGATAGGTGGGAAAGACAAATAAGGAAACTTCTATCGTCGTACGAGCTGAACAGCCACCAAGCGAAAGCGTTAGTGTGTAGCAGGTTGACCGGCCGAGCGCTGAAATGGTACCACTCAAGGGTCGACTGCGTCGATTTAGGTCACGAGGACCTACTACGGGGGCTGAAGAAAATGTACGGGCAGCAACTGGACCCGTTGGCCTTGAGACAGGCACTCGAGGCGAGGAAGTGGAGCGCAGGGGAGACCTTCGCCGATTACGTTCACGATAAGGTCCTACTCGCGAATCGGCTGCCGGTCGCAGAAAAGGAATTGGTCAGCTACGTCGTCGGTGGCATCCCAAGTTGGGAGCTACGGACGCAGGCCAAAGTCCAGCGGTACGAGTCCGTGGACGCGATGCTGGCGGCCTTTACGGACGTTGAGCTACCGCCGGAGAAGAAGACCACGCCGCCGTCGGACGCACCCCGGAAGCAGCATCCGCACGGTCGGACAACGGCCCCATCAGCCGTCGGAACGGGAAAGCCGCCACCGAAGGACGAACAGGGAACGAAGCATGCGGGGTGGAAATGCTTCAACTGCAACCAGACGGGGCACATCGCAGCCGAGTGTCCGAAGCCGAGAAGGGAGAGGGGTCCCTGTCACAAATGCGGAAAGATGGGTCATCGGGCGAGCCGATGCGACTCCCAACCAGCCGTGGAGGACGTCAACTGTGTGGCCCGCGAGCGGAGAGAAGACAACGACTTTCGGCGAGCGGTAGAATTACAGATAAGTAGCGAGAGTGGTAGTCTAAATGTTAAGGTGAACGCGCTCATCGATTCGGGAAGTCCGATTTGTTTCCTCAAAGAAAGTTACGTTCCGAGAGCGTGCATCACGGCCGACCGCGAACCGGATAAATTTCGCGGAATAAACGGAAGCGATTTGAACGTGTTAGGACAGGCGCAAGCAACGGTCACATACGACGAAAGGGAATACCAGATCGCGTTACGAATTGTACCGGATAAGACGATGCAAAACGCGCTAGTTCTGGTCATGAAAGTAGCCAAATTGTCATTGAGCAGAGAGGAAAAAGAAATTAGCGAAATCATGAACATTGATGTAGGTAAAAGCGATACTCGCGTAACCGCCGACGACATGCGTATAAATGAGAGCCTTCCAGCCGAGGTGAAGGCGCGCACGCGAGATTTGTTCGATCGAATGTACGTCAACGCACAAAGGCCGTCGGAGCCTCAAATAGAAAACGTTATGAAACTGACGGTCACGAGCGATAAGCCGTTTTCGTTTTCGCCGCGTAGGTTGTCGTACGACGAGAAGAACAAGCTGCGACTGATCCTGGATGAATTGTTGGCTAAGGGAATCATTAGGGAGAGCACGTCGGAATACGCGTCGCCCATCATCTTGACGAGGAAAAAGAACGGCGAAATCAGGCTCTGCATAGATTTTCGGGCGTTAAACAAGATAACGGCACGCGACAATTTCCCGCTCCCGTTAATCGAAGACTTGCTGGATTTGTTAGGCGGAAAAAAGTATTTCACAACCCTTGATTTGAAGGACGGGTTTTTCCACATTAAGATGGACGAAGGGTCGACGAAGTTCACCTCCTTCGTTACGCCTTTTGGGCAGTACGAGTACACGCGAATGCCTTTCGGGTTGAAGGGGGCCCCTCTCAAATTCCAGCGGTACGTTACTCAGATCTTCAACGAGCAGATTAAGGCCGGTGAGATATCAGTTTATTTGGATGATTTCCTGATCGCGACGGAGACAGTAGAGCACCACCTCGAGATATTGGGGAAGGTATTCAAGCTACTCGCGGCTAATCATCTAGAACTGCGGCTAGATAAGTGCAGGTTCCTCGAAACGAAGCTGGATCATTTGGGTTATACGGTTACTAGCGAGGGAATTAGGCCGACGGAACAGGGCCTGCAGGCAGTAAAAAGGTTTCCGGTTCCACGAAACGTTCGGGAGGTGCAAGGATTTTTGGGTCTGTGCTCGTATTTTCGCAAATTCGTGGAGAGCTTTTCCATAATCGCCAAGCCTTTGTACGACCTGACGAAGAAGGACGCGAATTTTCACTTAGGCGCGAAGGAAAAGCAGGCGTTCGACGCGCTCAGGGATCGCTTGTTAGACGCACCGATATTGAGCATTTACTCTCCGCGAGACGAGACGGAGCTCCATTGCGATGCCAGTGCGGTAGGGTTCGGAGCGATCCTGTTGCAAAAAAAGGCGGATAAGAAGCTACACCCAGTGTTTTATTTCTCAAAACGGACGACCGAAACTGAATCACGTTACCATAGCTTTGAACTGGAGACGCTAGCTATCATTTATGCCCTCCGCCGTTTCCGAACATACCTGCTAGGCGTAAAATTTAAGATAATTACAGACTGCCAGGCCCTCAGCCTAACCCTGAATAAAAAGGAAACGAACCCCCGAATTGCACGGTGGGTGCTAGAAATGCAAGATTACGATTACATACTGGAGCACAGATCAGGTTCGCGCATGCTCCATGTAGACTCGTTAAGCCGCCAGATTTTCGTGGTTGAGGATAACTCCTTCGATCGAAATCTTGCGTTATGTCAAGGCGAAGACACAGATATCGAGAACATTCGTAAGGAGTTGGAAAACGCCGAAAGCAAATTCTTCGAATTAAGGGACGGCCTCGTGTACCGAAAGCATCAGGGTCGAATTTTGTTTTATGTGCCGAGCGCGTTAGAATCAGGCATTGCGCATAAGTACCATAACGAGATGGGCCATGTCGGGGTCGATAAAACGGTGCGGAATATCGCGGATAGCTACTGGTTTCCCGACATGAGATCCAAAATCGAAAAGCACATTCGGTGTTGCTTGAAATGTATCGCGTACACGCCAAATTCGGGAAAGCCAGAAGGTATCCTGCATAACATACCGAAGGGAAACGAACCTTTCGTTACGCTACATGTAGACCACGTAGCCCCTGTGTCAAGGTCGCACAAGTCCAGATACCACTACATATTCGTCGTGGTCGACGCGTTTAGTAAATATGTAAAGCTATACGCCACCAAAACTACAAATACAACGGAGGTGATAAGGTGTCTGAGGTCGTATTTCGAACATTACAGTCGACCGTTGCGCATTGTCTCAGATCGGGGGAGTTGCTTCACTTCTCGCGAGTTTGAGGACTTCACGCGAGAGTGTAACGTGCAGCACGTTAAGGTAGCCACCGCCTCGCCCCAGGCGAATGGGCAGGTAGAAAGATTCAACCGCACGATTTTACCGATGATCGCGAAGTTAATGAGTGAACGCGACACGAATTGGTATAGCGTATTAAGAGAGGTAGAATTCGCGTGCAACAATACGGCCTGTAGGTCGACAAACAGTAGCCCGAGTATGTTGCTGTTCGGAGTTCGACAGCGTGGCGACGTCGTAGACGGATTGCGAGACTCGTTGGAGGCTAGCGGAAAAATCAGCCTTCCGCGCGATTTGAAAGCGGTCCGGGAGGAGGCCAGCGAACGAATTCGCAGGGGTCAGGACGCGCAAAAACGCATCTACGATAAGAAGCACAAAGCCCCGGGCAAGTACAAAGTGGGGGACAAGGTATTAATTCGGAACTACGACTGTACCCCAGGCGCATCACCGAAGATGGTCCCGCGTTTTAAAGGTCCGTACGAGATCGACCGCGAGCTAAGAAACGATCGCTACGTGATTAAAGACGTAGAAGGGTTCCAGTTAACGCAAACGCCCTACCGTGGAACCTGGGAAGCCGCGAACATGCGACCGTGGCGTCCGTCATCCTAGTCTTTAAACATATTAATCATCAATAACCCGTTGTGTATATAGCCGTATTCTATAATTAACTGTATTACGTTCGATAGTTTATATTCGTTTAGGTGCAAGTTTTACCTATGTTCAGATTTATATTTGTTTGGCGTTAAGTATGGCGATGACTCTAATTAAGTCAAGCGGGCGTGCGTTGGATGCTCGATGAATCGGGACGATTAATCGTCAGGATGGTCGAGTTGTAAGCCGAACGACGGCGGCAGCGTGGAAAAAACGCATGTATGTGTGCCCAGACAACTGCTGACCTTCGGCAACAAGGCATTGTCGAACGTAGCCAAAACCGCGACGTCGAGTCTGCGACAGAAGAACGCGACGATCGGCGGACGCGAACGGGCAGTCTCGAAGAACCGCTCGTACGGAGCAGACGTTGTATCATATTCAATAAATATACCTATTCCTTTTTCGTACTCTAGACACCGAACTCTTTCCTTAACCCTTCTACACTCGTTTGACTCGTTTGACTCGTTTGACTCGTTTGGCTCGTTCAACTCGCTTGACTCGATTGTCCTGTTCGACCCGTTTGACTCGTTTGAGTCGTTTGACTCGTTTGACACGTTTGACTCGTTTGACTCGTTCAACTCGCTTGACTCGATTGTCCTGTTCGACCCGTTTGACTCGTTTGGCTCGTTCAACTCGCTTGACTCGATTGTCCTGTTCGACCCGTTTGACTCGATTGTCCTGTTCGACCCGTTTGACTCGTTTGACTCGTTTGACTCGTTTGACTCGTTTGACTCGTTTGACTCGTTTGACTCGTTTGACTCGTTTGACTCGTTTGACTCGTTTGACTCGTTTGACTCGTTTGACTCGTTTGACTCGTTTGACTCGTTTGACTCGTTTGACTCGTTTGACTCGTTTGACTCGTTTGACTCGTTTGACTCGTTTGACTCGTTTGACTCGTTTGACTCGTTTGACTCGTTTGACTCGTTTGACTCGTTTGACTCGTTTGACTCGTTTGACTCGTTTGACTCGTTTGACTCGTTTGACTCGTTTGACTCGTTTGACTCGTTTGACTCGTTTGACTCGTTTGACTCGTTTGACTCGTTTGACTCGTTTGACTCGTTTGACTCGTTTGACTCGTTTGACTCGTTTGACTCGTTTGACTCGTTTGACTCGTTTGACTCGTTTGACTCGTTTGACTCGTTTGACTCGTTTGACTCGTTTGACTCGTTTGACTCGTTTGACTCGTTTGACTCGGTTGACTCGTTTGACTCGATTGTCCTGTTCGACCCGTTTGACCCGTTTGACACGTTTGACGCGTTTGACTCGTCTTACTCGTTTGAGTCGTTTGACTCACTGGACTCGATTGACTCGTTTGACTCGTTCGACTCGTTTGACTCGTTTGACTCGTTTGACTCGTTTGACCCGTTAGACTCGTTTGACTCGTTTGACTCGTTTGAAAAGTTTGACTCGTTTGACTCGTATGACTCGTTTGACTCGTTTGACTCGATTGTCCTGTTCGACCCGTTTGACCCGTTTGACACGTTTGACTCGTTTGACTCGTTTGACTCGGTTGAGTCGTTTGACTCGCTGGACTCGACTGACTCGTTTGACTCGTTCGACTCGTTCGACTCGATCGACTCGTTCGACTCGATCGACTCGTTCGACTCGTTCGGCTCGTTCGACTCGTTCGACTCGATCGACTCGTTCGACTCGTTCGACTCGTTCGACTCGTTCGACTCGTTCGACTCGTTCGACTCGTTCGACTCGTTCGACTCGTTCGACTCGTTCGACTCGTTCGACTCGTTCGACTCGTTCGACTCGTTCGACTCGTTCGACTCGTTCGACTCGTTCGACTCGTTCGACTCGTTCGACTCGTTCGACTCGTTCGACTCGTTCGACTCGTTCGACTCGTTCGACTCGTTCGACTCGTTCGACTCGTTCGACTCGTTCGACTCGTTCGACTCGTTCGACTCGTTCGACTCGTTCGACTCGTTTGACTCGTTCGACTCGTTTGACTCGTTTGACTCGTTTGACTCGATTGTCCTGTTCGACCCGTTTGACTCGTTTGACTCGTTTGACCCGTTTGACTCGTTTGAATCGTTTGACTCGATTGTCCTGTTCGACCCGTTTGACCCGTTTGACTCGTTTGACTCGTTTGACTCGTTTGACTCGTTTGACTCGTTTGACTCGTTTGACTCGTTTGACTCGTTTGACTCGTTTGACTCGTTTGACTCGTTTGACTCGTTTGACTCGTTTGACTCGTTTGACTCGTTTGACTCGTTTGACTCGTTTGACTCGTTTGACTCGTTTGACTCGTTTGACTCGTTTGACTCGTTTGACTCGTTTGACTCGTTTGACTCGTTTGACTCGTTTGACTCGTTTGACTCGTTTGACTCGTTTGACTCGTTTGACTCGTTTGACTCGTTTGGCTCGTTCAACTCGCTTGACTCGATTGTCCTGTTCGACCCGTTTGACTCGTTTGAGTCGTTTGACTCGTTTGACACGTTTGACTCGTTTGACTCGTTTGACTCGTTTGACTCGATTGTCCTGTTCGACCCGTTTGACCCGTTTGACTCGTTTGACTCGTTTGACTCGTTTGACTCGTTTGACTCGTTTGACTCGTTTGACTCGTTTGACTCGTTTGACTCGTTTGACTCGTTTGACTCGTTTGACTCGTTTGACTCGTTTGACTCGTTTGACTCGTTTGACTCGTTTGACTCGTTTGACTCGTTTGACTCGTTTGACTCGTTTGACTCGTTTGACTCGTTTGACTCGTTTGACTCGTTTGACTCGTTTGACTCGTTTGACTCGTTTGACTCGTTTGACTCGTTTGACTCGTTTGACTCGTTTGACTCGTTTGACTCGTTTGACTCGTTTGACTCGTTTGACTCGTTCGACTGGTTTGTGTCGTTTGACTCGTTTGACTCGTTTGACTCATTTGACTCGTTGGCTCGTTTGACTCGATTGACTCGTTCGACTCGTTTGACTCGTTCGACTCGTTCGACTCGTTCGACTCGTTTGACTCGTTTGACTCGTTTGACTCGTTTGACTCGTTTGGCTCGTTTAACTCGCTTAACTCGATTGTCCTGTTCGACCCGTTTGACTCGTTTGAGTCGTTTGACTCGTTTGACACGTTTGACTCGTTTGACTCGTTTGACTCGTTTGACTCGTTTGACTCGTTTGACTCGTTTGACTCGTTTGACTCGTTTGACTCGTTTGACTCGTTTGACTCGTTTGACTCGTTTGACTCGTTTGACTCGTTTGACTCGTTTGACTCGTTTGACTCGTTTGACTCGTTTGACTCGTTTGACTCGTTTGACTCGTTTGACTCGTTTGACTCGTTTGACTCGTTTGACTCGTTTGACTCGTTTGACTCGTTTGACTCGTTTGACTCGTTTGACTCGTTTGACTCGTTTGACTCGTTTGACTCGTTTGACTCGTTTGACTCGTTTGACTCGTTTGACTCGTTTGACTCGTTTGACTCGTTTGACTCGTTTGACTCGTTTGACTCGTTTGACTCGTTTGACTCGTTTGACTCGTTTGACTCGTTTGACTCGTTTGACTCGTTTGACTCGTTTGACTCGTTTGACTCGTTTGACTCGTTTGACTCGTTTGACTCGTTTGACTCGTTTGTCTCGTGTGACTCGTTTGACTCGTTCGACTCGTTCGACTCGTTTGACTCGTTTGACTCGTTTGACTCGTTTGGCTCGTTTCACTCGCTTAACTCGATTGTCCTGTTCGACCCGTTTGACTCGTTTGACTCGTTTGACTCGATTGACTCGTTTGACTCGTTTGACTCGTTTGACTCGTTTGACTCGTTTGACTCGATTGACTCGTTCGACTCGTTCGACTCGTTCGACACGTTTGACTCGTTTGGCTCGTTTAACTCGCTTAACACGATTGTCCTGTTCGACCCGTTTGACTCGTTTGACTCGTTTGACTCGTTTGACTCGTTTGACTCGTTTGACTCGTTTGACTCGTTTGACTCGTTTGACTCGTTTGACTCGTTTGACTCGTTTGACTCGTTTGACTCGTTTGACTCGTTTGACTCGTTTGACTCGTTTGACTCGTTTGACTCGTTTGACTCGTTTGACTCGTTTGACTCGTTTGACTCGTTTGACTCGGTTGACTCGTTTGACTCGTTTGACTCGTTTGACTCGTTTGACTCGTTTGACTCGTTTGACTCGTTTGACTCGTTTGACTCGTTTGACTCGTTTGACTCGTTGACTCGTTTGACTCGTTTGACTCGTTTGACTCGTTTGACTCGTTTGACTCGTTTGACTCGTTTGACTCGTTTGACTCGTTTGACTCGTTTGACTCGTTTGACTCGTTTGACTCGTTTGACTCGTTTGACTCGTTTGACTCGTTTGACTCGTTTGACTCGTTTGACTCGTTTGACTCGTTTGACTCGTTTGACTCGTTTGACTCGTTTGACTCGTTTGACTCGTTTGACTCGTTTGACTCGTTTGACTCGTTTGACTCGTTTGACTCGTTTGACTCGTTTGACTCGTTTGACTCGTTTGACTCGTTTGACTCGTTTGACTCGTTTGACTCGGTTGACTCGTTTGACTCGATTGTCCTGTTCGACCCGTTTGACCCGTTTGACACGTTTGACGCGTTTGACTCGTCTTACTCGTTTGAGTCGTTTGACTCACTGGACTCGATTGACTCGTTTGACTCGTTCGACTCGTTTGACTCGTTTGACTCGTTTGACTCGTTTGACCCGTTAGACTCGTTTGACTCGTTTGACTCGTTTGAAAAGTTTGACTCGTTTGACTCGTATGACTCGTTTGACTCGTTTGACTCGATTGTCCTGTTCGACCCGTTTGACCCGTTTGACACGTTTGACTCGTTTGACTCGTTTGACTCGGTTGAGTCGTTTGACTCGCTGGACTCGACTGACTCGTTTGACTCGTTCGACTCGTTCGACTCGATCGACTCGTTCGACTCGTTCGGCTCGTTCGACTCGTTCGACTCGATTGACTCGATTGACTCGATTGACTCGATTGACTCGATTGACTCGATTGACTCGATTGACTCGATTGACTCGTTTGACTCGTTTGACTCGTTTGACTCGATTGTCCTGTTCGACCCGTTTGACCCGTTTGACTCGTTAGACTCGTTTGAATCGTTTGACTCGTTTGACTCGTTTGACTCGTTTGACTCGTTTGACTCGTTTGACCCGTTTGACTCGTTTGACTCGTTAGACTCGTTTGACTCGTTTGACTCGTTTGACTCGTTTGACTCGATTGTCCTGTTCGACCCGTTTGACCCGTTTGACACGTTTGCCTCGTTTGACTCGTTTGACTCGTTTGACTCGTTTGACTCGTTTGACTCGTTTGACTCGTTTGACTCGTTTGACTCGTTTGACTTGTTTGGCTCGTTTGACTGGTTCGACTCGTTTGACTCGTTTGACTCGTTCAACTCGCTTGACTTGATTGTCCTGTTCGACCCGTTTGACTCGTTTGACTAGTTTGACTCGTTTGACTCGTTTGACTCGTTTGACTCGTTTGACTCGTTTGACTCGTTTGACTCGTTTGACTCGTTTGACTCGTTTGACTAGTATGACTCGTTTGACTCGTTTGACTCGTTTGACTCGTTCGACTCGTTTGACTCGTTTGCCTCGATTGTCCTGTTCGACCCGTTTGACCCGTTTGACTCGTTTGACTCGTTTGACTCGTTTGACTCGTTTGACTCGTTTGACTCGTTTGACTCGTTTGACGCGTTTGACTCGATTGTCCTGTTCGACCCGTTTGACCCATTTGACACGTTTGACTCGTTTGACTCGTTTCACTCGATTGTCCTGTTCGACCCGTTTGACCCATTTGACACGTTTGACTCGTTCGACTCGTTTGACTCGTTCGACTCGTTCGACTCTTTTGACTCGTTTGACTCGTTTAACTCGCTTGACTCGATTGTCCTGTTCGACCCGTTTGACTCGTTTGACTCGTTTGACTCGTATGACTCGTTTGACTGGTTTGACTGGTTTGACTCGGTTGACTCGTTTGACTCGTTTGACTCGTTTGACTCGCTTGATTCGTTTGACTCGTTTGGCTCGTTCAACTCGCTTGACTCGATTGTCCTGTTCGACCCGTTTGACTCGTTTGACCCGTTTGACTCGTTTGACTCGTTTGACTCGTTTGACTCGTTTGACTCGTTTGACTCGTTTGACCCGTTTGATACGTTTGACTCGTTTGACTCGTTTGACTCGTTTGACTCGTTTGACTCGTTTGACTCGTTTGACTCGTTTGACTCGTTTGACTCGTTTGACTGGTTTGACTCGTTTGACTCGTTTGACTCGTTTGACTCGCTTGACTCGTTTGACTCGTTTGGCTCGTTCAACTCGCTTGACTCGATTGTCCTGTTTGACCCGTTTGACCCGTTTGACTCGTTTGACTCGTTTGACTCGTTTGACTCTTTTGACTCGTTTGACTCGCTCGACTCGCTCGACTCGCTCGACTCGCTCGACTCGTTTGACTCGTTTGTCTCGTTTGACTCGTTTGACTCATTTGACTCGTTTCACTCGATTGTCCTGTTCGACCCGTTTGACCCATTTGACTCGTTTGACTCGTTTGACTCGTTTGGCTCGTTCAACTCGCTTGACTCGATTGTCCTGTTCGACCCGTTTGACTCGTTTGACTCGTTTGACTCGTTTGAATCGATTGAGTCGTTTGACTTGTTTGACTCGATTGACTCGTTTGACTCGTGTGACTCGTTTGACTCGTGTGACTCGTTTGACTCGTGTGACTCGTTTGACTCGATTGTCCTGATCGACCCGTTCGACTAGTTTGACACGTTTGACTCGTTTGACTCGTTTGACTCGTTTGACTCGTTTGACTCGTTCGACCCGTTCGACTGGTTCGACTCGTTTGACTCGTTTGACTCGTTCAACTCGCTTGACTTGATTGTCCTGTTCGACCCGTTTGACTCGTTTGACTAGTTTGACTCGTTTGACTCGTTTGACTCGTTTGACTCGTTTGACTCGTTTGACTCGTTTGACTCGTTCGACCCGTTCGACTGGTTCGACACGTTTGACTCGTTTGACTCGTTCAACTCGCTTGACTCGATTGTCCTGTTCGACCCGTTTGACTCGTTTGACTAGTTTGACTCGTGTGACTCGTTCGACTCGTTTGACTCGTTCGACTCGTTTGACTCGTGTGACTCGTTTGACTCGATTGTCCTGATCGACCCGTTCGACTCGTTTGACTCGTACGACTCGTTTGACTCGTTTGACTCGTTTGACTCGTTTGACTCGTTTGACTCGTTTGACTCGTTTGACTCGTTTGACTCGGTTGACTCGTTTGACTCGTTTGACTCGTTTGACTCGTTTGACTCGTTTGACTCGTTTGACTCGTTTGACTCGTTTGACTCGTTTGACTCGTTTGACTCGTTTGACTCGTTTGACTCGTTTGACTCGTTTGACTCGTTTGACTCGTTTGACTCGTTTGACTCGTTTGACTCGTTTGACTCGTTTGACTCGTTTGACTCGTTTGACTCGTTTGACTCGTTTGACTCGTTTGACTCGTTTGACTCGTTTGACTCGTTTGACTCGGTTGACTCGTTTGACTCGATTGTCCTGTTCGACCCGTTTGACCCGTTTGACACGTTTGACGCGTTTGACTCGTCTTACTCGTTTGAGTCGTTTGACTCACTGGACTCGATTGACTCGTTTGACTCGTTCGACTCGTTTGACTCGTTTGACTCGTTTGACTCGTTTGACCCGTTAGACTCGTTTGACTCGTTTGACTCGTTTGAAAAGTTTGACTCGTTTGACTCGTATGACTCGTTTGACTCGTTTGACTCGATTGTCCTGTTCGACCCGTTTGACCCGTTTGACACGTTTGACTCGTTTGACTCGATTGACTCGGTTGAGTCGTTTGACTCGCTGGACTCGACTGACTCGTTTGACTCGTTCGACTCGTTCGACTCGATCGACTCGTTCGACTCGTTCGGCTCGTTCGACTCGTTCGACTCGATTGACTCGATTGACTCGATTGACTCGATTGACTCGATTGACTCGATTGACTCCATTGACTCGATTGACTCGTTTGACTCGTTTGACTCGTTTGACTCGATTGTCCTGTTCGACCCGTTTGACCCGTTTGACTCGTTAGACTCGTTTGAATCGTTTGACTCGTTTGACTCGTTTGACTCGTTTGACTCGTTTGACTCGTTTGACTCGTTTGACCCGTTTGACTCGTTTGACTCGTTAGACTCGTTTGACTCGTTTGACTCGTTTGACTCGTTTGACTCGATTGTCCTGTTCGACCCGTTTGACCCGTTTGACACGTTTGCCTCGTTTGACTCGTTTGACTCGTTTGACTCGTTTGACTCGTTTGACTCGTTTGACTCGTTTGACTCGTTTGACTCGTTTGACTTGTTTGGCTCGTTTGACTGGTTCGACTCGTTTGACTCGTTTGACTCGTTCAACTCGCTTGACTTGATTGTCCTGTTCGACCCGTTTGACTCGTTTGACTAGTTTGACTCGTTTGACTCGTTTGACTCGTTTGACTCGTTTGACTCGTTTGACTCGTTTGACTCGTTTGACTCGTTTGACTCGTTTGACTAGTATGACTCGTTTGACTCGTTTGACTCGTTTGACTCGTTCGACTCGTTTGACTCGTTTGCCTCGATTGTCCTGTTCGACCCGTTTGACCCGTTTGACTCGTTTGACTCGTTTGACTCGTTTGACTCGTTTGACTCGTTTGACTCGTTTGACTCGTTTGACGCGTTTGACTCGATTGTCCTGTTCGACCCGTTTGACCCATTTGACACGTTTGACTCGTTTGACTCGTTTCACTCGATTGTCCTGTTCGACCCGTTTGACCCATTTGACACGTTTGACTCGTTCGACTCGTTTGACTCGTTCGACTCGTTCGACTCGTTTGACTCGTTTGACTCGTTTAACTCGCTTGACTCGATTGTCCTGTTCGACCCGTTTGACTCGTTTGACTCGTTTGACTCGTATGACTCGTTTGACTGGTTTGACTGGTTTGACTCGGTTGACTCGTTTGACTCGTTTGACTCGTTTGACTCGCTTGATTCGTTTGACTCGTTTGGCTCGTTCAACTCGCTTGACTCGATTGTCCTGTTCGACCCGTTTGACTCGTTTGACCCGTTTGACTCGTTTGACTCGTTTGACTCGTTTGACTCGTTTGACTCGTTTGACTCGTTTGACCCGTTTGATACGATTGACTCGTTTGACTCGTTTGACTCGTTTGACTCGTTTGACTCGTTTGACTCGTTTGACTCGTTTGACTCGTTTGACTGGTTTGACTCGTTTGACTCGTTTGACTCGTTTGACTCGCTTGACTCGTTTGACTCGTTTGGCTCGTTCAACTCGCTTGACTCGATTGTCCTGTTTGACCCGTTTGACCCGTTTGACTCGTTTGACTCGTTTGACTCGTTTGACTCTTTTGACTCGTTTGACTCGCTCGACTCGCTCGACTCGCTCGACTCGCTCGACTCGCTCGACTCGCTCGACTCGTTTGACTCGTTTGTCTCGTTTGACTCGTTTGACTCATTTGACTCGTTTCACTCGATTGTCCTGTTCGACCCGTTTGACCCATTTGACTCGTTTGACTCGTTTGACTCGTTTGGCTCGTTCAACTCGCTTGACTCGATTGTCCTGTTCGACCCGTTTGACTCGTTTGACTCGTTTGACTCGTTTGAATCGATTGAGTCGTTTGACTTGTTTGACTCGATTGACTCGTTTGACTCGTGTGACTCGTTTAACTCGTGTGACTCGTTTGACTCGATTGTCCTGATCGACCCGTTCGACTAGTTTGACACGTTTGACTCGTTTGACTCGTTTGACTCGTTTGACTCGTTTGACTCGTTCGACCCGTTCGACTGGTTCGACTCGTTTGACTCGTTTGACTCGTTCAACTCGCTTGACTTGATTGTCCTGTTCGACCCGTTTGACTCGTTTGACTAGTTTGACTCGTTTGACTCGTTTGACTCGTTTGACTCGTTTGACTCGTTTGACTCGTTTGACTCGTTCGACCCGTTCGACTGGTTCGACACGTTTGACTCGTTTGACTCGTTCAACTCGCTTGACTCGATTGTCCTGTTCGACCCGTTTGACTCGTTTGACTAGTTTGACTCGTTTGACTCGTTCGACTCGTTTGACTCGTTCGACTCGTTTGACTCGTTCGACTCGTTTGACTCGTTTGACTCGTTCGACTCGTTTGACTCGTACGACTCGTTTGACACGTTTGACTCGTTTGACTCGTTTGACTCGTTTGACTCGTTTGACTCGTTCGACCCGTTCGACTGGTTCGACTCGTTTGACTCGTTTGACTCGTTCAACTCGCTTGACATGATTGTCCTGTTCGACCCGTTTGACTCGTTTGACTAGTTTGACTCGTTTGACTCGTTTGACTCGTTTGACTCGTTTGACTCGTTTGACTCGTTTGACTCGTTTGACTCGTTTCACTCGTTCGACTCGTTTGACTCGTTCGACCCGTTCGACTGGTTCGACACGTTTGACTCGTTTGACTCGTTTGACTCGTTCAACTCGCTTGACTCGATTGTCCTGTTCGACCCGTTTGACTCGTTTGACTAGTTTGACTCGTTTGACTCGTTCGACTCGTTTGACTCGTTCGACTCGTTTGACTCGTTCGACTCGTTTGACTCGTTCGACTCGTTTGACTCGTTCGACTCGTTTGACTTGTTCGACTCGTTTGACTCATTCGACTCGTTTGACTCGATTGACTCGTTTGACTCGTTTGACTCGTTTGACTCATTCGACTCGTTTGACTCGATTGACTCGTTTGACTCGTTTGACTCGTTTGACTCGTTTGACTCGTTTGACTCGTTTGACTCGTTTGACTCGTTTGACTCGTTTGACTCGTTTGACTCGTTTGACTCGTTTGACTCGTTTGACTCGTTTGACTCGTTTGACTCGTTTGACTCGTTTGACTCGTTTGACTCGTTTGACTCGTTTGACTCGTTTGACTCGTTTGACTCGTTTGACTCGTTTGACTCGTTTGACTCGTTTGACTCGTTTGACTCGTTTGACTCGTTTGACTCGTTTGACTCGTTTGACTCGTTTGACTCGTTTGACTCGTTTGACTCGTTTGACTCGTTCAACTCGCTTGACTCGATTGTCCTGTTCGACCCGTTTGACTCGTTTGACTAGTTTGACTCGTTTGACTCGTTCGACTCGTTTGACTCGTTCGACTCGTTTGACTCGTTCGACTCGTTTGACTCGTTCGACTCGTTTGACTCGTTCGACTCGTTTGACTTGTTCGACTCGTTTGACTCATTCGACTCGTTTGACTCGATTGACTCGTTTGACTCGTTTGACTCGTTTGACTCGTTTGACTCGTTTGACTCGTTTGACTCGTTTGACTCGTTTGACTCGTTTGACTCGTTTGACTCGTTTGACTCGTTTGACTCGTTTGACTCGTTTGACTCGTTTGACTCGTTTGACTCGTTTGACTCGTTTGACTCGTTTGACTCGTTTGACTCGTTTGACTCGTTTGACTCGTTTGACTCGTTTGACTCGTTTGACTCGTTTGACTCGTTTGACTCGTTTGACTCGTTTGACTCGTTTGACTCGTTTGACTCGTTCGACTCATTTGACTCGTTTGGCTCGTTCAACTCGCTTGACTCGATTGTCCTGTGCGACCCGTTTGACTCGTTTGACTCGTTTGACTCGTTTGACCCGTTTGACACGTTTGACTCGTTTGACTCGTTTGACTCGTTTGACTCGTTTGACTCGTTTGACTCGTTTGACTCGTTTGACTCGTTTGACTCGTTTGACTCGTTTGACTCGTTTGACTCGTTTGACTCGTTTGACTCGTTTGACTCGTTTGACTCGTTTGACTCGTTTGACTCGTTTGACTCGTTTGACTCGTTTGACTCGTTTGACTCGTTTGACTCGTTTGACTCGTTTGACTCGTTTGACTCGTTTGACTCGTTTGACTCGTTTGACTCGTTTGACTCGTTTGACTCGTTTGACTCGTTTGACTCGTTTGACTCGTTTGACTCGTTTGACTCGGTTGACTCGTTTGACTCGTTTGACTCGTTTGACTCGTTTGACTCGTTTGACTCGTTTGACTCGTTTGACTCGTTTGACTCGTTTGACTCGTTTGACTCGTTTGACTCGTTTGACTCGTTTGACTCGTTTGACTCGTTTGACTCGTTTGACTCGTTTGACTCGTTTGACTCGTTTGACTCGTTTGACTCGTTTGACTCGTTATACTCGTTTGACTCGTTTGACTCGTTTGACTCGTTTGACTCGTTTGACTCGTTCGACTCATTTGACTCGTTTGGCTCGTTCGACTCGCTTGACTCGATTGTCCTGTTCGACCCGTTTGAATCGTTTGACTCGTTTGACTCGTTTGACTCGTTTGACTCGTTTGACTCGATTGTCCTGATCGAACCGTTTGACTCGTTTGACACGTTTGACTCGTTTGACTCGTTTGACTCGATTGGCTCGTTTGACTCGTTTGACTCGTTTGACTCGTTTGACTCGTTGGACTCGTTTGACTCGTTTGACTCGTTTGACTCGTTTGACTCGTTTGACTCGTTTGACTCGTTTGACTCGTTTGACTCGTTTGACTCGTTTGACTCGTTTGACTCGTTTGACTCGTTTGACTCGTTTGACTCGTTTGACTCGTTTGACTCGTTTGACTCGTTTGACTCGTTTGACTCGTTTGACTCGTTTGACTCGTTTGACTCGTTTGACTCGTTTGACTCGTTTGACTCGTTTGACTCGTTCGACTCGTTTGACTCGTTTGACTCGTTCGACTCGTTTGACTCGTTCGACTCTCTTGACTCGATTGTCCTGTTCGACCCGTTTGAATCGTTTGACTCGTTTGACTCGTTTGACTCGTTTGACCCGTTTGACTCGTTTGACTCGTTTGACTCGTTTGACTCGTTTGACTCGTTTGACTCGATTGTCCTGATCGAACCGTTTGACTCGTTTGACACGTTTGACTCGTTTGGCTCGTTTGACTCGATTGGCTCGTTTGACTCGTTTGACTCGTTTGACTCGTTTGACTCGTTAGACTCGTTTGACTCGTTTGACTCGTTTGACCCGTTTGACACGTTTGACTCGTTTGACTCGTTTGACTCGTTTGACTCGTTTGACTCGTTTGACACGTTTGACTCGTTTGACTCGTTTGACTTGTTTGTGTCGTTTGACTCGATTGTGTCGTTTGACTCGTTTGTGTCGTTGACTCGTTTGTGTCGTTTGACTCGTTCGTGTCGTTTGACTCGTTTGACTCGTTTGTGTCGTTTGTCTGGGTTGTGTCGTTTGACTCGTTTGTGTCGTTTGACTCGTTTGTGTCGTTTGACTCGTTTGTGTCGTTTGATTCGTTTGTGTGGTTTGATTCGCTTTACTCGACTGACTCGTTTGACTCGTTTGACTCGTTTGACGCGTTTGACTCGTATGACGCGTTTGACTCGTTTGACTCGTTTGTGTCGTTTGACTCGTTTGTGTCGTTTGACTCGTTTGTGTCGTTTGACTCGTTTGTGTCGTTTGACTCGTTTGTGTCGTTTGACTCGTTTGTGTCGTTTGACTCGTTTGTGTCGTTTGACTCGTTTGTGTCGTTTGACTCGTTTGTGTCGTTTGACTCGTTTGACTCGTTTGACTCATTTGACTCGATAGACTCGTTTGACTCGTTTGCCTCGTCTGACTCGCTTGACTCGTTTGTGTCGTTTGACGCGTTTGACTCGTTTGACTCGTTAGACAGGTTTGACTCGTTTGACACGTTTGACTCGTTTGACTGGTTTGACTCGTTTGTGTCGTTTGACTGGTTTGTGTCGTTTGACTCGTTTGACTCCTTTGACTCGTTTGACTCGTTTGACTCGATTGACTCGTTTGAATCGTTTGACTCGTTTGACTCGTTTGACTCGTTTGACTCGATTGACTCGTTTGACTCGTTTGACTCGTTAGACTCGATTGACTCGATTGACTCGTATGACTCATTCGACTATTTAGTGTCGTTTGACTCGTTTGGCTCGTTTGATTCGTTTGACTCGTTTGACTCAAGTAGTATGTCTAGGCGGGTTCTAACCCAGGTCCTCTGAGGGGAGCGCGGGGGCGGGGGGTAGTGAAGGCGCGCGGGGGAGCGCGGCGGAGGGAAACATTGGCGCGGGGCCTGCGGGGAGAAGAAGACCGGTTGCGCGCGCACATGCCGCGGAGTGGGGGAAGCCGCGATGATGGAGGGGATCCGTCCGGGCCGAGCTGCCGCGGAGACCTCTCCACATCGGACCTACGTATTCGAAGGAGTGAAAGAGACAGAGCATGCTGAACGTATTTGGAGGAGGGAAAGAGATGGAACATTATTTTAAAGCTAGAGAGAAGGAAGATGATAGGAAAATGAAATGGACAAATAATATATGTTTAAATTATATATTGTTACATTATATTGTTATAAAAATATAAATATATAAAAGAATAAAAATATAAATATAAACTATAAGAATATAAAATAATAAATATGAAAATATAAAAGAATAAGTATGAAAATATAAAAGAATAAATATGAAAATATAAAAGAATAAATATGAAAATATAAAAGAATAAATATGAAAATATAAAAGAATAAATATGAAAATATAAAAGAATAAATATGAAAATATAAAAGAATAAATATGAAAATATAAAAGAATAAATATGAAAAAGGACCAACAATTGCTGAGACAGCTTAGGATCTTAGCTGAGGCCCTGGAGGCGGCTGAAAACGCACCTCTAGGGGTGCGGTGGCGGCGGCGACAGGAGCAGGGTGGACGAAGGTGGGCCCCATACTGGGTGCCGGGGCCCCCTTCGCCACCGCCACCATCACCCCATCACCGCCACCATCACCACCGTCACCACCGTCTTCTTAGAAATAAGTTTTTTATTTTTTGTATTTGTTATTTAATTTTCTTAATATTTATTATTATATATTTATTATTATATATTTATATTTATTTTCTTTTTTTTTATATGTTTATATTCATTCTTTTTTACATATTCATTTTTATACGCTTTTATATGCTTTTTTATATTTATATTTATTCTTTTATATTTTCATATTTATTCTTTTATATTTTCATATTTATTCTTTTATATTTTCATAATTATTCTTTTATATTTTCATATTTATTCTTTTATATTTTCATATTTATTCTTTTATATTTTCATATTTATTCTTTTATATTTTCATATTTATTCTTTTATATTTTCATATTTATTCTTTTATATTTTCATATTTATTCTTTTATATTTTCATATAAATGTACCAATTCATATAATGGTACCAACTTGAAACATGTGTACAACGATCACGTAAACACCGACATGTCTTACGAGGATTTCAGTGCTTTGTGTCGTAATTGTTGGCAGCGGGAGTATGGTTTCGTGGTAATAGACAAGGATAGCGCGATGTCCAATGGACGTTATAGAAAGGGATTTAACGAGTTTGCGATACCGTGAGATGGTCAATTGTCATCAACACGTCGGCGGGAAAGCAACGTCTACGGTACAATGACGATGATCGACATCGATACTCTGAAGATTAAGGATCGCGGGAGAATAGCGAAGGAAATTGCAAAAACCAGTGAAGCCATTCGCAAGAAACATCAGGCTTTGAAAACTGGCAAGATAGAGGAAGATATCGCGTTGGAGAGATACTTTAAACCTGTTGTTGAACCCTTAAAACATATTGTTGAAAATACCGCAGCGGTGGATGCTGACACGTCACCGCTGATGAGCACAGACATCGAAGGGAATGAAACATTAACGCCTAAAACAAAAATCGAGTCGAAAGGGAACACATCGCGCAAGAGAAAGAGGAAACCATACATGTCATTGGAAAAATCACTTGTATCCTCCACACCAATTCAACCGAAGCGGAAACGACAGAATGTTGCATCAAATGATTCACCCGTTCCTCCCACACCAATAAATACATTTCTCGATGTACAATCGCTCACAACCAATGATGATGAAGACGTTTTCGAATCTAGTCCCAATGAGTCGTTTGCAACATCTATTAGACAGCAACTCCAGACATCCGAGGGACAAAAAACGTTTCGCAGCCATTTCGGTCCGCTGGGGCAAAAATACATGAGTGCAATCCTAAGTGGTGATAGGGATACAGCAATGGACTATGTGTATGGTGTATACTTTGACAATAGTGGCACGATGCTTGGGGATAAGGCTTTCGATATAGACAAGGCTGATAATATAATCATAGATGGTGTAAAATACAGAGGAACACCCGGCCTTTACGAACTGATTTTCAAGAGAATTCCCGATGATGCTATATACACCGATGCCGATAAACAAAAATACAAAAGCATACTGCTGACGACGAATGCCTACAGACGTGGTCATAACGCTCAAAATCCCATTGTGGGCAATAAGGGATACAAATATAAAAATGTAATTGCACCACTACTCCCCCGTGTATCAACCAGTAAGGCTGGGAAATGTCTAACAACACCACGAGCCATGGTGGTAAACGATAGCAAGATCGATTACGTGCACTGGGATGATCCCAACGAGCTGGTGGACCGATTCCGTTTGCTGGAAGCGTCGCGTCAGGCGGGTAACAACTCGCATGACAACGAGATTCTATCGATTATCGAGGAACTCCGCGAGGAAGGCCTCATTATAAATTAAACCGCGCGCCGATGATTTGCACTGTATGCATCGAGATGTCGATCAACAAATTTGGGGTATCGCTCGAGAAGAGTGGAGCAGCTAGAATGGACTATTACAAATGGAACGGTATGCTACGAAATTACATGCGAGATAACGCTCTTTGCGTGGCTGGTGCGGACTTTGATGCAAAATCGCGGAAGAAACGACGCGTAGCGCAACCCACGGCTGACAGCGATGCCGTCAATAAACTATACATGGAAAAGAGCATTAAACTTTTGAGAGAGCAGCAGGAAGAATTAGGGAGGAAGCTGGTCGTGTTTCAGAGAGATATGATGACGCTGCAAAACAGCGTTCAAAAGATATCGCAGGCGTCGAATTCTATCCCACAGCCGCGCTGCGAAGGAGAATCATGCGAGACGATTAAACTTGTCCAGAATTTCCTCAGCACATAATGCACATACACGATATTTATCACATCATTCGTGTCAAAGACACCTCTACGATCAAACATGCAACCATTATCGAAATCCAAGAGTAAAGAAAACCATGGCCGCAAGAAGCTACAACTCGTTGAGGAATTGCACGCTCCAGCCCGAAGACATTTCCCACGGAGGCGCGTCATAGTGCATGGATATGATGATCTGTGGCAAGCTGACATTGTAGAAATGCGTCCATACTCGCGATTCAACCAGGGTCACCACTACATACTCACCATCATCGATGTGCTGAGCAAATATGCATGGGCGGTACCGCTCAAGACTAAAAGTGGTGCTGAGGTGACTAAAGCGTTTGCAAAGATATTTAGAGATCGATATCCAAAAAATTTGCAAACCGATCAAGGAAAAGAATTTTACAACGTCGATGTGCAGAAACTCTTGACGAAGTATGACATTAATCATTATTCGACGTATTCGGTGATGAAGGCCTCCGTCGTAGAACGTTTCAATCGAACTTTGAAGAACAATATGTGGAAACTGTTTACGCTGAATGGAACCTATAGATGGACTGATACGCTACCAAGTCTACTTGCAGAGTATAACGCACGAAAACATAGAACCATCGGAATGTGTCCTTGCGATGTTACCCCTGCGATCGCCGAGAAGCTGCTAGCCACCGTATATAGCAACATAAAGATCGCTGCTCCCGCGAGATTCAAATTGGGCGAGTTTGTGCGCGTGAGCAAATTTAAAACCATATTCGATAAAGGCTATACACCGAATTGGACAACGGAGGTGTTCAAGATAGTCAAAGTACAGACAACTAATCCCGCGACGTATCTGCTCGTCGATTCCTGTGGAAAACCTGTTGCCGGAGGATTCTATGAACACGAGCTGCAACGCGTCATCGATCCTGATGTATATCTAGTGGAAAAAGTTTTGCGTAGGAAGGGGGATAAGGTGTATGTCAAGTGGCTGGGGTTTGATAAATCAGACAATTCATGGATAAATAAAAATAATGTATTGTAAAATAAATACATGGTTCAATAAATACAATGATACATATATGTAAATGTGCAAACATTTTTTATTTTTACACATTATTTCAACCATTTATAATTCAGTTGTTATATATACAGGGTGTTCCAAAAATGCTGCGGTTCCTTGAAGGGGGTGACTCGGGGGGTAATTGCAAACAACTTTTTCCTTTGCGAAAATGTTCTCCGAGGTTTCGTTAACGAGATATTAACAAAAAGCAGCGACCAATCAGAGCCCGAGTCTGGCGGCCGAGTTCCCGTGCTAGCGTGGCTGCGTGCCGCGCTGCGACTACGAACAAGCAACTCGGCATGCATCGAAGGAAATTCCGTAGAATGGCAAATGAAAAAGACGTAACAAATAAAATCGAACATTTTGTCATGATTTGTTTGTCATTTAAAGTGAATAATGAATAAAGGTGAAATGGATGAAAATCATGTCTAACGTAAAAAGACAAATACAAAGGTTTTCTTTAGAAGAATAAAAAATAATAATTATTTGAAGTGGGAGGATAAGGAATACGTAAATTTCCTTGTGTTAATAACGTAGCCACGACAAGGTAATGTAACAGGAAATGAACGAAAAGGGATCATAGTTCGTTATTGTGATTAAAATCCATAATTCAATAACGGCCAACAGTGTTGCTTTTAACGAATAAGTTTGTTTAAAAACCCCTAAGAAATATTTAGGTATGGAAATTTTTAGAATTATCGCCGGAAATAAGCCATAGCCTGCGTTAAATTTAAGAAATAATAGTCGCCAATAATGTAACTAAAACTCACCCTTTCGAAAATTTACCTGCAGCTTGAAAACCTGTGTCACTAGGTCACTGAACCGATCCTGGTCATCGACAGCCGCGCCGAGTGCACAGCTGATCTCAGGTACACGACACCATCCAAAGTTAAGGGTCGCAACGTCAAGTGCGTCCGGGTTAATGTACCGAATATTCACTTCACTGCACACCTACTAACACTGATCACTTAATTTATTTTTCATGGAACGTATTGTTTCTACGTTATAAAAATTAGTGGAAATGAATTTTTACTTGGCGTTCGGAGCCGTGGGTATTTCCGCGCAAATTCTCACGCTGCAGCACTTGCGTCCCCGTTGTTCAGGGGGTACACCCAGAACATCGCGTAATATTCTTCATCAGAGTACATTTCTGCGACGTGATTGCTAGCTGACTGACAGGATTTTTTCCAAGCAACTTCCTCTACCCCCAAGTAGCTTCTCTCGTTCCATTATGAGTTAACCCCCACCAGAACAAGAGGCTTTAGGTAAAAAGAAGCACATTTTCGAAACACACGTGCTTTGCAGAAGTGCAACGAACGAACCGTCGTACACTTTCACAAAAGCCCGCGCTCCGTCCTTTTACTGCCAATGTACCCATTGCTTCGAGGTAGGCAGTAGACACCACGTGTTTGGGGTAGTCTGCTGACAACGCGTGGTCCCGCCTGCGTCGTCCTTCCTTTAAATTAAAGACAGGTCTCTTATCTCTAGAGTATAAACACGCGCTCGAATTTCAAAATAAAAGCACGCGTTGACGTATTCCGTGCGAGAAAAGGTGGGCTTGAAGTCCGATTGGTCCTAATCTAACCAATCTGCCCAGCATCCCTCCCTGTTTTGAAGAGCCTTCTTCACAGCAATATCGCCTCCCCGAGGCCCACCTTCTCTCGCACGGAATACGTCAACGCGTGCTTTTGTTTTGAAATTCGAGCGCGTGTTTATACTGGTGGGCCTCGGGGAGGTGACATTGCTGTGAAGAAGGCCTCTTCAAAACAGTGACCGTTTGGGAGGGATGCAAGGCAGATTGGTTAGATTAGGACCAATCGGATTTCAAGGCCACCATTTCTCGCACGGAATACATCAACGCGTGCTATTGTTTTGAAATTCGAGCGCGTGTTTATACTCTAGAGATAAGGGATCTGTCTTTAATTTGAAGGAAGGACGACGCAGGCGGGACCACGCGCTGTCAGCGGACTACCCATTTTCTTCCTCTGTCTCTCCGCGTGACGTATTGATGTTGGATTATACTTTTTAAATTCTAGTTCCCCAAAATTAAGCAGGCTGATCGGCCAGAGCATTTTGCCAGGGTCGTGGTTTATGACCGTATTGTCCCGCTAGTCAGCGGTAGAGAACGGTTTCCTACAGTTTTGGATAATTTATGACTTAATTGGTTCCGCCTCGTAGCAGACGTGAACTCAGGGTATCGGAAAGGGGAAACAGGAATGGTATGCATTTTCTTCTTTATAGCAACTCGAAGACTTTCTGTTTCTCTTCTCTTCGGACCCTTTCGAACCGAAACACGTGGTGTCTGCTGCCTACCTCGAAGCAAAGGGTACATTGGCAGTAAAAGGACGGAGCGCGGGCTTTTGTGAAAGTGTACGACGGTTCGTTCGTTGCACTTCTGCAAAGCACGTGTGTTTCGAAAATGTGCTTCTTTTTACCTAAAGGAAGTTACCTTAGAGGAAGTTGCTTGGAAAAAATCCTGTCAGTTAGCTAGCAATCACGTCGCAGAAATGTACTCTGATGAAGAATATTACGCGATGTTCTGGGTGTACCCCCTGAACAACGGGGACGCAAGTGCTGCAGCGTGAGAATTTGCGCGGAAATACCCACGGCTCCGAACGCCAAGTAAAAATTCATTTCCACTAATTTTTATAACGTAGAAACAATACGTTCCATGAAAAATAAATTAAGTGATCAGTGTTAGTAGGTGTGCAGTGAAGTGAATATTCGGTACATTAACCCGGACGCACTTGACGTTGCGACCTTTAACTTTGGATGGTGTCGTGTACCTGAGATCAGCTGTGCACTCGGCGCGGCTGTCGATGACCAGGATCGGTTCAGTGACCTAGTGACACAGGTTTTCAAGCTGCAGGTAAATTTTCGAAAGGGTGAGTTTTAGTTACATTATTGGCGACTATTATTTCTTAAATTTAACGCAGGCTATGGCTTATTTCCGGCGATAATTCTAAAAATTTCCATACCTAAATATTTCTTAGGGGTTTTTAAACAAACTTATTCGTTAAAAGCAACACTGTTGGCCGTTATTGAATTATGGATTTTAATCACAATAACGAACTATGATCCCTTTTCGTTCATTTCCTGTTACATTACCTTGTCGTGGCTACGTTATTAACACAAGGAAATTTACGTATTCCTTATCCTCCCACTTCAAATAATTATTATTTTTTATTCTTCTAAAGAAAACCTTTGTATTTGTCTTTTTACGTTAGACATGATTTTCATCCATTTCACCTTTATTCATTATTCACTTTAAATGACAAACAAATCATGACAAAATGTTCGATTTTATTTGTTACGTCTTTTTCATTTGCCATTCTACGGAATTTCCTTCGATGCATGCCGAGTTGCTTGTTCGTAGTCGCAGCGCGGCACGCGGCCACGCTAGCACGGGAACTCGGCCGCCAGACTCGGGCTCTGATTGGTCGCTGCTTTTTGTTAATATCTCGTTAACGAAACCTCGGAGAACATTTTCGCAAAGGAAAAAGTTGTTTGCAATTACCCCCCGAGTCACCCCCTTCAAGGAACCGCAGCATTTTTGGAACACCCTGTATAGTACACTACAGGTATATAGTACACTACATTGTTTTGCATGTTTCATGTTTAATACGTTTGATGTGTCATTATTATATCGATGTTTGTATGTTCTAGGCGCTGTCGCTCACACCACCATCGTCGCCCTCACCGCCACCATCACCACCATCACCACCGTCGCCCCCGCCCAAATAGCTTTTAATTTTATTAATATATATTTATATGCTTTTTATACGCTTTTTATATGCTTTTTATACGCTTTTATAAGCTTTTTTATATTTACATTTATTCTTTTATATTTTTATATTTATTCTTTTATATTTTCATATTTATTCTTTTATATTTTTATATTTTATATTTTTTATATTTATTCTTTTTTATATTTTTATATTTATTCTTTTATATTTTTATATTTTATATTTTTTATATTTATTCTTTTTTATATTTTTATATTTATTCTTTGTTTATATTTTTATATTTATTCTTTTATATATTTATATTTTTATAACAATATAATGTAACAATATATATTTTAAACGTATATTATTTGTCCATTTCATTTTCCTATCATCTTCCATCTCTCTAGCTTTAAAATAATGCTCCATCTCTTTCCCTCCTCCAAATACGTTTAGCATGCTCTGTCTCTTTCCCTCCTTCGAATTTTAGCATGCTCTGTCTCTTTCCCTCCTTCGAATACGTTTAGCTTTAAAATAATGCTCTGTCTCTTTCCCTCCTTCGAATACGTAGGTCCGATGTGGAGAGGTCTCCGCGGCAGCTCGGCCCGGACTGATCCCCTCCATCATCGCGGCTTCCACCACTCCACGGCATGTGCGCGCAGAACCGGTCTTCCTCTCCCCGCAGGCCCCGCGCCCATGTTTCCCTCCGCGGCGCTCCCCGCGCGCCCTCACTTCCCCCCGCCACCGCGCTCCCCACAGAGGACCTGGGTTAGAACCCGCCTAGACATACTACTGACTCATTTGACTCGTTTGACTCGTTTGACTCGTTTGGCAGGATTGACTAGTTTGACTCGTACGACTGGTTTGTGCCGTTTGACACGTTTGACTCGGTTGACTCGTTTGTCTCGTCCGACTTGTTTGACCCGTGTGACTCGTTTGACTCGTTTGACTCGTTTGACTCGTTTGACTCGTTTGACTCGTTTGACTCGTTTGACTCGTTTGACTCGTTTGACATGTTTGACTCGTTTGACTCGTTTGTCTCGTACGACTCGTTTGACTCATTTGACTAGTTTGACTCGTTTGACTCGTTTGGCTCGTTTGACTCGATTGACTCGTTTGACTCGTTTGACTCGTTTGACTCGTACGACTGGTTTGTGCCGTTTGACTCGTGTGACCCGTTTGACTCGTTTGAATCGTTTGACTCGTTTGTCTCGATTGGCTCCTTTGACTGATACGAATCGTTTGACTGGTTTGTCTCGTTTGACTCGTTTGACTGGTTCGACTGGTTGGTGTCGTTTGTCTCGTTTGACTCGTTTGACTCGTTTGACTCGTTTGACTCGTTTGGCTGGTTTGACTCGTTTGACTCGTTTGACTCGTTTGACTCGTTTCACTCGTTTGACTCGTTTCACTCGTTTGTCTCGATTCACTCGTTTGACTCGATTGACTCGTTTCACTCGTTTGACTCGTTTGACTCGTTTGACTCGTTTGACTCGTTGACTCGTTAGACTCGTTTGACTCGTTTGGCTCGTATGACTCGTTTGACTCGTTATACTCGTTTGACTCGTTTGACTCGTTAGACTCGATTGACTCGTTTGACTCGTTATACTCGTTTGACTCGTTTGACCCGTTTGACTTGTTTGACTCGTTTGACTCGTTTGATTCGTTTGACCCGATTGACTCGTTGGACTCGTTTGACTCGTTCAACTCGCTTGACTCGATTGTCCTGTTCGACCCGTTTGACTCGTTTGACTCGTTTGACTGGTTTGACTCGTTTGACTCGTTTGACTCGTTTGACTCGATTGTCCTGTTCGACCCGTTTGACCCGTTTGACTCGTTTGACTCGTTTGACACGTTTGACTCGTTTCTCTCGTTTCACTCGTTTGACTCGATTGTCCTGTTCGACCCGTTTCACTCGTTTGACTCGTTTGACTCGTTTGACTCGTTTGACTCGTTTCACTCGTTTCACTCGATTGACTCGTTTGACTCGTTTCACTCGTTTGACTCGTTTCACTCGATTGACTCGTTTGACTCGTTTCACTTGTTTGACTCGTTTGACTCGTTTGGCACGTTTGACTCGTTTCACTCGTTTCACTCGTTTCACTCGATTGTCCTGTTCGACCCGTTTCACTCGTTTGACTCGTTTCACACGTTTGACTCGTTTGACTCGTTTGACTCGTTTCACTCGTTTCACTCGTTTCACTCGTTTCACTCGTTTCACTCGTTTGACTCGTTTGAATCGTTGGACTCGTTTGACTCGTTTCACTCGTTTGACTCGATTGACTCGTTTGACTCGTTTGACTCGTTTGATTCGTTTGCCCCGTTTGACTTGCTTGACTCGATTGTCCTGTTCGACCCGTTTGACTCGTTTTACTCGTTTGACTCGTTTGACTCGTTTTACTCGTTTGACTCGTTTTACTCGTTTGACTCGTTTGACTCGTTTGACTCGTTTGACTCGTTTGACTCGTTTGACTCGTTTGACTCGTTTGACTCGTTTGACTCGTTTGACTCGTTTGACTCGTTTGACTCGTTTGACTCGTTTGACTCGTTTGACTCGTTTGACTCGTTTGACTCGTTTGACTCGTTTGACTCGTTTGACTCGTTTGACTCGTTTGACTCGTTTGACTCGTTTGACTCGTTTGACTCGTTTGACTCGTTTGACTCGTTTGACTCGTTTGACTCGTTTGACTCGTTTGACTCGTTTGACTCGTTTGACTCGTTTGACTCGTTTGACTCGTTTGACTCGTTTGACTCGTTTGACTCGTTTGACTCGTTTGACTCGTTTGACTCGTTTGACTCGTTTGACTCGTTTGACTCGTTTGACTCGTTTGACTCGTTTGACTCGTTTGACTCGTTTGACTCGTTTGACTCGTTTGACTCGTTTGACTCGTTTGACTCGTTTGACTCGTTTGACTCGTTTGACTTGTTTGGCTCGTTCAAATCGCTTGACTCGATTGTCCTGTTCGACCCGTTTGACGCGTTTGACTCGTTTGACTCGATTGACTCGTTTGACTCGTTTGACTCGTTTGACTCGTTCGACTCGTTTGACTCGTTTGACTCATTTGACTCGTTTGACTCGTTTGGCGCGTTCAACTCGCTTGACTCGATTGTCCTGTTCGACCCGTTTGACCATTTTGACTCGTTTGATTCGTTTGACTCGTTTGGCTCGTTCAACTCGCTTGACTCGATTGTCCTGTTCGACCCGTTCGACCCGTTTGACTCGATTGACTCGTTTGACTCGTTTGACTCGTTTGACTCGTTTGACTCGTTTGACTCGTTTGACTCGTTTGACTCGTTTGACTCGTTTGACTCGCTTGACTCGATTGTCCTGTTCGACCCGTTTGACCATTTTGACTCGTTTGATTCGTTTGACTCGTTTGGCTCGTTCAACTCGCTTGACTCGATTGTCCTGTTCGACCCGTTCGACCCGTTTGACTCGATTGACTCGTTTGACTCGTTTGACTCGTTTGACTCGTTTGACTCGTTTGACTCGTTTGACTCGTTTGACTCGTTTGACTCGTTTGACTCGTTTGACTCGTTTGACTCGTTTGACTCGTTTGACTCGTTTGACTCGTTTGACTCGTTTGACTCGTTTGACTCGTTTGACTCGTTTGACTCGTTTGACTCGTTTGACTCGTTTGACTCGTTTGACTCGTTTGACTCGTTTGACTCGTTTGACTCGTTTGACTCGTTTGACTCGTTTGACTCGTTTGACTCGTTTGACTCGTTTGACTCGTTTGACTCGTTTGACTCGTTTGACTCGTTTGACTCGTTTGACTCGTTTGACTCGTTTGACTCGTTTGACTCGTTTGACTCGTTTGACTCGTTTGACTCGTTTGACTCGTTTGACTCGTTTGACTCGTTTGACTCGTTTGACTCGTTTGACTCGTTTGACTCGTTTGACTCGTTTGACTCGTTTGACTCGTTTGACTCGTTTGACTCGTTTGACTCGTTTGACTCGTTTGACTTGTTTGGCTCGTTCAAATCGCTTGACTCGATTGTCCTGTTCGACCCGTTTGACTCGTTTGACTCGTTTGACTCGATTGACTCGTTTGACTCGTTTGACTCGTTTGACTCGTTCGACTCGTTTGACTCGTTTGACTCATTTGACTCGTTTGACTCGTTTGGCGCGTTCAACTCGCTTGACTCGATTGTCCTGTTCGACCCGTTTGACTCGGTTGACTCGTTTGACTCGTTTGACTCGTTTGACTCGTTTGACTCGTTTGACTCGTTCGACTCGTTTGACTCGTTTGACTCGAGTAGTTAGGCTATGCGGATTCTGGACCAAGTGGTGGCGAGGGGGTGAGGCGGGGCGGGGGGTACCGCGCAACGCGCTATTGCGCGGGATGGGTGAGGGGGTGAGGCGGGGAGGGGGGGTAACGCGCTATAGCGTATGATGGGTAAGGGGGTGAGGTGGGGAGGGGGTACCGAGTTTGTTGGTGAGGGGGATGACGTCATAGGGGAGGGGGAATTCAAAATGGCGTCGACCGAGTTCGTTGGTGAGGGGGATGACGTCACAGGGGAGGGGGATTTCAAAAATTCAAATTTTCAAAATGGCGCAGCGCGCGCAATTTGAGTTCGTTGGTGAGGGGGACGACGTCACAGGGGAGGGAGGGCGGATTTCAAAAATTCAAAAGGCGTCGTGCGCATTTCCAAGTGGCGCCACCTAGGCGTCGTGCGCATTTTCAGGTGGCGCCACCTATTGGGTGTTCGAGGTACTTTGGGCCCGCGTTTGTATTTGGGCCCGAGGCGGTAATTTCCAAGTGGCGCCACCTATTGGGTGTTTGAGGTACTTCGGTCCTGCGTCGGTATTTGGGCCCGAGGCGGTAATTCCATAGGTTTTCATACATTTAGTATTGGCGCCACCTGTTGGATGTTTAAGGAACTTTGGCCACGCGTCGCCGCCGCGCAATCTCCGTACGCTCGCGGGATCGGTGCGCAGGCGCGACCGCGGCCGATTCGTGGAAATTCGCGTCTTCGATGTACGGAAGAGGGTGGACCTTGATTTCTGAGAAAGAGGGTGGTTCGTGATTTCTGAGAAAAGATAAGGTATCATGACGCGCGACAGGATTGAACACGTTTCGGCGCCTACGTGCATGTGCTTCATGCAGTGTGTTTATATTTGAATCGTGGGACCGATACAGCGTACGTGCAATGATGTAAACATATCGAGTATTTTAATGATCGAGGAGGTTGTAGATCAATCATCGCGGCAGCGCATGGTGTAAACACTACATTGCACCGTACATATAGCGATAAGGAATCATGACGCGCGATAGGATTGCGATGTACGGAAGAGGGTGGACCTTGATTTCTGAGAAAGAGGGTGGTTCATGATTTCTGAGAAAAGATGAGTGCACGCGCTTCATGCCGTGTGTGTTTATATTTGAATCGTGGGATCGATACGGCATACGTGCAATAATGTAAACATATCGAGCATTTTAATGATCGCGGGGTTGTAAGTCAATCAGCGCGGCATCGCATGGTGTAAACACTACATTGCACCGCGCGATGCTGTGTTTATGTTTGAATCATGGGACCGATACAGCCCACGTGCAATGGTATAAACATATAGCGATAATTATTCGGGGTAGAGTTCCGAGTATTTATGATCGAGAACAGGGTGAGCGTCCTTATCGAGGAGGCTGTAAGTCAAGCGTCGTGGGAACGCGTAAGGGCGAAAAGAATTTGTACATAGACCCGCTGGCATCTGGGTTACAATAGACCAGTGTCAGGACCCACCCCTTATCGACTATTAACATTCGCCAAGACCATGCCTCTAAGAAGTGTCATCGAGAAAACGTGACGTCCTTGAAGAATGAATTAGGCGTTGCGTTCGCGTAAGCATCCCATGTAACCTAAAACGATAATTGTTCATGGTAACGTTCCAAGTATTTTCACGATCGAGAACAGGGCGACGTCTCAAGTATCCTTCTCGAGAGGCTGCAAGTCAAGCGTCGTGGGCGCGTGTAAGGACGAAGAGAAATCGACATAGACCCACGGCCATCTGGTTTACAGCAAACAAATGTCATGGTCAAGCACCATGGGAACGCATCCGAACCTTACCCAATAATACGCTAAGATCAGGCCTCAAAGAATTAATATATATGGATATGTAAGAATGGGTATTATAAATGATGTGTTACAGGTATTGATGTGAAAGTCAGTCATTTATTAATATATATATATATATATATATATATATATATGTACATACTACAGTGGTGTATGGACTCTATCACGCAGCATGGATGGTAATCGTAACGCTAACAATTCACAATCGATCAAAGAATGTTGTTCAAAGTGTTCGCATTCAGTAATTAATTTCACATAATTCGTTGGTGTAGTAGCTGTACGCAGAACGTCTACGAAGGATGCATATTTACTGCTTACAGAGTATATATTTTCGGTCAACCAGGTGAACATATGTTCAATGCAATGTTCATACGCGAATAGTTTACGTATCGTGGCTTCAGTCATATATATAAACCCACCATTATCGGTGATTTTAATAAGTCGATCATCGTGCATACGCGTGAATTCTAATCGTAAATGATCAATTACGATGTGGGTTTGGGGCGATGTTGCGTTGCTGCGTAATCGTTCGAGTATGTCCGCCTCACTTTGCAGTAGGAGCTTCCACGTGGACATTGAAAAGCTTAACTCGTTGCCTTTATTGTCGGCTATGGCGATCTCGACACGGCACGAATCCATCCCAATGCGTATTCCAATAGTTAGACGTTTATAAGCTGTTGCGGTCAGTGGATAATCACGCCCCAGGATCCGTACGATTGACAGTTTTGGTGTCTTCGATGTTTTCGACGTTGCGGATTCAGAACTGTAAGAAACATACAGGGTGTCCCAAAAATGTCGGAGTTCCTTGAAAGGGGTGACTCAGGGGGTGATTTGAAACAACTTTTTCCTTAGCGAAAATATTGTCCGAAGTTTCGTTTAGGAGATATTAACAAAAACCCCCGACCAATCAGAGCGCGCGCCTTCCGCCCGAGCTCCCGCGGTAGCGTTGGCTACGCGGTAGGCGGCTGCGCTTGTACTACGAACGTACGAACAAGCAAGTCGGCATGCATCGAAGTAAACCGCGTTACACAAACTTTTTTTAAACAGAATCTTAAATAATAATTGTTTGAGGTGAGAGGACAAGAAATACATCAATTTCATTTTCAAATAAGGCATAAACTAAATGGTAATGTAACAGAAAATGTACGACAAGTGATCGTAATTCGTTATTGAGGTAAAAATCCGTAGATTAATAACGGCCAACATAACTAAAGTTAAAAAATAATATCAGGTGTATGAATAAATTGTTTCCGACTGGATTTACATAATCAGTACAAAGCTACCGAATTTCTATCGCGGTGATGTTCGTAAGCTGCCAGAAAAATGGCGAAAGGTAATTAACAGTAATGGAAATTGTTTCGATGACTGAAATGTTTTCATATTTTTTAAATCAAACTGTTATTGTACCTACCCTAAAATCGAACAGAATTTATTTCTACACCTAATAATCACCAATAAATTAAATAAAACTCACCCTTTCGGACATTCGTTTCCTTTCTTTTCGGAAAGCTGTGTCACTAAATAGGTCACTGTACCGATCCTGGTCATCGGTGGACGAAAAGTTTTATGGCAGGGTAGCGCCCGGTGCTCAGCTGATCGCAGGTATACGACACCACCCGAAGGTAAGGGTCGTAACGTCAAGTGCGTCCGGGTTAATGTACCGAATATTCACTTCACTGCACGGCCACTAACACTGATCACTTAATTTATTTTTCATGGAACGTGTTGTTCCTGCGTTATAAAAATTGTCTATCCACACCTCCGCACGTACGATCAGCTGTCTTTGGACGGCCTGCAAAGTTTGTGGTATTATGTTCGTCACCGCAGCGTGAATTCGCACAACGATGTTCAGAATAATTTTGACGCCAAACGCCGAATCGTACCCTAGCTTGGGGTTTGGATATGCGGGTACTCCCGTGAAAACGCTCGCACAGTAGCACTTGCGTCCCCGTTGTTCCGGGCGTACACCCAGAACATCGCGTAATAGGTATTATTGGGCCGTGAACATTTCTGCGACGAGATTGCTAGCTGACTGACAGGATTTTTCCCAAGCAACTTCCTCTACCCCCAAGTAGCTTCTCTCGTTCCATTATGAGTTAACTCCCACCAGGACAAGAGGCTTTAGGTAAAAAGAAGCCAGCACATTTTCGAAACACACGTGCTTCCCAGAAGTGCAACGAACGAACCGTCGTACACTTTCACAAAAGCCCGCGCTCCGTCCTTTTACTGCCATTGTACCCAATGCTTCGAGGTAGGCAGCAGACACCACGTGTTTCGGTTCGAAAGGGTCCGAAGAGAAGAGAAACAGAAAGTCTTCGAGTTGCTATAAAGAAGAAAATGCATACCATTCCTGTTTCCCCTTTCCGATATCCTGATTTCACGTCTGCTACGAGGCGGAACCAACTAAGCCATAAATTACCCAAAACTGCGCGTAGTTCCGCCTGCTACGTCCTACCTTCAAATTAAAGACGAATCCCTTATCTCCCGAGTATAAACACGCGCTCGAATTTCAAAACAAAAGCACGCCTCGACGTATTCCGTGCGAGAAAAGGTGGGCTTGAAGACCGATTGGTCGTAACCGAACCAATCTGCCCTGCATCCCGCCCAAACGTCCACTGTCTTGAAGAGGCCCTCTTCACAGCAATATCTCCTCCCCGAGGCCCACCAGTATAAACACGCGCTCGATTTTCAAAACAAAAGCACGCGACGACGTATTCCTTGCGAGAGAAGGTGGGCTTGAAGTTCGATTGGTCCTAAACGAACCAATCGGGCCTGCTTATCTCTCGTGTATAAACACGCGCTCGAATTTCAAAACAAAAGCACGCGTCGACGTATTCCGTGCGAGAGAAGGTGGGTCTCGGGCAAGAGATATTGCTGTGAAGTGGGCCTCTTCAAGACAGTGGCCGTTCGGGAGGGATGCAGGGCAGATTGGTTAGATTAGGACCAATCGGACTTAAAGTCCACCTTCTCTCGCACGGAATACGTCAACGCGTGCTTTTGTTTTGAAAATCGAGCGCGTGTTTATACTCGAGAGATAAGGGATCTGACTTTAATTTGAAGGAAGCACGACGCAGGCGGGATCACGCGCTGTCAGCGGACAGGACGACGCAAGCGGGACCACGCGCTGTCAGCGGACTACCCCTTTTCTTCCTGTGTGTCTCCGCGAGGCGTATTGATGTTGGATAATACTTTTTAAATTCTGCTTCCCCAAAATTAATCAGGCTGATCGGCCAGAGCATTTCGCCAGGGTCGCGGTTTATGACCGTATTGTCCCGCTAGTCGGCGGTAGAGAACGGTTGCCTACAGTTTTGGATAATTTATGACTTAATTGGTTCCGCCTCGTAGCAGACGTGAAATCAGGATATCGGAAAGGGGAAACAGGAATGGTATGCATTTTCTTCTTTATAGCAACTCGAAGACTTTCTGTTTCTCTTCTCTTCGGACCCTTTCGAACCGAAACACGTGGTGTCTGCTGCCTACCTCGAAGCATTGGGTACAATGGCAGTAAAAGGACGGAGCGCGGGCTTTTGTGAAAGTGTACGACGGTTCGTTCGTTGCACTTCTGGGAAGCACGTGTGTTTCGAAAATGTGCTGGCTTCTTTTTACCTAAAGCCTCTTGTCCTGGTGGGAGTTAACTCATAATGGAACGAGAGAAGCTACTTGGGGGTAGAGGAAGTTGCTTGGGAAAAATCCTGTCAGTCAGCTAGCAATCTCGTCGCAGAAATGTTCACGGCCCAATAATACCTATTACGCGATGTTCTGGGTGTACGCCCGGAACAACGGGGACGCAAGTGCTACTGTGCGAGCGTTTTCACGGGAGTACCCGCATATCCAAACCCCAAGCTAGGGTACGATTCGGCGTTTGGCGTCAAAATTATTCTGAACATCGTTGTGCGAATTCACGCTGCGGTGACGAACATAATACCACAAACTTTGCAGGCCGTCCAAAGACAGCTGATCGTACGTGCGGAGGTGTGGATAGACAATTTTTATAACGCAGGAACAACACGTTCCATGAAAAATAAATTAAGTGATCAGTGTTAGTGGCCGTGCAGTGAAGTGAATATTCGGTACATTAACCCGGACGCACTTGACGTTACGACCCTTACCTTCGGGTGGTGTCGTATACCTGCGATCAGCTGAGCACCGGGCGCTACCCTGCCATAAAACTTTTCGTCCACCGATGACCAGGATCGGTACAGTGACCTACTTAGTGACACAGCTTTCCGAAAAGAAAGGAAACGAATGTCCGAAAGGGTGAGTTTTATTTAATTTATTGGTGATTATTAGGTGTAGAAATAAATTCTGTTCGATTTTAGGGTAGGTACAATAACAGTTTGATTTAAAAAATATGAAAACATTTCAGTCATCGAAACAATTTCCATTACTGTTAATTACCTTTCGCCATTTTTCTGGCAGCTTACGAACATCACCGCGATAGAAATTCGGTAGCTTTGTACTGATTATGTAAATCCAGTCGGAAACAATTTATTCATACACCTGATATTATTTTTTAACTTTAGTTATGTTGGCCGTTATTAATCTACGGATTTTTACCTCAATAACGAATTACGATCACTTGTCGTACATTTTCTGTTACATTACCATTTAGTTTATGCCTTATTTGAAAATGAAATTGATGTATTTCTTGTCCTCTCACCTCAAACAATTATTATTTAAGATTCTGTTTAAAAAAAGTTTGTGTAACGCGGTTTACTTCGATGCATGCCGACTTGCTTGTTCGTACGTTCGTAGTACAAGCGCAGCCGCCTACCGCGTAGCCAACGCTACCGCGGGAGCTCGGGCGGAAGGCGCGCGCTCTGATTGGTCGGGGGTTTTTGTTAATATCTCCTAAACGAAACTTCGGACAATATTTTCGCTAAGGAAAAAGTTGTTTCAAATCACCCCCTGAGTCACCCCTTTCAAGGAACTCCGACATTTTTGGGACACCCTGTATACACTAAATTAATACTTCGGTCGTTGTGTTTACAGTGAATGAAATAAATGAAAAGTGTTTATTAAAGCGTACGTACCTCATATGGAACTGTTGATGATGTTGTTGTTGTTGTTGTTGTTGTTGTTGTTGTTGTTGACGTTTATTTGGAAACCCACCATCGTTGTCGTATGCACAGGATGAATCGTTTAAGTTGCGTTTGTACATGTTGATATGTAGTACGTATGATTTTCATCGACGGTAAAAAAAAAATGACGCAAGCGATACTTGTTAGCACTCGAGTGTACGTGATGCAATGAAGTCCGCAGGGCTGACCCACGTCGCTTTATACTGATTCATGCACACGTACGCGTCAATGTGTGAAAGTATATCACATCAGTGATGGTCAAGATGCGTATGTATACCACACAAGGGTTAGAGAGTACGCGGCAAATTCAAATAGTATGCTTGACAAATTCAAGGTGTGTACGTATCGTGGAATATGCAGTGTCGATTCACGGTGTGAACCATAAAAGTATACTATAAGCTGGAATAATTGACTTCATATTATAAAATCATCGAGGAAGAAGGAGAAAAAGAAGAAGAAGAAGAAGAGAGATGATGGGAAGAAACTGTGACGTAGACATCCCCACCAAACCTCAAGCCCACCCGACTTGAAAACTACCCCTACTCTGCAACGTGCTGGGCCATAGTTCTAGGCTAGAGAACCGAAGTGTATATAAGGGTGTCGACCCCGCCGCACGGGCCAGTGTAGTTATCACAACCATTTCTATAAAACAAACATTTTACAAATAATAAAATATGTACGCCGGTGAAGTACTTCGCGAGCCGGTAACGTTCGGAATGAACGCGGTAGAGATGCAGCGATGCATCGTAAGTATAATTTTGTGTAAATCGAATTAGTGCGCGTCTTCCATTCGACGATATTCTAATAAAGTGGTGTCTTCATTTCAGCGAATGCATGGGGAAATCGAACAAGCATGGCATGCTGAGCGTGACGAAGCGGTCCGAAAAATCGTAAGTATGGTTTTTAGTGTAATTGAATTGGTGTATATTCAATTGGGCTAGCTTCTAACAAAGTTACGCATTGTTTCAGACCGAGCTCGATAACCTCATCAAGATGTGGCGTGTGGAGCGGCGGGCGGCAGTTAAACATCTCGTAAGTGATATTTCACAAAAATTATAGTGGTGCGTGTACACCATTCAACTATGTTTTAATCGATTCATGCATTTTTACAGTGTGAACGGGAAAATGAAATGTCGCGTTGGAGCTATAACTATCTCGGGACGGTCGGACGCCTCGTAAGTGATGTTTAAAAAAAAAAAAAAAAAAAAAATGATTGTGATGCGCGCACATCGATCGACGGCGGTTTAATCGAGTTGCATGTTTGTTTCAGCGTCGTGAAGACCTTGAGGCTCATGCGCGCGATGGTGATCGCGACGCAATCTTTCAAGTACTCGTAAGTGATGTTTCGCGCAAATGATACGCATACACCATTCGACGATGTGTGTTTTTTTTTTTTTGTTTAATCGAGTCACGTGTTTGTTTCAGCATCGCCAATACCCGACGAGGAGTGACGGGCGGATTTGCCGCGAGTTGAGAGATAAGATTCGTTTCGCCCGGCGTATGTGGCGGGAGGACACCATAGACGTGGAGTTCATGGCGTTCGAAGGCGAATTTTGGGGGTTAAAACGATTATTCGAAGAGTAAGTATAAATGAATTTTCATTGTTCGGTGTTTCGTGCTAATATCAACGTTTTATTTATAATAATAATTTGGTTTTTTTTTCTGTGTGTTGCAGGGTATAACATCACGCCGAACATTTTTTTTTTTTAGTAAATATGTATATATTTTTTTTTTTTTTTTTAATAAATAAATAAATATAAATATTTTTTTTAAAATAAATATAATTTTTATTCAAAACAGTGTGTGTTTATTCATGTACATCCATGCATGCATACTTAAATTATAGAATCACTATCTGCGTAAAAGTGACGTTCGTATGGGAGGGGTCTTCTTGCTCGTCGCTGCTAACGTTACGCTCATCGCCGCCGTCGTTGTGTTCATTGCTATAGAAAACAAAAAAAAAATTGTCACATATTCGTTTCTCTACATATGACGCATAAAGTAGATGTAATGCGTGTGTATGACTTACATTAGACGACGCTGCGTATATAATCCCATATTTTCTGAACGTTCTCCAGCGCGCAAATACCGTCGTTGCTGTGAAATGCACATCGAAGGGCATTCGTTGAAGACATAGACTTCAGGTTAGGAACGTCGGAGTTCCCTGTATTAGGCACGATCCCGCAATAATCATCGTCAACGTCGTAACCACCGTCATCTTCAACAGTTCGGGTGTTGATATTGTTGTTATTGTTAATCTTTGGCTCCTTCAGTTCGTACAAATCGCAGACATCCTCAACGATTATGTTGGGTAGTAGTTGTAGCATCCAGGTTTTCTTTTCCAAAACTTTCACGACGACGAAGTCAATGTTCGCGAGTACGTTGGTAAGCAGTCCCGGAAGTTTGGAGTATGGAACATAGCCGTCGGACCAGCGAAGCCCGTGATGATGCTTCGCGAGCCAGGATGCTTGACGGTTCTCGCATGACTTCAGATGTCCCCAGAAGTACGGCGGCTCGAAGATCCAATGGCTAATCGTTGGCGTTTTATCACTGTTACTGGTTGTGCGAATCGCGAGCTCTTTGATTACGAACTCGCAATTGTTATTGAAACCTTGTAGATCGACAATGGCGAACATTATTCGTTAGGTAACTCTGTCGAGGGCTGTGTCAGAATAGTAACTGAGGGCTTGGACGTCGACGTTTTTCACAGTAGCAGCAGCAGCAGTATCGGCAGTAGTAGTATTCGTTGATCATTCACACACACACAAACGCACACTATGTTAGTTTACGTACCACGTTAGTCAGAGGACCGTATTCGACTATACGATCGTGTATGATCATACAGTACGCGGTAGTATTAGCGGGGACATTTTCTTTGCATTCGAAATCTATTCGCACGTCCACCGTAGCGCTCTTCAGCGACTCGTTTTGCCTAGAACAATCTATAACCGCGATAGGCGCGTATTGAAAAAATTCAACAGCGTTCAGCAGCGGTTCTCCGTGGCCGTAGTACGATCGGCCGAATTTCGCGTACATGTCGTACAGGAGCGCGTATTTATACTTATCGAAATCCAAATTCATGTCATCGTACGGATACGTCTCGGAATTTAGGTATAATCGAACGTTCGTTAGTTTACACGCGTCGAATCTGCTCGCGGTTCTATCGAGACGATTCTTTCGATCAGTTTGCGTGGCGATTATCACGTATCGGGGTTTCTCGATTTGCGACGTAGCTTTCACGGTCCATGTATGTTTCGTTGTAGCTTGCAGTAACGGGTACTCGTACAGGTCCCACGATCGGAAACTCATTGCAATCGGCCTACCGCTTTCCAGGATACGCAGCATCGATAGTTTGTTCACCTCCTCCAAAGTGACGTGGGGCATGCGCCACTGCACCTTGCGTATCTCTAGTTTTGGCCTCGCAGTGGCGGAGGTATCGTACATCGCGTTCGTATCGACTCGCGATCGAATAAGGATTAACTCGTGTCGCGCATTCATCACGATATGTTTGTAATCTTCGCAGAATCCTAATAACACGTTTAGGGGTACGCAGAAATTGAAAGCACCCGAATGAAAAATGTCTTTATCGTACATGATGTTATGATCCCAACCAGCATTCGCAAGCGTTTTGCTTCTATCGACCGACAACGAAACGTAATGTTTCAACGTGGTGGCGATCCCGGGATTTCGGCAGCGATCGATCTCGACACCGTTCAATTCATATCGAATCTCATCGAACATGAACGCGACGCAATTGTTGTCGAGAACAGCGGTCGCGGACGTTCCAGGGCCTTTCCCGTCATGTGCCGTCAACGTGCCACGACCTTCGATGTAGAGAAAACTTTCGCATGGAAGCGTGTACAGATCTTGCTGCTGTATAGGGATTCTTATCTCGTCGCTATTGTCGAACGTCGTGTTGGCGTATGGATTATACGTGTGTAACTCGATCTTTGTGATACGATTGTCGAAGGTTGGCGTATTCGCCACGTCCAGAATAATAGACATCGTGGTTACGCGCTACTCTCTCCGCTTGTCTAATATTCAACGATGAATCCTAGCGATCGTAGGATACGTGCGTTTCGACGAGTCAACGGCTTTCCTATACTTCTTACCGGTCCTCTTCTTATCGCGCCACCCGCCTTTATTCTTCTACTTTCTCCTGGGACAGAGACGACGGGGGTAGCAGTGGCAGCGACGACTGATGATTTGTATGTGTGATTCAACACTAACATACTACACGCGCATACACGTGCAATCACGCTAGCCTATCGCGCGGACGTCGTTGAACGTGCAAACGAATCGTTATTTCTTCTCCACGGAAATCTATAGGGTGATCGTGTTGATCGACGATACACAACGTTAGATCGTGTATTGCTCGTGCGACGATTGGCAGGTAAATGATATGTCGCGGGGTTTCCGAGATCTTATATCCCGGGGGCACTCGAGGCGAAAATTCATGGATCGTATGCACGGGTTTATCGTTGCTGTACGCGCCGGTAGTGACGTTGCACGTTACTCTGATCACGTTAACGTTTATAATGTTCACGGGTACGTTGGACTCGTGCCAGGTTCTCGGTAACAAGACACGCGTCGGGGAAAATCCTAGCAACGAGCCCACATTGTTAGGTTTCGTAAAGTCCACTGCGAACGAGCAGTACAACTCGCTTTTCATGGTGTTGTTGTTAGCTCGTAGCATCAGAGGATACTTGTCGTCATCGTCGTTGGCGTCGTTGTTAACGCGTCTTCGTGGATTTCGATCGAGTAATCGTTGCTTCAGATACTCGCCAATGGCGTCTAATTCATAGGAACCGTGGGGGATCGTAATGCATTCATGAGCGATGTCGACGCTGTTGCTGTCTGCGTCGTAGTCGGCGATGTAGTAGAATTTATCATTACTGGAATCGATGTTAGGTATCGTGTGAAACGTCTCTAAGTCCGCGAGGCCTAATTCATACTCACCATCACTCAAATCTATCGGTGGGAAATAGTTTACAGTGAGCGCGCTGCTGCGGCCCGTTAACGTGAGCGTGAACGACATATCGATTGCACTCGCGAGACGGCGAGAGAGTGACGCGCGCGTACGAATACTCGGCAATTTATCGATATCGCGAGTCTTTATTATAGAAGATGTGGATAGTCATTCCACACGGATGCATTGTAACATAATCTTAGTATACATTATTATTATTATTATTAGTATATAGGCCATAATTCCATAGACTTTTGTTGTAAAAATTGCATGCACAAGTGCCCGCAATTCATCTCGTCGAAACGTTGAAAACGATCGTGATTGTACGTGATCGTTGTACCACGTCCAAAATAATAGATCAATTCCGCGGGTGGTCGCAGATTCCCGAAACTATCAAAGTACTGTACTCGTGACCCGCGTTTCGCGTACGCGACCCAGTGCGTACCGGCGCCTCGATTCTCGTCAAGATTCGCGATTCCACATTCGTTGGTTCGTACGCGCGTGGGGAGCGTGTCGCGCATGAACACACCTCGAAAGAACGGTACGTTTGCACACTCGAGCTCTAATTGCAGGTTCGTCATAGGTTGCTGCGTTATCGCCCCAACCGTTGCCACATGCCTAGTCGATCGAAGTTTTTTTTTTCTTCGATCGCAGTCGTCGTTGGCGTCGGCGTCTAGGATTCATGCCTGCGCCTCGCTTGTACGGTGTCAGATGCATTCCTCGCCCCTCCATCGCTCGATGATGACGCAATGTCTCTTCCAGCTGTTTTCGAGAGGCCTTCGAATCGTTGACCGCTTTGGTTATACCTGCCGCTCCACCGGCCAAGGCCCCGATAGCCGATAAAGCAGGCAGCACGAACGGAAGAAATGGAAGAAATCCACCGCGTTTCGCCACTCGTAGATTACGATGTCGTCGTCGCCACCGTTGCGGATGTTTCCCTCCAGACTTTCTCTGTTTTCGTTTCGTCCTCTTCACACCCATGCCGAGTTTAGTCTTAGCCTTCATCGTTGCCCAAACTCCACTCGCTGCAACTTTTTCGCCAAAGGTCGCGTCGTTAGCGAACACTCGTTCTCGCGCTCGTTCCGCTAACGCACGATCCGCCGCGTGTCGTCCCTCCAAACCCTTTCGATGTGAGTATGCGATATCGTGATCTCGGCACGCCGCGTCCAGGGGATTCACACCTTCGTCGCCACGAGCCAATCGTTTTAGCAAACGTGTTCCCGGTCCGCAGAACTGATAGCCCGGAACGTGTAGTTCGAATGGTAAGCGGTTTATGATACCGTTCACGATAACCGATCCGGTTTTCTTCTTCTTCTGATTCTTCCCTAATCCATGAGACGTCGCAGTCGTTGATGCAACCATATACCTACGTTAGAATAGCCACGATAGCAACTACAATAATAAACGCGTACGCGCGCTCCACCGATCACAGTGGTAGTGACCTGCACACCGCATGCCACGAATATATATATATATATATATATATATATATATATATATATATAAAGTAGTACAGATACTACCTTACCAACCCAGTCAGAATTTGCCGCGGAACATGGCGGTAATGTAGTAGCCAGAGAATAGACACGTGGACGTAAGAGAGTGCATTAAATTAAACCTCCAATATAAAAGGGAAAATAGGGAAGAATAAGCATTAAATGTCGTTTCTCTATTTTATTTAGGTAAGAGAACTGTACATAATGTAGCATTATAAGAAACTTGGATTTTGATTAATGAAAATATAACTCTATTTTATTTAGTGAAACATATGTTTGTTTATTCGCCCGTAAGAAGAGTAACGCATTATATATATATATATATATAAATACCCGAGTACCTGAGAAACATCGCGAACATGCGATTCGTGAAACAGTCGGACGTTATCCGCGTGACCGCGAACAGAATGCTCGAGGATGATAGGGATGCGAGTCGATCAACCAGACACGGCCCGTTGTTGCCGAACAGCGTGCGAGGCGTGATTTGCGGTCCGTCGGGATGTGGAAAAATGAACGTGCTTCTGAGCATGCTGGAGAGCCCGAATGGTTTACGCTTCGAGAACGTGTACGTGTACTCAAAATCGTTGCATCAGCCAAAGTATCGATATCTCGAGCAGGTATTGTCACTCGTCGACGGAATTGAATACTTTCCCTACTCGGACAACGCGGAGATCGTCCCACCGAGAGACGCTCGACCTGATTCGATCTTCGTGTTCGATGACGTGGCGTGCGATGAACAGAACGCGATACGCGAATACTTCTCAATGGGTCGTCACGCGAACGTGGAATGCTTTTATTTGTGTCAGTCGTACGCGAGAATACCTAAACATTTGATCAGGGACAATGCGAATTTTCTCATGCTATTCAAACAAGACGGTACGAATTTGCGCCGCGTGTACAACGATCATGTGAATACAGACATGACGTTCGAATCGTTCAACGACTTGTGCGCGAGATGTTGGCGTCGACGATACGATTTCGTGGTGATCGATAAGGATAGTTCCATGTCCGAAGGTCGATACCGAAGAGGATTTAACGAGTTCGTCGTAGCACACTGACATCAGTAAACCACGAATCGTTCATCGAGTAACACGAAATGTCTAACGAACCGACGACGAGTACGATAACCACGAACAACGTCGACGCGAAGCACGCGCAAAAACATCGCCGACGTCATCAACGAAAAGGAACGAAACACCAAAAAGGAACGAAACGCAGGGGACGGTGACACAAAGGTTCATACAAAGGTGGAAATCGCCAAAGTCAGCGACGTTATACGTAAAAAGTGCTTGGCATTGAAAATTGACAAAATGGATACGGAAGCGGCTGTGGAGGCGAGCACGCGACCCATCGTTCAACCGCTGAAACAATTGATCGAGAACGCGTCCACCTTGAAAACGCACTCGACGCCACGATCGCAACCGGTGAAAAGGGAACATGAATATGATCAACAACAATCATCGAAGAGACTTCGACTAGCTACTGCGGATACATCCAACGAACGTTTGAACAACCCACCAGATTCTAACGACGACGACAACGACGATGCAGACGACGCCGACAACGACGACGACGCCGACGACGACGACGACGACGATGACGATGTTGTTGTTGATGATGATGATGATGATGATGATGTTGACATTGATAATGATGTTGTTGTTGATGACGAAGACGGTGAAAAAACTCGGGGTGATGAACCGCCAGCAAAGGTTCATGATTTGGATCCGCAGCGTAGCCCCTTCAATGACGTCAATGTGTATGTACAGAACGCTAAAGGACCCTTGTCGCGAGAATATCTACGACTATTCTTTGCCGATACCAAGAAACTAATCGACAACGTGTACGGCGTATACTTTGCATCCGACGAAGATCTGATGATCGGTGATTCCGTGCTTACCATCGACGCGAACAGGGACGACATTCACGTGAATGGAAGGCGATACGCGGGGACTCGAGGTTTGTACGAGTTGCTGTTCATGCGAAAACCCAACGAGCAGACATACACGGACGCAGATCTTCGCTCGTACCGACGCATCTTGTTGACGACGAACGCGCATAAGCGAAACCATTCGCCGAGTAAGCGCACGCTGGGTAACAAGGGGTACAAGTATAAGAAAATCATATCCGCGGTGATCGGTGGGGTACGGACCCCGAACGTTAGACGTGTTAGGGGTGGCGGGTGCGGCGGCGCGGGCAGACATCAAGGTGGAGGATTGCCAATCGACGAGTCGATGACGGTCACCGACAACGCAATCGATTACGTGTACTGGGACGATCCGAACGAATTGGTCGACAGACTTGGATTGCTCACGGCATCGCGCGCGGCAGGTCACACGGGCCACGATAACGAAATCGCATCCATCGTGGAGGAACTTCGCGAGGATGGATTCATCTTAAATTGAGGGTTCCGTCGATCATAGCGTCAGTAGCATTCGCACGCGCACGCATCATTATGTCGGTGAATAAGTTTGGCACGTCGTTACGCAATAATAATAATAATAATAATGGTAATAACAACGAAGCATCGATGACGATGACGAGACTATTGACCGCGGTAGACGACCGCTTTACGCGAAAACTTGAAACGGCTATCGCGAACGCGCGACTGGACGCCGAGCATCAACGATCTCAACTAGAGACGCGAGTACAACGAACGATGACGGATATCGTTACCGCGCAATTGTCTCGGCTAGAGGACGACTTAAATACCGCGATTGAACGACGCTTCGATCACTTGAAAGACAGATTCGAAGAGTTCACGACTGGGGCGACGGGCCAGACCGCGATATCGACCACGGATCTGTACAAACGGAAGGAGCAGCGAAACGTGATCGAGGGTCGACGACGACGGCGATGATTAATGACCCTGACCCTGACCCTGACGATAGTGGTTCCGGAACATCGAATGATGACAGACGTTTGCAAAAGACGTGTACCGATTGTATTTTACGAACGCTCGAGGAACTGATACTACTTCTAACACCCTCGGAACGTCGCGACCATCCCCACCTACCCTCGAAGCATGAGCAAGGAACGATTACAATTAGTGAACGAATTACACGCTCCCGCGAGACGAAACTTCCCGCGACGACGCGTCGTGATTCGCGGTTACGATGATCTGTGGCAGGCTGATTTGGTAGAGATGCGTCCGTACGCGAAACAAAATCGTGGATATCACTACATACTAACGATCATCGACGCGTTCAGCAAGTATGCTTGGGCCGTACCCGTCAAAGCGAAAAGCGGGCGCGACGTGACTGCGGCATTCGCGACCGTATTGCGGCAGAGCGATAGATGCCCGCGAAATTTACAAACCGACCAGGGAAAGGAGTTCTACAACGCGGAGTTTCAACGATGCATTAAGACTCGTGGAATCAATCATTACTCCACATACAGCGTGATGAAAGCATCGATCGTTGAACGTTTCAATCGTACGCTGAAAAACCTGATGTGGAAGCAATTCTCCTTGAATGCGTCGTATCGTTGGGTCGACCTGTTACCTGAGCTCGTCAGCACTTACAATCATCGCAAGCATCGAACGATCAACGCTAGACCCGTTGACGTGATCCCCACGACGCGTTTATCATTCGCCGCGAATGATCCCATCTCACCATCCACCTCGAAAGGTATTCGACGACGCGCCAAATTCAACGTCGGCGATAAGGTGCGCGTTAGCAAGTTCAAAACCCTCTTCGAGAAGGGGTACACTCCGAACGGGTCAACCGAGGTGTTCGAAATCATAACCGTACAACGAACGTTCCCGATAACGTATATTCTACGCGATTCCACGGGGGAACCGATCTCGGGTGGTTTCTACGAGTATGAACTACATTCGGTCGCGAATCCGGATATCTATCTGGTTGAGAAGATTATTCGTCGTAAGGGAAACCAGGTGTACGTTAAGTGGCTTGGATTCGATTCGTCGCGGAACTCATGGATACGCGACAAGGATATTCTATGATACGCGATTATAAATGTACTCTACGTTTCTGAAATAAATAAATAAATGAATACATAAAAATATATACATTGTACATTTATTAAATTATCCACCTTCTTCTTCTCGTATATATACATACAATTATTCTTAATAAAATAAAAAAAAATTTATACATATATATACATATATACATTTATACCAACACATATAAAATACAATAAATATTAAATATTAAATATTAAATATTAATAACGGGAGCGCGGCGGGCGGCGCGGCGTGCGGCGCGGCGGGCAGCGCGGGTGGACTCGACCTTGAGGAGCTCGTGGGTTTGGAGCTGGGAGATGCGATAATGCCCCCACGGAAGGGTGGTGATACGATCGGCTAGGATACACCGCTTGTCGTCAAACGGACTGAGCGCGTTCTTTTCCTCGCTCACAGAATATACATCGTGCTGCTTAGAACGTATATTATTCTGTCTAACCGTTTTCTCGGCGAGATCACGAAGACAGCTAATATAATCATCGAATTTTACCTCATTCGCAACCACGTGTCTCCGCACACCCTTCACTTTTTTAATTTCATTCATAACCTCAGCCGATGCGTTAAACGTTCTAGTCGCGTACATCTTCGACCTCAATCCGACGAACTCGGTCATCAAGGCGCCGTTATTCTCATCTTTCATGAGTTCTGGCACCTTTTTATTTACGCGGGGCATACCATAAGGATTGTCTACCGCGTAATCACTAGTGTCGAATCGGGCGATGTCGCGCTTCATCGTCTCGTATACATCCTCGCATTCCACACTATACATTAAACTGTCGGTGTCGGTGTACAGTACCTTACACCGATCACCGAACTCCGCACGCATATATGCATAGTGAAATTCATACAAACACTCCTTCGACACGTCGAGCACACTCATACCCACGTATATTGGTTTATCGAACTTCACTTTGAGTTTACGCATTTCGATGGCCACCAACTGCTCGGAGAAGATCGTCCGACTATGAAAGTTTGGCTTCGCGATCAGCGCTTCCGCACCATAACGACCGTCCCACCGCGTCACCAGTCGCACATCTACGCGTTTCCGCACATTCTCCATTGTTTTTCCATACACCGCATTGTTCATTAATTTATAAAGAGTCTTCTGAAATTCACTCGTGGCGCGCGTCCTCAAATCGGTGTTCAATTGAATATAGTCGCGCAACCAATGCGACTGATCGAATCGCAACACTCGATGAATTCGCGTCACGCGTAATCCGTGGCGTATACACTGTTTCAGGTAGCGATAATGAATTATATATCGCTCCTTATTGTCGAGCGTGGCAAGCAGCTTGGTCTGGTCACCGTGGGGTGCGTGCTCGCGTACCGGGCAGAATGGAAGATCAGCGTGCGCGTTGTGAATATCCTTAGGGTATTCGATGTCAACCTCCAACAGATATCCCTCGGGTGCATCGTCGTCGGGCAAGGCTGATACATCGAGCTCCGCCACGGTCGCGTCGTCCAGCCATTGAAACCCTCCGTGCGGCATCGCCTGTGACATAGCCCATCCGTACAAGTTGTTGACGTCGAAGTACATCAGATACGTTGAAGGCTTCGACTTGTCGTACTTCGGGGTCGGCAGGTGTTTGTTGTTGGCCACCGCGTGCCTGTGCGAGCATTGACTCAGACCACCGCGTATCCCACGCTCGACGAACAGTAGCATGTCCACATCCGTCAGAAGCTCTAACCGTATACCGGTGTACATGAGCATCGCGTCCCACGTAAAACTTGGAAGTGTGAAGTAATGCGCGGGATCTAAGTCGTAACTCGCGATACAGTCTGTACGGAAACTCTCGAATACGTCAGCGAGTAACAATACGTCCGTTTTTAAATACAAATCGCTGTACTCGCCCAATGTTCGTACACGGAAAGTATTCCATACGTTCGAGGCGTGCGCGTAATCGAGATCCGACACGGCGATATCGTTCAATCGATTATAGAACGCTTCGCGGGACGGTAAACACGTATCGTTCAGCTTGGCGTACGACGATACATAGTCGTATGGGAAGACGCCCTTCCGCGCTAGAAGATTGAACTGCCCGTCCGACAGGGATTGAAATTCGCGTCGTAGAATCACGAGTCGTTCTTTGCCGAGGTCCGAAGCGAGTTTCTCCAGACTAGCGGCTAAGAACTTCAACGAATCTATGAAACGGAACTTCAACCCCCTCTGCCAATCTTTATTCTCGGCGTCGATTCCCTTCACATGTTTAGTGAACGATATGTATCGCTCCTTCGTCACCGGCAGCAGGTCGATCTGCCCCTCGAACGCGGACGCCAACTCTTTAATTATGAAATGTGCGTCGTATCCGGATAGATTATGGAATACCACCGGCATCGTGTACGAACGTTGAAACTGTAAATTACACGTTACGTGAGCCGCGCCGCGGTACTCGCCCGTCGAGTGACAATGATCGCGCACTTTTTTGTCCTTATCGGCAAAGGGTTGCTCGCACACGTGACACACGATCGCGTCGGTATGACTTCGCCACTGTTGTTTAGTCAGCGGTTTCATCGGTTTCGCGTTCCGCAACCACGAATACGCGATGTTCGCAAAGTCTCTGAGTTCCTGCACGAACCACTGCACGCACTCGGTTTCGTGGCGATACATCCGATAACGACACAGAGACGCATCGGTGGAACACTGAATGTAGTATCCCACGCTGTACACTCGGTGCTGTTGGTATGTGTATGTGCGATTCAGCTCCGCAGGCTCGACGTCTTCCAGCATGCATTCGAAGTCCGCATATACGATGAATGGCGCTCGTTCTTTATTCTTGAAGTGTTTAAACTTCAACCATTTATCCTTCGCAGACGGTAATTCAATTGCACACTCGTTCAGACGTTGACAGTCCACGGTATGCTTCGTCAATCGCTCCGACGAATAGAAGTAGCTCAGACATCTGCAATGACAACAATAAAAGGAATGAATCAATAAATAATACATTTGATCAAAATATTCCATATTTTACTCACCGTTCGCAAACGAATACTTCACTCTTGTGGTTGCTGAGTGGATTTGAAATCAATCTCGACATGTTGCGAATGCACGCGAAATGGTATCGTTGGGGGTCCTCGGGGTCCTGTACCAGTAGCAGGTTGGCGTGTCTCTCTTGCTTGTCCTCGGTCAAACGCAGCGGCGCGCAGCTTCCGTCGGACCACGTGTACACGTTTATGGACACGTTGTTCAAAGTCTCGAACTTCGCCAGCTGATTCAACGTCACGGGAAGCGTCATGCCGTCAGTGTGGAGCACCGTTGAATAGTGTGGATACGATGCCACCCTATCCACATGCGTAGTAGCAGGGAATAGACTAACTACCACGGACCATAAGAAGCACGCATTGTCTCTGCTCTTTATGTTCACCACCGCTTTCTTCAGGACGACGGCGCGCGGAAGCGATACGTCGCACCCGGCTCGAAGTGGATTGTGTCTATTAATATTTACTACAATGTTTAGCACGGCCCTTAGGGTCCATCCACTGTCGCGATCCTGAAACTCGTCGAGCGCCACTAGCGTGGGAGCGACCACAGACTTCGAGTACCACTCGCGCACATTCGAATTCATTAAGAGTACATGATTTCGCGTTCCGAAACTTTTCATATCTGTATTTTCACCCTGCGTAAACTCCGCGTTCAAGATTGTATTTACGGACACGCCATTATGTTCCGTGATAGCGTCCGTGACGCGTGACATTACTACGCGTCGAGCACCCTCTAAAAATCGACGCGGGTCGATGAAGCCCAAGTTAATGGCTACACCGGTTGAAATGCGGCCTGCAAACGCCGATTCCACGTTTTCCCATACGACTTTGGGTTTCGTAGATCGACTCGAATGCCCACACCCAAATTTCGAAAACACATCCCGCACGTTCGCGTGTAATGTCGTTATTTGCGCGATTAGCGACACTAGGTGCTGTTTCGCGGCCACGGATACTCCTCCCCTCGACTGGTACTCGACGATGAGCTGTATACACGCGTCACACTGATCCGCCCAGGTTCGGAATTCCGCAATTCCGCGTAAAAGTTTAGACATTTGGGTTAAAACCCTGTACGTATCCATGAACACATCCATTTTTTTTGTTTTGTTTTTTCCACAAATAGTTCACAAATAGTCCATAAATAGTTCACTTCACGAATAGTTAATTTTCCCAGAGACGTCTGATTTCGTCTGATTTCATGATGCGACTCTTCCAGGTAATTCGATCATGATTCAAATCAGGAAATCGAAAACTCGGCGGTACAAGGACGAGCCTTGAGTTTCGCTGCAGACTCGTACGATCGTCCAAAAATCGAGTCAATTCCCGACACAAAAACCCCGTCACGGTAATTGTTGATGTATCAGGACTAAGTACTTCCCGTAATTCGATCGTACCGTTCTCGATGTCGTGTAGAAGTGTCAACGGCGTACACACGATCGCGGTAATGTACTTTGTCCGCTTACGGTACACGTCCTTATCATCAACGATGCAATACAATGTACATTTACCCGCAGTACTATATCGCGCGATATGTCGTAACAATTGACGATGCTTGCGCGACAATTGCATAAATCCGTATCGAAAGATGCTAATCCACGACGTCTCGGATAATGTCGGTGCGCTTAACGCGTCGCGGATCTTATGCCTCTCGATCGTCAGTGATTCGTCATCCAACTGCAGCGTCGTCGATAAAGGGCTCACTCCACCATCGTAATCGTCATCGGAAGATGATGATGCAAGCAATGCGTCTCGCGCGTACAGTTCCGCGAATATGCACGCTATTTTATTTCGGACACACGTTCGCACTATTTCAACACTACTCTTAAGTAATGTCAAACGTTCTTGTTCAAATGCCGATACCCTTCGAGTATTATAATAAGAATGCAAAAGGCGCATATACTCGTTGCACGATATAAACCAGTCGTCACACTGTTCTACGGTACGCAACAGTGGGATCATCCCACGTAACAACTCGAATGAACTCGGGAGAAAGACCATGTCTCGCGATACTTATGCACGCGTAACGTGTTTCACGATATTCATCGAGCGACTGCAGGTTTAATATACTAACCACCTACCCTAGTCGCGCTATGTTTACGTTAGTTGCGGTTCGAACGTATCTTCAAAATTCTTTTCACCCCCCAGCCGATCGCTATACTATTCCAACGATTCAAATATAAACACGCGACTTCGCGCGGTACAATGTAGTGTTTACTCCTACTGCAAAGTGAGGCGGACATACTCGAACGATTACGCAGCAACGCAACATCGCCCCAAACCCACATCGTAATTGATCATTTACGATTAGAATTCACGCGTATGCACGATGATCGACTTATTAAAATCACCTATAATGGTGGGTTTATATATATGACTGAAGCCACGATACGTAAACTATTCGCGTATGAACATTGCATTGAACATATGTTCACCTGGTTGACCGAAAATATATACTCTGTAAGCAGTAAATATGCATCCTTCGTAGACGTTCTGCGTACAGCTACTACACCAACGAATTATGTGAAATTAATTACTGAATGCGAACACTTTGAACAACATTCTTTGATCGATTGTGAATTGTTAGCGTTAGGATTACCATCCATGCTGCGTGATAGAGTCCATACACCACTGTAGTATGTACATATATATATATATATATATATATTAATAAATGACTGACTTTCACATCAATACCTGTAACACATCATTTATAATACCCATTCTTACATATCCATATATATTAATTCTTTGAGGCCTGATCTTAGCGTATTATTGGGTAAGGTTCGGATGCGTTCCCATGGTGCTTGACCATGACATTTGTTTGCTGTAAACCAGATGGCCGTGGGTCTATGTCGATTTCTCTTCGCCCTTACACGCGCCCACGACGCTTGACTTGCAGCCTCTCGAGAAGGATACTTGAGACGTCGCCCTGTTCTCGATCGTGAAAATACTTGGAACGTTACCATGAACAATTATCGTTTTAGGTTACATGGGATGCTTACGCGAACGCAACGCCTAATTCATTCTTCAAGGACGTCACGTTTTCTCGATGACACTTCTTAGAGGCATGGTCTTGGCGAATGTTAATAGTCGATAAGGGGTGGGTCCTGACACTGGTCTATTGTAACCCAGATGCCAGCGGGTCTATGTACAAATTCTTTTCGCCCTTACGCGTTCCCACGACGCTTGACTTACAGCCTCCTCGATAAGGACGCTCACCCTGTTCTCGATCATAAATACTCGGAACTCTACCCCGAATAATTATCGCTATATGTTTATACCATTGCACGTGGGCTGTATCGGTCCCATGATTCAAACATAAACACAGCATCGCGCGGTGCAATGTAGTGTTTACACCATGCGATGCCGCGCTGATTGACTTACAACCCCGCGATCATTAAAATGCTCGATATGTTTACATTATTGCACGTATGCCGTATCGATCCCACGATTCAAATATAAACACACACGGCATGAAGCGCGTGCACTCATCTTTTCTCAGAAATCATGAACCACCCTCTTTCTCAGAAATCAAGGTCCACCCTCTTCCGTACATCGCAATCCTATCGCGCGTCATGATTCCTTATCGCTATATGTACGGTGCAATGTAGTGTTTACACCATGCGCTGCCGCGATGATTGATCTACAACCTCCTCGATCATTAAAATACTCGATATGTTTACATCATTGCACGTACGCTGTATCGGTCCCACGATTCAAATATAAACACACTGCATGAAGCACATGCACGTAGGCGCCGAAACGTGTTCAATCCTGTCGCGCGTCATGATTCCTTATCTTTTCTCAGAAATCACGAACCACCCTCTTTCTCAGAAATCAAGGTCCACCCTCTTCCGTACATCGAAGACGCGAATTTCCACGAATCGGCCGCGGTCGCGCCTGCGCACCGATCCCGCGAGCGTACGGAGATTGCGCGGCGGCGACGCGTGCCCAAAGTTCCTTAAACATCCAACAGGTGGCGCCAATACTAAATGTATTGTAGGGTTCACACTTATAGGTGTAGTAGGAATCCCACTTAACGGCCCTACACCGTTGAGATGGGTGTGCTGGTAATAACTTCACAGTTTTGGTAGTGAAGGAAGATATGTATATTTATATACAAGAGGCACGCCGAAGTCTCAGATGGAGATCGAAGGCGTGATTACACCTTACGATAATCTCGTAACGGAATGCGCTTAAGCGCAATATGCGTGTATCACACACGTGGTTATTGTCATAAGACACTTTACACGAGAAGGTGGACACGAGGTCCGGAGACTGAACAATGGTCTCTCGTGACTATACAGGACGAAGTCACGAAGTGAAGTGCTTTTGGCCTGCAGACCGCATGGCCACGCACGTCGGCTCGCGCAGTCTCCCCACTCCAAACAATCCTTGGAGTGGGAGAACAACCGCTCCCCACACACTCCCCCCCGAGTGCAAGTGTGCACATGCACGAACTTAATCTATATAACATGAAAAAAAAATAATATAATACAAGATATATACAATATATACAGTTTGCATGTGCGATGCAACGAGGTTGGCCACATCTGCAACTTCGTGTGGTTATGAGCCTTTCGCAATTCTTACATTCCCACGGGAATACGTTTTCAGCGCCGGTCTCAGCGGAATATCCAACGATATCGAAGGGTCTTTCGAGGGACCTGCCTTATCAGGCGTCGCTTCGGGCACATCTTCTAACATGAAGAACGCTGGTTTCAACAACTCTGTTGATACGCATCGTGCGGCACCGTTTACAACGATTTCATAAACCGCGTCTGATATACGCTTTTCTATTTTGAACGGACCGGAATATGGAGGTTCCAGCGCCTTCTTCGCCATATTGCGAAGAAAAACATGGGAACACGTTTTCAATTCTTTGAAAAAGAATGCTCTTTTTTTATAATTGTGCACTACGGGTACCGGCCTAACCATGCGCATGTATTCTCGGAATTCCTCGATGAATATTTGCGGATTTGGCGACAAATCGTCGGGAAGAAAGAATTCTCCCGGCAAGCGAATTGCAGTTCCGAACAGAAACTCTGCCGGAGACGCACCGGTGTCCACCCGAACGTGCGAACGCAACCCCATGAGCACCACGGACAGCGCTCGAGACCAATTCTCCCCTGCATGGCAGATAATTGCTGCTTTTAGTACACGGTGCCAACGTTCTACCATACCGTTGGACGCCGGGTGATAGGGGGTAGTCCGTATACGTTCTGAACCTATTAAGGTCAACAATGCAGTAAACAATCGTGACTCGAATTGTGATCCCTGATCGGTGGTTATCACCTTGGGTGCACCGTATCGAGAGATCCAGGTATCGAAAAATGCCCTCGCGACTGTCCGCGCAGAAGTCTCGACGATGGGAGTCGCCTCAACCCAGCGCGAGAACCGATCAATCATCGTCAGACAGTATGCGAAGCCCTCACTAACCGGTAATGGGCCGATTATGTCTATATGTATTTGGTCAAATCGACCATCCGGTGCAACAAAATGCTCCGGAACACGTTTTACATGTCGTGTGACTTTCGATCGTTGACAATCAATGCATTGTTTGCACCAGAGTGCAATGTCTCTGTGCATATTTGGCCAGACATACCGCTGCCTGATCGTGCGATCTGATATTCTCGCACCGGGATGAGCAGGCTTGTGAAACATCCCAAAAACTGTCTCGCGCAGAGATGCAGGAATGTATGGCCGAATAGCCTCCCCAGACATTTCGCAAAATACGGCGGTATGGGCCGGGCCCCATTGCAATTTAATTAATTTCAATGGAGGATCCGTCATTTTTAGTAATTGGACCAATTCCACGTCTTGACTTTGGGCTTGCGCCAATTCTTTAAGGTTAATCTCCAGAGGCAGTCTGAGAGATTCAATACGCGACAATGGATCTGCAACAACATTGTTTTGACCCGAAATATGTTCAATTATCGTAGTGAATTGAGCGATAAATGAAAGTTGTCGTATTTGGCGCGGCGATGCCTTATCAGACGATTGTTTAAAAGCATAAACCAAAGGTTTATGATCAGTTACGATTTTGAAAATTCTGCCTTCTACGTAATATCTGAAGTGTTTTAAAGCTTCGAAAATCGCGGTTAACTCGCGATCGTACGCACTGTAATTCAACTGCGCGGGCGACAATTTTTGGGAAAAAAATGCCAACGGCTCCCACTCGCCCGAAACACCCTGTTGCTCAAGGGCTGCGCCCACTGCTACGTCCGACGCATCGGTCACGATGCGCGTTTCGGCCCCTTGTCGAGGGTGCACCAAAAGGGTAGCATCGGCAAGCCCCTTCTTGACGTTATCGAACGCCAAGTCTGACTCAGCAGTCCACTCGACTGGTCTCTTATCATTCTTTTTTGAATCTTTAAGAAACGCATTCAGTGGTGCCTGAATTTTGGCGGCATGAGGAATGCTAAGTCTATAGAAATTAGTCATGCCCAAAAAACGTCTAAGCTCGACTATATTTTTAGGTTTTGGAAAATTCGTAATAGCCTCCACCTTTTTTATGGTAGGACGAATACCTTTTGAATTAATAAGATAACCCAAAAATTCAATTTCAGAAACACCGAAAACGCATTTACTTAAATTTAATCTCAAATGAGCGGATTTTAATCTTTGGAAAACCGTCTTTAAGTGTTCTTCATGTTCTTCTTGCGAAGAAGATGCAATCAGAATATCGTCTATGTAAACGAAAACATAGTCTAAATCGCCGAGAATCCTATCAACGTATCGTTGAAAGGTCTGACTCGCATTTCTCAAGCCGTAAGTCATATATAAAAACTCAAAGAGACCAAACGGCGTAATGACTGCTGTCTTTGGCACGTCCTCAGGTGCCATTGGAATCTGATTGTATGCTCTATGCAAATCGAGCGAGGAGAAAATCGTCTTACCCGACAGATTCGTCGCACAATCGTGCAAATGAGGGGTCGGGTACCGATCCGGTATTGTAATTGCGTTAGTACGCCGATAATCACCAGCAATCCTCCAAGTTCCGTCCGCTTTCATGATCATATGGATTGGACTGGACCATGAACTGGAAGACAGGCGGCAAATGCCCGCTTCCACCAGCCTCTTGAATTCCGCTTTTGCGGCTTTTAATTTGTCCGGGCTTAAACGCCTCGGTCGTTCGGAAACTGGAGGGCCAGTAGTGTTTATGTAATGATAAACATCACCGTCGGTCGGTGGAGCAACACGAGAATTTCCCGTGATTTCGGGGAATTGTAGTAATAAATTCGAGTACGTCGATGCATGATCGATCGAACTGGTCGATATAAATTCTACCCGTTTGACGCTAGCATTGACTTGTAATCCAGTGAGGGAATCCACGAGAACACGCTTGCGCAGATCGACAGACAATCCGAAGTGCGACAATAAATCCGCACCTAAAATCGCGTACGGCACGTCTGCGATTGTAAAATTCCACCTCAGTGGACGCCTGAGTCCCAGATCGAGTGATCTAAATGACTCACCATACGTATTAATTCGCGTATCGTTCGCGGCAAATAACTTAAATGAAGTTGGTTCAATGCGATTTTTGTGAACAACAGGAAGCAGCGAGATATCTGCCCCTGTGTCAATAAGGAACATTTGTCCGGTTACGCGATCGCGTACATGGAGACGCTTCGAGGTGTTGCGACCTTCCACGTCCGTCTCCGAGACGGAAGGTCGAACTATTTTCCCTGATTCCACGTAGAATATTGCGGACAAGACGGATTGCACTTTAGTGGATTATTTGGAAATTTCTCGTGAGAATAACATAACTTGCCTTTACTCTTATCGCGATTGGGTTTACCCATTTGTCTAAACCTAGATTTAGAACGCGAATTACGTGCATTTACTTTGTTCTCCACTTTTTGTAGTCTCTTCGAAATTTCTTTCAATTGATCTCGAATTTCGGAAAGCGCGGAGCTCGACACGTCGGGCTTTTCGACGCTGGCTACAATGGTGTTTTCGGCGCTTTGATAATTTTCCGCTATTTTATCCGCCATTTTTGCAAGTTTATTCAAATCACTAATATCACCTGCAGCTAAAATCGCGCGCGTAGTGACTGGTAAATGCTCATTAAAAATTGTACGTAGTATTTCGTCGCTACATTTACCCTTGTTTAAACCGCGAAGCCTATTTAAAATCCATGAGGGCTTTCCCGAAGTGGAGATTTGCCCTTTTAACAATTTCCGTAAATTTTCTTCCGCCGAGGAAGCGTAAGTATTTATTATCCGCTTTTTTATTTGCTGGAAAAGGTCTTCCGGTTGTGGAACTAGCGATATTAAATCATTAAGTGACTCAACGATTTCGTCGTCAAGCTCAGCTATAACAAAATCTGCCTTTGTACTATCAACAGTGATCCGGGCACTTCGCAAAGACGCTTCAACGCGCATGAACCAAGTCTCTGGATTTGCGCGAAAGAATTTTGGGATTTTCGGAATCCTATAATTGTCGATATGCGGATCGCTACCGCTTTGATTTTGCCCCGAAACATTCGGGTTATCATCGTTGGGCGGCATTTTAAAGTAAGTGAATAAAACTACTATAATACAAAATATTAGATAGAACTGTACAACTATTAAAATTACTACGCAATATTGCAATAACATAGATTAAAAATATATGTACATAAATGCCGCTACATAGCAAGAATTCAGCTACGAACGCGAATACGCGATAAGCTATTAACGACAATGTCTTTGCTTTTTCAGGACACACAACAATGTTGCCCTTCAAGCGATCGTTCGGGCGAACGTGCGGTGCTCGCCGGGCACGCGCTGTTGCCAATAGTTTTAACCGTGATTCTGCACGCTTTACGATACGCAATTCAAGGAATTCACGACCGATGCGGCAACGTCGCGGTTCCGTTATACTCGCACACGCGCGACATTTCGAACGATACGAATATTATACGTTATAAAAAGACTCATAACCACCACGAAATACAAATAATTATTGCCAACTCGCTCACCGAGATGTCTTGTTGATTTTTCAGCGCAATCCTGCGAGCTGCCAGAGTCCAGGACGGCAGCAAACACGTGCTGACATCGAAGACAAGTCCAGGCGCAGGAAACAGAATTCTGCAACCAGGAACTTGGTCGTAGCTCTGCCTAAACTCCTCGGTCCTGTAGATACCAGGCAGCCTGATGGGATCCAACGAATTCCTCAGGAAGTCGTCTCGACGAGTAGACTATGCAACTGGTGCATGTAGCACATGCTACAGGAGATCACCCAGGGTAGGCGATTATGAACATCCTCTCGTACTGGATTGACAGCAAACACGGTATCAAATGCTTAACCGCATGCTGACAGTTTGATTCTGTTTCAGGAACAGTGCTGGCCGACTTCAAGACCAGCATCTCGTGGTATTTCCAGCATCCACGTGGTGAAACGAACGTCGGGGTCACCAGATGTAGGGTTCACACTTATAGGTGTAGTAGGAATCCCACTTAACGGCCCTACACCGTTGAGATGGGTGTGCTGGTAATAACTTCACAGTTTTGGTAGTGAAGGAAGATATGTATATTTATATACAAGAGGCACGCCGAAGTCTCAGATGGAGATCGAAGGCGTGATTACACCTTACGATAATCTCGTAACGGAATGCGCTTAAGCGCAATATGCGTGTATCACACACGTGGTTATTGTCATAAGACACTTTACACGAGAAGGTGGACACGAGGTCCGGAGACTGAACAATGGTCTCTCGTGACTATACAGGACGAAGTCACGAAGTGAAGTGCTTTTGGCCTGCAGACCGCATGGCCACGCACGTCGGCTCGCGCAGTCTCCCCACTCCAAACAATCCTTGGAGTGGGAGAACAACCGCTCCCCACAGTATGAAAACCTATGGAATTACCGCCTCGGGCCCAAATACCGACGCAGGACCGAAGTACCTCAAACACCCAATAGGTGGCGCCACTTGGAAATTACCGCCTCGGGCCCAAATACAAACGCGGGCCCAAAGTACCTCGAACACCCAATAGGTGGCGCCACCTGAAAATGCGCACGACGCCTAGGTGGCGCCACTTGGAAATGCGCACGACGCCTTTTGAATTTTTGAAATCCGCCCTCCCTCCCCTGTGACGTCGTCCCCCTCACCAACGAACTCAAATTGCGCGCGCTGCGCCATTTTGAAAATTTGAATTTTTGAAATCCCCCTCCCCTGTGACGTCATCCCCCTCACCTACGAACTCGGTCGACGCCATTTTGAATTCCCCCTCCCCTATGACGTCATCCCCCTCACCAACAAATTCGGTACCCCCTCCCCACCTCACCCCCTTACCAATCACACGCTATAGCGCGTTACCCCCCTCCCCGCCTCACCCCCTCACCCATCCCGCGCTATAGCGCGTTGCGCGGTACCCCCGCCCCGCCTCACCCCCTCGCCCGAACTTGGTCCAGAATCCGCATAGCCTAACTACTGACTCGTTTGACTCGTTTGACTCGTTTGACTGGTTTGACTCGTTTCACTCGTTTGACTCGTTTCACTCGATTGACTCGTTTCACTCGTTTCACTCGTTTGACTCGTTTGACTCGATTGTCCTGTTCGACACGTTTGACCCATTTGATTCGTTTGACTCGTTCGACTCGTTTGGCTCGTTCGACTCGCTTGACTCGATTGTCCTGTTCGACCCGTTCGACCCGTTCGACTCGTTTGACTCGTTTGACTCGTTTGACTCGTTTGACTCGATTGACTCGTTTCACTCGCTTGACTCTTTTCACTCGCTTGACTCTTTTCACTCGTTTGACTCGTTTGACTCGTTTGACTCGTTTGACTCGTTTGACTCGTTTGACTCGTTTGACTCGTTTGACTCGATTGTCCTGTTCGACCCGTTTGACCCGTTTGACACGTTTGACTCGTTTGACTCGTTTGACTCGTTTGAGTCGTTTGACTCGATCGACTCGATTGACTCGTTTGACTCGTTCGACTCGTTTGACTCGTTTTGCTCGTTCAACTCGCTTGACTCGATTGTCCTGTTCGACTCGTTTGACTCGTTTGACTCGTTTGACTCGTTTGACTCGTTTGACTCGTTTGACTCGTTCGAACCGTTTGACCCGTTTGACACGTTTGACTCGTTTGACTCGTTTGACTCGTTTGAGTCGTTTGACTCGATCGACTCGATTGACTCGTTTGACTCGTTTGACTCGTTTGACTCGTTTGACTGGTATGACTCGTTGGGCTCGTTTGACTCGTTTGACTCGTTTGACTCGTTTGACTCGTTTGACTGGTTTGACTCGTTTGACTCGTTTGACTCGTTTGACTGGTTTGACTCGTTTGACTCGTTTGGCTCGTTCAAATCGCTTGACTCGATTGTCCTGTTCGACCCGTTTGACTCGTTTGTCTCGTTTGACTCGTTTGACTCGTTTGACTCGTTTGACTCGTTTGACTCGTTTGACTGGTTTGACTCGATTGACTCGTTTGGCTCGTTCAAATCGCTTGACTCAAATTGTCCTGTTCGACCCGTTTGACTCGTTTGACTCGTTTGACTCGATTGACTCGTTTGACTCGTTTGACTCGTTTGACTCGTTCGACTTTTTTGACTCGTTTGACTCATTTGACTCGTTTGACTCGTTTGGCGCGTTCAACTCGCTTGACTCGATTGTCCTGTTCGACCCGTTTGACTCGATTGTCCTGTTCGACCCGTTTGACTCGGTTGACTCGTTTGACTCGTTTGACTCGTTTGACTCGTTTGACTCGTTTGACTCGTTCGACTCGTTTGACTCGTTCGACTCGTTTGACTCGTTTGACTCGTTTGACTGGTTTGACTCGTTTGACTCGTTTGACTCGTTTGACTCGCTTGACTCGTTTGACTCGTTTGACTCGTTTGAGTCGTTTGACTCGATTGTCCTGTTCGACCCGTTTGACCCTTTTGACTCGTTTGATTCGTTTGACTCGTTTGGCTCGTTCAACTCGCTTGACTCGATTGTCCTGTTCGACCCGTTCGACCCGTTTGACTCGATTGACTCGTTTGACTCGTTTGACTGGTTTCAGTCGTTTGACTCGTTTCACTCGTTTGACTCGTTTCACTCGTTTGACTCGTTTCACTAGTTCGACTCGTTTCACTCGTTTCACTCGTTTCACTCGTTTGACTCGTTTCACTCGTTTGACTCGATTCACTCGTTTGAGTCGTTTGAATCGATTGTCCTGTTCGACCCGTTTGACCCTTTTGACTCGTTTGATTCGTTTGACTCGTTTGGCTCGTTCAACTCGCTTGACTCGATTGTCCTGTTCGACCCGTTCGACCCGTTTGACTCGATTGACTCGTTTGACTCGTTTGACCCGTTTGACTGGTTTGACTCGTTTGAGTCGTTTGACTCGTTTGACTCGTTTGACTCGTTTGACTCGTTTGACTCGATTGTCCTGTTCGACCCGTTTGACCCGTTTGACACGTTTGACTCGTTTGACTCGTTTGACTCGTTTGAGTCGTTTGACTCGATCGACTCGATTGACTCGTTTGACTCGTTCGACTCGTTTGACTCGTTTTGCTCGTTCAACTCGCTTGACTCGATTGTCCTGTTCGACTCGTTTGACTCGTTTGACTCGTTTGACTCGTTTGACTCGTTTGACTCGTTTGACTCGTTCGAACCGTTTGACCCGTTTGACACGTTTGACTCGTTTGACTCGTTTGACTCGTTTGAGTCGTTTGACTCGATCGACTCGATTGACTCGTTTGACTCGTTTGACTCGTTTGACTCGTTTGACTGGTATGACTCGTTGGGCTCGTTTGACTCGTTTGACTCGTTTGACTCGTTTGACTCGTTTGACTGGTTTGACTCGTTTGACTCGTTTGGCTCGTTCAAATCGCTTGACTCGATTGTCCTGTTCGACCCGTTTGACTCGTTTGTCTCGTTTGACTCGTTTGACTCGTTTGACTCGTTTGACTCGTTTTGCTCGTTCAACTCGCTTGACTCGATTGTCCTGTTCGACCCGTTTGACTGGTTTGAATCGTTTGACTGGTTTGACTCGTTTGACTCGTTTGACTCGTTTGACTCGTTTGACTCGATTGACTCGTTTGGATCGTTTAACTCGCTTGACTCAATTGTCCTGTTCGACCCGTTTGACTCGTTTAACTCGTTTGACTCGTTTGACTCGTTTGACTCGTTTGACTCGTTTGACTCGTTTGACTCGTTTGACTCGTTCGACTCGTTCGACCCGTTCGACCCGTTGGACCCGTTTGACTCGTTTGACTCGTTTGACTCGTTTGACTCGTTTGACTCGTTTGACTCGTTTGACTCGTTTGACTCGTTTGACTCGTTTGACTCGTTTGACTCGTTTGACTCGTTTGACTCGTTTGACTCGTTTGACTCGATTGACTCGTTTGACTGGTTTGACTCGTTTGACTCGTTTGGCTCGTTCAAATCGCTTGACTCGATTGTCCTGTTCGACCCGTTTGACTCGTTTGTCTCGTTTGACTCGTTTGACTCGTTTGACTCGTTTGACTCGTTTGACTCGTTTGACTGGTTTGACTCTATTGACTCGTTTGGCTCGTTCAAATCGCTTGACTCAAATTGTCCTGTTCGACCCGTTTGACTCGTTTGACTCGTTTGACTCGATTGACTCGTTTGACTCGTTTGACTCGTTTGACTCGTTCGACTTTTTTGACTCGTTTGACTCATTTGACTCGTTTGACTCGTTTGGCGCGTTCAACTCGCTTGACTCGATTGTCCTGTTCGACCCGTTTGACTCGATTGTCCTGTTCGACCCGTTTGACTCGGTTGACTCGTTTGACTCGTTTGACTCGTTTGACTCGTTTGACTCGTTCGACTCGTTTGACTCGTTCGACTCGTTTGACTCGTTTGACTCGTTTGACTGGTTTGACTCGTTTGACTCGTTTGACTCGTTTGACCCGTTTGACTGGTTTGACTCGTTTGAGTCGTTTGACTCGTTTGACTCGTTTGACTCGTTTGACTCGTATGGCTCGTTTGACTCGTTTGACTCGTTTGACTCGTTTGACTCGTTTGACTCGTTTGACTCGTTTGACTCGTTTGACTCGTTCGACTCGTTCGACTCGTTTGGCTCGTTCAACTCGCTTGACTCGATTGTCCTGTTCGACCCGTTTGACTCGTTTGACTCGTTTGACTGGTTTGATTCGTTTGACCCGTTTGACTCAATTGACTCGTTTGACTCGTTTGACTCGTTTGACTCGTTTGACTCGTTTGACTCGTTCGACCCGTTTGACCCGTTTGACACGTTTGACTCGTTCGACTCGTTCGACTCGTTTGACTCGTTTGACTCGTTTGACTCGTTTGACTCGTTTGACTCGTTCGACTCGTTTGACTCGTTTTGCTCGTTCAACTCGCTTGACTCGATTGTCCTGTTCGACCCGTTTGACTCGTTTGACTCGTTTGACTCGTTTGACTCGTTTGACTCGTTTGACTCGTTTGACTCGTTTTGCTCGTTCAACTCGCTTGACTCGATTGTCCTGTTCGACCCGTTTGACTGGTTTGAATCGTTTGACTGGTTTGACTCGTTTGACTCGTTTGACTCGTTTGACTCGTTTGACTCGATTGACTCGTTTGGATCGTTTAACTCGCTTGACTCAATTGTCCTGTTCGACCCGTTTGACTCGTTTAACTCGTTTGACTCGTTTGACTCGTTTGACTCGTTTGACTCGTTTGACTCGTTTGACTCGTTTGACTCGTTCGACTCGTTCGACCCGTTCGACCCGTTGGACCCGTTTGACTCGTTTGACTCGTTTGACTCGTTTGACTCGTTTGACTCGTTTGACTCGTTTGACTCGTTTGACTCGTTTGACTCGTTTGACTCGTTTGACTCGTTTGACTCGTTTGACTCGTTTGACTCGTTTGACTCGTTTGACTCGTTTGACTCGTTTGACTCGTTTGACTCGTTTGACTCGTTTGACTCGTTTGACTCGATCGACTCGATTGACTCGTTTGACTCGTTTGACTCGTTTGACTCGTTTGACTGGTATGACTCGTTGGGCTCGTTTGACTCGTTTGACTCGTTTGACTCGTTTGACTCGTTTGACTGGTTTGACTCGTTTGACTCGTTTGACTCGTTTGACTGGTTTGACTCGTTTGACTCGTTTGGCTCGTTCAAATCGCTTGACTCGATTGTCCTGTTCGACCCGTTTGACTCGTTTGTCTCGTTTGACTCGTTTGACTCGTTTGATTCGTTTGACTCGTTTGACTCGTTTGACTGGTTTGACTCGTTTGACTCGTTTGGCTCGTTCAAATCGCTTGACTCGATTGTCCTGTTCGACCCGTTTGACTCGTTTGTCTCGTTTGACTCGTTTGACTCGTTTGATTCGTTTGACTCGTTTGACTCGTTTGACTGGTTTGACTCGATTGACTCGTTTGGCTCGTTCAAATCGCTTGACTCAAATTGTCCTGTTCGACCCGTTTGACTCGTTTGACTCGTTTGACTCGATTGACTCGTTTGACTCGTTTGACTCGTTTGACTCGTTTGACTCGTTTGACTCGATCGACTCGATTGACTCGTTTGACTCGTTTGACTCGTTTGACTCGTTTGACTGGTATGACTCGTTGGGCTCGTTTGACTCGTTTGACTCGTTTGACTCGTTTGACTCGTTTGACTGGTTTGACTCGTTTGACTCGTTTGACTCGTTTGACTGGTTTGACTCGTTTGACTCGTTTGGCTCGTTCAAATCGCTTGACTCGATTGTCCTGTTCGACCCGTTTGACTCGTTTGACTCGTTTGACTCGTTTGACTCGTTTGACTCGTTTGACTCGTTTGACTCGTTTGACTCGTTTGACTCGTTTGACTCGTTTGACTCGTTTGACTCGTTTGACTCGTTTGACTCGTTTGACTCGTTTGACTCGTTTGACTCGTTTGACTCGTTTGACTCGTTTGACTCGTTTGACTCGTTTGACTCGTTTGACTCGTTTGACTCGTTTGACTCGATCGACTCGATTGACTCGTTTGACTCGTTTGACTCGTTTGACTCGTTTGACTGGTATGACTCGTTGGGCTCGTTTGACTCGTTTGACTCGTTTGACTCGTTTGACTCGTTTGACTGGTATGACTCGTTGGGCTCGTTTGACTCGTTTGACTCGTTTGACTCGTTTGACTCGTTTGACTCGTTTGACTCGTTTGACTCGTTTGACTCGTTTGACTCGTTTGACTCGTTTGACTCGTTTGACTCGTTTGACTCGTTTGACTCGTTTGACTCGTTTGACTCGTTTGACTCGTTTCACTCGTTTGACTCGTTTGACTCGTTTGACTCGATCGACTCGATTGACTCGTTTGACTCGTTTGACTCGTTTGACTCGTTTGACTGGTATGACTCGTTGGGCTCGTTTGACTCGTTTGACTCGTTTGACTCGTTTGACTCGTTTGACTGGTTTGACTCATTTGACTCGTTTGACTCGTTTGGCGCGTTCAACTCGCTTGACTCGATTGTCCTGTTCGACCCGTTTGACTCGATTGTCCTGTTCGACCCGTTTGACTCGGTTGACTCGTTTGACTTGTTTGACTCGTTTGACTCGTTTGACTCGTTTGACTCGTTCGACTCGTTTGACTCGTTCGACTCGTTTGACTCGTTTGACTCGTTTGACTGGTTTGACTCGTATGACTCGTTTGACTCGTTTGACTCGCTTGACTCGTTTGACTCGTTTGACTCGTTTGAGTCGTTTGACTCGATTGTCCTGTTCGACCCGTTTGACCCTTTTGACTCGTTTGATTCGTTTGACTCGTTTGGCTCGTTCAACTCGCTTGACTCGATTGTCCTGTTCGACCCGTTCGACCCGTTTGACTCGATTGACTCGTTTGACTCGTTTGACTGGTTTCAGTCGTTTGACTCGTTTCACTCGTTTGACTCGTTTCACTCGTTTGACTCGTTTCACTAGTTCGACTCGTTTCACTCGTTTCACTCGTTTCACTCGTTTGACTCGATTCACTCGTTTGAGTCGTTTGAATCGATTGTCCTGTTCGACCCGTTTGACCCTTTTGACTCGTTTGATTCGTTTGACTCGTTTGGCTCGTTCAACTCGCTTGACTCGATTGTCCTGTTCGACCCGTTCGACCCGTTTGACTCGATTGACTCGTTTGACTCGTTTGACCCGTTTGACTGGTTTGACTCGTTTGAGTCGTTTGACTCGTTTGACTCGTTTGACTCGTTTGACTCGTTTGACTCGATTGTCCTGTTCGACCCGTTTGACCCGTTTGACACGTTTGACTCGTTTGACTCGTTTGACTCGTTTGAGTCGTTTGACTCGATCGACTCGATTGACTCGTTTGACTCGTTCGACTCGTTTGACTCGTTTTGCTCGTTCAACTCGCTTGACTCGATTGTCCTGTTCGACTCGTTTGACTCGTTTGACTCGTTTGACTCGTTTGACTCGTTTGACTCGTTTGACTCGTTCGAACCGTTTGACCCGTTTGACACGTTTGACTCGTTTGACTCGTTTGACTCGTTTGAGTCGTTTGACTCGATCGACTCGATTGACTCGTTTGACTCGTTTGACTCGTTTGACTCGTTTGACTGGTATGACTCGTTGGGCTCGTTTGACTCGTTTGACTCGTTTGACTCGTTTGACTCGTTTGACTGGTTTGACTCGTTTGACTCGTTTGGCTCGTTCAAATCGCTTGACTCGATTGTCCTGTTCGACCCGTTTGACTCGTTTGTCTCGTTTGACTCGTTTGACTCGTTTGACTCGTTTGACTCGTTTGACTCGTTTGACTGGTTTGACTCTATTGACTCGTTTGGCTCGTTCAAATCGCTTGACTCAAATTGTCCTGTTCGACCCGTTTGACTCGTTTGACTCGTTTGACTCGATTGACTCGTTTGACTCGTTTGACTCGTTTGACTCGTTCGACTTTTTTGACTCGTTTGACTCATTTGACTCGTTTGACTCGTTTGGCGCGTTCAACTCGCTTGACTCGATTGTCCTGTTCGACCCGTTTGACTCGATTGTCCTGTTCGACCCGTTTGACTCGGTTGACTCGTTTGACTCGTTTGACTCGTTTGACTCGTTTGACTCGTTTGACTCGTTCGACTCGTTTGACTCGTTCGACTCGTTTGACTCGTTTGACTCGTTTGACTGGTTTGACTCGTTTGACTCGTTTGACTCGTTTGACCCGTTTGACTGGTTTGACTCGTTTGAGTCGTTTGACTCGTTTGACTCGTTTGACTCGTTTGACTCGTATGGCTCGTTTGACTCGTTTGACTCGTTTGACTCGTTTGACTCGTTTGACTCGTTTGACTCGTTTGACTCGTTTGACTCGTTTGACTCGTTCGACTCGTTCGACTCGTTTGGCTCGTTCAACTCGCTTGACTCGATTGTCCTGTTCGACCCGTTTGACTCGTTTGACTCGTTTGACTGGTTTGATTCGTTTGACCCGTTTGACTCAATTGACTCGTTTGACCCGTTTGACTCGTTTGACTCGTTTGACTCGTTTGACTCGTTCGACCCGTTTGACCCGTTTGACACGTTTGACTCGTTCGACTCGTTCGACTCGTTTGACTCGTTTGACTCGTTTGACTCGTTTGACTCGTTTGACTCGTTCGACTCGTTTGACTCGTTTTGCTCGTTCAACTCGCTTGACTCGATTGTCCTGTTCGACCCGTTTGACTCGTTTGACTCGTTTGACTCGTTTGACTCGTTTGACTCGTTTGACTCGTTTGACTCGTTTTGCTCGTTCAACTCGCTTGACTCGATTGTCCTGTTCGACCCGTTCGACCCGTTTGACTCGATTGACTCGTTTGACTCGTTTGACTGGTTTCAGTCGTTTGACTCGTTTCACTCGTTTGACTCGTTTCACTCGTTTGACTCGTTTCACTCGTTTGACTCGTTTCACTAGTTCGACTCGTTTCACTCGTTTCACTCGTTTCACTCGTTTGACTCGATTCACTCGTTTGAGTCGTTTGAATCGATTGTCCTGTTCGACCCGTTTGACCCTTTTGACTCGTTTGATTCGTTTGACTCGTTTGGCTCGTTCAACTCGCTTGACTCGATTGTCCTGTTCGACCCGTTCGACCCGTTTGACTCGATTGACTCGTTTGACTCGTTTGACCCGTTTGACTGGTTTGACTCGTTTGAGTCGTTTGACTCGTTTGACTCGTTTGACTCGTTTGACTCGTTTGACTCGATTGTCCTGTTCGACCCGTTTGACCCGTTTGACACGTTTGACTCGTTTGACTCGTTTGACTCGTTTGAGTCGTTTGACTCGATCGACTCGATTGACTCGTTTGACTCGTTCGACTCGTTTGACTCGTTTTGCTCGTTCAACTCGCTTGACTCGATTGTCCTGTTCGGCTCGTTTGACTCGTTTGACTCGTTTGACTCGTTTGACTCGTTTGACTCGTTTGACTCGTTCGAACCGTTTGACCCGTTTGACACGTTTGACTCGTTTGACTCGTTTGACTCGTTTGAGTCGTTTGACTCGATCGACTCGATTGACTCGTTTGACTCGTTTGACTCGTTTGACTCGTTTGACTGGTATGACTCGTTGGGCTCGTTTGACTCGTTTGACTCGTTTGACTCGTTTGACTCGTTTGACTGGTTTGACTCGTTTGACTCGTTTGGCTCGTTCAAATCGCTTGACTCGATTGTCCTGTTCGACCCGTTTGACTCGTTTGTCTCGTTTGACTCGTTTGACTCGTTTGACTCGTTTGACTCGTTTGACTCGTTTGACTGGTTTGACTCTATTGACTCGTTTGGCTCGTTCAAATCGCTTGACTCAAATTGTCCTGTTCGACCCGTTTGACTCGTTTGACTCGTTTGACTCGATTGACTCGTTTGACTCGTTTGACTCGTTTGACTCGTTCGACTTTTTTGACTCGTTTGACTCATTTGACTCGTTTGACTCGTTTGGCGCGTTCAACTCGCTTGACTCGATTGTCCTGTTCGACCCGTTTGACTCGATTGTCCTGTTCGACCCGTTTGACTCGGTTGACTCGTTTGACTCGTTTGACTCGTTTGACTCGTTTGACTCGTTTGACTCGTTCGACTCGTTTGACTCGTTCGACTCGTTTGACTCGTTTGACTCGTTTGACTGGTTTGACTCGTTTGACTCGTTTGACTCGTTTGACCCGTTTGACTGGTTTGACTCGTTTGAGTCGTTTGACTCGTTTGACTCGTTTGACTCGTTTGACTCGTATGGCTCGTTTGACTCGTTTGACTCGTTTGACTCGTTTGACTCGTTTGACTCGTTTGACTCGTTTGACTCGTTTGACTCGTTTGACTCGTTCGACTCGTTCGACTCGTTTGGCTCGTTCAACTCGCTTGACTCGATTGTCCTGTTCGACCCGTTTGACTCGTTTGACTCGTTTGACTGGTTTGATTCGTTTGACCCGTTTGACTCAATTGACTCGTTTGACTCGTTTGACTCGTTTGACTCGTTTGACTCGTTTGACTCGTTCGACCCGTTTGACCCGTTTGACACGTTTGACTCGTTCGACTCGTTCGACTCGTTTGACTCGTTTGACTCGTTTGACTCGTTTGACTCGTTTGACTCGTTCGACTCGTTTGACTCGTTTTGCTCGTTCAACTCGCTTGACTCGATTGTCCTGTTCGACCCGTTTGACTCGTTTGACTCGTTTGACTCGTTTGACTCGTTTGACTCGTTTGACTCGTTTGACTCGTTTTGCTCGTTCAACTCGCTTGACTCGATTGTCCTGTTCGACCCGTTTGACTGGTTTGAATCGTTTGACTGGTTTGACTCGTTTGACTCGTTTGACTCGTTTGACTCGTTTGACTCGATTGACTCGTTTGGATCGTTTAACTCGCTTGACTCAATTGTCCTGTTCGACCCGTTTGACTCGTTTAACTCGTTTGACTCGTTTGAATCGTTTGACTCGTTTGACTCGTTTGACTCGTTTGACTCGTTTGACTCGTTAGACTCGTTCGACCCGTTCGACCCGTTGGACCCGTTTGACTCGTTTGACTCGTTTGACTCGTTTGACTCGTTTGACTCGTTTGACTCGTTTGACTCGTTTGACTCGTTTGACTCGTTTGACTCGTTTGACTCGTTTGACTCGTTTGACTGGTTTGACTCGTTTGACTCGTTTGGCTCGTTCAAATCGCTTGACTCGATTGTCCTGTTCGACCCGTTTGACTCGTTTGTCTCGTTTGACTCGTTTGACTCGTTTGACTCGTTTGACTCGTTTGACTCGTTTGACTGGTTTGACTCTATTGACTCGTTTGGCTCGTTCAAATCGCTTGACTCAAATTGTCCTGTTCGACCCGTTTGACTCGTTTGACTCGTTTGACTCGATTGACTCGTTTGACTCGTTTGACTCGTTTGACGAGTTCGACTTTTTTGACTCGTTTGACTCATTTGACTCGTTTGACTCGTTTGGCGCGTTCAACTCGCTTGACTCGATTGTCCTGTTCGACCCGTTTGACTCGATTGTCCTGTTCGACACGTTTGACTCGGTTGACTCGTTTGACTCGTTTGACTCGTTTGACTCGTTTGACTCGTTTGACTCGTTCGACTCGTTTGACTCGTTCGACTCGTTTGACTCGTTTGACTCGTTTGACTGGTTTGACTCGTTTGACTCGTTTGACTCGTTTGACCCGTTTGACTGGTTTGACTCGTTTGAGTCGTTTGACTCGTTTGACTCGTTTGACTCGTTTGACTCGTTTGATTCGTTTGACCCGTTTGACTCGATTGACTCGTTTGACTCGTTTGACTCGTTTGACTCGTTTGACTCGTTTGACTCGTTCGACCCGTTTGACCCGTTTGACACGTTTGACTCGTTTGACTCGTTTGACTCGTTTGAGTCGTTTGACTCGATCGACTCGATTGACTCGTTTGACTCGTTCGACTCGTTTGACTCGTTTTGCTCGTTCAACTCGCCTGACTCGATTGTCCTGTTCGACCCGTTTGACTGGTTTGAATCGTTTGACTGGTTTGACTCGTTTGACTCGTTTGACTCGTTTGACTCGTTTGACTCGATTGACTCGTTTGGATCGTTTAACTCGCTTGACTCGATTGTCCTGTTCGACCCGTTTGACTCGTTTGACTCGTTTGACTCGTTTGACTCGTTTGACTCGTTTGACTCGTTTGACTCGTTTTGCTCGTTCAACTCGCTTGACTCGATTGTCCTGTTCGACCCGTTTGACTGGTTTGAATCGTTTGACTGGTTTGACTCGTTTGACTCGTTTGACTCGTTTGACTCGTTTGACTCGATTGACTCGTTTGGATCGTTTAACTCGCTTGACTCAATTGTCCTGTTCGACCCGTTTGACTCGTTTAACTCGTTTGACTCGTTTGACTCGTTTGACTCGTTTGACTCGTTTGACTCGTTTGACTCGTTTGACTCGTTTGACTCGTTTGACTCGTTCGACTCGTTCGACCCGTTCGACCCGTTGGACCCGTTTGACTCGTTTGACTCGTTTGACTCGTTTGACTCGTTTGAGTCGTTTGACTCGATCGACTCGATTGACTCGTTTGACTCGTTCGACTCGTTTGACTCGTTTTGCTCGTTCAACTCGCTTGACTCGATTGTCCTGTTCGACCCGTTTGACTCGTTTGACTCGTTTGACTCGTTTGACTCGTTTGACTCGTTTGACTCGTTTGACTCGTTTGACTCGTTTTGCTCGTTCAACTCGCTTGACTCGATTGTCCTGTTCGACCCGTTTGACTGGTTTGAATCGTTTGACTGGTTTGACTCGTTTGACTCGTTTGACTCGTTTGACTCGTTTGACTCGTTTGTCTCGTTTGACTCGTTTGACTCGGTTGACTCGTTTGACTCGTTTGACTCGTTAGACTCGTTTGACTCGTTTGACTCGATTGTCCCGTTTGACTCGATTGACTCGTTTGACTCGTTCGACTCGTTTGACTCGTTTTGCTCGTTCAACTCGCTTGACTCGATTGTCCTGTTCGACTCGTTTGACTCGTTTGACTCGTTTGACTCGTTTGACTCGTTTGACTCGTTTGACTCGTTTGACTCGTTTGACTCGTTTGACTCGTTTGACTCGTTTGACTCGTTTGACTCGTTTGACTCGTTTGACTCGTTTGACTCGTTTGACTCGTTTGACTCGTTTGACTCGTTTGACTCGTTTGACTCGTTTGACTCGTTTGACTCGTTTGACTCGTTTGACTCGTTTGACTCGTTTGACTCGTTTGACTCGTTTGTCTCGTTTGACTCGTTTGACTCGTTTGATTCGTTTGACCCGTTTGACTCGATTGACTCGTTTGACTCGTTTGACTCTTTTGACTCGTTTGACTCGTTTGACTCGTTCGACCCGTTTGACCCGTTTGACACGTTTGACTCGTTTGACTCGTTTGACTCGTTTGAGTCGTTTGACTCGATCGACTCGATTGACTCGTTTGACTCGTTCGACTCGTTTGACTCGTTTTGCTCGTTCAACTCGCCTGACTCGATTGTCCTGTTCGACCCGTTTGACTCGTTTGACTCGTTTGACTCGTTTGACTCGTTTGACTCGTTTGACTCGTTTGACTCGTTTGACTCGTTTGACTCGTTTTGCTCGTTCAACTCGCTTGACTCGATTGTCCTGTTCAAACCGTTTGACTCGTTCGACTCGTTTGACTCGTTTTGCTCGTTCAACTCGCCTGACTCGATTGTCCTGTTCGACCCGTTTGACTCGTTTGACTCGTTTGACTCGTTTGACTCGTTTGACTCGTTTGACTCGTTTGACTCGTTTGACTCGTTTGACTCGTTTGACTCGTTTGACTCGTTTGACTCGTTTGACTCGTTTGACTCGTTTGACTCGTTTGACTCGTTTGACTCGTTTGACTCGTTTGACTCGTTTGACTCGTTTGACTCGTTTGACTCGTTTGACTCGTTTGACTCGTTTGACTCGTTTGACTCGTTTGACTCGTTTGACTCGTTTGACTCGTTTGACTCGTTTGACTCGTTTGTCTCGTTTGACTCGTTTGACTCGTTTGACTCGTTTGACTGGTTTGACTCGTTTGACTCGTTTGACTCGTTTGACCCGTTTGACTGGTTTGACTCGTTTGAGTCGTTTGACTCGTTTGACTCGTTTGACTCGTTTGACTCGTATGGCTCGTTTGACTCGTTTGACTCGTTTGACTCGTTTGACTCGTTTGACTCGTTTGACTCGTTTGACTCGTTTGACTCGTTCGACTCGTTCGACTCGTTTGGCTCGTTCAACTCGCTTGACTCGATTGTCCTGTTCGACCCGTTTGACTCGTTTGACTCGTTTGACTGGTTTGATTCGTTTGACCCGTTTGACTCAATTGACTCGTTTGACTCGTTTGACTCGTTTGACTCGTATGGCTCGTTTGACTCGTTTGACTCGTTTGACTCGTTTGACTCGTTTGACTCGTTTGACTCGTTTGACTCGTTTGACTCGTTTGACTCGTTCGACTCGTTCGACTCGTTTGGCTCGTTCAACTCGCTTGACTCGATTGTCCTGTTCGACCCGTTTGACTCGTTTGACTCGTTTGACTGGTTTGATTCGTTTGACCCGTTTGACTCAATTGACTCGTTTGACTCGTTTGACTCGTTTGACTCGTTTGACTCGTTTGACTCGTTCGACCCGTTTGACCCGTTTGACACGTTTGACTCGTTCGACTCGTTCGACTCGTTTGACTCGTTTGACTCGTTTGACTCGTTTGACTCGTTTGACTCGTTCGACTCGTTTGACTCGTTTTGCTCGTTCAACTCGCTTGACTCGATTGTCCTGTTCGACCCGTTTGACTCGTTTGACTCGTTTGACTCGTTTGACTCGTTTGACTCGTTTGACTCGTTTGACTCGTTTTGCTCGTTCAACTCGCTTGACTCGATTGTCCTGTTCGACCCGTTTGACTGGTTTGAATCGTTTGACTGGTTTGACTCGTTTGACTCGTTTGACTCGTTTGACTCGTTTGACTCGATTGACTCGTTTGGATCGTTTAACTCGCTTGACTCAATTGTCCTGTTCGACCCGTTTGACTCGTTTAACTCGTTTGACTCGTTTGAATCGTTTGACTCGTTTGACTCGTTTGACTCGTTTGACTCGTTTGACTCGTTCGACTCGTTCGACCCGTTCGACCCGTTGGACCCGTTTGACTCGTTTGACTCGTTTGACTCGTTTGACTCGTTTGACTCGTTTGACTCGTTTGACTCGTTTGACTCGTTTGACTCGTTTGACTCGTTTGACTCGTTTGACTGGTTTGACTCGTTTGACTCGTTTGGCTCGTTCAAATCGCTTGACTCGATTGTCCTGTTCGACCCGTTTGACTCGTTTGTCTCGTTTGACTCGTTTGACTCGTTTGACTCGTTTGACTCGTTTGACTCGTTTGACTGGTTTGACTCTATTGACTCGTTTGGCTCGTTCAAATCGCTTGACTCAAATTGTCCTGTTCGACCCGTTTGACTCGTTTGACTCGTTTGACTCGATTGACTCGTTTGACTCGTTTGACTCGTTTGACGAGTTCGACTTTTTTGACTCGTTTGACTCATTTGACTCGTTTGACTCGTTTGGCGCGTTCAACTCGCTTGACTCGATTGTCCTGTTCGACCCGTTTGACTCGATTGTCCTGTTCGACCCGTTTGACTCGGTTGACTCGTTTGACTCGTTTGACTCGTTTGACTCGTTTGACTCGTTTGACTCGTTCGACTCGTTTGACTCGTTCGACTCGTTTGACTCGTTTGACTCGTTTGACTGGTTTGACTCGTTTGACTCGTTTGACTCGTTTGACCCGTTTGACTGGTTTGACTCGTTTGAGTCGTTTGACTCGTTTGACTCGTTTGACTCGTTTGACTCGTTTGATTCGTTTGACCCGTTTGACTCGATTGACTCGTTTGACTCGTTTGACTCGTTTGACTCGTTTGACTCGTTTGACTCGTTCGACCCGTTTGACCCGTTTGACACGTTTGACTCGTTTGACTCGTTTGACTCGTTTGAGTCGTTTGACTCGATCGACTCGATTGACTCGTTTGACTCGTTCGACTCGTTTGACTCGTTTTGCTCGTTCAACTCGCCTGACTCGATTGTCCTGTTCGACCCGTTTGACTGGTTTGAATCGTTTGACTGGTTTGACTCGTTTGACTCGTTTGACTCGTTTGACTCGTTTGACTCGATTGACTCGTTTGGATCGTTTAACTCGCTTGACTCGATTGTCCTGTTCGACCCGTTTGACTCGTTTGACTCGTTTGACTCGTTTGACTCGTTTGACTCGTTTGACTCGTTTGACTCGTTTTGCTCGTTCAACTCGCTTGACTCGATTGTCCTGTTCGACCCGTTTGACTGGTTTGAATCGTTTGACTGGTTTGACTCGTTTGACTCGTTTGACTCGTTTGACTCGTTTGACTCGATTGACTCGTTTGGATCGTTTAACTCGCTTGACTCAATTGTCCTGTTCGACCCGTTTGACTCGTTTAACTCGTTTGACTCGTTTGACTCGTTTGACTCGTTTGACTCGTTTGACTCGTTTGACTCGTTTGACTCGTTTGACTCGTTTGACTCGTTCGACTCGTTCGACCCGTTCGACCCGTTGGACCCGTTTGACTCGTTTGACTCGTTTGACTCGTTTGACTCGTTTGAGTCGTTTGACTCGATCGACTCGATTGACTCGTTTGACTCGTTCGACTCGTTTGACTCGTTTTGCTCGTTCAACTCGCTTGACTCGATTGTCCTGTTCGACCCGTTTGACTCGTTTGACTCGTTTGACTCGTTTGACTCGTTTGACTCGTTTGACTCGTTTGACTCGTTTGACTCGTTTTGCTCGTTCAACTCGCTTGACTCGATTGTCCTGTTCGACCCGTTTGACTGGTTTGAATCGTTTGACTGGTTTGACTCGTTTGACTCGTTTGACTCGTTTGACTCGTTTGACTCGTTTGTCTCGTTTGACTCGTTTGACTCGGTTGACTCGTTTGACTCGTTTGACTCGTTAGACTCGTTTGACTCGTTTGACTCGATTGTCCCGTTTGACTCGATTGACTCGTTTGACTCGTTCGACTCGTTTGACTCGTTTTGCTCGTTCAACTCGCTTGACTCGATTGTCCTGTTCGACTCGTTTGACTCGTTTGACTCGTTTGACTCGTTTGACTCGTTTGACTCGTTTGACTCGTTTGACTCGTTTGACTCGTTTGACTCGTTTGACTCGTTTGACTCGTTTGACTCGTTTGACTCGTTTGACTCGTTTGACTCGTTTGACTCGTTTGACTCGTTTGACTCGTTTGACTCGTTTGACTCGTTTGACTCGTTTGACTCGTTTGACTCGTTTGACTCGTTTGACTCGTTTGTCTCGTTTGACTCGTTTGACTCGTTTGATTCGTTTGACCCGTTTGACTCGATTGACTCGTTTGACTCGTTTGACTCGTTTGACTCGTTTGACTCGTTTGACTCGTTCGACCCGTTTGACCCGTTTGACACGTTTGACTCGTTTGACTCGTTTGACTCGTTTGAGTCGTTTGACTCGATCGACTCGATTGACTCGTTTGACTCGTTCGACTCGTTTGACTCGTTTTGCTCGTTCAACTCGCCTGACTCGATTGTCCTGTTCGACCCGTTTGACTCGTTTGACTCGTTTGACTCGTTTGACTCGTTTGACTCGTTTGACTCGTTTGACTCGTTTGACTCGTTTGACTCGTTTTGCTCGTTCAACTCGCTTGACTCGATTGTCCTGTTCAAACCGTTTGACTCGTTCGACTCGTTTGACTCGTTTTGCTCGTTCAACTCGCCTGACTCGATTGTCCTGTTCGACCCGTTTGACTCGTTTGACTCGTTTGACTCGTTTGACTCGTTTGACTCGTTTGACTCGTTTGACTCGTTTGACTCGTTTGACTCGTTTGACTCGTTTGACTCGTTTGACTCGTTTGACTCGTTTGACTCGTTTGACTCGTTTGACTCGTTTGACTCGTTTGACTCGTTTGACTCGTTTGACTCGTTTGACTCGTTTGACTCGTTTGACTCGTTTGACTCGTTTGACTCGTTTGACTCGTTTGACTCGTTTGACTCGTTTGACTCGTTTGACTCGTTTGACTCGTTTGACTCGTTTGACTCGTTTGTCTCGTTTGACTCGTTTGACTCGTTTGACTCGTTTGACTGGTTTGACTCGTTTGACTCGTTTGACTCGTTTGACCCGTTTGACTGGTTTGACTCGTTTGAGTCGTTTGACTCGTTTGACTCGTTTGACTCGTTTGACTCGTATGGCTCGTTTGACTCGTTTGACTCGTTTGACTCGTTTGACTCGTTTGACTCGTTTGACTCGTTTGACTCGTTTGACTCGTTCGACTCGTTCGACTCGTTTGGCTCGTTCAACTCGCTTGACTCGATTGTCCTGTTCGACCCGTTTGACTCGTTTGACTCGTTTGACTGGTTTGATTCGTTTGACCCGTTTGACTCAATTGACTCGTTTGACTCGTTTGACTCGTTTGACTCGTTTGACTCGTTTGACTCGTTCGACCCGTTTGACCCGTTTGACACGTTTGACTCGTTCGACTCGTTCGACTCGTTTGACTCGTTTGACTCGTTTGACTCGTTTGACTCGTTTGACTCGTTCGACTCGTTTGACTCGTTTTGCTCGTTCAACTCGCTTGACTCGATTGTCCTGTTCGACCCGTTTGACTCGTTTGACTCGTTTGACTCGTTTGACTCGTTTGACTCGTTTGACTCGTTTGACTCGATTAGGGCCCTTTACACGGACGTTCCGGCGCGCGATCCGGCGCGCGGTCCGGCGCGCCTCGCGTCGCGCGACACGCCAAAGTACGTGAAGCCGGATCGCGGCGTTCCTTCGCGCGGGCCAGGAGGTCGTACCCGTCACTACTTAGAGACAGCGAGTTCGGGCTCCCATTTCTACGTCGACTTCACATGCTTTTTACACGATCCACCGCAGTAGTGTATTGTTTACTACCTGTTCGATGTATATCATCGATAAATTCTGGAAATGGTTTATGACTGAGTTATAACGACTGTAACATTTTACAATGGTACATTAAAAAATGTCCAAATGTTTCCCCGACAATGCGATGGCAAATGAAATTGCAGTTAACACATTCCCTGTTATAACGATCATAATTATTACTATTGACGGCAATAATCACCTTGTCATTGCTTGTTTTAATATAAAAACTAATATTGATAGACGATAAATACACATAAGATAAATGATGAAGAGATGTAATATGCAAGATGTTTTGAAGAAAGGGGGTAGTCTTCTGATTGCTCGTGAGGCAGGTAAAATTTTTCACACACGCTCTTGCGTGGCGCGTTCGAAAAGGTTGTGGCGCGCCAGAAAGCACCACAGTCCTGCCCGCGCGCCAGAAAACACCACGGTCCTGCCCGCGCGCCAACCTTGACTCCAGAAGAGTTTACATAAGAGACAGATAAGGTAGTTGGAAAAGGAAAACAGCACTTGAAACCAAGGGATCGGCACGCGCTTCAGGATTTCCGTGCGACCGGAAATCCTGGAGCGCGCGCCTAGCCTGGCAGCCAAGCCTCTACGAGCCGCTAGAAGCGGTAGAAAGTGAACGCGAATTTTTTAAAACCAACCAATTAAATATATTTATTTCTAGCTTTGTGGCTTCACTTGTCAATGTTTAGGGAATATGAAACAAAATTGTATGTAAAAATAGTGGTTATATCCACAGTTATACAGCTTAAAATGGAGCGGCTTACAAAATTCATATGCGCACTGTTATCATAAAATTATGAACATTTAAAATTTACAACAGGAATATCAGCTCCTTCGCTATCCAAAATAATTTATGAGACGTGCAAAGCACTGTAATAATGCGTAATAATACGTGTAGACTAATAATAATAATACATGTAGACTAACAATAATGTATAATGTATAATAATAGTATATAGTATCGTTATTAACGGGGAAAGGCTAATCCACGATCGCGAATTCATATGAAAATTTGTGTATTGTATAGGGGAAAGGTGGGATAGTTGATCAGCGGGGATATATGATCACATCAGTTTTTTAATTAATATATTGGCAATTTGTGCCTCCTGTCACGCTATCGCGGTAATGTTTGCATTATCGCAACACTTCACGTAGCAGTTTTCTTTTGGTAGCATAGAATGATGTTGTTAGAAGCTTCGATCTTATTTGCAGCCAAAAAGTAAATATTTCAGTCTTCTTGTTCTTCCTCCTTTTCGAGTAAATGTTGCATTTTCAACGATTTGAAATATATTAAGTAAAAACAGCAATTTCTGGTCTATTAATGCTATTTATTGATTAATCTAAATATTTAAGGTAAGTTTCATTTTTCATCATTTTCATATCGAGTGCATTGAGGGATACTTGATCAGTCTGTGAGGTGGGATACTTGAACAGCTGAAAATGCCCCAAAAATAACCATGGAACGGCTAATGAAACAGAAAAATTCGGCAAAGAAAGTGAGAAGAAAAATATTTCCTTCATCACCATCTTAATCAGGTGATATCTAAGTGAAATGTCTTTTAAGAATGCATTTATGTTATTTTATGTCATACAGTTTAATTCTTTGGTTTATTTTTTCAGTAATTCTTTCAAGTTAGTTATAGTTTACTTTCTTTTTATGATATTCTCTTTCTTTCATGTTATTGACGAAGATAATAAATATATTTTAGAAAGTTAATGTGTTATTTACTGTTAAAGTACACTGATCAAGTCTCCCAAATCTTGTGATCAAGTCTCCCCTTCAGTGGGGGATACTTGTGCATACCGTCACTGCCAGAAAATGTTGAATTTCACTCATTAAAATTAGTTTTCAGCTCTTGAATTTGAACAAGTATATTGAGAATACACTAAGAATTACAACTTACATAATTATATACAAATAAAGCAAACCATTATTATTATTTGAATAAAAAAGCAAAACTGTGATCAACTATCCCACCTTTCCCCTATATTTAAACTATTTTCAGACGATCCGTTTGAATAGTTGCTGTGCGGCGTGCAAGATAGCAACAGTTCTGTTTATCTGATACAACACACCAAAAAGAGTTTTGTTCTTCAGGAAACTGTGCAAATAATGAACGTCGATTGGGAGGATAAAAACTGGAAAATTAAACAAATAACGGCAACTTTTACTGCGTTCCAAGGTTCATTACTTGCGCAATTTCCTAAAAAACAAAATTCTTTTTGGTATTTTGTTTCAGCTAAATAGAACAGCCGCTAGGTATGCTGCACACCGCACAGCAACTTTTCAATCAGAGCGCCAGACAATTGTTTAAATACAACAAAATACACAGATTTTCATATGAATTCGCGCTTGTATCTATAAAAATCTAATAACTCCTACTATGATGTCCTTGAAGATTATCAGTGTTGACATTCATTGTATCCCGGATCGGCAGGGCATAGAGATTACATTCGTTGTCACACAAAGCTGTGTGAGGCTTTAAAGTATTTAACAGCCCTCTTCTCAATACGGCTGTTATTATGCTGTCCGCATATATGGCCTGCTCCGGGTCCATTCGTTCCAGTTGTTTGGCAACTTTTATGCCTGCGGCCTCGTACTCCGAGATCTCGATTCTGGTGGTGGTGGGGTTCGTCAATGCGACAGCGCAAGTTTTGAGAGCTTCGATTACGCTGTCATCCTTTTTTTTTTTCTTGGCGCAGCGATTCATTTCGCCAGCCGGCCTTTTATTTGTGCTTTCACACAGTCGTACTTCTTCTTCCTTTACAAAAAAACAGAAATAAGTTAATAAAATAACAAGTAACAAAATAATTAAATTTTGTTTATTTTTGTATTGTATTTTGTTTTTTCATAATTCCCGAATACCAAGGACGGATGTAAAAAAATAGCGGAAGGGTTTCCTAACAAATGGGATTTCGTCAAATGCGGAGGTGCTATGGATGGAAAACACATCCGAATTATTGCACCACCGGATTCAGGGGCTTTGTATTATAATTACAAAAATTACTATAGTATCGTCCTAATGGCGTTAGTCGATTCTAATTACGAATTTATTTTTATCGACGTCGGGCAAAATGGAAGGATATCGGATGGTGGTGTTCTCGAACATACGGAATTTATGAAACGTTTAAATAACGGGCAATTGAATTTGACGGATAATCCTGAAACAGTAGAAAATTTAAACTTCGTCTTTTTAGGCGATGAAGCGTTTGCTTTAACTAACAATTTTTTAAAGCCTTATGCGCAAAGGGCGCTGGGCCAAGATACAAGAATATATCATTATAGATTATCGCGAGCTAGGAACGTAGTCGAAACTACATTCGGTTTTATTATCCTCGCGATTTCGAGTGTTACATACAGCAATCAATATGAAGGTGGAAAATATATCATATGTCGTATTGGCTACTTGCGTCCTCCATAATTTCTTACGGACACGGAGTGCAGCATATATAACGAACAACAGGAGTGTGCAGAAGGGGAATTGTTAAAACGATGCTGAACAGATGGATAATTTGCAACCCGTTGATCATAGGAATATAAATAACTCTACGAAACAAAATAGGGACCGTTACAAAGAGTATTTTGTAGGAGAAGGAAGTATTCCGTGGCCGGAAGATATGTTGAATGTGTATAGAGCGTAAGTGTTTGATGTATTAAGAGGTTAGGTCACCTTGGACGAAGCAAAATTGCAGTCATTTTCGTCATTTTTTTAGGAAAATAATGAAATAAACAGAAAATTTAATATGAAGCCTGTTATTATACAACTCTCGCCGGAAATAATACGATTTTTTTTTCCTACAAAATGGCGACGGCAGAGCCATGATATGCAAGATCTTGAGGAGCGACGTTTTCCACGGTGTTCAATCTTACGGCTATACCGTTTGACTTGGAACAAAAAACAAAAAAGATCTATTTTCTGCATGTCTAAAACTAGAGAAGTACGTATGGAAATCCAGAAACATTCATTTGTCACGAAATGGTGAACATTGGAAGAAAAAGTGCAATTTTTTTATAAAAGAGTCAATTGCAAAGAATATGTTCAAGATATCGCAAAACTTTTTGGTTTTTTGTTCTAAGTCAAACGGTATAGCCGTAAGATTGAACACCGTGAAAAACGTCGCTCCTCAAGATCTTGCATATCATGGCTCTGCCGTCGCCATTTTGTAGGGAAAAAAATCGGATTATGTCCGGCGAGAGTTGTACAATAACAGGCTTCATATTGAATTTTCTGTTTAATTCATTATCTTCCTAAAAAAAATGCCGAAAATGCTAGACCCCACCAAGGAATAAAAGAATAAAAATTTGCAGTGACAACATTTAAAAAAAAGATTTGTATGCTTTTCGAATGGAATTAAAAGAATGCCGACGGTTAGACTCTTCCGCACGTACGGCCTACTCAGTGGCCACTCGGAGGCAAAGTTATATTGCGCGGTCTGTACACTAGAGTACTCACTTGAAGAGAAAATAAAAGTGCAATTTTTAAACGTATTTTAGAAAGGACATGGTTCACCGAAATGTTAATTGAAATGAAAAAAACCAAACGATGCGTCTTAAAGAGGAATGACTGATCTTTCTATTGCTTTATTGTTGAACGTTCTACAATGATTTCCTGGGTTTGTAGGAGCAATTAAAGCGAAAGGGAAATTTTTTGCTTCAAACTTGAATAACTCGGGCAAAAAAACGTACCTACAACCACCAATGAATACTGATTTTACACAGGAAGGTCGTCGCTTATTTTTTTTTGTTTGAGGAGTGTAGTAATGAAATAAATAAGGTCATAAATAAACTTACTTGACTGTGAGGCTGTGTATCAGTAGCGTCTATGTCATCTGCATCTGCATCTGCAGCTTCAACCTCAATATCTTCGACTTCGGGTTCGTCCCGCCTCGCTTCCACCTCGTCCAGGGGCTGATTAGAATCCTCTTCAATATTAGATACGCTCGCACTGGGGGTATCTTGGTCCTTGGTAAATGCTAATAACTCGTAATACCATAATGATGGCACATAAACATCTTCAGCCCCCTTCCCAGACCGTTTCGATGCCTCTACTTTTCGAAATTCTTTTCTAAATGACCCACGGAGCTTTTGAATTTTTTTTTAAACAAAATCCCTGTCTGCTTGCGGGAATATGGGCTTGCAATATGCAATGAGTTCATCGTAGCACTTCTTGCGTAAATTGCGATTTAAGTAATCCACTGATTTCACTTTCCAAAGACAAGGCATTCTTCTGTATAAAGTAAGCAGCTCTGTCAATGCGTTGTGACTCCACTTTGATTCGTCTGCCATAATTTTCACAGCAATCACACAGTACGTCACTAAAGTAGCCGAAGTATACGAACACGTATTGACACCTCGAATTTTCGTTTGATTCTGCCTTTTCTCCGTGTTTTCACTTAAAACGTAAGCATTGGTTCCTCCCTCCACAGGTCAAATTCCGAGTGGAGGTGGTTATAGCAAAATATAATTGGTTAAGGCGTGACAAAAGGGGCTGATTTGAGCCCAGGAGGACATGCAAAACGCTTTCGTCCTTCTTCCCGAACAGCGGTCGGGTAATAAAAATCAGGGGTTGTAAATACGTCTTTAGTTTACGTTTGGCAGCCAGATGTGGAAGCTCCGCGAGTTATTTCCTTATTTGACCACTGTCTTGGGATTCTGAAGGTTTAGTCCAGCAATAAAGACGTCATGGGCTGAAGCCCATCAGTGACGGCATTGCGGAGAGTCCCAGGAGTATGGCAATTAGAATTGCCAAGTGTTCGCCAGGCGCAGGATATAAACTAAAATATACCGAGTCTTAAGAGTCATGCTTAAAAAAGATGAATATGTAGGCGTAGGAGCGGGGTAATTAGAATATCTTGTTTTCAGACATTGATAAACTAAATTCAGTTTTATGGAAATACACGTGGTTCCACTGAATACCTTGCAATCAATCCGCCGCGTTCATCAGTAAGCCGCTGCTAGTATATTTTCATAAACACCTGATGTAAAACAACCTCTTAATCTATAGATCTATACAATGTCACCCACGCGTTGTTGTACTAAAAAATTACACGCGATTACTCGCGACGAGGGCCAATACACTTCGCGTAGGGACCCGGGAACAGGTACTTTGCGCGCGTGGGGTCCCGCCTGCGCCGTCCTCCCTATAAATTACAGACGGATCCCTTATCGCGAGAGTATATACACGCGCCCGAATATAAAAACAGAAGGACGCGCAACGATTGGGTGCAAGAAAAGGTTCGCCATAGGGAGGAAATATTACTATAAAGAGGTGGAAACTTCGCGTATGCATCCTTACAAGTACGACGATTGGTCATAATACAATCTCCGTCCTACGGCTTACCTTCTCTCGCGACGCATACGTGGAGCTAGTTTTTGTTTTGATATTCCAACGCGTGTTTATACTCGAACGATAAGGGATCCGTGTTTAATTTGAAGGCAGGACGGCGCAGGCGGAACCACGCGCGGTCAGCGGACTACCACTTTTCTTCCTGTGTCTTGTATCCGTGATACCATTTTTTTTTCATGAATTTTAAGCAGTTCCATACCCAAAGTACTCGCTAGCTTCGTTAAAAATAGTCCATGTTAAAAATAGTCCGATTTATATGAAATTTGTTATAATTTTCATTTGAGAAACATTAGGAATCCATCGGCATCACTTCCATATCGATGCGATAAAGAATAAAGAATACAGTTTTTCTGAAACAGGTATGAATCCTCGGCTGACCACAGCGAATCGAGGTCGGCGACCCACAGTCGAGGGTGAAATATTCATTACAGCGTATTAAGAAATTCTTTATTCTTTATCGTATCGATATAAAAGTAACACCAATGGATTCCTGGCGTTCTCCCAATTAAAATCATGTCAAATGTGATGCAAATCGGAGTACTTTTACACAAGCAATACAAATCTTAAAAGGAGTAGGCATCTTTTTACCACACTCTCTTATCGTATCGATATGGAAGGGACCCCAATGATTCTTGGCTCACCTTGGAGCCCGACGAGAGTGTAACTTATCCAAAACCACGATTAGATCGATGTAGACTCTGTGATCTGTACCGTGAACAAAATAATTGTGAAAACTTTGTTTTATGAAGGCTGCTCGGATTCCGTGGTCCGAACGATGACCAGAACGAGTAAAGAACCGTGCTGATTGGCCAAATTTTCCTTGGAGAGGAGGGACCTTCCTTCTGTGAATTCGACGGTGTAGGAGGGACCCTCCCCTCCCTCCCGATACCGTAGAGGTTTTAAACTAGACATCTGCTTACCAAAACTAGCCACATTGATCGGTCAGAGTCTCGCTAGGGTCGCGGTTTATGGCCGTTTTGTCCCGCGAGTTGCCGGTTGACGACGGTACCTGCGCGTTCAAAGTCATCGTACGCACTACCCACCGACAGAGCAATATACGGATTAACTCAGACTGAACAATGTCACCACGTTTTTTCTTGACCTTTACAAATTTGGCAAACAGATGTTGTCGAAACGTTCTTGGAAAAATAATAAATTATCGATCGTAAAGAAGGAATGAATTTTCGCCTGGCTCTGAGCCCCCTTTTGTCCCGACGCACGTGAGAAAGATGCCACCAATATAGCAATTAAGAAGTATTACCCACCAAGTCCACCATCAATACGTATCGCGGAGAGACACAGGAAGAAAAGGGGTAGTCCGCTGTCCGCACGTGGTTCCGCCTGCATCGCCCTCCTTTAAAATTGAACACGGCTCCCTTATCTCTTGAGTATAAACACGCGTTAGAATATCAAAACAAAAACTAGCTCCACGTATGCGCCGCGAGATAAGGTAAGCCACAGGACGGAGATTGTATTATGACCAATCGTACCTGTAAGGATGCATACGTGAAGTTTCCACCTCTGCATAGTAATATTTCCTCCCTATGGCGAACCTTCTTTTGCACCCAATCGTTATGCGTCCATCTGTTTTTATATTCGGGCGCGTGTATAGACTCGCGCGATAAGAGATCCGCGTGTAATTTGAAAAGAGGATGGCGCAGGCGAGACCACGCGCAAACTACTCCTTCTGTCCCCGGGTGCCCCCTCCAAGTGTCTTTAACGCTTATCGCGTGTAATCGCGTGTGATTTTTTAGTACAACAGCGCGGTGGTTGAAGCTGTATATGTAGATCAATTGTTTATAAAAATATATTAGCAGTGGATTGCTGATGAACGCGGCGGATTGATTGCAAGGTGTGCAATGTAACCACGCGTATTTCCACATACTTATAATGAAACTGAAATTAGTTTATTAATGGCTGAAAAAAAGATATTCTATTTACCCTGCTCCCACGACTACATATTTATCACCTTTAACCATGACTGTTGAGACTTGGGGTATTTATGTTTATTCCCTGCGCCTGGCGAACACCTGGATCGCCAATTCTAATTGCCATAATCCTGGGACTGTCCGCGACGCCTTCACCGATGGCCTTTTTAATTTTTATTGCTGGCCTAGGCCTTAATTAAGAGTCCCAGGCGAATGGTCACCAGCACCTTCTGTCACACCTTCACCAATTAGATTTTGGCGTAACCACCTCCACCCGGAATTTCAGCTACGGAGGGAGGATCCAATGTTTACGTGTGAAGGGGGGTTTGCGCCTTGTTGGGTCGAAAAATAGGTAATTTTTTGTGAATGTTTTCTATAAAAACGGTTCGTCAAATTAATTTGAGCTTTGGCAGGCCGTCTTATTGTATCTTGATCTATTGTTCTGAATTTTTGTATGACAGTGAAAAAACATGGCAGATACAAAAAGAGCGTTGAAAAATAATCGGGTGGTCCTGGCGTTGATGAAAAGTACTGTAAGGTTTATCCGAAACACACAAAAGATAAGAGATTCTTAATCTATATGAATGTGGCTATCGGTGGTAGTAGATTTATTAATACATATAAAAAAATGTTAAAATGACAGCCTTTTGAAAAAGGTGAAGCGTCCTGATTTGAGTCTGAAACAGGTTTTGCCGCAAAATCTGGAAAACTTCTTTAAATAAAAAAGGAATGGTAACAGATACGGCAATACATCTACTACCACCGATAGCCACATTCATATAGATTAAGAATCTCTTTTTTTTGTTTCGGATAAACTTTACAGTACTTTTCGTCAACGCCAGGATCACCCGATTATTTTCCAACGCTCTTTTTGTATCTGCCATGTTTTTTTTTCACTGTCACACAAAAATTCAGAACAATAGTTCAAGATACAATAAGACGGCCTGCCAAAGCTCAAATTAATTTGACGAACCGTTTTTATAGAAAAAATTCACAAAGAATTACCTATTTTTCAGCCCAACAAGGCGCAAACCCCCCTTAAGGGAAAACACGGAACAGAGGCAGAATGAAACGAAAAGTCAAAGTGTTTGAACATTAGATAGTTCAGTGACTTGTGAGTGTACCGTGTCATATTAAATATAATAATAATCACACATTAAGAAAATGAAAGACTCCTGGGGCAAGAAATTGACAACTGAATCTATTGATTTATACAGGCAAATGCCTTGGCTGTGGAAAATAAAAACCAAATAGTATTCAAATAGGAATTTAAAAACGGAATCGTACGACAGGTTCATCGACTTGGTGAAACCACACTTTCCGGAAGCCGATAAGGAATTCATCCGTAAAAACATATAAAGTCTTCGTGGAATTTTCCGGAAAGAGTTAAAAAAAGTGGCAGAGTCGAAACGTTCCGGCAAGGGGACAGAACAGATATACATACGTCCCTACCTTATGGTATTACGAGCAGATGTCATTTACGGTAGATCAGGAGACCCCAAGCACCAGTATGTCCAATATGGATGAAGCAGATCCAGGAACATCTTTCCTGGAGGAACCTTCCGAGGTGGAAGGAGACAATACAGCCATAACTAATTTAGAAGATGCAGAGGCAGTAATGATTGAAACGGTCCCCGCTGAAAGTGGAACTCAGCCTGATGATTGAGTAACTTTATTTGTTTATTTTATTATTATTACGAATACGGGCCAAAAGTACTAACTACGAAGAAAAATCATTTTAATGTAGGGCTGAAAGTAAACAAGAAACAGAATGTCTAATGAATAATATTTTATTGACAATTTTGCATTGGCATAAGAAAAGGAATGTAAACATTTATGAAATTATAGTTTATTTTCTATTATACCGATTTCACACTCTTGGATTGACTATGTATTACAATTGTACAGAGTTGTGCAGAATTACAATTGATTACTCCATAAATTATAATTACAAAGTAATTCAATTACATCATATTGAAACAGTAATATTAACACATGCGCAGACTGACAATATGCAAGGTGTTAAAAAAGTAATGTTCACTGGTTTGGTGGGTGAATGTACATCTGTGGACCGGTAGAGATTTGTAAACGAATCTTGCTACGAAATTGTTTATTACATTGAAATTAATGTTTGAACGATTAGATTGTGTAGAGTTGCACGTAGAGGCATGGACCTACTACTAAGTACTCTGCCGCTTTGATAGTTTCTACCCGAATGGTGGGGTCTGGCACAGTGGCCTGGTGGGCCTAACTAGGTCAATGCACCTTGCACTATTTTCTGTCCCTTTAAACGTCGTATTGTATTTGTTTACGTTTGGGGGTACGCACTGTGGCAGGCCCCACCGTTTGGGTAAATACTACCAAACGGGCACAGTTGTGGTATGCCCATACCTCTGCGTGCAACTCTACACAATCGAATCGTTGAAACATTAATTTCCAATGTAATAAACAAATTCGTAGCAAGATTTGTTTACAAATCTCTACCGGTCCACAGGTGTACATTCACCCACCAGACTAGTGAACATTAGTTTTTTAACACTCTGTACAGTGTACACAAATGATTATTATTAACGTATATGTATATTAATACTATTTAACACATTTAATTCGCTTGTACAACAAATGAGAGAAGGGTAAATAAAAGAAAAGGATTATCGCTACCCGGTGTCTGTTACCCGATTATAGACATGAAAGATAAATATAAACATTTATCTCAGATCTTCAGATCATTACACTAATTAGCAATTGAATTAATTGAAAAGTTAGAATTATGTAATTCAATTACGGCGTAATTTAATTATTATGTAATTGAAGTACAATGTAATGAAATTACGGTGTAATTGAAATAGCACAACTGTACAATTACCTACACGATACTCGCTCGACTTCATTACGCTCTCTCACCCTCTCCTTATTCCCGTCCATACAATCCTTCCTCTCCCACTCTGTCACCTGCTCTCGCTCCTTTTGACAATAATTATCGTATCACGCCCTCACGTCACTATTACATCACGCTCGTTCTCCTTACCATTCGCCATCCATTCTCTCTCTCTCTCTCTCTCTCTCTCTCTCTCTCTCTCCCTCCCTCTCTCTCTCCCTGCTTCATTCGTTCCCCAGCACTCATTCGGAAGGTGAGGCTTTTTTGGTATCCGCCTCCGATTATATTGGTTTTTGGATATTTTTTACAGGAGCAAAAAATAAGAAATACAGTTTTTCTTATATTGGCGCAATTACATATTTATGGAGTAAAAGAACCCTACGAAGTTCACAAAAGGAGGTACAAAAGTAACTGACGACAAGAACATCATGCATACAGCAACGTATGACGCAAATGAAATCTATATCAGGTTTTATTCAAAACAATTTTAATATGATAATATTTCTGAAACTAACAATAGAATCTTTTGTACCTCTTCTAATGGACTATGAGGGGTGGTTACACCATCTACATGTGCAAACGAGACGATATAATAAAAACACGTTTTTCTTATTTTTTGCTGTTCTACAACACATCCAAAAACTAAAGCAATCGAAGGCGTACATCCTAGAAACATCTCCTTCTTAGACACACGCTGCACATAATATCCTGTATGACACAGTCTATTAAGGGGTCATGCCTACCTGTGAGGTCTGAAAGGCAAGTATTTTTTTTTGCAAATACTTGAAGACCTTTTTAAATAAACGGCTGTGTATTCGAAAGTATATATTTGAAAGTTCTTTTATTTTTATTTGCAATGCCATATATAAATAAATAAAGGTTTTATCGGCGATCTCCCGACAAGGTTTTTTTATTTAAGCACTTTAGGATGACCGTGAATGTAGCTATGAACTGTTTCATCAGAAATAAAAAATCGACCAAATTTAGTTAGTATATTAAATTATCTAGTGCTTAAACGTTCATTATCCCGAAAAATGAATTTGCTACAAAATCGCGACTGTTTCATAGTAAAAGTATCGACTTTCGCCACAGAATCGCTCTCATTTCTTATCATCTTAAATCATTTTCCATCTATAAAATAAAAACTACGCAACGAAATTTAAAAAGCCACGATTAATAATTGAATATACTAACTGAATTTGAACAAATTTGTTATTTCTGATGAACCAGATCAAACCTACAGTCGCAGTCACCCTAAAGTACTTAAATAAAAAACGCTGTTGGGAGATCGCCTATTAATCCTTTATTTATTTATATATCGCATTGCAAAAAACAACAAGAACTTTAAAATATATATTTTCGAATACACAACCGTTTATTTAAACAAGTCTTCAAGTCTTTGCAAAAAACCTAAAATACTTGTGTTTTCAGACCTGACTGATAGGCGTGACCCCTTAATACATGAACCACTTACGCTCTATACACATTCAACATGTCTTCCTGCCACGGAACACTTCCTTCTCCTACAAAATATTCTTTATAGCGGTCTCTATTTTGTTTCGCAGAGTTGTTAATATTCCTGGGAATGGCGGGTTGCAAATTATGCATCTGTATTGCATTATTCTGCCAATCCCCCACTTGCATACTCCTGTTGTTAGTTAAATATGATGTACTCCGTCTCCGTAAGAAATTATGCAGAACGCATGTAGCCAATACGACATATGATATATTTTCCACCTTCATATTGATGGCGGTATGTAAGACTCGAAATCTCGAGGATAATACAGGGTGCTCCAAAAATGCTGCGGTTCCTTGAAGGGGGTGACTCGGGGGGTAATTGCAAACAACTTTTTCCTTTGCGAAAATGTTCTCCGAGGTTTCGTTAACGAGATATTAACAAAAAGCAGCGACCAATCAGAGCCCGAGTCTGGCGGCCGAGTTCCCGTGCTAGCGTGGCCGCGTGCCGCGCTGCGACTACGAACAAGCAACTCGGCATGCATCGAAGGAAATTGGGTAGAATGGCAAATGAAAAAGACGTAACAAATAAAATCGAACATTTTGTCGTGATTTGTTTGTCATTTAAAGTGAATAATGAATAAAGGTGAAATGGATGAAAATCATGTCTAACGTAAAAAGACGAATACAAAGGTTTTCTTTAGAAGAATCGAAAATAATAATTATTTGAAGTGGGAGGATAAGGAATACGTAAATTTCTTTGTGTTAATAACGTAGCCACGACAAGGTAATGTAACAGGAAATGAACGAAAAGTGATCATAGTTCGTTATTGTGATTAAAATCCATAATTCAATAACGGCCAACAGTGTTGCTTTTAACGAATAAGTTTGTTTAAAAACCCCTAAGAAATATTTAGGTATGAAAATTTTTAGAATTATCGCCGGAAATAAGCCAGAGCCTGCGTTAAATTTAAGAAATAATAGGTAGTCGCCAATAATGTAACTAAAACTCACCCTTTCGAAAATTTACCTGCAGCTTGAAAACCTGTGTCACTAGGTCACTGAACCGATCCTGGTCATCGACAGACGCGCCGAGTGCACAGCTGATCTCAGGTACACGACACCATCCAAAGTTAAGGGTCCCAACGTCAAGTGCGTCCGGGTTAATGTACCGAATATTCACTTCACTGCACACCTACTAACACTGATCACTTAATTTATTTTTCATGGAACGTGTTGTTTCTACGTTATAAAAATTAGTGGAAATGAATTTTTACTTGGCGTTCGGAGCCGTGGGTATTTCCGCGCAAATTCTCACGCTGCAGCACTTGCGTCCCCGTTGTTCAGGGGGTACACCCAGAACATCGCGTAATATTCTTCATCAGAGTACATTTCTGCGACGTGATTGCTAGCTGACTGACAGGATTTTTTCCAAGCAACTTCCTCTACCCCCAAGTAGCTTCTCTCGTTCCATTATGAGTTAACCCCCACCAGGACAAGAGGCGTGAGGTAAAAAGAACCCATCACATTTTCGAAACACACGTGCTTTGCAGAAGTGCAACGAACGAACCGTCGTACACTTTCACAAAAGCCCGCGCTCCGTCCTTTTACTGCCAATGTACCCATTGCTTCGAGGTAGGCAGCAGACACCACGTGTTTCGGTTCGAAAGGGTCCGAAGAGAAGAGAAACAGAAAGTCTTCGAGGTGCTATAAAGAAGAAAATGCATACCATTCCTGTTTCCCCTTTCCGATACCCTGAGTTCACGTCTGCTACGAGGCGGAACCAATTATGTCATAAATTATCCAAAACTGTAGGAAACCGTTCTCTACCGCTGACTAGCGGGACAATACGATCATAAACCGCGACCCTGGCGAAATGCTCTGGCCGATCAGCCTGCTTAATTTTGGAGAACTAGAATTTAAAAAGTATTATCCAACATCAATACGCCACGCGGAGAGACAGAGGAAGAAAATGGGTAGTCCGCTGACAGCGCGTGGTCCCGCCTGCGTCGTCCTTCCTTCAAATTAAAGACAGATCCCTTATCTCTAGAGTATAAACACGCGCTCGAATTTCAAAACAATAGCACGTGTTGACGTATTCCGTGCGAGAAAAGGTGGCCTTGAAATCCGATTGGCCCTAATCTAACCAATCTGCCTTGCATCCCTCCCAAACGGTCACTGTTTTGAAGAGGCCTTCTTCACAGCAATGTCACCTCTCCGAGGCCCACCAGTATAAACACGCGCTCGAATTTCTAAACAAAAGCACGCGTTGACGTATTCCGTGCGAGAGAAGGTGGGCCTCGGGGAGGCGATATTGCTGTGAAGAAGGCTCTTCAAAACAGGGAGGGATGCTGGGCAGATTGGTTAGATTAGGACCAATCGGACTTCAAGCCCACCTTTTCTCGCACGGAATACGTCAACGCGTGCTTTTATTTTGAAATTCGAGCGCGTGTTTATACTCGAGAGATAAGAGATCAGTCTTTAATTTAAAGGAAGGACGACGCAGGCGGGACCACTCGTTGTCAGCAGACTACCCCAAACACGTGGTGTCTACTGCCTACCTCGAAGCAATGGGTACATTGGTAGTAAAAGGACGGAGCGCGGGCTTTTGTGAAAGTGTACGACGGTTCGTTCGTTGCACTTCTGCAAAGCACGTGTGTTTCGAAAATGTGATGGGTTCTTTTTACCTCACGCCTCTTGTCCTGGTGGGGGTTAACTCATAATGGAACGAGAGAAGCTACTTGGGGGTAGAGGAAGTTGCTTGGAAAAAATCCTGTCAGTCAGCTAGCAATCACGTCGCAGAAATGTACTCTGATGAAGAATATTACGCGATGTTCTGGGTGTACCCCCTGAACAACGGGGACGCAAGTGCTGCAGCGTGAGAATTTGCGCGGAAATACCCACGGCTCCGAACGCCAAGTAAAAATTCATTTCCACTAATTTTTATAACGTAGAAACAACACGTTCCATGAAAAATAAATTAAGTGATCAGTGTTAGTAGGTGTGCAGTGAAGTGAATATTCGGTACATTAACCCGGACGCACTTGACGTTGGGACCCTTAACTTTGGATGGTGTCGTGTACCTGAGATCAGCTGTGCACTCGGCGCGTCTGTCGATGACCAGGATCGGTTCAGTGACCTAGTGACACAGGTTTTCAAGCTGCAGGTAAATTTTCGAAAGGGTGAGTTTTAGTTACATTATTGGCGACTACCTATTATTTCTTAAATTTAACGCAGGCTCTGGCTTATTTCCGGCGATAATTCTAAAAATTTTCATACCTAAATATTTCTTAGGGGTTTTTAAACAAACTTATTCGTTAAAAGCAACACTGTTGGCCGTTATTGAATTATGGATTTTAATCACAATAACGAACTATGATCACTTTTCGTTCATTTCCTGTTACATTACCTTGTCGTGGCTACGTTATTAACACAAGGAAATTTACGTATTCCTTATCCTCCCACTTCAAATAATTATTATTTTCGATTCTTCTAAAGAAAACCTTTGTATTCGTCTTTTTACGTTAGACATGATTTTCATCCATTTCACCTTTATTCATTATTCACTTTAAATGACAAACAAATCATGACAAAATGTTCGATTTTATTTGTTACGTCTTTTTCATTTGCCATTCTACCCAATTTCCTTCGATGCATGCCGAGTTGCTTGTTCGTAGTCGCAGCGCGGCACGCGGCCACGCTAGCACGGGAACTCGGCCGCCAGACTCGGGCTCTGATTGGTCGCTGCTTTTTGTTAATATCTCGTTAACGAAACCTCGGAGAACATTTTCGCAAAGGAAAAAGTTGTTTGCAATTACCCCCCGAGTCACCCCCTTCAAGGAACCGCAGCATTTTTGGAACACCCTGTATACCGAATGTATTTTCGACTACGTTCCTAGCTCGCGACAATCTATAATTAAAAATTCTTTTGTCATGGTCCACTTCCCTTTGCGCATAAGGCTTTAAAAAATTGTTAGTCAAAGCAAACGCTTCATCGCCTAAAAAGGCGAAGTTTAAATTTTGTACTGTTTCAGTATTATCCGGCAAATTCAACTGCCCGTTATTTAAACGTCTCATAAATTCCGTATGTTCGATAACACCCCCATCCGATATCCTTCCATTTTTGCCGACGTCGACAAAAATGAATTCGTAATTAGAATCGACTAACGCCATTAGGACGATACTATAATAATTTTTATAATTATAATAAAATGCTCCAGAATCCGGTGGTGGAACAATTCGGATGTGTTTTCCATCCATAGCACCTCCGCAGTTGACAAAATCCCATTTGTTATGGAACCCTTCTGCTATCTTTTTCCACTCGTCCTTGGTATTCGGGAACTATGACAAAAAATACATACAGAAATAAAAAAATGAAATAGGAAGCGCGCACAGAGATGATGTTGACAACGAAACGTCTGTGGCGTGACCTGCGCACCACACAAGTTTCACGAACAACAGGCGGGCATACCGACAGACAGACACGGACTTATTGTTTTTTAATTTCTTTCCTATTTCTTATTTTATTAATTTTTTTTGTTTGAAGGAAGAAGAAGTGCCTGTCACGAACAATCGGCTAGATAAGGCTACTAGGAAAGGTGGCAAGAAAAGAAAGCCAGAACAAGATGCATGCGAATTTTACCGAACATGCACCGAAGTATTAAAGACGCCATCCAACTAGTTCCTTAACGGTATTATCGTTTTCTCTGAAATTGAGAATAGGAAAAATAGAGCGACGCAATGGTGCACGCCGCTCAGAAACTTTTCCAACGGAGCGCCTCTAATGCAGCATTATTGTTATTCTTTGTATGCGTATTATTAATTTGTAACCCTTACCTTTAAGAATTCAGTCCGTAGGACCTGATATAGTACTTTGCAAGTCTCGGGAATTATCTTGGATAATGAAGGAGCTGATATCCCCGTACTAAATTTTAAATCTTCGTAAGATCGTCCAGTAGCCAAAAATCGTAACGTGGCGATGAGACGTTGCTCTGCACTGATGCTCCGTCTCATGACTGTGTCCTGCTTCGCGATTCTGTTTTCAACTAGTTTCAACAGTTCATCGAACGCTTGAGAATCCATCCGCAAATAATTTCGGTAATCCTCTTGGTACTCCTGTCTCAGCTCTCGAACAAGGGCTCCATCATTTGAATTTGCTCGGTATTGTTTCACCCAAACACGGCGCTTCCTTCTTCTGTCTCTTCTCCGCTCTGCTTCTGTTAAATATACAGCAGCAGCAGTAGCAGCAGCAGCAATGACCAAGTTCCGGCGACGATTGTCGTTTATCGCCAACTTCACAATGTCGAACTGATCACTGCCGGAATCTCCACACACCACGCAGAACTGTGGGTAGTACTGTTTTTTTTTTGTCACGCACGTCACTGATTCTGCAGTTGGTTCGGTGTAACGAACACACGTAATCACCTAACCCAACTTATTAATTTACAATTAAAAGAAACAATTATAAGCAACAATTAAATGTAACAATTAACAAGAACAATTAACAGTACCAATTAATGGTAACAATTAACAGTAAAAATTAATAGTAACAAGTAATAGTAACACTTAACAGTAACAAATAATAATAACAATTAACAGTAAAAATGAAATAATGCGTGCGCGATACGTGGAGTTTGTAAGCCGGTTCGAGAACAAGTGACCGCTTCCTGAATTTTCGCCGGCTAAAAAGGAACGACTAGACAGAGTTAGAGATAGCGAAGAAGAAAGATAGTGACAGCCCAAAAACGGGGATGAAAGGGGCAAAACAGAGAAAAACGTAGACAGGGTGAAGAGAAAGCGTGGGATAAGAAAAGTGTCCTTCGGTTCGCAAACGCCTGGCCGCCAAATGTTTCTGACGATGACCAGGCCTGTGCGAACCCTTGAAACTAAGTATGTATGTAGATGGAAGAACAAACGGCAGAAAGTAATAAAAAGGTACATACAGGGTGTCCGCGGGAACAGTAAACAGTTGGATATTTCCTAACGTATTCGAGATAGAAAAACAATGTTTATATGGGATTCCATGGTTCGATGAGGCAATTTTATTAGGCCAAACAATTTTTTCTTACATTATTATTTTTAAAGATACGATGGTCAAGTTCTGTTTTTTAAATATGCGGAAATTAACCACCCGCATAGTTATCAGTCAAATCAGTTTTGACCCTTTCTTAAATCGCGTTCATTTCGTACTAGAGATCCCGGCGTAGAACGTGTATTGAAGATACACGTGTATACGTGTTGCGAAATTCACGGATCGTAGTATCCGTGTACCCGTGTGTTCCTGGCGTTCTCCCAATTAAAATTATCACAATATCATGCAAATCGGACTACTTTTACACAAACAATACAAATTATAAAAGGAGTAGGCATTTCTTAAACGCACTCTCTAATCGTATCGATATGGAAGTGACACCAATGATTCCTGGCTCAACCAGGAGCCCGACAAGAGTGTAACTTATCCAAAATCATGATTAGATCGATGTAGACTCTGTGATCCGTACGGTAATCAAAATAGTTGTGAAAACTTTGTTTTATGAAGAATGCTCGGATTTCGTGGTCCGAACGATGACCAGAACGAGCAAAGAACCTTGCTGATTGGCTAAATTTTCCTTGGAGAGGAGGGACCTTCTCTCTATGAGTTCGACGGTGTAGGAGGAACCCCCCCTCTCCCTCTTCACAGCGTAGAGGGTGAAAATTAGACATCTGCTTACCAAAACTACCCAGATGGATCGGCCAGAGTCTCGACATGGTCACGGTTTATAACCGTATTGTCCCGCGGGTCAGCGATGGAATCCGCCGATGGAGCAATATACTCATTAACTCAGAGCGAAGAAAGTCGAAACCCTTGAAAAACGGCACGATGTCGATATTGTCGATTGCCCCTTTTCGACATCTGGCAGACAAATGCTTCCCGACGAAACCTTCGGAAACAAGCAATTGCCTAGTTGTAAACGAATGAATGAATTTGGCTTCGTAAATTGTTAAATCGCCCGCTGTAAACGAGAAACGAATTTCCGCTTCGCTCTGAGCCCGCTTTTGTCCCGCAACACGGAACACTAAGTATATAGTTTTTTCATATAATTTTTAAATAGGTACAAAAATTAGTCCATTAGTACGTTTATTACGGTTACTTTCCTTATATTTATTCTCTTTTTATAAGGTTCTTTGCTCGTTCTGGTTATCGTTCTGGTCATCGACCACGGAATGCCTACTCCTTTTATAATTTGTATTGTTTGTGTAAAAGTAGTCCGATTTGCATGATATTTGTGATAATTTTAATTGGGAGAACGCCAGGAATCCATTAGTGTTAATTTTATATCGATGCGACGAAGAATAACGAATTTCTTAATACGCTGTAATGAATATTTCACCCTCGACTGTGAGTCGCCGACCTCGATTCGCTGCGGTCGGCCAAGGATTCATACCTGTTTCAGAAAAACTGGATTCTTTATTCTTCATCGTATCGATATGGAAGTGATATCGATGGATTCCTTACGTTTTTCAAATGAAAATTATACCAAATTTCATGTAAATCGGGCTATTTTTAACGAAGTTATGGAAATCAATTTATTATGAAGATTCCTTAATTACAATCCGATTTGTGTCGTTTTTGGACCATTTTCATCGGGAAAACACAAGGAAACGATTCACGTCGCTTTCGCCACGATCCGGTGAGAAATGTAGAGTTTTCGATTCGCCACGTCTTAGGGGATAACATTGTACGGCCCCCCCTGGTCACGAGGGTCGAAGTCCTCGAAACCCATCATCGAGACACGGCTTATCGACGGCGTTGCCTCTGGGTCTTGGCTGCCAGGATCGGCTGCCGGCTCGGAACGCGGTCCAGGATTTCCGTGCCGTTGGAAATCCTGAAGCGCGTGCCGGGCCCTTGGTTTCAAGTGCCGTTTTCCTTTTCCAACTACCTTTTCTGTCTCTTATGTAAACTCTTCTGGAGTCGAGGTTGGCGCGCGGGCAGGATCGTGGTGTTTTCTGGCGCGCGGGCAGGACTGTGGTGCTTTCTGGCGCGCCACACCTTTTCGAACGCGCCACGCAAGAGCGTTAGTGAAAAATTTTACCTGCATCACGAGCAATCAGAAGAATGCCCCCCTTAAGTGTATTTATCGTCTATCAATAATAGTTTTTATATTAAAACGAGCAATGACATGGTGATTATTGCCGTCAATAGTAATAATTATGATCGTCACAACAGGGAATGTGTTAACTGCAATTTCATTTGCCATCGCATTGTCGGGGAAACATTTGGACATTTTTTAATGTACCCTTGTAAAATGTTACAGTCGTTATAACTCAGTCATAAACCATTTCCAGAATTTATCGATGATATACATCGAACAGGTAGTACACAATAGGGCCCTTTACACGGACGTTCCCGGCGCGCGTTCCCGGCGTGCGTTCCGGCTTGCGGCACGCAAAAGTACGTGAACGCCGGAGCGACGCTCCTGCGTGCGCGCCAGAAGATTATACTCGCCACTACTTAGAGACAACGGGTTCGGCCTCACATTTCTACGTCGACTCCATTCACATGTTTTTTCCACGATCCACCGCAGTGGTGTATTGTGTACTACCTGTTCGATGTATATCATCGATTTGCGAAACGATCGGTGATAGGTATACCTTGATATAGGTATACCTTGATAGGTATACCTGGCTTATAGAGGATATCATAAATGCTATTACTGTAGGGTACACTGAAACATCTGTTTTTACGAAGCTACATTTGGTTGATCTGAAGGTGCTATAAATTATGGAAATGGTTTATGACTCAGTTATAACGACTGTAAAATTTTACAAGGGTACTTTAAAATATCCAAATGTTTCCCCGGCAATGCGATGGCAAATGAAATTGCAGGTAACACATTCACTGTTGTGACGATCATAATTATTACTATTGACGGCAATAATTACCACGTCATTGCTTGTTTTAATATAAAAACTAATATTGATAGACAATAAATACACATAGGTATGCAAGCGATGTTATATGTAGGATAAATGATGAAGAGGTGTAATGTGCAAGATGTTTTGAAGAAAGGGGGTAGTCTTCTGATGGCACGTGATGCAGGTCAAATTTTTCACCCACGCTCTTGCTTGGCGCGCAAGAAAGCACCACACTCCTGCCCGCGCGCCAGAAAGCACCACGCTCCTGGCCGCGCTCCATACTCGACTCCAGAAGAGTTTACGTAAGAGACAGAAAAGGTAGTTAGAAAAGGAAAACGGCACTTGAAACCAACGGTTCGGCGTGGCGCGTGGATTTCCGACAGTTTTGAAATCCTGGAGCGCGCGCCGAGCCTGGCAGCCGATCCTGGCAGCCAAGACTCCAGAGGCAACGCCGTCGATAAGCCGTGCCTCGATGGGTTTCGAGGACTTGGACCCTCGAGACCAGGGGGGCCGTGCAATGTTGCCCCCTAAGACGTGACGAATCAAAAATTCTACATTTCTCACCGGATCTTGGCGAAAGTGACGTGAATCGTTTCCTTATGTTTTCCCGATGAAAATGATCCAAAAACGACACAAATCGGATTGTAATTAAGGAATCTTCATAATAAATTGATTCCCATAACTTCGTTAAAAATAGCTCGATTTATATGAAAGTTGGTAGGCATAATTTTCATTTGAAAAACATGAGAAATCCCTCGGTATCGCTTCCATATCGATACGATAAAGAATAAAGTATACAATTTTTCTGAAACAGGTATGAATCCTTGGCCGACCGCAGCGAATCGAGGTCGGCGACCCACAGTCGAGGGTGAAATAAGTCGTTACAGCGTATTAAGAAATTCTTTATTCTTCATCGTATCGATATGAAAGTAACACTAATGGATTCCTCGCGTTCTCCCAATTAAAATTATCACAAATATCATCGGACTACTTTTACATAATCAATACAAATTATAAAAGGAGTAGGCATTTCTTAAACGCACTCTCTTATCGTATCGATGTGGACGTGACAAATGGATTCCTGGCTCACCCTGGAGTCCGACGAGAGTGTAACTTATCCAAAAGCTTGTGTAAAAGTAATCTGATTTGCATGATATTTGTGATAATTTTAATTGGGAGAACGCGAGGAATCCATTAGTGTTACTTTCATATCGATACGATGAAGAATAAAGAATTTCTTAATACGCTGTAACGACTTATTTCACCCTCGACTGTGCGTCGCCGACCCCGATTCGCTGCGGTCGGCCAAGGATTCATACCTGTTTCAGAAAAATTGTATACTTTATTCTTTATCGTATCGATATGGAAGTGATACCGAGGGATTTCTCATGTTTTTCAAATGAAAATTATGCCTACCAACTTTCATATAAATCGAACTATTTTTAACGAAGTGATGGGATTCAATTTATTATGAAGATTCCTTAATTACAATCCGATTTGTGTCGTTTTTGGACCATTTTCATCGGGAAAACATAAGGAAACGATTCACGTCACTTTCGCCAAGATCCGGTGAGAAATGTAGAATTTTTGATTCATCACGTCTTAGGGGGCAACATTGCACGGCCCCCCTGGTCTCGAGGGTCCAAGTCCTCGAAACCCATCGAGGCACGGCTTATCGACGGCGTTGCCTCTGGAGTCTTGGCTGCCAGGATCGGCTGCCAGGCTCGGCGCGCGCTCCAGGATTTCAAAACTGTCGGAAATCCACGCGCCACGTCGAACCCTTGGTTTCAAGTGCCGTTTTCCTTTTCTAACTACCTTTTCTGTCTCTTACGTAAACTCTTCTGGAGTCGAGCTTGGAGCGCGGCTAGGAGCGTGGTGCTTTCTGGCGCGCGGGCAGGAGTGTGGTGCTTTCTTGCGCGCCACGCAAGAGCGTGGGTGAAAAATTTGACCTGCATCACGTGCCATCAGAAGACTACCCCCTTTCTTCAAAACATCTTGCACATTACACCTCTTCATCATTTATCGTACATATAACATCACTTGCATACCTATGTGTATTTATTATCTATCAATATTAGTTTTTATATTAAAACAAGCAATGACGTGGTAATTATTGCCGTCAATAGTAATATTTATGATCGTCACAACAGTGAATGTGTTACCTGCAATTTCATTTGCCATCGCATTGCCGGGGAAACATTTGGATATTTTAATGTACCCTTGTAAAATTTTACAGTCGTTATAACTGAGTCATAAACCATTTCCATAATTTATAGCACCTTCAGGTCAACCAAATGTAGCTTCGTAAAAACAGATGTTTCAGTGTACCCTACAGTAATAGCATTTATGATATCCTCTATAAGCCAGATATATCAAGGTATACCTATCACCGATCGTTTCGCAAATCGATGATATACATCGAACAGGTAGTACACAATACACCACTGCGGTGGATCGTGGAAAAAACATGTGAATGGAGTCGACGTAGAAATGTGAGGCCGAACCCGTTGTCTCTAAGTAGTGGCGAGTATAACCTTCTGGCGCGCACGCAGGAGCGTCGCTCCGGCGTTCACGTACTTTTGCGTGCCGCAAGCCGGAACGCACGCCGGGAACGCGCGCCGGGAACGTCCGTGTAAAGGGCCCTAATACACTACTGCGGTGGATCGTGTAAAAAGCATGTGAAGTCGACGTAGAAATGGGAGCCCGAACTCGCTGTCTCTAAGTAGTGACGGGTACGACCTCCTGGCCCGCGCGAAGTAACGCCGCGATCCGGCTTCACGTACTTTGGCGTGTCGCGCGGCGCGAGGCGCGCCGGACCGCGCGCCGGATCGCGCGCCGGAACGTCCGTGTAAAGGGCCCTTTTGACTCGTGTAACTCGATTGACTTGTTTGACTCGTTCGACTCGTTTGACTCGATTGACTCGTTTGACTCGTTTGACACGATTGCCCTGTTCGACCCGTTTGACCCGTTTGACTCGTTTGGCTCGTTCAACTCGCTTGACTCGATTGTCCTGTTCGACCCGTTTGACCCGTTTGACACGTTTGACTCGTTTGACTCGTTTGACTCGTTTGACTCGTTTGACTCGTTTGACTCGTTTGACTCGTTCGACTCGTTTGACTGATTTGACTCGTTTGACTCGTTTGACTCGTTTGACTCGTTTGACTCGTTTGACTCGTTTGACACGTTTGACTCGTTTGACTCGTTTGACTCGTTTGACTCGTTTGACTCGTTTGACTCGTTTGACTCGATTGTCCTGTTCGACCCGTTTGACTCGTTTGACTCGTTTGACTCGTTTGACTCGTTTGACTCGTTTGACTCGTTTGACTCGTTTGACTCGTTTGACTCGTTTGACTCGTTTGACTCGTTTGACTCGTTTGACTCTTTTGACTCGTTTGACTCGTTTGACTCGTTTGACTCGTTTGACTCGTTTGACTCGTTTGACTCGTTTGACCCGTTTGACTCGATTGACTCGTTTGACTCGTTTGACTCGTTCGACTCGTTTGATTCGTTTGACTCGTTTAACTCGCTTGACTCGATTGTCCTGTTCGACCCGTTTGACTCGTTTGACTCGTTTGACTCGGTTGACTCGATTGTCCTGTTCGACCCGTTAGACCCGTTTGACTCGATTGACTCGTTTGACACGTTTGACTCGTTTGACACGTTTGACTCGTTTGACTCGTTTGACTCGTTTGACTCGTTTGACTCGTTTGACTCGTTTGACTCGTTTGACTCGTTTGACTCGTTTGACTCGTTTGACTCGTTTGACTCGTTTGACTCGTTTCGCTCGTTTGACTCGTTTGACTCGTTTCACTCGATTGTCCTGTTCGACCCGTTTGACCCATTTGACACATTTGACTCGTTTGACTCGTTTGACTCGTTTGACTCGTTTGACTCGTTTGACTCGTTTGACTCGTTTAACTCGCTTGACTCGATTGTCCTGTTCGACCCGTTTGACTCGTTTGACTCGTTTGACTCGTTTGACTCGTTTCACTCGTTTGACTCGTTTGACTCGTTTGACTCGTTTCACTCGTTTGACTCGTTTCACTCGTTTGACTCGTTTCACTCGTTTGACTCGTTTCACTCGTTTGACTCGTTTCACTCGTTTGACTCGTTTCACTCGTTTGACTCGTTTCACTCGTTTGAGTCGTTTGACTCGATTGTCCTGTTCGACCCGTTTGACGCTGTTGACTCGTTTGATTCGTTTGACTCTTTTGGCTCGTTCAACTCGCTTGACTCGATTGTCCTGTTCGACCCGTTCGACCCGTTTGACTCGATTGACTCGTTTGACTCGTTTGACCCGTTTGACTCGTTTGACTCGTTTGACTCGTTTGACTCGTTTCACTCGTTTGACACGTTTGACTCGTTTCACTCGTTTGACTCGATTGTCCTGTTCGACCCGTATGACCCATTGGACTCGTTTGACTCGTTTGACTCGTTTGACTCGTTTGACTCGTTTGACTCGTTTGACTCGTTTGACTCGTTTGACTCGTTTGACTCGTTTGACTCGTTTGACTCGTTTGACTCGTTTGACTCGTTTGACTCGTTTGACTCGTTTGACTCGTTTGACTCGTTTGACTCGTTTGACTCGTTTGACTCGTTTGACTCGTTTGACTCGTTTGACTCGTTTGACTCGTTTGACTCGTTTGACTCGTTTGACTCGTTTGACTCGTTTGACTCGTTTGACTCGTTTGACTCGTTTGACTCGTTTGACTCGTTTGACTCGTTTGACTCGTTTGACTCGTTTGACTCGTTTGACTCGTTTGACTCGTTTGACTCGTTTGACTCGTTTGACTCGTTTGACTAGTTTGACTCGTTTGACTCGTTTGACTCGTTTGACTCGTTTGACTCGTTTGACTCGTTTGACTCGTTTGACTCGTTTGACTCGTTTGACTCGTTTGACTCGTTTGACTCGTTTGACTCGTTTGACTCGTTTGACTCGTTTGACTCGTTTGACTCGTTTGACTCGATTGTACTGTTCGACCCGTTTGACTCGTTTGACTCGTTTGACTCGTTTGACTCGTTTGACTCGTTTGACTCGTTTGACTCGTTTGACTCGTTTGACTCGTTTGACTCGTTTGACTCGTTTGACTCGTTTGACTCGATTGTACTGTTCGACCCGTTTGACCCGTTTGACTCGTTTGACTCGTTTGATTCGATTGTACTGTTCGACCCATTTGACCCGTTTGACTCGTTTGAGTCGTTTGAGTCGTTTGAGTCGTTTGAGTCGTTTGAGTCGTTTGACTCGTTTGACTCGTTTGACTCGTTTGACTCGTTTGACTCGTTTGACTCGTTTGACTCGTTTGACTCGTTTGACTCGTTTGACTCGTTTCACTCGTTTCACTCGTTTCACTCGTTTGACTCGTTTGACTCGTTTGACTCGTTTCACTCGTTTGACTCGTTTGACTCGTTTGACTCGTTTGACTCGTTTGACTCGTTTGACTCGTTTCACTCGTTTGACTCGTTTCACTCGTTTGACTCGTTTGACTCGTTTGACTCGTTTGACTCGTTTGACTCGTTTGACTCGTTTGACTCGTTTGACTCGTTTGACTCGTTTGACTCGTTTGACTCGTTTGACTCGTTTGACTCGTTTGACTCGTTTGACTCGTTTGACTCGTTTGTCTCGTTTGACTCGTTTGACTCGTTTGACTCGTTTGACTCGTTTGACTCGTTTGACTCGTTTGACTCGTTTGACTCGTTTGACTCGTTTGACTCGTTTGACTCGTTTGACTCGTTTGACTCGTTTGACTCGTTTGACTCGTTTGACTCGTTTGACTCGTTTGACTCGTTTGACTCGTTTGACTCGTTTGACTCGTTTGACTCGTTTGACTCGTTTGACTCGTTTGACTCGTTTGACTCGTTTGACTCGTTTGACTCGTTTGACTCGTTTGACTCGTTTGACTCGTTTGACTCGTTTGACTCGTTTGACTCGTTTGACTCGTTTGACTCGTTTGACTCGTTTGACTCGTTTGACTCGTTTGACTCGTTTGACTCGTTTGACTCGTTTGACTCGTTTGACTCGTTTGACTCGTTTGACTCGTTTGACTCGTTTGACTCGTTTGACTCGTTTGACTCGTTTGACTCGTTTGACTCGTTTGACTCGTTTGACTCGTTTGACTCGTTTGACTCGTTTGACTCGTTTGACTCGTTTGACTCGTTTGACTCGTTTGACTCGTTTGACTCGTTTGACTCGTTTGACTCGTTTGACTCGTTTGACTCGTTTGACTCGTTTGACTCGTTTGACTCGTTTGACTCGTTTGACTCGTTTGAGTCGTTTGAGTCGTTTGAGTCGTTTGAGTCGTTTGAGTCGTTTGACTCGTTTGACTCGTTTGACTCGTTTGACTCGTTTGACTCGTTTGACTCGTTTGACTCGTTTGACTCGTTTGACTCGTTTGACTCGTTTGACTCGTTTGACTCGTTTGACTCGTTTGACTCGTTTGACTCGTTTGACTCGTTTGACTCGTTTGACTCGTTTGACTCGTTTGACTCGTTTGACTCGTTTGACTCGTTTGACTCGTTTGACTCGTTTGACTCGTTTGACTCGTTTGACTCGTTTGACTCGTTTGACTCGTTTGACTCGTTTGACTCGTTTGACTCGTTTGACTCGTTTGACTCGTTTGACTCGTTTGACTCGTTTGACTCGTTTGACTCGTTTGACTCGTTTGACTCGTTTGACTCGTTTGACTCGTTTGACTCGTTTGACTCGTTTGACTCGTTTGACTCGTTTGACTCGTTTGACTCGTTTGACTCGTTTGACTCGTTTGACTCGTTTGACTCGTTTGACTCGTTTGACTCGTTTGACTCGTATGACTCGTTTGACTCGTTTGACTCGTTTGACTCGCTTGACCCGATTGACTCGATTAACTCGTTTGACTCGTTTGACTCGTTTGACTCGTTTGACTCGTTTGACTCGTTTAACTCGTTTGACTCGTTTGACTCGTTTGACTCGTTTGACTCGTTTGACTCGTTTGACTCGTTTGACTCGTTTGACTCGTATGACTCGCTTGACTCGTTTGACTCGTTTGGCTCGTTCAACTCGCTTGAATCGATTGTCCTGTTCGACTCGTTCGACTCGTTTGACTCGTTCGACTCGTTTGACTCGTTCGACTCGTTTGACTCGTTCGACTCGTTTGACTCGTTCGACTCGTTTGACTCGTTCGACTCGTTTGACTCGTTCGACTCGTTTGACTCGTTCGACTCGTTTGACTCGTTCGACTCGTTTGACTCGTTCGACTCGTTTGACTCGTTTGGCTCGTTCAAATCGCTTGACTCGATTGTCCTGTTCGACCCGTTTGACGCGTTTGACTCGTTTGACTCGTTTGACTCGTTTGACTCGTTTGACTCGTTTGACTGGTGTTACGTGCCGGTTATTTTTCAATTCATCTCTAAATTTTTGCTAAAATTCACATCATATCTTGCTACACGGATGTCGACGACTGGTTCAACCATCACGTGTTATGGGGATTCCCCTCAATCAGTAGTCGATTATCCGTGAATATTCTTAATGGTTATAATTTAATTCCGATTGAAGCCTGTCTCGCCACGGCATACTTTGGAAGATTGTCGTCAGCAATCTCCCAACGCCGTCGACGTTCCTAGAATGCGCGCCGTGATAAGCCTTTCGACGCATTGTAGTAGGCTACTTTATATTTTTTCTCCCCTGTCAAAATTTGTATACACCATCATTGACATTTGATCCTACCATTGAGTGTTGTGGGAGTTTCCCTCGATCAATTGTCAATGACCTACAAACCATATGATAATAATAATTTTATATGAACCGTTACGCCGCTGCGTTCTTCCGTGAGAAAACCTTCCGACACCGTCAGCGTTCTTAGAACGCCGGACGCGATAGCGACTTGGATGCTGGGAACGTTCTGGGTGGCGACGGTTGGGCCCGTGTGCATGAGGTGCGGCGTCAGCGAATTTGACGCAAAGGCCCGAGTGCTCGGGCCTACCCTGCGAACGTTCGTCGCAGTCGGCTGGCAAATCGCGAGTAGCGTTGACGTTCTGTCCGAGGACATTTTGCGTATTGTATAATAGGCATCGTGAGCTAGAGTTCTGTGTGATGTATCAACGGAAAGACTCAGTCCCCGTAAAGACTCTTTCAGTGTTTTACTTATTCCAACCATTTTTCCTTTTGTTCAAACCTTATATTTTTCCGTCGTATTTATAATTATAATCCGCCGAACAAGTGAATTGCGTGTGTGTGAATTCTACGTGCGCCTCACCCGGCCGTAGAACCTCTCCAGTCCATCAGAGAGAGCGAGATAGAGCGTAAGAGAGAGAGAGAGAGAGAGAGGCAAACCGCTCCGGTTCGTTAGTTCCAAATTTAAGCCTTGTACTACCTGAGTCGGTGAGTGATTCAAGTACCTACTTATTCATGACATTGTACGGAAGTAATAATTGACCCAACCACGGAGGTTACGGGATTTTCCCTCAGTCAACTGTTACCTTCCCTTCGGCGTGTACCGCGTTTTTGCAAATTTTCTGTTTTCATGTAATTATAATCACCGATCGCATAACCTTTTCTAAAATATTCACCGTGAATGTATAAAACCGAACGTACATACAATAACTGATCCAACCACTTAATGGTTACGGGTTACCCTCGATCAATTATTGTCCGTTAACTATTATCTGACGTCCATGTCAAATCGTAATTGTAACTTTCGAAGCCAATTAGATTCTTGTATCCGATTGCAAAATTCTACAAACCGTATTTTGTACATTTATATCGCTAAACGCATACCATGTAAATTCCCCAATTTATGTTCTACCTTTTAAACATTTCCTTTTGCTTATTTTGTAATACATGGTAATATTTACTCAAATATCGTCTCATTTTCTTTCGAACCAGTCTCAAAGTACCACATCCAGACGGGACAACCTGTATTGGTTGTAGATAAAAGCCCTACTCCCAAAACAATCCTGAATTTTCGCGTAATAAATAAATCTTTAATTTGTTAAGCGTTGCGTGAGAAAAATTAGACTCAACCGCTCGGTCACTTTAAATTCAACGCCCTCACGTAACAGCTAAACTGGTGTCAGAAGTGGGATACTTTACTGCTTTTGTCGAAACTCCGTCCATTGTGGTATTTCCTGAGACGTTCGAGAGAAAAGCAATGTATGTAAATTTGTATATGTGATTTAATCGGTACGCCTTGCATTTGTTTCTGTTTTCTTGAAGGTTTTAGAAAATACCGTGATATCGGCTTCTAATTTATTTCCAGCTTATTTATATATTTGTAAATTAAAAATTTTAACAAAATGGTTAATCCCAATGAAACCGCTGACGCTAGCGCGTCATCCGTGAATCTATCCGTCACAAACGCGATGATGACGTCTATGGCGGAATGCTTTGCTTTACAGCACGGGACGTTGAATATTCCTTTCTTCAACGGGAGAAATATACCTTTGAAAGATTTCTTACAAGATGTGCAAAACGGCGCAGTTTTTGTACCTCCTGCGTCGGAAGGCCCGTTCGTTAAAGCAGTCCTTGGAAAATTACAAGGAGCTGCACGCGATAGCACTTTTGGGAAAACCTTTAATACCGTAAACGAATTAATTAAACATTTGAAAAACAGATTCGCTCCCGGGAAAGATTATCCATACTACCATCATGAGATTGAAAACATCCGCATGCGTAGAAGTGAAACAGTAAATGATTTTCATGATCGGCTTAATATTTTGGTTAGCGGGGCTCGACTTGCGCTGGAGGATTCGTATGGCGCGGACGCGGATAAGATGATGCGCCCGATTAAAGAATGCGCGTTAGAAGCATTTATTCGCGGCTTGCCCGACGAGATTGCCAGGGCCGTAGACGCGCGGGATCCCAAAACTCTAGATGACGCGGTAAAACATGCGACGCGAGTCGAAACGCGAATGAGGTCTGGAGTAATACCAACCGGAGATCCGAACAGATTGTTTCTTTCAAGACAGGACGATTCTCGTCTAAATCCCCGTCCAGATTCGCCTAATCAAAGTAATTCGCGTCAAAGCTTATTCACTTATCGCGATTCGCGAAACCAAAATTTCGGAGACTCTCGCTCGCGAAGCCCGAGTCCAAACGCGACTGGAAATTCGGATTATTCAAAATTTCCGACAAGTATTCTTAAACCACCGCGTAGTAACACGGAATCGAGTAGATATCCAGAACAACATGGGTATCCCGCTTATTCTCCGTATCCTTACATGCCTTATCCACCTTTTTACCAAATGCCTTATCCACCATACTATTCACCGTATCCACAGGATCCGCGTTTTCCATCAAATTTGCCATACGCACAATCTCCGACGGCTCCACAATTGGCACGAAGTACGAGTCCAACTCCTCAGGCGACTCAAGTCGCACATCAAAATTCAAATTTTCAATCTAGCTCACGAAATTTGAATCCCGATTCACGAAATTCCGTAGGATTTCGCGAGTCTAGGCCGTACTCACCGAATCAGAATCGTCCATATTCACCGAATCAGAATTCGTCAGAACCACGTAATAATTCAGATTTAAACTCCCGAGTAACTCCTCGAACAGACGCGACGACGAGTTACCAAAATTCCGAGCGTCGGCCGTTGAACAATCAAAATTCCGAGCGTCGCCCGTCGAACAATCAAAACTCAGAGCGTCGTCCGACAGTAAGATTTCTGGAAAGGGATCAACAATATTAAATTTGGGTTGTAACGACGAATCGCCTGTTGTAAAATTAACCGCGGAACAATTACGATATAAAACTGCAACGTTTTTGATTGATACGGGTGCAGACATAAATGTAATAAAATTAAACGCATTGCACGAGGATGTAACCGTCGATGTACGTGATTCTATCGAAATGAGAGGAATTACAGACGAAAGAATGGAAACATTAGGAACCACAATAGTATCAATTTTGGATCAACCAATCCTATTTCATGTAGTAAGATCAAATTTTCCGATACATAGTGACGGTATTTTAGGAAAAGCCTATTTGAGACAAGAAAAAGCCGAAATTTCTTTTGCACATAATACTATAGTTACACAAAGTCAACCAATTCGACCGATCCATTTTATTGGTGAGGCTCCTCCAGAGGAAGCACCTCAGAAAAATAGTACGCCGCGTGTTTATCGTATTAGCAGTCGTACCCGACAAGCAATCGCCATAGACACCATCAACAGTGATTTGAAAGAAGGATATTTACCATTACTCAAAACAATAGATGGACTTTATATTGGAGAAGCAATAGTAAAAATTAAAAATAACGTGTGCCATGTTCTCGCAATTAATACCTTGGACAAGGACATTCAAATAGAAATACCGCCTCAAGAAATTTTACCGTTCGAATACCATAATTTTCCGGAAGAACGCGAATACTTCGATTCTGACTCTGAACAGCAGGAGTCACCGGTATCACCGGACCGTGTAACTCAAATTTTATCAAAATTGCGTTTAGACCATTTAAATGACGAGGAAAGAGATCACGTAATTAGAATAATCGAAGAATTTCCGGAACGATTTCGTCTACCAGGTGACAAATTAGAATCCACTCCTTTAATACAACATCGAATACCTACAATAGACGATTTGCCCATTAACACTAGGCAATATCGATTTCCGCGAGTTCACCAAAAAGAAATAGCTCGCCAAATTTCTAGTAAATTAACAGAGGAAATTATTGGACTTTCAAATTCTCCATACAATTCACCACTCTGGATAGTACCAAAGAAACCTGATTCCGAGGGAAATCTAAGGTGGAGATTAGTCATTGATTTTCGGAACCTCAATGAAAAAACAATAGGTGACGCATACCCCCTGCCTAACATCACGGAGATTCTAGATCATTTAGGCGAAGCGAGATACTTTTCAACCTTTGATCTCGCCAGTGGATTCCAACAAATCGAAATGGATCCACGAGATCGCGCTAAAACAGCCTTTACTACACCTAACGGTCATTACGAATATATTCGTATGCCTGAAGGGCTTAAGAATGCTCCCGCGACGTTTCAACGGCTGATGGATCAGGTATTGCGCGGATTACAGGGTGTGGAAGTATTTGTCTACCTTGATGACATCGTCGTTTACGCGAAAAATTTGGAAGATCACGGAAAGAAAGTCCGACGGTTATTCACACGATTAAATGATGCTAAATTAACTCTTCAGCCAGACAAGTGTGAATTTTTAAAAACCGAAGTCACATATTTAGGCCACATTATCAGTCGATCAGGAGTAAGACCTGACCCTAAGAAATTAATGGCAGTAAAACATTTTCCTCGTCCTAAAAATCAAAAAAATGTACGACAATTTCTTGGACTAGCCGGTTATTATCGCCGATTTATCAAAGATTTTGCAGCCAAAGCCAAACCATTAACCGAATTATTAAAAAAGAACGCCACTTTCGTGTGGAAGAAAGAACACAAAAATAGTTTCCAAATTTTACGTAAAGCTTTGTGCAGGAGTCCCATATTGCAATATCCCGATTTCAATAAACCATTTACATTAACTACTGATGCATCCGATTACGCAATAGGCGCCGTACTCAGTCAAAATGTGGACGGACATGATTTGCCTGTAGCTTACCTTTCGAGAAATTTAACGAATCCAGAACAAAATTATTTTACCACTGAAAAGGAATGCCTAGCAGTTCTTTTTGCAATACTACATTTTCGACCATACCTTTACGGAAGAAAATTTACTTTGGTTAGTGACCATGAGCCTTTAAAATGGATAGACTCAATAAAAGATCCGGGACAACGATTAGTACGTTGGAGATTAAAATTGCATGATTACGAATACGAATTTGTACATAAACCTGGACGTCTAAATTCCAACGCAGATGCATTATCTCGAAACCCAGTAACAAAATTTAATACTAGTTCAGAATCCAGTTCTAAAGACACATCCGAAAGTGATTCGGAATGTAGTATTCCAAAAATTCTGCCTATTAAAAGACCACCCGCGAATAAAAAGCTACCAGCTCCGAGCACTTCTAGATCCGTGCCTGCAGAACCAAAATCTATAGTTAAACCAATCATCAAGAGAGGTAAACGTACCTTTCCATTAGATAAAAATGCTGTTTCAACAAGAACGCGTTCCACAGTTCCAACTGTCGATCCAAAACCTCCCATTAATTACGCGGAATTAACTACTACAGAGTCTTCACAAAATTCCGAAGATGAACCGCCTACCGATCCACCGGTATTCCGAGGTCGAAAAAGCGTGTTACCTAATCTCAAATCACCAACATTGGTTCAAGAATTTCAACGCGCCCTTTCTAAAGAAGTACAATCTGAAGACCAGTCCGAGGTTGTGGACACTACAGAGGATGAAGCTGCCGCGGCTCCTACACCTGCCGAAGGCATAACAATAGAGGTTGCACCTCCATCCAATGATAGTGACGATAACGAGATCCACCTCGACACTACTCAACCCATTGGGCTACAGGAACTTCAGGAATCTTTTAACCGTTTTGACCAATCGCTGCAGGAGCATAGCGACATTCTTCAAAAATCATCCGATGAACTAGAACCGGATACAGAAAATTCATTCCCGGAAGAATTGGATAAACGCGCAGAAGACTTGTGGGTTCAATATAAAACGCGAGGACAAGATAGTGTAGAAGCAACAGCTACTGATACAGGACCTTCAAAAGATGAAATAGGGAGACCACCTTTAGAATCCATTCAAGAAGAAGAAGAACCAAACACTGCCTCAGGATTTGATAATACACTAATTCATCGTTCACCGCGCCGATCCATGATACCAACCCCATTACCATCAAACAGACCGCTTGCATTATCCACACCTTATTCAAAACCAGAAACCATATCTTCCGACCCATTCTCCACCCCCAAACGTTCATTTATTCCTGAATCGAGGAACCACACGAAAATTGATCAGTATCGGCCAGGAATTCAAATAACAGAAAGTATACTTCCGGACATATTACCGACTTTCTCCCGAAGCACACGCGGAGGAAATATTAATTTCACTCGAAACAATTTAACAAACATTCGCGAAAATTACGTTCACTTCATTTCTTCCGATGTAGAATTGGTAACCCCAATAAGTAAATTGCTCGCAGATATAGGGGCCATAAGCATTGAAAATCTGCGGAATGCAAAGCCAAAAGAAGGCCAGGTACTCGTTACGCCGCGAGGTAAATACAAAATTTTTAGTGTAGTAATAAAAGAAAAGCATTATGATGATACTTCCATCGCAAAATTAGGTAATGCTTTGAAAAATTTAAGAAATACGGTGTGACGAAGCGTCACGAAGCGCGCCGATCCGTCCGAGCCGGGCCGAGACTCGACGCGCTACCGAGAATCCCCCACCCCGCGACTCGCGATTCCCGGAATTAGTACGCGCCGACCCCCATAGATGCGCCTCTTTCTCGCTGTCACGAAATACCGCGGAGGCGCATATAAGCCTCGCGACAGTCAAAGAGAGACAACCGAGTGGGGATTAAGGAGCCCTCTCACCACCGGAAAGAACGACTGGAAATTGCCCGGATTCAGACCGTTGTGGACGCTTAGGCGTGACTCCCTGTAACCCGAACCTTTTCGTAGAGTGGCTGGATATTGCCCAGGCTCTTCAAATCCGTTCCGTACCGCAGCCAGGGTGGCTGGATATTGCCCAGGCCCTGACTGACCGTACTCCCGCACCGTTTCTCTAGAGAGTGGCTGGATACTGCCCGGGCTCCCTAAGAAACACTCCGACTCCGTCTTGTACCGCAGCCAAGGTGGCTGGATATTGCCCAGGCCTTGACTGACCGTACCTCCGCACCGTTTCTCTAGAGAGTGACTGGATACTGCCCGGGCTCTCTAAGAAACTCTCCGAATCCGTCCCGTACTGCAGTCAAGGTGGCTGGATATTGCCCAGGCCTCGACTGACCGTACCTCCACGCCGTTTCGCTAGAGCGTGGCTGGACGCTGCCCACGCTCTCCGAGACACACCGCGCCTTCCCTTCGCGGTCTCTAGCTTCCGCGGCAACCGACGCCGCCGCATCTCAAAACGCCGTACCACGAACTACGCGCACGGCACATACGCCGTGTTAGAAAAGCTGTAAATACACTTCGGTTAAGCAAAGCTGTAAGTCAGGACTAATAAAGGACCATCGTAATAAAAGAGACTCGTATATAACAGAACCCTGCGACTCGACTGAGCTACCGGCCGAGTCTCCCCGCTCCCGAGTGACGCCCACGCAAGTGGCCGTCACAACACTTTTACAATCAGGTATAAAAACCTTTAGAATTTCGAAATCCGGTGAATTTACGGATACACTTCCGCAAGGTACACTAGCTGGTATCTTATTAAATGTTTTTGCGGATAGTGAAATCAAAGTAACTCTGTGTACCGGAAACGTACAGGTACCGCCCGAAGAACTCCGTCTGAAAATCATTTCGGAATTACACGAAAGTTTAATAGGAGGGCATAAGGGCGTAACAAAAACATATCAAAGAATTCGCGAAAGATTTTATTGGCCATCGATGCGTAACGACATTCCAAATTTTATCAGAACATGCAATAGTTGTCAGGAAAACAAACTTGTTAGGACAAAAACTCGTGAACCAATGCTTATAACTGATACACCATTAAGGCCATTTGATAAAATATCTTTAGATACTGTGGGAACTCTTCCATTGACTCCTAGCGGTAATCGGCACATTCTAACTATGCAGGATAATCTTACAAAATACTGCATTGCAGTTCCTGTACCGGATATAAAAGCAGAAACTGTAGCTCACGCGCTGGTCACGCATCTGGTTTTACAATATGGGGCTCCACGCGCGATCTTAACTGATCAAGGCACTAGCTTCATTAACAAAGTATTAAAAGAATTGGCAAAAGTATTCAAAATTAATCACGTAACTACTTCTGGGTACCGTCCACAAACAAATGGTGCTCTAGAACGTAGTCATATAGTCTTGACTGAATACATAAAACATTATCTAAATGACTTTGATGATTGGGATAAAATAGTACCGTTTGCAATATTTTCATATAACACGTCCGTTCACGAGGCAACAAATTTTACCCCACACGAATTGGTGTTTGGCGAAATAGCACGCTGTCCTAGTGCATTCCCTACAGACGAATCCTTATTGACGTATAATGGATATCTCCGAGATTTGTTAACGCGATTAACTGAAATGCAGACCTTGGCTGCACAAAATTTGATATCGGCTAAACACAAATCAAAATTACACTACGATGAAAAAGCGCGACCATTTCAAGGTAAAATTGGCGACATGGCACGCGTTTTGGTAGAAGTCAGAAAAGGAAAATTTGGTAGTCGATATCACGGTCCCTACAAAATTGTTGGAATTCTCGAAAAGAATAATATTATTTTGCAAAAGAAGTCTGGCGAACGATTTGTAAAACACGCCGATAAGCTATTGTTACACCACCAGGGTGCTCAGTACATTGAACCGGAACAAAAATTCCAACATAACACTTAACGCTTTCCGGAATTTTAAGTGTGCATACCCTGTGCAACAACTGAGATGCATTCACTTCGGTTAGGATTGCTCCATTGTCAATACATCGTACTTGGGGTATTTGTACAAACCCTCCGTATATTCCGTATGTTCCCTATGTTCCGTATGTTCCCTATGTTCCGTATGTTCCGTATGTTCCAATCAGAATCGTTATGATATTACCTTTCGGTATGTAAAACAACATGCGGGCGTTCACGTTAGTAAATAGAGACTTCCCTGTACGAAGAGCTCTATTTTCAGTTGGCAAAATGAAGTTGGTAACGCTCCTCTCTGTGATGACCTGGATCTCACTAATACAAGGGCAACGTCAGAAGACGTATGAAATTTCAAGAATACACGCTAGTCCTGGACTGTATTTTGAAAAATTACATACTATGAGACTGATGACCGCCGACCGGCGGGTCACGATTTTCCTCGACGCCCATAAATTAGGAACCCAATTTCCAATGGGTTATGAAAAATTAAATGAAACCTACAACTACTGCGTCTCCGTACTGCTGGCAAGCGATTGCAATAGCATCTTGCGTGTCAGTTACCTTAATGGAAAGGCGGAAGAAGCTTTGGCGCTGCGTATGGAGCTAAAGGAGACAATCTCGGCGATTCAAGTTCCGGAGGAGTTTAACAGCCCCAAGACCATCGTACGGAGGAGTGTTCCTCTTGGGTTCATCGGATCGCTAAGCCGCACTCTCTTTGGCACACTAACAACGGATGATGCAGAATACTTCAATTCGGAAATTGATCAACTATACCGAGATCAACAAGAAATAACTCATCTCATAAAAAAATCAAACGCATATTATTACCAGTAAGCTCCACAAATACCATGAAGCATTAGACCAAAATTCAAGACTGATGAACAAAAACAGAGTTCAGATCAACCAACTCTCTACAGCAATAGGTGACATAGATAAATCGCTAAACTACACTCGGGTATCATACTGGTTGACACACTATGCACATAACCTGGAACTGTCCTTGGACCAATATATAAAAGTGACCGAGAAATTTCTTGCTGCAATACATGCCGCAAAGGCAGGAGAATTACATAGCTCACTATTGGATAAATTAAAACTTCAACGTATTGTATCAGACATTAGAAATACACAAAATTCATACGACCTCCCGACACCGCAAGGATACCAGGGAATAGAAGAACTAATTAGATTATCCAGTAAAAAGATCAGCTACCACAAAGGCAGACTTCTACTGATACTATACTTGCCTTTGGTAGACGGAGTAGCATACCACCTCTACCGCACATACTCTTGGCCTATCCCACAAAAATTTACTAAAAATTCGACAGGATCAAGCTACGTCCATCCAGGAACCCCATATTTGGCAATAAGCAATGATCATCGGTTTTACTTCAACATAGATGAGTTATATATTAACAACTGTCACAGAACATCTTATGTGCACCTATGCCCGTTGGATCAACCGTTGTCCGAAGTTTCGTCCAATGACGCTTGCGAAGTTTTGCTATTGTTGCGGCCTACCGTCCAAGCATTCAAATATTGCGATGTGCGAATAAGATCTCAGCACACCCCGTTCTGGGCCCGGTTGAAATCAACTCAAGGATGGTTATATTCCTTAGAGTCACCGGAGACATTGCAAATTATATGTGGTGGAATGAAGGACGAATTAGTAACCATGGAGGGCACTGGTATTTTACAGCTTAAACAAGGATGTATTGCTAAAACCGCTCATGTGACCCTAATTGGAATTCAACATTTGGAGGATCGAGAACAGTACCTTCACCAACCGAATTTACTACTAAATATGTCAGAACTTCTACCCCAAATTTACAAATATCATGACATTCGACCATTAGATACAAGCTATAAAAACACACCCACTATTGTCGAAGATACTATGTCTGAAGTAGAAGGAAAACTCGACGAGATAGGACGACATCACCGAAATAAAAGATTCAGTACCCATCTATTGCACGGAGGACTGGCATTATCATCTATTTTAACTCTGGGAATTCTGCTATACAACTTCCGAAGTAGTGTCGGGAGAGTGCGGTTTCTGTTGCCCTGTAGGAAGAGGAGACCTGAGACTTCGCCAGAGACAACGGTCGGACCAAGCAATGTCATTGTAAGAGTGGAAAGCGATTTGCCAGCCGACTGCCATTCGATCACGCCTACCGCAGATACGCCTACCACAGATGCTCATTCGATCGCGCCTGTCACTTCATCATTGCCACCCGAATAGAGATGTCTGACCCAGCCATCAACGATCACGGACGCTCACGAAGGATCTTCGTGTGCCGCTTAGCGCGGTTCACGAAACAAAAAGACCTCTTAAAAATTTTCCATCCACACGGAGCAGAACACGTCGTCTTAAGGGTCCAACCTAGTGGGAACGTGGCTTTTATCACATTCGCCACTTCGCAGCAAGCAGCCCAGGTGGTGAACGACGCAATCTCAAAACCCATCACGCTTCACAAGCGGAGGCTCCGGATCATGGTCGCCGACGCATGGCATAGTTTCAACTTGCCATCCTCGAGCACCGGGCCATCCAACTTCAATCCTGAATGGGACAACCCTTTCCCGGGGTACGAACCGGTCCGTTCAGCACTCCTGCCGGTAGAAGTGATTGCGCGAATAGCGGCATACCTGCCTTTCGCGGATTGCGCCCGCATGGAGCAGGTATCGAAGACGTGGAGAGTAGGAGTACACGACTCCTTCCGGAAAACGCAACGTCTCGATCTAGACAATTGGAGATGGCCTGGGATGCAAGGATGGAGGCGCATTAAAACGGAAGCCTTCTATTGGGTATTGGTTCGATGTGCCCCTTACTTAAAGATTATTGTTTTAGACGATGACCAAGCCGCTGAAGATCTGCGACCTCAGCTGTTGGCCTTGATTGCTAAGAATTGTCCAGCACTGGAAGGGCTGGATGTAACGGCCGTCAACGCCCGACCATCAGCCTTTCGGGAGCTGGCAGCACGCGTTACCTCCCTGAGAGACCTATCAATTGGAAGTTGCACGAACTGCAGCGACATTGAACTAGGAAGGATTTTCCAAACTAATAAGAATCTACAAAGATTCAGCGCCAAGGGCACCGATTTCTCTGGAAGGTCCCTGTTACAAATAACAGTGGACCTAGTAAGGCTGAGTCTAAGAGATTCTACGGCTAGAGGCGAATATATCGCCGCAGCCATTTCACATTTCAAAATGTTATCACATTTTTGTTTATCCAAGCCCAAAAACTTCCACTCTAATATTTTACAGACATTAATTGAAAACACCATGTTACCTCGATCCATGGAGTCGATGAAGTTCGTGGGGTGTAACACCCGGCCCGGTCACGGGGGGATGCAGGAGGAGGATGCGGAATCCGAGCAGGAAGAGGCAGCAGACTTTTTCGAGTTTGACCTCGGTCCCGTCGAGATGGCGGTCAGCCTCCCTTCTCGCTATCCCTTGGTCACCGAGCTTGGGGTTGCGTTCTGCGGCTGGGTAGACAGCGCCTTCATCGGCGAAGTGGGTCGCCACATGAAGCATATTATCAAATTGGATATCACGGGGTGCACTAACATCAGAGGGCAGTTTAGCCTCGAAACACTCAGTGCCCTGAATCATTGTAGCGAACTACAGATCAGCCTACTGTACCCGGACGTCGGTGCTCAGTTTCTCAAAGACATGCCGTCGCTCAGAGAGTTAACGTGTAGGGATAATCAGGGCATAACAGATGAGAACGTCTGCGGTCTCATCAGAAATAGCAGTACAATAACGACAATAGATCTGGAAGGCTGCGTTCACATAGGGCGTCCTTTCATAGATTGCGTGTACTCCGCCCTGCGAGGCGATCCTCACAATCACCGAGTCGAAATTCGTGTCGGAGGAACAAGCGCAGTACGTCGTCGGCGTGACAGGCAGCTACTCCATGTTTTCTTGAATTATACGCGGCACTCCAAGTGTCCTTATAACTAGTTATCATCGGGGACGATGATTCCAAGGGGGGGAGGGTGTTACGTGCCGGTTATTTTTCAATTCATCTCTAAATTTTTGCTAAAATTCACATCATATCTTGCTACACGGATGTCGACGACTGGTTCAACCATCACGTGTTATGGGGATTCCCCTCAATCAGTAGTCGATTATCCGTGAATATTCTTAATGGTGAAGCCTGTCACGCCACGGCATACTTTGGAAGATTGTCGTCAGCAATCTCCCAACGCCGTCGACGTTCCTAGAAGGCGCGCCGTGATAAGCCTTTCGACGCATTGTAGTAGGCTACTTTATATTTTTTCTCCCCTGTCAAAATTTGTATACACCATCATTGACATTTGATCCTACCATTGAGTGTTGTGGGAGTTTCCCTCGATCAATTGTCAATGACCTACAAACCATATGATAATAATAATTTTATATGAACCGTTACGCCGCTGCGTTCTTCCGTGAGAAAACCTTCCGACACCGTCAGCGTTCTTAGAACGCCGGACGCGATAGCGACTTGGATGCTGGGAACGTTCTGGGTGGCGACGGTTGGGACCGTGTGCATGAGGTGCGGCGTCAGCGAATTTGACGCAAAGGCCCGAGTGCTCGGGCCTACCCTGCGAACGTTCGTCACAGTAGGCTGGCAAATCGCGAGTAGCGTTGACGTTCTGTCCGAGGGACATTTTGCGTATTGTATAATAGGCATCGTGAGCTAGAGTTCTGTGTGATATATCAACGGAAAGACTCAGTCCCCGTAAAGACTCTTTCAGTGTTTTACTTATTCCAACCATTTTTCCTTTTGTTCAAACCTTATATTTTTCCGTCGTATTTATAATTATAATCCGCCGAACAAGTGAATTGCGTGTGTGTGAATTCTACGTGCGCCTCACCCGGCCGTAGAACCGCTCCAGTCCATCAGAGAGAGCGAGATAGAGCGTAAGAGAGAGAGAGAGAGAGAGAGAGGCAAACCGCTCCGGTTCGTTAGTTCCAAATTTAAGCCTTGTACTACCTGAGTCGGTGAGTGATTCAAGTACCTACTTATTCATGACATTGTACGGAAGTAATAATTGACCCAACCACGGAGGTTACGGGATTTTCCCTCAGTCAACTGTTACCTTCCCTTCGGCGTGTACCGCGTTTTTGCAAATTTTCTGTTTTCATGTAATTATAATCACCGATCGCATAACCTTTTCTAAAATATTCACCGTGAATGTATAAAACCGAACGTACATACAATAACTGATCCAACCACTTAATGGTTACGGGTTACCCTCGATCAATTATTGTCCGTTAACTATTATCTGACGTCCATGTCAAATCGTAATTGTAACTTTCGAAGCCAATTAGATTCTTGTATCCGATTGCAAAATTCTACAAACCGTATTTTGTACATTTATATCGCTAAACGCATACCATGTAAATTCCCCAATTTATGTTCTACCTTTTAAACATTTCCTTTTGCTTATTTTGTAATACATGGTAATATTTACTCAAATATCGTCTCATTTTCTTTCGAACCAGTCTCAAAGTACCACATCCAGACGGGACAACCTGTATTGGTCGTAGATAAAAGCCCTACTCCCAAAACAATCCTGAATTTTCGCGTAATAAATAAATCTTTAATTTGTTAAGCGTTGCGTGAGAAAAATTAGACTCAACCGCTCGGTCACTTTAAATTCAACGCCCTCACGTAACACTCGTTTGACTCGTTTGACTCGTTTGACTCGTTTGACTCGTTTGACTCGTTTGACTCGTTTGACTCGTTTGACTCGTTCGACTCGTTCGACTCGTTCGACTCGTTCGACTCGTTCGACTCGTTCGACCCGTTCGACCCGTTCGACTCGTTCGACTCGTTCGACTCGTTCGACTCGTTCGACTCGTTCGACTCGTTCGACTCGTTCGACTCGTTCGACTCGTTCGACTCGTTCGACTCGTTCGACTCGTTCGACTCGTTCGACTCGTTCGACTCGTTCGACTCGTTCGACTCGTTCGACTCGTTCGACTCGTTCGACTCGTTCGACTCGTTCGACTCGTTCGACTCGTTCGACTCGTTCGACTCGTTCGACTCGTTCGACTCGTTCGACTCGTTCGACTCGTTCGACTCGTTCGACTCGTTCGACTCGTTCGACTCGTTCGACTCGTTCGACTCGTTCGACTCGTTCGACTCGTTCGACTCGTTCGACTCGTTCGACTCGTTCGACTCGTTCGACTCGTTCGACTCGTTCGACTCGTTCGACTGGTTCGACTCGTTTGACTCGTTTGACTCGATCGTCCTGTTCGACCCGTTTGACTCGTTTGACTCGATCGTCCTGTTCGACCCGTTTGACTTGTTCGACCCGTTTGACTCGTTTGACTCGATCGTCCTGTTCGACCCGTTTGACTCGTTTGACTCGATCGTCCTGTACGACCCGTTTGACTCGTTTGACTCGTTTGACTCGTTTGACTCGTTTGACTCGTTTGACTCGTTTGACTCGTCTGACTCGTTTGACTCGTTTGGCTCGTTCCACTCGCTTGACTCGTTTGACTCGTTTGACTCGTTTGACTCGTTTGACTCGTTTGACTCGTTTGACTCGTTTGGCACGTTCCACTCGCTTGACTCGTTTGGCTCGTTCAACTCGCTTGACTCGATTGTCCTGTTCGACCCGTTTGACTCGTTTGACTCGTTTTACTCGTTTTACTCGTTTTACTCGTTTTACTCGTTTTACTCGTTCTACTCGTTCGACTCGTTCGACTCGTTCGACTCGTTCGACTCGTTCGACTCGTTCGACTCGTTCGACTCGTTCGACTCGTTCGACTCGTTCGACTCGTTCGACTCGTTCGACTCGTTCGACTCGTTCGACTCGTTCGACTCGTTCGACTCGTTCGACTCGTTCGACTCGTTCGACTCGTTCGACTCGTTCGACTCGTTCGACTCGTTCGACTCGTTCGACTCGTTCGACTCGTTCGACTCGTTCGACTCGTTCGACTCGTTCGACTCGTTCGACTCGTTCGACTCGTTCGACTCGTTCGACTCGTTCGACTCGTTCGACTCGTTCGACTCGTTCGACTCGTTCGACTCGTTCGACTCGTTCGACTCGTTCGACTCGTTCGACTCGTTCGACTCGTTCGACTCGTTCGACTCGTTCGACTCGTTCGACTCGTTCGACTCGTTCGACTCGTTCGACTCGTTCGACTCGTTCGACTCGTTCGACTCGTTCGACTCGTTCGACTCGTTCGACTCGTTCGACTCGTTCGACTCGTTCGACTCGTTCGACTCGTTCGACTCGTTCGACTCGTTCGACTCGTTCGACTCGTTCGACTCGTTCGACTCGTTCGACTCGTTCGACTCGTTCGACTCGTTCGACTCGTTCGACTCGTTCGACTCGTTCGACTCGTTCGACTCGTTCGACTCGTTCGACTCGTTCGACTCGTTCGACTCGTTCGACTCGTTCGACTCGTTCGACTCGTTCGACTCGTTCGACTCGTTCGACTCGTTCGACTCGTTCGACTCGTTCGACTCGTTCGACTCGTTCGACTCGTTCGACTCGTTCGACTCGTTCGACTCGTTCGACTCGTTCGACTCGTTCGACTCGTTCGACTCGTTCGACTCGTTCGACTCGTTCGACTCGTTCGACTCGTTCGACTCGTTCGACTCGTTCGACTCGTTCGACTCGTTCGACTCGTTCGACTCGTTCGACTCGTTCGACTCGTTCGACTCGTTCGACTCGTTCGACTCGTTCGACTCGTTCGACTCGTTCGACTCGTTCGACTCGTTCGACTCGTTCGACTCGTTCGACTCGTTCGACTCGTTCGACTCGTTCGACTCGTTCGACTCGTTCGACTCGTTCGACTCGTTCGACTCGTTCGACTCGTTCGACTCGTTCGACTCGTTCGACTCGTTCGACTCGTTCGACTCGTTCGACTCGTTCGACTCGTTCGACTCGTTCGACTCGTTCGACTCGTTCGACTCGTTCGACTCGTTCGACTCGTTCGACTCGTTCGACTCGTTCGACTCGTTCGACTCGTTCGACTCGTTCGACTCGTTCGACTCGTTCGACTCGTTCGACTCGTTCGACTCGTTCGACTCGTTCGACTCGTTCGACTCGTTCGACTCGTTCGACTCGTTCGACTCGTTCGACTCGTTCGACTCGATCGACTCGTTCGACTCGTTCGACTCGTTCGACTCGTTCGACTCGTTCGACTCGTTCGACTCGTTCGACTCGTTCGACTCGTTCGACTCGTTTGACTCGATTGACTCGTTTGACGCGTTTGACTCGTTTGACCCGTTTGACTCGTTTGACTCGTTTGACCCGTTTGACTCGTTTGACTCGTTGGACTCTTTTGACTCGTTTGACTCGTTTGATTGGTACGACACGATTGTCTCGATTGACTCGTCTGACACGTTCGACTCGTTTGACTCGTTCGACTCGTTCGACTCGTTCGACTCGTTCGACTCGTTCGACTCGTTCGACTCGTTCGACTCGTTCGACTCGTTCGACTCGTTCGACTCGTTCGACTCGTTCGACTCGTTCGACTCGTTCGACTCGTTCGACTCGTTCGACTCGTTCGACTCGTTCGACTCGTTCGACTCGTTCGACTCGTTCGACTCGTTCGACTCGTTCGACTCGTTCGACTCGTTCGACTCGTTCGACTCGTTCGACTCGTTCGACTCGTTCGACTCGTTCGACTCGTTCGACTCGTTCGACTCGTTCGACTCGTTCGACTCGTTCGACTCGTTCGACTCGTTCGACTCGTTCGACTCGTTCGACTCGTTCGACTCGTTCGACTCGTTCGACTCGTTCGACTCGTTCGACTCGTTCGACTCGTTCGACTCGTTTGACTCGATTGACTCGTTTGACTCGATTGACTCGTTTGACGCGTTTGACTCGTTTGACCCGTTTGACTCGTTTGACTCGTTTGACCCGTTTGACTCGTTTGACTCGTTGGACTCTTTTGACTCGTTTGACTCGTTTGATTGGTACGACACGATTGTCTCGATTGACTCGTCTGACACGTTCGACTCGTTCGACTCGTTCGACTCGTTCGACTCGTTCGACTCGTTCGACTCGTTCGACTCGTTCGACTCGTTCGACTCGTTCGACTCGTTCGACTCGTTCGACTCGTTCGACTCGTTCGACTCGTTCGACTCGTTCGACTCGTTCGACTCGTTCGACTCGTTCGACTCGTTCGACTCGTTCGACTCGTTCGACTCGTTCGACTCGTTCGACTCGTTCGACTCGTTCGACTCGTTCGACTCGTTCGACTCGTTCGACTCGTTCGACTCGTTCGACTCGTTCGACTCGTTCGACTCGTTCGACTCGTTCGACTCGTTCGACTCGTTCGACTCGTTCGACTCGTTCGACTCGTTCGACTCGTTCGACTCGTTCGACTCGTTCGACTCGTTCGACTCGTTCGACTCGTTCGACTCGTTCGACTCGTTCGACTCGTTCGACTCGTTCGACTCGATCGACTCGATCGACTCGTTCGACTCGTTTGACTCGATTGACTCGATTGACTCGATTGACTCGTTTGACGCGTTTGACTCGTTTGACCCGTTTGACTCGTTTGACTCGTTTGACCCGTTTGACTCGTTTGACTCGTTGGACTCTTTTGACTCGTTTGACTCGTTTGATTGGTACGACACGATTGTCTCGATTGACTCGTCTGACACGTTCGACTCGTTTGACTCGTTCGACTCGTTCGACTCGTTCGACTCGTTCGACTCGTTCGACTCGTTCGACTCGTTCGACTCGTTCGACTCGTTCGACTCGTTTGACTCGTTCGACTCGTTCGACTCGTTTGACTCGATCGACTCGATCGACTCGTTTGACTCGTTTGACTCGTTTGACTCGATTGACTCGTTTGACTCGTTTGACTCGTTTGACCCGTTTGACTCGTTTGACTCGTTTGACCCGTTTGACTCGTTTGACTCGTTGGACTCTTTTGACTCGTTTGACTCGTTTGACTCGTTTGACTCGTTTGACTCGTTTGACTCGTTTGACTCGTTTGACTCGTTTGACTCGTTTGGCTCGTTCGACTTGCTTGACTCGATTGTCCTGTTCGACCCGTTTGACTCGTTTGACTCGTTTGACTCGTATGACTCGTTTGACTCGTTTGACTCGTTTGACTCGTTTGGCTCGTTTGACTCGTTTGGCTCGTTCAACTCGCTTGACTCGATTGTCCTGTTTGACTCGTTTGACTCGTTTGACTCGTTTGACTCGTTTGACTCGTTTGACTCGTTTGACTCGTTTGACTCGTTTGACTCGTTTGACTCGATTGACTCGTTTGACTCGTTTTACTCGTTTGACTAGTTTGACTCGTTTGACTCGTTTGACTCGTTTGACTCGTTTGACTCGTTTGACTGGTTTGACTCGTTTGACTCGTTTGACTGGTTTGACTCGTTTGACTCGTTTGACTCGTTTGACTCGTTTGACTCGTTTTACTCGTTTGACTCGTTTGACTCGTTTGACCCGTTTGAATCGTGTGACTAGTTTGACTCGTTTGACTCGTTTGACTCGTTTGACTCGTTTGACTCGTTTGACTCGTTTGACTCGTTTGATTCGTTTGACTCGTTTGACTCGTTGGACTCGTTTGACACGTTTGTCTCGTTTGACTCGTTTGACTCGTTTGACTCGTTTGACTCGTTTGACTCGTTTGACTCGTTTGATTCGTTTGACTCGTATGACTCGTTTGACTCGTTTGACTCGTTTGACTCGTTTGATTGGTTCGACACGATTGTCTCGATTGACTCGTCTGACACGTTCGACACGTTCGACTCGTTCGACTCGTTCGACTCGTTCGACTCGTTCGACTCGTTCGACTCGTTCGACTCGTTCGACTCGTTCGACTCGTTCGACTCGTTCGACTCGTTCGACTCGTTCGACTCGTTCGACTCGTTCGACTCGTTCGACTCGTTCGACTCGTTCGACTCGTTCGACTCGTTCGACTCGTTCGACTCGTTCGACTCGTTCGACTCGTTCGACTCGTTCGACTCGTTCGACTCGTTCGACTCGTTCGACTCGTTCGACTCGTTCGACTCGTTCGACTCGTTCGACTCGTTCGACTCGTTCGACTCGTTCGACTCGTTCGACTCGTTCGACTCGTTCGACTCGTTCGACTCGTTCGACTCGTTCGACTCGTTCGACTCGTTCGACTCGTTCGACTCGTTCGACTCGTTCGACTCGTTCGACTCGTTCGACTCGTTCGACTCGTTTGACTCGTTTGACTCGTTCGACTCGTTTGACTCGATTGACTCATTCGACTCGTTTGACTCGATTGACTCGTTTGACTCGATTGACTCGTTTGACTCGATTGACTCGTTTGACCCGCTTGACTCGTTTGACTCGTTTGACCCGTTTGACTCGTTTGACTCGTTGGATTCTTTTGACTCGTTTGACTCGTTTGACTCGTTTGACTCGTTTGACTCGTTTGACTCGTTTGGCTCGTTCCACTCGCTTGACTCGTTTGGCTCGTTCAACTCGCTTGACTCGAATGTCCTGTTCGACCCGTTTGACTCGTTTGACTCGTTTGACTCGTTTGACTCGTTTGACTCGTTTGACTCGTTTGACTCGTTTGATTCGTTTGACTCGTTTGACTCGTTTGACTCGTTTGACTCGTTTGACTCGTTTGACTCGATCGTCCTGTTCGACCCGTTTGACTCGATCGTCCTTTTCGACCCGTTTGACTCGTTTGACTCGATCGTCCTGTTCGACCCGTTTGACTCGTTTGACTCGTTTGACTCGTTTGACTCGTTTGACTCGTTTGACTCGTTTGACTCGTTTGACTCGGTTGACCCGTTAGACTCGTTTGACTCGTTTGACTCGTTTGACTCGTTTGACTCGTTTGACTCGTTTGACTCGCTTGACTCGATTGACTCGGTTGACTCGTTTGACTCGTTTGACTCGTTTGACTCGTTTGACTCGATTGACTCGGTTGACTCGTTTGACTCGTTTGACTCGTTTGACTCGTTTGACTCGTTTGACTCGTTTGACTCGGTTGACTCGGTTGACTCGGTTGACTCGTTTGACTCGTATGACTCGTTTGACTCGTATGACTCGTTTGACTCGTTTGACTCGTTTGACTCGTTTGACTCGTTTGACTCGTTTGATTGGTTCGACTCGTTCGACTCGTTCGACTCGTTCGACTCGTTCGACTCGTTCGACTCGTTCGACTCGTTCGACTCGTTCGACTCGTTCGACTCGTTCGACTCGTTCGACTCGTTCGACTCGTTCGACTCGTTCGACTCGTTCGACTCGTTCGACTCGTTCGACTCGTTCGACTCGTTCGACTCGTTCGACTCGTTCGACTCGTTCGACTCGTTCGACTCGTTCGACTCGTTCGACTCGTTCGACTCGTTCGACTCGTTCGACTCGTTCGACTCGTTCGACTCGTTCGACTCGTTCGACTCGTTCGACTCGTTCGACTCGTTCGACTCGTTCGACTCGTTCGACTCGTTCGACTCGTTCGACTCGTTCGACTCGTTCGACTCGTTCGACTCGTTCGACTCGTTCGACTCGTTCGACTCGTTCGACTCGTTCGACTCGTTCGACTCGTTCGACTCGTTCGACTCGTTCGACTCGTTCGACTCGTTCGACTCGTTCGACTCGTTCGACTCGATCGACTCGTTCGACTCGTTCGACTCGTTCGACTCGATTGACTCGTTTGACTCGATTGACTCGTTTGACGCGTTTGACTCGTTTGACCCGTTTGACTCGTTTGACTCGTTTGACTCTTTTGACTCGTTTGACTCGTTTGACTCGTTTGACTCGTTTGACTCATTTGACTCGATTGACTCGGTTGACTCGTTTGACTCGGTTGACTCGGTTGACTCGTTTGACTCGTTTGACTCGTTTGACTCGTTTGACTCGTTTGACTCGTATGACTCGTTTGACTCGTTTGACTCGTTTGACTCGTTTGACTCGTATGACTCGCTTGACACGTATGACTCGTTTGACTCGTTTGACTCGTTTGACTCGTTTGACTCGTTTGACTCGTTTGACTGGTTTGACTCGTTTGACTCGTTTGACTCGTTTGACTCGTTTGACTCGTTTGACTCGTTTGATTCGTTTGACTCGTATGACTCGTTTGACTCGTTTGACTCGTTTGACTCGTTTGATTGGTTCGACACGATTGTCTCGATTGACTCGTCTGACACGTTCGACTCGTTTGACTCGTTCGACTCGTTCGACTCGTTTGACTCGTTCGACTCGTTTGACTCGTTCGACTCGTTTGACTCGTTCGACTCGTTTGACTCGTTCGACTCGTTCGACTCGTTTGACTCGATCGACTCGTTTGACTCGATTGACTCGTTTGACTCGATTGACTCGTTTGACTCGTTTGACTCGTTTGACCCGTTTGACTCGTTTGACTCGTTTGACCCGTTTGACTCGTTTGACTCGTTGGACTCTTTTGACTCGTTTGACTCGTTTGACTCGTTTGACTCGTTTGACTCGTTTGACTCGTTTGACTCGTTTGACTCGTTTGACTCGTTTGGCTCGTTCGACTTGCTTGACTCGATTGTCCTGTTCGACCCGTTTGACTCGTTTGACTCGTTTGACTCGTATGACTCGTTTGACTCGTATGACTCGTTTGACTCGTTTGGCTCGTTTGGCTCGTTTGACTCGTTTGGCTCGTTCAACTCGCTTGACTCGATTGTCCTGTTTGACTCGTTTGACTCGTTTGACTCGTTTGACTCGTTTGACTCGTTTGACTCGATTGACTCGTTTGACTCGTTTGACTCGTTTGACTCGTTTGACTCGTTTGACTCGTTTGACTCGTTTGACTGGTTTGACTCGTTTGACTCGTTTGACTGGTTTGACTCGTTTGACTCGTTTGACTCGTTTGACTCGTTTGACTCGTTTTACTCGTTTGACTCGTTTGACTCGTTTGACCCGTTTGACTCGTATGACTCGCTTGACTCGTATGACTCGTTTGACTCGTTTGACTCGATTGACTCGTTTGACTCGTTTGACTCGTTTGACTCGTTTGACTCGTTTGATTCGTTTGACTCGTATGACTCGTTTGACTCGTTTGACTCGTTTGACTCGTTTGATTGGTTCGACACGATTGTCTCGATTGACTCGTCTGACACGTTCGACTCGTTTGACTCGTTCGACTCGTTCGACTCGTTTGACTCGTTTGACTCGTTTAACTCGTTTGACTCGTATGACTCGCTTGACTCGTATGACTCGTTTGACTCGTTTGACTCGTTTGACTCGTTTGACTCGTTTGACTCGTTCGACTCGTTCGACTCGTTCGACTCGTTTCACTGGTTTGACTCGTTTGACCCGTTTGACCAGTTTGACACGTTTGACTCGTTTGACTCGATTGTCCTGTTCGACCCGTTTGACCCGTTTGACACGTTTGACTCGTTTCACTCGTTTAACTCGTTTCACTCGTTTCACTCGATTCACTCGTATCACTCCTTTCACTCGTGTGACTCGTTTGACTCGTTTGACTCGTTTGACTCGTTTGACTCGTTTGACCAGGTTGACTCGATTGACTCGTTTGACTCGTTTGACTCGTTTGACTCGTTTGACTCGTTTGACTCGTTTGACTCGTTTGACTCGGTTGACTCGTTTGACTCGTTTGACTCGTTTGACTCGTTTGACTCGTTTGACTCTTTTGACTCGTTTGACTCGTTTGACTCGTATGACTCGTTTGACTCGTTTGACTCGTATGACTCGCTTGACTCGTATGACTCGTTTGGCTCGTTCAACTCGCTTGACTCGATTGTCCTGTTCGACCCGTTTGACTCGGTTGACTCGGTTGACTCGGTTGACTCGGTTGACTCGGTTGACTCGTTTGACTCGTTCGACTCGTTCGACTCGTTCGACTCGTTCGACTCGTTCGACTCGTTCGACTCGGTCGACTCGATTGACTCGTTTGACTCGTTTGACTCGTTTGACTCGTTTGACTCGTTTGACTCGTTTGACTCGTTTGACTCGTTTGACTCGTATGACTCTTTTGACTCGTTTGACTCGATTGTCCTGTTCGACCCGTTTGACCCGTTCGACACGTTTGACTCGTTCGACTCGTTTGACTCGTTTTACTCGTTTTACTCGTTTGACTGGTTTGGGTCGTTTGGGTCGTTTGGGTCGTTTGTGTCGTTCGGGTCGTTTGGGTCGTTTGGGTCGTTCGACTCGTTTGACTCGTTTGACTCGTTTGACTCGTTTGACTCGTTTGACTCGTTTGACTCGTTTGACTCGTTTGACTCGTTTGACTCGTTTGACTCGTTTGACTCGTTTGACTCGTTTGGCTCGTTCAAATCGCTTGACTCGATTGTCCTGTTCGACCCGTTCGTCTCGTTCGACTCGTTTGACTCGTTTGACTCATTTGACTCGATTGACTCGTTTGACTCGATTGACTCGTTTGACTCGATTGAGTCGTTTCACTCGTTTCACTCGTTTGACTCGTTTCACTCGATTGTCCTGTTCGACCCGTTTGACTCGTTTGACTGGTTTGACTCGTTTGACTCGTTCGACTCGTTTGACTCGTTCGACTCGTTCGACTCGTTCGACTCGTTCGACTCGTTCGACTCGTTCGACTCGTTCGACTCGTTCGACTCGTTCGACTCGTTCGACTCGTTCGACTCGTTCGACTCGATCGACTCGTTCGACTCGTTTGACTCGATTGACTCGTTTGACTCGATTGACTCGTTTGACGCGTTTGACTCGTTTGACCCGTTTGACTCGTTTGACTCGTTTGACCCGTTTGACTCGTTTGACTCGTTGGACTCTTTTGACTCGTTTGACTCGTTTGACTCGTTTGACTCGTTTGACTCATTTGACTCGATTGACTCGGTTGACTCGTTTGACTCGTTTGACTCGTTTGACTCGTTTGACTCGTTTGACTCGTTTGACTCGTTTGACTCGTATGACTCGTTTGACTCGTTTGACTCGTTTGACTCGTTTGACTCGTATGACTCGCTTGACACGTATGACTCGTTTGACTCGTTTGACTCGTTTGACTCGTTTGACTCGTTTGACTCGTTTGACTCGTTTGACTCGTTTGACTCGTTTGACTCGTTTGACTCGTTTGACTCGTTTGACTCGTTTGACTCGTGTGACTCGTATGACTCGTTTGACTCGTTTGACTCGTTTGACTCGTTTGATTGGTTCGACACGATTGTCTCGATTGACTCGTCTGACACGTTCGACTCGTTTGACTCGTTCGACTCGTTCGACTCGTTTGACTCGTTCGACTCGTTTGACTCGTTCGACTCGTTTGACTCGTTCGACTCGTTTGACTCGTTCGACTCGTTCGACTCGTTTGACTCGATCGACTCGTTTGACTCGATCGACTCGTTTGACTCGATTGACTCGTTTGACTCGTTTGACTCGTTTGACCAGGTTGACTCGATTGACTCGTTTGACTCGTTTGACTCGTTTGACTCGTTTGACTCGTTTGACTCGTTTGACTCGTTTGACTCGGTTGACTCGTTTGACTCGTTTGACTCGTTTGACTCTTTTGACTCGTTTGACTCGTTTGACTCGTATGACTCGTTTGACTCGTTTGACTCGTATGACTCGCTTGACTCGTATGACTCGTTTGGCTCGTTCAACTCGCTTGACTCGATTGTCCTGTTCGACCCGTTTGACTCGGTTGACTCGGTTGACTCGGTTGACTCGGTTGACTCGGTTGACTCGTTTGACTCGTTCGACTCGTTCGACTCGTTCGACTCGTTCGACTCGTTCGACTCGTTCGACTCGGTCGACTCGATTGACTCGTTTGACTCGTTTGACTCGTTTGACTCGTTTGACTCGTTTGACTCGTTTGACTCGTTTGACTCGTTTGACTCGATTGTCCTGTTCGACCCGTTTGACCCGTTCGACACGTTTGACTCGTTCGACTCGTTTGACTCGTTTGACTCGTTTGACTCGTTTTACTCGTTTGACTCGTTTGACTCGTTTGACCCGTTTGACTCGTATGACTCGCTTGACTCGTATGACTCGTTTGACTCGTTTGACTCGATTGACTCGTTTGACTCGTTTGACTCGTTTGACTCGTTTGACTCGTTTGACTAGTTTGACTCGTTTGACTCGTTTGACTCGTTTGACCCGTTTGACTCGTTTGACTCGTTCGACTCGTTTGACTCGTTCGACTCGTTCGACTCGTTCGACTCGTTCGACTCGTTTGACTCGTTTGACTTGATTGACTCGTTTGACTCGTTTGACTCGTTTGACTCGTTTGACTCGTTTGACTCGTTTGACTCGTTTGACTCGTTTGACTCGTTTGACTCGTTTGACTCGTATGACTCTTTTGACTCGTTTGACTCGATTGTCCTGTTCGACCCGTTTGACCCGTTCGACACGTTTGACTCGTTCGACTCGTTTGACTCGTTTTACTCGTTTTACTCGTTTGACTGGTTTGGGTCGTTTGGGTCGTTTGGGTCGTTTGTGTCGTTCGGGTCGTTTGGGTCGTTTGGGTCGTTCGACTCGTTTGACTCGTTTGACTCGTTTGACTCGTTTGACTCGTTTGACTCGTTTGACTCGTTTGACTCGTTTGACTCGTTTGACTCGTTTGACTCGTTTGACTCGTTTGACTCGTTTGGCTCGTTCAAATCGCTTGACTCGATTGTCCTGTTCGACCCGTTCGTCTCGTTCGACTCGTTTGACTCGTTTGACTCATTTGACTCGATTGACTCGTTTGACTCGATTGACTCGTTTGACTCGATTGAGTCGTTTCACTCGTTTCACTCGTTTGACTCGTTTCACTCGATTGTCCTGTTCGACCCGTTTGACTCGTTTGACTGGTTTGACTCGTTTGACTCGTTCGACTCGTTTGACTCGTTCGACTCGTTCGACTCGTTCGACTCGTTCGACTCGTTCGACTCGTTCGACTCGTTCGACTCGTTCGACTCGTTCGACTCGTTCGACTCGTTCGACTCGTTCGACTCGATCGACTCGTTCGACTCGTTTGACTCGATTGACTCGTTTGACTCGATTGACTCGTTTGACGCGTTTGACTCGTTTGACCCGTTTGACTCGTTTGACTCGTTTGACCCGTTTGACTCGTTTGACTCGTTGGACTCTTTTGACTCGTTTGACTCGTTTGACTCGTTTGACTCGTTTGACTCATTTGACTCGATTGACTCGGTTGACTCGTTTGACTCGTTTGACTCGTTTGACTCGTTTGACTCGTTTGACTCGTTTGACTCGTTTGACTCGTATGACTCGTTTGACTCGTTTGACTCGTTTGACTCGTTTGACTCGTATGACTCGCTTGACACGTATGACTCGTTTGACTCGTTTGACTCGTTTGACTCGTTTGACTCGTTTGACTCGTTTGACTGGTTTGACTCGTTTGACTCGTTTGACTCGTTTGACTCGTTTGACTCGTTTGACTCGTTTGACTCGTGTGACTCGTATGACTCGTTTGACTCGTTTGACTCGTTTGACTCGTTTGATTGGTTCGACACGATTGTCTCGATTGACTCGTCTGACACGTTCGACTCGTTTGACTCGTTCGACTCGTTCGACTCGTTTGACTCGTTCGACTCGTTTGACTCGTTCGACTCGTTTGACTCGTTCGACTCGTTTGACTCGTTCGACTCGTTCGACTCGTTTGACTCGATCGACTCGTTTGACTCGATCGACTCGTTTGACTCGATTGACTCGTTTGACTCGTTTGACTCGTTTGACCCGTTTGACTCGTTTGACTCGTTTGACCCGTTTGACTCGTTTGACTCGTTGGACTCTTTTGACTCGTTTGACTCGTTTGGCTCGTTTGACTCGTTTGACTCGTTTGACTCGTTTGACTCGTTTGACTCGTTTGACTCGTTTGGCTCGTTCGACTTGCTTGACTCGATTGTCCTGTTCGACCCGTTTGACTCGTTTGACTCGTTTGACTCGTATGACTCGTTTGCCTCGTATGACTCGTTTGACTCGTTTGGCTCGTTTGGCTCGTTTGACTCGTTTGGCTCGTTCAACTCGCTTGACTCGATTGTCCTGTTTGACTCGTTTGACTCGTTTGACTCGTTTGACTCGTTTGACTCGTTTGACTCGATTGACTCGTTTGACTCGTTTTACTCGTTTGACTAGTTTGACTCGTTTGACTCGTTTGACTCGTTTGACTCGTTTGACTCGTTTGACTGGTTTGACTCGTTTGACTCGTTTGACTGGTTTGACTCGTTTGACTCGTTTGACTCGTTTGACTCGTTTGACTCGTTTTACTCGTTTGACTCGTTTGACTCGTTTGACCCGTTTGACTCGTATGACTCGCTTGACTCGTATGACTCGTTTGACTCGTTTGACTCGATTGACTCGTTTGACTCGTTTGACTCGTTTGACTCGTTTGACTCGTTTGATTCGTTTGACTCGTATGACTCGTTTGACTCGTTTGACTCGTTTGACTCGTTTGATTGGTTCGACACGATTGTCTCGATTGACTCGTCTGACACGTTCGACTCGTTTGACTCGTTCGACTCGTTCGACTCGTTTGACTCGTTTGACTCGTTTAACTCGTTTGACTCGTATGACTCGCTTGACTCGTATGACTCGTTTGACTCGTTTGACTCGTTTGACTCGTTTGACTCGTTTGACTCGTTCGACTCGTTCGACTCGTTCGACTCGTTTCACTGGTTTGACTCGTTTGACCCGTTTGACCAGTTTGACACGTTTGACTCGTTTGACTCGATTGTCCTGTTCGACCCGTTTGACCCGTTTGACACGTTTGACTCGTTTCACTCGTTTAACTCGTTTCACTCGTTTCACTCGATTCACTCGTATCACTCCTTTCACTCGTGTGACTCGTTTGACTCGTTTGACTCGTTTGACTCGTTTGACTCGTTTGACCAGGTTGACTCGATTGACTCGTTTGACTCGTTTGACTCGTTTGACTCGTTTGACTCGTTTGACTCGTTTGACTCGTTTGACTCGGTTGACTCGTTTGACTCGTTTGACTCGTTTGACTCTTTTGACTCGTTTGACTCGTTTGACTCGTATGACTCGTTTGACTCGTTTGACTCGTATGACTCGCTTGACTCGTATGACTCGTTTGGCTCGTTCAACTCGCTTGACTCGATTGTCCTGTTCGACCCGTTTGACTCGGTTGACTCGGTTGACTCGGTTGACTCGGTTGACTCGGTTGACTCGTTTGACTCGTTCGACTCGTTCGACTCGTTCGACTCGTTCGACTCGTTCGACTCGTTCGACTCGGTCGACTCGATTGACTCGTTTGACTCGTTTGACTCGTTTGACTCGTTTGACTCGTTTGACTCGTTTGACTCGTTTGACTCGTTTGACTCGATTGTCCTGTTCGACCCGTTTGACCCGTTCGACACGTTTGACTCGTTCGACTCGTTTGACTCGTTTGACTCGTTTGACTCGTTTTACTCGTTTGACTCGTTTGACTCGTTTGACCCGTTTGACTCGTATGACTCGCTTGACTCGTATGACTCGTTTGACTCGTTTGACTCGATTGACTCGTTTGACTCGTTTGACTCGTTTGACTCGTTTGACTCGTTTGACTAGTTTGACTCGTTTGACTCGTTTGACTCGTTTGACCCGTTTGACTCGTTTGACTCGTTCGACTCGTTTGACTCGTTCGACTCGTTCGACTCGTTCGACTCGTTCGACTCGTTTGACTCGTTTGACTTGATTGACTCGTTTGACTCGTTTGACTCGTTTGACTCGATTGTCCTGTACGACCCGTTTGACCCGTTTGACACGTTTGCCTCGTGTGATTCGTTTGACTCGTTTGACTCGCTTGACTCGATTGTCCTGTTCGACCCGTTTGACTCGTTTGACTCGTTTGACTCGTTTGACTCGTTCGACTCGTTTGACTCGTTGGACTCGTTTGACTCGATCGACTCGTTTGACTCGTTCGACTCGTTTGACTCGTTCGACTCGTTTGACTCGTTCGACTCGTTTGACTCGTTCGACTCGTTTGACCCGTTCGACTCGTTTGACCCGTTCGACTCGTTTGACTCGTTCGACTCGTTTGACTCGTTCGACTCGATTGACTCGTTCGACTCGTTTGACTCGTTCGACTCGTTTGACTCGTTCGACTCGTTTGACTCGTTCGACTCGTTTGACTCGTTCGACTCGTTTGACTCGTTCGACTCGTTTGACTCGTTCGACTCGTTTGACTCGTTCGACTCGTTTGACTCGTTCGACTCGTTTGACTCGTTCGACTCGTTTGACTCGTTCGACTCGTTTGACTCGTTCGACTCGTTTGACTCGTTCGACTCGTTTGACTCGTTCGACTCGTTTGACTCGTTCGACTCGTTTGACTCGTTCGACTCGTTTGACTCGTTCGACTCGTTTGACTCGTTCGACTCGTTTGACTCGTTTGACTCGTTTCACTCGTTTGACTCGTTTAACTCGCTTGACTCGATTGTCCTGTTCGACCCGTTTGACTCGTTTGACTCGTTTGACTCGTTTGACTCGATTGACTCGTTTGACTCGTTTGACTCGATTGACTCGTTAGACACGTTTGACTCGTTTGACTCGTTTGACTCGTTTGACTCGTTTGACTCGTTTGACTCGTTTGACTCGTTTGACTCGTTTGACTCGTTTGACTTGATTGTCCTGTTCGACCCGTTTGACCCGTTTGACCCGTTTGACTCGTTTGACTCGTTTGACTGGTTTGACTCGTTTGACCCGTTAGACTCGTTTGACTCGTTTGACTCGTTTGACTCGTTTGACTGGTTTGACTCGTTTGACTCGTTTGACTCGTTTGACTCGTTTGACTCGTTTGACTCGTTTGATTGGTTCGACACGATTGACTCGATTGACTCGTCTGACACGTTTGACTGGTCTGACACGTTTGACTCGTTTGAGTCGTTTGACTCGCTTGACTCGTTTGACTCGTTTGACTCGATTGACTCGTTAGACTCGATTGACTCGATTGACTCGTTTGACTCGTTTGACTCGTTTGATTCGTTTCACTCGTTTGACTCGTTTGACTCGATTTACTCGTTTGACTCGATTTACTCCTTTGACTCGTTTGACTCGATTTACTCCTTTGACTCGTTTGACTCGATTGACTCGTTTGACTCGTTTGACTCGTTTCACTCGTTTCACTCGTTTGACTCGTTTGACTCGTTTGAATCTTTTGACTCGATTTACTCGTTTGACTCGTTTGACTCGTTTGACTCGTTTTACTCGTTTGACTCGTTTGACTCGTTTGACTCGTTTGACTCGTTTGACTCGTTTGACTCGTTTGACTCGTTTGACTCGTTTGACTCGTTTGACTCGTTTGACTCGTTTGACTCGTTTGACTCGTTTGACTCGTTTGACTCGTTTGACTCGTTTGACTCGTTTGACTCGTTTGACTCGTTTGACTCGTTTGACTCGTTTGACTCGTTTGACTCGTTTGACTCGTTTGACTCGTTTGACTCGTTTGACTCGTTTGACTCGTTTGACTCGTTTGACTCGTTTGACTCGTTTGACTCGTTTGACTCGTTTGACTCGTTTGACTCGTTTGACTCGTTTGACTCGTTTGACTCGTTTGACTCGTTTGACTCGTTTGACTCGTTTGACTCGTTTGACTCGTTTGACTCGTTTGACTCGTTTGACTCGTTTGACTCGTTTGACTCGTTTGACTCGTTTGACTCGTTTGACTCGTTTGACTCGTTTGACTCGTTTGACTCGTTTGACTCGTTTGACTCGTTTGACTCGTTTGACTCGTTTGACTCGATTGTCCTGTTCGACCCGTTTGACCCGTTTGACACGTTTGCCTCTTGTGACTCGTTTGACTCGTTTAACTCGCTTGACTCGATTGTCCTGTTCGACCCGTTTGACTCGATTGACTCGTTTGACTCGTTTGACTCGTTTGACTCGTTTGACTCGTTTCACTCGTTTGACTCGTTTGACCCGTTTGACTCGATTGACTCGTTTGACGCGTTTGACTCGATTGTCCTGTTCGACCCGTTTGACCCGTTTGACACGTTTGCCTCGTGTGACTCGTTTGACTCGTTTAACTCGCTTGACTCGATTGTCCTGTTCGACCCGTTTGACCCATTTGACTCGTTTGACTCTGTTGGAAATTCAACTAGTACCTCACTCCACCACTCTCATGATCTCAGCAGCACCTCCCGGGCGCAGCGCTCATGGCGGATCCACAATCGATATTCTGATCACTATCATGTCGCGTAGCTCAACAACCAATCACGCGTCTCCACGTCAGTCAAGCTGCGGGAAGACGCGATCATCCATCTTGATCATGTATTCGTATTCACAACGTGTAACAGTCAGTCTCGTGGTTTTTGCAACGGATATTGTTAACGGGTGAATTATCTTCTCAGACGTTAAAATTATTAACTCAAGTCATTCTCTCATCACTGCTCATTTTCTCCAATCAAATTTCTCACTCTCGTGATCAAAAGATCGATTGTGGTAGGTCGCGCGTGTGAACCACCACGTGGCCAACGCGGCCAGTTTCTCAAGACATTAATTCTCATCTTTTGCTCCTGTGCATGCACTGCACACTTTCTCATAACCTGTATCCAATTCTGTGACGTGAATAAAATTAAGACAATTGTGGTGCAACCATACACATAACATTCAGACTTTCAGTTGAACATAACCTCTCTCACGTCACCGGCAAAACTCTCTCAAATTATTTTACATTGTGGTCCTTCGAGCCGGATAGTGTAGTGCGTGCAGTGCTCACCGCTCAACGCTCACCGCTCAACGTTCACCATGGCTGGCGATGAGTCAACCTCAAAATCAGGGTCGACGTCGAGACCAGGCTCGCCGAGCCCAACAACTACACTCACTATTCCAACGGACGCTCCTGCACCGCACAAGTCGACACGATCATCATCACCATCAACTGTGCCTGCAGAGCTCATTCTCATGGCACGATCGCAGGTTTGTAGATTTGAGACTCTACAGGACATTCAGTCTGACTTGCCTCAACAGGCTCATTTAACATCCCTCGACGAGGTACAACTCCTCCTGGAACAAGTGGAGGAAGTTCATAAAGCTTTCGTAGCAGAACATGAGCATTTTGAGTTGACATGGCCGGTGAAGTGTCTGGACCATGACTACTTTGCCTCCAAACTCATGGTGCAGGAGTCGAAGTTGGTACTCACCATTAAACGTGCGCTCAGTCGACTCAGAGAATCCTTCCCAAAGCAAGCTCAACCGGTCATCGAGCCAGTAACATCTTCTCAGTCGCGCGCCTCGAAGCTGCCGGTCATAGCGCTGCCAACATTCTCAGCCAGCTATGTGGAGTGGCCGCATTACAGCGAGCTCTTTACATCACTCATAATAAAGGATCAGCAGCTCATGGAGATCGACAGGCTACACTACTTAAGATCAAGTCTCAGTGGCGAGCCGGAGCGTTACGTGAGTAACTATCCGCTCAGAGGCGACTCATTCCAGGCTTGCTGGGATTATCTCACGAGGCGGTTCTCAAACAAGCGAGTCCTCATCGAGGAGCAGCTTGATAAACTACTCACCCTTCCGCCAATCTCATCACAAAACTCACAATGCCTCAATGACCTGATGGCCGTTGTCACCAAGGTGAAGACTTCTCTAGAAGCATTGAATGCAGCGCAGGACATGTTTAACAGTCTCCTGGTTCATCGAGCCACCGCCTGCCTCGATAAAAACACCAGGGAGGCATCGGAGACGTCAGTGGGAAAGGCCACCGAGTACCCTCGCTTCGAAGACTTGGTGAGCTTTGTCGAAGCGAAGGCGGTGGCACTTGAAAGGCTTGAGGCAGCGGCTCAAACAAAACAGTCCAAGAAGCCAACGGTTTCTACCCCTCACTCAAGCCATCAGACTCAACGGAAGGGAGCAGCTCACGTCTCAACGCAACCCAAGAGTATTCTCAAGAATGCGACTTACCCTTGCGACTGTTGCTATGGAGACCACTTTGTGGTGATGTGTCCCGAATTTAGAGAAAAATCAGTTGAGCGTCGACGAAGGTTCGTCACTCAATACTCACTGTGTCGCAACTGTTGTGGGAGACACCAGACAGATGATTGCAAGTCTGCTCATCGGTGCAAGACGTGCGGCGCCAAGCACCACACGATGTTGCACGTGGAGAAAAAACCACCTCATCAAGAATCTCTCAACACTCCCACAACCTCATCGTCTCAAGGGACACCTCATACCGAAGTGAAAGACACAGAGGAGACTCATCATCATTGAGACGTCGGTGCAGTCGTCACCTCCTCATTCTCAACCACTCACTTTCGCTCACGCTCAACAGGTCGATAATTCTTCTCACACTCAACCAAGGCTCACTTCTCATCATTCTCAACCACGCTGTTGGCAACAGCCAACGCACAGCTCATCTCACCTGTCTTCTCAGCACCTGTTCGAATGCTCATCGATTCAGGTTCCGAGCTCACCTTCATTAAGGAGGATATCGTTACTCAACTCAGGATTCAACGCATTCACTCATCCATTTCAATCAGTGGCATTGGAGGAAGCGAATCAACTCAGACGCGGGGAGTCGTGTTGATTACATTGCGTTCAAATTACAACAACTCAATGGTAAATATCCAAGCTCACATACTCAGGGCGTTGACGTCAAATTTGCCATCAGTTGAAGCGCCTCGTCAAGACTGGCCACATCTCGACGGCATCAACTTGGCTGATCCAGATTTTCTCACATCAAGGCCCATCGACATTGTGATCGGCGCTGATACGTATGGACAAATCGTCAAACCCAACCTCCGTAAAGGAGACCCCTCAATGCCAATTGCCCAGTTATCAATGTTTGGGTGGCTCATTCTGGGACCAGTCACTGTGAACTCTGCTCAATTCTCCACTTCACATCATTCTGCCGTTGTGCACCACAGTGATAAGGCAATACAAGATCTATTGTCGAAGTTTTGGGTCCAAGAAGAACTTCCCATGGAATCACCTGATCAACTCACCCATGTTGAAAAGGAGTGTGAGGATCACTTTCGAGCGACCCACACCCGTGACCCAACAGGACGGAACATCGTACGCATCCCGCTCAAATCATCTCCTCAACTGCTGGGCAACTCATACCAAACAGCTCATGCGTGCTTGAAGCGTACACTCAACAAGCTCAACCGAGACTGTGAATATCGCGATCTCTATCAAGGCTTCATGCGGGAATATGAGGAGCTTCATCACATGGTGAGGGCACCATTCATTTCACCTAATACTCACTCAATCTTTTATCTTCCTCATCATGGAGTATTCAAGGCCGATAGTCAAACCACAAAATTGAGAGTCGTGTTCAATGGCTCAAGCCCGACAACGTCGGGGCACTCGGTCAACGACCTCATGCATACTGGTGCTAATCTACTCCTCAACATCACTGACGTTCAGCTTTGGATTCGTCAACACAAATACATCTTCGTCACGGATGTCACTAAGATGTATCGACAAGTCAAGGTGCATGTAGATGATCAGGATCTGCAAAGAGTGCTGTGGATTCATGAAGAAGGCAGAGAGGTGCCCTACAAGCTCACCACAGTAACATATGGGACGAAGGCTGCTCCATTCCTGGCGGTACGCTCACTACTTCAATTGGTGGAAGACGAAGGCCATCGGTTCCCGTTGGCAGTCCCATCAATCACTCACGCCAGATATGTTGACGACATCTTTGGCGGCGCCGACACAGGTGAGACACTCATTGCAATAGCTCAACAATTAAAAGACCTGTGCAACGAGGGAGGTTTTCCACTTGCCAAGTGGCATTCTACGCACCCCCCATTGCTTGAATCAATCTCTCACGTCTCAAGAGCCCATGGCTCTATAGTATCACTTGACGACTGCAAGACCAAAATTCTCGGATTACATTGGAATGTTCTCAACGACAACTTTTCATTTTCAACAAAATCAAGCTCGAACTCAAAGCTCTCTAAACGCCTCATCCTCTCAGAAGTAGCTCAACTATTTGATCCACTAGGCTTTTTATCACCAGTCATAATTCGGGCAAAAACATTGTTGCAAGAGTTATGGCTACACAAACTTAGTTGGGATGATCCACTGCCATCCCAAGTCACAGCTCATTGGCTCGACATCAGAGAAGATCTCACAGGCCTGGCCAGGCTTTCGATTCCAAGGTGGTTCAACACCTTTTCCGACTCAACAGTGGAATTACATGGATTCTCTGATGCCTCTCAACTCGCCATGGCAGCGGTAATTTACATTACCGTAACATCACCGTCCACAAATCTCAAAGTGTCGACACTAGCGTGCTCCAAGACAAAGGTAGCACCACTCAAGAAGCTCACCATCCCAAGGCTCGAGCTTACTGCAGCATTAATGCTTGCAAAGCTCACAAAGTATGTTCAAGCTACTCTTCAGCTCAATATTGCTGCTACCAATCTGTGGACGGATTCTCAAGTGACACTCATATGGGTCAAATCTCACGCATCACGTTGGAAGGACTACGTCAGGAATCGTGTCGCTCAAATTCAAGAACTCACCCCAAAAGCTCAATGGAGACACGTTCCAGGAACATCTAATCCAGCGGACTGCGCCCCAAGAGGCTTAACAACATCTCAGCTTGAACATCACCAGCTATGGTGGACGGGACCACCATGGCTTTCTCAACCCAGTGACTCATGGCCATCACAATCATCATTGAAGGACGACTCGAGTGCACTAGAGGCTCGTCCTGGCATCGCCACTCTGCTCAACGTTAAAGAAATCAAATACCACTGGGATCTCATCTACAAATACTCCTCTCTTAACAAGCTCATTCGCATTACATCAGTTTGTTTCAGAATTCTCTCCAAACTGAAGGGATCGACAATCTCATTGCCAATCATTGCTCTATCTCCAGAGGACCTCGAGAGGGCCAGGATCTTTTGGATCACGGCCACGCAAGCCCTCTATTTCAATCATGAATTGAGAATGCTCAGCTCCAGCTCTAAACTGCCATCATCTCATGCCTTCAATCGACTCACTGCATTCATCGACGAGAAGGGAGTTATTCGGGTTGGAGGCCGACTCACCAACGCTTACATGAGTTATGGAAGTAAGCACCCAACAATATTACCTCGCCACTCACGTCTGTCTCATCTGATTATAGATCATGCTCATAAAGCCACTCTTCATGGTGGAACTCAGCTCACGCTCGCTCACATCAGACAAAATTATTGGATCATCGGAGGACGAGCTCCAGTGAAGTCTCATGTACTACGTTGTGTTGTGTGTGCGCGGCAAAGGGGGATCCGTGCCCATCAGCTGATGGGCCAACTACCTCTTTCACGAGTCACACCCTCACAACCATTTACTCACACTGGACTCGACTATGCTGGTCCAATCACCCTCAAGACGTGGAAAGGGCGAGGCGCCAAGAACTCACAAGGGCTGGATCTGCGTGTTCGTTTGCCTCACTACATAAGCTGTTCACTTGGAGCTGGTGACAGACTATTCCACAGAAGGATTCATAGTGTTGTGCCCAGGCAACGCCCAAGCACATGTATTATACACGTTATACATATTATATTACCGTAGAACGTTCGAGACGTTCCTAAGCCAAATCGGTTGCGAGGCAAAGCGCGAATCTACAAAATCAGCGGAATTGCGAGCGCTTCAAGGTGACCACATACGGCGCCGCGAAGCGGGGGGCCCACGCCCAATAGCGGAACAAAAACCGATTTGCCGCCGCAAATCCACAGACTGGAGATCCGACCCTCGACTGGGTAACACGGCTAAAACCTACTTGTACACTTCTGTCTAGTTTAGTGTTTTTGAATAAAGACTTAGTCTTTGAGCTTAAACAAACTTGGTGCAGTTCACCCGGTGGATTCTTATCCTTTAAACACTCCCGAAACCACGATTACGCCAGATCCCCTACCAGCCTTGCGAGCCACCACGCAGGGCACAACAAAATTGGTGGCAGCGGTGGGATCTGCATCGTAAAAATTTTACCAAGCCTTGACGCAACCAATTACTCGACATCGTCTGAGAGTGAACTCTCTCTGACAAGATCATTGGGACATCGCAGTCACATAGGCTGGTTAGGCTATCGTCGCTATCGAGGTAGCACAGAGGACCGAGGAACGGCCTTTGAGAAGACGTTCGACGCAGTCCGAACGACGACGAGCCTAACAACGAGTAAAATCGACTTGTGAGTGAACGGGTGAATCAACCATCTACCAAACACCAAATCCATCTACGAAGACGTCACGGATCCGAGGACCGAGGCGCACGAGAGGACTTGGAGACAGAGGAACGTGTAGGAGCCGCACCTGAAGGACGGACGGAGAGCCGTACGAGGGAAGCAGCCGTCGGAGCACGCAGCAAACAGCTGTACGGATCGACCTTGCTGGGTCCAGTTTCATCTAATCACCGCCGTTGGTTCACGTACGAGAGGACGTCCGACCGAGCCGACGACATGTGGTTGTGTAACGTCCCGCTAGGACTCAAACCTAGTGTCGGTATAATAGAACTACTATATTATCATTAAGACATTCTATGCTACTACGCATCAACATTGTAAATACTTTTATACATAATTTATGAAATAAGCAAATATTAGACAAACAAATATTATAGAGACATTAAGAATAATTAATTATAAGTATTGACAAAAAGCGCAAGACAAAATAATATATATTAAGCGAGTAATAAGTGAAATATCAAGAAATAACCTACTGCGCATGCGCTAGCCCGCCAATTTTCCAGTATATAAGGAGGCGCACGCAGCCCAGCGCGCATTCAAAGCTACATTGGAAATCACGCTCATAATCGACGAATGTTCAGCCCTGGAGGTAGCTTAAGTTTCAACCAGTGAGATCTAGCTCGCTCCGGAAACGGTAGCAGCGGAACTCCAGTGTATAAAAGTTACTGGTGCTCCTCTTTGGACTATTCATTTAACCCGATAGAATCCTGCTTCTACGAAAATTGCAAGCTCGCTCCGGAAACGGTAGCGGCTGTGGTTCTTGGTAAAAGCAAGATCGAGCATAGAACTAAAACCCTGTCAAAAGTAACAAGCTCGCTCCGGAGACGGTAGCGGCTGTTCTTACTACAGGAAAATTGCCAAAGAGTCTACGAGCTCGCTCCGGAAACGGTAGCGGCCGTGCTCTGCAATTATACAACGTATATACATTTATTACTACAATCCATAGCTTTAGAATAAGATTAATATAAAAAAAACCATAGAAAACCCAAAAATAATATATAATCGTAATTGTAAGTAGTATTAATATCATTGTTTTGTTATTAGGGTTAAGTGTTATTTAATAAATAGTCCATTGTTGCTGTTAAGTTTGAATTTCAATTCTTCACTCTCTTTACCGACGAATCCCCACCTTTCCAACACTCGAGGGGACGCCGCTCTCCTCTCGAGGCCTGCGACTTTCAGTTGTCGTCCGACAACAGAACGTTACAGGTCGGAATTTTTGGTGACAGCGGTGGGATATCTCGTTAATAAGGATAATTTCGCTTAGTAGAAACACTCCAAAAGTGAGTATTTTTCTTAGAAATTTTTTCTTTGGTAAAATCTATAGAGGCTTAACACTTCACAATGGCTACACTTGAAGCTGAAATGGCTAACCTAACACTCAATGAGGGAACTCAAGAACCTTCAGATACTTCAGATACAATAGATACTCCAAACAATACTCCAGAATTTCCACAAGTTAATATGAATACAGCTACGAATATATATCCACATCCACCACACATTAGTCTTCGCGATACAGCGGACACAGTTCCGTCCTTCGATGGTAAAAATATACCAGTATACCAATTCATAAAAAGCTGTCGACACGCACGACGTATGGTTAATCCGAACGCAGAGTATGGATTAGTTCAACTCATAAAAAATAAGCTTTTCGGACAAGCATCTAGAGTAGTTTTGAGCGGAGATTATAACTCAATAGATGATCTGATTGCAGTATTAAAATCACGATTCGCACCATTACACACTTCAATCCAATTATATGGAGAATTATCAAAAATAGTACAATTACCAAATGAAACAACAGTAGATTACGGTAGTCGCGTATCCAATCTCTTCCTTCAGATTAAACATTGTAACGCGATAGAAGTACCAGCACACGTAGCGCAATTCAATGTAACCGCGGAGAAAAACGCTGTAAAAGCCTTTCTAACGGGATTAAAAATAGAAATATACAACAGACTTTACGAGCCCACCTTCAACAATCTTGATCTGGCTATCCATCACGCAATTAAAGCAGAAGCAGAGCACAATGAAAATCAAATAAGAACAGGAATAGCAGCAGGAAATACACGAGCAAATCAATGTACAAATTGCTTTGGATACGGTCATAATGCTACTACTTGCAGCAGTCAATACACCTCGCGAAATAACTGGCAACGAAAAAATTGTCAACATTGTAACAAGACGGGGCATACAACGCAAGAATGTAGATATCGAAACGGAGCACAGAACGATACATTCTGTGACTTCTGCCGAAGGCCAGGCCACATGACGCAAGATTGTAGAAGCCGCAGTTACACGAACAGAGCTCCTCAATCCAACGTATATTGTGACTCCTGCCGAAGACCAGGTCACACGACGCAAGAATGTAGAAGCCGAAATAACATGAATAGGACTCCCCAAACCACTACATATTGCGACTACTGCAGAAGACCGGGACACACAATACAAGAATGTAGAAGTAAAAACTACAGAACACAACAACCAGAAATATTTTGCGAATATTGCAAATTCAGAGGCCACACCATAGAACAATGCAGAAAAAAAATGTATTTCGACAGAAGAAAACAAGAAGAAGCACAACCCCGTATGGTACGTAGGCAGGCCATACTAAGATTAAGAACGGAACAAATAAGAAAACCTCCTAGCATCCTTCTGTATGATATAGGATTCAGCGCAGAACAAGCAACACTAATGATAGACACTGGATCTGATCTCAACGTGATCAAGAGGAGTGCTGTTTCTTCTGACATACCAATTTACATAGACACCCTTTTCGATCTCAATGGCATCACAGATGGACTACTCAGCACCATGGGATACATAAAAATTAAAACTTTGGACACGGAGATCATCCTTCACGTCGTAGAAGACCTTCCTATCAAACAAGACGGGATATTAGGAACAGAATTTTTCCAAACCAATGAGGCTACCATCGATTACATGAATTCAGCAATAACCATTGGAGAAGAAATTGTTCCATTTATTGATCCAGAGATGGTCACACTACCAGCAAGGATGAGAAGTCAAATCTATGTACGAGTTCTTAATACTCAGGTTAACACGGGATACATTCCTAAACTAACGATTCACCCTGATGTACACATAGGAAGTGCAGTAGTATCTAATAAAAACGGTGTAGCATACATTTTCGCAATCAATACATCCACCAAAGATATTCAAATTCCTGTACCATCGGTCGAATTAAAGCCATTCGAGGAAGCACCCATAGGAAAAGAAACACCAGAAAAATATATAAAAACTAATAGAACACATCAACTATTACAACAATTACGGTTGGATCATCTAAATTCAGAAGAAAGGACCAGTATTGAAGAATTAATAAAAGAACATGCGGATAGGTTCTACCTTCCAGGAGAAAAATTAGAAGCAACAAATAAAATAAGTCACAGAATTATAACGGAAAACGACGTTCCTGTATTCACAAAACAATATAGATATCCTCAAATATACAAAGAAGAAGTGAAGAAACAAACCCAGGAGTTGTTAGAAAAAGAAATAATACAGCCTTCTTCCTCTCCTTATAATTCTCCCATATGGATTGTGACGAAGAAAGAAGATGCACAAGGAATAGTAAAGAAGAGAATCGTACTAGATTTTAGGAAGCTAAATGAGAAGACAATTGGAGATGCTTATCCTTTGCCAAACATAACTGACATATTGGACCAGTTGGGAAGTGCAAAATATTTCTCCATATTCGATCTCGCATCTGGGTTCCACCAAATTCCTATGCATCCAGATGATCGTCACAAAACAGCCTTTTCTACAATATATGGGCATTATGAATTTAATCGAATGCCATTTGGTTTAAAAAATGCTCCAGCCACCTTCCAGAGACTCATGGACCAAGTTTTATCAGGACTTCAAGGAGTAGAACTCTTCGTATACTTGGATGATATTGTAATATACGCTAGTTCACTAAAAGAACATGCAACAAAATTTAAGCGCTTAATGAACAAATTAACAGACGCTAATCTATATCTCCAACCTGACAAATGTGAGTTCTTAAAAAAAGAAGTTTCTTATTTGGGGCATATAATAGGAGAAGACGGAGTGAAACCAGATCCAAAAAAAGTAATAGCTGTAAAGGAATTTCCAACACCCACAACAGTCAAGAACGTTAAACAATTTCTAGGATTAAGCGGATACTATAGAAGATTCATCAAAGATTTTTCAAAAATAGCAAGACCGTTATCAAACCTCACCAAGAAGAATTATCAATTTGAGTGGACACATAAACAACAAAAAGCATTTGAAATTCTACGAGAAGCTCTCTGCAACGAACCAATATTACAGTATCCAGACTTTGAAAAAACATTTAATATCACAACAGATGCCTCAGGTATTGCTGTTGGTGCGGTTCTAAGTCAAGGGGAAATAGGGAAAGATTTACCTATAGCTTACGCATCTAGAGTTTTAAATGATGCGGAAACGCGCTACTCTCCGACAGAACGAGAACTTTTAGCCATCATTTACGCAGTATTTCATTTCAGACCTTATGTCTATGGTAGAAAATTCTATCTAATAACAGATCATAAACCATTAGAATGGCTTCAAAATCTTTCTAATCCTACGTCACGACTGATGCGATGGAAAATTAAATTAGCGGAATATGATTATAAAATTTTATATAAACCGGGGAAGTATAATACAAACGCGGATGCATTATCCCGGAATCCTATAGCATTACCCTTAAACGCGAAACGGGCGCATTCTGAAACAAATTCTCATGAAAATAAAAAACTAAAACAATTCCATCAACACAATACGCGACAAAGAGAAACTACCGCCTCAACTTCAGGGAATCCGGCCCCACATAAACAAGTAAGGATTAGTTCTTCGGAATCTGATTCTTCATCATATGATGAAACTGATGCGTTAGAAATAAGACGAAAAAAATTAAAGCGAAAGAAACAAAAAACAAATACTTCATCTTCACACCCGGAAACAAAGAAGCAAAATGTAGAAAAATATACACCCCATCGTTATACGAAAATATTTACACCGTCACAAAACGTACCCCCTCAAATTTCAGTACCAGTAGAAGTACATGCACCCCCCCAAATCTCAGTACACGCACACCCTCAAGCCGTGGAACCCCCCAAAATATATAAACCCCCCCAAAATAATATCCAAATATATAAAAAACCACACCTCAAGAAAGAAGAGGACATAATAGAGGAAATCGATGAAACAGTAATAGTACCAAGGCACAATTACAAGGATCCTCCTAGGATAGATGGGGAATCAAGTACAAACAAAAGCACTCACCATACACCTAAAAAGAAGAAACAAAAATTAAAAAGGAATTCCAGCACAGATACTGCTCCTATAACTCCTATACGAATTAAGAAAGGACAAATACTTACACCACCTACATCACCATCACCCTTTCCATTATCTCCTCTACCATTATTATCTCCCTCTCCCTCGTTACAATTTCCTCCACCAGTTCCACTCCCACAACATACAACAGGCAGACCGAGAATAATATCAAACATACCTGTCAAAAAGCAAAACATTGAGGTAGAAGATCACTTATGGATGGGAAAAGGATATATAGTGACATTTATAAATGCAAAGGGCACACCAATAGGATTGGCAGGAGAAAAATTATATAAGGAAAAGAATATAAAAACTCACAGAATTCAACAACCATTAAGAATCGGACAGTTAGTAAAACTTAAGGAAGGAAGACATACAATCCTTGGACTCATCACACCAGAACACCCAACAGAAGAAGATATATACAACTCACTAAAGTCACTTCATACATACCTAGTATCTGAAACAGCAACAAAAATATACATATCGTCAGAAAGGGATAAAATTTCATTAAAACAATTACAAAATTTAATAGAATTAATATTCATACATAACGATATCCAATTTATATTTTGCAAAGGGACTCTTATAATCCCTCCTGTGCAAGATAGACATCAGATTATTCAAGAAAATCACCAGACACCTATAGGAGGACACAAAGGAATTACTAAAACATATCATCGCATAAGGAATAAATATTATTGGAAGAACATGAAATACGAAATAACTCAGTTTATTAAGACTTGCTTAGGATGTCAGAAAACTAAATTAGTAAGAGTAAAAAATAAGGAACCTATGATATTAACGGATACACCAGTGGATGCATTTGATAAAATTTCAATGGACATAGTAGGACCATTACCTTTTACAAAAATAGGAAATAATTACATACTCACTATTCAAGATAACTTAACCAAATATTCTCTTGCAATACCATTAATAAATATTACCTCAGAAGATATTGCCAGAGCATTTACAGAACATTTCATTTGTAAATTTGGAAGTCCTAAAGCTATCCTTACTGATCAGGGATCAAACTTTATGAGTTCTCTTATGAAGAAACTAGCCAAAGCATTCCATATTAAACAATATCGAACCACTGCATACCATCCACAATCCAATGGCTCATTAGAGAGAAGTCATCATGTCCTTATTGAATACCTACGACATTATACATCAAGAGAAAAACAATGGGATCAATGGTTACCACAAGCAATGTTCTCATATAATACAAGTACTCACGAAGGCACGAAATTTACGCCTCATGAACTTGTGTACGGCAGAAAAGCACGACTTCCTTCAAGTATTCCTTCAACGGACAATATTAAAACATATCCAGATTACGTCGACGAACTAACAAATAAACTACACCACATTCGACAAATGGCGCGAAAAAACTTGGAAGACTCGAAGATACGACAGAAGCACTATTACGACCGGAAGATACAACCTCAAATATATAAAGTAGGAGATTGGGTTTGGTTACTAAATCCAAGGCGGGAAAAATTAGGACCAGAATATAGCGGACCTTACCAGGTTACCGAAATCCTGGGGAATAGCAACTTAAAAATAGCGATAACTTTAAACCAAATTCGAGTCGTCCATATGAATAGGGTAAAGAAAGCCTGTTTACCTCCAGAGGGCGCCATCAAACGTGGAGAATATAAAAGTAGAAGCAAGTAAAAAGAATCTTTTATTCAAAAATAAAGTAATTAAAATTATATTTGCTATAATGAACATGTCTAAACCATATAAAGAAAACATATATTATTATCAAAAAAAACCCTGAAACAAATGATAGTTAAATTTTAAAAGTTGCAACCCTGCAGAGGAAGGCTATATAAGGAGTTGCGAACAAAGGATTCTTTATTATAGCAAAACTGTCATAAACCAAAGTAGTGATCAAAACTGAAAAATGTCTAAATACACTTGCTTGAACAAAACCTATGACAAAGATGTTTACTATTACAAACAAGGAGTGGTATGTGTTATGTGTACACAAAGGGTAGAAGTAGAAGAAGACCCTTTAGAGAAACATCTCTTAATCGAACAAAACCCAAGGAGATGGAGAGTTTGTCATTTTTGTCGTCGAATTTTATTTGTGGGACGCCCAGCAACCGAGTGCGAAGTATGCACAAAATACCTAAGAGAGGAAAATAAACTTTAAATATACATTTTTTTTCTTTTTATATATATATATAACATTTTATACACTACACTTTACAAATACACAACACACACACAAACAGAATGTAATCAATACTCACACATAGATTTTAAGAATTTTTATAATAAATATTTTCTTTTCTATCCAAAAATGAATAATTCTAAATTAAAAACCTAAACCTAAAAACCTAAAAAACCTTACCCTAAAAACAAAGCTGCAAAGAAACTTTTTAAAAAATCCGCCAGATGGCATTATTTTCAATTCTTAGCGCCATGTAAATTCAAAGAGCCGCCATGTTCATTTATCGTAAAAATGCCGAAGCGATCAGGCAAGCGAACGCAAAATTCAAAAAATAAGGATAAATTAGACAGGATATTTAAGGAAATGATTTCCATTCCTCCATTAATTACTCCAATTCCAGGATCCCCACCACAAATGGTAAAAAATCTCTTAAATTTCTAATATTATTCCTCCTAATAAATATAAAATTTTTTTAAAGACGTTCTTACGTACCCCACCTCACACTCCTCCGGACTCATTACCGACGACACCGGAATGTCCGAAAACTCCGGACTTCAAAATGCCACAACGAGAATTTCATTTTAAAGAACCGGAAGTACCATGGCCAAAATTAATAAAAATCAAAATACCAAATTCGGATTGGGAGGTGTACCGGAGACTGCCAAAGACCGATCCCCGAAAACGAGTATGGCGGCTACTCGCGCTGTTTGGGACAGGAGCAGCCGCACCATACAAACCAAATAATTAATATTTAAAAAAAAAAAAAAAATAATAATAATAAATAAATAATCATATATATATACACATACATATATTCTATCTCATTTCTACTCCTTGAATCTCTCGAGGACGGGAGATCCCCCAGGGGGGGAGGTGTAACGTCCCGCTAGGACTCAAACCTAGTGTCGGTATAATAGAACTACTATATTATCATTAAGACATTCTATGCTACTACGCATCAACATTGTAAATACTTTTATACATAATTTATGAAATAAGCAAATATTAGACAAACAAATATTATAGAGACATTAAGAATAATTAATTATAAGTATTGACAAAAAGCGCAAGACAAAATAATATATATTAAGCGAGTAATAAGTGAAATATCAAGAAATAACCTACTGCGCATGCGCTAGCCCGCCAATTTTCCAGTATATAAGGAGGCGCACGCAGCCCAGCGCGCATTCAAAGCTACATTGGAAATCACGCTCATAATCGACGAATGTTCAGCCCTGGAGGTAGCTTAAGTTTCAACCAGTGAGATCTAGCTCGCTCCGGAAACGGTAGCAGCGGAACTCCAGTGTATAAAAGTTACTGGTGCTCCTCTTTGGACTATTCATTTAACCCGATAGAATCCTGCTTCTACGAAAATTGCAAGCTCGCTCCGGAAACGGTAGCGGCTGTGGTTCTTGGTAAAAGCAAGATCGAGCATAGAACTAAAACCCTGTCAAAAGTAACAAGCTCGCTCCGGAGACGGTAGCGGCTGTTCTTACTACAGGAAAATTGCCAAAGAGTCTACGAGCTCGCTCCGGAAACGGTAGCGGCCGTGCTCTGCAATTATACAACGTATATACATTTATTACTACAATCCATAGCTTTAGAATAAGATTAATATAAAAAAAACCATAGAAAACCCAAAAATAATATATAATCGTAATTGTAAGTAGTATTAATATCATTGTTTTGTTATTAGGGTTAAGTGTTATTTAATAAATAGTCCATTGTTGCTGTTAAGTTTGAATTTCAATTCTTCACTCTCTTTACCGACGAATCCCCACCTTTCCAACACTCGAGGGGACGCCGCTCTCCTCTCGAGGCCTGCGACTTTCAGTTGTCGTCCGACAACAGAACGTTACAGTTGCGAGCAGCATTGTGAGTAAACGAAACTCATACCGAGTCCGAAACAGAAAACGCGAACGTAAATATTGTAAACCAGAGTCCTAAAGAAATTCAGAAACGGTACATGCATGTCTATAGAAGACGAACGCGCAAATCAATTCAAACTCCCGAATCAAAGAATCTTGTCGAGATCATTCGAATCATTTTTCAATAAAAAGTTAACCTTCGTACGAGAAGAACTAGATCTTCTACCTTCTATAGACCATCCAAGACCGTCTCGTCACACACTTCGACCGCCGCCGTTAGAATTAAACGTTAGGAGGAACGACGATTCAAGCGCAGAATCGTCTCCGGAAAATTTCGTAACACCAAATAGAGAATACCCGATTTTATTAGCGGATTTTAGTTTGTTGGACGGAGTAAATTCGAAGGAACAAGAAATGTCGTTACTTGACGGCGCTAACCCCCCCGGGCTACAACTAGACGTAAAAAAATTATCTACCGCATTGTCGTTAGTCGACAAATTCGTAGGAAAATCGTCAGACGAACTTGCAGAATTTCTGAAATCTTATGCAAGCGCCTCAGAGTTTGTCCCCGCGGACGAGCTACCGCGTTTCTTGAGAACGGTAATGGGAACAAAAATAAAAGGCAAGGCAGCCAAGGTACTAGAATACAAGGAAATAGAGAGTTTCGATCAATTAAAGGATATCTTAACATCATTATTTGTGGACAAAAGGTCAATAGGAGCTGTCGGAGCGGAGTTTCACGCCTGTCGTCAACGAGATGGCGAGAGTGTAAAACTATTCGCGTGTAGAGTAGAGGAATTAGCAGGAGAATTATCCGAGCTAACGGTAAAGCCAGGGAACAGCAACGAAGTAAATGACGCGTTAGTAGGATCGGTACAAGAACGCGCTTTAGATGTTTTCACCCTCGGATTGAATGTAAGATTAAAGACGATTATAAGGTCTCGAAACTATGCGACATTAAATGCAGCTATAGGAGCAGCAATAGAAGAAGAACAAGCAATGGGTCTAAATAACTCACGGAACTTTAGGAAGTCCGATGATCAGCCCAGAAGAAGAGAAGGGTCAAACGTACCGCGTTGCGAACGCTGTAATAAATTAGGACATTTAGCGAGGAATTGCTATACGCGACTAAGCATGCCGCGAATAAACTATCCGACGCAACCGACGACACACATAAAAAGGGAAGTTCATCACGCCACGGTAGTCTGTCACTATTGTAAAAAACCGGGGCACCAAATCAGAGAATGCAGGGCCAGAGAAAGGGCAAACGAGCGAGAATATAGACCGCGCTATACAAACACTAATTACAGGCGCGACGACTCTAGACAGAATTTTAACAGGAACTCGAGCCGAGAATCATCTGGCGGAAATCGAGATTACGCGAACGCGAGCAGCGGAACACCCGACGATAGACAAACTAACGCAGGAGCCAGAGTGGACTCATATCGCGCGAATCTAGTAGTGACTTCCAAGATAGAGAATACCATTGAAATCTCGGCGCCGGAACTAATAGAGGAAAGAGCAAACATGCTAGTCGACACCGGTGCCGACATCACGTTAATAAAGATAGGAAAGGTGTTGGGCGACGTCCAAGCCCAAGACGAAGTAGTGTCCCTGCGAGGAATAGCTCCAATGGAAATCAAGACGCTGTGTCTAATACAGTTAAACATAAAAGTCGGGAATAAATTAATAACACACCCTTGCCGATTAGTAAGAGACGACTTTCCGTTAGAAGCAGACGGAATCGTAGGACAAGATTTTATGACCAAACACGACGTATGCATTCGGGCAAATCAAGGAATAGAATTGTACGGAATACGGTTCCCTTACTCCGGAGGAGGAAACGTAACGTTAAAACCGCGAGCAGAAACGATTCTCTTAGCCAGAACGACGAGTAAAGGAGAAGGAATAGTAGAAGGACAATCTATTAAGCCAGGAGTGTTCATAGGAAATTCATTAACGGTAGGCAATGACGGTCAATGCGTAATAAGCGTAATGAACACCACAGCGGACGAAGTCCTTATCAATACGCCGACTGTGACGTTAGAAACACTGACGAGCGATGACATTGACCCGACGGACGCAATCTGCGATAAAGAGCGCGACGCGCCGACATATATGGTACACGCTGTACACGGGAGAAATAGGATGCAAGTCTTGCGCGAAAACCTCAGGACCGAACACCTAAATAGCGAGGAAAAGGCCAGCTTACTTGGACTTTGCGAAAAATATAACGAAATATTCGGATTAGAAGGAGACAAACTAGGATACTCCACAAAGGCGGAACATTCAATTACCCTAACCCAAGGTACCAAACCTATATACGTGAAACCGTATAGATTGCCCCAAGCACATACAGAGGAAGTAGATAGACAAGTTCAAGAGATGGTAGAAGAAGGAATAATTAGACCAAGCATCAGCCAATGGAACGCTCCCCTGCTAGTAGTCCCGAAAAAACCAGATGCTACAGGTAAACGCAGGCTAAGAGTAGTGGTAGATTTCAGGAAGGTAAACGACGCGACGATAGGCGATTCGTACCCTCTACCCAACATAACAGACATTCTAGACCAATTAGGCGGAGCGAAATACTTCTCAACTCTAGATTTAGCGTCAGGATTCCATCAAATAGCCATGAGAAAGGAAGACCGCGAAAAAACCGCATTCTCAACGCCGTACGGACATTTTGAGTATAATAGAATGCCATTCGGGCTCAAAAACGCCCCCGCGACGTTTCAAAGATTAATGAATACCGCGCTGTCGGGCCTACAAGGAATAAAATGTTTCGTGTATTTAGACGACATAGTAGTCTACGGACGTTCGTTAAAGGAACACCAAGAGCGACTAGAACTCGTGTTCAAACGCATACAAGAGAGTGGCCTAAAACTTCAACCCAACAAGTGCGAATTTCTACGCAAGGAAACCATATACTTAGGACACATAATAACCGAAAACGGCATCAAACCCGACCCGTCAAAATTAGATGCTGTCCGAAACTTCCCAATACCCAAAGGAGTTAAAGACGTGCAATCCTTCCTAGGTTTAGCCGGATATTACAGGAGATTCATAGATAATTTTTCACAAATCGCGAAACCATTGACACAACTTTTAAAGAAAGACCAAACATTCAGATGGACCGCGCAGGAGCAGGAAGCCCTCGAGATTCTAAAGGAAAAATTAATGACAGCACCGATATTGCAATATCCAGATTTCTCGAAACCGTTTGTTCTAACAACGGACGCTTCCGGAAAAGCGATAGGAGCAGTATTATCGCAAGGGAAAATAGGACAAGATCTGCCGATAGCATACGCGAGCAGGGTATTGAACAAGGCGGAAGAGAATTATAGTACAGTCGAAAAGGAATTGTTAGCCATCGTATGGGCAACGCAACATTTCAGACCATACCTATACGGCACCAAATTCAAAATCGTGACAGACCACAAGCCACTTACTTGGCTTTTTAACGTTAAGGACCCTGGGTCTAGATTAATGAGGTGGAAATTGAAGTTAGCAGAATACGACTATAGCATAGAGTATAAGACCGGGAAGACTAACAAGAACGCTGACGCCCTCAGCAGAATGTTCGCGATAACGCGAGGAACGAAACAAAAGATTGACCGTGAAACAGTAGCCGGCGCCAGCGAAAGTACCAGCGAAAAAGACGAGTCCCGCGCAGACGGAAAATTGAGCGATACAACATACACGGAAGACGAAAAACTTCGATTGTTACGCGAATTCCACGACACACCCCTAGGTGGACATCTAGGCATAAAAAGAACCATGGAACGAATAAAATTAAAACACTCGTGGCCAGGTATGAGACAAGAAGTAGAGAAATATATTTCCAAATGCGAAAAATGCCAGAAAAATAAGCTATCAAAAGTAGCCAAAGCTCCAATGACAATCACAGATACCCCCACAGAACCGTTCGAGAAATGTGCACTCGACATAGTAGGGCCCTTACCCGAGACAGACAACGGAAACAAATACATATTAACGTTTCAAGACCTACTAACCAAATTCAGTAAAGCCATACCCCTCGAAAATCAAGAAGCAAACACAGTAGCAAAAGAATTTGTCACCAAAATAGTCTGCGAATACGGCATACCACAACGAGTGCTAACTGATCAAGGAACTAATTTTCTGAGCCAAGTCTTTAAAAATGTTTGTAAGCTATTAAAAATCGACAAAATTCAAACTACGGCTTACCACCCCCAATCAAACGGAGCACTAGAAAGAAGCCATCGCACACTGGCGGAATATCTAAAGAATTTTATTACGGACGACCAGACGGACTGGGACAACTGGTTGCCGTACGCAATGTTCACTTATAACACGACCCCTCATACGACCACGGGCTACACGCCGTACGAACTTGTCTTCGGAAGGCAAGCTACCTTACCGACTTCGTTAAGACAACCACCCCAGCTAACGTATACCTACGACAAATACGCAGAAGAACTGCGCGAGAGATTACGGTCGGCCAACGACATCGCCCGCGAGACTATAGGAAAAAATAAAGAAAAATCAAAAACGTACTACGATAAGAAGACGGCGGACAAATCCTTTAAAGTTGGAGATCAAGTGCTACTGCACGACGAGACATTGAGACGCGGACGATCTAAAAAACTAACACCCGCGTGGATAGGTCCCTACTCGATACAAGCTACGCACGACAATAATAATTACACTATAGGAAAAGGACGAAAAACGCGTCGCGTACACGCGAACCGGCTTAAACATTTCATAGAATAGGGCAGGAATAGGGAAATGGTCGCAGACGTGAAGGGAATTAACGATACGCGAAACTTTAGACAAAATAATATAGGTTAAAATAAGTTTATTAAAAACGTTGAAAATCGGCCTCGAGGACCGCCCCCCAGCAGCCCCGCAGGTCCGGCAGCCGCGCGGGCCCAATGAAACGGTCTCCATGACGCTCTGGAACAATTACCAGACGCGAGACAATTAAGATTGAGAATTCGGCTAGAGATAAACGACGCCAAGACAAAAAGAAACTCACCAAACAATGCCCGGACGCCCCACGCGTCCTCCTCCTCCCACTCCATCCAGGTTGTGTTTTCTAGTTCGTATTGGCGTCGAGCCGCCCGATATTCCCTCACCGCCCGCCGGTACGAAATGTTCATAAAACCCGATGGGGCGGGAAACTCCAAGTACTAGAAAAGGAAAAGTATAAGGAAACTGGCATACGCCCGCGAGGACACCAAACACTAAATTGCATTAAACGCACCAACAAAAACAACGCGAGCTCTCGCGGAATCGTCATTAAGGATAACATCTTCAACAGTAAATAACAGTCCTATGCGACGGATCACGACGATGTGAGAAGAGACACGGCAATCGAGCCTACGAAGACGAGCCGCCTTACGTTAGCAAAATTCTATCTCACGCACGCACGACGAAAAACTTCTCAACGAGACTATACATAACGTACAAGACAACGAAAAAACGCTCCTAAACGCGACTTGGCAAATTCAATATCAACTCCAACCTCTAGACAAAGAACGAAAAGTAGAAAACATACACGTCCTATATGATATCCTAACTCTCTCCGCATTTTCGGATACTAAATCAATTACCGTAGTACTAGACATCCCATTGTTGAGCGCAAAGAAATTCAAATTAAGTAAGGTACACCCGGTACCTACAAAGGTAAACGACTCGTTCTACGCATATATAGAACCCCTCGACTCATACGTAGTACTTGACACTTCAGTGCAAGATTACATACAACTAAGTAAACAAGACTTAGCAGAATGTAAAATTATAAACGATCTATATCTCTGTACCTCTAATCACCCAATGTTCAAAGCAATACCATACGGACCTTGCGAAGTACAGTTGTACACGAAATTGACACAAAAACCAAACAATTGTAAAATACGAATCATGACACTAAACCACACGATCCTGATAGAATTACAACAACCGGGTACATGGATTTATATCGCGCCGAAACAAATACAACTAGCAGTAACCTGCGACGATAAAAACACAAACATGCATAGTATTAAGGACTCTGGTATCATAACGATAAGAAATAAATGTACAATCACTACCGCCGAATTCACGATAGAAACTGGTAAGCGATACGGAATAGAAAAAACATGGAACTACTTACCTGGTTACAATTTGTCACTAGACGAAATTACGCTTCCACAAACCACTGTAAATTCATATCAAAACACAAACTTCGAACTTAAAAGGATAATCAAACACCCGGAAGAATTAAATAAAGTTAGCAAAAAATTAGAAGACTTACAAAACGATTTAGAAAAACCCGAGATTATACCAACCGAGTATCATTATAGCTTCTTCACACTATCTTCAATAACGGGATTTATAACAATCACTCTATGTATCTTCGCACTCTCAATCACTCTATGTATCTTCGCACTCTATAAATGCATTGTACGATGCAAAGCGAGAACACCACGGCATTGTACAACGAATAACACAAGTCGCGACAAAACCACGCAAAAACCCGAGGCGATAATCAAAATAGTTAGTAAGGAAGAAACGTCCTCCACAAATTCTCTTTGAAACACTATAATCATCATAAACAAACTATTGTCGCTATATTATATAAATATTATAACCTCTCACTGTCAAATATATAAGACAGTTTATATTCATACTCACCAAGTTACCATTATAATCTAGTTTAAGAAAAATGTAAGTCGATGATAATCAATCCAACTATTACGAGTTTTGGGATTTCCCTAAGATAGTTTATCATCGGCAGTTGGAAAAGCTACGGCTATTCCTCCCCAAGGGGGGAGGGATGTTGTGCCCAGGCAACGCCCAAGCACATGTATTATACACGTTATACATATTATATTACCGTAGAACGTTCGAGACGTTCCTAAGCCAAATCGGTTGCGAGGCAAAGCGCGAATCTACAAAATCAGCGGAATTGCGAGCGCTTCAAGGTGACCACATACGGCGCCGCGAAGCGGGGGGCCCACGCCCAATAGCGGAACAAAAACCGATTTGCCGCCGCAAATCCACAGACTGGAGATCCGACCCTCGACTGGGTAACACGGCTAAAACCTACTTGTACACTTCTGTCTAGTTTAGTGTTTTTGAATAAAGACTTAGTCTTTGAGCTTAAACAAACTTGGTGCAGTTCACCCGGTGGATTCTTATCCTTTAAACACTCCCGAAACCACGATTACGCCAGATCCCCTACCAGCCTTGCGAGCCACCACGCAGGGCACAACAATAGCAACGTACAGGCGTTTCATCTCACGGAGAGGGATTCCACACCGGCTTTACTCCGACTGTGGAACCAACTTCGTCGGAGCGGACGCCGTTCTCAAAAAAATGTTCACTCAGGGTTCACAGGAACATCATCAGTTCAATCAGCTGCTTGTCAACGACAACACTGAGTGGTGTTTTAATCCACCATCCGCACCCCACATGGGGGGCAAATGGGAAGCTGTTGTGAAGTCCACAAAACATCATCTTCGGCGAACCGTCAGTGAGACAGTACTCACATATGAGGAATTCAGCACACTTCTCACACAAATTGAAGCATTGCTCAACTCAAGACCATTAATTGTCAATTAAGACAATTGTGGTGCAACCATACACATAACATTCAGAATTTCAGTTGAACATAACCTCTCTCACGACACCGGCAAAACTCTCTCAAATTATTTTACAGACTCGTTTGACTCGTTTGGCCCGTTCAAATCGCTTGACTCGATTGTCTTGTTCGACTCGTTCGACTCGTTCGACTCGTTCGACTCGTTCGACTCGTTTGACTCGTTTGAGTCGTTTGACTCGTTTGACTCGAATGACTCGTTTCACGCGATCGATTTGTTTGACTCGTTTGACTCGTTTAACTCGCTTGACTCGATTGTCCTGTTCGACCCGTTTGACTCGTTTGACTCGTTTGACTCGATTGTCCTGTTCGACCCCTTTCACCTGTTCGACCCCTTTCACCCGTTGGACTCGTTTGACTCGTTTGACTCGTTTGACTCGTTTGACTCGTTTGACTCCGTTTGACTCGTTTGACTCGTTTGACTCGTTTGACTCGTTTGACTCGTTTGACTCGTTCGACTCGTTTACCTCGATTGACTCGTTTGACTCGTTTGACTCGTTTGACTCGTTTGACTGGTTTGACTCGTTTGGCTCGTTCAACTCGCTTGACTCGATTGTCCTGTTCGACCCGTTTGACTCGTTTGACTCGTTTGACTCGTTTGACTCGTTTGACTCGTTTGGCTCGTTCAACTCGCTTGACTCGATTGTCCTGTTCGACCCGTTTGACTCGTTTGACTCGTTTGGCTCGTTCAACTCGCTTGACTCGATTGTCCTGTTCGACCCGTTTGACTCGTTTGACTCATTTGACTCGTTTGACCCGTTTGACTCGTTTGACTCGTTTGACTCTTTTGACTCGTTTGACTCGTTTGACTCGTTTGACTCGTTTGACTCGTTTGACTCGTTTGACTCGTTTGACTCGTGTGACTCGTTTCACTCGTTTGACTCGTTTGACTCGATTGTCCTGTTCGAGCTGTTTGACCCGTTTGACTCGTTTGACTCGTTTGACTCGTTTGACTCATTTGACTCGTTTGACTCGTTTGGCTCGTTCAACTCGCTTGACTCGATTGTCCTGTTCGACCCGTTTGACTCGTTTGACTTTGTTTGACTCGTTTGACTCGTTTGACTCGTTTGACTCGATTGACTCGATTGACTCGTTTGACTCGTTTGGCTCTTTCAACTCGCTTGACTCGATTGTCCTGTTCGACCCGTTTGACTCGTATGACTCGTTTGACTCGTTTGACTCGTTTGACTCGTTTGACTCGTTTGACTCGTTTGACTCGTTTGACTCGTTCGACTCGTTTGGCTGGTTCAACTCGCTTGACTCGATTGTCCTGTTCGATCCGTTTGACTCGTTTGACTCGTTTGACTCGTTTGACTCGTTTGACTCGTTTGACTCGTTTGACTCGTTTGACTCGTTTGACTCGTTTGACTCGATTGTCCTGTTCGAGCTGTGTGACCCGTTTGACTCGTTTGACTCGTTTGACTCGTTTGACTCGTTTGACTCGTTTGACTCGTTTGACACGTTTGACTCGTACAACAGGTTTGTGCCGTTTGACTCGTTTGACTCGTTTGACTCGTTTGACTCGTTTGACTCGATTGACTCGTTTGACTCGTTTGACTCGTATGACTCGTTTGACTCGTTTGACTCGTTTGACTCGTTTGACTCGTTTGACTCGTTTGACTCGATTGTCCTGTTCGAGCTGTGTGACCCGTTTGACTCGTTTGACTCGTTTGACTCGTTTGACTCGTTTGACTCGTTTGACTCGTTTGACACGTTTGACTCGTACAACAGGTTTGTGCCGTTTGACTCGTTTGACTCGTTTGACTCGTTTGACTCGTTTGACTCGATTGACTCGTTTGACTCGTTTGACTCGTATGACTCGTTTGACTCGTTTGACTCGTTTGACTCGTTTGACTCGTTTGACTCGTTTGACTCGTTTGACTCGTTTGAATCGTTTGACTCGTTTGACTCGTTTGGCTCGTTCAACTCGCTTGACTCGATTCTCCTGTTCGACCCGTTTGACTCGTTTGACTCGATTGACTCGTTTGACTCGTTTGACTCGTTTGAGTCGTTTGACTCGTTTGACTCGAATGACTCGTTTCACGCGATCGATTTCTTTGACTCGTTTGACTCGTTTAACTCGCTTGACTCGATTGTCCTGTTCGACCCGTTTGACTCGTTTGACTCGTTTGACTCGTTTGACTCGTTTGACTCGTTTGACTCGTTTGACTCGATTGTCCTGTTCGACCCCTTTCACCTGTTCGACCCCTTTCACCCGTTGGACTCGTTTGACTCGTTTGACTCGTTTGACTCGTTTGACTCGTTTGACTCCGTTTGACTCGTTTGACTCGTTTGACTCGTTTGACTCGTTTGACTCGTTCGACTCGTTTACCTCGATTGACTCGTTTGACTCGTTTGGCTCTTTCAACTCGCTTGACTCGATTGTCCTGTTCGACCCGTTTGACTCGTATGACTCGTTTGACTCGTTTGACTCGTTTGACTCGTTTGACTCGTTAGACTCGTTTGACTCGTTTGACTCGTTCGACTCGTCAGGCTGGTTCAACTCGCTTGACTCGATTGTCCTGTTCGATCCGTTTGACTCGTTTGACTCGTTTGACTCGTTTGACTCGTTTGACTCGTTTGACTCGTTTGACTCGTTTGACTCGTTTGACTCGTTTGACTCGATTGTCCTGTTCGAGCTGTGTGACACGTTTGACTCGTTTGACTCGTTTGACTCGTTTGACTCGTTTGACTCGTTTGACTCGTTTGACTCGTTTGACACGTTTGACTCGTATGACTCGTTTGACTCGTACAACAGGTTTGTGCCGTTTGACTCGTTTGACTCGTTTGACTCGTTTGACTCGTTTGACTCGATTGACTCGTTTGACTCGTTTGACTCGTAAGACTCGTTTGACTCGTTTGACTCGTTTGACTCGTTTGACTCGTTTGACTCGTTTGACTCGTTTGACTCGTTTGACTCGTTTGACTCGTTTGACTCGTTCGACTCGTTTGGCTCGTTCAACTCGCTTGACTCGATTGTCCTGTTCGACCCGTTTGACCCGTTTGACTCGTTTGACTCGTTTGGCTCGTTTCTCTGGTTTGGCTCGTTTCTCTCGTTTGGATCGTTTCTCTCGTTTGACTCGTTTGACTCGTTTGACTCGTTTGACCCGTTTGACTCGTTTGACTCGTTTGACTCGTTTGACTCGTTTGACTCGTTTGGCTCGTTCAACTCGCTAGACTCCATTGTCCTGTTCGACCCGTTTGACTCGTTTGACTCGTTTTACTCGTTTGACTCGTTTGACTCGTTCGACTCGTTTACCTCGATTGACTCGTTTGACTCGTTTGACTCGTTTGACTAGTTTGACTCGCTTGACTCGATTGTCCTGTTCGACCCGTTTGACTCGCTTGACTGGTTTGGCTCGTTCAACTCGCTTGACTCGATTGTCCTGTTCGACCCGTTCGACCCGTTCGACCCGTTCGACTCGTTCGACTCGTTCGACTCGTTCGACTCGTTCGACTCGTTCGACTCGTTCGACTCGTTCGACTCGTTCGACTCGTTCGACTCGTTCGACTCGTTCGACTCGTTCGACTCGTTCGACTCGTTCGACTCGTTCGACTCGTTCGACTCGTTCGACTCGTTCGACTCGTTCGACTCGTTCGACTCGTTCGACTCGTTCGACTCGTTCGACTCGTTCGACTCGTTCGACTCGTTCGACTCGTTCGACTCGTTCGACTCGTTCGACTCGTTCGACTCGTTCGACTCGTTCGACTCGTTCGACTCGTTCGACTCGTTCGACTCGTTCGACTCGTTCGACTCGTTCGACTCGTTCGACTCGTTCGACTCGTTCGACTCGTTCGACTCGTTCGACTCGTTCGACTCGTTCGACTCGTTCGACTCGTTCGACTCGTTCGACTCGTTCGACTCGTTCGACTCGTTCGACTCGTTCGACTCGTTCGACTCGTTCGACTCGTTCGACTCGTTCGACTCGTTCGACTCGTTCGACTCGTTCGACTCGTTCGACTCGTTCGACTCGTTCGACTCGTTCGACTCGTTCGACTCGTTCGACTCGTTCGACTCGTTCGACTCGTTCGACTCGTTCGACTCGTTCGACTCGTTCGACTCGTTCGACTCGTTCGACTCGTTCGACTCGTTCGACTCGTTCGACTCGTTCGACTCGTTCGACTCGTTCGACTCGTTCGACTCGTTCGACTCGTTCGACTCGTTCGACTCGTTCGACTCGTTCGACTCGTTCGACTCGTTCGACTCGTTCGACTCGTTCGACTCGTTCGACTCGTTCGACTCGTTCGACTCGTTCGACTCGTTCGACTCGTTCGACTCGTTCGACTCGTTCGACTCGTTCGACTCGTTCGACTCGTTCGACTCGTTCGACTCGTTCGACTCGTTCGACTCGTTCGACTCGTTCGACTCGTTCGACTCGTTCGACTCGTTCGACTCGTTCGACTCGTTCGACTCGTTCGACTCGTTCGACTCGTTCGACTCGTTCGACTCGTTCGACTCGTTCGACTCGTTCGACTCGTTCGACTCGTTCGACTCGTTCGACTCGTTCGACTCGTTCGACTCGTTCGACTCGTTCGACTCGTTCGACTCGTTCGACTCGTTCGACTCGTTCGACTCGTTCGACTCGTTCGACTCGTTCGACTCGTTCGACTCGTTCGACTCGTTCGACTCGTTCGACTCGTTCGACTCGTTCGACTCGTTCGACTCGTTCGACTCGTTCGACTCGTTCGACTCGTTCGACTCGTTCGACTCGTTCGACTCGTTCGACTCGTTCGACTCGTTCGACTCGTTCGACTCGTTCGACTCGTTCGACTCGTTCGACTCGTTCGACTCGTTCGACTCGTTCGACTCGTTCGACTCGTTCGACTCGTTCGACTCGTTCGACTCGTTCGACTCGTTCGACTCGTTCGACTCGTTCGACTCGTTCGACTCGTTCGACTCGTTCGACTCGTTCGACTCGTTCGACTCGTTCGACTCGTTCGACTCGTTCGACTCGTTCGACTCGTTCGACTCGTTCGACTCGTTCGACTCGTTCGACTCGTTCGACTCGTTCGACTCGTTCGACTCGTTCGACTCGTTCGACTCGTTCGACTCGTTCGACTCGTTCGACTCGTTCGACTCGTTCGACTCGTTCGACTCGTTCGACTCGTTCGACTCGTTCGACTCGTTCGACTCGTTCGACTCGTTCGACTCGTTCGACTCGTTCGACTCGTTCGACTCGTTCGACTCGTTCGACTCGTTCGACTCGTTCGACTCGTTCGACTCGTTCGACTCGTTCGACTCGTTCGACTCGTTCGACTCGTTCGACTCGTTCGACTCGTTCGACTCGTTCGACTCGTTCGACTCGTTCGACTCGTTCGACTCGTTCGACTCGTTCGACTCGTTCGACTCGTTCGACTCGTTCGACTCGTTCGACTCGTTCGACTCGTTCGACTCGTTCGACTCGTTCGACTCGTTCGACTCGTTCGACTCGTTCGACTCGTTCGACTCGTTCGACTCGTTCGACTCGTTCGACTCGTTCGACTCGTTCGACTCGTTCGACTCGTTCGACTCGTTCGACTCGTTCGACTCGTTCGACTCGTTCGACTCGTTCGACTCGTTCGACTCGTTCGACTCGTTCGACTCGTTCGACTCGTTCGACTCGTTCGACTCGTTCGACTCGTTCGACTCGTTCGACTCGTTCGACTCGTTCGACTCGTTCGACTCGTTCGACTCGTTCGACTCGTTCGACTCGTTCGACTCGTTCGACTCGTTCGACTCGTTCGACTCGTTCGACTCGTTCGACTCGTTCGACTCGTTCGACTCGTTCGACTCGTTCGACTCGTTCGACTCGTTCGACTCGTTCGACTCGTTCGACTCGTTCGACTCGTTCGACTCGTTCGACTCGTTCGACTCGTTCGACTCGTTCGACTCGTTCGACTCGTTCGACTCGTTCGACTCGTTCGACTCGTTCGACTCGTTCGACTCGTTCGACTCGTTCGACTCGTTCGACTCGTTCGACTCGTTCGACTCGTTCGACTCGTTCGACTCGTTCGACTCGTTCGACTCGTTCGACTCGTTCGACTCGTTCGACTCGTTCGACTCGTTCGACTCGTTCGACTCGTTCGACTCGTTCGACTCGTTCGACTCGTTCGACTCGTTCGACTCGTTCGACTCGTTCGACTCGTTCGACTCGTTCGACTCGTTCGACTCGTTCGACTCGTTCGACTCGTTCGACTCGTTCGACTCGTTCGACTCGTTCGACTCGTTCGACTCGTTCGACTCGTTCGACTCGTTCGACTCGTTCGACTCGTTCGACTCGTTCGACTCGTTCGACTCGTTCGACTCGTTCGACTCGTTCGACTCGTTCGACTCGTTCGACTCGTTCGACTCGTTCGACTCGTTCGACTCGTTCGACTCGTTCGACTCGTTCGACTCGTTCGACTCGTTCGACTCGTTCGACTCGTTCGACTCGTTCGACTCGTTCGACTCGTTCGACTCGTTCGACTCGTTCGACTCGTTCGACTCGTTCGACTCGTTCGACTCGTTCGACTCGTTCGACTCGTTCGACTCGTTCGACTCGTTCGACTCGTTCGACTCGTTCGACTCGTTCGACTCGTTCGACTCGTTCGACTCGTTCGACTCGTTCGACTCGTTCGACTCGTTCGACTCGTTCGACTCGTTCGACTCGTTCGACTCGTTCGACTCGTTCGACTCGTTCGACTCGTTCGACTCGTTCGACTCGTTCGACTCGTTCGACTCGTTCGACTCGTTCGACTCGTTCGACTCGTTCGACTCGTTCGACTCGTTCGACTCGTTCGACTCGTTCGACTCGTTCGACTCGTTCGACTCGTTCGACTCGTTCGACTCGTTCGACTCGTTCGACTCGTTCGACTCGTTCGACTCGTTCGACTCGTTCGACTCGTTCGACTCGTTCGACTCGTTCGACTCGTTCGACTCGTTCGACTCGTTCGACTCGTTCGACTCGTTCGACTCGTTCGACTCGTTCGACTCGTTCGACTCGTTCGACTCGTTCGACTCGTTCGACTCGTTCGACTCGTTCGACTCGTTCGACTCGTTCGACTCGTTCGACTCGTTCGACTCGTTCGACTCGTTCGACTCGTTCGACTCGTTCGACTCGTTCGACTCGTTCGACTCGTTCGACTCGTTCGACTCGTTCGACTCGTTCGACTCGTTCGACTCGTTCGACTCGTTCGACTCGTTCGACTCGTTCGACTCGTTCGACTCGTTCGACTCGTTCGACTCGTTCGACTCGTTCGACTCGTTCGACTCGTTCGACTCGTTCGACTCGTTCGACTCGTTCGACTCGTTCGACTCGTTCGACTCGTTCGACTCGTTCGACTCGTTCGACTCGTTCGACTCGTTCGACTCGTTCGACTCGTTCGACTCGTTCGACTCGTTCGACTCGTTCGACTCGTTCGACTCGTTCGACTCGTTCGACTCGTTCGACTCGTTCGACTCGTTCGACTCGTTCGACTCGTTCGACTCGTTCGACTCGTTCGACTCGTTCGACTCGTTCGACTCGTTCGACTCGTTCGACTCGTTCGACTCGTTCGACTCGTTCGACTCGTTCGACTCGTTCGACTCGTTCGACTCGTTCGACTCGTTCGACTCGTTCGACTCGTTCGACTCGTTCGACTCGTTCGACTCGTTCGACTCGTTCGACTCGTTCGACTCGTTCGACTCGTTCGACTCGTTCGACTCGTTCGACTCGTTCGACTCGTTCGACTCGTTCGACTCGTTCGACTCGTTCGACTCGTTCGACTCGTTCGACTCGTTCGACTCGTTCGACTCGATCGACTCGATCGACTCGTTCGACTCGTTCGACTCGTTTGACTCGATTGACTCGTTTGACTCGTTTGACTCGTTTGACCCGTTTGACTCGTTTGACTCGTTTGACCCGTTTGACTCGTTTGACTCGTTCGACTCTTTTGACTCGTTTGACTCGTTTGACTCGTTTGACTCGTTTGACTCGTTTGACTCGTTTGACTCGTTTGGCTCGTTCGACTTGCTTGACTCGATTGTCCTGTTCGACCCGTTTGACTCGTTTGACTCGTTTGACTCGTATGACTCGTTTGACTCGTATGACTCGTTTGACTCGTTTGACCCGTTTGACTCGTTTGACTCGTTTGACCCGTTTGACTCGTTTGACTCGTTGGACTCTTTTGACTCGTTTGACTCGTTTGATTGGTACGACACGATTGTCTCGATTGACTCGTCTGACACGTTCGACTCGTTTGACTCGTTCGACTCGTTCGACTCGTTCGACTCGTTCGACTCGTTCGACTCGTTCGACTCGTTCGACTCGTTCGACTCGTTCGACTCGTTCGACTCGTTCGACTCGTTCGACTCGTTTGACTCGTATGACTCGTTTGACTCGTATGACTCGTTTGACGCGTTTGACTCGTTTGACCCGTTTGACTCGTTTGACTCGTTTGACCCGTTTGACTCGTTTGACTCGTTGGACTCTTTTGACTCGTTTGACTCGTTTGATTGGTACGACACGATTGTCTCGATTGACTCGTCTGACACGTTCGACTCGTTTGACTCGTTCGACTCGTTCGACTCGTTCGACTCGTTCGACTCGTTCGACTCGTTCGACTCGTTCGACTCGTTCGACTCGTTCGACTCGTTCGACTCGTTCGACTCGTTCGACTCGTTCGACTCGTTCGACTCGTTCGACTCGTTCGACTCGTTCGACTCGTTCGACTCGTTCGACTCGTTCGACTCGTTCGACTCGTTCGACTCGTTCGACTCGTTCGACTCGTTCGACTCGTTCGACTCGTTCGACTCGTTCGACTCGTTCGACTCGTTCGACTCGTTCGACTCGTTCGACTCGTTCGACTCGTTCGACTCGTTCGACTCGTTCGACTCGTTCGACTCGTTCGACTCGTTCGACTCGTTCGACTCGTTCGACTCGTTCGACTCGTTCGACTCGTTCGACTCGTTCGACTCGTTCGACTCGTTCGACTCGTTCGACTCGATCGACTCGTTCGACTCGTTTGACTCGATTGACTCGATTGACTCGATTGACTCGTTTGACGCGTTTGACTCGTTTGACCCGTTTGACTCGTTTGACTCGTTTGACCCGTTTGACTCGTTTGACTCGTTGGACTCTTTTGACTCGTTTGACTCGTTTGATTGGTACGACACGATTGTCTCGATTGACTCGTCTGACACGTTCGACTCGTTTGACTCGTTCGACTCGTTCGACTCGTTCGACTCGTTCGACTCGTTCGACTCGTTCGACTCGTTCGACTCGTTCGACTCGTTCGACTCGTTCGACTCGTTTGACTCGTTCGACTCGTTCGACTCGTTTGACTCGATCGACTCGATCGACTCGTTTGACTCGTTTGACTCGTTTGACTCGATTGACTCGTTTGACTCGTTTGACTCGTTTGACCCGTTTGACTCGTTTGACTCGTTTGACCCGTTTGACTCGTTTGACTCGTTGGACTCTTTTGACTCGTTTGACTCGTTTGACTCGTTTGACTCGTTTGACTCGTTTGACTCGTTTGACTCGTTTGACTCGTTTGACTCGTTTGGCTCGTTCGACTTGCTTGACTCGATTGTCCTGTTCGACCCGTTTGACTCGTTTGACTCGTTTGACTCGTATGACTCGTTTGACTCGTATGACTCGTTTGACTCGTTTGACTCGTTTGACTCGTTTGGCTCGTTCAACTCGCTTGACTCGATTGTCCTGTTTGACTCGTTTGACTCGTTTGACTCGTTTGACTCGTTTGACTCGTTTGACTCGTTTGACTCGTTTGACTCGTTTGACTCGTTTGACTCGATTGACTCGTTTGACTCGTTTTACTCGTTTGACTAGTTTGACTCGTTTGACTCGTTTGACTCGTTTGACTCGTTTGACTCGTTTGACTGGTTTGACTCGTTTGACTCGTTTGACTGGTTTGACTCGTTTGACTCGTTTGACTCGTTTGACTCGTTTGACTCGTTTTACTCGTTTGACTCGTTTGACTCGTTTGACCCGTTTGAATCGTGTGACTAGTTTGACTCGTTTGACTCGTTTGACTCGTTTGACTCGTTTGACTCGTTTGACTCGTTTGACTCGTTTGATTCGTTTGACTCGTTTGACTCGTTGGACTCGTTTGACACGTTTGTCTCGTTTGACTCGTTTGACTCGTTTGACTCGTTTGACTCGTTTGACTCGTTTGACTCGTTTGACTCGTTTGATTCGTTTGACTCGTATGACTCGTTTGACTCGTTTGACTCGTTTGACTCGTTTGATTGGTTCGACACGATTGTCTCGATTGACTCGTCTGACACGATTGTCTCGATTGACTCGTCTGACACGTTCGACTCGTTCGACTCGTTCGACTCGTTCGACTCGTTCGACTCGTTCGACTCGTTCGACTCGTTCGACTCGTTCGACTCGTTCGACTCGTTCGACTCGTTCGACTCGTTCGACTCGTTCGACTCGTTCGACTCGTTCGACTCGTTCGACTCGTTCGACTCGTTCGACTCGTTCGACTCGTTCGACTCGTTCGACTCGTTCGACTCGTTCGACTCGTTCGACTCGTTCGACTCGTTCGACTCGTTCGACTCGTTCGACTCGTTCGACTCGTTCGACTCGTTCGACTCGTTCGACTCGTTCGACTCGTTCGACTCGTTCGACTCGTTCGACTCGTTCGACTCGTTCGACTCGTTCGACTCGTTCGACTCGTTCGACTCGTTCGACTCGTTCGACTCGTTCGACTCGTTCGACTCGTTCGACTCGTTCGACTCGTTCGACTCGTTCGACTCGTTCGACTCGTTCGACTCGTTCGACTCGTTCGACTCGTTCGACTCGTTCGACTCGTTCGACTCGTTCGACTCGTTCGACTCGTTCGACTCGTTCGACTCGTTCGACTCGTTCGACTCGTTCGACTCGTTCGACTCGTTCGACTCGTTCGACTCGTTCGACTCGTTCGACTCGTTCGACTCGTTCGACTCGTTCGACTCGTTCGACTCGTTCGACTCGTTCGACTCGTTCGACTCGTTCGACTCGTTCGACTCGTTCGACTCGTTCGACTCGTTCGACTCGTTCGACTCGTTCGACTCGTTCGACTCGTTCGACTCGTTCGACTCGTTCGACTCGTTCGACTCGTTCGACTCGTTCGACTCGTTCGACTCGTTTGACTCGTTTGACTCGTTCGACTCGTTTGACTCGATTGACTCGTTCGACTCGTTTGACTCGATTGACTCGTTTGACTCGATTGACTCGTTTGACTCGATTGACTCGTTTGACCCGCTTGACTCGTTTGACTCGTTTGACCCGTTTGACTCGTTTGACTCGTTGGATTCTTTTGACTCGTTTGACTCGTTTGACTCGTTTGACTCGTTTGACTCGTTTGACTCGTTTGGCTCGTTCCACTCGCTTGACTCGTTTGGCTCGTTCAACTCGCTTGACTCGAATGTCCTGTTCGACCCGTTTGACTCGTTTGACTCGTTTGACTCGTTTGACTCGTTTGACTCGTTTGACTCGTTTGACTCGTTTGATTCGTTTGACTCGTTTGACTCGTTTGACTCGTTTGACTCGTTTGACTCGTTTGACTCGATCGTCCTGTTCGACCCGTTTGACTCGATCGTCCTTTTCGACCCGTTTGACTCGTTTGACTCGATCGTCCTGTTCGACCCGTTTGACTCGTTTGACTCGTTTGACTCGTTTGACTCGTTTGACTCGTTTGACTCGGTTGACCCGTTAGACTCGTTTGACTCGTTTGACTCGTTTGACTCGTTTGACTCGTTTGACTCGTTTGACTCGCTTGACTCGATTGACTCGGTTGACTCGTTTGACTCGTTTGACTCGTTTGACTCGTTTGACTCGATTGACTCGGTTGACTCGTTTGACTCGTTTGACTCGTTTGACTCGTTTGACTCGTTTGACTCGTTTGACTCGGTTGACTCGGTTGACTCGGTTGACTCGTTTGACTCGTATGACTCGTTTGACTCGTATGACTCGTTTGACTCGTTTGACTCGTTTGACTCGTTTGACTCGTTTGACTCGTTTGATTGGTTCGACTCGTTCGACTCGTTCGACTCGTTCGACTCGTTCGACTCGTTCGACTCGTTCGACTCGTTCGACTCGTTCGACTCGTTCGACTCGTTCGACTCGTTCGACTCGTTCGACTCGTTCGACTCGTTCGACTCGTTCGACTCGTTCGACTCGTTCGACTCGTTCGACTCGTTCGACTCGTTCGACTCGTTCGACTCGTTCGACTCGTTCGACTCGTTCGACTCGTTCGACTCGTTCGACTCGTTCGACTCGTTCGACTCGTTCGACTCGTTCGACTCGTTCGACTCGTTCGACTCGTTCGACTCGTTCGACTCGTTCGACTCGTTCGACTCGTTCGACTCGTTCGACTCGTTCGACTCGTTCGACTCGTTCGACTCGTTCGACTCGTTCGACTCGTTCGACTCGTTCGACTCGTTCGACTCGTTCGACTCGTTCGACTCGTTCGACTCGTTCGACTCGTTCGACTCGTTCGACTCGTTCGACTCGTTCGACTCGTTCGACTCGTTCGACTCGTTCGACTCGTTCGACTCGTTCGACTCGTTCGACTCGTTCGACTCGTTCGACTCGTTCGACTCGTTCGACTCGTTCGACTCGTTCGACTCGTTCGACTCGTTCGACTCGTTCGACTCGTTCGACTCGTTCGACTCGTTCGACTCGTTCGACTCGTTCGACTCGTTCGACTCGTTCGACTCGTTCGACTCGTTCGACTCGTTCGACTCGATCGACTCGTTCGACTCGTTCGACTCGTTCGACTCGATTGACTCGTTTGACTCGATTGACTCGTTTGACGCGTTTGACTCGTTTGACCCGTTTGACTCGTTTGACTCGTTTGACTCTTTTGACTCGTTTGACTCGTTTGACTCGTTTGACTCGTTTGACTCATTTGACTCGATTGACTCGGTTGACTCGTTTGACTCGGTTGACTCGTTTGACTCGTTTGACTCGTTTGACTCGTTTGACTCGTATGACTCGTTTGACTCGTTTGACTCGTTTGACTCGTTTGACTCGTTTGACTCGCTTGACACGTATGACTCGTTTGACTCGTTTGACTCGTTTGACTCGTTTGACTCGTTTGACTCGTTTGACTGGTTTGACTCGTTTGACTCGTTTGACTCGTTTGACTCGTTTGACTCGTTTGACTCGTTTGATTCGTTTGACTCGTATGACTCGTTTGACTCGTTTGACTCGTTTGACTCGTTTGATTGGTTCGACACGATTGTCTCGATTGACTCGTCTGACACGTTCGACTCGTTTGACTCGTTCGACTCGTTCGACTCGTTTGACTCGTTCGACTCGTTTGACTCGTTCGACTCGTTTGACTCGTTCGACTCGTTTGACTCGTTCGACTCGTTCGACTCGTTTGACTCGATCGACTCGTTTGACTCGATCGACTCGTTTGACTCGATTGACTCGTTTGACTCGTTTGACTCGTTTGACCCGTTTGACTCGTTTGACTCGTTTGACCCGTTTGACTCGTTTGACTCGTTGGACTCTTTTGACTCGTTTGACTCGTTTGACTCGTTTGACTCGTTTGACTCGTTTGACTCGTTTGACTCGTTTGACTCGTTTGACTCGTTTGACTCGTTTGACTCGTTTGACTCGTTTGGCTCGTTCGACTTGCTTGACTCGATTGTCCTGTTCGACCCGTTTGACTCGTTTGACTCGTTTGACTCGTATGACTCGTTTGACTCGTATGACTCGTTTGACTCGTTTGGCTCGTTTGGCTCGTTTGACTCGTTTGGCTCGTTCAACTCGCTTGACTCGATTGTCCTGTTTGACTCGTTTGACTCGTTTGACTCGTTTGACTCGTTTGACTCGTTTGACTCGATTGACTCGTTTGACTCGTTTGACTCGTTTGACTCGTTTGACTCGTTTGACTCGTTTGACTCGTTTGACTGGTTTGACTCGTTTGACTCGTTTGACTGGTTTGACTCGTTTGACTCGTTTGACTCGTTTGACTCGTTTGACTCGTTTTACTCGTTTGACTCGTTTGACTCGTTTGACCCGTTTGACTCGTATGACTCGCTTGACTCGTATGACTCGTTTGACTCGTTTGACTCGTTTGACTCGTTTGACTCGTTTGACTCGTTTGACTCGTTTGACTCGTTTGATTCGATTGACTCGTATGACTCGTTTGACTCGTTTGACTCGTTTGACTCGTTTGATTGGTTCGACACGATTGTCTCGATTGACTCGTCTGACACGTTCGACTCGTTTGACTCGTTCGACTCGTTCGACTCGTTTGACTCGTTTGACTCGTTTAACTCGTTTGACTCGTATGAATCGCTTGACTCGTATGACTCGTTTGACTCGTTTGACTCGTTTGACTCGTTTGACTCGTTTGACTCGTTCGACTCGTTCGACTCGTTCGACTCGTTTCACTGGTTTGACTCGTTTGACCCGTTTGACCAGTTTGACACGTTTGACTCGTTTGACTCGATTGTCCTGTTCGACCCGTTTGACCCGTTTGACACGTTTGACTCGTTTCACTCGTTTAACTCGTTTCACTCGTTTCACTCGATTCACTCGTATCACTCCTTTCACTCGTGTGACTCGTTTGACTCGTTTGACTCGTTTGACTCGTTTGACTCGTTTGACCAGGTTGACTCGATTGACTCGTTTGACTCGTTTGACTCGTTTGACTCGTTTGACTCGTTTGACTCGTTTGACTCGTTTGACTCGGTTGACTCGTTTGACTCGTTTGACTCGTTTGACTCGTTTGACTCGTTTGACTCTTTTGACTCGTTTGACTCGTTTGACTCGTATGACTCGTTTGACTCGTTTGACTCGTATGACTCGCTTGACTCGTATGACTCGTTTGGCTCGTTCAACTCGCTTGACTCGATTGTCCTGTTCGACCCGTTTGACTCGGTTGACTCGGTTGACTCGGTTGACTCGGTTGACTCGGTTGACTCGTTTGACTCGTTCGACTCGTTCGACTCGTTCGACTCGTTCGACTCGTTCGACTCGTTCGACTCGGTCGACTCGATTGACTCGTTTGACTCGTTTGACTCGTTTGACTCGTTTGACTCGTTTGACTCGTTTGACTCGTTTGACTCGTTTGACTCGTATGACTCTTTTGACTCGTTTGACTCGATTGTCCTGTTCGACCCGTTTGACCCGTTCGACACGTTTGACTCGTTCGACTCGTTTGACTCGTTTTACTCGTTTTACTCGTTTGACTGGTTTGGGTCGTTTGGGTCGTTTGGGTCGTTTGTGTCGTTCGGGTCGTTTGGGTCGTTTGGGTCGTTCGACTCGTTTGACTCGTTTGACTCGTTTGACTCGTTTGACTCGTTTGACTCGTTTGACTCGTTTGACTCGTTTGACTCGTTTGACTCGTTTGACTCGTTTGACTCGTTTGACTCGTTTGGCTCGTTCAAATCGCTTGACTCGATTGTCCTGTTCGACCCGTTCGTCTCGTTCGACTCGTTTGACTCGTTTGACTCATTTGACTCGATTGACTCGTTTGACTCGATTGACTCGTTTGACTCGATTGAGTCGTTTCACTCGTTTCACTCGTTTGACTCGTTTCACTCGATTGTCCTGTTCGACCCGTTTGACTCGTTTGACTGGTTTGACTCGTTTGACTCGTTCGACTCGTTTGACTCGTTCGACTCGTTCGACTCGTTCGACTCGTTCGACTCGTTCGACTCGTTCGACTCGTTCGACTCGTTCGACTCGTTCGACTCGTTCGACTCGTTCGACTCGTTCGACTCGATCGACTCGTTCGACTCGTTTGACTCGATTGACTCGTTTGACTCGATTGACTCGTTTGACGCGTTTGACTCGTTTGACCCGTTTGACTCGTTTGACTCGTTTGACCCGTTTGACTCGTTTGACTCGTTGGACTCTTTTGACTCGTTTGACTCGTTTGACTCGTTTGACTCGTTTGACTCATTTGACTCGATTGACTCGGTTGACTCGTTTGACTCGTTTGACTCGTTTGACTCGTTTGACTCGTTTGACTCGTTTGACTCGTTTGACTCGTATGACTCGTTTGACTCGTTTGACTCGTTTGACTCGTTTGACTCGTATGACTCGCTTGACACGTATGACTCGTTTGACTCGTTTGACTCGTTTGACTCGTTTGACTCGTTTGACTCGTTTGACTGGTTTGACTCGTTTGACTCGTTTGACTCGTTTGACTCGTTTGACTCGTTTGACTCGTTTGACTCGTGTGACTCGTATGACTCGTTTGACTCGTTTGACTCGTTTGACTCGTTTGATTGGTTCGACACGATTGTCTCGATTGACTCGTCTGACACGTTCGACTCGTTTGACTCGTTCGACTCGTTCGACTCGTTTGACTCGTTCGACTCGTTTGACTCGTTCGACTCGTTTGACTCGTTCGACTCGTTTGACTCGTTCGACTCGTTCGACTCGTTTGACTCGATCGACTCGTTTGACTCGATCGACTCGTTTGACTCGATTGACTCGTTTGACTCGTTTGACTCGTTTGACCCGTTTGACTCGTTTGACTCGTTTGACCCGTTTGACTCGTTTGACTCGTTGGACTCTTTTGACTCGTTTGACTCGTTTGGCTCGTTTGACTCGTTTGACTCGTTTGACTCGTTTGACTCGTTTGACTCGTTTGACTCGTTTGGCTCGTTCGACTTGCTTGACTCGATTGTCCTGTTCGACCCGTTTGACTCGTTTGACTCGTTTGACTCGTATGACTCGTTTGACTCGTATGACTCGTTTGACTCGTTTGGCTCGTTTGGCTCGTTTGACTCGTTTGGCTCGTTCAACTCGCTTGACTCGATTGTCCTGTTTGACTCGTTTGACTCGTTTGACTCGTTTGACTCGTTTGACTCGTTTGACTCGATTGACTCGTTTGACTCGTTTTACTCGTTTGACTAGTTTGACTCGTTTGACTCGTTTGACTCGTTTGACTCGTTTGACTCGTTTGACTGGTTTGACTCGTTTGACTCGTTTGACTGGTTTGACTCGTTTGACTCGTTTGACTCGTTTGACTCGTTTGACTCGTTTTACTCGTTTGACTCGTTTGACTCGTTTGACCCGTTTGACTCGTATGACTCGCTTGACTCGTATGACTCGTTTGACTCGTTTGACTCGATTGACTCGTTTGACTCGTTTGACTCGTTTGACTCGTTTGACTCGTTTGATTCGTTTGACTCGTTTGACTCGTTTGACTCGTTTGACTCGTTTGACTCGTTTGATTGGTTCGACACGATTGTCTCGATTGACTCGTCTGACACGTTCGACTCGTTTGACTCGTTCGACTCGTTCGACTCGTTTGACTCGTTTGACTCGTTTAACTCGTTTGACTCGTATGACTCGCTTGACTCGTATGACTCGTTTGACTCGTTTGACTCGTTTGACTCGTTTGACTCGTTTGACTCGTTCGACTCGTTCGACTCGTTCGACTCGTTTCACTGGTTTGACTCGTTTGACCCGTTTGACCAGTTTGACACGTTTGACTCGTTTGACTCGATTGTCCTGTTCGACCCGTTTGACCCGTTTGACACGTTTGACTCGTTTCACTCGTTTAACTCGTTTCACTCGTTTCACTCGATTCACTCGTATCACTCCTTTCACTCGTGTGACTCGTTTGACTCGTTTGACTCGTTTGACTCGTTTGACTCGTTTGACCAGGTTGACTCGATTGACTCGTTTGACTCGTTTGACTCGTTTGACTCGTTTGACTCGTTTGACTCGTTTGACTCGTTTGACTCGGTTGACTCGTTTGACTCGTTTGACTCGTTTGACTCTTTTGACTCGTTTGACTCGTTTGACTCGTATGACTCGTTTGACTCGTTTGACTCGTATGACTCGCTTGACTCGTATGACTCGTTTGGCTCGTTCAACTCGCTTGACTCGATTGTCCTGTTCGACCCGTTTGACTCGGTTGACTCGGTTGACTCGGTTGACTCGGTTGACTCGGTTGACTCGTTTGACTCGTTCGACTCGTTCGACTCGTTCGACTCGTTCGACTCGTTCGACTCGTTCGACTCGGTCGACTCGATTGACTCGTTTGACTCGTTTGACTCGTTTGACTCGTTTGACTCGTTTGACTCGTTTGACTCGTTTGACTCGTTTGACTCGTTTGACTCGTTTGACTCGATTGTCCTGTTCGACCCGTTTGACCCGTTCGACACGTTTGACTCGTTCGACTCGTTTGACTCGTTTGACTCGTTTGACTCGTTTTACTCGTTTGACTCGTTTGACTCGTTTGACCCGTTTGACTCGTATGACTCGCTTGACTCGTATGACTCGTTTGACTCGTTTGACTCGATTGACTCGTTTGACTCGTTTGACTCGTTTGACTCGTTTGACTCGTTTGACTAGTTTGACTCGTTTGACTCGTTTGACTCGTTTGACCCGTTTGACTCGTTTGACTCGTTCGACTCGTTTGACTCGTTCGACTCGTTCGACTCGTTCGACTCGTTCGACTCGTTTGACTCGTTTGACTTGATTGACTCGTTTGACTCGTTTGACTCGTTTGACTCGATTGTCCTGTACGACCCGTTTGACCCGTTTGACACGTTTGCCTCGTGTGATTCGTTTGACTCGTTTGACTCGCTTGACTCGATTGTCCTGTTCGACCCGTTTGACTCGTTTGACTCGTTTGACTCGTTTGACTCGTTCGACTCGTTTGACTCGTTGGACTCGTTTGACTCGATCGACTCGTTTGACTCGTTCGACTCGTTTGACTCGTTCGACTCGTTTGACTCGTTCGACTCGTTTGACTCGTTCGACTCGTTTGACCCGTTCGACTCGTTTGACCCGTTCGACTCGTTTGACTCGTTCGACTCGTTTGACTCGTTCGACTCGATTGACTCGTTCGACTCGTTTGACTCGTTCGACTCGTTTGACTCGTTCGACTCGTTTGACTCGTTCGACTCGTTTGACTCGTTCGACTCGTTTGACTCGTTCGACTCGTTTGACTCGTTCGACTCGTTTGACTCGTTCGACTCGTTTGACTCGTTCGACTCGTTTGACTCGTTCGACTCGTTTGACTCGTTCGACTCGTTTGACTCGTTCGACTCGTTTGACTCGTTCGACTCGTTTGACTCGTTCGACTCGTTTGACTCGTTCGACTCGTTTGACTCGTTCGACTCGTTTGACTCGTTCGACTCGTTTGACTCGTTCGACTCGTTTGACTCGTTCGACTCGTTTGACTCGTTCGACTCGTTTGACTCGTTCGACTCGTTTCACTCGTTTGACTCGTTTAACTCGCTTGACTCGATTGTCCTGTTCGACCCGTTTGACTCGTTTGACTCGTTTGACTCGTTTGACTCGATTGACTCGTTTGACTCGTTTGACTCGATTGACTCGTTAGACACGTTTGACTCGTTTGACTCGTTTGACTCGTTTGACTCGTTTGACTCGTTTGACTCGTTTGACTCGTTTGACTCGTTTGACTCGTTTGACTTGATTGTCCTGTTCGACCCGTTTGACCCGTTTGACCCGTTTGACTCGTTTGACTCGTTTGACTGGTTTGACTCGTTTGACCCGTTAGACTCGTTTGACTCGTTTGACTCGTTTGACTCGTTTGACTGGTTTGACTCGTTTGACTCGTTTGACTCGTTTGACTCGTTTGACTCGTTTGACTCGTTTGATTGGTTCGACACGATTGACTCGATTGACTCGTCTGACACGTTTGACTGGTCTGACACGTTTGACTCGTTTGAGTCGTTTGACTCGCTTGACTCGTTTGACTCGTTTGACTCGATTGACTCGTTAGACTCGTTTGACTCGTTTGACTCGATTTACTCGTTTGACTCGATTTACTCCTTTGACTCGTTTGACTCGATTTACTCCTTTGACTCGTTTGACTCGATTGACTCGTTTCACTCGTTTCACTCGTTTGACTCGTTTGACTCGTTTGAATCTTTTGACTCGATTTACTCGTTTGACTCGTTTGACTCGTTTGACTCGTTTTACTCGTTTGACTCGTTTGACTCGTTTGACTCGTTTGACTCGTTTGACTCGTTTGACTCGTTTGACTCGTTTGACTCGTTTGACTCGTTTGACTCGTTTGACTCGTTTGACTCGTTTGACTCGTTTGACTCGTTTGACTCGTTTGACTCGTTTGACTCGTTTGACTCGTTTGACTCGTTTGACTCGTTTGACTCGTTTGACTCGTTTGACTCGTTTGACTCGTTTGACTCGTTAGACTCGTTTGACTCGTTTGACTCGTTTGACTCGTTTGACTCGTTTGACTCGTTTGACTCGTTTGACTCGTTTGACTCGTTTGACTCGTTTGACTCGTTTGACTCGTTTGACTCGTTTGACTCGTTTGACTCGTTTGACTCGTTTGACTCGTTTGACTCGTTTGACTCGTTTGACTCGTTTGACTCGTTTGACTCGTTTGACTCGTTTGACTCGTTTGACTCGTTTGACTCGTTTGACTCGTTTGACTCGTTTGACTCGTTTGACTCGTTTGACTCGTTTGACTCGTTTGACTCGTTTGACTCGTTTGACTCGTTTGACTCGTTTGACTCGTTTGACTCGTTTGACTCGTTTGACTCGTTTGACTCGTTTGACTCGTTTGACTCGTTTGACTCGTTTGACTCGTTTGACTCGTTTGACTCGTTTGACTCGTTTGACTCGTTTGACTCGTTTGACTCGTTTGACTCGTTTGACTCGTTTGACTCGTTTGACTCGTTTGACTCGTTTGACTCGTTTGACTCGTTTGACTCGATTGACTCGTTTGACTCGATTGACTCGTTTGACACGTTTGACTCGTTTGACTCGTTCGACTCGTTCGACTCGTTCGACTCGTTCGACTCGTTCGACTCGTTTGACCCGTTTGACCCGTTTGACTCGTTTGACTCGTTTGACTCGTTTAACTCGTTTAACTCGTTTGACTCGTTTGACTCGTTTGACTCGTTTGACTCGTTTGACTCGTTTGATTCGTTTGACTCGATTGACTCGTTTGACTCGATTGACTCGTTTGACACGTTTGACTCGTTTGACTCGTTTGACTCGTTTGACTCGATTGACTCGTTTGACTCGTTTGACTCGTTTGACTCGATTGTCCTGTTCGACCCGTTTGACCCGTTTGACACGTTTGCCTCTTGTGACTCGTTTGACTCGTTTAACTCGCTTGACTCGATTGTCCTGTTCGACCCGTTTGACTCGATTGACTCGTTTGACTCGTTTGACTCGTTTGACTCGTTTGACTCGTTTCACTCGTTTGAATCGTTTGACCCGTTTGACTCGATTGACTCGTTTGACGCGTTTGACTCGATTGTCCTGTTCGACCCGTTTGACCCGTTTGACACGTTTGCCTCGTGTGACTCGTTTGACTCGTTTAACTCGCTTGACTCGATTGTCCTGTTCGACCCGTTTGACCCATTTGACTCGTTTGACTCTGTTGGAAATTCAACTAGTACCTCACTCCACCACTCTCATGATCTCAGCAGCACCTCCCGGGCGCAGCGCTCATGGCGGATCCACAATCGATATTCTGATCACTATCATGTCGCGTAGCTCAACAACCAATCACGCGTCTCCACGTCAGTCAAGCTGCGGGAAGACGCGATCATCCATCTTGATCATGTATTCGTATTCACAACGTGTAACAGTCAGTCTCGTGGTTTTTGCAACGGATATTGTTAACGGGTGAATTATCTTCTCAGACGTTAAAATTATTAACTCAAGTCATTCTCTCATCACTGCTCATTTTCTCCAATCAAATTTCTCACTCTCGTGATCAAAAGATCGATTGTGGTAGGTCGCGCGTGTGAACCACCACGTGGCCAACGCGGCCAGTTTCTCAAGACATTAATTCTCATCTTTTGCTCCTGTGCATGCACTGCACACTTTCTCATAACCTGTATCCAATTCTGTGACGTGAATAAAATTAAGACAATTGTGGTGCAACCATACACATAACATTCAGACTTTCAGTTGAACATAACCTCTCTCACGTCACCGGCAAAACTCTCTCAAATTATTTTACATTGTGGTCCTTCGAGCCGGATAGTGTAGTGCGTGCAGTGCTCACCGCTCAACGCTCACCGCTCAACGTTCACCATGGCTGGCGATGAGTCAACCTCAAAATCAGGGTCGACGTCGAGACCAGGCTCGCCGAGCCCAACAACTACACTCACTATTCCAACGGACGCTCCTGCACCGCACAAGTCGACACGATCATCATCACCATCAACTGTGCCTGCAGAGCTCATTCTCATGGCACGATCGCAGGTTTGTAGATTTGAGACTCTACAGGACATTCAGTCTGACTTGCCTCAACAGGCTCATTTAACATCCCTCGACGAGGTACAACTCCTCCTGGAACAAGTGGAGGAAGTTCATAAAGCTTTCGTAGCAGAACATGAGCATTTTGAGTTGACATGGCCGGTGAAGTGTCTGGACCATGACTACTTTGCCTCCAAACTCATGGTGCAGGAGTCGAAGTTGGTACTCACCATTAAACGTGCGCTCAGTCGACTCAGAGAATCCTTCCCAAAGCAAGCTCAACCGGTCATCGAGCCAGTAACATCTTCTCAGTCGCGCGCCTCGAAGCTGCCGGTCATAGCGCTGCCAACATTCTCAGCCAGCTATGTGGAGTGGCCGCATTACAGCGAGCTCTTTACATCACTCATAATAAAGGATCAGCAGCTCATGGAGATCGACAGGCTACACTACTTAAGATCAAGTCTCAGTGGCGAGCCGGAGCGTTACGTGAGTAACTATCCGCTCAGAGGCGACTCATTCCAGGCTTGCTGGGATTATCTCACGAGGCGGTTCTCAAACAAGCGAGTCCTCATCGAGGAGCAGCTTGATAAACTACTCACCCTTCCGCCAATCTCATCACAAAACTCACAATGCCTCAATGACCTGATGGCCGTTGTCACCAAGGTGAAGACTTCTCTAGAAGCATTGAATGCAGCGCAGGACATGTTTAACAGTCTCCTGGTTCATCGAGCCACCGCCTGCCTCGATAAAAACACCAGGGAGGCATCGGAGACGTCAGTGGGAAAGGCCACCGAGTACCCTCGCTTCGAAGACTTGGTGAGCTTTGTCGAAGCGAAGGCGGTGGCACTTGAAAGGCTTGAGGCAGCGGCTCAAACAAAACAGTCCAAGAAGCCAACGGTTTCTACCCCTCACTCAAGCCATCAGACTCAACGGAAGGGAGCAGCTCACGTCTCAACGCAACCCAAGAGTATTCTCAAGAATGCGACTTACCCTTGCGACTGTTGCTATGGAGACCACTTTGTGGTGATGTGTCCCGAATTTAGAGAAAAATCAGTTGAGCGTCGACGAAGGTTCGTCACTCAATACTCACTGTGTCGCAACTGTTGTGGGAGACACCAGACAGATGATTGCAAGTCTGCTCATCGGTGCAAGACGTGCGGCGCCAAGCACCACACGATGTTGCACGTGGAGAAAAAACCACCTCATCAAGAATCTCTCAACACTCCCACAACCTCATCGTCTCAAGGGACACCTCATACCGAAGTGAAAGACACAGAGGAGACTCATCATCATTGAGACGTCGGTGCAGTCGTCACCTCCTCATTCTCAACCACTCACTTTCGCTCACGCTCAACAGGTCGATAATTCTTCTCACACTCAACCAAGGCTCACTTCTCATCATTCTCAACCACGCTGTTGGCAACAGCCAACGCACAGCTCATCTCACCTGTCTTCTCAGCACCTGTTCGAATGCTCATCGATTCAGGTTCCGAGCTCACCTTCATTAAGGAGGATATCGTTACTCAACTCAGGATTCAACGCATTCACTCATCCATTTCAATCAGTGGCATTGGAGGAAGCGAATCAACTCAGACGCGGGGAGTCGTGTTGATTACATTGCGTTCAAATTACAACAACTCAATGGTAAATATCCAAGCTCACATACTCAGGGCGTTGACGTCAAATTTGCCATCAGTTGAAGCGCCTCGTCAAGACTGGCCACATCTCGACGGCATCAACTTGGCTGATCCAGATTTTCTCACATCAAGGCCCATCGACATTGTGATCGGCGCTGATACGTATGGACAAATCGTCAAACCCAACCTCCGTAAAGGAGACCCCTCAATGCCAATTGCCCAGTTATCAATGTTTGGGTGGCTCATTCTGGGACCAGTCACTGTGAACTCTGCTCAATTCTCCACTTCACATCATTCTGCCGTTGTGCACCACAGTGATAAGGCAATACAAGATCTATTGTCGAAGTTTTGGGTCCAAGAAGAACTTCCCATGGAATCACCTGATCAACTCACCCATGTTGAAAAGGAGTGTGAGGATCACTTTCGAGCGACCCACACCCGTGACCCAACAGGACGGAACATCGTACGCATCCCGCTCAAATCATCTCCTCAACTGCTGGGCAACTCATACCAAACAGCTCATGCGTGCTTGAAGCGTACACTCAACAAGCTCAACCGAGACTGTGAATATCGCGATCTCTATCAAGGCTTCATGCGGGAATATGAGGAGCTTCATCACATGGTGAGGGCACCATTCATTTCACCTAATACTCACTCAATCTTTTATCTTCCTCATCATGGAGTATTCAAGGCCGATAGTCAAACCACAAAATTGAGAGTCGTGTTCAATGGCTCAAGCCCGACAACGTCGGGGCACTCGGTCAACGACCTCATGCATACTGGTGCTAATCTACTCCTCAACATCACTGACGTTCAGCTTTGGATTCGTCAACACAAATACATCTTCGTCACGGATGTCACTAAGATGTATCGACAAGTCAAGGTGCATGTAGATGATCAGGATCTGCAAAGAGTGCTGTGGATTCATGAAGAAGGCAGAGAGGTGCCCTACAAGCTCACCACAGTAACATATGGGACGAAGGCTGCTCCATTCCTGGCGGTACGCTCACTACTTCAATTGGTGGAAGACGAAGGCCATCGGTTCCCGTTGGCAGTCCCATCAATCACTCACGCCAGATATGTTGACGACATCTTTGGCGGCGCCGACACAGGTGAGACACTCATTGCAATAGCTCAACAATTAAAAGACCTGTGCAACGAGGGAGGTTTTCCACTTGCCAAGTGGCATTCTACGCACCCCCCATTGCTTGAATCAATCTCTCACGTCTCAAGAGCCCATGGCTCTATAGTATCACTTGACGACTGCAAGACCAAAATTCTCGGATTACATTGGAATGTTCTCAACGACAACTTTTCATTTTCAACAAAATCAAGCTCGAACTCAAAGCTCTCTAAACGCCTCATCCTCTCAGAAGTAGCTCAACTATTTGATCCACTAGGCTTTTTATCACCAGTCATAATTCGGGCAAAAACATTGTTGCAAGAGTTATGGCTACACAAACTTAGTTGGGATGATCCACTGCCATCCCAAGTCACAGCTCATTGGCTCGACATCAGAGAAGATCTCACAGGCCTGGCCAGGCTTTCGATTCCAAGGTGGTTCAACACCTTTTCCGACTCAACAGTGGAATTACATGGATTCTCTGATGCCTCTCAACTCGCCATGGCAGCGGTAATTTACATTACCGTAACATCACCGTCCACAAATCTCAAAGTGTCGACACTAGCGTGCTCCAAGACAAAGGTAGCACCACTCAAGAAGCTCACCATCCCAAGGCTCGAGCTTACTGCAGCATTAATGCTTGCAAAGCTCACAAAGTATGTTCAAGCTACTCTTCAGCTCAATATTGCTGCTACCAATCTGTGGACGGATTCTCAAGTGACACTCATATGGGTCAAATCTCACGCATCACGTTGGAAGGACTACGTCAGGAATCGTGTCGCTCAAATTCAAGAACTCACCCCAAAAGCTCAATGGAGACACGTTCCAGGAACATCTAATCCAGCGGACTGCGCCCCAAGAGGCTTAACAACATCTCAGCTTGAACATCACCAGCTATGGTGGACGGGACCACCATGGCTTTCTCAACCCAGTGACTCATGGCCATCACAATCATCATTGAAGGACGACTCGAGTGCACTAGAGGCTCGTCCTGGCATCGCCACTCTGCTCAACGTTAAAGAAATCAAATACCACTGGGATCTCATCTACAAATACTCCTCTCTTAACAAGCTCATTCGCATTACATCAGTTTGTTTCAGAATTCTCTCCAAACTGAAGGGATCGACAATCTCATTGCCAATCATTGCTCTATCTCCAGAGGACCTCGAGAGGGCCAGGATCTTTTGGATCACGGCCACGCAAGCCCTCTATTTCAATCATGAATTGAGAATGCTCAGCTCCAGCTCTAAACTGCCATCATCTCATGCCTTCAATCGACTCACTGCATTCATCGACGAGAAGGGAGTTATTCGGGTTGGAGGCCGACTCACCAACGCTTACATGAGTTATGGAAGTAAGCACCCAACAATATTACCTCGCCACTCACGTCTGTCTCATCTGATTATAGATCATGCTCATAAAGCCACTCTTCATGGTGGAACTCAGCTCACGCTCGCTCACATCAGACAAAATTATTGGATCATCGGAGGACGAGCTCCAGTGAAGTCTCATGTACTACGTTGTGTTGTGTGTGCGCGGCAAAGGGGGATCCGTGCCCATCAGCTGATGGGCCAACTACCTCTTTCACGAGTCACACCCTCACAACCATTTACTCACACTGGACTCGACTATGCTGGTCCAATCACCCTCAAGACGTGGAAAGGGCGAGGCGCCAAGAACTCACAAGGGCTGGATCTGCGTGTTCGTTTGCCTCACTACATAAGCTGTTCACTTGGAGCTGGTGACAGACTATTCCACAGAAGGATTCATAGTGTTGTGCCCAGGCAACGCCCAAGCACATGTATTATACACGTTATACATATTATATTACCGTAGAACGTTCGAGACGTTCCTAAGCCAAATCGGTTGCGAGGCAAAGCGCGAATCTACAAAATCAGCGGAATTGCGAGCGCTTCAAGGTGACCACATACGGCGCCGCGAAGCGGGGGGCCCACGCCCAATAGCGGAACAAAAACCGATTTGCCGCCGCAAATCCACAGACTGGAGATCCGACCCTCGACTGGGTAACACGGCTAAAACCTACTTGTACACTTCTGTCTAGTTTAGTGTTTTTGAATAAAGACTTAGTCTTTGAGCTTAAACAAACTTGGTGCAGTTCACCCGGTGGATTCTTATCCTTTAAACACTCCCGAAACCACGATTACGCCAGATCCCCTACCAGCCTTGCGAGCCACCACGCAGGGCACAACAAAATTGGTGGCAGCGGTGGGATCTGCATCGTAAAAATTTTACCAAGCCTTGACGCAACCAATTACTCGACATCGTCTGAGAGTGAACTCTCTCTGACAAGATCATTGGGACATCGCAGTCACATAGGCTGGTTAGGCTATCGTCGCTATCGAGGTAGCACAGAGGACCGAGGAACGGCCTTTGAGAAGACGTTCGACGCAGTCCGAACGACGACGAGCCTAACAACGAGTAAAATCGACTTGTGAGTGAACGGGTGAATCAACCATCTACCAAACACCAAATCCATCTACGAAGACGTCACGGATCCGAGGACCGAGGCGCACGAGAGGACTTGGAGACAGAGGAACGTGTAGGAGCCGCACCTGAAGGACGGACGGAGAGCCGTACGAGGGAAGCAGCCGTCGGAGCACGCAGCAAACAGCTGTACGGATCGACCTTGCTGGGTCCAGTTTCATCTAATCACCGCCGTTGGTTCACGTACGAGAGGACGTCCGACCGAGCCGACGACATGTGGTTGTGTAACGTCCCGCTAGGACTCAAACCTAGTGTCGGTATAATAGAACTACTATATTATCATTAAGACATTCTATGCTACTACGCATCAACATTGTAAATACTTTTATACATAATTTATGAAATAAGCAAATATTAGACAAACAAATATTATAGAGACATTAAGAATAATTAATTATAAGTATTGACAAAAAGCGCAAGACAAAATAATATATATTAAGCGAGTAATAAGTGAAATATCAAGAAATAACCTACTGCGCATGCGCTAGCCCGCCAATTTTCCAGTATATAAGGAGGCGCACGCAGCCCAGCGCGCATTCAAAGCTACATTGGAAATCACGCTCATAATCGACGAATGTTCAGCCCTGGAGGTAGCTTAAGTTTCAACCAGTGAGATCTAGCTCGCTCCGGAAACGGTAGCAGCGGAACTCCAGTGTATAAAAGTTACTGGTGCTCCTCTTTGGACTATTCATTTAACCCGATAGAATCCTGCTTCTACGAAAATTGCAAGCTCGCTCCGGAAACGGTAGCGGCTGTGGTTCTTGGTAAAAGCAAGATCGAGCATAGAACTAAAACCCTGTCAAAAGTAACAAGCTCGCTCCGGAGACGGTAGCGGCTGTTCTTACTACAGGAAAATTGCCAAAGAGTCTACGAGCTCGCTCCGGAAACGGTAGCGGCCGTGCTCTGCAATTATACAACGTATATACATTTATTACTACAATCCATAGCTTTAGAATAAGATTAATATAAAAAAAACCATAGAAAACCCAAAAATAATATATAATCGTAATTGTAAGTAGTATTAATATCATTGTTTTGTTATTAGGGTTAAGTGTTATTTAATAAATAGTCCATTGTTGCTGTTAAGTTTGAATTTCAATTCTTCACTCTCTTTACCGACGAATCCCCACCTTTCCAACACTCGAGGGGACGCCGCTCTCCTCTCGAGGCCTGCGACTTTCAGTTGTCGTCCGACAACAGAACGTTACAGGTCGGAATTTTTGGTGACAGCGGTGGGATATCTCGTTAATAAGGATAATTTCGCTTAGTAGAAACACTCCAAAAGTGAGTATTTTTCTTAGAAATTTTTTCTTTGGTAAAATCTATAGAGGCTTAACACTTCACAATGGCTACACTTGAAGCTGAAATGGCTAACCTAACACTCAATGAGGGAACTCAAGAACCTTCAGATACTTCAGATACAATAGATACTCCAAACAATACTCCAGAATTTCCACAAGTTAATATGAATACAGCTACGAATATATATCCACATCCACCACACATTAGTCTTCGCGATACAGCGGACACAGTTCCGTCCTTCGATGGTAAAAATATACCAGTATACCAATTCATAAAAAGCTGTCGACACGCACGACGTATGGTTAATCCGAACGCAGAGTATGGATTAGTTCAACTCATAAAAAATAAGCTTTTCGGACAAGCATCTAGAGTAGTTTTGAGCGGAGATTATAACTCAATAGATGATCTGATTGCAGTATTAAAATCACGATTCGCACCATTACACACTTCAATCCAATTATATGGAGAATTATCAAAAATAGTACAATTACCAAATGAAACAACAGTAGATTACGGTAGTCGCGTATCCAATCTCTTCCTTCAGATTAAACATTGTAACGCGATAGAAGTACCAGCACACGTAGCGCAATTCAATGTAACCGCGGAGAAAAACGCTGTAAAAGCCTTTCTAACGGGATTAAAAATAGAAATATACAACAGACTTTACGAGCCCACCTTCAACAATCTTGATCTGGCTATCCATCACGCAATTAAAGCAGAAGCAGAGCACAATGAAAATCAAATAAGAACAGGAATAGCAGCAGGAAATACACGAGCAAATCAATGTACAAATTGCTTTGGATACGGTCATAATGCTACTACTTGCAGCAGTCAATACACCTCGCGAAATAACTGGCAACGAAAAAATTGTCAACATTGTAACAAGACGGGGCATACAACGCAAGAATGTAGATATCGAAACGGAGCACAGAACGATACATTCTGTGACTTCTGCCGAAGGCCAGGCCACATGACGCAAGATTGTAGAAGCCGCAGTTACACGAACAGAGCTCCTCAATCCAACGTATATTGTGACTCCTGCCGAAGACCAGGTCACACGACGCAAGAATGTAGAAGCCGAAATAACATGAATAGGACTCCCCAAACCACTACATATTGCGACTACTGCAGAAGACCGGGACACACAATACAAGAATGTAGAAGTAAAAACTACAGAACACAACAACCAGAAATATTTTGCGAATATTGCAAATTCAGAGGCCACACCATAGAACAATGCAGAAAAAAAATGTATTTCGACAGAAGAAAACAAGAAGAAGCACAACCCCGTATGGTACGTAGGCAGGCCATACTAAGATTAAGAACGGAACAAATAAGAAAACCTCCTAGCATCCTTCTGTATGATATAGGATTCAGCGCAGAACAAGCAACACTAATGATAGACACTGGATCTGATCTCAACGTGATCAAGAGGAGTGCTGTTTCTTCTGACATACCAATTTACATAGACACCCTTTTCGATCTCAATGGCATCACAGATGGACTACTCAGCACCATGGGATACATAAAAATTAAAACTTTGGACACGGAGATCATCCTTCACGTCGTAGAAGACCTTCCTATCAAACAAGACGGGATATTAGGAACAGAATTTTTCCAAACCAATGAGGCTACCATCGATTACATGAATTCAGCAATAACCATTGGAGAAGAAATTGTTCCATTTATTGATCCAGAGATGGTCACACTACCAGCAAGGATGAGAAGTCAAATCTATGTACGAGTTCTTAATACTCAGGTTAACACGGGATACATTCCTAAACTAACGATTCACCCTGATGTACACATAGGAAGTGCAGTAGTATCTAATAAAAACGGTGTAGCATACATTTTCGCAATCAATACATCCACCAAAGATATTCAAATTCCTGTACCATCGGTCGAATTAAAGCCATTCGAGGAAGCACCCATAGGAAAAGAAACACCAGAAAAATATATAAAAACTAATAGAACACATCAACTATTACAACAATTACGGTTGGATCATCTAAATTCAGAAGAAAGGACCAGTATTGAAGAATTAATAAAAGAACATGCGGATAGGTTCTACCTTCCAGGAGAAAAATTAGAAGCAACAAATAAAATAAGTCACAGAATTATAACGGAAAACGACGTTCCTGTATTCACAAAACAATATAGATATCCTCAAATATACAAAGAAGAAGTGAAGAAACAAACCCAGGAGTTGTTAGAAAAAGAAATAATACAGCCTTCTTCCTCTCCTTATAATTCTCCCATATGGATTGTGACGAAGAAAGAAGATGCACAAGGAATAGTAAAGAAGAGAATCGTACTAGATTTTAGGAAGCTAAATGAGAAGACAATTGGAGATGCTTATCCTTTGCCAAACATAACTGACATATTGGACCAGTTGGGAAGTGCAAAATATTTCTCCATATTCGATCTCGCATCTGGGTTCCACCAAATTCCTATGCATCCAGATGATCGTCACAAAACAGCCTTTTCTACAATATATGGGCATTATGAATTTAATCGAATGCCATTTGGTTTAAAAAATGCTCCAGCCACCTTCCAGAGACTCATGGACCAAGTTTTATCAGGACTTCAAGGAGTAGAACTCTTCGTATACTTGGATGATATTGTAATATACGCTAGTTCACTAAAAGAACATGCAACAAAATTTAAGCGCTTAATGAACAAATTAACAGACGCTAATCTATATCTCCAACCTGACAAATGTGAGTTCTTAAAAAAAGAAGTTTCTTATTTGGGGCATATAATAGGAGAAGACGGAGTGAAACCAGATCCAAAAAAAGTAATAGCTGTAAAGGAATTTCCAACACCCACAACAGTCAAGAACGTTAAACAATTTCTAGGATTAAGCGGATACTATAGAAGATTCATCAAAGATTTTTCAAAAATAGCAAGACCGTTATCAAACCTCACCAAGAAGAATTATCAATTTGAGTGGACACATAAACAACAAAAAGCATTTGAAATTCTACGAGAAGCTCTCTGCAACGAACCAATATTACAGTATCCAGACTTTGAAAAAACATTTAATATCACAACAGATGCCTCAGGTATTGCTGTTGGTGCGGTTCTAAGTCAAGGGGAAATAGGGAAAGATTTACCTATAGCTTACGCATCTAGAGTTTTAAATGATGCGGAAACGCGCTACTCTCCGACAGAACGAGAACTTTTAGCCATCATTTACGCAGTATTTCATTTCAGACCTTATGTCTATGGTAGAAAATTCTATCTAATAACAGATCATAAACCATTAGAATGGCTTCAAAATCTTTCTAATCCTACGTCACGACTGATGCGATGGAAAATTAAATTAGCGGAATATGATTATAAAATTTTATATAAACCGGGGAAGTATAATACAAACGCGGATGCATTATCCCGGAATCCTATAGCATTACCCTTAAACGCGAAACGGGCGCATTCTGAAACAAATTCTCATGAAAATAAAAAACTAAAACAATTCCATCAACACAATACACGACAAAGAGAAACTACCGCCTCAACTTCAGGGAATCCGGCCCCACATAAACAAGTAAGGATTAGTTCTTCGGAATCTGATTCTTCATCATATGATGAAACTGATGCGTTAGAAATAAGACGAAAAAAATTAAAGCGAAAGAAACAAAAAACAAATACTTCATCTTCACACCCGGAAACAAAGAAGCAAAATGTAGAAAAATATACACCCCATCGTTATACGAAAATATTTACACCGTCACAAAACGTACCCCCTCAAATTTCAGTACCAGTAGAAGTACATGCACCCCCCCAAATCTCAGTACACGCACACCCTCAAGCCGTGGAACCCCCCAAAATATATAAACCCCCCCAAAATAATATCCAAATATATAAAAAACCACACCTCAAGAAAGAAGAGGACATAATAGAGGAAATCGATGAAACAGTAATAGTACCAAGGCACAATTACAAGGATCCTCCTAGGATAGATGGGGAATCAAGTACAAACAAAAGCACTCACCATACACCTAAAAAGAAGAAACAAAAATTAAAAAGGAATTCCAGCACAGATACTGCTCCTATAACTCCTATACGAATTAAGAAAGGACAAATACTTACACCACCTACATCACCATCACCCTTTCCATTATCTCCTCTACCATTATTATCTCCCTCTCCCTCGTTACAATTTCCTCCACCAGTTCCACTCCCACAACATACAACAGGCAGACCGAGAATAATATCAAACATACCTGTCAAAAAGCAAAACATTGAGGTAGAAGATCACTTATGGATGGGAAAAGGATATATAGTGACATTTATAAATGCAAAGGGCACACCAATAGGATTGGCAGGAGAAAAATTATATAAGGAAAAGAATATAAAAACTCACAGAATTCAACAACCATTAAGAATCGGACAGTTAGTAAAACTTAAGGAAGGAAGACATACAATCCTTGGACTCATCACACCAGAACACCCAACAGAAGAAGATATATACAACTCACTAAAGTCACTTCATACATACCTAGTATCTGAAACAGCAACAAAAATATACATATCGTCAGAAAGGGATAAAATTTCATTAAAACAATTACAAAATTTAATAGAATTAATATTCATACATAACGATATCCAATTTATATTTTGCAAAGGGACTCTTATAATCCCTCCTGTGCAAGATAGACATCAGATTATTCAAGAAAATCACCAGACACCTATAGGAGGACACAAAGGAATTACTAAAACATATCATCGCATAAGGAATAAATATTATTGGAAGAACATGAAATACGAAATAACTCAGTTTATTAAGACTTGCTTAGGATGTCAGAAAACTAAATTAGTAAGAGTAAAAAATAAGGAACCTATGATATTAACGGATACACCAGTGGATGCATTTGATAAAATTTCAATGGACATAGTAGGACCATTACCTTTTACAAAAATAGGAAATAATTACATACTCACTATTCAAGATAACTTAACCAAATATTCTCTTGCAATACCATTAATAAATATTACCTCAGAAGATATTGCCAGAGCATTTACAGAACATTTCATTTGTAAATTTGGAAGTCCTAAAGCTATCCTTACTGATCAGGGATCAAACTTTATGAGTTCTCTTATGAAGAAACTAGCCAAAGCATTCCATATTAAACAATATCGAACCACTGCATACCATCCACAATCCAATGGCTCATTAGAGAGAAGTCATCATGTCCTTATTGAATACCTACGACATTATACATCAAGAGAAAAACAATGAGATCAATGGTTACCACAAGCAATGTTCTCATATAATACAAGTACTCACGAAGGCACGAAATTTACGCCTCATGAACTTGTGTACGGCAGAAAAGCACGACTTCCTTCAAGTATTCCTTCAACGGACAATATTAAAACATATCCAGATTACGTCGACGAACTAACAAATAAACTACACCACATTCGACAAATGGCGCGAAAAAACTTGGAAGACTCGAAGATACGACAGAAGCACTATTACGACCGGAAGATACAACCTCAAATATATAAAGTAGGAGATTGGGTTTGGTTACTAAATCCAAGGCGGGAAAAATTAGGACCAGAATATAGCGGACCTTACCAGGTTACCGAAATCCTGGGGAATAGCAACTTAAAAATAGCGATAACTTTAAACCAAATTCGAGTCGTCCATATGAATAGGGTAAAGAAAGCCTGTTTACCTCCAGAGGGCGCCATCAAACGTGGAGAATATAAAAGTAGAAGCAAGTAAAAAGAATCTTTTATTCAAAAATAAAGTAATTAAAATTATATTTGCTATAATGAACATGTCTAAACCATATAAAGAAAACATATATTATTATCAAAAAAAACCCTGAAACAAATGATAGTTAAATTTTAAAAGTTGCAACCCTGCAGAGGAAGGCTATATAAGGAGTTGCGAACAAAGGATTCTTTATTATAGCAAAACTGTCATAAACCAAAGTAGTGATCAAAACTGAAAAATGTCTAAATACACTTGCTTGAACAAAACCTATGACAAAGATGTTTACTATTACAAACAAGGAGTGGTATGTGTTATGTGTACACAAAGGGTAGAAGTAGAAGAAGACCCTTTAGAGAAACATCTCTTAATCGAACAAAACCCAAGGAGATGGAGAGTTTGTCATTTTTGTCGTCGAATTTTATTTGTGGGACGCCCAGCAACCGAGTGCGAAGTATGCACAAAATACCTAAGAGAGGAAAATAAACTTTAAATATACATTTTTTTTCTTTTTATATATATATATAACATTTTATACACTACACTTTACAAATACACAACACACACACAAACAGAATGTAATCAATACTCACACATAGATTTTAAGAATTTTTATAATAAATATTTTCTTTTCTATCCAAAAATGAATAATTCTAAATTAAAAACCTAAACCTAAAAACCTAAAAAACCTTACCCTAAAAACAAAGCTGCAAAGAAACTTTTTAAAAAATCCGCCAGATGGCATTATTTTCAATTCTTAGCGCCATGTAAATTCAAAGAGCCGCCATGTTCATTTATCGTAAAAATGCCGAAGCGATCAGGCAAGCGAACGCAAAATTCAAAAAATAAGGATAAATTAGACAGGATATTTAAGGAAATGATTTCCATTCCTCCATTAATTACTCCAATTCCAGGATCCCCACCACAAATGGTAAAAAATCTCTTAAATTTCTAATATTATTCCTCCTAATAAATATAAAATTTTTTTAAAGACGTTCTTACGTACCCCACCTCACACTCCTCCGGACTCATTACCGACGACACCGGAATGTCCGAAAACTCCGGACTTCAAAATGCCACAACGAGAATTTCATTTTAAAGAACCGGAAGTACCATGGCCAAAATTAATAAAAATCAAAATACCAAATTCGGATTGGGAGGTGTACCGGAGACTGCCAAAGACCGATCCCCGAAAACGAGTATGGCGGCTACTCGCGCTGTTTGGGACAGGAGCAGCCGCACCATACAAACCAAATAATTAATATTTAAAAAAAAAAAAAAAAATAATAATAATAAATAAATAATCATATATATATACACATACATATATTCTATCTCATTTCTACTCCTTGAATCTCTCGAGGACGAGAGATCCCCCAGGGGGGGAGGTGTAACGTCCCGCTAGGACTCAAACCTAGTGTCGGTATAATAGAACTACTATATTATCATTAAGACATTCTATGCTACTACGCATCAACATTGTAAATACTTTTATACATAATTTATGAAATAAGCAAATATTAGACAAACAAATATTATAGAGACATTAAGAATAATTAATTATAAGTATTGACAAAAAGCGCAAGACAAAATAATATATATTAAGCGAGTAATAAGTGAAATATCAAGAAATAACCTACTGCGCATGCGCTAGCCCGCCAATTTTCCAGTATATAAGGAGGCGCACGCAGCCCAGCGCGCATTCAAAGCTACATTGGAAATCACGCTCATAATCGACGAATGTTCAGCCCTGGAGGTAGCTTAAGTTTCAACCAGTGAGATCTAGCTCGCTCCGGAAACGGTAGCAGCGGAACTCCAGTGTATAAAAGTTACTGGTGCTCCTCTTTGGACTATTCATTTAACCCGATAGAATCCTGCTTCTACGAAAATTGCAAGCTCGCTCCGGAAACGGTAGCGGCTGTGGTTCTTGGTAAAAGCAAGATCGAGCATAGAACTAAAACCCTGTCAAAAGTAACAAGCTCGCTCCGGAGACGGTAGCGGCTGTTCTTACTACAGGAAAATTGCCAAAGAGTCTACGAGCTCGCTCCGGAAACGGTAGCGGCCGTGCTCTGCAATTATACAACGTATATACATTTATTACTACAATCCATAGCTTTAGAATAAGATTAATATAAAAAAAACCATAGAAAACCCAAAAATAATATATAATCGTAATTGTAAGTAGTATTAATATCATTGTTTTGTTATTAGGGTTAAGTGTTATTTAATAAATAGTCCATTGTTGCTGTTAAGTTTGAATTTCAATTCTTCACTCTCTTTACCGACGAATCCCCACCTTTCCAACACTCGAGGGGACGCCGCTCTCCTCTCGAGGCCTGCGACTTTCAGTTGTCGTCCGACAACAGAACGTTACAGTTGCGAGCAGCATTGTGAGTAAACGAAACTCATACCGAGTCCGAAACAGAAAACGCGAACGTAAATATTGTAAACCAGAGTCCTAAAGAAATTCAGAAACGGTACATGCATGTCTATAGAAGACGAACGCGCGAATCAATTCAAACTCCCGAATCAAAGAATCTTGTCGAGATCATTCGAATCATTTTTCAATAAAAAGTTAACCTTCGTACGAGAAGAACTAGATCTTCTACCTTCTATAGACCATCCAAGACCGTCTCGTCACACACTTCGACCGCCGCCGTTAGAATTAAACGTTAGGAGGAACGACGATTCAAGCGCAGAATCGTCTCCGGAAAATTTCGTAACACCAAATAGAGAATACCCGATTTTATTAGCGGATTTTAGTTTGTTGGACGGAGTAAATTCGAAGGAACAAGAAATGTCGTTACTTGACGGCGCTAACCCCCCCGGGCTACAACTAGACGTAAAAAAATTATCTACCGCATTGTCGTTAGTCGACAAATTCGTAGGAAAATCGTCAGACGAACTTGCAGAATTTCTGAAATCTTATGCAAGCGCCTCAGAGTTTGTCCCCGCGGACGAGCTACCGCGTTTCTTGAGAACGGTAATGGGAACAAAAATAAAAGGCAAGGCAGCCAAGGTACTAGAATACAAGGAAATAGAGAGTTTCGATCAATTAAAGGATATCTTAACATCATTATTTGTGGACAAAAGGTCAATAGGAGCTGTCGGAGCGGAGTTTCACGCCTGTCGTCAACGAGATGGCGAGAGTGTAAAACTATTCGCGTGTAGAGTAGAGGAATTAGCAGGAGAATTATCCGAGCTAACGGTAAAGCCAGGGAACAGCAACGAAGTAAATGACGCGTTAGTAGGATCGGTACAAGAACGCGCTTTAGATGTTTTCACCCTCGGATTGAATGTAAGATTAAAGACGATTATAAGGTCTCGAAACTATGCGACATTAAATGCAGCTATAGGAGCAGCAATAGAAGAAGAACAAGCAATGGGTCTAAATAACTCACGGAACTTTAGGAAGTCCGATGATCAGCCCAGAAGAAGAGAAGGGTCAAACGTACCGCGTTGCGAACGCTGTAATAAATTAGGACATTTAGCGAGGAATTGCTATACGCGACTAAGCATGCCGCGAATAAACTATCCGACGCAACCGACGACACACATAAAAAGGGAAGTTCATCACGCCACGGTAGTCTGTCACTATTGTAAAAAACCGGGGCACCAAATCAGAGAATGCAGGGCCAGAGAAAGGGCAAACGAGCGAGAATATAGACCGCGCTATACAAACACTAATTACAGGCGCGACGACTCTAGACAGAATTTTAACAGGAACTCGAGCCGAGAATCATCTGGCGGAAATCGAGATTACGCGAACGCGAGCAGCGGAACACCCGACGATAGACAAACTAACGCAGGAGCCAGAGTGGACTCATATCGCGCGAATCTAGTAGTGACTTCCAAGATAGAGAATACCATTGAAATCTCGGCGCCGGAACTAATAGAGGAAAGAGCAAACATGCTAGTCGACACCGGTGCCGACATCACGTTAATAAAGATAGGAAAGGTGTTGGGCGACGTCCAAGCCCAAGACGAAGTAGTGTCCCTGCGAGGAATAGCTCCAATGGAAATCAAGACGCTGTGTCTAATACAGTTAAACATAAAAGTCGGGAATAAATTAATAACACACCCTTGCCGATTAGTAAGAGACGACTTTCCGTTAGAAGCAGACGGAATCGTAGGACAAGATTTTATGACCAAACACGACGTATGCATTCGGGCAAATCAAGGAATAGAATTGTACGGAATACGGTTCCCTTACTCCGGAGGAGGAAACGTAACGTTAAAACCGCGAGCAGAAACGATTCTCTTAGCCAGAACGACGAGTAAAGGAGAAGGAATAGTAGAAGGACAATCTATTAAGCCAGGAGTGTTCATAGGAAATTCATTAACGGTAGGCAATGACGGTCAATGCGTAATAAGCGTAATGAACACCACAGCGGACGAAGTCCTTATCAATACGCCGACTGTGACGTTAGAAACACTGACGAGCGATGACATTGACCCGACGGACGCAATCTGCGATAAAGAGCGCGACGCGCCGACATATATGGTACACGCTGTACACGGGAGAAATAGGATGCAAGTCTTGCGCGAAAACCTCAGGACCGAACACCTAAATAGCGAGGAAAAGGCCAGCTTACTTGGACTTTGCGAAAAATATAACGAAATATTCGGATTAGAAGGAGACAAACTAGGATACTCCACAAAGGCGGAACATTCAATTACCCTAACCCAAGGTACCAAACCTATATACGTGAAACCGTATAGATTGCCCCAAGCACATACAGAGGAAGTAGATAGACAAGTTCAAGAGATGGTAGAAGAAGGAATAATTAGACCAAGCATCAGCCAATGGAACGCTCCCCTGCTAGTAGTCCCGAAAAAACCAGATGCTACAGGTAAACGCAGGCTAAGAGTAGTGGTAGATTTCAGGAAGGTAAACGACGCGACGATAGGCGATTCGTACCCTCTACCCAACATAACAGACATTCTAGACCAATTAGGCGGAGCGAAATACTTCTCAACTCTAGATTTAGCGTCAGGATTCCATCAAATAGCCATGAGAAAGGAAGACCGCGAAAAAACCGCATTCTCAACGCCGTACGGACATTTTGAGTATAATAGAATGCCATTCGGGCTCAAAAACGCCCCCGCGACGTTTCAAAGATTAATGAATACCGCGCTGTCGGGCCTACAAGGAATAAAATGTTTCGTGTATTTAGACGACATAGTAGTCTACGGACGTTCGTTAAAGGAACACCAAGAGCGACTAGAACTCGTGTTCAAACGCATACAAGAGAGTGGCCTAAAACTTCAACCCAACAAGTGCGAATTTCTACGCAAGGAAACCATATACTTAGGACACATAATAACCGAAAACGGCATCAAACCCGACCCGTCAAAATTAGATGCTGTCCGAAACTTCCCAATACCCAAAGGAGTTAAAGACGTGCAATCCTTCCTAGGTTTAGCCGGATATTACAGGAGATTCATAGATAATTTTTCACAAATCGCGAAACCATTGACACAACTTTTAAAGAAAGACCAAACATTCAGATGGACCGCGCAGGAGCAGGAAGCCCTCGAGATTCTAAAGGAAAAATTAATGACAGCACCGATATTGCAATATCCAGATTTCTCGAAACCGTTTGTTCTAACAACGGACGCTTCCGGAAAAGCGATAGGAGCAGTATTATCGCAAGGGAAAATAGGACAAGATCTGCCGATAGCATACGCGAGCAGGGTATTGAACAAGGCGGAAGAGAATTATAGTACAGTCGAAAAGGAATTGTTAGCCATCGTATGGGCAACGCAACATTTCAGACCATACCTATACGGCACCAAATTCAAAATCGTGACAGACCACAAGCCACTTACTTGGCTTTTTAACGTTAAGGACCCTGGGTCTAGATTAATGAGGTGGAAATTGAAGTTAGCAGAATACGACTATAGCATAGAGTATAAGACCGGGAAGACTAACAAGAACGCTGACGCCCTCAGCAGAATGTTCGCGATAACGCGAGGAACGAAACAAAAGATTGACCGTGAAACAGTAGCCGGCGCCAGCGAAAGTACCAGCGAAAAAGACGAGTCCCGCGCAGACGGAAAATTGAGCGATACAACATTCACGGAAGACGAAAAACTTCGATTGTTACGCGAATTCCACGACACACCCCTAGGTGGACATCTAGGCATAAAAAGAACCATGGAACGAATAAAATTAAAACACTCGTGGCCAGGTATGAGACAAGAAGTAGAGAAATATATTTCCAAATGCGAAAAATGCCAGAAAAATAAGCTATCAAAAGTAGCCAAAGCTCCAATGACAATCACAGATACCCCCACAGAACCGTTCGAGAAATGTGCACTCGACATAGTAGGGCCCTTACCCGAGACAGACAACGGAAACAAATACATATTAACGTTTCAAGACCTACTAACCAAATTCAGTAAAGCCATACCCCTCGAAAATCAAGAAGCAAACACAGTAGCAAAAGAATTTGTCACCAAAATAGTCTGCGAATACGGCATACCACAACGAGTGCTAACTGATCAAGGAACTAATTTTCTGAGCCAAGTCTTTAAAAATGTTTGTAAGCTATTAAAAATCGACAAAATTCAAACTACGGCTTACCACCCCCAATCAAACGGAGCACTAGAAAGAAGCCATCGCACACTGGCGGAATATCTAAAGAATTTTATTACGGACGACCAGACGGACTGGGACAACTGGTTGCCGTACGCAATGTTCACTTATAACACGACCCCTCATACGACCACGGGCTACACGCCGTACGAACTTGTCTTCGGAAGGCAAGCTACCTTACCGACTTCGTTAAGACAACCACCCCAGCTAACGTATACCTACGACAAATACGCAGAAGAACTGCGCGAGAGATTACGGTCGGCCAACGACATCGCCCGCGAGACTATAGGAAAAAATAAAGAAAAATCAAAAACGTACTACGATAAGAAGACGGCGGACAAATCCTTTAAAGTTGGAGATCAAGTGCTACTGCACGACGAGACATTGAGACGCGGACGATCTAAAAAACTAACACCCGCGTGGATAGGTCCCTACTCGATACAAGCTACGCACGACAATAATAATTACACTATAGGAAAAGGACGAAAAACGCGTCGCGTACACGCGAACCGGCTTAAACATTTCATAGAATAGGGCAGGAATAGGGAAATGGTCGCAGACGTGAAGGGAATTAACGATACGCGAAACTTTAGACAAAATAATATAGGTTAAAATAAGTTTATTAAAAACGTTGAAAATCGGCCTCGAGGACCGCCCCCCAGCAGCCCCGCAGGTCCGGCAGCCGCGCGGGCCCAATGAAACGGTCTCCATGACGCTCTGGAACAATTACCAGACGCGAGACAATTAAGATTGAGAATTCGGCTAGAGATAAACGACGCCAAGACAAAAAGAAACTCACCAAACAATGCCCGGACGCCCCACGCGTCCTCCTCCTCCCACTCCATCCAGGTTGTGTTTTCTAGTTCGTATTGGCGTCGAGCCGCCCGATATTCCCTCACCGCCCGCCGGTACGAAATGTTCATAAAACCCGATGGGGCGGGAAACTCCAAGTACTAGAAAAGGAAAAGTATAAGGAAACTGGCATACGCCCGCGAGGACACCAAACACTAAATTGCATTAAACGCACCAACAAAAACAACGCGAGCTCTCGCGGAATCGTCATTAAGGATAACATCTTCAACAGTAAATAACAGTCCTATGCGACGGATCACGACGATGTGAGAAGAGACACGGCAATCGAGCCTACGAAGACGAGCCGCCTTACGTTAGCAAAATTCTATCTCACGCACGCACGACGAAAAACTTCTCAACGAGACTATACATAACGTACAAGACAACGAAAAAACGCTCCTAAACGCGACTTGGCAAATTCAATATCAACTCCAACCTCTAGACAAAGAACGAAAAGTAGAAAACATACACGTCCTATATGATATCCTAACTCTCTCCGCATTTTCGGATACTAAATCAATTACCGTAGTACTAGACATCCCATTGTTGAGCGCAAAGAAATTCAAATTAAGTAAGGTACACCCGGTACCTACAAAGGTAAACGACTCGTTCTACGCATATATAGAACCCCTCGACTCATACGTAGTACTTGACACTTCAGTGCAAGATTACATACAACTAAGTAAACAAGACTTAGCAGAATGTAAAATTATAAACGATCTATATCTCTGTACCTCTAATCACCCAATGTTCAAAGCAATACCATACGGACCTTGCGAAGTACAGTTGTACACGAAATTGACACAAAAACCAAACAATTGTAAAATACGAATCATGACACTAAACCACACGATCCTGATAGAATTACAACAACCGGGTACATGGATTTATATCGCGCCGAAACAAATACAACTAGCAGTAACCTGCGACGATAAAAACACAAACATGCATAGTATTAAGGACTCTGGTATCATAACGATAAGAAATAAATGTACAATCACTACCGCCGAATTCACGATAGAAACTGGTAAGCGATACGGAATAGAAAAAACATGGAACTACTTACCTGGTTACAATTTGTCACTAGACGAAATTACGCTTCCACAAACCACTGTAAATTCATATCAAAACACAAACTTCGAACTTAAAAGGATAATCAAACACCCGGAAGAATTAAATAAAGTTAGCAAAAAATTAGAAGACTTACAAAACGATTTAGAAAAACCCGAGATTATACCAACCGAGTATCATTATAGCTTCTTCACACTATCTTCAATAACGGGATTTATAACAATCACTCTATGTATCTTCGCACTCTATAAATGCATTGTACGATGCAAAGCGAGAACACCACGGCATTGTACAACGAATAACACAAGTCGCGACAAAACCACGCAAAAACCCGAGGCGATAATCAAAATAGTTAGTAAGGAAGAAACGTCCTCCACAAATTCTCTTTGAAACACTATAATCATCATAAACAAACTATTGTCGCTATATTATATAAATATTATAACCTCTCACTGTCAAATATATAAGACAGTTTATATTCATACTCACCAAGTTACCATTATAATCTAGTTTAAGAAAAATGTAAGTCGATGATAATCAATCCAACTATTACGAGTTTTGGGATTTCCCTAAGATAGTTTATCATCGGCAGTTGGAAAAGCTACGGCTATTCCTCCCCAAGGGGGGAGGGATGTTGTGCCCAGGCAACGCCCAAGCACATGTATTATACACGTTATACATATTATATTACCGTAGAACGTTCGAGACGTTCCTAAGCCAAATCGGTTGCGAGGCAAAGCGCGAATCTACAAAATCAGCGGAATTGCGAGCGCTTCAAGGTGACCACATACGGCGCCGCGAAGCGGGGGGCCCACGCCCAATAGCGGAACAAAAACCGATTTGCCGCCGCAAATCCACAGACTGGAGATCCGACCCTCGACTGGGTAACACGGCTAAAACCTACTTGTACACTTCTGTCTAGTTTAGTGTTTTTGAATAAAGACTTAGTCTTTGAGCTTAAACAAACTTGGTGCAGTTCACCCGGTGGATTCTTATCCTTTAAACACTCCCGAAACCACGATTACGCCAGATCCCCTACCAGCCTTGCGAGCCACCACGCAGGGCACAACAATAGCAACGTACAGGCGTTTCATCTCACGGAGAGGGATTCCACACCGGCTTTACTCCGACTGTGGAACCAACTTCGTCGGAGCGGACGCCGTTCTCAAAAAAATGTTCACTCAGGGTTCACAGGAACATCATCAGTTCAATCAGCTGCTTGTCAACGACAACACTGAGTGGTGTTTTAATCCACCATCCGCACCCCACATGGGGGGCAAATGGGAAGCTGTTGTGAAGTCCACAAAACATCATCTTCGGCGAACCGTCAGTGAGACAGTACTCACATATGAGGAATTCAGCACACTTCTCACACAAATTGAAGCATTGCTCAACTCAAGACCATTAATTGTCAATTAAGACAATTGTGGTGCAACCATACACATAACATTCAGAATTTCAGTTGAACATAACCTCTCTCACGACACCGGCAAAACTCTCTCAAATTATTTTACAGACTCGTTTGACTCGTTTGGCCCGTTCAAATCGCTTGACTCGATTGTCTTGTTCGACTCGTTCGACTCGTTCGACTCGTTCGACTCGTTCGACTCGTTTGACTCGTTTGAGTCGTTTGACTCGTTTGACTCGAATGACTCGTTTCACGCGATCGATTTGTTTGACTCGTTTGACTCGTTTAACTCGCTTGACTCGATTGTCCTGTTCGACCCGTTTGACTCGTTTGACTCGTTTGACTCGATTGTCCTGTTCGACCCCTTTCACCTGTTCGACCCCTTTCACCCGTTGGACTCGTTTGACTCGTTTGACTCGTTTGACTCGTTTGACTCGTTTGACTCCGTTTGACTCGTTTGACTCGTTTGACTCGTTTGACTCGTTTGACTCGTTTGACTCGTTCGACTCGTTTACCTCGATTGACTCGTTTGACTCGTTTGACTCGTTTGACTCGTTTGACTGGTTTGACTCGTTTGGCTCGTTCAACACTCTTGACTCGATTGTCCTGTTCGACCCGTTTGACTCGTTTGACTCGTTTGACTCGTTTGACTCGTTTGACTCGTTTGGCTCGTTCAACTCGCTTGACTCGATTGTCCTGTTCGACCCGTTTGACTCGTTTGACTGGTTTGGCTCGTTCAACTCGCTTGACTCGATTGTCCTGTTCGACCCGTTTGACTCGTTTGACTCATTTGACTCGTTTGACCCGTTTGACTCGTTTGACTCGTTTGACTCTTTTGACTCGTTTGACTCGTTTGACTCGTTTGACTCGTTTGACTCGTTTGACTCGTTTGACTCGTTTGACTCGTGTGACTCGTTTCACTCGTTTGACTCGTTTGACTCGATTGTCCTGTTCGAGCTGTTTGACCCGTTTGACTCGTTTGACTCGTTTGACTCGTTTGACTCATTTGACTCGTTTGACTCGTTTGGCTCGTTCAACTCGCTTGACTCGATTGTCCTGTTCGACCCGTTTGACTCGTTTGACTTTGTTTGACTCGTTTGACTCGTTTGACTCGTTTGACTCGATTGACTCGATTGACTCGTTTGACTCGTTTGGCTCTTTCAACTCGCTTGACTCGATTGTCCTGTTCGACCCGTTTGACTCGTATGACTCGTTTGACTCGTTTGACTCGTTTGACTCGTTTGACTCGTTTGACTCGTTTGACTCGTTTGACTCGTTCGACTCGTTTGGCTGGTTCAACTCGCTTGACTCGATTGTCCTGTTCGATCCGTTTGACTCGTTTGACTCGTTTGACTCGTTTGACTCGTTTGACTCGTTTGACTCGTTTGACTCGTTTGACTCGTTTGACTCGTTTGACTCGATTGTCCTGTTCGAGCTGTGTGACCCGTTTGACTCGTTTGACTCGTTTGACTCGTTTGACTCGTTTGACTCGTTTGACTCGTTTGACACGTTTGACTCGTACAACAGGTTTGTGCCGTTTGACTCGTTTGACTCGTTTGACTCGTTTGACTCGTTTGACTCGATTGACTCGTTTGACTCGTTTGACTCGTATGACTCGTTTGACTCGTTTGACTCGTTTGACTCGTTTGACTCGTTTGACTCGTTTGACTCGATTGTCCTGTTCGAGCTGTGTGACCCGTTTGACTCGTTTGACTCGTTTGACTCGTTTGACTCGTTTGACTCGTTTGACTCGTTTGACACGTTTGACTCGTACAACAGGTTTGTGCCGTTTGACTCGTTTGACTCGTTTGACTCGTTTGACTCGTTTGACTCGATTGACTCGTTTGACTCGTTTGACTCGTATGACTCGTTTGACTCGTTTGACTCGTTTGACTCGTTTGACTCGTTTGACTCGTTTGACTCGTTTGACTCGTTTGAATCGTTTGACTCGTTTGACTCGTTTGGCTCGTTCAACTCGCTTGACTCGATTCTCCTGTTCGACCCGTTTGACTCGTTTGACTCGATTGACTCGTTTGACTCGTTTGACTCGTTTGAGTCGTTTGACTCGTTTGACTCGAATGACTCGTTTCACGCGATCGATTTCTTTGACTCGTTTGACTCGTTTAACTCGCTTGACTCGATTGTCCTGTTCGACCCGTTTGACTCGTTTGACTCGTTTGACTCGTTTGACTCGTTTGACTCGATTGTCCTGTTCGACCCCTTTCACCTGTTCGACCCCTTTCACCCGTTGGACTCGTTTGACTCGTTTGACTCGTTTGACTCGTTTGACTCGTTTGACTCCGTTTGACTCGTTTGACTCGTTTGACTCGTTTGACTCGTTTGACTCGTTCGACTCGTTTACCTCGATTGACTCGTTTGACTCGTTTGGCTCTTTCAACTCGCTTGACTCGATTGTCCTGTTCGACCCGTTTGACTCGTATGACTCGTTTGACTCGTTTGACTCGTTTGACTCGTTTGACTCGTTAGACTCGTTTGACTCGTTTGACTCGTTCGACTCGTCAGGCTGGTTCAACTCGCTTGACTCGATTGTCCTGTTCGATCCGTTTGACTCGTTTGACTCGTTTGACTCGTTTGACTCGTTTGACTCGTTTGACTCGTTTGACTCGTTTGACTCGTTTGACTCGTTTGACTCGATTGTCCTGTTCGAGCTGTGTGACACGTTTGACTCGTTTGACTCGTTTGACTCGTTTGACTCGTTTGACTCGTTTGACTCGTTTGACTCGTTTGACACGTTTGACTCGTATGACTCGTTTGACTCGTACAACAGGTTTGTGCCGTTTGACTCGTTTGACTCGTTTGACTCGTTTGACTCGTTTGACTCGTTTGACTCGTTTGACTCGATTGACTCGTTTGACTCGTTTGACTCGTAAGACTCGTTTGACTCGTTTGACTCGTTTGACTCGTTTGACTCGTTTGACTCGTTTGACTCGTTTGACTCGTTTGACTCGTTTGACTCGTTTGACTCGTTCGACTCGTTTGGCTCGTTCAACTCGCTTGACTCGATTGTCCTGTTCGACCCGTTTGACCCGTTTGACTCGTTTGACTCGTTTGGCTCGTTTCTCTGGTTTGGCTCGTTTCTCTCGTTTGGATCGTTTCTCTCGTTTGACTCGTTTGACTCGTTTGACTCGTTTGACCCGTTTGACTCGTTTGACTCGTTTGACTCGTTTGACTCGTTTGACTCGTTTGGCTCGTTCAACTCGCTAGACTCCATTGTCCTGTTCGACCCGTTTGACTCGTTTGACTCGTTTTACTCGTTTGACTCGTTTGACTCGTTCGACTCGTTTACCTCGATTGACTCGTTTGACTCGTTTGACTCGTTTGACTAGTTTGACTCGCTTGACTCGATTGTCCTGTTCGACCCGTTTGACTCGCTTGACTGGTTTGGCTCGTTCAACTCGCTTGACTCGATTGTCCTGTTCGACTCGTTCGACTCGTTCGACTCGTTCGACTCGTTCGACTCGTTCGACTCGTTCGACTCGTTCGACTCGTTCGACTCGTTCGACTCGTTCGACTCGTTCGACTCGTTCGACTCGTTCGACTCGTTCGACTCGTTCGACTCGTTCGACTCGTTCGACTCGTTCGACTCGTTCGACTCGTTCGACTCGTTCGACTCGTTCGACTCGTTCGACTCGTTCGACTCGTTCGACTCGTTCGACTCGTTCGACTCGTTCGACTCGTTCGACTCGTTCGACTCGTTCGACTCGTTCGACTCGTTCGACTCGTTCGACTCGTTCGACTCGTTCGACTCGTTCGACTCGTTCGACTCGTTCGACTCGTTCGACTCGTTCGACTCGTTCGACTCGTTCGACTCGTTCGACTCGTTCGACTCGTTCGACTCGTTCGACTCGTTCGACTCGTTCGACTCGTTCGACTCGTTCGACTCGTTCGACTCGTTCGACTCGTTCGACTCGTTCGACTCGTTCGACTCGTTCGACTCGTTCGACTCGTTCGACTCGTTCGACTCGTTCGACTCGTTCGACTCGTTCGACTCGTTCGACTCGTTCGACTCGTTCGACTCGTTCGACTCGTTCGACTCGTTCGACTCGTTCGACTCGTTCGACTCGTTCGACTCGTTCGACTCGTTCGACTCGTTCGACTCGTTCGACTCGTTCGACTCGTTCGACTCGTTCGACTCGTTCGACTCGTTCGACTCGTTCGACTCGTTCGACTCGTTCGACTCGTTCGACTCGTTCGACTCGTTCGACTCGTTCGACTCGTTCGACTCGTTCGACTCGTTCGACTCGTTCGACTCGTTCGACTCGTTCGACTCGTTCGACTCGTTCGACTCGTTCGACTCGTTCGACTCGTTCGACTCGTTCGACTCGTTCGACTCGTTCGACTCGTTCGACTCGTTCGACTCGTTCGACTCGTTCGACTCGTTCGACTCGTTCGACTCGTTCGACTCGTTCGACTCGTTCGACTCGTTCGACTCGTTCGACTCGTTCGACTCGTTCGACTCGTTCGACTCGTTCGACTCGTTCGACTCGTTCGACTCGTTCGACTCGTTCGACTCGTTCGACTCGTTCGACTCGTTCGACTCGTTCGACTCGTTCGACTCGTTCGACTCGTTCGACTCGTTCGACTCGTTCGACTCGTTCGACTCGTTCGACTCGTTCGACTCGTTCGACTCGTTCGACTCGTTCGACTCGTTCGACTCGTTCGACTCGTTCGACTCGTTCGACTCGTTCGACTCGTTCGACTCGTTCGACTCGTTCGACTCGTTCGACTCGTTCGACTCGTTCGACTCGTTCGACTCGTTCGACTCGTTCGACTCGTTCGACTCGTTCGACTCGTTCGACTCGTTCGACTCGTTCGACTCGTTCGACTCGTTCGACTCGTTCGACTCGTTCGACTCGTTCGACTCGTTCGACTCGTTCGACTCGTTCGACTCGTTCGACTCGTTCGACTCGTTCGACTCGTTCGACTCGTTCGACTCGTTCGACTCGTTCGACTCGTTCGACTCGTTCGACTCGTTCGACTCGTTCGACTCGTTCGACTCGTTCGACTCGTTCGACTCGTTCGACTCGTTCGACTCGTTCGACTCGTTCGACTCGTTCGACTCGTTCGACTCGTTCGACTCGTTCGACTCGTTCGACTCGTTCGACTCGTTCGACTCGTTCGACTCGTTCGACTCGTTCGACTCGTTCGACTCGTTCGACTCGTTCGACTCGTTCGACTCGTTCGACTCGTTCGACTCGTTCGACTCGTTCGACTCGTTCGACTCGTTCGACTCGTTCGACTCGTTCGACTCGTTCGACTCGTTCGACTCGTTCGACTCGTTCGACTCGTTCGACTCGTTCGACTCGTTCGACTCGTTCGACTCGTTCGACTCGTTCGACTCGTTCGACTCGTTCGACTCGTTCGACTCGTTCGACTCGTTCGACTCGTTCGACTCGTTCGACTCGTTCGACTCGTTCGACTCGTTCGACTCGTTCGACTCGTTCGACTCGTTCGACTCGTTCGACTCGTTCGACTCGTTCGACTCGTTCGACTCGTTCGACTCGTTCGACTCGTTCGACTCGTTCGACTCGTTCGACTCGTTCGACTCGTTCGACTCGTTCGACTCGTTCGACTCGTTCGACTCGTTCGACTCGTTCGACTCGTTCGACTCGTTCGACTCGTTCGACTCGTTCGACTCGTTCGACTCGTTCGACTCGTTCGACTCGTTCGACTCGTTCGACTCGTTCGACTCGTTCGACTCGTTCGACTCGTTCGACTCGTTCGACTCGTTCGACTCGTTCGACTCGTTCGACTCGTTCGACTCGTTCGACTCGTTCGACTCGTTCGACTCGTTCGACTCGTTCGACTCGTTCGACTCGTTCGACTCGTTCGACTCGTTCGACTCGTTCGACTCGTTCGACTCGTTCGACTCGTTCGACTCGTTCGACTCGTTCGACTCGTTCGACTCGTTCGACTCGTTCGACTCGTTCGACTCGTTCGACTCGTTCGACTCGTTCGACTCGTTCGACTCGTTCGACTCGTTCGACTCGTTCGACTCGTTCGACTCGTTCGACTCGTTCGACTCGTTCGACTCGTTCGACTCGTTCGACTCGTTCGACTCGTTCGACTCGTTCGACTCGTTCGACTCGTTCGACTCGTTCGACTCGTTCGACTCGTTCGACTCGTTCGACTCGTTCGACTCGTTCGACTCGTTCGACTCGTTCGACTCGTTCGACTCGTTCGACTCGTTCGACTCGTTCGACTCGTTCGACTCGTTCGACTCGTTCGACTCGTTCGACTCGTTCGACTCGTTCGACTCGTTCGACTCGTTCGACTCGTTCGACTCGTTCGACTCGTTCGACTCGTTCGACTCGTTCGACTCGTTCGACTCGTTCGACTCGTTCGACTCGTTCGACTCGTTCGACTCGTTCGACTCGTTCGACTCGTTCGACTCGTTCGACTCGTTCGACTCGTTCGACTCGTTCGACTCGTTCGACTCGTTCGACTCGTTCGACTCGTTCGACTCGTTCGACTCGTTCGACTCGTTCGACTCGTTCGACTCGTTCGACTCGTTCGACTCGTTCGACTCGTTCGACTCGTTCGACTCGTTCGACTCGTTCGACTCGTTCGACTCGTTCGACTCGTTCGACTCGTTCGACTCGTTCGACTCGTTCGACTCGTTCGACTCGTTCGACTCGTTCGACTCGTTCGACTCGTTCGACTCGTTCGACTCGTTCGACTCGTTCGACTCGTTCGACTCGTTCGACTCGTTCGACTCGTTCGACTCGTTCGACTCGTTCGACTCGTTCGACTCGTTCGACTCGTTCGACTCGTTCGACTCGTTCGACTCGTTCGACTCGTTCGACTCGTTCGACTCGTTCGACTCGTTCGACTCGTTCGACTCGTTCGACTCGTTCGACTCGTTCGACTCGTTCGACTCGTTCGACTCGTTCGACTCGTTCGACTCGTTCGACTCGTTCGACTCGTTCGACTCGTTCGACTCGTTCGACTCGTTCGACTCGTTCGACTCGTTCGACTCGTTCGACTCGTTCGACTCGTTCGACTCGTTCGACTCGTTCGACTCGTTCGACTCGTTCGACTCGTTCGACTCGTTCGACTCGTTCGACTCGTTCGACTCGTTCGACTCGTTCGACTCGTTCGACTCGTTCGACTCGTTCGACTCGTTCGACTCGTTCGACTCGTTCGACTCGTTCGACTCGTTCGACTCGTTCGACTCGTTCGACTCGTTCGACTCGTTCGACTCGTTCGACTCGTTCGACTCGTTCGACTCGTTCGACTCGTTCGACTCGTTCGACTCGTTCGACTCGTTCGACTCGTTCGACTCGTTCGACTCGTTCGACTCGTTCGACTCGTTCGACTCGTTCGACTCGTTCGACTCGTTCGACTCGTTCGACTCGTTCGACTCGTTCGACTCGTTCGACTCGTTCGACTCGTTCGACTCGTTCGACTCGTTCGACTCGTTCGACTCGTTCGACTCGTTCGACTCGTTCGACTCGTTCGACTCGTTCGACTCGTTCGACTCGTTCGACTCGTTCGACTCGTTCGACTCGTTCGACTCGTTCGACTCGTTCGACTCGTTCGACTCGTTCGACTCGTTCGACTCGTTCGACTCGTTCGACTCGTTCGACTCGTTCGACTCGTTCGACTCGTTCGACTCGTTCGACTCGTTCGACTCGTTCGACTCGTTCGACTCGTTCGACTCGTTCGACTCGTTCGACTCGTTCGACTCGTTCGACTCGTTCGACTCGTTCGACTCGTTCGACTCGTTCGACTCGTTCGACTCGTTCGACTCGTTCGACTCGTTCGACTCGTTCGACTCGTTCGACTCGTTCGACTCGTTCGACTCGTTCGACTCGTTCGACTCGTTCGACTCGTTCGACTCGTTCGACTCGTTCGACTCGTTCGACTCGTTCGACTCGTTCGACTCGTTCGACTCGTTCGACTCGTTCGACTCGTTCGACTCGTTCGACTCGTTCGACTCGTTCGACTCGTTCGACTCGTTCGACTCGTTCGACTCGTTCGACTCGTTCGACTCGTTCGACTCGTTCGACTCGTTCGACTCGTTCGACTCGTTCGACTCGTTCGACTCGTTCGACTCGTTCGACTCGTTCGACTCGTTCGACTCGTTCGACTCGTTCGACTCGTTCGACTCGTTCGACTCGTTCGACTCGTTCGACTCGTTCGACTCGTTCGACTCGTTCGACTCGTTCGACTCGTTCGACTCGTTCGACTCGTTCGACTCGTTCGACTCGTTCGACTCGTTCGACTCGTTCGACTCGTTCGACTCGTTCGACTCGTTCGACTCGTTCGACTCGTTCGACTCGTTCGACTCGTTCGACTCGTTCGACTCGTTCGACTCGTTCGACTCGTTCGACTCGTTCGACTCGTTCGACTCGTTCGACTCGTTCGACTCGTTCGACTCGTTCGACTCGTTCGACTCGTTCGACTCGTTCGACTCGTTCGACTCGTTCGACTCGTTCGACTCGTTCGACTCGTTCGACTCGTTCGACTCGTTCGACTCGTTCGACTCGTTCGACTCGTTCGACTCGTTCGACTCGTTCGACTCGTTCGACTCGTTCGACTCGTTCGACTCGTTCGACTCGTTCGACTCGTTCGACTCGTTCGACTCGTTCGACTCGTTCGACTCGTTCGACTCGTTCGACTCGTTCGACTCGTTCGACTCGTTCGACTCGTTCGACTCGTTCGACTCGTTCGACTCGTTCGACTCGTTCGACTCGTTCGACTCGTTCGACTCGTTCGACTCGTTCGACTCGTTCGACTCGTTCGACTCGTTCGACTCGTTCGACTCGTTCGACTCGTTCGACTCGTTCGACTCGTTCGACTCGTTCGACTCGTTCGACTCGTTCGACTCGTTCGACTCGTTCGACTCGTTCGACTCGTTCGACTCGTTCGACTCGTTCGACTCGTTCGACTCGTTCGACTCGTTCGACTCGTTCGACTCGTTCGACTCGTTCGACTCGTTCGACTCGTTCGACTCGTTCGACTCGTTCGACTCGTTCGACTCGTTCGACTCGTTCGACTCGTTCGACTCGTTCGACTCGTTCGACTCGTTCGACTCGTTCGACTCGTTCGACTCGTTCGACTCGTTCGACTCGTTCGACTCGTTCGACTCGTTCGACTCGTTCGACTCGTTCGACTCGTTCGACTCGTTCGACTCGTTCGACTCGTTCGACTCGTTCGACTCGTTCGACTCGTTCGACTCGTTCGACTCGTTCGACTCGTTCGACTCGTTCGACTCGTTCGACTCGTTCGACTCGTTCGACTCGTTCGACTCGTTCGACTCGTTCGACTCGTTCGACTCGTTCGACTCGTTCGACTCGTTCGACTCGTTCGACTCGTTCGACTCGTTCGACTCGTTCGACTCGTTCGACTCGTTCGACTCGTTCGACTCGTTCGACTCGTTCGACTCGTTCGACTCGTTCGACTCGTTCGACTCGTTCGACTCGTTCGACTCGTTCGACTCGTTCGACTCGTTCGACTCGTTCGACTCGTTCGACTCGTTCGACTCGTTCGACTCGTTCGACTCGTTCGACTCGTTCGACTCGTTCGACTCGTTCGACTCGTTCGACTCGTTCGACTCGTTCGACTCGTTCGACTCGTTCGACTCGTTCGACTCGTTCGACTCGTTCGACTCGTTCGACTCGTTCGACTCGTTCGACTCGTTCGACTCGTTCGACTCGTTCGACTCGTTCGACTCGTTCGACTCGTTCGACTCGTTCGACTCGTTCGACTCGTTCGACTCGTTCGACTCGTTCGACTCGTTCGACTCGTTCGACTCGTTCGACTCGTTCGACTCGTTCGACTCGTTCGACTCGTTCGACTCGTTCGACTCGTTCGACTCGTTCGACTCGTTCGACTCGTTCGACTCGTTCGACTCGTTCGACTCGTTCGACTCGTTCGACTCGTTCGACTCGTTCGACTCGTTCGACTCGTTCGACTCGTTCGACTCGTTCGACTCGTTCGACTCGTTCGACTCGTTCGACTCGTTCGACTCGTTCGACTCGTTCGACTCGTTCGACTCGTTCGACTCGTTCGACTCGTTCGACTCGTTCGACTCGTTCGACTCGTTCGACTCGTTCGACTCGTTCGACTCGTTCGACTCGTTCGACTCGTTCGACTCGTTCGACTCGTTCGACTCGTTCGACTCGTTCGACTCGTTCGACTCGTTCGACTCGTTCGACTCGTTCGACTCGTTCGACTCGTTCGACTCGTTCGACTCGTTCGACTCGTTCGACTCGTTCGACTCGTTCGACTCGTTCGACTCGTTCGACTCGTTCGACTCGTTCGACTCGTTCGACTCGTTCGACTCGTTCGACTCGTTCGACTCGTTCGACTCGTTCGACTCGTTCGACTCGTTCGACTCGTTCGACTCGTTCGACTCGTTCGACTCGTTCGACTCGTTCGACTCGTTCGACTCGTTCGACTCGTTCGACTCGTTCGACTCGTTCGACTCGTTCGACTCGTTCGACTCGTTCGACTCGTTCGACTCGTTCGACTCGTTCGACTCGTTCGACTCGTTCGACTCGTTCGACTCGTTCGACTCGTTCGACTCGTTCGACTCGTTCGACTCGTTCGACTCGTTCGACTCGTTCGACTCGTTCGACTCGTTCGACTCGTTCGACTCGTTCGACTCGTTCGACTCGTTCGACTCGTTCGACTCGTTCGACTCGTTCGACTCGTTCGACTCGTTCGACTCGTTCGACTCGTTCGACTCGTTCGACTCGTTCGACTCGTTCGACTCGTTCGACTCGTTCGACTCGTTCGACTCGTTCGACTCGTTCGACTCGTTCGACTCGTTCGACTCGTTCGACTCGTTCGACTCGTTCGACTCGTTCGACTCGTTCGACTCGTTCGACTCGTTCGACTCGTTCGACTCGTTCGACTCGTTCGACTCGTTCGACTCGTTCGACTCGTTCGACTCGTTCGACTCGTTCGACTCGTTCGACTCGTTCGACTCGTTCGACTCGTTCGACTCGTTCGACTCGTTCGACTCGTTCGACTCGTTCGACTCGTTCGACTCGTTCGACTCGTTCGACTCGTTCGACTCGTTCGACTCGTTCGACTCGTTCGACTCGTTCGACTCGTTCGACTCGTTCGACTCGTTCGACTCGTTCGACTCGTTCGACTCGTTCGACTCGTTCGACTCGTTCGACTCGTTCGACTCGTTCGACTCGTTCGACTCGTTCGACTCGTTCGACTCGTTCGACTCGTTCGACTCGTTCGACTCGTTCGACTCGTTCGACTCGTTCGACTCGTTCGACTCGTTCGACTCGTTCGACTCGTTCGACTCGTTCGACTCGTTCGACTCGTTCGACTCGTTCGACTCGTTCGACTCGTTCGACTCGTTCGACTCGTTCGACTCGTTCGACTCGTTCGACTCGTTCGACTCGTTCGACTCGTTCGACTCGTTCGACTCGTTCGACTCGTTCGACTCGTTCGACTCGTTCGACTCGTTCGACTCGTTCGACTCGTTCGACTCGTTCGACTCGTTCGACTCGTTCGACTCGTTCGACTCGTTCGACTCGTTCGACTCGTTCGACTCGTTCGACTCGTTCGACTCGTTCGACTCGTTCGACTCGTTCGACTCGTTCGACTCGTTCGACTCGTTCGACTCGTTCGACTCGTTCGACTCGTTCGACTCGTTCGACTCGTTCGACTCGTTCGACTCGTTCGACTCGTTCGACTCGTTCGACTCGTTCGACTCGTTCGACTCGTTCGACTCGTTCGACTCGTTCGACTCGTTCGACTCGTTCGACTCGTTCGACTCGTTCGACTCGTTCGACTCGTTCGACTCGTTCGACTCGTTCGACTCGTTCGACTCGTTCGACTCGTTCGACTCGTTCGACTCGTTCGACTCGTTCGACTCGTTCGACTCGTTCGACTCGTTCGACTCGTTCGACTCGTTCGACTCGTTCGACTCGTTCGACTCGTTCGACTCGTTCGACTCGTTCGACTCGTTCGACTCGTTCGACTCGTTCGACTCGTTCGACTCGTTCGACTCGTTCGACTCGTTCGACTCGTTCGACTCGTTCGACTCGTTCGACTCGTTCGACTCGTTCGACTCGTTCGACTCGTTCGACTCGTTCGACTCGTTCGACTCGTTCGACTCGTTCGACTCGTTCGACTCGTTCGACTCGTTCGACTCGTTCGACTCGTTCGACTCGTTCGACTCGTTCGACTCGTTCGACTCGTTCGACTCGTTCGACTCGTTCGACTCGTTCGACTCGTTCGACTCGTTCGACTCGTTCGACTCGTTCGACTCGTTCGACTCGTTCGACTCGTTCGACTCGTTCGACTCGTTCGACTCGTTCGACTCGTTCGACTCGTTCGACTCGTTCGACTCGTTCGACTCGTTCGACTCGTTCGACTCGTTCGACTCGTTCGACTCGTTCGACTCGTTCGACTCGTTCGACTCGTTCGACTCGTTCGACTCGTTCGACTCGTTCGACTCGTTCGACTCGTTCGACTCGTTCGACTCGTTCGACTCGTTCGACTCGTTCGACTCGTTCGACTCGTTCGACTCGTTCGACTCGTTCGACTCGTTCGACTCGTTCGACTCGTTCGACTCGTTCGACTCGTTCGACTCGTTCGACTCGTTCGACTCGTTCGACTCGTTCGACTCGTTCGACTCGTTCGACTCGTTCGACTCGTTCGACTCGTTCGACTCGTTCGACTCGTTCGACTCGTTCGACTCGTTCGACTCGTTCGACTCGTTCGACTCGTTCGACTCGTTCGACTCGTTCGACTCGTTCGACTCGTTCGACTCGTTCGACTCGTTCGACTCGTTCGACTCGTTCGACTCGTTCGACTCGTTCGACTCGTTCGACTCGTTCGACTCGTTCGACTCGTTCGACTCGTTCGACTCGTTCGACTCGTTCGACTCGTTCGACTCGTTCGACTCGTTCGACTCGTTCGACTCGTTCGACTCGTTCGACTCGTTCGACTCGTTCGACTCGTTCGACTCGTTCGACTCGTTCGACTCGTTCGACTCGTTCGACTCGTTCGACTCGTTCGACTCGTTCGACTCGTTCGACTCGTTCGACTCGTTCGACTCGTTCGACTCGTTCGACTCGTTCGACTCGTTCGACTCGTTCGACTCGTTCGACTCGTTCGACTCGTTCGACTCGTTCGACTCGTTCGACTCGTTCGACTCGTTCGACTCGTTCGACTCGTTCGACTCGTTCGACTCGTTCGACTCGTTCGACTCGTTCGACTCGTTCGACTCGTTCGACTCGTTCGACTCGTTCGACTCGTTCGACTCGTTCGACTCGTTCGACTCGTTCGACTCGTTCGACTCGTTCGACTCGTTCGACTCGTTCGACTCGTTCGACTCGTTCGACTCGTTCGACTCGTTCGACTCGTTTGACTCGTTTGACTCGATTGGGTCGTTTGGCTCGTTTGGCTCGTTTGGCTCGTTTGACTCGTTTGGCTCGTTTGACTCGTTTGAGTCGTTTGACTCGTTTGACTCGATTGACTCGTTTGACTCGTTTGACTCGCTTGACTCGTTTGACTCGTTTGACTCGTTTGACTCGTTTGACTCGATTGACTCGTTTGACTCGTTTGACTCGCTTGACTCGTTTGACTCGGTTGACTCGTTTGACTCGTTTGACTCGTTTGACTCGCTTGACTCGCTTGACTCGCTTGACTCGTTTGACTCGTTTGACTCGTTTGACTCGTTTGACACGTTTGACTCGTTTGACTCGTTTGACTCGTTTGACTCGTTTGACTCGATTGACTCGTTTGACCCGTTTGACTCGTTTCACTCGTTTGACTCGTTTGGCTCGCTTGGCTCGCTTGGCTCGCTTGGCTCGCTTGGCTCGCTTGGCTCGCTTGGCTCGCTTGGCTCGCTTGGCTCGCTTGGCTCGCTTGGCTCGCTTGGCTCGCTTGGCTCGCTTGGCTCGCTTGGCTCGCTTGGGTCGCTTGGCTCGCTTGGCTCGCTTGGCTCGCTTGGCTCGTTTGGCTCGTTTGGCTCGTTTGGCTCGTTTGGCTCGTTTGGCTCGCTTGGCTCGCTTGGCTCGCTTGGCTCGCTTGGCTCGCTTGGCTCGCTTGGCTCGCTTGGCTCGCTTGGCTCGCTTGGCTCGCTTGGCTCGCTTGGCTCGCTTGGCTCGCTTGGCTCGCTTGGCTGGCTTGGCTCGCTTGGCTCGCTTGGCTGGCTTGGCTCGCTTGGCTCGCTTGGCTCGCTTGGCTCGCTTGGCTCGCTTGGCTCGCTTGGCTCGCTTGGCTCGCTTGGCTCGCTTGGCTCGCTTGGCTCGCTTGGCTCGCTTGGCTCGCTTGGCTCGCTTGGCTCGTTTGACTCGTTTGACTCGTTTGACTCGTTTGACTCGTTTGACTCGTTTGACTCGTTTGACTCGTTTGACTCGTTTGACTCGTTTGACTCGTTTGACTCGTTTGACTCGTTTGACTCGTTTGACTCGTTTGACTCGTTTGACTCGTTTGACTCGTTTGACTCGTTTGACTCGTTTGACTCGTTTGACTCGTTTGACTCGTTTGACTCGTTTGACTCGTTTGACTCGTTTGACTCGTTTGACTCGTTTGACTCGTTTGACTCGTTTGACTCGTTTGACTCGTTTGACTCGTTTGACTCGTTTGACTCGTTTGACTCGTTTGACTCGTTTGACTCGATTGTCCTGTTCGACCCGTTTGACCCGTTTGACACGTTTGACTCGTTTGACTCGTTTGACTCGTTTGACTCGTTTGACTCGTTTGACTCGTTTGACTCGTTTGACTCGTTTGACTCGTTTGACTCGTTTGACTCGTTTGACTCGTTTGACTCGTTTGACTCGTTTGACTCGTTTGACTCGTTTGACTCGTTTGACTCGTTTGACTCGTTTGACTCGTTTGACTCGTTTGACTCGTTTGACTCGTTTGACTCGTTTGACTCGTTTGACTCGTTTGACTCGTTTGACTCGTTTGACTCGTTTGACTCGTTTGACTCGTTTGACTCGTTTGACTCGTTTGACTCGTTTGACTCGTTTGACTCGTTTGACTCGTTTGACTCGTTTGACTCGTTTGACTCGTTTGACTCGTTTGACTCGTTTGACTCGTTTGACTCGTTTGACTCGTTTGACTCGTTTGACTCGCTTGACCCGATTGACTCGAGTAACTCGTTTGACTCGTTTGACTCGTTTGACTCGATTGACTCGTTTGACCCGTTTGACTCGTTTCACTCGTTTGACTCGTTTGACTCGTTTGATTCGTTTGACTCGTTTGACTCGTTTGACTCGTTTGGGTCGTTTGGCTCGTTTGGCTCGTTTGGCTCGTTTGGCTCGTTTGGCTCGTTTGGCTCGTTTGACTCGTTTGGCTCGTTTGACTCGTTTGAGTCGTTTGACTCGTTTGACTCGATTGACTCGTTTGACTCGTTTGACTCGCTTGACTCGTTTGACTCGTTTGACTCGTTTGACTCGATTGTCCTGTTCGACCCGTTAGACCCGTTTGACACGTTTGACTCGTTTGACTCGTTTGACTCGTTTGACTCGTTTGACTCGTTTGACTCGTTTGACTCGTTTGACTCGTTTGACACGTTTGACTCGTTTGACTCGTTTGACGCGTTTGACTCGTTTGACTCGTTTGACTCGTTTGACTCGTTTGGCTCGTTTGGCTCGTTTGACTCGTTTGGCTCGTTTGACTCGTTTGGCTTGTTTGACTCGTTTGAGTCGTTTGACTCGTTTGACTCGATTGACTCGTTTGACTCGTTTGACTCGCTTGACACGTTTGACTCGTTTGACTCGTTTGACTCGTTTGACTCGCTTGACTCGCTTGACTCGCTTGACTCGCTTGACTCGCTTGACTCGCTTGACTCGTTTGACTCGTTTGACTCGTTTGACTCGATTGTCCTGTTCGACCCGTTTGACCCGTTTGACACGTTTGACTCGTTTGACTCGTTTGACTCGTTTGACTCGCTTGGCTCGCTTGACTCGCTTGGCTCGTTTGACTCGTTTGACTCGTTTGACTCGTTTGACTCGTTTGACTCGTTTGACTCGTTTGACTCGTTTGACTCGTTTGACTCGTTTGACTCGTTTGACTCGTTTGACTCGTTTGACTCGTTTGACTCGTTTGACTCGTTTGACTCGTTTGACTCGTTTGACTCGTTTGACTCGTTTGACTCGTTTGACTCGTTTGACTCGTTTGACTCGTTTGACTCGTTTGACTCGTTTGACTCGTTTGACTCGTTTGACTCGTTTGACTCGTTTGACTCGTTTGACTCGTTTGACTCGTTTGACTCGTTTGACTCGTTTGACTCGTTTGACTCGTTTGACTCGTTTGACTCGTTTGACTCGTTTGACTCGTTTGACTCGTTTGACTCGTTTGACTCGTTTGACTCGTTTGACTCGTTTGACTCGTTTGACTCGTTTGACTCGTTTGACTCGTTTGACTCGTTTGACTCGTTTGACTCGTTTGACTCGTTTGACTCGTTTGACTCGTTTGACTCGTTTGACTCGTTTGACTCGTTTGACTCGTTTGACTCGTTTGACTCGTTTGACTCGTTTGACTCGTTTGACTCGTTTGACTCGTTTGACTCGTTTGACTCGTTTGACTCGTTTGACTCGTTTGACTCGTTTGACTCGTTTGACTCGTTTGACTCGTTTGACTCGTTTGACTCGTTTGACTCGTTTGACTCGTTTGACTCGTTTGACTCGTTTGACTCGTTTGACTCGTTTGACTCGTTTGACTCGTTTGACTCGTTTGACTCGTTTGACTCGTTTGACTCGTTTGACTCGTTTGACTCGTTTGACTCGTTTGACTCGTTTGACTCGTTTGACTCGTTTGACTCGTTTGACTCGTTTGACTCGTTTGACTCGTTTGACTCGTTTGACTCGTTTGACTCGTTTGACTCGTTTGACTCGTTTGACTCGTTTGACTCGTTTGACTCGTTTGACTCGTTTGACTCGTTTGACTCGTTTGACTCGTTTGACTCGTTTGACTCGTTTGACTCGTTTGACTCGTTTGACTCGTTTGACTCGTTTGACTCGTTTGACTCGTTTGACTCGTTTGACTCGTTTGACTCGTTTGACTCGTTTGACTCGTTTGACTCGTTTGACTCGTTTGACTCGTTTGACTCGTTTGACTCGTTTGACTCGTTTGACTCGTTTGACTCGTTTGACTCGTTTGACTCGTTTGACTCGTTTGACTCGTTTGACTCGTTTGACTCGTTTGACTCGTTTGACTCGTTTGACTCGTTTGACTCGTTTGACTCGTTTGACTCGTTTGACTCGTTTGACTCGTTTGACTCGTTTGACTCGTTTGACTCGTTTGACTCGTTTGACTCGTTTGACTCGTTTGACTCGTTTGACTCGTTTGACTCGTTTGACTCGTTTGACTCGTTTGACTCGTTTGACTCGTTTGACTCGTTTGACTCGTTTGACTCGTTTGACTCGTTTGACTCGTTTGACTCGTTTGACTCGTTTGACTCGTTTGACTCGTTTGACTCGTTTGACTCGTTTGACTCGTTTGACTCGTTTGACTCGTTTGACTCGTTTGACTCGTTTGACTCGTTTGACTCGTTTGACTCGTTTGACTCGTTTGACTCGTTTGACTCGTTTGACTCGTTTGACTCGTTTGACTCGTTTGACTCGTTTGACTCGTTTGACTCGTTTGACTCGTTTGACTCGTTTGACTCGTTTGACTCGTTTGACTCGTTTGACTCGTTTGACTCGTTTGACTCGTTTGACTCGTTTGACTCGTTTGACTCGTTTGACTCGTTTGACTCGTTTGACTCGTTTGACTCGTTTGACTCGTTTGACTCGTTTGACTCGTTTGACTCGTTTGACTCGTTTGACTCGTTTGACTCGTTTGACTCGTTTGACTCGTTTGACTCGTTTGACTCGTTTGACTCGTTTGACTCGTTTGACTCGTTTGACTCGTTTGACTCGTTTGACTCGTTTGACTCGTTTGACTCGTTTGACTCGTTTGACTCGTTTGACTCGTTTGACTCGTTTGACCCGTTTGACTCGTTTGACCCGTTTGACCCGTTTGACCCGTTTGACCCGTTTGACACGTTTGACTCGTTTGGCTCGTTTGGCTCGTTTGGCTCGTTTGGCTCGTTTGGCTCGTTTGGCCTGTTTGGCTCGTTTGGCTCGTTTGGCTCGTTTGGCTCGTTTGGCTCGTTTGGCTCGTTTGGCTCGCTTGGCTCGCTTGGCTCGCTTGGCTCGCTTGGCTCGCTTGGCTCGCTTGGCTCGCTTGGCTCGCTTGGCTCGCTTGGCTCGCTTGGCTCGCTTGGCTCGCTTGGCTCGCTTGGCTCGCTTGGCTCGCTTGGCTCGCTTGGCTCGCTTGGCTCGCTTGGCTCGCTTGGCTCGCTTGGCTCGCTTGGCTCGCTTGGCTCGCTTGGCTCGCTTGGCTCGCTTGGCTCGCTTGGCTCGCTTGGCTCGCCTGGCTCGCTTGGCTCGCTTGGCTCGTTTGGCTCGTTTGACTCGTTTGACTCGTTTGACTCGCTTGACTCGCTTGACTCGTTTGACTCGTTTGACTCGTTTGACTCGATTGTCCTGTTCGACCCGTTTGACCCGTTTGACACGTTTGACTCGTTTGACTCGTTTGACTCGTTTGACTCGTTTGACTCGTTAGACTCGTTTGACTCGTTTGACTCGTTTGACTCGTTTGACTCGTTTGACTCGTTTGACTCGTTTGACTCGTTTGACTCGTTTGACTCGTTTGACTCGTTTGACTCGCTTGACCCGATTGACTCGAGTAACTCGTTTGACTCGTTTGACTCGATTGACTCGTTTGACCCGTTTGACTCGTTTCACTCGTTTGACTCGTTTGACTCGCTTGGCTCGCTTGGCTCGCTTGGCTCGCTTGGCTCGCTTGGCTCGCTTGGCTCGCTTGGCTCGCTTGGCTCGCTTGGCTCGCTTGGCTCGCTTGGCTCGCTTGGCTCGCTTGGCTCGCTTGGCTCGCTTGGCTCGCTTGGCTCGCTTGGCTCGTTTGACTCGTTTGACTCGTTTGACTCGCTTGGCTCGTTTGGCTCGTTTGACTCGTTTGGCTCGTT